>JAQSEB010000114.1:2478654-3717982 GCA_030063045.1 Pratylenchus scribneri | reverse complement strand
TGGATGAAAATGAAAGATATTTGCAGTTTGCATAAATAAAATTAAAAAAACAAATTTCAGAATGATAAAAGCAATTTATCGCCTATTGCAGCATTTCTCCACTGCATTATTATTGTTTTTATTTTCTTTGAATTGGATGGCAGATGGAGGTGAATACGATTTAACTGTTGAAGTGCCTCCTGGAAAATTTGAATGCTTTTTCCAACCAATTCAAGAAAAACACAAATCCATGGAAGTTTATTATCAGGTTTTTCAATAGGTAATTATTTTTTAAAATCAATAACATCTTTAAGGTTATTGATGGTGGCGATTTGAATGTCAATTTTATGCTGATTTTAAATGAAAATGTATTAAAACAGGATCAAATGAAAACGGATGGGGACCATAAGTAATTTAATTAATATTGATTACATAATTATTTGCATTTAATTTTTAGAATTGATATAAATCAATCAGGAGATTATCAATTATGCTTTGATAATTCATTTTCTTATCAGGCTAGGAAAGTTGTATTTTTTGGTATGAATAAAATAGCCTAATTTTCAATTTTTCAATCAATTATTTAGAAATATATTTGTACGATGGTGATGGAAATCGTGAGGAAGAAGATCTGACCAAATTTGCGAACAAAAAGACGGATGCATTGTTGCAAGAAAAGATGAAGCAATTGGGAATGACCATAGAACAGTTCCATGTAAAATATTCAATACAAATAATTTTTAATTTATTTCTATTTCAAGGGATCATTCAACAACATCAAAAATCACTTGAACAAAATTGAATATTACCAATCACTCTTTCGAGCTTCTGAAGCAAAAGACCGGGCAATTGTAGGGGCTAACCATGACCGGGTTCAATTTTGGTCAATTTTGAATGCCATTGTGATGTTATTTGTGGCTGCCATCCAAGTTTGGCTGATCAGAAGCCTTTTTGAAGACAATTCCAAAATTGGACGAATGATGCGTGGAAGAAGACACTAAATAAACACCCAAAATATCAAGAATTCAATTGTTAAATTTATATAATTTATTTATGTCATTGTTTTTATGTGATAAAATAATATTTCCATACAATGTCATCAATGGGAAATGGGATAAGGGGAAAGAAGAAAGAACAAAATAATAATTCAATCAATTAGAGCAAATTATGAGCCCGTGTTCATTTTTGTAACGGAAATCGGTAGGGACTATGTGAAAGAATAGATCGGTTACAATGAATTTATGTCAGCAAGTTAAGATCATGCATTGGTTTCTTATTACAATAAAAAAAATTGGATCATATTAGGGAAATAGGTCATTAATGATGGTAATAAATATATTTGTTTGATGTCATCTTTGCTGCCATTCCATTCCGATTCGTCGATTCGTTTGATTCATTCCAATTTCTCATACATTTTGTCCAGTTGGGCCTTGAAGTGAGTTCGCAGTTGTGGTCGTTTGCCTTTGAGTGTTGGAGTCAGAAGGTCATTCTCGACGGTGAACATTTCGTGGCACAGGAAAATGTCCTTCACCTGAATTATTCAAATAAGTTACCAAAATAATGGCAAATAAATAAATGACCAACCTGCTCGAAATTGTGCAAGCCTGCCTTTTTCCCCTGCGCAATTATGTCATCCAGAATCATTTTCTTGACGCGTTCATCCTCGCAAAGCTTCTTGATTGTTTCGTTTTTGATGTTCAATTGTTTTGCCGCTTCGCCAGGAAGAACATCCGGGTCCGGGACAATTATGGCAATGAGAGAGGTCTTCAGACTTTCACCTGAAAATATAAATAATTTAAGTAAGAAGGAGTAGTTTTACCATGGACAAAGCATTGAGCCACATATTTGGAGCGGGTGTAGATGATTTCAATTTTCTCCGGTGCCACATATTCGCCTTGGGCCAGTTTGAAAATGTGCTAAAATATAAATTATTTATTTCTTAATTTTTATTCATTATTTATTTAACCTTTTTCCGATCGACGATCTTCAATGTGCCTTGAGGAGTCCAGCGCCCAATATCGCCAGTGTGCAACCACCCTTGCTCGTCAAGTGCTTCTTTGGTCAGATCCGGCATTTTGTAGTATCCCTTGAACACATTCGGTCCTCTGATGCAAACCTCGCCAACATTGTCCTTTGCAAAGTAATTCAGCTCCGGGACATCGACAAGTTTGATGGCATTGCATGGAGCCGGAATACCAACATGGCCGGCTGCAAAAGGAATTTATATTTTATAGATTTTTACAAAATAAACGAACGAATTGGGTCGCCTTCGATAGTCACAGTGGCCGCAGCAACGCATTCAGTCTGGCCGTATCCTTCGCACACAACCGCACCGGTGGCACAACGCATGAATGTCAAGACTGTTTCAGAAAGAGGTGCCGAACCGGTAACCTTAAATTTGTTTTTAAATCAATTCGTTTTTATTTTTACCCACCATCAATTTCACACGCCCTCCAAGTCCTTCGCGGACTTTTTTGAAGATGAGTTGGTCGACCAGGGAATCATTTCGGACAATCCAGTTGTTAATTTCACGTTTTTTGAGAGAAACAGCAGTGTCGAACACGAGACGAGTGAATGATGATTTGTTTGCTTCATGGTGAACTTTGTCGTAAATTCGATTGAGGACCTAAAATAAATATTGATTAGTTAAATTAAATTAATAATTAAAAAAACATACACGAGGAACAACGGGCAAAATGGTCGGACGAAGCACTTTGATATCATCAGCCAAATTGCGGATATCGCCACCGAAAAATCCAACAGCTCCGCCTTCGGTGAAAACAGCGGTCTCCATGATGCGTTCGAACATGTGGGCCAATGGGAGGAAAGACATCATGACATCCTAAAAAATTAAAAATGTTTTTGCTAAAAAAGGCAAAATAAATACCTTTGGCCCAAGATTGGTGTTTTTGAAATAGTCCAAAGCTGTGCAATCCGCGATCACATTGCCGTGTGTAAGCATAACGCCTTTTGGATTTCCTGTAAAATATGAGAATATTAAATTGGATTATTAGGAATGTTCAATTTTTACCTGTGGTCCCAGAAGTGTAACAAATCGTTGACAAGTCATCAGCATTCGGTGGTTGGTCGGGCATTTTCGCAATGTCAGGACGATCTCCCATCTTCTCGAAGTCACGAAATCCGAATAATTCGATTCCAGCATCTGCGGCCTCTTGTCGAAATTGATTGGTCATTTCTTCAAAGGCGGGCGACATAATCACAATGTATTTGAGTGTCGGGCAATTTGCTTTCCGGTCCACCAGTCCCTTTGCTTTCGATATGGAATCACAAAACTGAAAATAATATTTTATTATTGATTTGTATTTAAAATGAATAATACTTACCACCAACTTGATTTCGGCTTGATTGATGATGTATACCGAGGCATCCGGTCCCAATGTTTCGTAAAGTGGAACTGAAATTTAAATATGGAAAATTATTAGTAAAAATAATTTGCATACCAATGACATTTTTGAAGCAATATGTAGCCTGCTCGACGAGAATCCATTCCGGTCTGTTCTTTGCAAAGATTCCAATGAATTGTTCTTGGCCCGCAGGAATTCCAATCGCGCGCATAGCTCTTCCGATCCGACTGGCCCTTTTGATCACTTCATTGTAGCTAAGCCACACAAATGGTTCGCCCGGTTGTTCCTTGCAGCGATATCCAAGCATTGGCCCATCTTTTGAAATGTTTGCTCCCCGACGGATGGCTGAGTAAATTGTGTTGGCATCTTGATGAATAAAACGCATAAGTGCATCCGATTTCAAGTATTTGCTGACACGAGAGCCATCCTGTAATTAATTAAATTAATGTATTTTTTTTTTTTTAATCAGACCGGTAGTTGACGAGTTTGAGATTCAGGGTCCACAAGCGGAGTCAATTTCTTCGGAGAAGGGCGTGAAGACCAGAGCCACCAAATTCCCATTGCACCAAGTGTAGCAGCGGCACCAACTGTGTAGAGTAATGAACTGCTATTTGCATCTTCTCCTCCCCAATCGCCAAAATCGGTCATTCTGAATAAAGATTAATTTTAAATAAAAATAATAATTTGCACTACCTTCCGCCGAAGTTGATAGGAAGCGAAACCCATAATGAAGTTGTCGAATCCTTTACCATTTTATTAGCTTTCTTTGTTGTAATTACGATGACAGCTAAATTAATAAATTAATTTTAATTAGTCAAACATTATTTATTTATTAATTATCAGTAAAAAATTTTTAATTTAATTTGGGAAAGGAGTTTTCGGATTCAGCTTGTTGGAAAACCCTTAAAATCGGTTTCAAAACATGCATTTGTAAATGTCAAACTGGCAAAAACATGGTTTGTTGAAATGTTTTAACCGACTTTTTCGGTGAAACGTGCAAAAACGCATGAAAAATTCTAAGAAAATCATTTTTACACCTATTTTAATTGCTAAACAAGTATTATCCTATTTTATAATTATAACATTTTTCGCTTTGCTGATAATGAAAAGATAAGAGTACAACCATGATTTCTAATCTTTGTACATTATACCTAAAATGACCTAATTTTTATCACTTTGATACTTTTTTTACGTATTTTTTGGTCCGTTCAGTATGCATAAATGATAATTTGTTAATAAAATATGATTTTTCTGACTTATGAGTTTGGATAAATTAAACTGGTTATGAAAAAAAAGAAAGATAAAAAAGTAAGGTCATTTTTTTAAAGTTAGGAGGAAGGAAATTTGCAAAACTTAAAAGGGCCTTTTATGGGGCCATCTTTGCCGCCGCACTTGTTTGCAAAATAGAGAGAAATGGAGTTTGGTAAAAATAAATTAAAATTCCTTTATTTTATTTTGGGACTATCCCCTTCCCATGGCAAAAATCTAATTGAAATAAAGAATTCCCGAAAAAGGAAAAGACTTGTTTTTCGAGAATTAAAAAGGGCAATGGCGTGATTTTAATTGGATATCAATTCCTTATCATTTTCATTTTTGTCTTATTATAGTTAAGATTGGTTAAACATGGTAATGAAAATTATTATGAATGATTAAAATAATCTTTTCAAGGAGTATCATGGAAAAATAGGACATTATAGGGATGATCATTAGGGAGCGGATTTTTAGGTTTTTGTCCTATTTTTTGTTTGCATCAGATTTGATGAGAAAAGCACATAAATGAAGTTTTTATACATTTCATGTTTTTGACAAAATTTTTTTGACCTATTTTACCTATTTTGGCACTTTTTTGAGGGAAAATTTCATGTCAAAAATGCAATAAAAATCGGAAAATTACCTATTTTGGGGTTTTTCGACCTATTTTTGGTAAATTTCCCGAAAAAACCTAAATAGGCATCTATTTTGCGATTTTTGCGACCTAAAAATCCGCTCCCTAATGATCATATTATTGGAAATGATAAGGAAGTCATTTATTTTGGCAAAAAAAATGCTGATTTTGGCAAAAATCTTTCGTGTCGAAAAATATTATATTTTTGAGGCCATATAACTTGGCCAAATCAGACTTCTTTAAGATTCCCTAACCCCTAACCCTTAGCCCCTAATCCCATCCTGCCCTGAACCTAGCCCTGAGCCCTAATACCTAGTTATGGCCAAGTTATAAGGCCTCAAAAATATAATATTTTTCGACACGAAAGATTTTTGCCAAAATCAGCGTTTTTTTTGCCAAAATAATATTATCTCAAATGATAATTTTTTGGTGAATTCATTTATCGTTTAAATTTTTTTATGAACGAAGTTAAAATACAATCAAAAAATAAATATTAGCCAAAGATGACCTATTATTTTGTAAAATAGCCTTTTTGTTGGACAAAGCCTACATATTTATTCCCAGGCCCCCACGTGTTGGGCCGGCTGCTGGATAGTTGGGAAATGAGAGAATGAATCGTGTCGAAGGGTAGGTGGTCTGCCTCCCCTCCCCAATTTGAGCTTTGGGCTGCTGAATGTCGCTGGCGGGGCTGTTTCGCTGTTTGGATGGCTACCCAGGGAACTGGGGCAGAAGAAGAATGATGAAGGGATGAGAGCAAAATAGAATATTAGAGAAATAGAGAGATTGAAGGAAGAGGAAGAGAACTATGGTGACGAAGCATTATTTGCCGCCATTCTTTGTCATCCGCTTTTCCCCCAAATCCTCTCGAATCCAGTCAATATGCCGAGGGCATTTTATGATGTTCCATTTTCCATCAAATTTTCCTTCAAGGCTTACCGTATTTGGAATTTTTTAATCAAAATGTGAAGAAGTCTCGAGGAAAAGTGCATTTAGTAGAGAAAAAATCCAATTTTTGGCCCAGTAACCCATATCTTTTTATAATATCATTAAAAATTTCACTAATTTTACTTTTCGTTGGTAGAAGAAGAATGGGAAAAAATTTGGAGTTTGGACTCCAAAAATAGTGGATCATTCCCTTTTTTTCCAGTTCCATTAATGTTTTTTTTCGGTAAAAATAATGCTGTGTGGAATGTTGATAAACAAAATGATCACATCATCAAACCAATTTAGGCATTCCCTTTTTTGCTGATCAACGATTATTGTTTTGAGTCAGCCATTTTCATTCAATGTCTATTTTTGACAATTGTTTTTCCTTTCTCATTTGTTCAATTGTTAGTGGAAATTTGTAAAATCCAATCAATTTTTCAATGAATTTAAAAATTAAGAGCATTTCTTTATTGCGCAATTTTCACAAAAATGAATGTGGCATTGACGAACTTTGTACCCTTTGCTCCATCCATATTCCCTACGGCAGCATCAGCAGCCAATTCAAGAAGTCACGATGTTTCCACCACCCCACACGTTGTCTTTTCCTCGCCAACAAAAAGTGGTTCATCCCCGTTCCCTTTGGGGGGAGTCCGATGATCGGCCGGGTCCAAAGTCTGTGGTGCAGAGGCAGAGAAAGGGGGAATTTAGTTTATGGCGGGGAACACCGCCAAATGGGCCATTGAGGAGTGATGAACGACTGGGACATGGAATGGGTGGCAGAAGCATTTTGTGGCTGTTTATTGTTTGTTTCTGTTGATTAGAGAGGAGCAAACAGGAAGGGAGGAAGGAATTTAAATGTGGGGAGGGGAGCAGCCAAGAACGTGACAACCGCCGGCGGCTGACGTAAATGCCAAATGGCTCTTGGAGTGAAGAAAGGAATACAGACAGCTGGGCCAAGGATGAATTCTTTCGGGAATTCAACAACAGAGGGCAAAGGTATACAAATCTCAAGAATGGAATGAAAGGACAATTAAGTAAATAAAAAATCTGTATATTTTGAAAGTTTTCATTTTATAATTTCAAATCCTTTTTCTATCTTTTTATTGTCCAATGGGCTGCACTTTTTCCGAAGCAATTAATGGATTTGGAAAGAGAAAATACTTTGAGAATGGATGGGTTTATTGGAATTGGAATTGGCAATTTACTATTGACTTAAAATCGTATGGAGCCTTCATTGGCCATAGCCCCAGCCTGGTGCTGTCCATTCCAATTTGGCCTTTGTTTTTGGGCCAATTTGTCAATATAGGCCCGCTTTGTTCCTCTAATTTGCTTTTTTGCTTTCAACGCCGGATGCGGAAACTACCGTTCTTGGCCATTCTTCGTCAAAAGCCAAAAGATGCCAATTGTGGAAGGAATCAGCAATAACGGTGGCAGGAGTATGGGCAGAAGTAATTTTTTGGAAATTTCCGATTGCTTTGACCGGCCTCCATCACGCCAAAAGGTCATCAACATCAATTCCAATTTGATTAATGCTAAATTCATTTAGCCCTCCTCAATAAGCAGTGTCCATTCCTCAATCAGTGGCAATGTTCGGCGCAGTTCTTCCCTTCAATTCCCGCAAAGTTCCCAAGTCCAATTGCCGCCGGAGGCCACTCCAAATTTCACATTCCTTCAAACGGCCATTTCCCATCTCAAATATTCCAGTGCCTCCATTTATGCTTCGACCCTTAGTGCCGCCGGACTGCTCAGTGGAGTCGGTCTTGGTGGATTTCGATCACCTGGATCGGTGGATTCAACGGAGGCAATTAATTTGTTTGTTTGGTCTCAAAATGGGTCAATAATTCCTCATTAAATCAGATATTCAATGATGGCCACCTATTATTGTTGTTTTGGTTTATTTCGCCTTCGAATTGCCTCTTTGTTAATCGGCATAGGAACTTGCTGTGTGGCCACTTTCCGTAAATACCGTGTACCGTACCATCTCAATTTAATTCATTTTTCCCTTTCATCAGTTCTTTGTTCTCTTCTCATTCATTCCCCTTTCCCTCCAACTTTAATCCTTTCGGAATGGCAATGCCGACAAATTTGCCAACCGGCTGTTTTCCTACTTTCCCTTTCAATGTTGGCCAGTTTATTAATGCTTTTGGCTTTGATCACTGATATTCATTTTCTGATTTTGCCATTCATGTTCAGCTGCGTATGTTTTCCCTCTCCACCGTAATCCGTCCTTTTCCCTTTACATTTGCTGAATATGATGGCCTCAATGGCACTTTCTCTTGTTTTCCTCTCCAATCCGGCATTTCCATTGCCGACCAAAAACAAATTGGAGCAGCTTTATCCAGCCGGATTGGCTCTAATGTGCACCGGATTGGTCATCTTTTTCCTTTGGCTTTTTGCCATTTCTTCATTCACTTTCATTCTAATTCGTGACAAACGCACCATTTTCCGGTTCAAAAGGATTATTAATATTTAAATTGGATTATTTGACAATTTTCAGTGAATTATTCACTGCTGGATTCGGTGATGATGATGAGGAAATGCGCGAATCAAATCCACTTTTATTGAGACGTTCCTCTTCTGCCCCATTGGATCGAATAAATAGTGCAGAATTTTAATAAAATAATTTTGAATAAATTTTATTTCATTCCTCAAAACATGACAATAATTTTTGATTATTAAAATGATTTTATTCTATTTTTCACTCATCAAATCAATTTCTCAATTTTCCTTTGGTTCACATCCGGCTCATAAAGTAGTCCATTCCACAATTTGTAAAAGCATTCATGGCAATACGGACGGCGTTCATGCTCCCGGAATGTGCCATGCAAATTTAATGCCTAAACCAAATATTTTCATTAATCGAAATTTTTGCCCAATTTAATCCCACTTTTTGGCAGTAACAACACATAAAATGATAGGGATGGAATTTTTGGGCCTTTGTGGCATTTGGGGCCAATGCAGTGAGGACAGGGCCATCAATTTCCTGATTGCAATATGCACAAATTGGAATTTGGCCCATTGGAGTGGCCGGCTAAATTCAATTCAAATAGAATTTAATTGAAATATTCACCTCAATATTGAGGGTACGGCGGGGAGTTGCTGAACGGGCTCTTCTTTTGAGGCTACTGCTAAAAATAAATTGGCATCATTCGCCCAGAAGGAAGTATCAAAAATGTTCCACTCACATTTGGGATTCATCCAATTCCACTCCATAATCCTTTCGCACTTCATCCACCGTAAAATCTTCAGGCGATTCTGAATTTTTCGTCGATATTTTTGTTTTCAATTTCTTCCTCCCCAAGATGGTTTTCAAAAGAAGAAATCCCATTTTTTAAAATAAATTATTGGGTAGAAAAATGTGTAAAAAGGTGAGAAAAATGGAATCCGCCTCGCGCAATATATTAATTAATTTATTGACCGACCAATCAAATTTGATGGATTATTCAGTAAATATTGGGAAAAGGGGATGCGAGTAGTATTTAGTACAATTTTTCCACAGTTTGATCTTTGATCCCTTAGCCCAATCCTATCGAGCTACTTTAGAAGATTGATCAAAATGTGTGCTCTTTCGTCTTTCCCAATAAAAATTGGAATCAACTAAATGCTTATTTTCTGAGCAAGATGCTTATTTTCTGAGCAAGTCCTGCCAACTAAATGCTTATTTTCTGAGCAAGTCCTGC
Organism: Pratylenchus scribneri; assembly: GCA_030063045.1. Classification (NCBI taxonomy): domain Eukaryota; kingdom Metazoa; phylum Nematoda; class Chromadorea; order Rhabditida; family Pratylenchidae; genus Pratylenchus; species Pratylenchus scribneri. The sequence continues at coordinate 3,708,146 of JAQSEB010000114.1, read as the reverse complement.
CAACTAAAAAATAGGTTTAAAAACCTCAAAACAAATTTTTTTTATTCCATTTTCTAATGAATTTTCCCCGAAAAAATGCCAAAATAGCAAAAATGGGTCAAATAATTTCATAAAAATCAGAAAAATGCTCAAAAACATCGTGTTTTCCTTAACAAATCTGATTCATAAACGGGTCAAAACCTAAAAATCCGCCTCAATTGTTATAATTAACCTTCTTGCAATTGGAATTCCTTCCTCTTCTTCAGGAAAACCCTCCAAACGAAATCGAGGAGTGCCGCCCGTTTCGCCAAATGTTCCACTGTATGAGGCCATTCTTCGAATTTTTTGAAAGAATTTTATATTTTTTGCGGTCAGTTTTGTTCAATCAAAAATGAGTGATGGACGAACAACATTCCTTCACAATAATTAATCTGCAATTTTATCGGACAATTTCCAATCAATTTAGCCACAAAATGGCGACAATAAAATTCCCATTCAAAATATAGACCAAACCGCAAAAAAGGAATGAAGACGAAGACATTCTTATCTTATCAATTCTCATTTTTTTTTTGCAAGCCAACAACCAATCATTTTCTTTGGGATTATTCTTGGGAAGAAAAATAAATTAATTTTAAAGTGGACCAATTTTCATTATAATATTAAAAATAATTTTGTGCCATAATATGACCCAAAAAATACTTTAAGTCCATTTTTTCGAAACCGGTTTTGAAAAATAAATGCTAAATTCGGATTTCCCATCCCCAGCATCGAAAATTCCTAAATACATATTTTTAGCGAAAAAAATTGAAAAATTTTTTTGGAAAAAATGCGTGGCTTGAACTTAACTATTATCGAACAAATTTTACGAGAAAATTATGGCTATTTTTTTCATAATTTTCCCTCCAATTACATTTCCTCCATTCACCGCTGATTCATTCATTTTCGATGTCTCTTCAGTAAATTGATGATTGGATTGGGCAAATTGGAAAGAGTAAAATCTAGTTTAAAAGCCATAAGCCACCACCAAAAGCCCATATCATTTCATTTCAATCCAAACAAAATTTTCACAATCATCGGAGGCTGGAAAATATGAAATAAATTTATTTTATTCCATTAGTAGTTTATTTCCCACTACATACTCCCAATTCATCCTCATTTTTTCCACTTTAATTTCGTGCCCTCTAGTGGTTTTATTTAAACTTTTTGTATAATTTAATTAATTAATTTATTGAAAGCAGATTGTGTTAAATCTCAATTCAAGCAGCTATATTCCTTCATTTTTGTCTACTTATTTCTGCCAAGGTCATTCATTTTATTCTAATTTTCACTCAAGCAATTTTTAATTTCCTTTTCAGCTTTGTAAACTGTGCGAGAAAATGGCCAATGATGATGATGACGGCATTTATCAGAATCAGAATCTGTTGGATTGGGAGGAGCAACAGGAACAGCAGAGAAGAGAACGGGAAAACCGACGCCGGGAGGAGGAATTGCAAAGAAGGGAGGAAGCGGCCCGACGAGAGGCGGAAAGGTTGGTTTCAACTTTTGTGACACCCTCACCAAAAATTATGAAAATTGCGTCCCAGGGTTAGTTAATTTTTGCTGATACTGATCTAGACTAGAATCTGAGCTTATTTTTTCACATTACGTCAATGACTGAGTTATTTGAATTTACAATTGAAAAAACAATGGGTCCCTAATTTGGATCGAACTCGAAAAAGAGTCGAAAAATTTTTATGGTCAAATTATGGCATAATCAACCTGTCTTCGAGCTGCTGATCGCGATAATGCTAGAATTTCGGCTTAGGATTAATTTTTATTAGATGGCTAGAATTAACGCTCAGGAATCAGAGCATAGAAATCAAAAGTAGTCCAAAGTATCACGTGTTAATTTCAAGCGCAGATTCGGGATCTGAATAGGCACCCAAAATCACCCCTTGTGGACCTAATTTTCATAATTTTTGATGGGGGTGTCGCTAAAAGCTAAACGGAAAATTATCGAAAGGTTGAATCAACGTGAGGAACGCCGACGTCAACAATCCCGAGAAAGTATGCAACGTTGGCGCGAACGCCAGCGTCGCCAGCGCAATGGACAGCAATGATGGTCGAAATGTGAAAAGAAAGAAAGGATGAATGAGAATTAAGAATGGCCAATTTTGACGTTTTTAATATTTTTTATAAAGAATTTTGTAATTACAAAGATGGCCAAATTTTTTAAATATTTTATAAAGAATTTTGAAATTTTAATGTGCAATTTATGCCTTTTAAAAAATATTTGGATGAAAGGGAATTTGGGGTTCCGCCGTCAAAAGTGAAAACCCAAATCTTTACTATTCAAAAAAATTCCCATTTTAAATTCACTCATTTCATACTAGTATTTTCTATTCATCCTTAAAAAGAATTAGTAAAAATGCCCCTTGCCCTGCTGGCGTCTCTAAATTATCATTATCAAAATCTGAATTCAAAAATTATACCAAGACTTTATTGGTCGCAATAGTGTAGGATGGATGGCCTTCCGATGGAGGCAATTCGGATAGTGAGGCCCGAAAATGTGAGGACAGAAGATTATGGATAGTTGGATAGGGACGGGACGGGCTCAACTTGGGAGATTAATTTGATAATGACAAAATTGCTGCAAGTTCGAAATATAAAAATATTGGCTTCACTCCGATTCAAAGCAGACATTAAAATTTTACATTTTTCTTTTCCTATGTTTAATTTTTAGTCCTAATCATGAAAAATTAATGGTAATCCAGTGCCAAGTTGAACGGTGCCAAGTTGGCCAGGGCAGCTTGTCGGCTGGCATTAAGCACTGGTTTAATAATGTAGTAGAGGAAAATCGCGGCCTAATGAAAAATTGCTTGCACAATACAGCGGAAAAACTCCGCTGAAAAAATGCTCGGCGGAAAAACGCTTCAGCCGAGCTGATTTTGTTGGCTGGACTTGCTCAGAAAATAAGCATTTAGTTGGCTGGACTTGCTCAGAAAATAAGTATTTAGTTGGCTGGACTTGCTCAGAAAATAAGTATTTAGTTGGCTGGACTTGCTCAGAAAATAAGCATTTAGTTGGCTGGACTTGCTCAGAAAACAAGCATTTAGTTGGCAGGACTTGCTCAGAAAATAAGCATTTGGCTGGACTTGCTCAGAAAATAAGCATTTAGTTGGCTGGACTTGCTCAGAAAATAAGCATTTAGTTGGCTGGACTTGCTCAGAAAATAAGCATTTAGTTGGCTGGACTTGCTCAGAAAATAAGCATTTAGTTGGCTGGACTTGCTCAGAAAATAAGCATTTAGGACTTGCTCAGAAAACAAGCATTTAGTTGGCTGGACTTGCTCAGAAAATAAGCATGATCTTTCTCTTTGTATTCCAATTTTTATTGGGAAAGACGAAAGAGCACACATTTTTCTGTTTATTATTCTCACTTGATTTTTTTATTATTTTACGGATGTCAATTTTTTTTGTCTCCTATTTCAATTTTTTTTGTCTCAAAATTGAAGTGTTTCACCTTCAAATGGAGCCGCATTCTCTTGGCCATACATTTCTTGATCATCCGGGGCCGGTGTCAAATGTAATCGATATTCAACTTCCTTCAAAATGCAAAACAAATAAATCTCTCCATTTATTTCATTCAACCTCATGCGATTTTGGCGGCTTCTTTTTCTTCAATGATCCACGGCGCAATACCTCTCTATAAAATCCTAATTTTTTCCATAAATATTTAACTCACGCAGTCGCATCCAAATCATAAACCAATGCGGCCAATGTGTCAGTGACCACATGCTGCCTTTGGTCTTCTTTGACGCGTCCCAATTCCTTCTTTAAATCCTCCGTACTGACCGATTTTAGCCGCAAATTTAGCCAACTTTCTTGCGGTTCCACCTCAATCCGTCCGCTCACTTCCATTTCACTTTGGAACGTTCTTTTGTCCATCATTTGTTGTTCCTGATGCCGTCGAATTACTTCCGTTGTTTTGTTCACATCCGTGACCAATGCATCCAGGGTGGCATGGGCAACCTCCCCATCTGACAATTAACCAAATAAATGGCAAATTATTTAAAGTATTTACGTTCGCCTGGGTGGGAGCCGCGCGATCCACGCGATTCGGATCTTCGATCAGCCATTATTTTGATGAGTTTGGAATGTTCTTTTTGTTTAACACTATTAATAGGCTAAATAAAATGAGGGATTATGAAAGTGGCCAAATTGGCCAACAAATCGATCGAAAGGCCCAAATGTTGCTTGAAGGCCAATTCCTCTTGTTATTTCTTTTCCCACTTGTCCGTAGAATTATGTGCCTTTGACTGGGCCAAGGCGGAATTCTTTTCAACCAGCTGCATCCCTTCTTCCCTTTTCTTCTTTTCTTGCTTTATTCCATTCCATATTCCCCATTTTCCCGTTGCCTAAAGCCATTCATCGGCTTCATTCATTTCCCTTCCAACCCATATTTTCCCCTTCCACCCACAACCAATCACAAAGGCGATGAACGAATTGACATGGACTATAAGGCAAAAGCTGCAGAAACGGAGCCGTAATCAATCCTTCCATCTCATTTTGCTTCTGACAGCCGCAATTTAAAGAAGCCAAACGTCTGTCGGACTTCTTCAAGGAAATGAAGGGAAAAATGGGAGGATGGAGGAAGGTGATTTGGCTTTATGCTTTAAACTCAACGGAAGTGATCACAGAGAAAGAGTAAAATGAAGGAAAGAAATTGAAAAGTGATATATGGATTGGATAGAACAAACTGGTTTGTGGGATTAATTGACTGCTAAATATATTTGATTAGAATGAAATGAAATAAAGGAAAGAGGGAATTGTTTGGTTTTGGAAAGATTTCACTGTAAAACATTCAAATTCCTCATAGAATCCATCCATATCCGTCAACACAATTCGCATGTTTTTGGGCACCAATGAAATTTGACACCTTTTGGGAAATGATGACTTTGGCAAAATGGTCGGTGTTTGTGAGCTTGCCATTCGGCACATCTTAAAATAAATGGGGAATTATTGAGGGAAATCCCAATTTGATTATGGACTTTTGTTTGTTTTTGTCAACACATTTATGGTTTTGGGGTTTACAATGGGCACAAGTTCGGGGGCATTCCTCCTTCAATTTATGGAAATAATTCTGCAAAATATATTTAAATATTAATTCAAATGAATGTGACCGGCATATCGCAGAATAATATTTCATTCCGGCAATCACTTCTTGTGTCCCAACAATCCACATCTAAATTCAATTTATTTTAATTTTCACAAAAATGAATGAACCTTCTGGCGGTTTTGTCCATTGAAATTCATAAAATTCTTTTTGTTCTTGACAAGGATCGCCAAAATATTTGAACACTTTTGTGTCTTTTAATTCATTTTGACAAGTTTTTGGGCAAATTCTCCTCACTCGTTCATCAAAAGCGCACAATTGGCTCATATCCGGACAATCCCATTGTGAATCCCTTTCAATATTCATTTCCAATTAATTAATTTCCCAATTAATTTTGTATACCTGCACATTGTGGCCTCATCCCATTCCCTTTTTTGCCGATTGCATAGGCCACATGTGCCGGCACAATCTCGCACCATTTCCGCCAATCCTTCCTTCTTCCAGCAACTTTGATCAATTCGATGATTTTTGCAACTTTTTCCCTCGCCCAAATTCCTCCCATCTTTGCAATTATGCTCATTCCTTTCACAACAAATTCGACAATGTTTGGCACATTGAAGTGCCTCCGTTTGTAAATCTTTTTTGGGACAATAAAACAAAATTCATTTTCCCACAAATTCTCACATGGACTTTCACAGAGTTTTGGACGTTTTTGATCGGCTTTATTTGGCCCAAAAACGATTTTGCAAACATCGGTGGGAATTTGATTTTCGCAAGTTTGTTCCAAATTATTCCCAAATAAGTCACAAAATTCCTTCGATTGAATAAAGGAAAATATTTGAATAAAAAGAAGGAAACAGTAAAAATGTGAATTTATTGGCATTTTTGGGGATAAAGCCAAATGGATTGGCGAAATCGGCTGGCAATATGAATCGATTGAATGGATGGGAATGAGGCAGAGGAGGAGGTGGCCAAATAATAATGGCACGTGGATTCATCATTATTATCAATTTTAAATTAGTAAAAATTAAAAATAATAAAATGAAAATAAAAGGACAATTTCATCATTGGACTATTTCCAGTAATAAGTAAGTAATAAGTATTAATCCGTTTGTTGATGATATTTAACGGAAATAACAACGTTGCAAGCAGAAAATACACCGGAAAAGGCGAAATTGAGGGAAATGGCCTGCAGCAAATTAAATTTTAAAAATTCAAGGTGAAGTTTTCCTTAAGCAAAAATATTCTCCATCAATCTTACTCCAATATTGGTTTCCGTTTTTTGGCATTTTCATCTTTTTCCCATATTCAACAATTCCCCTTCTCAATTTTGAAGGCCTTTCTTTATTCTCAGTCAAGTACTCGAATTTCATTCCACCCACCTTCAAAACATTCATTTTTGGTCAAAAATGTGAATTCTAAAGTAAAATGCCCTCTTTTTGTTGTATAAACCATTTCAATTTGGAATGAATTGATGATTTATTAGTATAAAATTCAATTTATAAGGGAATATGGCTTTTCGATGTTGCCATTTTGGCCTCCTTCATTACTTCATTTTCCTTCTCATATTCAATTCAATAAATTGTGTCGAGAAAAATTCCTTGAAAATGTCAACATCGCCGGATCCAGAATTGAAGGGAATGCCTAAATGGATGAAAATGAAAATGGATTATTTCAAGCCAAAGGAATATAGCACCCGGGATTTCCCCCGCCTCATCGAAGGACTTGGCCAACAAATTCGCCGGGACTTGGGCCAGGTATAACCCAAATCCACATTCAATTCAAATTCTATTCAATTCCAGGCCCATTCTATGATGGCCTCCTACTCAAAACAAGTACAAAATTTGGAGCAGAAAATGGACCGATTGGAGGCAACCAATTCTCCATTTATCAGTGAATTTGGAGGAGAAAACCAAAATAATAAAGTTCGTCTCGAACTATTCTCCTTCATCAAAATGCAACCATTTTTCAGCTTTTGGCCGCTCTTTGGCTTTTTCTCCTCCTTTTTCTTGTTTTGGCCTTTCTTTTTTGCGTTAATCTTTTGCTTATTCTTCTTTCAAGCAGAAGAAAAACCAAAAAAAATGTGAAAAAGATTGTTGAAATATGAATTAACCAAAAATGTTGATCTCCACAATTTCTCATTTGATTTGGCCAATCATTTACAAAATCCTCAATAAAAAAGTCACATTATCTAATAAATTTCCTTGAAATTCTTATCATCAATGGCCATTCTCGCATTTGGGGGCAGTCGAACATGAGTGAGGCATCCAAGCAAAATCAGCACAAAAAAGGCCAAAACTCACGCCACCCTTCCCTTCACCCCCCCCCCCCACCCCCACCCCTCCCCCATCCGGTCATCCTCCATTCGGGAATTGCCTCTAATTCCTTTTTACGTCGTTTTTGTTTGGCCAATTCAACATCATTTCCCCAATCCAAACTTCCTTCCTCCTCCATTTTGTCCTAATTTCATGGGCCAATGGGTTGTCCTTGTCCCCTTTTCTTCAAGGTTACAGCCGAATAAAATAAAAAAAATGATGCGGAACAGACGAAAATATGATGAACTTGTCCAAATTCATTCAAAATTGGCTGCCATTATTTAGGATTAGCAGCTGCAAAAATCAGCGAAAATCTTCAATAAAATATTTTTGATGATTAATTCCTTTTTTTTTGTGCCCAGACCAATTGCAAAATCCGGTCTCATCTTTGACTGAGTCAGTCCATTTCCATTCACAATTGTCCGCCATTTTCCCCTCCCCCGCACATTTTCTCCCCAAATTCATTTTTCTTTACAAATGTCCATCGCCCCCTCCCCTCCTAATTTCGCTAACAAACAAAATTCCCCAAATTCTTGTCAAAAAATAAAAACCCGTAAATTGCCAAAAACAAATACCAAACTCCAATCAAAATTACATCAAATCCATCCATTCATTCTTTTATTTTTGGCCAATTCCACCATACATGGCCCCAAGGACATTTATTACACAAATTATTCCCCCCCCCCAACTCTACTAGATTATTTATTTCCCAGCAAATTGGCCAATGGTCTTTGCCGGGAAAGGAAAATAGCACATCATTCTTATTTTATTACCTTTGAACTACTCCAATTTGTTCATATTCCAATCTTTTTTTCCTTTTTTTAATGTCCAATCCATCCATTTATTGATGTTCATTTCATCCCCCACAATTTCCCCCTTTTTTATATTAAAATGACGCACAAAATATTGTGGTTTTGGCCTCAATCAACTCCAAATTTTATTGGCTCAATTCAAACTATAAAATGTTGAAATCAACAATTAATGAATTGGCCATTTTCCCAATATACTTTTATCAATTTTGTAAATAATTTTATTCATTTCCTTTGCTGATAAGGAGGAAACCCAGACTTTTGGCCACTCATCATTTTTGGCGACAACGTGCTTCCCCCTTCCCTCAATTATTTCATTTCTATATTTATTCATTCATTCCTTTTATGGAAAAAAAACCAATTTAAGGATGAGTATCGAATATGAGTACCATACACCCAAAATTGCATTACATTTGGATGGGCCTCCTGGCAATATTCCATCCATCCGTTCATTAATTCATTCATTCCCACCTCCTCCTTTCAATTTAATACGGTAAATAAATTAAAAAAAAACAATCCCATGTTTTAACATTCCGCCGACATTTTCATCATCCCCTTTTTTTTGTTAATCCTTTCTTTTCATCAAATTTATGGCCCAGCCAAATCCACCATTTTATCCATTGAATTCCTTGAATTGGCTGCCCCCCCCCCATCCCATTCACACTAATCCACCTTCCATTTCCAGGCAAATGGTCAAAATCCAAATTCAGCAACGACTTTTTCCCTTTTTCGCATTTTTTGTCCATCAATCCATTTCATCAATGCTTTTGATGGCCGCCAGCACAGGTCGATATCCATTGCCCGACATTCGAGTAAATATCCCCTCCCTCCCCCTCCCCCCCCCCCCCCCCCCCCTCCTTCCATTAATTTTAATCCCCCAATCCAGCATACGGTTTGGCCATTGGCTCAATTTTCCTCTCCCCAATTGGAATGTTTCACTGAACTTGACCAAAGGTTTATCTTCTCCGGAAGAACGTATCGTCTTGTGGCCACTGGGAAAATGCCAAATGGCGCATGCCTTGTCCGAATTCCGACGGGCAGTCGGCTTACCGTTTCCCAAATGAGCACAACCACTTCAGAGGTGAATAGCCCATAGGCATTTTTTTTTTGGGGGGGGGGGATAGAAAAGTGGAAATATAAATAAATAATAATTAAATGAATAATTATATTTTATAGAGCTATGTTCTTGTGATTGCCGGCTCCTCCGATTTGCATATGCCATTGAGGACAAAGCACATTCGTAAAGGTACAAAAATGGCCACATTTATTACATTATCCTCTTCCCTTATTTGTAGAATATTCGGATCGGTATGGACCCTGGCATGTGCCGTGTAATCGAGCCTATTTGGTGTTCCATTCAAAAGGGGACAATTCATTGTCCGAAGAATGGATTGAATTCAATTTGGCCCCAGAGACGGAAGAAGATCGTCGGGATGGTGGCAGGGATGATTGTGCGGCAGATGGAAGAAATTTTGCCTCCGTTGAATTATTACACAGACACAGATAACATTGACCCCCCCCCCCCCCCCTCCCTCCCATTCTCCTTTTTTTGTTGGAATCTCGTTCAATACCAATAATGACCTTTTGCTTTTGCCCTTCCACCTTAAATGGCAATATTATATATTCCTTCCATGTAATATTTATATCCATTTTTAGTCCATTTATTCAAACAGCCAATTAAAATAACATTTTTCCAATTTCAGTTTTTTCCTCCAAATGATAGGTTTTACGCGTAAAACTCTGGCGAAATAAGAAAATGTGAAAATTAGAAGAAATTGAGTGAACAAAATTGGATGTCATCTTTTTTTGCGCCAATCCCATTTTTTGGACCAAATAACAGAGAAATGAATTTTGATAAATTGACTGGGAATTATTCCCCCTAATAAAACACGAGACTCTCTAAAAAGGTACAGCAAATAAACCATCATTCAATTTTGCGTGGGATAAAATTGAATGGGGAAAACCAATGAATGAAAAGGAAAAGTGCAATGGGGGAATGGAGGAATGGGAATATTTTGAACAAATTTGCCAAAGGACATTAAAAATAATTGCAGCAAAAATGAAATAATCCACAAAACTTGCTGCCTTCCAAATGGATGATGGAATCAACAAACATCATTGAGAAAATAAATATTTTTGCAAATATTTTTTATGCCGGAAATATTATTTGTTTTCAACTTCTTACGGCGGCATTTTTGTCCAATTTTAATTGTATTTTTGTTGGGGTCATTCTAAATATTGGACTGAAGGTTTAATCATGAGTGATTTTTTGTGTGGCAAAAGTGCCAATTTTGTTCAAATTCCATCCTTCTAAATGCTTGTTTACTGAAAAATGCCAAAAAATGATTGGCCCCTTTGGCATTAATTATTTCACCCTTCCACTTTTGCATTTGCCCTTTTTCCCTCCTTCTTATAAAATTCTGCCAAAAATCATTTGACCATCAATTAATGGGAAAATTGGGAATGAATTTAATGGAAATTTGAATAAAAATATTAAATTGGAAAAATGTTGGATTCTTTTTTGTTGGTTCAATTAATTTCGTCGATCATTTTAATTTAATTTTTTCAAAAAAAAAAAATAATTTTCCCTCTCTCAACAATAATCTGCTTCCATTCTTGGCCCTAATAAATTCCAATTCCATAATCCTCCTTCAACAAAAATCCAAATGGATTTGGGGGGGGGGGGGGGGGGGGGATTTGGCTAATCAGGCCGGCTATCTTTTGAATGAATTGGAGGAATGTGTGGTTTTTTCCAAAAATATTCCCAACAAAAGCAACCAAAACCAGTCCAATCCCCATCCTCTCACTCAAATGTCGTTCTACCCCCTCAGGCACAATTTTCCACTTCCATTCATTTTGTCATTGCAAAGCACAAAAATTCAGCAGAAAATTGTGCCATTCTCCAATATAAAATGATCATCCATCCAAATCAAAGGGGCCACTAAAACTAAATTGGAATATCCCCTTTGGGCGATTACGTCAAAAAGACCGCATGGAAATGGGAAAATTAAAAGGAGATGTTTTGGCCGATCATTGGAATGGAAAGCTTTAATTGGCCAAATGGGAGCAATGAGAACGGAAACGGCACAATTGGTGGAAGGGCCTTTGGAGGGAACATTTCCATTCTAATTTGCCAAATTCACGTCAAAAATGTTCAAAAATTAATTTGTCGAAAAAAAAACAGAATCGGAAGCAGAAGAAAAGATGAAAGGAAAATGGTGGCATCGGCGAAATCTTTGATTATTCGAAATGGCAAATAAAATAAAATAATCCATTTCCCGTGATTTGGAGCTAGTCAAATTTTGTTATTCTTTATTTTATTTGGAAGGAAGGATGACATTAAAGGAGAGGGGGGGGGGGGGGGAAGACCACCATCGAGAAATAATTGCGGAAATGGATTCGACATTTTGGGTGGCCATCCATCCAATTGGCCCTTCCCATCTGGGTTGGGTTTTGAAGGCAATTTATTCCATCCATTCACATCATCAACCCAAATATTTATTTCTTTGTTTTCCCTTTTTTGTTTCTAAATTTCAAATTTCTGCCAAATTTGTCCGTTCAAATAAATTCCCCTGAATTAATTCCACACCAAAAATGCCATTCAACTTCATTCTACCAAGGTAAATGTCAAAAACAAAATGTGTTCATTTTGTTGGAATAAATCAAAGAATTTGAGGAATATTTTGGTATAGAATGAAGTTGATTTTATGAAAGGAGGGGGGGGGGGGGGGGGGTGGGGGTGGGAGGTTGGCAATTGAAAGTGCCAATTTCGATTGAGGCCATAATTCAATGTTATGGTGGAATAATTTGCCATCAACAAATTGCTTCTATCCTCCAATTTGTTCAATTGGCCTTCTCCCCAATTCCCGGAATTTATTGCCAAGTTTTTAGACATTGAAATTGTTGGCTTTATTGGAAAGAGGGTTGTGGATGTTTTTCACGGGGAAAAATGTTAATGTTGATGTGGGGGGGGGGGGGGGGGATGGGACCTTCAAATGAATGTCATTTTATCAAAAAAATTTTTTAATTTTTTTTCATTTAATTTTTGTTATATTTTTCTTTTCCACGTAAATCAAAGATTAGGGAGGAAATATTTAATTAATTTCCAATTTTAATTTGCAAAATCCTCCCCCAATTTTCCCTCGCCAATTTCCCATTAACTCGTGTTTTTTAATGTGCCAACAAAATTTGTGGTTATTTGGGAATTTGGCAATGCCCGGAAAAGGGGACAAAGGCAAACCAAAGAATTCCAATCCAAATTCATTTAATTCACTCGATCCTTCTCACTCAATGTTGAATTATGGTATTTTGGCCAATCCAACCAAAATATCATTTTTTTCATTCCGTTGAATTGAATCCGCGCACAAAAAGAAAGATGGGCGGAGTCGAGGCTAAAAAGCCACATTTGAAAGGGAGGGGGGGGGGGATGGCTTTTGACGATGTTGGTGGGGCATCGTTTTTAAGTCGGCCCCATCTTCAATTATGTTCATTCATTCATTCAGCCAATTCCTCCCATTTCCCTTCTTTCATTTCAATCTAAAATTGCCTCAAGAAATTTTGTTGAAAATTTAATCCGGCCAACGGAAAAGTGCAAATTGGAGACAAAAATAAAGGGAAAATGTGACGAAAATGAACACGGTGGCGGATATGATATTTTGGCATTCTACATTTTGATCAACATTCAATTTTGGCCATTTTCCTTTTATTTTTTCCCAGGGAAAACAAAAATTTAATTCGGTGTCCAATTTTTGTTCTCCCCCGCAAATTTCCCACAAAAAAACATTTTCCTAGACGACCAAAAAAGGTAAAATTCTTGAATTTGACTGAAAAGGGTGAATTCCCACCCTTCATTCTGTTCCCCAAATTCATAATTTTCGCATAATAAAACCACAGCCCCAAAGATCATTGTGCTCTTACACTCTAATCATACCCCAATTCATTCTCTGGCCATTCTACATCCCCCATCAGTCCCATTCTCCTTATTTGGGTGTGTTTTTGTTTTTCCTGCTGATCCATTCAATGGCCCAATCATCCGCCGGCCTTCCCTTCTTTAAAGCATCCATCCCCAATCACATTTTCCCCATAATATCCATTCCATTGGCCATTTTCTCTTTCCAATCCATTAATTTCCCCAAAATATTTTAGAGGCAAAAACAAACCACCAAATTGGCCAAAACTCCACTCAATTCTGTCCATCGGCACTTTCAAATTCCCTTCTCTTTGTTTGGCCAATTCATCCATTATTCTGGAATGTTTTTCACACCTTCTCCATTCATCCTCTTGCCATTCATTGTTCCAACAATTTTCGCCATTTCCATTCCTTTCGATTCAAATCGGCAACAACAGAAAAGCACAACAGAATTGCCTCATCCAAAGGCAATGAAAATGTTGTCACCGCAGAAATTATCGCCAGGCCAAAAAATATTGGAAACAGATTATTTCAAGCCAAAAGAATATAGCACCCGGGATTTCCCCCGCCTCATCGAAGGACTTGGCCAACAAATTCGCCGGGATTTGGGCCAGGTTGGAGCCATAACCCAAATCCACATTCAATTCAATTCAATTCAATTTTAGGCCCATTCTATGATGGCCTCCTACTCAAAACAAGTACAAAATTTGGAGCAACGGATGGACCGATTGGAGCAGATTGCGGCTTCCTTTCCTCAAAGGAATTCCTTCAATGAATTTGGCCAACAATTTGACTCAAAGGTAGTTTGTTTCGCCTCCATTTAATCATTTAACATCTGCCAATTTCAGTTTTTGGTAATCCTTTGTTTTCTTTTGCTCGCCACCTTGGCCACACTTCTCCTTCGCAACTTTTTCTTATTGAGAAGATTGGCAAGGAGTGGCAGTGCCGGCACAAAACATATTCGCCTGGAGAGTAGTTGCAGTGACCAAATTGAACAAATTTGAATGGCAATTTACAACCACATTAAACCATTTCATCCATTTTATTCATTTTATTCCGTCCTTATTATTAGGGTTGGAGGCGGTCGGTCAACCGAACCGAAACCGAACCGAACCGAGGCGATTTTTGGCAAAAAAACCGAACCGAAAACCGAGGTCCGAAAACCGGGAAAACCGAAAACCGAGGGTCCAAACCGACCGGTTTTTCGGTTTTTCCCTTTCAACATAAAAAGCAATTTTCGATAAAAATTTACTTTGTGCAGCTATTTTTAGCTAAAATTTTTTCCTTGCGGGCCTTTTTTTAATCAAAATTTTATATTTCGAGATCATTTTGGCTTAAAATTTCTCATAAAACGATATTATTATTCCAATTTTATTACTGAACTATATTTTTATTCAAATAGATGAGGCTCTTATTAAAATTAAATTTAATAAGATTTTTCATTATTATTTGGTTGATATTAGATATTAAAAATATGCCTATTTAAATACAAATAAATAGTTTACAATGCTATGAATATTTAATATTTGAGGGTTTAAGACTTAAATCTTTGCACGAAGTACAGGCGGGCTTAAGATAGAAGGATGAAATAGACTAATTTTTATTTCTGTAGAGCAATTTTTGACTAAAATTTCCCCTATCGGGCCCATTTTTGATTAAAATTTTTCCCTATCGGGCCCATTTTTGATTAAAATATTCCCCTATCAGGCACATTTTTGACTAAAATTTTCCCTTAATCAGGACCATTTTTGCCTTAAAATTTTAACCTCCTACGAGTCGATTTTTGTTCGAATTTTCCCTTCCAGAACCAATTTGGTCTTGATTTTCCCTGGCGGGGCCATTTTGGCTTAAGTTTTCTCGCTGCGAGGCTATTTTTGGTTAAAAATTTCTCTCAATATAGTAAGAATATTTAGAAATTGTTGAAAGAAAAAGTATTGGGAATCTTATTTAAATTATTTTGTTCGATTTTTTTCTTTATTATATGAAAAATTAAATTTTTAAAAATTTTATGACCATTTTTCAAAAAAACGAAAAACCGGAAAACCGAACCGAAAACCGAGGATTTTTTTCAAACCGAACCGAAAACCGAGGTCGGCAAACCGGGCCAACCGAAAACCGAAGACCCCGGTTTAAAACCGACTCTCTCCAACCCTACTTATTATTTCATCTGCCCAGGCTTTTTACATTTTTTTTTGTTCCCACTTTTTTTGTACTTTGTTGAGGGAGGATTGTGCCACATTCAATCAAAATTATGAAAGGCAAATGCTCTTTCATTCAAGGATTTGGCCATCATCTGTGCTGCCCAGATTTCCATCCAAAAATACAAAACAAAATTGTTCATATTTGGTGGGTATTTTTGTGTTGCATCTCCCAATCCTCTTTAAACTAGTAAATACTATTTTCTTTCCTTTTTTAAGCAGAATCTCGGCATATAAACAAATCATCAAATATATTTATTTATCCAACCTACTATATAAAAGAATATTTTCCCATTTTTAATTTTATTTGCATATTCTCACAATTTAAAAACAATATTTTATTGCTTATTATTATTTTGTTATTAAATTTCAACAATTTTATTTGCATAAAAAATGAATTATTCGCTTAAAAACATAAATTGAAAGGAAAAAAAGTATATTAATGGGCAAATTAAATATTAAAAGAAATTGAAGTGGTTGAGGGAAGGAGTTTTGTGTGTGAATTCTGTGGAGGATTTAGCATGTGAGTGGTAAATCCTTCATTTTTTTTAAATAATTCAGCAAATCTCTTCATTAATAAGAACACTCAATTTAAATAATGAAAGGAAAATGTGCCATTCGAAAAAATATTTGGGAATGAACAAAAGAGAGGGATAAAAAAGCCCACAGGCAACAGTCATAATTTTCCCTTTTCATCATTCCAATTTAAGTGCTAAAAAGTGCCAATGTCGGAACTTTGCAAAACTTTTGCCAATTTCACCCACTCCATTCCCCCAAATCCACTTCTCGCCCCACTTCCATGGCCAATCGATTCCCGCCCACCAAGTCCATTCCCTATGTTGTGTCCCTTTTTCTCTTTGGTGATGCCATTGCCCAATCCCCCCTCGCCTCCATTTTGTTTGGCCCCCTTCATTTTTGCCAACTGGCCCCCCAATGCTCTCAAATTTGATTTTCCCCGCCATCGCCACACTTTTGGCCAACTTTGTTGTCCGCCAGCAGTGGCAAATTCCCCAAGTGCCCGCCGTTCCGGCCAACAAAAACGAAGGCAAAATCCAAGAAAATCGGCTTTCTCCGCAGCCCATTCACGTCTTCATCCTCCCTCCCCCTCCATCTCGACGTTATTCCCAGGGGATTTTGTTTCGCCTTCCTTTCCCCTCCTTCATCGGAATTGTCCATCCCCTCCCTCCCCTCACATAGCCAATTATCCTCCTTTTTCCTTGGGAATGGCGATTGGCTTGTGTGGGCTTGGCCCTAAAATGATGAAGTTGACAAAAATGTGAAAAAGACAAATTGATGGATGGGAAGATGGCGAACAACAATTTCCTGTGGGGCAGTAGCACTTAATCGACTTTACCGAATCCCAAGTAGCTTTTGGCAATTTGCTTTTTCGTCCATTTAAATTGAAAAGCAAAACAACACAACTAAAAGAAATGGGCCAAAGCAATGCACAACGAAAAGGTGCATCTAGCCACCAGCTTGTGGCCACTTGGCTTGTCCCCCTTTTGGCCGAATACAATTCTTTCCCTCCATTCTTTCCTTCCATTCTCCTGCTTTCCTCCCTCCTTTATTTCCTTCGCCTCCATTTCTCTTACCCCAACCCGCGAAAATATATATTTATTCATGAGCAAAAGTAGGCCAATGGGAGTTGCCTTTTGCCTCCTCATTTCCCTTCTATTGCTTTTCCCTACCAAAAGTCTCGGCCTTTTTGCGACTTTTGCCTATTCCCATTCTCTCCTTTTTGTGCCATTCTTCGCTGCTTTTCCATGTACTAAATTTGCCGCCTCAGCCAGCCGCTTACCCTTTTCCTATTTTTTTTTTGTTTCTCCATTGCCATTTCTATTGGCAATTTCCCCGATTTGGCCACCACTATTCCGCCGTGGGCGCGTGCCCCCTTCCACCCCTCCCATTCACACTCTTTTCCCTTTTTTTCTTCATCAACAATTATTTTTGGCTGGCATCCGTCCAACATTCATTCCATCCATCCATTTCCATTTGCGCACATCGCTTCATACTAAATTCACCCATTTTCGTTAATTACGCCATTCCATTTCCATTCCTTCCATTTATAATACCTCAAAA
This sequence comes from Pratylenchus scribneri, assembly GCA_030063045.1. Lineage (NCBI taxonomy): Eukaryota > Metazoa > Nematoda > Chromadorea > Rhabditida > Pratylenchidae > Pratylenchus > Pratylenchus scribneri. The sequence goes on along the minus strand of JAQSEB010000114.1, from coordinate 3,690,763 downwards.
AGGGGCATGCGAGTGATGAACGGCCGTTTGGGAAATATGATCAGGAATCCGCTTGTCCGCAATAAGTTAGTGTACCCCCCTACCCCACCCCAACAAATTCATTTTGTACTCTTTTGTCCAGTTACCTCAACAATGGAGATTCGAAAAGGCCAAAAAAGCGGAGGACAAGTTCGGCTGACGGGGCGTTGCCTCGGGCCGTCCAATTCGACGAATCCTTGGACCAATATCGTTGCCTTTGCGGCTGCTTTCATGTCAAGACCGGGGCTTATTTTATAGCCGGTGAGTCATCAAAGCAAACAAATGTGACCAATCAATTCCACCCACCCCTTTATTTGAAGGAATCGAAATATTCCTCATTTTGGTATTCTTCCTGAATGCCCTTTTGGTTTTGCTCCAGCAAAGAAATGATTTGGACAGGGGAAATGCCTGGAATAGTCAATATGTTCAAACTGCCTTCATCATCGAGTCAATCTGTCTGGGAATGGCGTTGACCACAGTTTTGCTCCTTCTCCTCGGACTTGGCCAAAATTCAGCACCCCTTTTGCTTCCTCATTTGGCCATCCAATGTTTGGCCCTTCTTTGCCTTCTATTCCTCGTTGTCGTCGGCACAATTGCAATTTGCACCGATTTAGTATGTGTTCATTTTTTGTCAAATTTCAATTCTAGTAAAATTCCCTAGAGGCAAATCAAATGTTTTTTCCCATCATAAATTTTTGTATATTAATTCAGGCACTTTTCTACCGTATTTTGAATGCAGCACCATTCAACGAATATCCTGGCCAATCAACGGTTTGTAAATTAGCTGATTTCGTGTTTACTAAAAGTGTAAAATATCGCATTTACTAGAAAAAAAATATAGAAAAATGTAAATTTTTTTCCCATTAAATTGTTATGAATGGCAATAAGGGCTGCTGATAAAAAAAATTGAGGTTACGAAAAAGGGATCAGGCTCAGTCAGAAAATAAAGACTAGTAGGAAGGGACAAGGGAGCATTTCGATTAAAATTTATTAAAATAATAAATTTTCTGGCCATTGAATATTTTTAAAGTGCCCATTCCAACTTCCACAATTTTAAGCAATTTTCTAGTTATCATTTCGGCTTTCCGTTACAAAATCTTCATTCAGCCATCAATTTCCTATTTTAGGTTTGGGTTGGGTTTATTTGAAAGAGAATAGAAATAAATTATAATTAATAAAATTATAATCAATAGCATATTCTGTGTTGTAAATATTTTATTTCTCCTTGTTCTGATTTAATTCACCCAGTTCTGATTTGTAATTTGCGCACTAAATTGTAATTCTGATTTGTAATTGCACTAAATTGTAATTCTGATTTGTAATTGCACTAAATTGTAATTCTGATTTGTAATTGCACTAAATTGTAATTCTGATTTGTAATTGCACTAAATTGTAATTCTGATTTGTAATTGCACTAAATTGTAATTCTGATTTGTAATTGCACTAAATTGTAATTCTGATTTGTAATTTGCACTAAATTGTAATTCTGATTTGTAATTGCACTAAATTGTAATTCTGATTTGTAATTTGCACTAAATTGTAATTCTGATTTGTAATTGCACTAAATTGTAATTCTGATTTGTAATTGCACTAAATTGTAATTCTGATTTGTAATTTGCACTAAATTGTAATTCTGATTTGTAATTTGCACTAAATTGTAATTCTGATTTGTAATTTGCACTAAATTGTAATTCTGATTTGTAATTTGCACTAAATTGTAATTCTGATTTGTAATTTGCACTAAATTGTAATTCTGATTTGTAATTTGCACTAAATTGTAATTCTGATTTGTAATTTGCACTAAATTGTAATTCTGATTTGTAATTTGCACTAAATTGTAATTCTGATTTGTAATTTGCACTAAATTGTAATTCTGATTTGTAATTGCACTAAATTGTAATTCTGATTTGTAATTTGCACTAAATTGTAATTCTGATTTGTAATTGCACTGAATTGTAATTCTGATTTGTAATTGCACTAAATTGTAATTCTGATTTGTAATTGCACTAAATTGTAATTCTGATTTGTAATTGCACTAAATTGTAATTCTGATTTGTAATTTGCACTAAATTGTAATTCTGATTTGTAATTGCACTAAATTGTAATTCTGATTTGTAATTGCACTATATTGTAATTCTGATTTGTAATTGCACTAAATTGTAATTCTGATTTGTAATTTGCACTAAATTGTAATTCTGATTTGTAATTTGCACTAAATTGTAATTCTGATTTGTAATTTGCACTAAATTGTAATTCTGATTTGTAATTTGCACTAAATTGTAATTCTGATTTGTAATTGCACTGAATTGTAATTCTGATTTGTAATTGCACTAAATTGTAATTCTGATTTGTAATTGCACTAAATTGTAATTCTGATTTGTAATTTGCACTAAATTGTAATTCTGATTTGTAATTTGCACTAAATTGTAATTCTGATTTGTAATTTGCACTAAATTGTAATTCTGATTTGTAATTTGCACTAAATTGTAATTCTGATTTGTAATTTGCACTAAATTGTAATTCTGATTTGTAATTTGCACTAAATTGTAATTCTGATTTATAATTGCACTAAATTGTAATTCTGATTTGTAATTGCACTAAATTGTAATTCTGATTTGTAATTGCACTAAATTGTAATTCTGATTTGTAATTTGCACTAAATTGTAATTCTGATTTGTAATTGCACTAAATTGTAATTCTGATTTGTAATTTGCACTAAATTGTAATTCTGATTTGTAATTGCACTAAATTGTAATTCTGATTTGTAATTTGCACTAAATTGTAATTCTGATTTGTAATTTGCACTAAATTGTAATTCTGATTTGTAATTTGCACTAAATTGTAATTCTGATTTGTAATTTGCACTAAATTGTAATTCTGATTTGTAATTTGCACTAAATTGTAAATTCCGCTCGTTCTGATATGTTTTAAATTTCTTAAACTGCCCCATATGTAAATTAAATTCTGCTTATTTGATTTTAATTCGCTCTTCAAATCATGAAGACCTTAAGGCAAATTGACAAATTTTCTTTTTTTTTCTATATGTTAACAGTTAACACTTTAAGAAACGCGAATTTTACACTTTTTTAATGAAATTTCACTTTTTATTAAACTCATATGCAACTTCATTCTAACTCAACTATATCAAATTTTAATATATTTTCCAGGTGGCACTTTCCGCAGAAACATCCGCTCGAATTTATGCATTCATCGGTTTATATTTACTCACTCTTTTGCTTGAATGTTGGTTTCTACGGATTATTTACAATTGCAACAGGCAATAAAAATGCTTATAATCAAAATGCCTCAAATTAATTCATAATTTTCAGATATTTTTCTGAACGCCGCAAATATATGAGATATTGTTTGGCATACAGTACCCCATTGAAGACACTCAGTGCCCGGTGATTGTCCCTTTTCCTCCCTTTACTTTATACTGCCCAATCAACAAAAAGGAGTGCCAATGTAAATTCACAAAATATTCTCCATTCATTAGCTAAACTCTCAGCTTCGAATTCATATTTTGGTTGTGAATATTTTGTTTATTATTCTGTATATAAGAATAAATGTCATTTTAGATTTTACTTATTATTACTTAAAATCTTTAACATAAAATAGATGAAAGGATTGATGGAAATGTGGCAATAAATTGTTTTTGATCAAAAGAAATCTTTGCGCGGCGATCCTCCTCCATTATTCATTTGCACAATCAATCGACCTTCCCCCAATGAGCTTGTTTGAGCCGAACTTGGCCTTGATTTTGATTGATTGCTTGATGATTGATTGTTCGATTGGTTGACTTGACCGCGCATTTTTCGTCGAAGTAGAAGGGGATTTGCGGTCCTGAGGAACATTTCTTTGAATGTTGGATTCAACCAGGCATAGAGAATTGGATTGGCCACATTTGTGGTCATTGCCACACTGAAAATTACAACAAAAATATATCCAAAAATTTATTGGGGGAGGCGAACAACCTATGTGAAATGAGTGAAAATAAATATAAATAATTTGTGCCACCCCATTGCAACAATTGAATGTCATATTCAATGAGCATGGTCAAAACACTATGCGGCAACCAGGCAAGACCAAAAAAGAGCACAACCGATGCCAAAAATGGTTGTTGTCCGTCTTTGCTGTTTGCTCAATTCATTTGCCCTCATTTTGTCACTTTCTGTTCGAGATGGAACCCGGCAAAGTCCTTCAACACTTGGCGACTAAAATTCATTCAAATTTATTGTCCAAATTCATTCCCAAATTTCGCACATTTCCAACGAGCCCATTTCCCTCAATATTTTGTGCAGAATTTGAATGTTTGGCCAACATTTTTTGCCTTTCGGTCAATCTTCTCAATTTGAAATTATTTCGTCGACGAAGACGCGAAAAAATTGAAGCATAGCAAAAAGACATTGTGACGAATGGAAGCAAAAATTGAAGAGCCAAAACGGAGAGGGCATAGCCCCGACGGACTTGGGTATTCGGCCATTGTTCAGAGCAAAACTAAATGAAGAATTAAATTGAATGATTGAATGGGATCTTCAATTCACCTCGCCACAATATCCTTCATATTTTTCCACAATCATATAATAGGCATACGGGATTGAAATGAGCAGGGAAAGGGCCCAAAGGACAGCAGCAAGAATGGTGGCCTAAAAATGTTATTTAGATTGGGGGAATAAATGTTGGAGGGAGGACTTGTCCAGGACTGAGTGAACGGGCATGGGGATAATGGACGAGCCAATAACGGTCAATGGCAATTGCCGAAAGGGAAAATGTGGAAACCAAAACAGAAACAGCCTTCAAAAATATGCAAAATTAATTGAAAGGGGATAAAGTGGGAGAATGACCTGAACCATTGGAAGAAGGTGACAAATTGCGTTACCGAAAAGCCATTCCTTATAAATATTGGTGACGAGGGTGAATGGCAGGGAAAGAAGGCACACAATGACATCGGAAATGGCCAAATTCAGGATGAATATATTTTGTACGGAACGAAGATGTTGGCAACGGAGAGTGAGGAAAACAATGGCCAAATTGCCCAAAAGGCCAAGCACGAAAATGTGAGTGTAAAGAGCGCAGAAAAAGGCGATGGCCAAGGGCGAATTGGTTGGATCCGGTGATTGGACAATGTAATGGAAACATTCATCCGGGGAAGGGGATTGGCCAACTTCACCATTTAATTCATCATTTGATGAATCGTCGGTGAAATTATTAAAATGAGGAGAAATTAGTTCGGCCGAATGGCTGAGCATTGAGGTCATCTGAAAAAGGGGACAAAAATGGATTAAAATAGGATTTATTGGAATAATTCGAAGGACCAAAAATTCAAAGGAAAAAAGAATGAGGGGAAAATGTAACCAAAAGATTGGCCTCAAGGGGGAAATTCAGGTTGAGAAGGGGGGGGGGGGGGGGGGAATGGGGTATATAGGAAAATGGAAAACAAAAGTGGCACGCAATATTTGGAGGAGGGATTGGGGCGTGAATTGGATGAGGCCAGAGGGATCATCAAGGCGTAAATGGGAAAAAGGGGAGAAGGGGATATGAATGAATAAATTGGATTTGGGCATCAAGGATATCGTGGGATTGGCTTTTAGAACTAATTTAGTGGATTTTAGGGATGAGAGGACTCAAATGGAATTGTTGGAATGTTGTTTTGGAATGTCCGCCATTGAATGAATGAATGGAAGCCAATTATTGAAATGGACTTCTCCGTTTTTTAATGAATTCTTCATTTTTGTGCCCTTCTCCTTTTCCTCCCGGTTTCATTTAAATCTGGATTATTCCCAGGAGAAGAATTTGGAAGGACCAAAGAGCATCAAATTTGGGTAAATATTTTCGTATTTCATTGTGGAATTGGAGGATGGCATTTTCATGGAAGGAATGAATGAAGGAATATATGTTTTGGCTACAAAAAAGGTGGAGAATGTGAATGGACACGCAATTAGGTGGATATTGTGAATTGTGGGATGGATGGAAATTTGGAATGAATTAATTCTTTGTTTGTTGGACATCCCAATTTTGTGAGTGCATTTGAATTTGAATTGAATTGGGTTGGATGCATTGCGCACATCCACCAACCAAAACCAATTAATCTGGCAAATATTCCAGGGGAAATGCTGTTTTCTAAGGATGAACCCTTTGGGGGCAATATCACACGCCACCTCCTTTGACATTGTGGTGCCAATTAAAAATGATCCTTGGAAATATCCCATTCATTTCCGCCATTGTGTTTTGCATTCGCCCAGACAGACCAAAGTGCGCAAAAACAATTTTAAACAATCAACAGTTAATAAAATTCTGATCTTTTTGTGAACCATTTCAAAATTTTTGCCATTTCCAAATTTGGATTCAACGAATTTGGAGGGAATTGACGCTCAAAATTGGCACAAATTCTTCGGAAATAACAAAGATGGATAGGAGGGGAATTTGCGTGAGAACAATGAATACACGGAAAGTACAAAAATAATAATTAAAATAAATTAAAATAATGTATATTTGGGATCAAGTTGCGGACAAAATTAGGGAAGAATGGGATACAATTTGGACATTTTCTCTAACTAAATGGACCGATTCCATTAGCCAAAATGTGGATTTTTGTGCTCTGCTGATCTTATCGCCGACATTTTTCAAATCCAACCAAATTCCCCTGGGCATGAGAATGGAAGTGGATTATCGCATTGGATTTTGAATAATTTAGGAAGTAATATTCTAAATTTAAATTAAATCCGTGAATTGTGCCAAATTTGGAATTTTGTCAGTCAATGAATGCGAATGCGACTATGACTCCATTTCCCATTGTTTCGTCAATTTCCATGGTTTCTTGGATGTCATTTGCCTTCCAAGAATTGAAAAAGCAACACAAAAGGTGAGACTGGAATATGCCTCACAAAATTTAAATCAAAGGCCATCTTCGAATTTATATTGTAAGGGAAGATATGTCAAAGGGTGGTTATTCTTTTGCATATAAATCCGCACCAGGAATTCCGCTTCGACGATTTGCCTCCATTGGCATTTTCCTCACAGTGCCAGGAGGGAATTGAGAGTCACGCAAAGCACCCGAATGAAGCAATCCGAGAAGTGGATAAGGGGGACGGGGGTGGGGGAGTTGGGTTGGATGAAAATTGGCAAAATGCAAATGGCAAAAAGAGGGAATTTGATGTTCTTTGGACCGAGCATATGTAGGCATAATGACCAAAAGTTGGGTGGAAAAAGTGCACACATTCATTGGCATAATTGGCATTTTGGGGGAGGACAAAAAATGAGGGAGGAAAAAAATTGGGTCAAAAAATATTAGGCAAAAAAGGAGGAGGCCATAATTGGATTTTGTGAAATTTTTTAACCAATTTGTGCCATTTTTGGCCTAATTTGAATTCAATAATTTTGCATATTTGAGGGAAGTGACGAATATGAATGGATTGGATGGTCGCATGGGATTGGATGCCATTTGAATATTTTTGCTTACTTTCCCCTCACATTTTGGCCATCATTTTCTGACTGACTCTCACGCGGACATTTTCTTGGATTGGCGACAGTCGGCCGACTATTTAGGCGTGGGAAACCGTTGAATTTGCCAAGAGAGGATTTGGGCTAAAAAATTGGGCCAAAACTGAATTGAATGAATGAATTTGTGCAAGGATGGAGGTGGCCCCCTTTTTTGGTTGGCTTCCATTCTTCTTTTCTTATGGCCACCCTTTTGTGTGAATGTTGTTTGGCCAATTCCAGGGAGTCAATCCAATTATGCAGCAGAAAAGGGGGGGGGGGGTAGGGGAATAAATAGAAAAATGAGGAATGGGAATGTGAAACTTGCTCCTTCAAATGAATGTGCCGTTTGGCAAATTAATATTTTTATTTTAATTTGATAATTGGAATTTATGAGATTGCTGGAAAGAAAATAAAATATTCATCAAAGGGGCAAAATGATGGACATTTTTGACTTTTTTAAAATGCATTTTTGGAATTTGGCCCTAAAAGGGCATCGTTTTTGGATCGCATGGCCGACTGTGGGGTCCATTAAGGGGATTGAAGGCCAAGGCCACGGATGGTGTTTTAGGGTTGTTAATGAGACGCAGATGGGAGGACATGGGTGACAGCCAAGCTCAGCAAATGGAGAATAAAAAACAAAATGAAGAAATGGAGGGGGGGGGGGGATGACCAACCCCAAAGGGAGGAAGCAGACGAAGACGACGTAAAAATGGAGCCAAAGAAGAAGCATTGAAAAAAGGCGGCTTTGGCTTCACTTGCGCCCCCCCCCCCTCTCCCCTCAACATAATGGCCAAGAATGGGGGGGGGGGAGCACTTTAGGTGGCATTGTTGGCATAATCCTCTAAAAATGGTGGGGGAAGGGCTTCGCACACATTTTTATGAGGACCAAAATCCATTTGGTTTCTCACCGGAAGGGAAAGTGGATTGAGGGGGGGGGGGGGGAAAGGAAATTGCCTTCTTTTGTACTTGAATATAAAAAAAGGCACTTTAATGGGTGGCCAGGCCACATCGATTGGGTTGGATTAAAGGGCAAATTGGGTTTGGGGAAAGCTGGCAACAGACTCATTTAGCCAATTTGACGCGCAATGTGGCCAATCCATCTTTGATGAGCCACGCGGCCACTCTCCTTTGCCATATTTTTATAGGGCAATGAATGACGACAACTTTTTGGGCAAAGCACAACAAAAAGTCCATCTGCTGTTGAATAAAGGGAATTGAACCCAAAGTTTGCGTGGGATGAAGGAAAATAAATTCGAGGGAAATGAAAAATAAAAAGTGAATTCAAATTTGACTGATGAAATATGTAAAAATTGTGGGAATATTTTATTTTATTTTGATTGAAAATATTTTTTCAATCCCCTTTTAAAAACAAATTCCATTCCAAAAATTCTTTTTTTTCCTTTCACCGATCATTTTCCCACCAATATTCCCCCTAAAATCCACTTCATTTTAAACCACTTTCCCTTTTTCCACTCAATTGGCACAAAAATGGACTCAAAATGTCCCCAAAACCTTCTAAAATCTCCGTTGCCCAATTCCAGGCTTTCCCATTTTTGCATCCGGTCGAACGGCAAAAAAGGGGCACCGACAAATTGCTTTTGCCCAAAATCCATCCATACAGCCCAACCCATTTTATGGCCTTTTGGAAGGGGGAAAAGGGGCAGGCATTGGGCCACAAAAAAGTAGCCGAATCCACGAATTCATCAATGCCAAAAAACAAATATATTTGTCCATTTTCCCAATTCATGAAAATGTTCAATTTCTTTGCTATTTTCCTATTCCATTTGGTTTTGGGCGGGCAAAAGACGACAAAATCACCTGCAACTCTTCCATGCAATATGCAATCCGTACAGAGCAAATCCATAATGGCAACATTGCTTCAGGAATATGACAAAGCTGCAAATCCAAGTGGCGGAGTATTGGATGTACAAGCTGAAGTGATTAAAATTGAATAATATTCACATTTGAATTAATCCAATGTGCAGGTCACTGTGCAGGATATCAGCTCAATTAGCGAAATTAGTTCATCATTTGTTGTTGACCTTTGGTTCTCCCAAATTTGGTCCGACCCCCGGCTTGTCTATTCCCATTTGAGTTGTAAAAGTAATCTTTCCCTTGATGAATCATTGGCCCAAAAATTGTGGACCCCAAATTTATGCTTCATCAACAGGTTTTCCTTCCTTCATTCAAATTCGCATTTAAATATTGTTTTTGTTTTTCTAGTCAAGACACCTATATTCACAGTTCACCAGAATCGAACATTCTTTTGATCATCTACAGTAATGGAACCGTTTGGTTAAACCATCGAATCCGAGTGCAGGTGGGCTATTTCGTTCATCTGAATTAGTCATTACTGTCGAAATGGAATATTACCCTCACAATGGAATTTGATCTTAATATTGCAATAAATGATTATTTTTCATATAATTCCATTTGTTCTGATTTGTAATTGCACTAAATTGTAAATTCTATTTGGTTTTTAATTGTAAATTCCCGTCATTCAATTCCCAATTCCAAATTCACATCATATTTTCCCTCAGGGTCGTTGCACAATGGGTGATGGATTCGCCAATTTCCCTTTGGATACTCAACGGTGTTTTCTTGTGCTCGAATCCTGCGGTTATTCCATCGCTGAAGTTCGCCTTTCGTGGCTTCCTTGGAATCCAGTCAGGTGCTCAATAAATTGCAATTTAAATTAATTGGATTTATTGAATAGTGTGGCCAGCGAACGTCTTCAACTTCCCGACTTTCGTTTTGTGAATTTAAGCTATGAATATCAATTAAGGCGATATAGTGCTGGGGCATTTGACCAATTGAAAATCACATTCCATTTCAAACGGCTCTATGGCTATTATGTAGTCCAAGTATAAATAATGTTCTCCTTTATATATAAATTTTGTTTTAGGCTTATTTGCCCTCATATTTGTTCGTTTTCATTTCTTGGATCAGTTTTTGGATTGATCGCTATGCCCTCCCTGCCCGAATTCTTCTTTGCGTCAATGCGGCCTGTGCCCTAATTTATCAAATGGGAAATGTGGTTCAGAATTTGCCCCGTGTCTCCTATGTCAAAGTGCCCTCCAAAATCTCTTTAATCACATTTTTCCAATTTTAAGGCCTTGGATTTGTTCTTTTTCGTCTCCATTTTCTTCATTTTTATGTCTCTTCTGGAAATGGCCATAATTGGCTACATTGACAAAGTCTATGAATTGGGCCATTATCGCAGGGTTCGAAGTCAACGGCGATTGCGCGCAGTGATGATGGGCCAAACGGCGGACACAATGCTGGTTGCCCTTCGCCGTCCTTCGGCCCAATCCACGGCAACAATTGACGCGAATGCAAACCATAATGATGGATATTTCACGACAATGCGTTCCGATTTGGCTGGTCGATATCAACATGCACAGGGATCAATGGTGGATCGTTATAAGCATGGGAAAATGGGCCATCGAATTGATTTCTTCTGCGCACGAGCATTCCCTCTCGTTTTTGCAGGTTTTTAATTGTCAAATTTTAATAGTTTATTTCCCTCACAGTTTTCAACATGGCCTATTGGACATATTATTTAACCAGATAAATATATATAATTGATATATTCATATTGAATAAATATAATAATAATAAATAATTTACAATTTGTTTTCAGATAAAATTCTTGTTGAGATTCTCTATTTTTTTTTTTTGATTTGATTTCATTCATTCAAACCCGGGAGCCATCATCCCTTTCTGCTATTCTTTTTGCCTCTTCTTCCATTTGACTGAGCACTTGACTGAGTGGTTTGAATGGAATTATCTTAAATTGAAAATGCCATCATTCATTTCCCCATATTTTCAAACCATTTCAGTTGATTTTGGCCTCTTTTCCCCGCAAATTAGAATCGGTTGCCCCAATCCTTTTTCGTGTTTTTCCATCCCTTTTCGTCTCCTCCACATTTCCTCATTGCTTTCATCTGGTCCAAATATTTCCTCCAAAGGTGCATAAATTAATTCATCAAGGAATGATGCATCCTCCGGCTGATCATTTTTCTCCTTGATGCCCAATTTTTGAAGATATTCATTGGCCAATTCGATTCCATCACTTTGCCCACTTACTTTCGATATTCGATCCGGATCAATACCAGAATCAGGCTGTGATCGTCGACTTCCTCCGCTTGGCATTGGCGGATTATTATTATTCACCGAAGAATCAACAATATTCACATAATTTGTTGATTTAATGCCACCAATTTGATTGTTTTGTTGACTGAATTGGCCACTCTCGAAGGAGGGAGAAAATCCCCTGCAAATGATGCCATCCATTCCCAATTGCCTTTGTTGTTCCAATTGAATTTGGCGACAAGCCGAAACAGTGAAAACCCTCTTCTTTGGTGTTGGCCTCAAAAAATCAGCATCCGGTTGGGATTTATTTGGCAAATTTTGGGCACGAAGGAAAAGTTTGGCGATAAGAAGGGCAGAAAGGCAACAAATGAGGAGCAAAAGGAATGGAAGGAGAAGAAGGGGAATAAATTGATGGGAGGAAGGGGATGAAGCAATTTGGGGTGGATCAGAATTGGGCGAAACAATCTGCGGATAAATTGAATTAATTCAATTTGAATGGGAGGGGAATATATTACCTCTACAAAAACAATGGCATTTGCCCTTTTCATTGGAATTTGCATGGATTGGGCCCAAACAGTGAATCGAATTACATTCGCCTCTGATCCATTTCCCCCACCATCCTTTGTTGGTGGAATTCGAATCAATGCCAAACTACCATTTGAAGTATCAATGGAAACAAAATGGGCGGCAATTAAATCAGCCGGATCCAATGAATATTTAATTCCATTTCCAATTCCAATGTCTTCGTCCGTTGCCAAAATTTGGCCAAATTGTTGACCAATTTGTGGATTTTGAGGAAGCTGAAAATTATTTCAATTCATTTATTTGTTTTTTGGGGGAATTGCCTGAAATGTGTAGGCATTTTTTGTGAATTTTGGTGCAAATTCATCCACCCCAATTAAATATATTTCGGCTGGCACTTTTGCCTCGAATGTTCCTTGTCCATTCTTTGCAATCACATTAAATTTAATCGGATTTTTGGCAACATTTTGGCCGCCCTCCAAATCCAATGGTGCCGTCAAAATAATTCGCCCACTTGATGGGTCCATTGAAATTGTCTAAATAATACAATATAATTACCCCATTTCCATCCATTTTTGGCCACCTCATTCCATTCTGCCCCAATTTCATCAATTGAATATTTCCATTTATTCTTTTTGTTCGCTTTTTCTGCAATTTTAACCGTAAAAAGAATTGTGCCCGGGGTCGTATTTTCTTCCACAAATTTTCGATAAATTGGCACACCAAATGTTGGAATATTTTCATTCAAATATTTTGAAATTGTCTCATTTTCCACAAATATTTTCAATAATTTCACTGTTTTCCTTTTCGGATATTCCAAATCAATTCCACAAATGACCAATTCAATTTGAGTTTTGGCCAATTCTATGGAATTATTGCTACTCATTTTTGTGCCGATTTCCCTGCCAAATTCATCATTCCATTGGCCAAAATTCAATTCGCCTTTTTCTCCATCCATTTTGAACATTCCAAAATCATTTCCGGCCAAAATTTGGTAAATTCTTTTGTAATTTTCAGACAATGAAATTTTGTTGTTCATTCTGAAAAACCAAAAATTGAACATTTTTCAATTTAATGCCAACAAACTTTGCCAACAATTTCCCCCTTTCCGTATTTTGCCCAATCAAAATTTGTTCCGTCCAATTTCCCAAATCAAATTCTGGCCATTTTTCATTTTCATCCACAATTTTGATTCGCACCGATGCCTTCGCCCCATTCGTTGATTTCACCAATGGAGGAGGGCAACCGGAAATTGTTGCTTCCAAATCGATCCATTGTCCCTGCATTTCCGGCTCCAAAATGCCATCCAAAAATATTGTCCCATCAAAATCAATGCGAAATGGATTGGAGGAGGAATTGGCCGGAAAATGGAGGCCAAAATCACAATTCAAAGGCAATCGAGGAGGGCGGAGAAGATGCAATTGGCCAATTGGCATTTTGGGTGGGAAATATTCAGCAGAAGGGATGGAAAAACTTAAAACAAATTGAATTGAGAAATGAATGAATGAATTGAATACGTGAATGTGGGACTAGAAAAGGTGGGGACAATTTTGTTGTGGATGTTCGAATCGGCGATGATTGGCCCAATTCGAATTGTGCAAAATGAGAACAATGGAGGATGGCCGGAATCAATTGCTTTCACCGTCAAAAATTGTTGTTCAAATTCATCGATGCCATCTTTGATAATTGGTGGTTTCCTCCTCAACCGAAGTTCCCCTTCAATTAATTCAAATATTTTTGGTTCAAATTCAATTATTCACCTATATTTCTGTCCAATGCCAACAAATTTTCATCATCATTTTCATTGTTTTCAGTCCCAACTAATTCAAATTTGATTTGTCCATTCATTTTTGTACCATCCTCGTCTTTTGCCTCCAATTTGGCCAACAATGTTCCAATTTGGGTATTTTTTGGCAATTCCAATTCCAAAAATGGATTCATGAATTTTGGGGCATTGTCATTTGAATCCAATATTTCAATGCTTAAATTTGTCATCGAACAATGATGAATTCCATCGGATGCCTTCATTTAATTATATTGTTTTAATATGAATATGTCAATGCCAATAATGCCTAAATAAGAGTCAATCCTTTTCATCCTACTGTACCCCCATTTTTTTCCTAATCACGCTGTCAATCAAATATTGCCCCAATTCAAACCCACCCTTTCCCCACTAAATGTTCCCTATTTCCATCACTTTTTCAAAGTCTGTTATCACAATTTTCCACACAATAAATGAATGATAATTTAAAGACAAGTCCATTTTATCCTTATCCCGTCCTTTGGGCCAATGGGGGCTTAATAAGCTTCCGGCGAAGGTCCGGGGTGAAAGCCTAGGCCCAACTCTCGCCCTGAACTAGATCTTTAGCCAAGATTAGGACTAATAGAAATATCCACAATTCACCTCAATTTGTAATTCATGCCTTCTTTTGGCCTCAAAATCCAATTCTTTTGCCAGATGAATTCTGCCGGTCCATCGGCCAATTTCAAAATATTTTTCCTCATTTCCATTCATTATTGAATATTCCACCCAATCCGAGTCAACATCATTTGCCCCAATTCGGGCAATTTGTGTTCCAATTGGTGTATCTAATATCAATTGTGAATAAATAATTCCCATTAAATCATTCATTTACTTTCATTCAATTTTATTGGCCCATTTTGTCTTCGAATTGTTGGCCAATTATCCTCCTTGTCCATCACCCGAATATCCACCCGGCATTCCGCCCTTTGACCATTCCCAGAAAATGCCAAAATTTGAAGTGAATAAAATGGCCTAATTTCGGCATCCAATTCCAAATTTGTCAACAATTTGGCGGATTCATCAATTTGAAATGCGGAATCCAAATTGCCGGAGACAATGCTCAAACTCAATGGGGAATTTCCATTTTCCTCATTCAAATTCACCAAATCCAACTAAATTTAAATTAAAATGAATTAATCAAATCAAAATCAGCCCAATTTCCCAATCACTGACCTTAATCACCATTTGCCATTTTGCCATTCCCTCCAAAATTTGTGCCACATATTTTCGCCGGCTGAATGCCAAATTCAACTTTCCTTCATTTTTTCTTTTTTCCCATTCAATTCGAATTCTTTTCATTTCTGAACTCAATGATTTTGGCCTTCCTTTGTCCATCGCCCGAATATTAATCCAAACTCCGGAATGTTCCCTCAAATATGCCGTTTCCCTACAAAAATAATTTAATTCAAATTATTTGCATTTTTCACCTTTCAAAGCTTAATTCCCCCGTTTCCGGTTCCAAATCGAACATTCCACTTGGATCATTTTCCAATTCAAAAATAATTTCCCCATTTTTTCCTTCATCGCCATCCTCTGCCTCAATTTTCCCTAAAATATGGCCAATTTTCGCCTCAATTGGCAATTCCAATTTTTCGGCAATTCCAATCAATTTTGGCGAATTATCATTTCGATCGATGACTTCAATTCTAACAGAACAAACATCCTAAAATTAAATTAAACATAAATTCAAATTATTTTGGCTGACCGCCTTCCTTGGTGAAGTGCCAAAATCGGTTGCCGAAATCATCAACAAATGTTCGGCCTTTGCCTCTCTGTCCAATTCCAGGCATGAAAGCCAACCACTTTTTGGGTGGATGGAGAATAGAGAATGCCAATTGCCCCCTTCAATGCCAAAAACAATTGTTGACGATGATTCTTCCCCTTCTTTGGCCAATTTTTCCCCCAATAATCGAATTCTCAACAAATTGTCAATTTTCATTCCCTCCGGAATTGACAAATTCCCACATGAAGTTGCCTCTATTTTTGGCCCAATTCCCCGTTGAATTGGCAAAATATTCAATTGGGAATGGTCAAAAAGTTGGGACGAATTTTTGGGTCGAACAATCACTGAAATTAATTCAAATTAAATTATTTATTTTATTTATTTATTTTACTGACCAATTATTGTCAAATTTTGCTGAATTTGTTCATTTGGAGGAGGCGAATAAAAAAGATTTCCAAAATCTTCGAAGAAAAAACCAGGCAATGAAGGAAAAAGAAGGAATTCAACATTTTCGGGTCCATCTTTGTTGGAAATGAATGAAAAAATGAATCATTTTTGTACCTTTCCTTCCAAAATTGGCCATAAATTGTTTTCCTCCATCCAATTTTAATTCTGCCCAAAATTGAGGTCGATCGAAATAGGCAAATTGCCGCCGGCCAAAATGGTCAAAATAAATTGTGAAATTTTGTTCGCCAAAATTTGATGGCGAAATTGAGGCCCTTACGGTCAATTGGATGGATGAAATGTTAGAGGGGATGATGGCAGGGGCATTGGCCAAAATGGAGAGAGCACCTGAAATTGAATGATGATTGCTTAAGGCAATATCCCCTCTACAGTATTTTGACTACATTCCATTATTCCCTTTCTCACCATTTTTAGGGTCAATTTGAAAGGGCACAACATCCATTTTTGATGAGCCAACAATTTTGAATTCATTCGGCCTTTTGTCCATCACAAAATAATGAAAAATATTGTCTCTATCCGTGTATAATCCTTTCTCAAAATTTGCCATAAAAATGGTCACATTTGGTCGACTAAATTCTTTTATTTTTATTTAAATTCCCAAAATTTACCTCAAAAATTTTGGGCTTTTTATTTCATCATTTTGAATAATATTCACTTGCCGAACCCATTTTGTTGTCCATCTTTTTCCACCATTTTTGCTTATTTTTATTATTAAAATATGCCATTTTGCCTTCCTCCAATCCAATTTTCCTTTAATGTATATTTTTCCACTTTTTTCATCAATTCCAAATAATTCATCATTATTCCATTCTTTTGCCAATTCAAAATGAATTAATTCATCCTCAATTCCTCCATTCACTTGACCAATAAAATTCCCTGCAATTTTGGCCAATCATCAGTGTCCCCGCCCCCCCCCCCCCACTCCAATTCCAACCAATCGCCGTTGATTCGCTAATATTCCATTGGTCAAATAATTTTTCACATTTTGGCCTCATTTTTATTTCCATTTTCCTCTCAATCCATTCGTCCATTTCCAATCGAATTCTTTGCTCATTTTTATGGCCAATCTCCCTAAAATTATCATTCCACGGATGTGCCATAATTCGAAGGGAAATTGAGGATTCATTTGAGGAAGGCCAATCCCCAATAAATAATTCCCCACTCAATTCGTCCAATTCAATCAATCCATTGTCCATAATCTGCGAATATTTAATCAAATAATTATTCAATTTATTCATTTTAACCTTTTCAGCCTTCTCATTTTCTCCCTCAATTCGATAAAAATATTCCAATTTTGAATAATTTTCCATTTGATAAATTGCCTTTTTTGAATGAATTGTCCAATTTGTTGGAATTTTAATTGCCAATATTCTTTCATCCTTCAATTTCACCCGAAATTTAAATAATTTTGGATTTCTCCCCTCTCCATCCTCCATTCGAATTGACAATTTTGTCCCATCGATGTTTCCTCCTCCAATCTTTTTTGCCAAAACCAATTTTCCCTCCGGACCAATCAAAAAATATTCTAAATTTCTTTCTGCTAATTATTTCCCACGATTTCAAATTCGCCTCACCATTTTGGCCTTCTAAACTCCATTTTGTTCCAATTCCATTGGATGAATTCATTTTCATCAATTCGGTGCCCACTTCCATTCCATTTTCCGCCCAAATTATCCTCTCCTCCTCTTCCATTTGGCCATTAATTATTTCGGTTTCTCCTTCTCCAATTTTTGTCCAATTATTATTCCCATTTTGTACATTCACTTGGCAAATTGTGGACATTGGTGCCGAATTGGTTGGTTGGTCCTCGGCAATCACCAAAAATGAATTCATTTTCCGAATTATTTTGGCCAATTCCAATTCATCATTTAAATCCTCCATCAAAAATATATCACCTAAATAAATTTGGATTAATTCATTTTCTTCGCATTTTTTTGACCATTTGCGGCCATTTGGAAAATGCCATTGTTTGGCTGTTGCATCCGAAAACGAATGGCCCCATTTTGGCCTTCATCCCCGTCCTCTGCCTCAATTCGCCCAATCTTTTGGCCTCCTTTTTGTCCAACCCTCAATTCCAAATTTGTTATTTTTTTCGTACAATTTGGTGCATTATCATTCAAATCCAATATTCCAATTCGCAATTTTGCCGTCCCATTCCGGGGCGGATTCCCTCCATCCATCGCATTCAATTCAAATAAATATTCTTTGCATTTTTCCCGATCAACATTGTGCCGAAGGAAAATCTACAAAAATCATTAAATTTATTCAATTCCAATTTGAATAGCACCTCTCCATTTCGGGCATTTATTCCCAAAATAGGTTCATCCTCCTCTTTGATTTCCGGTCTAATTTGGCTAATCCCATATTGGATTCGACTATTTTCCATTGATTTGTCCGCATCTTTTGCCTCAACTCGAAGCAATATTTGTCCAATTTCCGCATTTTCGTAAACCTTCAATTCATTCAAATTAAATTAATTTTCCCATTCAATTTTTACCTCAATCGAATATTCTTCTTCCACAAATTTTGGCCCATTATCATTCACATCCAGCACAACCATTTCCAATTCCATTTCTGCCTTTCTCGCCGGCATTCCGTGGTCAAATGCCCGCAAATCAATCCAAAAATGTTGCCCATTTCCTCCTAAATCCACATCCAATTGGGCACTCAATGAAATGGCCCCAGTTTGGGGATGAACCAAAATTGGGAGGAGGGAATTATTCGGCCTGATTCCCACCAATTCATAGCTGATTCGTCCATTCTAATCATTATATTTATTATTCAATTTAATATCCTAAATTCACCTCCTCCCCTCTATCTTTGTCCATTGCTTTTATCGCATAAAATGGCACATGAATTGGCTGATCTTCGGCCAATTCAATGCGCACTTTCTTTGCACCAAATTTTGGCCCATTGTCATTTGTGTCCAAAATTTGCACCAAAATTTGTGTATAATTTGTGCAATTTTTGGTGCCATCAATTGCCTTCAAATTAATCCAATTAAATCCAATCCAATTTAATATTAATTCGGCCCACTTTTATATTCAACAAATATTCATCTCCTCCGGCCTCCGCATCCAATTCTCCCTCCAAAATGAGTTGATTTGGCCGCATTTCATCGAATCCAAAAATTCCATTCCCTTCCATTCCTTCTTCCCGCATTATTTCAAATTTAACTTTTTCCGGATCTGCCACTTCCTCCACCCTCAATTGGCCAATTCCAATGCCCGGCAATGTTTCCTCCGATATTTTGAACCGAAATATTCTTTCACTGAAGCTCATACAATGGAAATGTGCCGGCAAAAGACGAACTCGGATTATTGCCTGATTAAAAAGTCCAAAAGAATTAATACAAATTTACTCATTCAAAACCATTTCTTCGCTTCTCCTTCCGCCCGAATCTTTTGCCACCACCCTCAATTCCATTCCGTACATTCCAATTTGTCCTTCCTCCACCATTCCCAACTTTTTTGCGCCCAATTCCGTCATCCTCAATTCCCCATTTTGACGGTCAATTTGGAATAATTCGGCCCCAATTCCTTGGCCCATTTCAAAATTTATTTGATTGAATTTTGTGGATTGGTCTTTGTCAATTGCCCGAACCCGGAGCAATGTTTTGGATGGGTCAAGTCCATCCGGACTGAGCAAAAGTGCATATTCCCGGGGATGGAAAATTGGGGAATTGTCATTGACGTCCTCCAGCCGAATTAGCAATTGTGAATTTGCCTCAGGTCCATCTAATAATTCAAATTCCATCCACAAATAATTCCCCTTTTCCAATACCCCCATTTCCGGCCATTGCCTCCAATTCAATAATGTTCCCATCCCTTTCAATGTCCAACCATTCTTTTGTACATAAAATCCCCGTTTTTGAATCCAATTTGAAAAATCCGCTGAATTCGCTTTCCGAAAGCCAATAATGCAAATTTGATTCATTTTGGCCGGGGCAAATTGCATTGTCGACGGCAGAAATCTTCAAAATGAATTATTTGTTAGGAACATGCAATCCAAATACATAAATCACCTTGGCAACGCAAAAATGGATAAATTGAAAAACAAACAGAATTAAAGTGGGAAAAGACGAAAATTAAACGAATAATTGGCCAAAACCAAAAGGAAAGATGAGCTTCCAGGCAATGCCATTTTTATTCCTGAATATGGGCGGCGAAATGGCCTACATTTTGGAGCAAAGATTGCAGGCACAAAATGTGGGCGATGAAAAAAGCACAAAAGTTTTATGCGATATTTTGGCCGTTATGCTCAGCAAAAGTTTCCTTGAGGAATTATTTGAGCCGCAGGAAATGTAAGAAAATAAACAAAATTGGATGGAATTATTCAATAAATTAGAATGACGCGACAAGGATTGCGCCAATTTTTTGAGCAAATTGCGCATTCTTCGGTGATGCGATTGAATGAAGCCAGGTTTAATTAGGGAAGAAGTACCTAATTTGATATTTGAAATGAAAAGTATGGACAAATTGTTCGATTTGATGACAATGGCAGTCAAATATCAATTCCTTCTTTGCAAAGAACCATCGGAATTGGTTTTGGTCACAATGAACCATTTGGACGGAATGAAGGCCATTTTCAAAACGCATCCGAATATTGTGGAACACATTGATTATGCGAATACATTGGTCCAAAATAAATTGGCATTCATCAAATATTCCCCTTTTAATTAAAGTTGATGGACTATTTTGGGGACACTCCCCTCTGGCAAATGTCCGTAATTCGTTCTGAATTGCTCAACTTTTTGCTGGGATGCCGAGTCAAAGTCAGCTTAATGTTGAGGGAACGGCGCCAATTGGACGATGGTCGATTTGTGCTGTTTCCGGACGGCGAACAAATTGAATTGCCCTACAATGCGGTGGTGCCCGGATCCGTTCGTTATGTGGAGAATGGGGCCCTGGTGAGGAGTGAACAATTCCCGGTGGAGGAACGTTTTAAAGTGTCACCGGATGGAGGATATCAGGTGGGGGAGAATGGGAGGGAAATGGATGAATTGGTGGATAATTAGGGGAAGAATATATTTGGAAAGGGGGAATGAATTCATTTTAAAGGATCGGACCACAGTGAGGGGAACAACCCTTGGCCAAAATATGTACAAAATAAGTGCGGATGCAGTTCAGGTAATTTATTTTAGATTGTGGCCAATATTCCCTAAATCAATATTTTGTTTAGGCCAGGGATCGTTTGGCATCGCATGAGGCCAACAAATTGACCCAAGGATCGGCGCCAGCCGGGGCAACCGGCGATGAATTGGAATTGTTGAGCATGTTGATAAAAGGGG
This sequence comes from Pratylenchus scribneri, assembly GCA_030063045.1. Taxonomy (NCBI): domain Eukaryota; kingdom Metazoa; phylum Nematoda; class Chromadorea; order Rhabditida; family Pratylenchidae; genus Pratylenchus; species Pratylenchus scribneri. The sequence continues at coordinate 3,669,367 of JAQSEB010000114.1, read as the reverse complement.
ACAATAAAGGAGGAGATGGATTTGAATTGAGTTTATTTGAGGAAGAGGAAGAAATGATGATTGGGAAGAAAAAGAAGGATGGAGGAGAAAATGTGGAGAAAGGGACAAAGGCAGCACCAGTGGCCAAAAGAAGTTCATTGAGTAAAGCAATGAAGGAGGTAAAAGAAAGGGAAATGTAATTGAATTGAATTCACTTTTTAGATGAATTTGGAAAAGGAGGAAAAATTGCCGGAAAAGCCGCCATCAAGGAAAGGGGCACGAAAGGGCAAAGAATTGTTGGATATGATGGATCAAGAGGCAAAGGGAACAACAACAACGAAGAAACCGGCAGAATTGGCACGAAAAAGAAGCAATTCAGCAAAAAGAGGAGGAAAATGAATGAAAATTTGGGGATAATTGAATGGGGGAATTAAAAACAATTAATTGAATGGAATAAATTGTTTTGGGAATATTACCTGGAATATGCAAGTGCCCGGTCGAATATCCTCGGAAATTGTCAATTCATAAAGGGATTGGCCAAAATGAATTCGGCTGGATTCATTTGAATAAATGGGGATTAGCAAAATGGAAACATTCGTTCGGGCCGAAAGTGGCGGATTGCCGTGGTCGGTGGCCTCAACTTGAAATTGGATTTTTTGGCCTCCATCCGATTGGCAAAAGGGCAATTGCTTAAAAATGGCAATCCTCAAATCAGCATTGCTTCAATTCAACCTTTTCGTTTCGAAGCCACAATTCTCCGGTTTCTTTGTCAATTCTGAATAAATCTGTGCCCACCAATTTATATTCAATTCGTCCATTTTCGCCACTGTCCTCATCTTTTGCCACCAGCCGCCTCCCTTCTTCTGTGCCATATTCGCCCATTTTCCATTCAAATTGGAAATTTGTGCTATTCCAAATTGGTGAATTATCATTCAAATCCTTCAATGTCAAATGAATTGGCAAATCCACGAGAACATCGCCGCCAATTCCCTTTCGAAGCAGCAAATCCATTTGGAATACTTCATTCAAATTTACAATAATTATTTATTAATATTGTCAATGCCAATAATGCCTAATAAGGACCCTTCCTATTCATCCTACTGTACCCACACTTTTCCTAATCACCTGTCACCCTATCAATCAAATATTGCCTCAATGTGCCTTTTTTAAACCAACTCCATTCCCCACAAAATATTCACTTTTTGTCGATCCGAACAAACCTTTTAGTCCAGGTAATAAGGACTATAAAATATATTTCCCAAATTTTGGATTATTCCCCAAATTGGAATTAATCCCCTCTTTTTGCATTTTTACCTGCCATTTTTTCGTAGTCCAATTGCCCACAAACCACCAATAAATAAATATTGCCCGAATCCGTTTGGCGAAGGCAAATTGCCGATTGGCCTCCAAGGAGGGAAAGTCTGAAGAACCAATTAATTAATTCATTCATTATTTATAATTATTTGACTTCAATTCTTCCAATTCCCCTTCCGAATCGCCTTCCACCGAAGCCCTGGCCAGCACTTGGCCCAAAGGCAATCCTTCCGGCACATTTTCTGGTGTCCCATCCTCCGTCAACCAAATCAGTCCAATTCGGTATATTCCCATCGTCGATGATTTCTCATTTTCATTTCCTTCAATCACAATTTGGACGGTGGCCGTAGCCTCCAATGGATTTGGGATTCCTTTGTCTTTTGCGCAAATGACCAATTCAAATATAATTGGGCCAGACAAATTCGGGGGCAATGGATTTTGGAGGGAAATTGCGCCGGATTTTGGGTCAATTTGCATTTGAATTTGAGGGGGAATGGATGATGGGACCAAAATTTGTTGATGTTGCCCAATGATGGATTGCTAAAAGGGGGGGGGGGGGGGGAGGAGGGATAATATCTAATTTAATTTAAAACCGAAGCAATCGAATATTCAATTTGGCCATTTTCCCCCTCATCTTGATCTTTTGCCGCGACCCTCAAAATTGGATTACCCGGACCAACATTTGGGCCAATTCTCGTTGAATAACGCGATTGGATAAATTCTAATAAATTAATTCAAAATTAAATTGGAATTTAATTTGCCTGGTGGATTATCATTCGCATCGAGCACATCCACCTCCACTCGCAATTTGCCAATCCTTGAATAAATATTCATTTATTTCATTTTCCGTAACCAACTTTGGTGGTTTTCCCCCATCAATTGCCTCCACCATTAATTCGTATTTTGCCCGATATTCTCTGTCCAATTGTCCATTCACCACCAAATCCAGGAATAATTCCCCATTATAGGAAAGCCGAAATGCATTGTTCACATTGCCGGAGGCAATTCGATATTTTTGTATACCGTATTTTCCCTCGTCCGCATCTTTTGCTTTTGGCAAACTCATTTCCGTATTTATTCGTGCATATTCCGATATTTCCACCTTTTTAATTTGCCAATTTTCCTATTCCCACAAATTTTAGTCCAACCCGAATTGAATCGACAGGAAATGTTGGAGCATTGTCATTTTCGTCCAAAATTTCAATTCTAATCTCAATTGGCTCATTCCCATCGACGGGAATGGCCAAAATTTGTATTTTGTTGGCCACCTCTCGATCCAAACTTTGGCCCGATCGAACGGAGATTTCCCCTGTCCTTTCATTCACTTGGATGATCTAAATAAAAGGGAATATTTTATTTCCCTACAATTCTCATTTTCCGTTCATTTTCCCATTCCATTTTCACTCAAGGTCGAAATAAACCCAAAATGGGGGAAATGGAATGGTTTAGAAAAAAATCACTGAGGCGAATGAATGAAGGCCAATTGGAAAAATGGGAATTTAGGATAGAATGAGTGGGTAATAAATGGTGCGATTATTTTGGATCAAAATATTTTACTGACCCTTTCGGCGATGCCATTTCCTTCGGGTGGGAATACAATAAAGAAATTCTGCTTTTCCTGTGACTCCAAAGGCTCTCCATTTTCGCCTCTTACAAATCCAATATGTTGACCGGATGCCAAAGATTCTGGCACTCGAAAAACCCTTTGGCGTTCATTTAGGCCAAAAATTGGATTCAAAAAATGAAAAAGGCCAATGAAAAGAATAAAAAGGGAATAAATGTGAATTTTTGGGCATTGGACCATTGGGCGGATTAATTAATTCATTTTTGCTGAAAATGGGAAGAAAATGCAGCATTATTCGCCTTTTATTATTACTCATCGCCACTTTGACTTGCGTGGGATTAGCGCCAGTCCATTCTACTCCCGCCTCCAACCCATTCTTCGGACTTTGTTTTGGCATTGGACCTTCGAATGGAAGGTCAAATTGAAGAAAAGGAGGAATTAGGAATGAAGGCAAAGGATTGGTCGAATATTTAAAAGTTCCCAAAAACAGAGAATGAAATGGGATGCTCCTAAAAAGATTATTGGTTTCTCCCTTGAAAAAATGTTCCGCCGATTCGATGAATCCATAAAATGGAAGAAAATGTGCCGACATAAGAAATTTAGGGGGGAGTGGACTGATCGAAGGGGGCACTCTAATGGGGGATTGGTTGGAAAATGAATTGGTTGAGGAGGAGAAGGTGGTCGAATTGGAAATGGAAAATGTTGGGTTGGTGGGAATGAGAAGTTGGTGGGGTGGGCATTGGGATGAGCCTGAAAGGAAGGAAAGGGGAATTGGCCATTGAAGCGCGAAGATTGGGGCACGGAAAGGGAAAGGAGAAGGCCAAAATTGGGGAAGGAAAAAGTCCGAGCAAAACAGAAGAGGAGGGAAGGAGTAAGCCCAAAAATGGTTGCCGCCTTCCAATTTTAGAATTGGAGCTAATCAGAACCAAAAAAGGGCAAAGGATTTGGGGCAATGGGACACGAAGAAATGGGGCAAAAGAAAAAACAGCCAATTGGCTTAATTGGCACCACCAGCAGAAGGAAATGGGGCGGCAATTATCCATCCCACCATTTAATCTTTTAAATTTTGAATGAATGAATCAATCGGTGAGGTGGATCGAAAAATGGAGTATTTTTCCCAAATTTTTTCGCCATTTTCAGCTCCAAAATGATTTGATGGTCAACTCATGAGTCATGACCTTCTCGCCTTCTCCCTTTCTTTATAGCGGTTTCTTCTCCGGCAGATTAAGGTGTTATTGGATAGAAGGATTGGATGGGATAGATAGAGAAAGAAGGTCATTTTGGATGGGGCTTGGGGGAGAATTGATGGTGCGCAAAATGAAGTGAAGTTGGCTGGAGGAATTTTAGAATGGGCAGAATCGTTCTCATCTGTGTATTGTTTTAGCCCATTTGGCCAATCCCTTTTGGCTTCCTCATTCTCGAATTTGTTGATGAGCAGGGAAGAGGAGGTCGTTTACCGTGAGAATTGTTTGGCCATCTTATATTTGGGAGAAAGTCTTCAATTTTGGTGGGAATTGGGCACACAAATGGACTCTCACTGACCACCAACGAAATGGCTTCCTCATTTTGTTTGTTTGTCCAATTCTTTATGGCCAAATTCATTCAGCTTTGTTAAGTGAGAAGCCGCCAATTCCGTTGTTGGAATTTAGGAAGGAATTTAAGTATTGCATGCATTTAATTGGATGGAATTGGTCATTTTTATTGCATAATTCGGATGCAAAATGAAGTGGCATTTTCTCTCAACTTGGCCATTGAATGTTCATCCATTCAAAATTGCCAATCCAATTTGCCCCTTTTACTTTGGCCAACCAAATTTGCATAATTTTGTGGCGGTTAACAAGTCGAGTTTTAGGGGAAAATTATGAAAAAGGAGGGAAGTCCTTTTGGATTGGATGGGAAGGAATTGGCCAAAATAAGAGGATTGGCCAAATGGGATGAGTGAGTCCATCCCCAAAAGTGGATGAATGAGGGGGGATACTCGAATTGAAGGCAGCAAATTGATGTTTTTTTTTGGAAATAATCAAATAAAATTTATTTTAGGCAAACGTGCAGAATTGTGGTCTGGCCGGGTTTCGGTTTTGAAAATAAGGGGAACACGTTTTTAGGGGTTATTTTAGGCGCTAAACACGAATCTGAGCTCGAATTTCTGATATCTTACCATCTTGGTAAGATAATGCCGACTTTTAACATGATAAAGCAAAGGGGGTACCAAGGGCATTTTTGGTAAAATTTTTTACATAGCCAAATAATAGCTCAATCAAAGCAGCTCATCGATAGGAATCGATTGTTACCATTTTTATAATTTAATATACATTTATGGCAAGTTATGGCCAAAAGAAATATTTGTCTTGGTAAGGTATTTGGACCTGTAACTTGAACGAAACGCAATATTATGAAATAAAAATGATACCATTCGATTCCTCTCGACGAGCTGCGTTGATTGAGCTATTATTTGACCCTACAGAAATTTTTCACCAAAAATGCCCTTGGTCCCCCCTTTGCTTTTTCATGGTAAAAGTTGGCATTATCTTACCAAGATGGTAAGATATCAAAAATCCGAGCTCAGAATCGTGTTCTACGCCCCCAATTACCTTTAAAAATGTGATTTCCATAATTTTACAATTAAATCCCAGGCAGACCACAATTCTGCACGTTTGCCTTATTTTATTTATTTTTATTCAAAAATAGAAATTTTTGTCACAATAATTGGACTATTAATTAATTAATTTTCACTGGTGAATTGATTAGCAGGGGGAGGGGAGATTCTCAAAAGGGTTTTAAATTAAATTTACAAAAAATGGGATAATTTGAGAAAAGTGAAGGGAAGGCAAATGCATTTGAACGGAGCAAAAATTACAAAAATAAAATAATTAGGGGGGGGGGTGCCCGAATCAGTCAAAAATTAGTTGATGGATAAATTCGATGGGTAAATTCATGGAATTTTGTGCTCATCAATTGGTTTATGCTCGAATTCATAATCCGCATGGACAAATGCTCTTTCGACATCTAAAAACGATGGAGTAAATTAATTAATTTATTGGAATATTTTCACCTGGAAGTGCTTCGATTGAATTTTGCAAAGATTCCGAAATGTCATGTGCCTCCTTCAATCGCATATTTTGATCAAGGACAACATGGACTTCGACTAAAAATCGAGTCCCAAAATGGTAAACATAAACCGTGTCAATATATTCAATTCGGGCATCGTGATCAATGCAAACCTAAAATAATTAATAATAATTTTATTTCGAATTTAAATTCTCACTTTAATAATTCGATTGATGAATTCGGGTTCAGCCGACCGTCCACTCAACATTATCAAATGTTCTCTACCCGTTCGAAACCAGGTGATGGCAATGTAAAATGCAACAAAAATGGCCCCAATTGGGTCCAAATAAAGCCAAAATTTCTGGGCACCAATGGCACAAAGTAAAGCGATCGAATTTGAAAGACAATCATTTCGATGGTCTTGGGCGAGCACACGAGTCGATGGATCATTCCTATACCTGAATTGGATTCACAAAATGATTTTACTGTCATTTTTATTTAAATTACCTATTGCAAATGAAGAAAAGGCAAAGTTTAATGAAAACAGTGGCCAACATTATACTAATTGTGGGCCAATCAATTTTTGGGTGGATTCGGTGTTGAACAATGGATTCCAACGATTGGACAATCATTTGGACACTGGCAACCGCCATTATTACCGAAACAATTACCTAAATTTTAAAGGTAAATTGAATGAAAAAATAATAAAAAATACCAAGGCAACTGGTTCAAGTCGAGTGCGGCCAATTGGATAAAGATATGGATCTAAAAAATTGATTGAAAATATTCAAAAACAAAAATAATAATAAAAACCATGTTTTCGAATTGCTCGGCCAGTCAACCAAATTACCAAACTAATAAATATTTATTAAATTTTAAATTGATAATTTAACCCGGATGTGATGTCCACCAGCGAATCGACCAATGAGGAAATGATGGACAATGAACCAGAAAGGTAGGAAGCTGATGCCTTTGCCAATGTCAAACAAACATTCACAATTAATGTGAAAAATGCCAATTTCCGTGCCCTCCTCGCTAATGTTTTACTCCCGGCGGTGGTGGTTCCACCCGTATTCAACGAACTTTGAACACTTCGACGTCTTGTTGAACTAAATTTGATAAATATATTTATTTTAAATGAATTAAATGACCAAATTGATTCGGCAATTTTAATATAATGTTCTTCGCTGCCATTCTTTCCATTTGAATAACTTTTGATTGAAATCGATTTGGTCGGTTCGCCCAATATTCTCGCACTATTTTCCTTTTCTTCTCTTTCTTCCATCAAATTTGCATCAATTAATGGCAAATTTTCGGTTCCATTTCCATTCTGCTGGTGTTGATGATTGTCCACAATTATTTCCTCCTGTTCAATTTCACTATTTCCACTTCTCACGGAATTTTGAGATTGAAGTTGTTTTTTATGATGTTGATAATTCTTCAATAATATAATTTTAATTGAATTGAATTTAATATTAAAAAAATATACCTGAATTTGTCGACTATCCTGCTCGAAACTTTCAACGAGATTGAATTGTTTTCGGTAAAATTTATCAATTCGCCGTCTCTTTGAACCTCTCAGTAATTTTCTTGCGGCGGCTGCACATTTTGGTTTGGGTGATGGCAATTTAGATTTTGATGTTGGTGGTCCTGGACAATTTTCTGAATCACAAAAAACCATTTCTAAATTTGAGAATAAATTATTAGTGATTTTTAATATTAAATCAATTGGAGAATATAAATGGTTAATAAGGAAATGGAAAACTTGTTTTTAATTTATTTGTTGTCCACTCATTCAATCACTTCCTCAATTTTTCTCCACCAATCCAATGTATGTAATGTCCGATCTATTTGTTCGGTTTTATGATGGAGGGAAGGGGAATTCCCATCTCTTCCTAATTTTGATACATTCATTAAAATTATAATGGTCCGATCCTTTAATGGAATTACATAAAGAAAGGACATTAAATGAATGTCAGTCAATGCGAATGCGACTGCTACTGATATTTTATTTTTGTCTGGAATAATTATTGGACAGAAAGGAGTGGAATGGTAGCGGAAGGCTTTTTTAATGATATTGTGGTTGGGCAGCTGGCTTGCTTGGTCCTTAGTCGGTGGGCAAGCAATTTGGTTTGGTTGATATGAACTTTGCTTTGAATGAATTTTATAAATTAGGAGAGGAGAAGGCTATAGATTTCATGTTAAAAACTTGATAGGGCTTCTTCAGTCCTCAAATTCTAATTATCGTGGTTCGACTAATCTTCTTTAGCTTAGATATTATTATATTGAGATTCTAGACAAAAAAAAATTATGGCCATTTTCATTCACACTTAAAATGTTTGTTATTGTTGTTTTGGTTTGGTTTAGCATTTAGCTTGGTTTTTTGGGAGAGATGAGACGGAAAGTGGAGAACGAAAAAGAAAAAAAAAATATGAGATATTTTGTCATTAAAAAATATATCGCCATAATATTTAAAATTTTTTATATCGTACCCCTCAATTTAATCGATTAGCTTTTTCTATTTTATTATTAGGCCATTAAGTTGGATTGAAGATTGATGTGGTGATGATATGACTCAATAAATTTTTATTTTGAATTATGCATCAATTTGGAAATGCGAAACAAGCACAAAAATATTTATGAAATTTTTTGTTTAATTTATTCATCATCGTCGTCGCCTCTTCTCCATCATCATGACCGCCCTTCTTGCTCTGATTGCTTTATTCCTCTTTCGGAACATTGGTTTCAACATGGCCACTAATTTATCGCAGACTTGTCTTGCTTGTTTATTTTTAATCACATGACCCGCCTCCTCCAACAATGGCAACAATGAACAGAATTTGTACACACTTTCCAATTCTTGTTGGCTGAGCCTTGTTTCATCGTATTCTTCTTCTCCTTCGGGAAGGGCCAAACTGTGTTCATCTACGGCAGTTGGCATTGTTTCCATTTCCATTTGTCCATGTTCATTTTGTCCTGTCCTTTCAATTCCATCGCTGTCTTCGGTAGCTAAAAAATGTAATTTAAAAAGTGCCAACATTAAATACAAAAATATAAGACGGATTAGTCATCCAATTTTGATGAGGAGCAATTAAAGTAAGTGTTATTATTCCCAGAAAGGATTAAATTGAGGGAGGGAGGGGGAATGAAATGAACCCATTAAAATAAGCCAAAGATGTTGTTTATTTAAAAATGGATTTGGTTCCCCGAAATTACCTCCGTAAAAGAATGTGGCACATTGAGCCGTAGGCAAAAGGGCATTGACGGCAATCAGCAACAAGGCAAACAAGGTGGATGGCCGTATTCTCTTTGATGATGAAAATGCTGTTTGGCTGCTGATTCTTCTGATCATTTGAGTGCCATTTTCTGTTGATCTTCTCCATGTTAATTCATTGAACATTCGGGATTTGTGCGAACAATTCTGAAAATGAGGATTTTTATTTGGGGTGGATATGGTTAAGTGATTTTGGATAAAATGGCCAGCAGGATTACGGAATTAATGGGTCGAAGGTGGCCATTAATAATTCTAGATTTAAAAAAGCTGACTAAAATGGGTGTACGTCAATGGGGAAATGAGGAAAATGTCATAATTGTAAAAAGTCTAGTTTTGTGGATAGATTTCAGCTGCTTTTCCTTATTTACAAAGAAGTAATTCGCCCTAATAAGAAGCCAGCAGGTGAATGGCACGGGAATTGGAAAATGGTACCCCAAGCCTCTATTGGAGGAAGATGAATTTGAATTGAAAACTCACCAAATTTGTGGAGGAGAATGAGTCAAATTGAATGTGAAATTGACGAAACATTTTGGCAATTTAATTCGTCAGTAATTTATTTTAATTTCCACCTGTAAAATAAGGGAAAATAATAAAAATAGGAATAAACGTGAGAAAAACACGAAGTAAAACGGGAAATGGCCCCACGGGGTCATCTTGAGGGGAAATGAAATTGGCACGATTCGTCAACCAATTGTCGGGAAAATGTGCTCAGGGGCGGAAGCCGACTTGGCCATTTTGGTTGCCATTGGCCTATTGTGAACCAGCCGAACAGGAAATGATATTTGGCATTGAATGGGAATTGGCGGAAAAGGGGAAAAAGGGGCAAGGCAAATGCCATTTTGGCACCCAGAAATCCCAGCCAATTTTAAAATGAATTAAATGGACATTTATTGGAGGAAAGAATGGGAAATTCATTGTATTTTTAGTACACACTTATACTGTAATTCAGACTCTAAGGAGTGAATTTAATCCAACATCAAAAAATGTTTCATTTTAGAATTTGGTCTGGATTTGGATGGATTAACTAGCAGAATGAGGTCGATTAAGTGGATTGTGGATTTGGATGGTCAAATAATTGGAGAAGAATTTGGTTGGAATTTGGCTAATCCCCTCTTCTAAAGTTATTTAGCATTAATTCAGACTGGCTGAATGAATGAGTCAATGCCAAATGCCAATATGGCCAAAATGCATCTGTCTTAACAGAAAATATTGGAAAATGGAGGAATTTGGTGCGCGGAGGGCCAAATGCTTTGGGTCTGCGTTTTATTTTGTTGAGGAATTCGATTAGCGGCGAAAATGGTGGGGAAAAGGTGGAACTGAGGTGCGGGAATTGGGGCCAAGAATATTGGGGGGGGGGGGGGGGAAGACAATGAAATTGTCTGGGAATGAATGGATGGAATGGAAGAATGAAATAATGAATGGAATTGGCCTTAATAAATATACCAATTTTGGTTAGAATTAGAAGAGGAAATTGAATTAATACAACGGTCGGAAGGAAAGGGCAGAGGTGAGGTCAATTTTGGGGGCGGAAAATGAATTTGGGAAAAAGTTGGGGGAAAATCGGAAAAATGAAAATTAAATAAAAAAGGAGATTGAGTGGAATTAGTATGAAAATTGACGCAGAAAATCCTTCAAATTGATTCGAGGAATTTGTAGGCGGACGGATTGAATTGACCAAAATTCCATATTGTTGTTTTTGCCAATGGCATTTTCTTGTAAAACTCAATTATGGGATTGGATTGGAATGGGAGAAAAACAACCAATTTTTGGTGGCAAAAATGATTGGCCATTAAAATGAATGATGCACTTTTTGGGTTTGAATTTGACACAAAATTGAACAATTTTGTTTGGATTGAATAAATACTACTTTTGTTGGGTAGAATTCACATGAAATGAAGAGAATGTGGGAAGGGAAGAAGGTAATGAGTCGGAAGGAAAATGAAACGTAAATGGGAAAGGCAAAAAGGGGGAAGGGGTACCGGGAATGGAGGAGAAGGCAAAGGTTGTTGAGGCCAATTTAAAATTTGAATTGGTTGGTCATCATTCCCAAAAATTGTTTTTGCCACATTTTAATGGCATCGTCATCACAAATGGATGAATGGGTGAACACTGTCATATTCCCACATTTTGGGTCTCAAAGTTCTTCTTCGCAATTTGCAACGATTTCCGGCACATCGGCGGCTGGCTGGTTGAGGTCATCTTTTTTCCTCTTCCTTTTGGAAAAAAAAAACAAAACCATTTTTCCGCATCGTCTCCCTTTTCCCATGTTATTTTGACGCAAATGAGGCAGCCGGATGCAAAAAAGGAAGGATGTTTTTATTAAGTGAGGTGCCCCAAAATGAGTAATAAACAAAGGTAATATTCAGCCGATGATCATCGAATGCGCGAAATGACGAAAATGGCAAAAGGAAAGGCGGGCACTGGGCACCGTATTTGGCATTGTCCATTTTCCCATTTTTATTATCCCTCGGGAATGTGACCGGAGGAAATGAATTCAATGAAGGTTTTTTGGGAGGCTTCATTCAATTATAATATTATTATGAGGGGAAGGGGGTATTGTGGCCCACCCAAAAAAAAGAATAAAGGGATCCGTTTTTTGGTGATGGACTTTGTAGTCTCGACCACCTTCAGAAGCAAAGAAGAATTTAATTCGTTTTGTGGTTTCCCCGCCTACAAAGAATGCCCTTGGAAGGATTAATAAATGATGAATAAATGAATGGAATATAGGGGAATTAGATGGATGGATGGGATGGATGTGGCCAATGGCAATGCGTGGGGATATAGTGAAATGGATGGATGTGGGATATTTTTGGAGTATTTTTTGATGCCAAAACAATCGACTCTCTAGCCCTTGGCCCAATCCACGCACAAATTCTTCGCTGACAAAATTGAAGAATTTATACATATTTAAAGCCGATTTCCTGTCGAAGATGAAAAAATGAGGGAAATGAATTCAATAAGTCATGAGGAGGACACTGGAATTGGAATTGAATAGGAAGGAAGGAAATTGAGAAACAAAATCACATTGGTGGCTTAAATTAAATAATAAAACGGAAATGAAAAAGGCAGATGGATTTCAAATATTCAAAATTGGTGCCAAATATTCGAATGAGTCATTCGGATGGAATATATTATTTTGATGATGCTTGGGGGCAGTCAGGTGCAATTTGTTCCCTTTTTAGCAATCAAAATTGGCGTAAGAATTAAGAATACCGTCAAAAATATTGAAATAAACTATCAAAATTCAAAATAGTTTAAATAAACGTTCCTTGGTTGCAATTTTTGATGAACGGACAAAAGACCAAAAGCAAATGAAAACGTCAAAAAATAATAAATGAATGAAAGAAAGGGGAGGGGGAAAGGGGATTGGATGGGAAAGGAAGGCAGTGCCGGCCAATTAACAATTTTGCAAATGAATGAATTAAATAATTTGAATGGCGTGAATCTTCTAATCCAACCCCACAAATTTGTATCGGCTTAAATAAAATATTAAATCGACCATAAAATTGGAGGAGTAATGCCTAAAAGGAAATGAATAAATGAATGGATGGGGGCGAATGAAACAAAGCAAATTTGCTGGCCGCTGATTGGATGGATGGCTAAACAACCTTGCGTCAATTTAATTTAAATATTTGCCCTTCGAGGAGGAGGGATTAAATTGAATCATAAAATGCAATTAAAAATAAATTTGCCCTTTTTCCCATTCCCGCGACAAACAATTTAATTGATGGGAAAATTATGTTAAATAATAAATAAACGGGAGGAGGGAAATGAATTTGTTTGGTTCAGTCAAAATTATTGCTGCAAATTGGAAGGTGACGTGAAAATAATTTATGAAATGAATGGATGGATGGATGGATTCAGTTCATTTAGACGCATGGGAAAATGGGTGGTCTTTTTGGGTGGCATAAAAATTTGGCACACATTTTTTGGTACATTTTTATTAAATTCAACAATTAAAAAGAAAATTGAACAAAGAAAATTAAAATTAATTATGAGTCGGTGGTGGAATATTGGCAAATTAAAATAATATTAAAAATAATAATAAATGCCTAAATATATTTGCCATTAATGAATATTATTTTATTATTCCATTTCATTTCACTTTCATCAGAAAAGGCGTTCAATGAAGATGGAGATCATGGATTCGGCGCTGGGAGTGCGAAACATTTTGGGCGAGCCAATTTCCATTTGACGAATTGGTGTTGAGGTGAAAAGTGGATGGAACGGTGGAATCGGAATTGGGATGGCAATGCTCCAAATGGATTCGGCCAAACTATAAAAAATGATGAAGACATATTAAGAATTTGCTAAATTCTACCTTAAATTCATCGGATGGATATCGTTATCCTTTTTGGCATTCTTGGCAATTGGCTTTTCCTTCTTTTCCTCATTTCTTTTCGTCATTTTGACAAACAATCGGCCCATTGCCCGTTTAATGCGATTCAGAAGGAATTTGCCCATTTCAGTGCGAATTTATTATTATTAAATATTTTATTATACTAAAATTGGAAATTGAGTAATGAATTTGGAGAATTCGGAAAGGAATGAATGTGAAAATGGTTGGGGGAAAGGATGTTGAGTGAATTGGCATTGGCATCAATCAAAAGGGATTAAAGGGAGAAAGATCAAGGGATGGCATAATTTGTGCATTTTGATTGAAATTGAAATGCATTTGGGAATGTGCCATTCATTTTTTGGGGATCAATCAAATCCAATCAAATTTCAATTCTATCTAACCTGCTTTTCCACCCAATTTTCCCTCCCAACCTTTCACCCCCTCCCCCAATTCATTCCATTGTTCACCCTCCAATCCCGTTCCCTCCAAAAAGTCCAAATCCAGTCCCTCTCCCGTCGCTCAATTTACGCCATTTTAGTACATCATTCCAATCATTTATTCCATTTTTGGCATGTTCCAAATTTTATTATCCTCCATTTTTTCTTCCCATTTGGCCATTTTCCTCATTTTTGTCCCCTCTGAAATGTTGGCCAATTCTTCGAAATTTTATTCATTGAATTTGTCTGCCCTTGACGAATATTGGCATCGGGCCGCCGTCATGGCTTTATTGAAGGTGAGGGCGGATGCCAAAAATGGAAAAAGGAAATCGGAATGTGTGCCGATTTAGTAAAAATTAAACCCAGGTGGGACAAAAAGGGAAAGGAAGTCATTTTCCATTCAATTCTGAGAAAATCCAGTCAACATTTGGCTGGTTGGCAAACGCCACTTGGCCAATTCATTTAAAGGGGCAAAATATTTATCAAAAATGTGCCAATGCCAATTTTATTAATTAAATAAAAGGAAAGGAAGGGTTGAAAAGTGTAAACACATGGTTGGACAATTTTGAAAAAATTTTAATTCAGCTGAAGGCCGAATCCCTGTTGACTTCATTGCCTTCGGTTGAAAGGCCAATATTTTTGGAATGCGCAAAAGAGGAAGGTGGAAAAACGGCCAAAGGATTAGCAAAATGTGTAAATGCACTGATCAAACAAAAAAATCGAATGGAAATGGAAAGGGGAATTGGGGAACAAAAAATGCCAGAATCAACTTTGGAAGGGCTATTGGGAATGTTGAAGGAAGCAACGGAGAATTTGATCGGCACGAAGAGAAGGGCATTGGAGGAGGAGAATGAGCCAAAACAAATGGAAATTGGATTGGATGGGGCAAATATGCATTTCGGAGTGATTTTACCTGGAAGACAAAAAAGGGCAACCAAAGGATTGGTTCACGTGGAGAATTTGAGGGAATTACAAAAATTCCTGGAAATGAGACAATTTTGCCGAAAATATTTGGCCAAAATAGCACAAAAGAATGCCGAGTATGTTCGAATTGATTTGAATATTTTCTCCCCCTTTTGAGTTTATTTCGTTCCCATCTTCCTTTTGACCTTCGATTGCGTTTTGATCAATTTGCCCAAAATGAAATTGGCCAACAAATCCTCTCGACAATTCGAGTGCCACCCAAAATTTTCCCTTTATTCCCCCTAATTTAGGATCGACCAATTTTTCGGCGAATTTCTCTGATTTCGCCCCGTCTCTTTTCATTGTTGCCCGAAAAGCATAAATCGTCGATGGATTGGCTGCTTTCCCCTCAAATGTTCAGTCTTTCACCCACAAATGATGGATTCCTTCCATTGGCCAATCCAAAGGGCGGAAAATTGTTGAATCGAATTTTGGCATTGAGTGGAGCCGGTCGAGCGATTAAAAAAACATTGAATGAATTTGGGGAGGAGAAAAGGCAATTGGAGGAACAAATATTCCCTTCAGTGTTAGAATTGCAAAGGAGGGAAAGGAAATGGGCAAAAATGATGGAACCGGAACAGAGGAAGGAAATGCAGGAATTTGGGTTTACTTTTTTGCGAAAATGTCAAGCAGAATTGGTTTTTGGGAAGGAAAGGGTAAAAAAGAAAGATGGGAAATGATTTTGAAGACAAATTCCAACAAAAAGGCCGATTTGCTATTCAATGATGAACCGGCAATGTCCACAATCAATCCAAATAAACGGCATTTCCATCTTGAAAAGGCCATTCAAGCATTGGCCCAAATGGATGAACAACCAAAGAATGAAGAGGGAAATGGAGGCAACAAAGTTTTGGCCCCATTTGCATTCACCAATTTTGTGGCCGAAGGAGTGGCCTTGGCAATTATCATTTCCATAAAATTAATCCCATTCTTCAATTTAGGAATCCATGATTCTTTCGCCGCATGCCTTTGTATCGGAACTTTTGGCCCCGGCTGCCATTTCCGCCGAGATTCTTTCGCCTCGAGCCTTTGTTGCCGCCATTCTCTCGCCCAATGCCCTCTTCACTCGAATCCTTTCGCCGGGGGCATTCCGTGCAGAGGTGCATTTTCTTCCCATTTTTCTCATCATACAGTATAATACATTTCATTGAAGGTTCTTTCTCCTCGTGCCCTTTCTCCATTTGTGCTTAGCCCCGAGGCAATGATCGCTGAAGTCCTTTCACCCAGAGCATTGGAGCCTCGTGTCCTTTCCCCGGAAATGGGCATCATCAAAGTTTTAAGCCCAGTTTTCCTTTCGCCAAGGATAATTTCTCCGGAACAATTGGCCATAATTATATTGTCGCCAACAATCCTCTCGCCAGGAGTGCTCAGCCGAGAACAAATGGTTTTGGAAGTAAAATTGGGAGGGTGATGGGTGTTTTAAAAGAATATAATTGGATAAATAAAGGTGCTTTCACCACACATTTTGAGTGGAGGAAGCGAAGAAGATGAGGAAATACACGAATACGAACATGGAAATGAACATGAAAGGGGAAATGAACATGCAACAAAAGGACAACATGGTGCCATCGAGAATGGACATGAACATGGAAAGGAATTGACCAAAATTGAGCAATTTAAGAATTAATTTTATTTATTTATATATTGTATTGTATAAATTTTATTGTCGAATAGGCACATTTCAATTGAGGTTAGTGAAAATGGAAATGGACGGGTAAATAATTTTACAGGGATTAAAGAATTGGGAAAATGGAATATAGAGAGGGGAAATATGTTCACAATTGTTTTTGTATTAGATCACATTTGGCCATTTTAATTGTAATAAAAATATATAAAATCATTCATTCTTCTCCTTCTGCCCCTGTTGGCCCTTCCAATGGTTCATCGATGACTAAAATTCTTTGTAAAGTTGCCAGCCATCTGCTCAACAAAACAATAAAAATAAATTTGAATAATTCTCCCATCGAATGCATACTTTTCTGCTGATCTGGAATGAAGAACATGGAACGCAATTTTTTCCTCTTTTCGATCAGTTTGAATTTGATTTCGATGCGTCAATTCAATGATCATTCCCCCATCCTCCGTTTCATTGAATTCCACAGAATAGCCATAAATGAAGAAGGATTCTGCAGCTTGATCGTCCTTTAAAAAATAAACAAATCGTAAATTTGATTTTGATCCACTCACAAATTCGGCTTCATAAAATTGAAGGAGGAATTCGCGAGTCAGTCTTGCCCAACGAAGAGAGGGGACACCTTTCCGATTCCTGAATTTAATTGTACAGATATTGTCACTTTTCCTAAAAATTATAAAAAAGCAAAACTTCGGCGTTTCACTAAAAAGACGCAAAATTCTGATTTGTAATTTGCACTAAATTGTAATTCTGATTTGTAATTTGCACTAAATTGTAATTCTGATTTGTAATTGCACTAAATTGTAATTCTGATTTGTAATTGCACTATATTGTAATTCTGATTTGTAATTTGCACTAAATTGTAATTCTGATTTGTAATTTGCACTAAATTGTAATTCTGATTTGTAATTTGCACTAAATTGTAATTCTGATTTGTAATTTGCACTAAATTGTAATTCTGATTTGTAATTTGCACTAAATTGTAATTCTGATTTGTAATTTGCACTAAATTGTAATTCTGATTTGTAATTGCACTAAATTATAATTCTGATTTGTAATTGCACTAAATTGTAATTCTGATTTGTAATTGCACTAAATTGTAATTCTGATTTGTAATTTGCACTAAATTGTAATTCTGATTTGTAATTTGCACTAAATTGTAATTCTGATTTGTAATTTGCACTAAATTGTAATTCTGATTTGTAATTTGCACTAAATTGTAATTCTGATTTGTAATTTGCACTAAATTGTAATTCTGATTTGTAATTTGCACTAAATTGTAATTCTGATTTGTAATTTGCACTAAATTGTAATTCTGATTTGTAATTTGCACTAAATTGTAATTCTGATTTGTAATTGCACTAAATTGTAATTCTGATTTGTAATTGCACTAAATTGTAATTCTGATTTGTAATTGCACTAAATTGTAATTCTGATTTGTAATTTGCACTAAATTGTAATTCTGATTTATAATTTGCACTAAATTGTAATTCTGATTTGTAATTGCACTAAATTGTAATTCTGATTTGTAATTTGCACTAAATTGTAATTCTGATTTGTAATTTGCACTAAATTGTAATTCTGATTTGTAATTGCACTATATTGTAATTCTGATTTGTAATTTGCACTAAATTGTAATTCTGATTTTAATGATTTTTCTTTATTTACGACCAATTTTACCTCCTAAATTTGAATTTGCTTAATTGCATAATAATTTTTAATATTCGCCTTTTTCGTATACCTCACCACTTTTATCAGTTTTTTTAGCATCAACGCGCAAATGATACATTTTCTATTTTTTAATAATGATATTTTGCATCTCTCTTGGGAAACTCAACATTTTGTATTCTTTGGGATATTGTATTTTATTTATTTTAACCTGAAATAAACTTTGCCAGAGGCGAGAGTCTGTTCCCCCGATTCTTTTTCTTTGACCGGGATTCGCGCTTTTGCCAATAAACCATTGGAGGGGGCAATAAATAATTCCGAAGGGGGCACCGATCGATCAATGTTTTTGTAATAAATTCGCAAATTTGGATCATCCAATGAAAAATACTTCAAAAAAATTGGAATATTTTTGATTTGTGAGTTTTTATGCCTTTAAATGCGTTGAATCTTGTGCCTCCGTCTTTTTGCCATTTTCTTGGGGATTGGGTGAAATGAAGATGAGCATATTTGCCGGGAACAATCTGCCCTGTTCAACTTTAATTCACAATCAATTTGGTTCCCATTTCCTCCATCACCCACATGCATTTTTGTTCTCCTGAAAGCATTGTGGGCAAACTTTGACCCTTG
Source organism: Pratylenchus scribneri (assembly GCA_030063045.1). Taxonomy (NCBI): domain Eukaryota; kingdom Metazoa; phylum Nematoda; class Chromadorea; order Rhabditida; family Pratylenchidae; genus Pratylenchus; species Pratylenchus scribneri. The sequence goes on along the minus strand of JAQSEB010000114.1, from coordinate 3,650,521 downwards.
CCCATCCTTTCACGCGGACTGGGGCTTGGCCAACACATTTTTGGCAAATTAGCCATCCACATTGACGACAATGATGTTTTCTACGTAACATTGAGAAACGGGTGTCGCATCCGGCCATCAAACATTTAGTGGCTTTATTGTCCGGAATCCAAAGTGCCTCAAAACGTGAATGATGATTTGTTGGGGGAGTGGATGATGAATGGGGCAATGATGATGAAGTCGGATTGGATTCCCCTTTTAATGAAATGTTTAATCCATTTTGGTACAATTTGAATGAATTTACTTTTATTCTCATTGTTTGGTTCGTCTTTTGTTGGCTCAAATGGCTTTTCCTCAGTTTCGGGCGATTCTTCCTCACCCGAAATTTGCTTTTCCATTTGTTGTGGCCTATTTGGCTGCTCATAAAATTGGCTGCTTGCCCCAACATTGCTTTCTGTCGAACATTTCTGTTCGACCACTTTATGGTGATGCCCTAATGTGCCCATTTTGACCAATGACCGCCTTTGAATCTTCGTCTCTTTGGCCACCTTCATTGCCTCCGATATTCTTTGTACCCATTGGTCCCTTTCCCTCTTCGATTTTACCACAAATGCACTCGTCTTTTTGGGACTTTGAACCACAAATTCCAACTCATAATCTTCGTGTTCCTCCACGTGAAGTCGGACTTTCTCAATTGGCATTTTGTAGAGGCTGCTTGCGTCAAAACTGTCCCCTCCTCCGCTTATCAATGTTCCATTGTATCGGCAAAGAAGTAGCATATCCGAAAATAGGATCAAATAGCGCAATTGGAGTTCCTTTCTTGTTTGCCTCCTCAATTCCCCTTCATGCAATAATTTTCTGTCGGGTGCAAAAACCTCAAATGCAAATTTTAATTTATTATAAATTCCCTAAATTTACATCGAATACTCCTTGCAATTTTCGGTGCAATTCCAACAATTTATGGTCCGCATCGGCACCCGCCAAAAATTCATTCACATTGTTTGAAACTGCCGTCAATTTCTTCAATGCCTCATCCGCAATTTTGGCCTCGACCAAATTGTCGGGCAAATATTTTCTGTACCTTTCCATCAACAATTTATATCTGACCACGTTTTGGTGCACTGCGTCCAATTGCATTACAATTGAAATTCCCTTCAAATTCATTGCATTTCCGCCATCTACTCCACCTTTTCGTCCACCGCTTTCATCCCCTTCATTCAATATTCCCTATTAAAATTTGCCAATGCCAATTAATTATTCCTTTTCCCCCAATATTAAACTTGTTCAAATTTCTTTGTTACGTAGGCCAAATCACGATTTTCATCCAATGCTTGCTGAAATTCTGCAGCCAATTTTCGTTTTGTTTTTAGGAAATTGTTGCAAATTTTTAGGTAATCCGAATTCTTTTGGAATACTTCGGCCATGTCCGGCTTTCTTGAATCCCTAATAAATTCTCCTAATTATTTTATTTCAATTCTTTTTCCCAACCATTTTGCAACTTTGATGGCAAAAACATCGAGGAAAACAACTTTGTGAACATTCAAAATCATTTTGAATTGGTCAGAAATTCGTTGAATGACATGTGGTTCATTAGTTGGTGGCCCGGATGGCACCAACCATTTCCTATTCATTTGCCTTTCACATTCCAACAAATAACTTTAAAATGAATTCATCTCATAATATTATCCCCATCTCCATTCCAATTTACTTTAAATAATTCTCGCCAATATGTTGAAGCAAATCCACATATGTCCGCTGCACTTGAAGGAATTCCGTGGCCACTGAATGTAATTCCCTCAACCTTTTATCCTCCTTTTCATCGCCAGTTTCATATCGTGGAATGACCGTAGCCCCAATTTCCTCGTCCATTATTGTGCTTCCACTTTGTGAACTGACCATACTCGCCGTTTTTGCCTTCACCTCCTCCCCCGCTGTTGTTGTCCTTCTTCGCCCTTTTGAACGCAAATTTGCCTTATTAGCCCTGGAGGAAATGGCCAAATCTATTGGGGAATATTTAACAGGGAAATTGGAAATTTTTCGGACCATTTTCATGTTCCATTCCATTCGGTTCAGTTTGGGATTTGCACATTCCGGAGTTTGTTGGCATTCCCTCAAATGCAATACTTTTGGGCGGATCACTCACATATCCTTTTCGGGACTAATAAATATTCATTCAATTCAATTCAATTTTCCTTCATTTTTTCCCAATACCTTTTTTGGTGCATTTCTCATTCGGCCAACCTCAGATGGCAATCTGCACAAATTATGACATATATTCATTCCCTCCAATTTATTAATGGACCAACCCTGTCTCAATTGGCACTTTCTTGAATAATCCCTTTTGGCGCATTTCCTCAATAATTCTGGTTGTCAGTGTGTTGTCACCTTTTCCAATGCTCGATCCCCTTTAATCCAATCCAAATTCCTCAATCAATTCCCATTCCCCTCCCACCTTCTGCTTATTCTCTCCATTAGGCCACCGGTTTCTGTTGTGGCATCCGACAATTCCGAATATCCGTCTTCTTCCAAATCTGAATCCTCCTCCGAATTTGAATCAACTTCCTTTCCCATATCCGCCTCCCCCTCCTCCTCCTCCCCTTCATCCCCCTTTTCCTCCTTCAATCGGCCCAATCCCATTTTATGATGGCCCAACCAATCCATTGAGGGCGTGTCTGGGCCAAATAATCTGGGACTTTGAATTTTTGCAATTCTATTTCATTTTTTCCAATTTTCAGCTTACCCAATTTTATTGAAACGTTGAATAACATTTTTTACACTTTCGCTCCTTTCATTTCCTCCATTTTCGGCATCAGCAGAAGGAGGTGGAATTTGTGATGAAGAATTGGCCAATGCCAAAGGCAATGGCAAATTATTATTCCCTTCCTCCTAAACGACAAACATTTTGTGCCTTTTTTGCCATTTTCCATCAAACCTTAGGAAAACGTCTTGGTGGGGGTGGAGGAGCCTCTCTACATGGTTTTATTGGAGGCAATGGTTTATCGGCCGAAAACATTCCAATTTTATTCGATTCGAATATTCCTGCATTTGGCCATTTTTAATTTTCCCATCCCAACAACAAAAAACCAACTTTTCTTTTCTGCCACCGATTTATTTGATGCCGCCTCATTCCCCCCATTTACCTCCTCCCCATTTTTAATTTCCAAATTCGCCTCGTCGAATTTGGCCCGCAACTCCAAAAAGTTCATTGCCTGTTCCTGTTTATTTTCAATACAAGCCATTTTGGGCAATTTGTTTGGCAAGAGAGGAATAATTTAGCCAAGAGCAGAATTATTCTGGAATGGGAAAAGGAATTTGCGGTTTTTTTTCCAAATTTGGATTATTGGTTGGAATTATTCGGCAAATAACAAAAAAAAATAATGGAAGGAGCCACATTTGCCTTTTGATACTCTGTTGACACATTCTTCACCCCTCAACACATTTGTTTGGATTTTTGAGCAAATTGGGCCAGGGGAATGGGTGGGGGCTGGGCTGGGCCAAATTCTTGTCCCTCTTTCCCATTCCCTCCGTTTGAAAAAGGCGAGAAATTTGATAAAGCGGCCAATAAAGGAATATGGGAAAATTGAATTAATAGTAATATGGCTACTGATCACCAAACAGAGAGGTGCCCCGCCAAATGTCCCAAAAGTCAGCGCGGCCCCAAAAGGGGGCCTTCACCTCCATTTCCCATAATTCTCGCCGTCATAAATTCGCTGACTCATCCCCTCCAGAGCGCCCAGCCTCAACTTCTCATTTGGTCCATTTTCACGTATTTTCCGTAAAAATTTAGCGGATCAACTCACAAATGGACGATGAAGGGCTAATGGGGTGAAAGGTGGATCGAATAAAATGGAAATGAAAGAACAAGTTATGATTTATGATGGAATTGGTGATGATCAACAGCCGCAAGGGAATGGGGGAATGAAAAAGGCATTCTTCCCTTTATTCCATCGGTCAATTCCCCATTCATTTGTGCAAGTTTTTCACGTTAAAAGAACAATATTGGTGATTTATAATGGTGATAAAAGTGATTGATAAGCTAATCAATTCCCCTTGTCATGGTAGAATAAAATTGTAAAGCAAAATAAAAAAATTATTAATTTTCCAGTAAAATAATAGAGGTATAAATGTGTTTTGGCTTTTGGGCCACACGGAAATGATATCACATATCAGTAAAAAATAAAAAACACATTGAGAAAATCAGCTAAAATGTAGCAAAAAGGACCACTCATATTATTTTTAAATATAAATTTGGCAATATGTTTTTATTATCCATTATATCCTTTTTTATTAAAAAATTAATTTTTTAATTTTTTTTAAATAATTTAATTTATCAAATTTTTGTTATTTTTATAAGCAAAATTATGAAAGCTCCATATACCTGCGTTGGAACATTTGCGGTAATTTTAATGATTGTTAAAATCCAATGAAAACCTCATTATTTTTCAGGAGAATCACAAATCAACAGTTTATGCCGTCGCATTCAATCCATGTTCCTCACAAGAAGATGGCCTCAACTATTTTGCTACCGTCGGCAAAAATAAAGTAACAACCAATTTAACTAATTCAAAGCCCCATTTGTTTGTTCAGATTTCCGTCTATTCTTGCCACCCAAATCAATCTGGAATTCGTTTGCTGCGTCAATTTGATGATCAAGATGCGGTAAATCAATCAATCCATTCAAATATTTCAAATTCATTTTCAGACGGATGAATGTTTTTATGCGATCACATGGGCCTATAAAATTGATACGGCCCAACAAGTTTTGGTGGTCGGTGGCCATCGTGGCGTAATTCGAGTGATGAGCCCACACAATGGCCGACTTTTTTGCGTAAATTTCCATTCCACTTTTCATTTATATATTTCTCATATTTTAGCCTTTAATTGGACACGGCGATTCAATCAATGAATTGCGCACTTCGCCGCGGAATCCAATGATTGTTGCGTCGGCAAGCAAAGATTTCACCGCCAGAATTTGGAATATTCAACAAAGGAATTGTTTGGCCGTTTTGGGTGGAGTCCAAGGCCATCGGGATCAAGTCATTTCATTGGTTGGTTCAATTTATTCCAACAATCCTAATAAATTTCCCAGGATTTTAACAGCGACGGTGCATTTTTGGCCACCGCGAGTATGGACCATGCGGTCAAACTTTGGCACATTGGCGAGGGGACGGAGGTGAATGCCCGAATCCAATCATCAATGAAGGAAGGGGGAAATGGCACCGAATCGGAAGTGGAATTGCATTTTCCAATTTGCCATTCCCGTGATTTACACACAAATTATGTGGACAGTGTCCGAATTATGGGCGATTTCATCTTCTCAAAATCGAGCGAAAATTGCATAACTTTGTGGAAATTTGGCAAATTTGATGAAGGAATTTGCGGAAAAGGGACATTGAAATGCCCGGAAACATTTTCATCGCATACTGTCATAATGGATATGCCAAACACGGAAATGTGGTTCATCAAAATGGGAATTGATCCGCAAAATAAAGTAAAATGGGAAAAATATTTTAATTTAAATTATTTTTTATAGTTTTTGGCCTGCGGCAGTCAAAATGGCGAAATCCGAATTTGGCGATTGGACAAAGGGAAATTGCCCTCACCAAATGGGGATTATTTGATTGGGCCAAGCAGCCGTGAATTGAGAGGATGCATCCGACAAATTGAATTCAGTCCGGATGGAAAAGTAAAATTAAGGGGTTGGGAAATGGAATGAATTATTTCTAATTATTTAGATGATGATTGCAGTTGGTGATGGCGGAATGGTCTCAAGATATGATTTAACGCCGGAATAAATTGGAATTGAATTGGAATGGATGATCTCAAATTGTTGATGAATGAATGAATGAATATTGGCCAGTGGATGGAATAATATTTTAATAAATTCCATAATATTTTTTTAACATTTCACTTTCATTTTTATTTTCCAATTTAATTTTATTCTCATTTTATTTATTTATAAATTTGAATGCACATTTCCTCCTTCAAATTCAATTCCCCTTTGGTAAATGTGCCCCCAAGAGTCCAATTCTCGCAGTTGCCGTTCCTTTCTTCTTTTCCAATTTGCTTTCATCACCTCCAGGCAATTTCACAAATTGACTGGCATTTTGGGCCATTTTCCCTCCATAAAACAGCCACCATAAAAAGGAATGACGGCGGAACGGGAAGAGAATGGGCTGAGTAAGGGAGGGGAATTGATTGACCGGTGGCCGAAATGAGAAGAAGCAAAATTACATTTTTCATTTGGAATGGCTGCTGCTTTCTATGTCCATGGCCTGGCCATTGGCTTATTTGCGCAGTCCATTCCATTCCATATTAGCCACTGTGACCTGCTATTTGGCCAAAATATAAAAAGGGAAAATAGTGCATTGGCCAATGCCCCCTCCACCAATCTCTGAACATTTTTATATTCCATTTCCCCCTAATTTTGCCGTTCTTTTCTCCTCAAATTCCTTTTTTTCCATTTTAAAATCCCCCGAGGCCAAATTCACTCACTAAAGAAGATTCCTCCAAGTCAGCAAAAAATTTTTATCGGTCCTTTAATCTAATTGGGCCATGGCCTGCCAGCAGTTGTGGCTGTCTTCCTCGTCAATTTTTTTCCATTTTTTTTTTGCAAATTTGGACTCAATTTTCGAACCAAATGCCTCCATTTTTTCATTCATTTTCTGGCCAATGGACAAAATGAATCCATTGAATGAATGAATGGAATTGGCCCAAATTCACGCTTCGATTGGTTCAAATGGATGGATGAATGGAGGAGATCATCCACCCACCCAACCGACCGACTGCGCACCTTTCCCAAATGTTCCAACGCCCAATTACCGGCTTTGTCCCCTTTCCATTCCTTTTTTATTCCTTCTTTTTTCCATATTTGTCCATCTAAAAAAGGACGTTTCCCTTTTTTGTTGGTCCCCCTGGAAACCGAAACAGGTCAATTTTATTGAGGATGGACAATGATGACCCTCCCAATGGACGGCAAATCTGAATAATCCCTGAATCCGCCATTTGGATTCGATTACCCAAAAATGGATGGATTCTTTTCATTCCCCACAAAACATCCATCCGCCGAAGGTGGGGATGGATGGAGGGAAGGGCGGATCTCGAATGGAAATGGAATCCGCCCAAATTGCCCTGCCCAACCCCGGCAATTACCCTCCCAAGTCCCCACAACCTTTTTACCACCCATCCATCCACCAAAACCCGGTGGTCCATCGGCCATTATCCGCGCAAATGCTTCGCCAAAATGGGCCAATCCCTGCCCATCCATCCATTCATTCACTCATCAATCCATCAACCAAAAATATTCCGTCCATTTCACCGTTAACCAATTCCATTCCCGCCGATCAAATCATCCAAAAGTGCGATTTCTCCATTTTTCCATTAATGTCCATTAATTAAAGCATTTTCCAGCCCCAAAAAAGTCCAAAAGCTTTAAAGGGAAATGTCCATCCCATTCCAAGGCCAACAAGCAACCTTCCTTCCCCTTCTTTTTCGGCTACTTGTCCACATCGAATGAGAGGAAAAGGAAGGAAAGAAGGATCGAATTTCAGCTTGTAAAAGAGGAAAATGGGGACAATCGACTGGTTGAAAAGAGGGTGGACAAGGAGGGAAAATAGAAAGGAATGGAGGGGAAAGGATGGCCACTCTTCTTGCGCAATACAAACAAAATGAGGCCGAATTTTAGTGTTTTAAAAGGTTGGGCGGACATTTTGGCAGTCTAAAATGAAGGCCATCCGAATATATATTGGCCAATACCAATTCCCCCCTTTTCCATTGTCTTTTTCAAAACAATCATCAAAACGACCTTGTTGTCCCCCCCCCCATCCGTGCCACCATTTTTGGCCGGCCATCTGGCCATCCATGCTTTTCCATCGACCATTTGGCACATTCCCCTCCCTCCTCCATCCACTATTGTCCTTCCGGTCCTCTTCTCTCGTCCCCATCCCCTCCCACTCCAATCAATTTTTATATCCTAAAAATGTCCGTGCCAATTCCTCCTTTTGCCCATTTTTCAATGGCCATTTCCGTCCATTGGCCATTCCCCTTTATTAAAGTGGACAAAACCACTTTTCCCACCCTTTTCCTCAATGATGATGTTTTCCCCTCCCAACAATCAATCCTTTAAGCCAGCCTACAAATCCCCCTCCACCCATCTTCCTTCCCACTATTCATTTTCAACCACTCCACCGACTTTTTCTTCTTCCACTTTAAATTGCGCACCGATGGTCAAAATGGTGACTAAAATTATTTTAGTTTAAAATTCGATTGGCCAATTCCAACTCCGTTCGTCCATTTGAATAACATCATCCCCAATTTAAGGGCGGCACTTTTTCAGCCTCAAATCTTTTCCTTCCTTCTCCCAAATCCAAAAATGCCCAAAGTATTCTCCTAATTGTCTATTCTGGCCATTTCCTTTCCATCCCCCCCCCCTTTCCCGTTCCCAAAAGTCCGACAAGCCAAACCCATCGAAGTTTTCCCATCCCATTTTGGCATTCAATGCCAAAATGTCCGATTCTTCTTCATTTCTTTACTGGTTTGCCTTTTTCGGGCGGCGAATTGAATAAACAAATTGGCGAATGGATGGGACGTTGAAAAGGGAAAATAGAAGCAAAAGCGAAATATGTGGAAAAGGAAGAAGTGCCGCGGCATTCTCGCCGCCTTTGGCCAAATCGATGTTTTGCTGAAAAGGGAAGGGGTGGGGAAGATGCAAAGGAATGTAAAAACATTCTCAGCTGCAAATTTGCGAATAATGGCCTCCACCTCATTGTTGGTTATTTTTTGGCATTGGCAAAAATCCAAATTTCCAAGTGAAAATTCATAAAGGACCTCCCGGTATGCCTTTGGCCACCAATTCCAGAATATTTCCCCATCCCAGAGCCGGTGCCGGCCTTTCCCCCTCATTATTCCCCCTATTTCCATTGTGGTTGTCTGCTGGCCAAATGCAAAGCAATGGCATTGGCCAAAAGAATTCGCCAATTCTCCTTCCCCTCCCATGGCCAAAGCCCAGGCATCGCCCTAGGGCAAAGCAATTTGCCTATCCCGTCATTTCCCTTCCATTCCCGATTCCCGTGAATAAAAACGCGTGACGAAAGCCCCCCCCCCCCTTCACTCCTTCACAATTCCTTTTTTTGTCAGCTCCAGGGCCCATCACATCCAACAAATTAATTCCCCGAATTTTCACCTTAAATCTCAATAAATATTTAAGAAAATTTTGATTTCGACTAAATTAATTGCCGAATTTTCGGCATCCAAAATGCCATCTCATCAAATTTTAACATCAAATCGACGGAATTTTTCACTCATTCTTTTTTTTGGCCTTTTTATTGCATTTTCCTGCGCAGTTCGGAATAAGGAAATCGACGAAAATTATCAACGACTAATTCCCCTTTCGCTAATCCCAAAAGGATGCGATCATGCCAGAGGGGTGGAACCCGGGCCTGGAGGGGATCCGGCAAAAGAGTATGGATTTGTTGAGGGAATTGGACTGGAAAAGTGTCGAGTTTGGTTGGACGAGGTTGGCAATTGGCATTGATTTTTGGGCTTTGGAATTGATTGTAAATTTAAAGGAAAGCCACAGTGCCAGCGATGAAGATGGCCATTATGAGCGATATAAATGCCAACATTTGAGAAGTGAATTGTCCCAATTAAATTGTCAAAATAATTCATAATTAATTAAGTTCATGGACAATATAATGAAGAGACGGGAAAATGTGAATGTAAAGACAGGTGGAAAGGACCAATTTGCAATGAATACATTGGGTAAGGACTAATAATGGCATCAGATGGATTGAATATTCCAATTGTAGTTGCCCAGTCAATCACTCCTACATTATGGGAGTTTGTACTCCAAATGTTTGCCAACATGATGGCCAATTGGCCCTTGGCTCGAAGCACATTGAATGCATTTGTTCGGCACCCTGGGATGGTCGGTATTGTGAACGGTTGGCTTGTTGGAGGATGGCAGAAAAAGGTAAAATGAATGGACAAATTCGGAAGGATGGATTTGGTTTTTAGAACATGAAAGACGGTGGCGAAATTCAAACGACCGATGTCGATGCGCGGATAATTACGTGGGGGAAAATTGTGATACAATTATTTCCTGCCAAAATGGCGAATTAATTGGAGGAAGGTTGGCAAAAAATTGAAAATGCCGAAAAATGAATTGCTTTTAAGATGCCAATGTGCCGAAGGATGGAAAGGCGAAGTTTGCGACCGGAAATGTACGCCAAATCAGACGTGAAATTATTTTCTGATTAAAATTATATTTCCCTCATCTGCAGATGTGGTGCCACTTCCTTATTAATAATGATTAGCCCTTTAACTGGCCTAATTTTGTCCGTATCAACTGCGATTTGGTTGGGCTAATTATGAATGGATCCATCGAAATTGAGGACAAAAATTCCCAAATTGCTCCATCCAAATTCTTTCATTAAAATTATAACAAATAACAAATTCTCCCAAGGCGCTATTCTCTCTCAAAATCAAACTTAAAACCTCATGGATTCGATTAAATCCTCTCTCTCTCCATTTATTCATCATTTTCTAATAAATATCCCTCTTATAATAGAGCTTATCCTTCCTAACAATTTTTTTTTCCATTTTTCTAGTCCTTTGTTTTCTTTTTCATTATAGAAATGTGTATTTAATAAAAATGAATTAATCATTAATCACTCTTTCATATTACCCTGGAATCACAATGTGCGGGAAAACGCGGCGATTTTTGTTATTCTATTGCCATTCTCTCCAAAGTTATGTACTGATTATGTATCTATCGCAGCGGGTTCCATAAAAACGCAGTGTTTTGTAGAGAAAAAGAGCAGTTCTAACGGGGAAGTAGAAGGGGGAGTAGAACTGCTCTTTTTCTCTATAAAACACTGCGTTTTTATGGAACCCGCTGCGATAGATACATAATCAGTACATAACATTGGAGAGAATGGCGATGGCGATAGAAGGTAACAAAAATCGCCGCGTTTTCCCGCTCCATTGTGATTCCAGGGTTACGCAACCAATTTCAAATTCAATTTACAATTTATGAGCTATTTTTTCATTGCACATTTATTCAAGTCCAATGTCAATCTTTCCATTAATTAAATGATTAATTTTAATTATTAGCAAGCAGATTCAACTTCTTAACACTGGATTATTGATTTATGGATTACGATAATAAAAAAAGACGGTCGAAATGCTTTTTAATTATTATATTTTGGCATTTTGTTTTTAAATGAAACAATATCCAATTTCTCAATAATGAAATGAATGAATGAATAAAAAAATTTTTATTCGTTGATTTTGGTTGCTTTTTCTTCTTATTTGTGGTGTGGTTTCAACATATGCCATCAGTTTAATTAGAATAGAAAGTTATTATGAATCGGTGCTATTTTATTTTCTTTTCCTATTTTACTATGTTTTTTTTCTAAATTTTTCCAGGTTTAAGAAAAACTCATTAAACTAAAAGATAGGAGGAAAATAAATCGAATGAAAACAACTATAATTGGTGTTGGTCATTTATTTGCTCTTCTGGGACTACTAATTATTACAACGGGACTTCTTTTTTGGTTTGTACTTTTTCTTTGGTGACACCCGAAATAATGAATTCATCCCATCCATTCATTACCAAGGGAACTAGTCATCGCTTCCATTCCTCTATAATCCATATTTCCATACTGACAAACTTTCCCTTATTTTTTTTCCTTTTTCCAATTTAATTTAACCACCCATTTCTTTCCATTTTTTTTCCATTAAAATAATCCAATTTCCCATTGATTGTGGATAACAGAAAATCTGTCAATCATTTTTTGGATGTTTAGGGCATTGAATAGTGTAACAAGTGCAGCACCAATTGCAGCAAGGAATATTACAATCGCAAATATGACTCAATACAGCACTGTTGAACGTGGATCGCTCTACTCTCTTGACTACCGAATCTACATCAGTTTATTTTTTTTAATATTAAATTAAAATATAAATTTTTAGAAGGCCCCGATGGCAAAGTGATCTCGCCTTGGCATGATATTCCCCTCTATGCCGATCCAGCCTCAAAAGTGTTTAATATGGTCGTGGAAATTCCTCGTTGGACCAATGCAAAAATGGAGGTTAAATTAAATTAATAAAATAACCAAAAAAATGTATTTCGATTTGGAAAATTTCCCATTTCAATTCTAGATGAGAATAAATTAAAAATAATTTAAATGTGTGGTCAAATTATTAATTAATTAATTAAGATGGCCACCAAGGAGCCAATGTCGCCAATAAAGCAAGATGAGAAGAAAGGCCTTCCTCGTTTTGTGAACAATATTTTCCCCCATCACGGATACATTTGGAATTATGGGGCATTGCCGCAAACTTGGGAGGCAAGAAAAGGGATGAAGAAATTCAACAAATTCCATAATGCTTTCATAAAGGATCCAAACCATGTGGACAAAATTACCGGCGCCAAAGGGGATAATGACCCAATCGATATTGTCGAAATTGGTTCAAAAGTGCAGAAGAGAGGGGCCGTTGTCAAAGTGAAAGTGCTCGGCACACTGGCACTTTTGGATGAAGGAGAAACCGATTGGAAGGTAAAATTAATTTGAATAAAATATTAATTTATTTTAAAGTTGGTTGGAATTGACGTGAACGACGAATTGGCACCAAAATTGAATAACATTGGGGACGTTGAACGAGAATTGCCCGGACTGCTTACGGCAACACATGAATGGTTTCGAGTTTACAAAATTCCAACGGGGAAGCCGGCAAACCAATTCGCGTTCAACGGCGAATTCAAGGACCGTGAATTTGCGCATAAAGTGATCGATGAGACAAATGCATTTTGGAAGGCACTCATTTCCAAGCAAGATCCAACTCCACTCAACACGTGAGAATTATTCCACATTTAAATTAATTGCAAAATTATTCTTTTAGTGAGACAAACTATCCGGGCGCAGCATTCCCAGCAGACAATCAAAAATGGGAAGAATTATTGGCCAAGCAACCGCCTCAAAATGAGCCAAAACCAATTCCGGATGGAGTCGACAAATGGCATTTCATCCAAACTTGACTGATGAAGAAAATGAGGGCAAATATTTAAATAAATGAAATGAATTGCCCCTAAAATTGACGGCCAATCATATCAGCAAAATTCCCCTTTCCCAATATATTTTGACCAATTTACTTATTAGCAAATGTTTTGGCAATAATTTATTAGAAAATTGAATAAATATGTTTGTTGTTTGTTTGACTATATATAATTCATTTTTGAGAAAATAATAATAATAATTGGGTTTGGGTGCGTGGATTTGAATAGAATTTACATTTTGAGTTTCTTTTTTATTCCTCTTCCAAATTTATTCTTCTTTCATTCTCCAATTTTTTGGGTAATCCGGCTGATTTTGTGTGCCCGATGACCATTCCATCATTTCTGCTTTTTATATTCTTCTTTCCGCCAAGAAGGAATGAATGTACCTTTTTTGTTATTTCCAATTGGTCCGCCGTTTGGCCGAACATCAATTTGAATTGCCAATTATCCATTTTTGGGAACTAAATAATTATATTTAAATGTAATTTATTTTATTTACCATTTTGATTAGTCCATTTTCCTCCAATTCTTGGCCATAAATATGTTCCAATCCTTCAACGAATAATTCAGATGGAATTCCATTTCTTTGCCTTTTTCCATTTCTCCACCATTCTTCTCCAATTCTCTCCTTTTTCCTGGGACTTTCCCTTTTTCGCCTCAAAATTTGCAATTTCCGTTCAAAATTTTGCGATCGGGGCTTAAATTTATCAAATTTTCAATCACTTTTGGCCCATTCCCGGCTCACCGATGGTTTCCTTATATTCCATTTCCGATTGCCTCCGGGCGTTTTTTGTGGAGATTGATTGTCCAAATCCAAAACATCATTTGAAGAAGTGGTTTCCGATAAATTTGGCTGCAATTTGTCCCAATCATCCAAAATTCCATGCACAACACTAAATATTAATAAAATGGATGAATTTAATGATTGTCTATTTTCATTCACCTTGCTTCAAGTGGTCCAAAACTTTGCTCCGGAATTGGTGAATGAAAGAAGGGAGAGGAGGAGGAATTCAATGATGAATATTCTGAATTATGGTCAAATTCGAGGAACAATGGAGGCGGCAAAAATGAACGATTTGTGGGTGAAATGTGGGCAATTTGAGGTGAAAATTGGCCAGAATTGGTAGAGGAGGAAGTGGAATTGAGGAAAGAAATTGATGAATTAGTGAATGGGCATGATGAGGAGGAGATGGATGAAGATGGACAACAGGAAGGCTGGAAATAATTATTTAAAATTAAATTATTAAAATTGAGTGAATTGACCTGATGCCGGCTGCTGGAATTGATGAAAATTCCCTTGCTGGGTGTTTCAATTGTTGCCGAATTTAGCGACGAATTTGATGAATCCAAAAAACCAGAATCCTGCGATATTCTCCCTTTCCTCATTTTCTGATGTTCCCTGAAGCCATTTTCATCTGTCAATTTCTTTTGCCCTCCATTTTTCCCATCCATAAGCTGATTTCTGGTTATTTGTTCCGGCTGTTCGCCACAAAAACGGATGCCTTAAATTAAATTGAAATTTGACCAGTTTGGCATTAAATTCACCGATATAATTGTGCAAATTCAATGGTTTTAACACCGGCTGATCATTTTCATTTTGGCCATTTGAGATGGCAGATGAGGAGGAGGCAGAAGATTGACTCGATTTTGGTGACATATCGAGCCCAACTCCTTTTTGCCTTTCTTTGATGAAGAAGGAACGAAGTGGGGATCGGGACAAATGGATGGCCAAAGATTGGCTGGGAGTGCGCAAAGTTGGGGAGGAAAATTGAGTGGAAGACTAATATGAAAAGAGGATTAGATGAATTTATTGGACGTGAAAATAAGGACCATTATTTTGTTGGATGGCGGGGAATTGAAGAAGGCGGATGCTGAAATTGAACAGAATCCGCCATTTGAATTCCTTTTTTGGCCAATTGAATGCGAAGAAATGGAAAATTTAGAGGAGGAATCGGCCGAAGAATGAGAAGGGCCTTGGCACAACGAAACCGTCCTTTTAGCCGAACGCAATGATTTCCGCATTCGACGTCGATCCGGGGTCTCCTTAAGCAAAGAGAATTGATATTTTTAATAAATTTTGATTTGGACTGACCAAAACGCTAACCACCGATGGCCATCCACCATTGTCGGCGACCAACAATTCTTCATCGGAAGAGGAAGAAGAACAACCGGGATTATTGGAAAATTTATTAGCCGGAATGGTGGCGGCAAATTGGGGCAAATCGGCGGACATCTATCTTTAAAATGGGTGGAATAAGCCCTAATAAGGAAAATGAACATTTTTGGGGAGGAGAATGGAGAGAGGGAAAAGGCAAATAAAACTTTGGAATTGGGTGAAGGAAATGGTGGTAAAATGGGTCAGGCGGCATCCGGCGGCTGGCTGAATATTAGCAAGTGAAGAAGGAAGGAATTAATTATTCGCAGGCGCCAGCAGTCAGATATGAGATGGGGTTGGAAAATGACCAGTGAAATTTGCATTCTTGGGACCAAAAATTGGCCATTTGGCGCACATTTCGATTGATAACATTTTGGATATGTGAGAAGTGAATAAATAAAGAGAAAGACAAGGGGTGGAATTAGGGGACCAAAACAAGTCATTGATGGGACGGGAAATTCATTGGCTGCTTGGTGACAGTCGGTGGCTTCGAATCCCCTTCCCCTTCGAAGTGTCCATATTTCTTTTGGGATGGGAAACTCTCTTCCTTCATTTCCTTATCCGAACTATCAATCGACCCTGGGCAATGTTTTCCTTTCTCCGAATTGGTTGGCAGCAATTAATTTGGAACAGAGGAAGAGAAGGGACAAGGACATTGTTCATTCCATTCATCAAGAAAAATAGTTGAAACTTGAAATACAAATCAGAATGGGGCAATTACAATTATAAATCAGAATAGTGCAATTACAATTACAAATCAGAATAGTGCAATTACAATTACAAATCAGAATAGTGCAATTACAATTACAAATCAGAATGGGGCAATTACAATTACAAATCAGAATGGGGCAATTACAATTACAAATCAGAATGGGGCAATTACAATTACAAATCAGAATGGGGTAATTACAATTACAAATCAGAATGGGGCAATTACAATTACAAATCAGAATGGGGCAATTACAATTACAAATCAGAATGGGGCAATTACAATTACAAATCAGAATAGTACAATTACAATTACAAATCAGAATGGGGCAATTACAATTACAAATCAGAATGGGGCAATCACAATTACAAATCAGAATGGGGCAATTACAATTACAAATCAGAATAGTGCAATTACAATTACAAATCAGAATAGTGCAATTACAATTACAAATCAGAATAGTGCAATTACAATTATAAATCAGAATAGTGCAATTACAATTACAAATCAGAATAGTGCAATTACAATTATAAATCAGAATAGTGCAATTACAATTACAAATCAGAATAGGGCAATTACAATTACAAATCAGAATGAGGCAATTACAATTACAAATCAGAATAGTGCAATTACAATTACAAATCAGAATAGTGCAATTACAATTACAAATCAGAATGGGGCAATTACAATTACAAATCAGAATGGGGCAATCACAATTACAAATCAGAATGGGGCAATTACAATTACAAATCAGAATAGTGCAATTACAATTACAAATCAGAATAGTGCAATTACAATTACAAATCAGAATGGGGCAATTACAATTACAAATCAGAATGGGGCAATCACAATTACAAATCAGAATGGGGCAATTACAATTACAAATCAGAATAGTGCAATTACAATTACAAATCAGAATAGTGCAATTACAATTACAAATCAGAATGGGGCAATTACAATTACAAATCAGAATGGGGCAATTACAAATACAATTACATTGAAAAAATTAAAGGTGAATTAATTTGAATAAAGAAGGATGGAAAAAAAGATTGCCCAATTCGTCTTACATTAGAGAATGTAAAAGTAAAGAATCAAAAATATTTGCATTGTTGGACAATAAGGCCATTGTAAGCTGATCTTCTTGGAAACTTCTGCCGCAATCTTCGTCGGTTTCCTTCGCCGATCACATTTCTTTTTGAAGGCGGCCTGCGGGCGATGCACGGGAAATGAAGGAGAAGAAACCGACAGAAATGGGCCGACGATAGAATCGATATTCGGGTGGGCAGAAATTGGAGAAAAAAGAAATGTAGAGCCGGAGAATAGCGCCGAAGGGCAGCATAACGCGCAATAAAACATGCAAATATAGGAAAGAAAAAGAAGGGAGTTAAGGGTGGGACGAGGGGATGACCAAATATAAATGGAGGGACGAGGGAATGGGAAGAAAGGCCCAATAAGCAGGTTGAAGGGTTGTATTGTTCGGCATTGGGAGGGGAAAGTGGCCTCAAAAGCATATTTTTTGCTGGTTCAGAATTTGCGCAATTTTTGTCTAAATGAAAAAGGAAAGAATGCCCAAAATATGTATTCAGGCGCATTATTTAATTCGGATGGATTGTGTTGTGGAATATGGAGATGGATGGATGAAATAAATGAATTCACCAAATGGCAACGGACGGGCAATTAAGCGAGTGACCAGCAGAGGGGCCGGTTCCGCAAGGAAATGGGACGAAAGGAGACAGATGTGCGGCGAAGACAACGGTTGGGAGGAAGGAAGTAGCCCTTTCTTCCTCATGGCTGCTTCTGCTGATTGAAAGTGCCGAACCCGGCACTTTTGGTCAGTGACTTTGGCAGACCGGAAATTGTTGGGAATGGAGCCGGATTGGCAAAAATTGAAAAGAAGTAGATAAGATTTTTGTTAAAAATAATGAAATTGCCTTGGGCCAAAAAAAGAATAAATAAAATAAACAACTGGAGTTTTTTGCCAATCCTCCCTCCCATCAGACATCAATAAAATCGCCTCAGGCAGACTCAAAATAATTCCATTTCCTTCCCGATAAACAGAAAAATTGGTAATGGAAAGAATTGACAATAAAATGTGGGCAAAATGCCCAAGTTCATTGTTCTTTTTCCTGTCGGCCGGTCAACAATTGTTTAGGATCAAAATGGGAGGATGCGCAATTTGGGTCAGCAATGCCTACGGTCTCCAACAAAAAAAAAAGAATAGAAAGGAAAAACGAGGACAATGATGGGAAATTATATTGGGAGAAGTTTTGCATTTTGCAGAATTTTCTATCCATTTCAATTCAACCCAATTTCTCATCAAAAGTCAGTGACCAATAAAAAGATGGAGGCAAATGGATTCATTGAAGTTTGCCGCCTTTGGTAGAGTCATAAAATGACCGTTGAAATCCCATTTGCTAGGGGTAAAGGGGATGGGATTCGCGCAATTGCGATGAAGGTCGACAGACTGGAATTGGCCCGTCTTTAGATGGTGATCTGGCTTGGGGATTGAATGGGCGCAAATGGGCCGTACATTTTTAGGGCATTTGATTTAGAAAAGAGAGCAGACTAGTCGAGTCATCCAATTCGGGTCATTTGGCTCTCAGCGGGGGAAAATGGCCGATGGATGGATTTTGAGGGGATTTGGACAGAGAATGACTGACCCAGCGGGCTAATAATATCCCCTCCAATCCTCGCACGGTTCAGGGTCGGCCAACTAAGTTGCCCTCCCCCTCTCCACCCACATTACCTTTTTATATTTGCTTTGGTTTGGCCGAGGGAAACTAAATCCCCTGAATTCGTCCAATCTAACTTTTGGGAGGATTGATTGCCATTGAAAAAAATGAGGAAAATTTGCTCAAAATTGTCATCGAATTTTTAGTATTCTCTTATTCGTCAATCCATCAAAAAAGGGAAAGCCGCGCGGGATGAGATGGATGATGGCAAGAGAAAGGGGATGAGGCAAATGGCCATTTTTGCCTGGGGCAAAATTTTCCATTCGCCCTTTCCCTGTGACTCAAAATGAGGTCCATTTTTGGGTGAATAATATAATCGGAATATTCGCGCATTGAATATGCAAAATGCCGACAAACTTGGAAGTAAAAAAACATTTAAAGAGGATAATTATGGAAAAGGAATAATTCCGTTGCTTTCTCCTAATCTTGCTTAATCCCCACAAAATCATCAAGGTAATTATTTTACATACCCTTTTTTGGTTATTTCTTGCGCCTGTCATGGAAAATGTAAATTAATTGCCTCCATTCTTAGCGAATGAACCGATGCATTCAGTTATGGCTTATGGGAAAGGAATGGACAAATTTTATGAATTGGCTGCTGGATGGAAATTGGAATTGTATAAATTGAATTGATGAGGGAATAATAACTTCTTTTGAATGACCCATTGGCCAATTCAATGTCATTCCATACAAATTCATTTAATTATTGAAGCAAACAAAAAACTTCCACAAAATTCAATGGGAAAATGGCCAGATGTGAATAATTTGGGCCTACTCCTTTTTCATTGACCAATGGAAAAATGTGGGGAATAAATGTTCATAAATGCCCCTCATATTCCATTTTCCTCTCTCCCGGGTGACCGGCCCATTCAAATCCTCTCATAAAAAGGAAAACACTTGCCCAATGCCATTCCATTATTCATTTGAGTGAGAATAAGTGGGTTGGACAATAATATATAATATTTTTTGGTGGGCCATTGAAAAGGAATAAATAAATGTGAATGAATGCCAATGCCATCCAACAACAGTCAATCAATCAAACTCTCGCCTAGGCCTGATTTTAACACTTTGGCTCGAGAATTATAGGTCGGACGTTTGCATAATTTACGATTAGCAACAATAGCCTTGCGTATAAAATAAATGGGAATATAAAAATAGGAGAATGAATGGCCAGCAAACAATGTTGGAGATTATTCGAGGTTAAAAACATAAAGGGTTGTACCTTGCGCATTTATAATAATATTGGAATAGTCCCCTGAGAGGGTAAACATGATTAACTAATATTGCCCGAGGCAATTTTTGTACAACACAAAATGGCAAACATATGCCTACTGCACAAGGTGCTAATGCTAACTAAACAAAGGTTTTGTTTTAATTTTAAGAGTTAATGACTAGTGTGGAATGTAAATAGGAAATTTGATGGATTTAAGCGATAAGTGATGAGAACAACTTTTTTATTCCGATAAAATAATTAACAATAAAAGATGATCAAGAATACGGCTTGTCAACAAATTGTCGTTTTCTTTTTCTCATTAGCATATTCTTCTTTTCGCATTCTTTCTAAAGCCGCCTCATTCATCGGGAATTTCAATTTCTCCGTTGCGAATCTGATCCACAATGTCATGCGGATGTTGCCCATCAATCGTGCAGCCAACCGATTGTGCGGTGCCTAATATATTTTAAATTAAAAAGATAAATTGATCATCAAGCAAACCTAAAATTTCCTTGACAGTACCCTCCAACTTCTTTGCCATTGAACGAGGGCGCATTTGTCGAGCAATGTTGATGATTTGCTCAATGACCAAATTGCCACTGTGTTTAACTAAAATATATTGATTTGATTAGTATATTAATGGCGGAAACTGGAGCCATTCTAGACATTTTGAACCTTATAAATTGAAACCTGATTCTGATTGGAAGGCATATAGACTTGGCAGTCGGATGCCAGCCAACTTTATTTTCAATTAAAAACAAAGAAGACCGGGGGATGAGGGCCATCATTGCCCCCTACCCTTTCAACAAGCAAAATTCATTTTTCATACCATTCTTCACTTTCTTGCGGTCACGTGGTGGTTCTCGGAGCTCCTTGACGATCAATGAGGCAGCCGACGGCACAACTTCGATTTTGGCAATACGATTTTGGATGGTCAGTTTGCAAGTCACTTTGAGGCCTTTCCAGTCTTGAGTTGCCTTTGCAATGTCTTCTCCAATCTTTTTTGGCGACTGTACAAAATTTGCTTTGTTATGATGGATTTTTAATTTTCTTAAAGCTTACCAATCCCAACGGACCAACTTTTGGAGCAAGAGCAGATGTTGCGCCTATTTCTCCGCCAACACAACGCAGATAAACTAAATTATTCGTAAATTATTTGCTAGATTGAATAAAAAAATATTACTGATTTTCACTTCGCTTGGATCAAATTTTGGAGGCATTGTTTCTTCTTCTTATAATTGTAAATTCAATTTGTTTGTATTGTATTATCTAAAAAATTAACATTAACAAAAATAAACAACGCCTTTTTTAACAAATATTCTACATAAATCTTCCGCATTTTTCAATTCACTTGTCCTTACTTTTTTTCATTTCAGTTAAATGTCAGCGTCATCCAAAAAAATTGGGATGGGGGGGTGTATACTGTAGTGCAAAAAGAAAGAAGGATAGACAGAGAAAGAAAAAAAAAAAGAATATAAAAAATTTCCGAGATAAAGAAAAATATTATTGGCGTATGTTTTTATGGTACTTATGGAGATTGGCCCCTACAAGAGAAAGGACTGATTGAAGGGAGAGAATTGATGGAAGGGAGCAATGTCACTTATATTGGGTTAATGGGAATGGAGTCAGCGAAGAAGGAATGAATTTCCTTGTGCGGTGAAGATTCCTAAAACGGTGCAAACTGCAAATGTGAATTAATTAGAATTAAATATAAAAGTTCATCCCAAACAATAGTGTTTTTATTTCATCCAAACTTTGTGTTATTGTTATTCTAGTATTTTTTCCAAACATTTTTTTTTAAAGATTTTGTCTTTTTGTTCTCTAAACTGAACATTTTGTATTTTTATGTTCCCAAACATTGAATGATTTATATATTTATTTAAAAATATTTAGTTTTTTAATGTTTTTTTCTTAATATTATAATTTTATATTTATATGCCGTGTAACCTCTTTTCATTGCCCATAGGGAATTATTTTTCAAACCCTCAAAAATTAGGAAAGTTAGAGTCTAACTCTTTTAATTTGTGGATATTTATGAATTAATTAGATCGGATTTGTAAATTTTTAAGGAATTAAGAAAATGCAATAAAAAAATATATTTGGTTTATCTTACCGAATTATGGATCCTCAAATTCGAGTATGGTGAATTAAAAGAGTTTTACATTTAAATATTTTATTATTTCTATTCATAATTATTTTAATTTTAAATCAAAAATTTAAATTAGAATTTGCACCGTTTTAGGAATCTTCACCGCACAAGGAAATTCATTCCTTCTTCGCTGACTCCATTCCCATCAACCCAATATAAGTGACATTGCTCCCTTCCATCAATTCTCTCCCTTCAATCAGTCCTTTCTCTTGTAGGGGCCAATCTCCATAAGTACCGTTTTTATTCTTTGATTAAATGATTTTTAATCCCAATTAATCCTAACACCTAAAACCTAGACCTAGCCTAGCCTAGATTAGACCTAGCAGCTAGCATCTAGGCCTAAGAATAATAAAAATTTCTAAAAAAACTATCTTAGATTAAAATTAAAATCTAAATTTTATAGATGAAAATATATTTGGCACTTGATTGTTCTTTATCATTGATTGTTCAACCTTCGACGGGTCCAATTACCCAAACCAAATTTCAAAGAGCAATCCAATTTATGAATGGCATAATAAACAACATGGCAAATGCAGGAATTGATGTTGATTTGGTATGGAATTTAAATTATTAAAAAAATAATTCTTTCAATTTAAGGTGGAATTTTCAAAAGAACCCAAAATTTTGAAACGTTCGCTTCACCCCGAAAATAATGTAGCCGAATTTTTCCCTCCGTAAATTGATTAAATTTTATTAAATTAAATAATTTATATTTGCAGAAGTGTAATCAAACCAGGGACACCTGATTTTTTATTGTTGAGAGACGTTATATTGAACGATGCCGTTTTGAATGATTTTGAATTGATTTTGTTGGAGGGAAGCAATTATAGATGGGTAAGAATAACAACTGATTAAAATAATTATTGTGATTAAATTTTCAGATCCCGCATTCATTTCGACTTCCTTGTCCAATTTATTTTATACTATTGACTGATTGGCCCAATTCTGTTTGTTCGCCGCTGCTTTCTGATCTTGTTTTGATCTCTTCCGAATATTCAAAGGACCCAAATCCAACAATAATATGCAAAGATGAGGATGTTCAAACAGCATTGGATGAAATTATCAAAATTCCAAGATTACAAAAGGAAGGAACATTGATTATAACCGAAGAAATGAAAATAAATGTAAAATTGAGGGTTTAAATTTAAATCGAATTAATTTATTATTAAGGTTGAATTTATTCCCGGTTTGCCAAAACTGCCTGTTTATTCATTAAATGATGGTAAAATGATTAAATATTTGAATTCATCACCGGAAAAGGATTTTACAATTAAATTGATTGGATTCACAAATAGCCAAAATTTATTCAACATTAAATCATCCCCATTCGCCCATTGTATTAAACCTATCGGTAATTTTTTATGGAAAATGTTTTTAAATTTTCTATTTTACAGATAATTTTGACTTTTTAAATTCAATGGCCGAAGTTTTGGGAAATGATGGGATGGTCGCAATTTTTCAACATTTAGGCACCGGCGAGGAATATGCACTAAAACCATTTCGGTAAATTTAAAATATTTATTCATCCAAAAAAACCAATTTATTTTGAAGGAATGATCCGACAAAATTGTGGGTCATTTGTTTGCAATTTATTCCATCTTCAACATTCAAATGGGAACAAATGGACGCACAAACGGAAACAACAAAAAGTTTTTAAACCATTTCCTATAAAAATATATTATTTTGTTTAGAATGCCGATACCCAGAAATAAGTTATAAAGCCAGTGCCACTCCTCAAATTCATTGGATCGATCAGCATGGAATTCAAACGGATATACAAAAACTTCATCGATTGTTGAAGCGGACTGACCGGGTTGATTTATTTTATCAAGTTTGTTGTCGAAAATATTTTAAATTAGCCAAATCCAATTTTATTTAGGAAATTCAACGAATATCGAATAATGCAATTGCTTTTGGATATCACAGTTTTGCCGAAACATTCGCAAATATGCTCGATGCCAAATGTGCGAATATTCCCGCAGAATGTAAGGCACATTTGATCAGAACGACGGATTTATTAAGGTTAAAATAATTTTAATATGTTCAATTAATTTATATAATTTTTAGGAAGGGAGGTTTCAAATTGATCAGCGAAACAAAATTAATAATGTGATTGATTTTGATTGGAAAATATTATTTTTAATTGCTTTATTTTTTCTCAAAAATTTTAAAAAAATAAAGTACAATCTTCTTGTTTTTTTTTGGAAAAGAACTGCAAAATGGGATTCATTAGGGGGATGGGGTTGTCTAAAATGAATATGTGAGAGACAAATTAATCAGCCATTTTCTCATCAGTCCAGACATCAACCGGTTTAAAACACAATTATAATCTTCAATAATTTCAATTATTATCAATTTCTTTTATTATTGAAATTTTATTGTAAAATATTTATGAAGAAAATACAATAGAAAGATATGTCTATTTAAAGCTAACAATTAAATTTTCTTGATTGTTTTGTCCCAATATCACAATAGAATGAGGATCATCATTTTAGGAAGGCACATCTGCGAGAGTGGAATCCAATTCCATTTCATCGTCCTTTAAAATTAAAAATAATTTAAATAAAATGAATTAATTAAATGGATCACCTCATCTGCTGTCGCTGATTCCTGATTACGTGATTTTCTCTTTTTTGGAGTATTTTCCTTTGGAATTGATTGGTTTGAGAAAATAATATTTGCAATCCATTTGAATAATATGATCAAGTGGGCAGCCTTCGGTTCGAATTTTTGCAAGATTGGTGAAATAGTCTTAATAAATAGAAATACAATGTTAATTTGTTAAAATATACCTGTTGGTAGAGATGTTCTCCTCCGAAGCCGGTTATATAGAGAATGCACATGAATTTGATTAATGAATAGCATGGAATAATATTGGGCAAGGAAAAAATGTTCGCAATTCCTTCAACGGTAACCAAGCTGGCAAAAAGTACCCAATATTTTGCTAAAGGCACCTTAAATTATCAAAATTTAAAATACAAAATAATTTACATTCATTACCAATCCCCTCGTCCTCCTCGTTTTGAGTTGACGCCATGTTTTGAATATCGGAAAAATTGCGCCGATGACAATGCCACATATATCCAGGAAAATTCCAATCATTATTGAGGTTGATTGCTTGCTCAGATTTAGAAATTAACTTTGGGGTCGACGAAATCGAGACTTACTCTGATCTGAAAAATTGGTGCTGTGGCGTTTCGCAAATTTATCAAAAATGCGCGTTTCGCAAATTTTCCATTTATTTTTAAATTTTATTTTTTTGGCGTTTTTAATTAAAAATTAATAATAAAATTTAAAAAAAATCCAAATCCAAAAACAAAACAAATCCTATTAAAAATAACTCGATCCCGAATCGAACCAAATAAGATAAAGATGATTATGATTATTTATGCATTGTTATTAATTATGGAAAGTAAATAATTTAATTTTCAGAAAATAAAAATTATCAAATTCAATAATTAAAAAAAACGATAAGCAAATGGCGGCAAAAAAGCAGCGAGGCGAGAAAAAGGCCAAGAGCTCATTGAACAAGGTTGTCACTCGCGAATACACCATTCACATGCACAAACTCATCCATGGAATGTACGGTTTGCATTTTATAATTGTTTAAAAATCTTTTGACAAATATTTAAAGAGGCAAAAAACAATTAAAGTAACGAAAAGATTTAACGTTTTTTAATGGTTTTGACCTAGACCCTCTAATCCAATCTTATAACCAATTCCAATTGAAAGGTTTTGTAAACACTATCATTTGAATAAAATTTGCCCTTAGGTTTAACCAATTCCAACTTAGTTTTGACCAAGAAAACAAGCGGTTTAAACCATTTAATACCTTTTAATTTTGTCTAAACCATGAAAAACATTTCAATGCATTTTGTTCAGCTCTATGTTCTAAATTCTATCTCGTTAAAGTTGAGCGGATAGGATTAAAGATAAACCCCTAAACCAAAATAATTAATTTTGCATTCTATTTTACAAAATTAAATATTAATATTCCCTTTTTGATTCAGTGGTTTCAAGTATCGAGCACCGCGCGCCATCAAAGAGGTGAAGAAATTTGCCGAGAAGCAAATGGGCACTCCGGATGTTCGCATCGACACTCGGCTGAACAAATTCCTTTGGTCTCAAGGCGTTCGGTATTCCATTAAATTATTTTGAATTTAATTATTTTCTAATTTATCAAGCAATGTTCCTTATCGAGTCCGTGTCCGTTTATCCCGTCGACGCAACGATGACGAGGACTCATTGCACAAACTCTACACTTTGGTATTTTATTAATTAAACATTAAATTGATTTTTTAATCTATCAAGAGTTTTGATATTGATATATTAATTTGATAAGTTAATTTTTGTTTAGTAATAATAATTAATGCTTTGAAATAATATGAAAAAAAAGAAAAATTATCGAAGCAAAATTCTACACATTTTCCATTATCGTTAAATATTTTTAAGTATTGTTCCGATAAAATAAGTCGTCTTCGTTATTTAATGAATTAGAAATTCAAATAATACTTCTAATTAAGTGTTATCAAATTTTTGATTTTACTTTTCAACTAAATTCCACATTTCTTCAGGTCACCCATGTGCCAGTGACTACTTTCAAGCGGCTGACAACCGTTAATGTCGAGAGCGAAGATTGATGAGACAAATGTGTTGCCGCAGTTTTGATTTTGATGATGAAGTTTAAAAGGAATAAAGACCACACATATTTTCAACCAATTTTTCGTGTTATTTCAATTCAGATTGTATAAAAATTGTTGTTTTGAATCGTAGAAATTTCTTTTTATAAAATTTTGCCTGCTTTTATGGCCCTTGCCCATCTAGGCCCCGAAAATCCCTATATATCCTCCCCAGTAATCATAACAAACTCGCTTCCATTTCAGAACAAACTTATTTAATATTTCCATTCCAAAAATTTAATTTACAAATTATAAACCATGGTATTTTATATTTTTAGATATTTGTGGGGTTTTTTCAATAAGTTTTTGTTGGGTTTATTTTTATTTTTTTTTATTAATTTTTAATTAAAAACGCCAAAAAATAAAATTTAAAAATAAATGGAAAATTTGCGAAACGCGCATTTTTGATAAGAGATAAATTTGCGAAACGCGCTAGCACGTGAAAAATTTCAATTTTATTTTTTTTCAAAATTTTCTCATAATAAAAGTAAAAACATTCGTTCAAAAAATTTTCTAATATTATGTATAGGTTTTATTTTTCTCTTTCTTTCTTCTAAATAACTCTTTTGAGTACCGTATAATTTGGTGAGTTTGGGTGGTTGTCGATGGTCGATGCTTATTCATTGGTGGAAATGGAAATGATAATTAGGTATTATATCAAAGCTTCGGAAAAACCGACAAATCAAAGATCAAAAGAATTGATTTGGGTATAAAACTCAATAAGTTAAACCAAAAAATACAATTTTAGCAACGAAGAATTTTTAAATTTTCAAAAATTTTTAGATTGGGCATAAGGCGACATAATTTAAATTGAAAAAATTAAAAATATCGAAAATTCAAATTTAAAAAATGGACAGCAGATACAAAAAAGATGGCTTTGGAGGAATGCCCGAACATGTGGTTGCATATGAAGAAGTTGTGGACGATCAACAACAGCAATATGTAGAAGTGGAAATTGAGGATGATCAAACTCAAGTAAATTGTTTATAAATATTCACCAAATTTATTTATAATTTAATTTATAGTATTATGAAGAATATTCTCATCAAATCGAGGAAGGCGTTAATGTCGACCCCAACACAGTTTATTATGAACAAGTCGTTGAGGTTTTGAAAAAATAAATTCTTAAAATTTATAATTTTAGGCAAAACCAATTTTACGTTCAACCAATTCTACTTTAAGCAATATTGGAAATGCTTCTGGTATTTTTAATAATTTAAAATATGGTCATCAACACATTTTAAGGTTTATCAAATTATTATGGCCAACAAAATCAACGAATTGTGCAACCATTCGCTGTTCCATCTTTGCCAGTTCGACCATTACATCAAGGAGGAATTCCAATCAGCAGCAATGGGCAAATTGTTGGTAGCTATGGCTATTCTCGTCCATCAAAACCAACTTCCTTGATTTATACTCCATCTGCTTCGATTGGAAATCGTCGAGATTCAGCAAACCATCCATTTTCATCGAACTTCTTTCACATTTTCCCGACCAGTAGTAAACCTCCAAAAATGTAAATAAAAATTTTTATTTTGAATAAAATTAATAAATAAATTTAAGACGAAAAGTTTCAAGCAAGAAAAAGCCATGCAATTGTAACAAATCAATGTGCCTTAAATTATATTGCGATTGTTTCGCCAATGGGGAATTTTGTTTGGATTGCAATTGCAAAGATTGCCACAACAATTTGGAGCATGAGGCCGAAAGAAGTCGGGCAATCAAATCATCGTTGGAAAGAAATCCAAGTGCATTCAAGCCAAAGTGGGAATTTTGATTTATTTTTATAAAATTTTTAAATTCCATTTTTAGGATTGGAGTCGCTGCAAAAGCTGCTGGAAAAGCGGTGGACATGGAAAGATTGCACCAACGGGGATGCAATTGCAAAAGATCAAATTGTCTGAAAAATTACTGCGAATGTTATGAGGTTAGCCAAAAATTGAATGAATTAATGAATGGGAAAATTCAGGCCAAAGTTCCATGCACGGAACGATGCAAATGCAATGCATGCAAAAACACCGAACAAGATAGGCACAACAAATTCAAGGATAAATTCAGCACAACGGCCGGTGGATTGGCACAATTGGCAGCAGCGGCTGCAGCCGATAACCGGGGAGGCCGGGGACGATCCCGTTCGATGGACAGCGAAATGGATGGAAGCGACGTGGTTGTGGAGAGCGAAGAACAGCAAAGAGAAAGAGCCCAACAACAAAATCCAAAAACGTAAAGAAAACGGAATTATTAAATATTAATAATACATTTTGGCAGGCAACCTTGGTTCTATATGACCGATGATGTGATTGAGGCGACCACAATGTAAATCCCCACATTACATTCCCGAAAATGATTAATTTTAATTTTTTTAAGGTGTCTTGTTTCGCAGGCCCAAGAATATGTAAATTTTTCAAAATTATTTACAATTTTGGCATTTTTTTACAGGAACAATCAATGTCGGAGGAAGATTTGGAGAAAAGTGTTCTTAAGGAGTTTGGCCGTTGTTTGGAACAAATAATCGAAAATGCCACTTCCTGCCTCCCATCAAGCAGCCAAATCCATCATCCTCATCAAATTTCCATTGATGTTCCCTCTACTTCTTCCAATATTCAACAATGATTTGATTATTTTTCATTTAATCCATCAACCACCCACAATTCTCCTTAAATTGGATTATTTTATTAAATATTAATTTTCACTTTTTTCGCTTTTGGATAAAATAATAAAATTTGTTTTTGTTATTTTCTAATTAATGAATTTTAATTCAACATTGTGGGTTTTCATCCACCCCCTCCTCCCCTCCATCCACCTTCATTTCCATTGGATTAAAATCCCAGTCGAATGACAATAAAATTCCCCCAGCCAGTCTTTTTTTTATTGGCCACTAATGATGGCCAAACCAATTTGCCCTGGGGCAATGTGTCAGCATAATTTGTTTATTCAATAATCATAATTCGGTCCATCTGCTACTCAGTTTATCAGTCCAATTTAAGGCCAAAAATAAGATAATTAGGCTAAAAATACAAACATTCTTTCCCCCTTAATAACTCCTTCCACTTCGCCTCCCTCCATCATTAGCCCCTGCCTAATAATCTTCCATCACAACATTGTCCCATTCATCCATCCATTGTTAAATGCAAAAAAGGCAAAAATAATACAAATGAGATGGACCACAGCTGGACAGAATTTTAACAAAAAAATGGGCGAATTCCCTGCTAAAAATATCCAAATTTATTTTTAGAGAAGGCTTTTGTTTTCCCTCCCTGATAATCTCGACCACCGCACTTTTCTTGTCCTTTACTACAATCCCGTTATTCCCTAAATTCCCCCTTTTTGGTGCCAAATTTGCCATTCCCAATAAATCCACACGGGCTTCTTCCTTCCATTCCAAAATCGACTTAAATTTGACCTCGAAAATCGTCATTCTCCCTTTGCTCCGGTGGCCAACTTCCATTCCAATTGTCCCCTCCCCCTTCAATATATTTCCTTTCTAAAAGCCAATCCCCTCCCTCCATTCATTCATTCATATATTCGGTCATTTCCATCCATCTCGGTAGGTGGATTATCGTTAAGTCAAGCCCGGCTGCCTCTGGCTTTTGGCCCCTTTTTTCATGGCCTCTGGCAGTCTTCGAATGTGCGGATTATCCATCCCATTCCCCTACTTTTCCCCCCTTTTCCGGCATTTTTGCAGCATTTGCTGCATCGAATCTCGGGAATATGCCCTCGGGGAAGAATGCCACCGAATTGCAAAAAACAATTCTGAATTTATCAAATTTTTATTATTTTTCCAGCAAAAAATGGATTCTGAATTCCAATCCCATACTTCACCCGTATTTTCGACCACCCCCGCAGTCGTGGGAAGCAGTTTTGGTTTTTGGTTAGGTCTTCTTCTCCTCATTATGGCCGTTCTTCTTTTTGCCGTTGGAGCAGGTACCAAAACAAATTTAAAATTCATAAATCCTTCGTGGGAATTTTCTTCATTTTTTTTTCAACATACTTCTTCAATTTTACCCCAAGGAAATTCAACACCAATTATTAGAATTAGTTCATTCGGTCATATTCCCCTCCCACAAATAAGTGCCATCTTCCTTTTCATTTTTTTTTTTGCAAAATTGGCTTCGGCATTTTCCGAATATATTTCCGGCAATTTTGAGGAAAAAACATTGACCGGACTCAGACTTGTTTACGAAAGCAAAGTGGAAGACCAATAATTATCGATACGAATGAGAGAATTGCCCCGGGTGGTGCCCTCTTTTCCCCCTTTTATTTTAATTTCCGCATTGGCCAATTCGCAAAATGAACTCATTGTTTGGGAGGGAACAAAACTGCATTCAAATGTACTTTTCTTCATTTGTTTTTTTGCCATTTTTCAGCCTGGGCCGCCTTTTTCTGCCAATTTGACCGTTCAACAATGGATTCACCCGATTTTGACTTAGAGGCCCAAGAAGACCACCAAAATGGTGAGGGCACGAAAAAGAAACCCTGGGAACGAATATTTTGCTGTTGCCGAGGAAGGAATCGGACCGAAGACCCATTAGAGGCCTATGAAAAGGTAAAGAGGGAAAAAATTAGGGAAATTGGAAAAATGGCTGAATTTTTAGGAATATAGTCTTAGCAAGGCTGCAGCCTCCTTCCTTTCGCCCTCCTTTCACCGTCAAAATGCCAATTTTTACCATGGAGGACCATCTTCGCCACCTTCCAATTTCCATTCTCTACCAAATTCGCCCAGGGAAAGGCCTCAACATTTGGTCATTTTGGAAAGGCCACCAACACCGCGGGCTGAGAGTTTTCGTCGAAATTCGGCACAGGTTGACTAACAAAAATGAAATGAAAACAATGAAAATCTAATTTAGGCCGCCCATCGCCTTTGGCTTCAACAAAAATTCGAAAAGCAATTTGCTAAGGAATTAATGGAAAGCAGAGATGGTCATCATGTTCAATTGTTGGTGGAAGAACCAGAATTATTGGCTGAACATTTCTTGCCAGGCAAATTCGTCTAATCTCATTCCCCACGGGTCCCCTCCTATTAAAATGATGACAGTATTTAATAAAAGGACATTTATTTCCTTATCCCTCTGATTTGTCACATTTTCCCTTTAATCCATTTTATTGTCTTCCTCATTGACCGGCAGAATATTTTGAGCCAATTTTCACTTATTTTTATATTTTCCACCTTTTTTAATTTCGTATTTTAATTTAAATTGTCAAAAATATGACGACATTTTTCGGAGGAAATGAAAATGACACAATTTCATCAATTTTGCTCATTTTGACAATTCCTCTCTATTGTGATGCCCCAGCAGTCCATTTTTATTTTCCTCTTCTTCTAAAGGTGCACTCGGCTGAATTATTCCTTCCTTTTGTTTTCCATTTTCATCATTTTTGTAGAATATCATCAATTCACTGTCTTCACAATATAAATGTGCGTCATCGTCGTCGTTGACTTTGGCCCCGGCATCCAGGGAACAAAGCATTTGCCAGCCCATTCGATGCAATTTTTCACAGATGAAAATCAGCAAATGAAGACCGCAAGATGCCTTGGCAAAGGATTTTATAATTTTTATTAGGGCATTCAAACAAATCACCTCAAGGGAATTGTCTCGACAAGACCAAGGACGACCGCGCAATTTGAATGTGAATATTCGATCGGAGGGAGCTTGAAAAGGAGAAAACCATTTTGTACCCCATGGTACAAAAACAAAATTACAATTACAAATCATAATTGGGCATAAAAACACAATTACAATTACAAATCAGAATAGTGCAATTACAATTACAAATCAGAATGGGGCAATTGCAATTACTAATCAGAATGGGGCAATTGCAATTACAAATCAGAATGGGGCAATTGCAATTACAAATCAGAATAGGGCAATTACAAATCAGAATGGGGCAATTGCAATTACAAATCAGAATAGGGCAATTACAATTACAAATCAGAATAGGGCAATTACAAATCAGAATGGGGCAATTGCAATTACAAATCAGAATGGGGCAATTGCAATTACAAATCAGAATGGGGCAATTACAATTACAAATCAGAATGGGGCAATTACAATTACAAATCAGAATAGGGCAATTACAAATCAGAATGGGGCAATTGCAATTACAAATCAGAATGGGGCAATTGCAATTACAAATCAGAATGGGGCAATTGCAATTACAAATCAGAATAGTGCAATTCAATTACAAATCAGAATAGGGCAATTACAAATCAGAATGGGGCAATTGCAATTACAAATCAGAATGGGGCAATTGCAATTACAAATCAGAATGGGGCAATTGCAATTACAAATCAGAATAGTGCAATTCAATTACAAATCAGAATAGGGCAATTACAAATCAGAATAGGGCAATTACAAATCAGAATGGGGCAATTGCAATTACAAATCAGAATGGGGCAATTGCAATTACAAATCAGAATAGTGCAATTCAATTACAAATCAGAATGGGGCAATTACAATTACAAATCAGAATAGGGCAATTACAAATCAGAATAGTGCAATTCAATTACAAATCAGAATGGGGCAATTACAATTACAAATCAGAATAGGGCAATTACAAATCAGAATGGGGCAATTGCAATTACAAATCAGAATGGGGCAATTGCAATTACAAATCAGAATAGTGCAATTCAATTACAAATCAGAATGGGGCAATTACAATTACAAATCAGAATAGGGCAATTACAAATCAGAATGGGGCAATTACAATTACAAATCAGAATAGGGCAATTACAAATCAGAATGGGGCAATTGCAATTACAAATCAGAATAGGGCAATTACAAATCAGAATGGGGCAATTGCAATTACAAATCAGAATGGGGCAATTGCAATTACAAATCAGAATGGGGCAATTGCAATTACAAATCAGAATAGTGCAATTCAATTACAAATCAGAATAGGGCAATTACAAATCAGAATAGGGCAATTACAAATCAGAATGGGGCAATTGCAATTACAAATCAGAATGGGGCAATTGCAATTACAAATCAGAATAGTGCAATTCAATTACAAATCAGAATGGGGCAATTACAATTACAAATCAGAATAGGGCAATTACAAATCAGAATAGTGCAATTACAATTACAAATCAGAATAGGGCAATTGCAATTACAAATCAGAATAGGGCAATTACAAATCAGAATAGGGCAATTACAATTACAAATCAGAATGGGGCAATTACAATTATCAGAATAGTGCAATTACAATTACAAATACAATTTAGTGCAAATACAAATCAGAATGGGGCAATTACAATTACAAATCAGAATGGGGCAATTACAAATTAGAATTACAATTCAGTGCAATTACAAATCAGAATTACAATTTAGTGCAATTACAAATCAGAATTGCAATTTAGTGCAAATTACAAATCAGAATGGGGCAATTACAATTACAAATCAGAATGGGGCAATTACAATTACAAATCAGAATGGGGCAATTACAATTACAAATCAGAATGGGGCAATTACAAATCAGAATGGGGCAATTACAATTACAAATCAGAATGGGGCAATTACAATTACAAATCAGAATGGGGCAATTACAAATCAGAATGGGGCAATTACAATTACAAATCAGAATGGGGCAATTACAAATCAGAATGGGGCAATTACAATTACAAATCAGAATGGGGCAATTACAATTACAAATCAGAATGGGGCAATTACAAATCAGAATGGGGCAATTACAATTACAAATCAGAATAGTGCAATTACAATTACAAATCAGAATAGGGCAATTACAAATCAGAATGGGGCAATTACAATTACAAATCAGAATGGGGCAATTACAATTACAAATCAGAATGGGGCAATTACAAATCAGAATGGGGCAATTACAATTACAAATCAGAATAGTGCAATTACAATTACAAATCAGAATAGTGCAATTACAATTACAAATCAGAATAGGGCAATTACAAATCAGAATGGGGCAATTACAATTACAAATCAGAATGGGGCAATTACAATTACAAATCAGAATGGGGCAATTACAATTACAAATCAGAATGGGGCAATTACAATTACAAATCAGAATGGGGCAATTACAATTACAAATCAGAATAGGGCAATTACAATTATCAGAATAGTGCAATTACAATTACAAATACAATTTAGTGCAAATACAAATCAGAATAGGGCAATTACAATTATCAGAATAGTGCAATTACAATTACAAATACAATTTAGTGCAAATACAAATCAGAATGGGGCAATTACAATTACAAATCAGAATGGGGCAATTACAATTACAAATCAGAATGGGGCAATTACAAATCAGAATTACAATTCAGTGCAATTACAAATCAGAATTACAATTTAGTGCAATTACAAATCAGAATTGCAATTTAGTGCAAATTACAAATCAGAATGGGGCAATTACAATTACAAATCAGAAT
The DNA here is from genome assembly GCA_030063045.1 of Pratylenchus scribneri. Classification (NCBI taxonomy): domain Eukaryota; kingdom Metazoa; phylum Nematoda; class Chromadorea; order Rhabditida; family Pratylenchidae; genus Pratylenchus; species Pratylenchus scribneri. The sequence continues at coordinate 3,615,450 of JAQSEB010000114.1, read as the reverse complement.
GGGGCAATTACAATTACAAATCAGAATGGGGCAATTACAATTACAAATCAGAATGGGGCAATTACAAATCAGAATGGGGCAATTATTACAAATCAGAATGGGGCAATTACAATTACAAATCAGAATGGGGCAATTACAATTACAAATCAGAATGGGGCAATTACAAATCAGAATGGGGCAATTACAATTACAAATCAGAATAGGGCAATTACAATTACAAATCAGAATGGGGCAATTACAAATCAGAATGGGGCAATTACAATTACAAATCAGAATAGGGCAATTACAATTATCAGAATAGTGCAATTACAATTACAAATACAATTTAGTGCAATTACAAATCAGAATAGGGCAATTACAATTATCAGAATAGTGCAATTACAATTACAAATACAATTTAGTGCAAATACAAATCAGAATGGGGCAATTACAATTACAAATCAGAATGGGGCAATTACAAATCAGAATGGGGCAATTACAATTACAAATCAGAATGGGGCAATTACAAATCAGAATTACAATTCAGTGCAATTACAAATCAGAATTACAATTTAGTGCAATTACAAATCAGAATTGCAATTTAGTGCAAATTACAAATCAGAATGGGGCAATTACAATTACAAATCAGAATGGGGCAATTACAATTACAAATCAGAATGGGGCAATTACAATTACAAATCAGAATGGGGCAATTACAAATCAGAATGGGGCAATTATTACAAATCAGAATGGGGCAATTACAATTACAAATCAGAATGGGGCAATTACAATTACAAATCAGAATGGGGCAATTACAAATCAGAATGGGGCAATTACAATTACAAATCAGAATAGGGCAATTACAATTACAAATCAGAATGGGGCAATTACAAATCAGAATGGGGCAATTACAATTACAAATCAGAATGGGGCAATTACAAATCAGAATGGGGCAATTACAATTACAAATCAGAATGGGGCAATTACAATTACAAATCAGAATGGGGCAATTACAAATCAGAATGGGGCAATTACAATTACAAATCAGAATAGTGCAATTACAATTACAAATCAGAATAGGGCAATTGCAAATCAGAATGGGGCAATTACAATTACAAATCAGAATAGTGCAATTACAATTACAAATCAGAATAGGGCAATTACAAATCAGAATGGGGCAATTACAATTACAAATCAGAATGGGGCAATTACAATTACAAATCAGAATAGTGCAATTACAATTACTAATCAGAATGGAGCAAAAACACATTTACAAATATAAATCAACCCCAAAACAGATTTTAATAGGTAATGGCCACCAACCTTCTTCCTCCTGAATTCCCTTTTCCCATTCCGCCTCCAACATTGCCCGAATTGCCGCCCTCAAATTGGTTGGCGCATCCAATAATCGAAATTGGTCTGCACGAGCCATACTCAATCCGAATATTTTGCTTGGGACTGGCCCCGAGGAGAACTCGAAAACGAGCGAACTCTTTTTGGGATTAGAATGGGGGAAATAATACGGTAGAGCGGCGAAAGTATTGTTGAGGAATTACAAGAGAATTTGGACCAATTTAATGGAAATTAAGAGTGTTTCAATTACTGGGCCAATGTTTTTTTATATTAATTCCTTACTTTGTCCAAATTGTTTTGTCCAATTTGAGCTAAGCCCGAAAATTTCCATCCGCAATGCCAAAGGGCCAAAAACATTTCGATGACTGCCAATTGCGTGTCCAATAATTGGTTTTGATCGGACCAAAAAATGGGCAAGGTGAAAATAATTTCCGAACAGCCCATCTGAAGGAAATAATCGGAGGGAAGAAAGAAAGAATTACCCAGCTGGGCCTAATCTGTTTTATTCGATTGTTTTCACTCAATGTTTGCTCAATTATTTTTGCTGCCTCTGGAGGGCATTCAAAAAGACGAAGATGGAATTTGGATTCGAAGGAGAGGAGAAAAAGTTGCCTTTGGTCCAAAATTGGGTACAATGGTGGATGAGGCTGGGAAAATGAAAAAATTGAAGGAAATGAAATGAAATATGATGAACCTTCCTAAAAACGATTGTATCATTTTTGCCGTTTCCCTTTGCGCTGAATTGGGCACAAAAGGAAAAGCCGCGAGCATAAAAATGACGGAAAAGGCCGAGAAAAAGGCGGCGAGTGGTAATCAACGAAAATGGTGGGAAAAGATTTGAAAGAAGGATAATGTGGAGAGGAGAAACCTCGTCAAATTTATTGCTGGCAAATGGCTGACCCTGAAAATGGATTTCGGCAAATCTGGGTCGATTATTGCCGGGACAAGGCAAATCCGAAGTTCGTGTCGAATTCCCGGGACAATGAACAATTTTGGTGCCACTGAATTCCGACTAAATAGAAAGGATGGGAGGAAATGAAGTCCAAAAATGCTGAGACCGACTCGAATCCAACGAATCAACGAAGCCTAAATTTGAATTGAATGGAATTTGTATGGAATTGACCTCATCATCGGAATCGGCTGCAATTTGAGGTGGGCAACAATGTGGATATTGGCCCAATGAAAATTGGGACAATTGGAGGACATTCTTCGAACGAATGCCAATCCAAACAATACATTCCGATGGATCCAAAGCATAATGGCACTATAGAGGTGAACATTATCCCAAAAATGGAATCTTTTTATTACCTTTGTCTCTTTTTCCTCTTCTTCATTTCCATTTGGCATAAAGAATATCAATGTGTTTCGAACGAACATTTTGCCAGTGTATGGACTGGCCTCAAGGCGAAAATTCTCATTTTCAAGGAGAACAATCAAACGGCAAATGAAATCTCGAACTTCGGCCAATTCGCTGGCCGTTGGACTGCCCAAAGAAGAAGACATCGAGAATGGACTGGCCCCCAAATGGACAGTCAGTTGGGGACCACGCCGGAGGACACGGTCAATGCCAGCTATTTGAAAATAGAGGCGGATGGATTTGGCATTGATCGTCGCCATAACAAACCCTGCCATTGTTTTCGGACCATTCGGTGGATCAACCCCGCCGAAGGCCCAATCCCGGCTCCTCCATCCTTTCGTGTCTTCTTTTCGCCACCTACATCCAAAGCTGCCTTTTTCTGTATTTCTGCATCCTTCGCAATGATCCCATCCCCATCCGGCACTGTAGATGAATTAGATTGTTCCGTCAACTTTGGTTCAATTATGGCAAGAATTTCAGGAGACTGGAAAATTGGGGATGATTCAAATTGGGGCGCTGTGAATTTCTCTCACTTCCAATGAAATTGCAAGGAATTGACTCAACGATGATTCCTTTGGAACGGAGTAGCCAACGCCCATTTTATTAGTAAGAAAATCCTCCAAAAGCCATCGGTTCAAATAGTAAAGTTTTTGATTTGTTTTTAATTTGGTTCTTGAGCTTTTTATGGTTTCTTCAATTGAGACCAATTAAGCGCATTCCCCTCTCCTAACCAATGATACCTTTTTAAACTTTCTCAGCGTTGTTGCCGGGAAACCAAAATTATTTTCTCAAGATTGGATGGGCAAAAACAGTTGTGAAATGATTTATGGGATTGATTTTTTATTTAAATTGAAAAATAACATCAAAAGGAGGATTGCTGGTCACAAAATAAAACAAAGCATATTATTTAAATTGGAAAACATAAAATAAAATTGATTTCCAAATAAATGATTATCAATAATAATCCTCGCAAAATTATTCTTCTTCTTCCCATTCTTCTCCTTCTTAAGACGGCGGTGGTGGAGCAGAGAAAATCGATTCAAATTCTTCCTTAAGCTGAAAATAAATTTTAATTTTCTTTGGTATGGAATATGGAAATTAACCTCAGCCTTTGGGACGGGCGGAGGGGGTGGCGGTGGCGGAGGGAACATGGCCAATCCACCGCTGGATGATGAAGCATTGGCGCCAACATCGCCTTCAGAACCGCCGGGTGGTGGAGGAACCGGAGCCGGATATCCTTGCTGACCTCCTCCGGCTTGCTGCCATGCAACCCAGGCTGCGGCAGCCGCTGCCGGATCTTGGCCAGGAAGGCCGGAAAACCCATAGAAAGCACTGGGTCCATCTGAAAATGATTTATTGGAATTTTTGAATAAATTCATAAAAATAAATTAATTTTTGTTTGCTATCACCAATTGGCTGCAAATTAACATTTTTTATTACATCCACATTTTCGCCCTTAATAGCAGAATTTAATTTATGGCATATTTTTAAAAACATTCCATTTTTATTTAATAATAGCAATGAAATGTGGAACAAATGCCAATATTAAAAAATATTAAATAAAATTAATTTACCAATTGCCCAGGAAGGATATCCTTGTTGTTGATTTGTTTTGGCCAAATTGACTCGAACAATCGGAGCTTGGGAAGGCAATTGGTAACGAGGACGATTTGCGGTTGGTTGACCAGGTGTAATGAATGCCAATGGAGTAGGTTGGCCTTGTTGACCTCCTTGTCCTTGTTGGCCACCAACACCAGCCGGCGTTTTTTGACCCAATTCGGCCATCAATGCAGAATACTAAATGGAAATGGATTGGATTTATGGTAAAATTAATTAAATTAAACCTCTGAATCAATCATTGCCGGATCAATTCGTGGATTTTTGCAATCCTTCGCAATGTGGCCAGCACCACCACAAAGTACACAAACTGTGCTGGCCGTCACATTTGGTGCTTCCATACATTCCCAACTGAATTTTTTTTTAAATTGAATAAAAAATTAATGTAATCAACGTTTTATGTTGGTCACTGCCACAATTACTGCACCGGGCGCCACTCAAAATGTCCTCGGGGCGAAGTGTTCCATTGAGGAGGGCCAGTTCACGGAGTTGAAGTTTGCGTAGTTCATTTTGGCCATCCGGTATCATCAATGCGGCATTCACAATTTCACGAATCTATCAAATATATTTATAAATGATTTGACCATTTTAATCCAAATTTAACCTTTTCACATCCTCTTTTGATCGCCTCTCGGTCTGTGGCCGTCACATAGGCATGCAGCGGTTCATTCTCGCCGGGCAATGGACCAGTTCGGGCCCCAAGCTTGCCTTCCTTTATTGATCCTTTCCCACGGATTATTATTTTGCAGCCGGTCTTTAAAATTAATTTATTTTTAATTGTTTTAAAAACTAACTTCGGACTCCAAAGCTTTCAGCGTATTTCCTCGCGGCCCAATCAAAAGTCCAACAAAATTTATTTCCGGATGTTCTTCTTGTGGAATCCAAACTTTGTCATTCAATTTTATATTTGGTGGACTAAATTTGAATTTATTTAAATTAATTTTATTAATATAAATTAACCGATAATCCGCCGGTGGTTTGTACATTGGATTCAATTTCAAAAGTGCCTGAATTTTTTCATGTCGTCTTTGTTCCAATTCTTGTCTTTTTCGTATTTCTCGTGTGTTCAGCCTTTTTCCGGTCGCATCGTAGACTGGTTCCGGTGAAGGACTTCTGAATTGAGAATTTCATTTTATTTTAAATTTAATTTATTGATTAATGACTTTTTTAGGAATCAGTCCAAATTGGTTGGTTTGTGATTTGATTGGGAGGAGCACACCACCTGACCTAAACACCTTGCTTTTTTAATCAAAAACCAATTAAAATTATTAGATTTTAAAACTGAAAGAATTTTTTGATTGATAATTATTTGGTTGCAATCGTTGATTGAACTGAAAGCTTAAAAATTTTGATTAATGTTAATTGGGTGGGTGGATGGCATTTTGACATTTGGAGGATGCCCAAATTATTCTAAATCATTCATTATTTGTTTTTTGATTATATTTCCTTGAATTATTTAAATAATTTTGACCTTTCAGATGGATCCAAATTTTGTCCAAAATCTCCTTGGCGTAATCGACGAGTCGTTTCTTCAATATCCATTTGAACTGAATAATTAAAGAAGAAAGGACAAAAATATATCATTTTCGGTGAATGAATTTACTTTGAAATTAATATAATTAATTAACTCACATAAATAAATTTGTCGTTGATTATCGTCAATATCCGATGGTAGAATTGTTGGCATGCCGGGTACAAATGCCTTTGTGTTGCTCCAACGTGATTTTTTCCGACGCTCTCGGTCAGTTTCCACTGCCGATTCTTGGCCCGGCTCTTTCTTAATTCCATCTTAAATATTTTTTTTTAAATTCAAATTAATAATTTATATTGGTCTGACTTGAATCTTTTGCAAGGATTTCTTCTGCAATAGCCGTATTTCTGGTTGGTGCTTGTGGAATTTTGTTGATTGCATCCGTGGTTGCCGCAGCCGATGTCGTTCCAACTATTCCTCCATGGGATTTGTTCAATTTTTGAGCGACCGCTGCTGCAGCGGCCAATGCTGCCGAAAGTGCATCATTTTTAGGTTGATTTGGTTCATTTTGCTGTGCACCAAGTCCAAGTTGATTTGCATAATACTTAAATAAAATGGAATATATTATTAATTATTCAAAAATATAAACTTGTTGTTGCCAATCTTGCTGCTGCGATTGTTGTTGGGCAATTTCTTGTTTCATTTGCTGTTGTCTGGCCGCCTCTTGCTGTTGAATTTGCATTTCAATTTGTTGTTGCCGTAAATGAACTTGTTGCAGAATATCGGCTGGCGGAGGAAACGCAGATATTTGTTGTTCCTCCTCTTCTCGTTCATCTAAATTATTCCAAATTTAATTAATATTCATTTTGAATTTATACCTCGATTTTTCTTCCGCTCACGACTTTTTGATCGTTTTTTGCTTTTCCCTTCGCGCGATCTTGATCTTCTTTTATGTCGCTTTTTGTCAGGCGAACGGGAACGTTTCTTTTCCTTCTTTGAAGATGGTGATTTCGAACGATCCCGATGACGGTGCTTTTTGGGTGAAATATCTCCAATTGGCTCAACTAATTAAATATAAATTAATTTTTAATATTTAAAAACATCTACTTACCATTCGGTATTTGTCCTTCAAATTCGTTTCCTTCCGCTTCGCTGCCCCATTTTCTTACAAATGGCATTGGCTCCATATTTCCGCCAGTTTTACCTCGCTGCATTCTTGGACAATATTTAGTTTGGAAGACTTCAATTCGATGATAACTAAAAACATTATAATAACAAAATATTGTGTTCATAATACACATTTTAAATCAATAAATAATGAATTAATGACCAAATTATTCAAAATAATTTATCGTAATAAGAATTGAAAATAAAAATGAAAACAATTATTTTCTCCGTCAATCACTTCAATTCGCCACATTCCACAATTGTGACCTGTAATTTTAGTTAAATTTATTAGATTATTTATCTTCAAGGATTATACCTGCATTGATGGTTTTCCTGAGGGACTTCCTTGCTGTTCAACTTGTCGAACAATGTTCATGCCTTCGACAACGTGTCCAAAAACGACATGTTTCCCGTCCAACCATTCAGTTTTTTCAGTGCAAATAAAAAATTGAGATCCTAAAATTAATACGATCACATTTTATGCATATTATTTTGTTTTACGTTTTACCATTTGTATTTGGTCCACAATTGGCCATGGAGATCACTCCGGGCATTAAATGTTTCAACTAAATAATAAAAATTGGTCGTTAAATACAATTTTGTTTGTATTTCAAACTTTGAAATTCTCGTCATCAAATTTCAGACCATAGATCGATTTCCCTCCTGTTCCATCGCCGGCGGTGAAATCGCCTCCCTGTATCATAAATCTTGGAACAATTCGATGAAATTTTGAACCTAAAAGTTACAAATGTTTTGATTTAAAAATATTTATTACCTTCATAACCGAATCCCCTTTCGCCAGTGCAGAGTGCTCGAAAGTTTTCAGCAGTTTTTGGGCAAATATCACTTCGCAATTCAATAACGATTCTTCCAATATACCTAAAATTAATAATTTAAATTAAATATTTTTTTTTTCAAATTTACCTAATCCCAATTTTAATTCCGAGATAGACGCGAGGAAGTCTTTGTGTTCGTTCAGTTCCTTCCTCACTTTCATTTACACTTGCCAATCCAGCATCAGGCTCGGCTGACTTTTCTCCATCTTCTTCTCTTCCACTTCCCTGCCCATATTGTTTTAACCATTCATCATCAGCCCAAATAGGCCGTTGACTGCGTTCATTTACTTTTGGTGGTCTGGCAAAATTCACTCGTATTGTGCGTCCATAAATTTCGGAATCATTCATATTGTCGGTTGCTGCAGCTGCATCCTCCGGTAGTTCAAATTCGACAAAACTTAAATTTGTAGATAAAAACTAAATAAGTAGATAAAATTTTACCCGAATCCTCTATGTTTGCCCGTTTCATTGTCCAGTGGAATTGAAACTCCAACAATATCACCAAATGGAATAAAAGCAAGTGTAAGAATTTTTTCATTAACATCTTCACCAAATCCACCAACATAAACTGCAATTTAAAATTTTAAAAAATTATGTAATGAATTATATATAAACCTGTCCTTTTGCGGCTATGTGGAAAGTTTGTCGTGTAGGACATTTAAATTAAATGATTTAGTTTAGTTTTTTTGGAATTCTAAAAAAGGTATGTACTTCTCCGTTTTGTACCCCTCTTCTCTTAACCCCATAAAACAATGCAATGATTTGATACGGAAAACCGAAATCGATAGTTTTTAACACATCATTTTTCATAAGTTCAAACAATTGTAATTTTTTTTATTAACTTTTTAAACAATATATGGCCTGACATGGCCATGGCAAGGTGCGTTCGATTCGAATCGAAAATCGAATTCGAAAATTCGTAAAAAGAAAACGAGGTATAGGCGTAGGCGTATATAGTATAGGTATCAGCAGGTATCACGAAAGAATCTTGCAAGAATTAAAAATAGTATGCAAAAATGAGAGGAGCTAGACATTAAAAATAGGAAATAGTTCATAATCGATAAAATCAAAATTCGATTTGATTCTTGATTGTCGGATTCCCGATAAATTTATCGAAATTCCATACCATTACAACAATCCACAACCAAGGAATGGAATAAACAATCTTAATAATACAAAATTCGCGAGTTATGCTTTTTTTAAAACAAACTCGATCGACCTTAATTCTGTGGAAAAAATATGCCCAAACATAAGCTCAGCAGTTTTAAGCTAATTTTCAAACTCATAATCATAATTGCTGAATGTTAGAGTTCGAGCTTGGAGTTTGGAGTAGTAAATAATAATACCAATTTTTTTTATTTTTAGTTACTTACTTGACTTGATAATTCGTTTTCTTCAAGCGTATTTCGTTTTCATATATTTAAAGTAATCCTATCCTATCCCTATCTAAACTAAAAAACTAAAATTTTTAAAAATAAACAAGTAAATTTTTATGAATTCAGCGCAAGTTTTTTTTAAAATTATTTCTGTCTTTTCAAAACAATGCGTAACAATGATGTCTCAGGCGAACCTTGCAGCTCAAATGCTTTGTCCAATACTAATCAATTGAATAACAGTTCCGAAAGCACTGATAACGTCCCTGATAATGAAATTGAACGACGACGCTGTGCCTATCAATCGCAATTGAAAATTAAAGGTTTGAAATGGTTAATATAATCAATTTTATATTTTTATTTTTTAGATGAATTGCGCAAAGCTCAACAAGGAATGTCATGCGGAGCCAACATCGATAAATTGTTCAACGAATTGGAAGAGCAAAATGAGTTGGGAGCTGTGAGTTTCTCATTGTTTAAATAGCAATTTATTGATGAAATTAAGTCACAAACTTTGCGAACATTGAAGGCTGACGGCCAAACACTTGAGCAGATGACTCGGCTCTCGATCACCGAATTGGATAGGATGAGAAATGAGACGGCAAAATCACTTGATCCGGAATTGTTCGTCGTTCGACTTGTAAGTTATCAGTAGAAGATTTACTTAAAATACATGTAATTAAAGAAGAATTTTGCCAATCGAAACTTCGATAATGGTAATGAGAACATTTTCATCACACTTGGCCGTCAATATAGTTGGCTTTTGCGATGCGTTCCCGATTTCGATTATGAGTAAGACAATTATCATTTAACATTAAACTTAATATTGACTTTAAGAAAGCAGCCGATTCCTAATAAGAAACCCAGACAAAATGCTCGTCGTGTCATCAAAAAGAAGATAAAATTGGAACAACAGGAAATTGTGGCCAAATCATTGCGTGAATTGCACGAGGAAGAGAAAGAGTCAACATCGGTCAGCAAGGAATTGGACAATGTGAAAAAGCATTTGCGTCGCCTCTTCAAAGAACAAAAATCGGATAAGGTTTTTGAATTTATTTTTTGATATTCTTTCAATATTTTTACAGATTGACTATTACAAATTTGTATTGAATCCGAACGAAAGAACGGGTTTTGGTGACACCATCGAGAATATGTTCTATGTTTCTTTCCTGATCAGGGATGGCTCAATTGGATTGAAAATGAACGAGCAAGGAGTCCCGACTATTGGTTTGAATTAGAATTTGAAGAAAAAATTAAATTCATTTTAATAGTTAAAATTTCGAGAGAAGAACGCGAACAACAAATCCAGCGAAATGAATTCGACACAACGCAGGTGATTGGCCGTCTGGATTATTCTACATGGAAGAAACTTGTGCAGAAATTGGGAATCACTGTAAGAATTGAGAACGGATATATATCAATTTATTACTTATATTTAGGAGGCATTCATTACTCGCAAGAGTGGAGAAGAGAGACCCTATTGAGGAGAATGAGCAAGAATAAAACACTGCCAATTTCATTATTCGATTCATCAAATTATTTTTTTGGATCTCTTTTATAAATTTCTCGCAATTTGTTGAATAAATATTTGGCAATTATTTTTATATTTATAATTATAACAATGTTATCAGTTATCAAAACTGAATATTATTTATTTTTATTCTTTTAAATAATTAATAATTATTATTTATAGCAAATAAATTCAAATTTCAACAAAGCTTTAAACAAGTGAAATGAGCAAAACGCATCCACCGGAATTGAAGAAGTATATGGACAAACAGGTCAACATCAAATTGAATGGGAACAGGTAAAAATAATTTATAATATTTAAAAATTGATTCACAAATTTTTAGGAATATTTCGGGTGTTCTGCGCGGCTTCGACCCATTCATGAACATTGTTGTTGAAGATTGCATTGAGCACCTCAAGGTAACTTAAATCATTTCATACATTTTTTACATTTATTCATTTCATTAAGAGTGGCGAATCACAATCAATTGGGATGGTCGTCGTTCGCGGAAACAGCATTGTGATAATGGAGCCGATGGAACGAATTGGATGACAAATGAGTGAACAATCGAATTGAATTGAAGATGGTTAATTTGAGATGATGGCGACCATAAATCATTTTGATGAATTCCCATTATTTATTTGTTAGTTTCTTTTCTGATCTGATCGATTGCATGAATAAATTATGAAAATAAAAAATTGGATTCATTTTAATTTGTTTGAACCATGAATTAATACTTTTAATTTATTTTGGAAGATTATCCTCATTTAAATCAATAACAGATGGTTAATTCCCGGAATCTCGCAATCAATTCCTTTATTAGAAAATGTTCATCCACTGCTGGGGCAATAGTCAATGATTGGAATGGATTTGTTGAAAAAATTGGAAAAATTTTTGAAAATTGCAGAAAATATAACAATGGGGAGGTTTGTAAATTTTAAATTAATATTTTTTTTAATTATTATTTGTAAATTAAAAGGTGGCATCATACATTCCACAATTGAAAAATGTCGATACAGAGCGATATGCACTTTCGGTCCGAACAATTGATCGAAAATTTGCAAATTGGGGAGATACAAAGTAAATTGCGAAATTTAAATTGAATAAATTATTCAATTTTAGGTTCAAATATTGCCTTCAATCCGTCTCCAAGCCATTCACCTATTCAATGGCAATCGATGAACGAGGCGACAATTATGTTCACAAATATGTTGGACAAGTACATTTTTGGCTTTATAATGTTAATGAGAAATTGTTTAAGGAACCATCTGGAAGGAATTTTAACGATATTTGCCTGGATAAACTTGGTTAATTTTTGTATAAATTATTAATTTTTTAAAAATTTTAGGTCGCCCTCATAAGTTTGTTTCATTTAATATTTTCAATTTTATTCTCTATTAAAGTCCAATGATAAATGCAGGCGCAATTGTCGTGACATCAATGTTAAAACCTGAATTGAAAAGTTGGGATCGATTTGATTATGTATGTTGTTTTTTATTAAACATTTCCATCATTCATTTTTATTAGATTCTCAAACAAATCCGTCGATTTGCTGGCAATAATGAACTGACATTTGACAATACAACCTACGTATCGGAAAAAGAAACTGGCCATCAAAATTATGCAATTTCACATTTCTTGAAGCAAAATAATGTTTTTTTTTGCCAATTTAAATTATCAAAAATATTATTTTTTAGTGTTATCCAAACAATGAAGGCATCGATTTGAAGGATGTTTTGGAGCTTTATTTCCAACATTGTTCAATTCAAACCAACACTGAAACAATGGCAATAATGGCGGCCACATTGGCCAATGGTGGAATTGATCCATTGAATAATGGTAAATCAACAAAATTTCAATCAATAATTTTTGTACACATTTTCAGAGCGGGTTGTGTCAGAGAAGGCAGTCCAACATACTTTGAGTTTAATGTTCAGTTGTGGAATGTATGATTATTCCGGACAAATGGCTTTTAAGGTTGGAGATAATTCATCATTTAAATTTGTCCATTTGTTTTTTCAGGTTGGACTTCCAGCGAAGAGTGGAGTATCGGGAAATATGGTAAAATATTAAATTTGAATATTTTTGGATTATTTTTATTTTAATTTAGATAATTGTTGTGCCCAATTTAATGGGAATTGCCCTCTATTCGCCCAAACTCGATCAATGGGGGAACACGGTGCGCGGTGTCAAATTTTCGGAAGTAAAAAATTAATCAAAAATTAATTAATTATTTTCCACCTTTTTAAGGAATTGGTTAGCACTTTTCACCTCCATTTGATGGCAGCCGGCAATCGATGCGCTGTTTGCAATTCAAAAAAGCTCATTTGATGTTTTGAATATTACAAAAATACATATCCCAGTGAAATTCACTTCTTTTTCACCCAATTTTGTTGTGCAATTTTTTTTGAATCTCAAAACCAGTGAATACAATAATAAATATATCCCAAAATATTCCATCATGATTTTTGATCTCCAATTAAATGTGCCTATTTTTGTAATTTTAATTTGTATTCGCCAAAATGAATCCAAATTTGGGATTCCATGGAAACCAAAATTAGTAGATTGGCAAATAAAATAGTGAGGAATTGCCATTTTGAAGTCATTTCATTCACAGTGAAAATTCTTTTGCGCAAAAAATGTTTTCCCATTTTTCATCCCTCTTTCTTCCACCGAATGGCCGTCCATTCGATCCAAATTCCATTCAATCTTATTCCCAATCCAATCAACAAATGTTTGGAACTTCCTCGAATTTGCCACCATTTTTGGAAGTATAAATTATTTCCCATTGAATTTTTATTGGAATTTTTCGCAGCCATTTCATTGTTCTATTGGCCAAAATGGCCAAATGGATGAACAGAAAATGATATTGGAAGAAAATCGACAAAATAGTATGGATGACATTGTCGAATTCCCATCCAAACCAGAACCATTAAATTCAGTGGCGGGTGAATATTGTGGGAATGTGGGGGTACTGTATAGCTTGAATTTTGCTTGCAGCAACTTTTGGGGGAAGGGCCCTTTGTGAGGTTTGTGGTGATGTTGCCTTTGGCCGTCACTATGGAATAAATGCGTGTAATGGATGTAAAGGTGATTAATGATGATCCATTTTGCTTCATTTCATATCCAAAACACTTTAAAAGGCTTCTTTCGGCGTTCCATCTGGAGCAAACGTGATTATCAATGTCGATTCGGATCGACTTGTGTTGTGGTCAAAGGTAGTCCCCAAATTTAACTAATAAATTCGCCCTTTTTAGAGCATCGAAATGTTTGTCGTGCTTGTCGATTACGAAAGTGTTTTGAAGTTGGAATGAATCCAGATGGTTCAAAAAAATCATTCAAAATGATAAAATTGTCAATTTTTAGCAGTCCAACAGGAAAGGGACCGAAATGAACAGCAACGAAAGGAGGAAAGGGGCGACGGAAAGGAGGAGGCAGATTTAGGGGAAAATGCCGTCGAAACTGGCACCCAAGTTTGGATAAATTTCGAATGAAAAGCAAATAAAATTTGCAGACTGAATTCGATGATGAGGATAATCTTCTGGACCAATCGAATCATCCGGCGGGCGAAGAATTGCCTTCGCCTTTGGCCAATTCCATTTTGGGTGGCGATCGCCATCTCCATTTCCATCATTATTCCGTAGCCCCTGTGCCCGTCCAACTGGTTTTAGCCGAAAAACAAGTCTGGGATTTGGTCGACCCATCGCCCAGTTCCCGACCTCAATTGGGGCCACAACCAGCGGATATTCCCTTCGAAATGGCCTTTGAGAATCCCACAATGGTCAGTCCCCGTTATCCGGTTCGTTGCCTCCACAAATTGTGCCAATCCAAAATGATGACCCTTTTTCCGATGAAGCTTATGTTCACCCGAATGGATCGGCCCCTGACGCCGGAATTGCTGATCGATGGGTGGAGGCGCAATTTCACATATTTTGTCGATTGGACCCGTCAATTGGAGCCATTCCAGCGAATGTGTCTTTCCGATAGGGTCAAATCAATTCCACTCTATAAAACATTCATTCGTCCCAATTGAAGTTATTGTTAGCAAAGCAACGGCTGACCAATGTTGGATGGCTTGTTCACGCATACAATTCACATTTGACCGGTTCCGGGGCAATTTGTTTTGCCAATGGAGCATTCTACCATCCGCCAAAAACAATCACAAAACAAAATGAATCACAAAAGTGAGAATAATGGCATTTAGCATTAATATCCGCAAAATTTCAGCAAAATTGACAATTTTTTTGGTCAACAATTGTCCACACTTGTTCACAGTCTTTTTGAGCCACTTCGCCAATTGGAATTGGATTTTGCGGAATATGTTCTCCTCAAGGCTATTCTCCTTTTTCGAGAGGAGGTCATTTAAACATGTTCCCCATCATTCCCAATTTTCATTTAAAGGTTGGACTCAGTGCCCATGGATTGGACCAAGTCAGGGAGGCCAGAAGTCGCTATCTTCGTGCATTATTCGAGTATTATTTTTGGCCACAAATTCCCCCATCCCATTTCATTTTTTCCAAGGTATATTCGGGATAATGGGAAGGGCGACGGTGGCATCCAAACTCATCCAAAATCAATTTCTACAAATTTGGCCGCCAATGCATTCGAACGAATGTCTTCCATTTTGGCAATGGCCTCCCTCATTTCCACCCTCAAATCGGTGGCCAATGAACGTGTCCAAATTAGCTCAATTTTCAATTTGATCGAATTTGATGTTCTCATAAAGGATGTTCATTCCAGTGATTTGGATGGATTAAAATAAAGTGAATTTTTTTTCAAAATTAATTCCAAATATTTTCATTCATCAATCCCAATTCCCCCTATATTCTTCACCCCAATTTCTTCATGTTCTATTCCAAACTCATCATCAAATTTTGCCAACATTTTCTTTGACATTTCCTGAGGCAATTTTTTGTTCTTTGCCGCCTCCTCCAACAGAATTTGCCTCAATGCCTTCCTCAATTCTGGTTTGGCCGATCCTCGGCCAATTGTGTCCCTCACTTTGATGCTCAACTAATAGAGGAAAATGAGCAAAAAAGGAAGATAATAGACTTGAATATAATCCTTTGTATCCTCAAAATATTGTCGAATAATTCGTTGGACTCGACCAGCCGTATTGATGTCAAATTGCTAAAAAATTGGGATTATTGGGACAAATTCCTCCATCATTTTTCATTTTTATTACACTTTTTGGCACAATTGTATCATTATATGGGGGAATTTCGACCTGGATGCCATCGACCAGAAAAATTTGAGGAACCGAAGAGGAGGCGGAATTATTATAGCAAAAAATAATTATAAGAAAGAGAATTATGAACATTCTGGTCCGTCTTTGCCCATTTTCCAACCAAAGATGGGCTTAAAAAGCATCCAAATTCTCATCCAATTCATCCAGATTTTCTCATTCCAATTTGTTCAGCTTTTTCTTTTTTATTTGGAAAACAATGAATTTGTTTGATTCCATTTAATTCCTTTGTTCCTTTCTTTTCTTTTTGATTCATCCAAAAATGTTGGCCAAATCCATCCACTTTAATTCCCTTCATTAATTTTGTATTCTATTAAAAATGCATTGTGAAAGAAAAGGTTGAATGGAATTGGAGGGTTCATCGGAATCAGCAGGTGTTCGAGAAAAAGGGCAGGAAAAAAAGAGAAAAATGAGTGAAGAATGACTGGCGGGGGAATGGACAAAATATGGCATCTGCGATTCAGGGAAAATCAGCGTCAAATTTGGGCGATTTTTGCTGCCAACGAACATCTGCCAAACTGACATGACAAACAAATTTGCATTCATTTGGCCATAACCACTTAATTCATCATTTGCCATCATTCCATTCAAATAATGTCAGTGGCCCAATGAATTCAGCCGATGACCATCGTTGGACTCCTTCCTATCCCCCTTTGCCCCCTTCCATCCTTTGTTTTGGCATTTTTCTCACTCTCTTCGTCTGCAGCCCCCCGCAAAATGTTGATTCGGCCAATCCGGAGGCCTCAACCTATTCATATTCGGTCCAATTGAATGCCAATGTTGGTTCCAGTCAAAATGGGAATTTCTTCAACATTGCCAATCTCTCCGTTTCCGTCACGAATTCCCCAAGTAATGCCGGCACAACGTCCAATAAACCATCATCCACCACAACACCCAAAACAACCACAACCACTTTGGGTAATAATAAATACAATATTCACACATCCCATATTCCCCCCCCCCCCCTCCTTTAGCGGCAAAATCGCCGGCTATTCCTGCGGACATTGATCTCAAATATGGAATTGCTTTCCCCGTCAATATTCTTTGCATTTTCTTCCAAATTTATGTTTCCATTTTTGGTCGTCGGATGGAAATGAGTGGAATTCGCTGGTTCACCATTTATTACAACATTTGGAATATTTATCAAATTGTGGTCATTTCCAATACCGTCGAAAATAATAATCCATGGCAAGGTTGGCTCAATGATTCACGAATTGTGGCCAACAAGGAATCATTGGAGCTGTTCACGATGAGTTTCTTCCCCCTAGGTATATTCCTCTGTCCCATTTCGCCATATTCCCAGCCAATTATTATTAGGTGTAATTCTGCTTGTTCCACTCATTCTCCTCTCCCATTTCTGCTTTTGTTGTCCACTTCGTTGGATTCCTTGGTTGCTAACTTTCTCCCTACTTTCCATCCTTCCAACCTTTCTATACAATGGTGGATTCTTCAATTTCAATTTGCCCCTGGTTAAAGGGAATTTAACGCT
Organism: Pratylenchus scribneri; assembly: GCA_030063045.1. Taxonomy (NCBI): domain Eukaryota; kingdom Metazoa; phylum Nematoda; class Chromadorea; order Rhabditida; family Pratylenchidae; genus Pratylenchus; species Pratylenchus scribneri. The sequence continues at coordinate 3,598,053 of JAQSEB010000114.1, read as the reverse complement.
GAATTGGAACGGAACAAATGTGGATTTGTTGCAAGCATATTGTAATTCATTTTGGTTAATTGGCTACATATTTAGAACATTTTTCAGCCTTTTGCGTTATATGCTATGCCATTCTTAGCCTCTATTACCTCATTCCGATGGTAAATTCTCCTCTTACATAAAAGAGCCCCAAATTTGGACATTGCAGGTTTTTGTGGCCATTTTCTTCTTTCTTTTCTATCGTCTCCTCAACCGATTTAACCCAAAAAGCAACCATCCTCTGGTCCATTAAACCCACTTCTCAATATTTAATTATTCCCCAAATTAGCGTGCTTCTCGAATGCTTGATCTATTCCTGCTATTGCCCTATCTTTTGGTCATCCTTGCTGTCCATGCTCCTTGTTTCATCATTAATCTTTCCGGCTTTTTTTATTTCCAACATTTATCCCACTTTATCCACCACATTAATTCCCTTTCTTATGGGCATCGGTGCCCCAAATTCAGCGGCTACGAATTCCACAACGATCTCTCCACCGGCACCCACTTCCAATTGGATGATGTAACCTAAAACAACCTAATTTGAATTTAACGAATTTAAAAATATTCCCATTTAGGAATGTTCTCAAAATATACAATCAAATTTCGATGTATAAAGACGATTCCCTAATGTTTCTGCCAATGATTGAATTTCTTTCCTCAATTCTTTTCATTCGAATTTATCGAGAACAGGCAGGATAATCCCATTCCATATTTCAGCATTTTCCCATATTTATTTTAAAGTATTTTGGTCTACTTTCCTGCTATGCCTGTTATAAGGATGAACGGGACGGTAGGATTCTGAATTCAGATTCTGATGAAAATTTTACATTTTAAGGTGCTTTCGGAATTTGTTGCAAAAAACGTCGTCCTTTGGCTGCAATGATGCCTGTCGTACATCCAATGCCCCAAAATCCACAATTATGGGCTCAACCGGTTTGGAAGAAATGAGAAAATTGGAAGAAATAAAGGAGAAATGTAAAACAAACAATTATATTATGCTTTTGAATTCCGTTGATAAATGATAATAAATGTATATTATTGTCCCCATATTTTATGGCAGCCGGTTCAGCTATAAAAAGTATCCAGTGATCTGTTTGATTCAAACAAATTAGTCTATTAAGTAATTTTCAATTGAAAAAGCTAGCCCCGAAGGTACCAGATTCATGCTTCCGGCATCGTCACTTTGTGACATTCAATTCAACTCGCTCTATCTTATTAGAATTTTTTTATTTTAACACAGATTTATCCTGAACCTCCAGTCCAGCCTATATCCTTTAGCAAGCTTTACGTTGGACTTGGGCCTATTTCCCCATTTAATAATTCCTTATCATCATTCTGCTTAAGCCATTTTTGGCCAGCAGATGTATTTTCTCGCACACCCTCAAATCTCCATCCGTTTCCTTCTCCTGTAATTGTGACCCTCATTTAAATCATTTTGTCTAAACTGCGGTATATTCTAGCTCACCCCCGGCGGGTCATCGGTTCGATTAGGTCCATTTACCTTCGACATTATAAATTGTGATCCAAAAAGCAGAAATATGTCGCAATTATATTTCCTTTTATGGGCATAAATTTTATGGAAAATAAAGTTTGATCAATCATTTTGATATCAAATGCTTTTCATGAAGTGTATATTTGCAATTAATAGCTTAAAATGCTGATAAAATTTTGGCAAATGCAGAATGCACAACGGAAAAGCTTAATTGCCTGTCTAAAGGGGCTGAATTTTGAGTCTAATTTTTCTCCTGTCTAAAGGGGCTGAATTTTGAGTCTAATTTTTCTCCTGTCTAAAGGGGCTGAATTTTGAGTCTAATTTGGCGGGAATTTGAATTTTTCCAATTAATTCCTCTTCTCACTTCTTTCTTTTCAAAGCAAATATGTATTAACGACTTTTATCTAATAAATTCGAATAATTCATATTATTTAGCCCAAATGATTAAATAAAATTTATTAAAATAAAATATTTGGCAAAAATCAATGAAAAAATGAAGAAAAAATAACAAAATAATTGGCAAATATGAATGGAAAATTTAAACAAAAAAAAATAATTTCATCTATCATTTGATTTTAATTTCCTCGTTGCTTTGGTGCCTTTGGTGGACATATTCTCTCGGTCTTTCCCTCTTTTGCACCCCTTAAACCTCAGTCGATTCTTTAACTCCCGGAGGAAATTGAAGAATTCCTTCATTGATCATGGCCATAACTGCTTTTTCAACGATTCCAGCCTAGTTAGTTCAGCCAGCGATGCAGATCAATTCCCTTGGATCGGACCAAGCAAAAACTTGTTCCTTCGGAACAAACCTCCAATGATATCGACATTCTGTTGCGGCGTTTGACTGCCAGTTGCCAGTCTAATCGATGTTGAATTTGGTGAAAACATCAGTGGAGGTGGGGAGGTGATATGTGTGCTGAAAACTGTCTCGTTGTTGGTGGTTGTTGTAGAATCACGAGAATGTAAGTCTGCCGGCATTGTTGCCATCACCAAATTCCCATTAGAGGACCTTCCGCTATTAAATGCATCCCCACTTGAGCGTTTCAGTGATGAGCCACCGCGAGTCATCCTATTGCTTTGAACAGCGGCACCGACCGCACTCATTGGTTGGATAATGCCAATTATTGGTTGATTTGGTGGTGTACCATCGACAGCAGTGGATGCTGCTTGTTGCCGAAGTTGTTCCGCATGTTGTTGATAGGCCGTGGAATTGGATAACTTGAAAATTGCAAAAATTATTAGTCAAATTCTCAAGGTTTTGTGGTAGAATTTCTTAGTAAAATTAAGTAATTTTTAGCACCGAAGGATATAATAAGTTTAATTCAAATTAATTTTAGGTTGTATGTGTATTTTTGGTATCATCACAATATAATAAAAATTTATACCAATAGTTGAGCCTGTCTTTGCTGGATCAACATTTCATCAATGAATGTATTATTGTTATTGTTGTTTGTATCATTCATACGCAATCGTTGTCTGGCAGCATTTGACAATCCAGCATTGTTGTTTGAGTCGATCGGTGGTGTATGATGATATGGACATGTTGTGGCCGCTTCCATTGGACTGGCAGTCGTAACTGGCATAGCGATTGAAGGCAATAAAACAGCAGCGGTTCCAGGTGTATTATTGTTGTTAGTTGCTGCCAGATTGGCCATATGTTGAGCCTGCTGTTGTTGCTGAAGTAAATGGATTTGGGTGGCAGCCGAAGAAATGAAAGTAGAGGCCGCCATTGACTGCAATTGAGAATGGTGTTGTTGGTAGGCAGCATTGGCGGATTGTTGCTGATGGGCGGTCAAATAAGCAGCCAATCCTTGAATTTATTTTAAAATATTTTAATACTTTCCTTATTTAATTTTATTTATTATTATCACTATTCTCAAATTTAAAATATGATTTCTGGAGCTTTTAGCAGTTTAAATCCGCAATTTGCAAAAATAAAATGGAGACATTTATTATTAGTCTTTTAAATCTTATACGCTATACCCTATAGCCCCAATCTAAGCCTTAAATTTAATACAGTAAAATTTAAGATCCCATCTTCACTTTGCAAAATTGGGATTTAAACTCTATATAAATTTTGAAAAATTGCAAAACCTTGAGGAATTTGCCCTTGATAATGTTCAAAGCACCATGTTCTGCAATTTGTCGAGCACCCTCCTTTTGATCACTTTTACTTTTTGACCTTGCCATCGTTAACTCTTACTCTTCTGCCGTATTGCTTTATTTTCTTAATTTTAATTATATTTTAATTAATTTAATTCAATTCAAACCTCGAATAAAACAGCGTTGTTTAGCTCGTCGAAAATTGTCTCATCTAGTCGCGGTTCTTCAAAACTAGATGAATTATTTTGTGTTGAATTATTTGGTAAATAATCATGCTCATTAAATGAACTCATCTATAATTTATATTTAAATTAATTATAGATATTATTATAGATAAAATATTTATTAGAAATATCTAGATGGATCAAAGACGATCATGGATATTTGCTTTGAAAAGAGAGAAGTGAGAAGAGGAATTAATTGGAAAAATTCAAATTCCCGCCAAATTAGACTCAAAATTCAGCCCCTTTAGACAGGAGAAAAAATAGACTCAAAATTCAGCCCCTTTAGACAGGAGAAAAATTAGACTCAAAATTCAGCCCCTTTAGACAGGCAATTAAGCCCCACGTAATGCACAAACCACAAATTATGGATCTCAATTATTCTGTAGAATTCAAATAATAGAGCATTCGCTTTTTATCTGGCAAATTGTTTTAAATGAAAATTTATCCATTTCTCAAATTCTTTCTAATCTCTAATTTTTACATAATGTCTAATCTTTATCGATTATCAAAACAAAAAAACTGTAACTGCTGCTGAGTGAATCAAAAGCATTTCATTTCATTCCATTCATCATTACAACATTAATCGACTTGGTCTATTCATTCCAATTCAGTTGAGGATTGCATAACTTGAATCATTTTTACCAATCTTGATTATAAAAAAATTTTTTACGAAATGTAAATATTACATAAATTAGGTTTTGAAATTTGTAGAGAGATTAATTAATTATTAAAAAATTTTCAATTGCATCAAAAATGTTCAAGCGTCAAAACGACTTTACTGATTCGGAACGATCGGAAGCAACCGAGGAAGAGTTGGAACAGACCGAAGACGAAGAAGGAATTCATCCCTTGGCCCCAACTTGGACGCTTTGGCTCTGGGTCGGTAAGTATAATTTGCAATTAAAATTAAGAATTAAAACTACATAATTTACAGGTGATCGCTCAATGGAATGGGGACAATGCCTGAAGAAGCAATGCGATATCAATTCAATCGAGGATTTTTGTGCACTCAAATGCCGAATTATCCCACCAAGCCGCTTGCCATCGCGTAAGTCTTTCGTTAAAATATCAGTACATATAATTGATGAATTGCATAATTATAGCCAAAATCAGCTATTACGTCTTCAAAAGCGGAATCAAGCCCATGTGGGAGGATGAATACAATCAAGGCGGCGGCGCGATTCATCTCCACATTGGACATCAATACCAACACTCGCGTCTCGACCGTTATTGGTTTGAGCTTCTGATGGCCGGCTTTGGCGGACAATTTGGCGAGCACAACAACAAAATCTGTGGTATTTTTCATCAAACTTTTATTCATAATGATTTTGTATTTCCGTAGGATTTACATGCCGCAACGGAATGAAAGGCTATGTCCTCTCCATTTGGGTGACCGATGTGAGCAGCGTCAAAATGTATAATCCAATTATGGAAATCGTTGAAGGTAATTTTATGGATATGAAACAGTTCATTCAAATAAATTGATCAATTAAGCCAAACTTGGGATCACCAACAACGGATCGGTGAACTTCTCGATCAGCAAACATCCACCGCCTTCGCAATATGGACGTTCAATTTCAATCCCCGTGGTCAGTGGGGCCAACGCCGTCGAACAAGGAGAAGAGTGAAGAACAAATTATGGCAATGAGAATAATTCAGACCTTTGTTGAATTTATTTATTTTATTCTCGATATAAATTTTGCCAATTGTTGTTGACTTAATTATTGGATAAATTTTATTCAAATGTTTGTAATGTGAATTTAGTTAAATACTTTTAATTGCCAAATAAGGAAGCAAAAACATGATAAATCAAAACGCTAAAACTGAAAGAAACAGGGCTAAAACTAATATTCATTCAAGTCTATTTTTAGCCCTTTCATATTCAGTATCAAATCAAAATCAATCGGAATCTTTTAAAGCCTTGGGGCGCTTTTACCAATTTGGCATTTATTCACACTGCCCAACAATTCAAAAATGAGAAAAAAAATGAAATGGCAACAAATAATAATTTATCGATTATCAAAGAAATTCAACAAAAATAAATACATACAAAATGAACAATACAATAAAAATTTACAGTTCAAAATTGATGATTTTCTTTTCTTCTGATTCTGAGCCATTATCCTCTTTGATTTTATTCTCCCCATCTTCCTTCCAATGTTCTTCTCCTTTCGGGTAACGAGCCAGATAATATAGCGGATACATTGGATCATCTTTTCGATATAATGTCAATATTTCATTGGTTTCCTCATTCTCCAACGTAAATTCTTCAACATATTGGCCATCTTCAACATCGTCGATGTAATAAACAAGAAAGTTGCAGGGCAATTTTGAACTGGAAAATTCCTGAAATTAATTAATAATTAGAAAAATTTAAATTTTCTCGATTTTACCTCTTTGATGCGATTGAACAATTGAGTAAAGACGGCCCTATGTTCTTGCAAACCCAAATCGATAATCCTTTGTTTTCCATTATTTGATTGATTTGTCAGCCAATTCAGAATATTGCCAAAGTCATCAGTGTTGTTCATTTCCACCCATAAACGGACAAATTGGACGTGGTCATCAAGAATTCCAGGAAAAATTTGATTGAAATCATTTAAATTGTGCAAAATGAATTCATCTATTTTGTAGTCCAAACAAAAAGCATGCACCGCATTGATCCATCTTTGTAAAGTTTTCCAATTAATTTGATTCAATTCGATTGTTATTTTGTGATTTTGGAGAAGACGAGCAGTGCATTTGATGAAATTCATAATTTTGCCATCCATATAGCTAAAAAATAAAAATTTAATTTTAAATATTGAATTGAAAATTTAACTCACTAAATATCAATCCGTTTGAAGCCGACAATATAATCCGGTAGCAGAATTGAAGCAATTGGAATAACCTCTTTAATAAATGTATTGTCTGGGTAGAAATGACGAATTTTAAGCACATCTTTATGATATTCCAGGCGTTCAATTGTATGCGGCTTCACATTTTCATGTAGTTTTGGCCAAAAATGTTGTTTGAATGCATTGCTTGCGGTGCTCAATGAAGAATCGGCCACTCCTTTGCGATCAATCCATGGCGAAGAATCAAAAAACCAATTTGGAACACGGTACCTAAAATATGCAAAGATAATTCTATTTTAGGCGAAATTAGTATTAGTTTACTCACCGTTTTGTAGGTTTTTCGTCCAGTGCAGAATTGCTGGACCCTTCTTCTTCATTTGATTGCAAAGTTGGAATGGCAATGATTGGTTCGGCCGAATTTTGCTGGATATTCTAAAAATTTTGTTTTTACTTTTATTAAGATTATATGTAAAAAATACCTGTTGGGCTTTTTCCGCTTTCGATGCTTCATTTTCTTCTTTCAAATTGTTGTTTTCGTTGCTCAATTCCGGGATTTCATCAGCCATTCTTGTTGTAATATTATGAAGAGACGACGTTTAATAAAGAAGCTTCAGAATTTGTATTTAGAATTTAAGGGAATTATGGGATTGTTGGGACATAACACATAAGATGGTAAAAATGGTGGGCTTTAAATAGTAAAATTATAAAGGGCAATATGTAATAACCAATCAACACAATAACAAAATCTGCGATCATCGGTACAGTAACAGATACTGAATCGATCGATCGGTTATTATTATTACCGATATCGTATTGAAATAAACGAATTTATTGATTGGAAAAATCTTTTTTTACGGGCCAGAACGTTTGAGCGCCACACGTTTGAGCGCCAGCGACTTTGACAGGTCATAACTCAGCAAAGAAGAAACCATTCGAGGCGATCTTGGTATCATTGGATAGAGCTAATCAAACTCTATTAAATGATATATAGCAATTTATGAAAAGTTAAATATCCTCCTAATTACAAGCTTCTAAGTAAGAAAAAGGGACTTGTATTCAGTTTTTCTACTTTAAGTCACTTAAATTTTCATTTATCAAAAAAGTTTTATCCACTATTCAATAGAGCTTGAATAGCTCTATCCAATGATACCAAGATTGTCTCAAATGGTTTCTTCTTTGCTGAGTTATGACTCGCCAAAGTCGCTGGCGCTCAAACGTGCGGCGCTCAAACATTACCGACCCCTTTTTTTACCCGAAGATATTTTATCCAAACCGGTTTTCGCTTTTCGTTCGTTTTCGCTTTTCGGCTATTTGACAGGGGACGGGGCGGGGGGATAAACCTTAAATAAACAAAAAAAACCAATGATGTTTTCGGATGTTGGAAAACCCTTAAAATCAGTTTCAAAACATTGATTTGTAAATGTCAACAAGCAAAACTGGTTTGATTGAAATGTTTTAACCGCTTTTTCGGTAAAACGCGCAAATACCTACGAATTTTAATTAAATTAACAAGCATAGCATGTTAACCAAAAAACTATAATATGTATTTTTCGATTTATTAGCGTGTTGAAAATCCTTTTGTTAGATACATACTAGCATCTCCTTGCCCTTAACTCATATTCATTCAATCCGATAATCTGATTTTTGCATGAATATTTGTTAATTTAGATATAATTAACCTACATTTTGGAGATGGACATTTTTACCGCTACCCAACAATATATTAATGAAATGGTGAAAATGGCTGGACCTGGGATGAAAGTGCTTTTGATGGACAAAGAAACGGTCAGAAATGGGCGTGAATTCAATTTGATGAATAATGCTAATTTTAGACAAGTATTGTTTCCTGTTCAAATGCCCAGAGTGAAATGATGCAGAAAGAAGTTTATTTGTTTGAACGTTTGGATTCCGGAACCGTTCGTGAACCAATTAAATTCCTAAAATGCATTACATTCGTCCGACCAACACCGGAGAATATCCAACTTTTATCGGAAGAATTGCGATATCCAAAATATGCACAATATTATATTTGTAAGTCAATGATGGGAATATCAAAATGTTAATGTATTATTTTTTCAGATTTTTCGAACATAATCTCAAAAGCCGATCTCAAAATTTTGGCTGAATCAGATGAACAAGAAACAGTGCGAGAAGTTATGGAATTTTATGTGGATTTGATTCCTCTTTCCCCTCATTTTGCCTCATTGAACCTTCCATTGCCATTTGAGACTCAACAATTCCAATTGTCCACTTCATCATTTCGTCGATGTTCACAGGCTTTAACCGCTTTATGTCTTGCTTTGAACAAAAAACCAACCATTAGGTTTATTATTACCAGAAATTTTATATATTTTTTTTTGTACTAAAGATATCAAAGAGGATCGCGAGATGCCCAAAGATTGGCAGAAGAACTTGTAAAGCAAAGTGTAAAGGACGATACTTTATTTGAACGATGCAAAACAGATTCAGTTTTGATTATATTTGAAAGAAGCGAAGTAATTTAAATATAAATATTTTTCATTAATAAATTCAATAATTTAAGGATCCGGTCTCACCTTTATTGAATCAATGGACCTACGAGGCGATGGTGCACGAATTGATTGGATTAAACAATAATCGAGTGGTCATTGAAAATGTTGGCAGCGATAAACAGGCAAATTTGGTGTTGAATGCCCAACATGATGAATTCTATGCAAAAGTAAAACAAAAATTAAATATAATTAATTATTTATTTATTTAAGAATATGTATTCAAATTTTGGAGATATTGGACAAAACATTAAATCGCTGATGAATGATTACCAAAGAAAGGCAAAAACCCATCAACAATTGGAATCAATAAATGATATGAAAAAGTTTGTGGAACAATATCCGCAATTCAAGAAAATGACAGGTTTTTTTGAATAAATGAAAAGAGAATAAATTAATTAATTGAAGGGACCGTTTCCAAGCATGTTCAATTGGTCGGTGAATTGAGTAAATTGGTTACGGAAGGAAATCTTTTGGAAATTTCTGAATTGGAACAAAATATTGGCGTTGCGAATGGTGACCATCAAGCATGTTTTGAATCGATGAAAAGGCTTCTTCAAAATACAAAAACAACAAATATTGTGAGAATAAATTATTTTATTAATTTAATAATAATTTTCAGAATGCAATTCGTTTGGCAATGCTCTATGCGCTGAGATTCGAAAATAGCACAAATAATTCATTGAATTCAATTTTGGATTTATTACGGCAACGTGGAATAGCAAATCGGCACATTCAACTCATCAAAACATTACTGGATTATGCCGGGCATCGACGACGCCAAAATGATGTTTTTGGGAATAGATCCGCAATGGAAATGACTAAAAAATTTATTAAAGGTTTTTTAAATGAAATTATGAATTTTATTAATTCTTTTATAGGTTTGAAAGGCGTTGAAAATATTTACACTCAACATGAGCCGTATATTGCACAATTGATTGATGCAGTTTCACGTGGAAAATTACCCGAATCTCAATTCCCATCCACCGATTTTTCATGTATAAAGTAAGCCAAAAAATGGTTAAAAATTATTAAACTAAAATTTAGTGCCCGTTTTGACAATGTAATAATTTTTATTATTGGCGGTGCAACATTCGAGGAAAGTGCCACAGTGGCCAGCATAAATGCCCGACGATCGAATGCATTGGGAGGAGGCCAAATTGGCTCCTATGGATCGTCATTGCCTCCCCGGGTCATTCTTTCATCAAATTGTGTGCACAATACAAAAAGGTTAATTTAAAATTGGATTAATTTTAATTTGCTTTTTCCGCAGTTTTATAAGGCAATTGGCCAGTCACAATTCAGCAGGAGGCGATGCAATTTTGGATTTATCTTCAATCATATGAATTTATATTTTTCATATTTTTATTTTGTTACTTTAATAAATTTGATAAATATAATTATTTTTGTGTGTATTTTTTAATGTCAATTTTCATTATTATTTATTTATCAAGAACATTTATTATTTTCAATAATATTCTTAAAGATGAATGAAGAGTGAATTAAAAATTAGAAACGTAATTTGTGATTATTATTTTTTAACATTGAATCAATTCAATTTGCGTAAATATGGAAAAACTAAACAAAAATCTTTGCAATTGGCATTTCCAACAATGCGCATTTTTGGCATACTCGATTCAGGTTTTAAATCCAATCAAATGAATTTAAAAAAAAAAAAAAACTATTTAAAGGTCAAAAATCTTGCGCACATGTTCACGGATATTTACCTGTAAGTTCCTCACAAATCCAATTAATTATGCCCAAAATTCCGATAAAGTATGTGACCATACGGACACGAAGTCCGTTGACCATCGCCCTTCAAAATATTTTAATCAATATTATTGTTGAATGCAATGAAAATAATATTTTTGAACTCAAAGACAAACCAAAATTGGTTTTGGATGAAATTATTCTGGGAATTTTTGCAGAACGAGGAAGGTTACCTAAAATAAATAATAAATAACCACAAATTACCATATTTTTTAGATCAATTTATGGATTTGATGAGTCAAATGATTTTTTCATTAAAATTTATTTTTATAATCCTCTTTTCGCAAAAGGGTATGTTATTTAATATTAATTAATTAATTTTTTAATTTAGTTTTGCGACAATCCTCCAAGAACAAAGCAAACATTTTCAATGGCTTCAACCATTCAATATTCATATTCCTTTCACTTTACAATTTTTTATTGATTTTTCATTGCATGGAATGGATTATGTCCACTTGGAAAATGTTTATTACAGACGAGGTTCACAAAATATTCAGGAAAATTCCAAGTAAATAAAATAAATAAAATTGTTAAAATAGTTAAAATTAAAATTATTTATTAGAATATCGCCACTTGGGAAAATTAGCAAATGTGCAGTGGAATTTGATATGTTTACTGATGACATTTTGAACCCGATGATTTGCAAGAAAAATCGTAAAATTAATTTAAAATATGAAATAAATAATCAATTTAAAGGAATATTTGAATCAATTGGTTTGGATTTTATTTGGAAGGAAGAACAAAGGCGGTGTGAAATATTAAAAATGAAAGCACCAAAATTGCCTAAAAATAATAAGACAAAAAAAGAAGAAGAAGGGAATATTGATGATTTGTTCACGAATAAATGCAAAAAAGAATTCAAAGAATTATTGGATGAATTCAGAATGATTACTTCCATTGATGGGGGCGGCGAACAACAAAACCAAGAAGAAGAATTCCATTTGACATTTTTGGAGAATGAAAATAATTTTGGCATAAATTATGAAACAATGCTTCAAATGGAAATTGGGAATTGTCCTTCGACTTCCTCGAATCATTCATCACAACGATTTTGGGTGGGTAAAAATTAAATAAAATAAAAATAATTTATTTGTTTAGGAAAATGTTGAATATCGCTCAATGGGTTTTGATGTGGACGATTTTGATGATGAATTGGAGGAAGATGAAGAAGAAGAGGAACAGAATTTGACCAGTACTTTGGATGAATCACAAATTATTTTGTCCGGTGATGAACAAAATGAAATTGAAGAAAATATTGATGGAGTGATGGAAGAATCGACGACGAATGCAAAAACAAATGTGCGAGTTGACATTGAAAAGTAATTTCTAAATAAATATTCAATCGATGAATGAATTAATTAAGGTTGGATGAATTGTTGAATATTTCACCAAAATGTGCGCATCCATTAATTCCAAAGAGAATAAAATTGCCAATTATAAATGAAAATAGCAATAAAACACCACAAAATCATCAACAACAGCGACATCCATTTTGCTGGTTTTAAATTAAATTTAGTAATTATTTATTAGTGTTTTTTTTGCAGGCAAAAACCATTTTGCCCAACTCCGAGGACTCCACTTTCATTGGGCTCGTCCATTTATAAATCAAAAAACAATTCAAATATGGAGGATTTATTATTGATGGATACTCAATCGAATGTGGACAATCTTTGCGTCCTTTCATTGGAAATTTTAACATTTCCAACAAATGGGTCGAAAAGGCCAATCGCCGATCCAATTTATGACCAAATTTATGCACTTTTATTTTCATATCATTCGGATATTTGCAATTGTCGAGAAGAAGATGGGCAAAATGAATTCAAATTTGTTGGAATTGCAATCAAGGAATATTGGGAAAAAGAATCAAAATTATTGGAAAAATTAAATGGAAAAATATTAATGGTAGAAAATGAAATGGAATTATTGAAAGAGGCCGCAAAATTCATTTTAAAGTGGGTTTTTTTAATATTAATTTGGAATTAATATTTATTTTAGATTGGATCCTGAATTATTGATTGGCTACGACACAAAACGATTTTCGTGGGGATATTTATTTGAACGGGCAAAATTGTTGCAAATTTCATTCAAATCGACAATATCCCGAATAAAAGGTAATTATTTATTCTTTTCATAATAGTATATGTTCCATTATAGATTCAAACGGAAATATGCCAAAAACTCCATTTTTACCTCCACAAGGGTTTATTCATTATTTTAAATAAATTTTAAATAATAAAATTTAGTCGCCTAATTCTCGAGGTTTGGTGGAATGTTCGCAGAGAGAGGCCACTTCGTTCATTTCTACTTGGGAATGTTGTGAAGGAATTATTGGATATGAAATTCCCTGAATTGGATTGTGCCTATTTATCCGAAATGTTCTCAAACAATCAAATTGGAATTCGGTTAAATAATTTATCTAATAAAAATACCTTTATTTAATTTTAAGAACAACAATATTCAAATATTTTATGCGGAAAAGTTTGCTGAACCTTCAAATTCTATGCAAATTGGACATTTTTGTGCGAACTTGCCAAATGGCTCGTGTTTATGGAATTCAATTTGAAGGAGTGCTAACCAGAGGGTCCCAATTCCGTGTCGAATCAATGCTTTTACGACTCGCTTCCCAACGCCATATTTTTGCGCCAAGTGTCAGCGTCGATCAAAGGACAAAGTCAGCCAAATTTCCTCCTTTTAAAATTAATTAAAACATATTTTCTAGAATGGTTTCGCCCGAATTTATTCCTCTGAATATTGAACCGCGTGCTGGCCTCTACCTCGATCCGGTCATTGTGCTCGATTTCCAATCCCTCTATCCATCAATTTCAATTGCTTACAATTATTGCTTTAATACTTGCCTCGGGAAGATCTCAAATTATAAAAATCTCTTGAATATTCTTTCCAATTCAAATACTAATTCTGGCCAAAAATACAACATTTTATTGGGTGCACTTAATTATCAAATTTGTCAATTAGAACGATTAATTGAACTTTTGGATTCAAATCAACTCACATTCGCCCCAAATGGGGCAATCTTCGTGAAAAGGAATATTCGATTGGGACTTTTGCCAATTATGTTGACTGAACTATTGGATACTCGTGTTATGGTGAAAAATGCAATGAAAATACACGCAAAAAATAATGTATTTAATTTTTAATTTTATTTAAATTAAATAAAAATTAAGAAATTGAAGCGATTATTGGATGCTCGACAATTGGCTTTGAAATTAATTGGTTGGTTATAAATAATTTACAATAAATATTAATATCATTTAACTACTTACATATTACAATTGAAAAAACATTTAATTACAATTTTAAAAATCAAAAATTTAATTAATAATTGTAAATTCTGATTTGTGTTTCTGCCCCCTTCTGATTTGTAATTGTAATTGCCCCATTCTGATTTGTAATTGTAATTGCACCATTCTGATTTGTGATTGTAATTGCCCCATTCTGATTTGTAATTGTAATTGCACTATTCTGATTTGTAATTGCCCTATTCTGATTTGTAATTGTAATTGCCCCATTCTGATTTGTAATTGCAATTGCCCTATTCTGATTTGTAATTGCCCCATTCTGATTTGTAATTGTAATTGCCCCATTCTGATTTGTAATTGTAATTGCCCCATTCTGATTTGTAATTGCCCCATTCTGATTTGTAATTGTAATTGCCCCATTCTGATTTGTAATTGTAATTGCCCCATTCTGATTTGTAATTGTAATTGCCCCATTCTGATTTGTAATTGCCCCATTCTGATTTGTAATTGTAATTGCCCCATTCTGATTTGTAATTGCCCCATTCTGATTTGTAATTGTAATTGCCCCATTCTGATTTGTAATTGCCTCATTCTGATTTGTAATTGTAATTGCACTATTCTGATTTGTAATTGCCCTATTCTGATTTGTAATTGTAATTGCCCCATTCTGATTTGTAATTGCAATTGCCCTATTCTGATTTGTAATTGCCCTATTCTGATTTGTAATTGTAATTGCCCCATTCTGATTTGTAATTGCAATTGCACTATTCTGATTTGTAATTGCAATTGCCCCATTCTGATTTGTAATTGCCCTATTCTGATTTGTAATTGTAATTGCCCCATTCTGATTTGTAATTGCAATTGCCCCATTCTGATTTGTAATTGCAATTGCCCCATTCTGATTTGTAATTGCCCTATTCTGATTTGTAATTGTAATTGCCCTATTCTGATTTGTAATTGCAATTGCCCCATTCTGATTTGTAATTGCCCTATTCTGATTTGTAATTGAATTGCACTATTCTGATTTGTAATTGCAATTGCCCCATTCTGATTTGTAATTGTAATTGCCCCATTCTGATTTGTAATTGCCCTATTCTGATTTGTAATTGTAATTGCCCCATTCTGATTTGTAATTGCAATTGCCCCATTCTGATTTGTAATTGCAATTGCCCCATTCTGATTTGTAATTGCCCTATTCTGATTTGTAATTGTAATTGCCCTATTCTGATTTGTAATTGCAATTGCCCCATTCTGATTTGTAATTGCCCTATTCTGATTTGTAATTGAATTGCACTATTCTGATTTGTAATTGCAATTGCCCCATTCTGATTTGTAATTGCAATTGCCCCATTCTGATTTGTAATTGCCCTATTCTGATTTGTAATTGTAATTGCCCTATTCTGATTTGTAATTGCAATTGCCCCATTCTGATTTGTAATTGCCCTATTCTGATTTGTAATTGAATTGCACTATTCTGATTTGTAATTGCAATTGCCCCATTCTGATTTGTAATTGCAATTGCCCCATTCTGATTTGTAATTGCCCTATTCTGATTTGTAATTGAATTGCACTATTCTGATTTGTAATTGCAATTGCCCCATTCTGATTTGTAATTGCAATTGCCCCATTCTGATTTGTAATTGCCCTATTCTGATTTGTAATTGTAATTGCCCTATTCTGATTTGTAATTGTAATTGCCCCATTCTGATTTGTAATTGCAATTGCCCCATTCTGATTTGTAATTGCAATTGCCCCATTCTGATTTGTAATTGCCCTATTCTGATTTGTAATTGTAATTGCCCTATTCTGATTTGTAATTGCAATTGCCCCATTCTGATTTGTAATTGCCCTATTCTGATTTGTAATTGCAATTGCCCCATTCTGATTTGTAATTGCAATTGCCCCATTCTGATTTGTAATTGCCCTATTCTGATTTGTAATTGCAATTGCCCCATTCTGATTTGTAATTGCAATTGCCCCATTCTGATTTGTAATTGCCCTATTCTGATTTGTAATTGTAATTGCCCCATTCTGATTTGTAATTGCAATTGCCCCATTCTGATTTGTAATTGTAATTGCACTATTCTGATTTGTAATTGCAATTGCACTATTCTGATTTGTAATTGCAATTGCCCCATTCTGATTTGTAATTGCAATTGCCCCATTCTGATTAGTAATTGCCCTATTCTGATTTGTAATTGCAATTGCCCCATTCTGATTTGTAATTGCAATTGCCCCATTCTGATTTGTAATTGCCCTATTCTGATTTGTAATTGAATTGCACTATTCTGATTTGTAATTGCAATTGCCCCATTCTGATTTGTAATTGCAATTGCCCCATTCTGATTTGTAATTGCCCTATTCTGATTTGTAATTGTAATTGCCCTATTCTGATTTGTAATTGCAATTGCCCCATTCTGATTTGTAATTGCAATTGCCCCATTCTGATTTGTAATTGCCCTATTCTGATTTGTAATTGTAATTGCCCTATTCTGATTTGTAATTGCAATTGCCCCATTCTGATTTGTAATTGCCCTATTCTGATTTGTAATTGAATTGCACTATTCTGATTTGTAATTGCAATTGCCCCATTCTGATTTGTAATTGCAATTGCCCCATTCTGATTTGTAATTGCCCTATTCTGATTTGTAATTGAATTGCACTATTCTGATTTGTAATTGCAATTGCCCCATTCTGATTTGTAATTGCAATTGCCCCATTCTGATTTGTAATTGCCCTATTCTGATTTGTAATTGTAATTGCCCTATTCTGATTTGTAATTGTAATTGCCCCATTCTGATTTGTAATTGCAATTGCCCCATTCTGATTTGTAATTGCAATTGCCCCATTCTGATTTGTAATTGCCCTATTCTGATTTGTAATTGTAATTGCCCTATTCTGATTTGTAATTGCAATTGCCCCATTCTGATTTGTAATTGCCCTATTCTGATTTGTAATTGCAATTGCCCCATTCTGATTTGTAATTGCAATTGCCCCATTCTGATTTGTAATTGCCCTATTCTGATTTGTAATTGCCCTATTCTGATTTGTAATTGCAATTGCCCCATTCTGATTTGTAATTGCAATTGCCCCATTCTGATTTGTAATTGCCCTATTCTGATTTGTAATTGTAATTGCCCCATTCTGATTTGTAATTGCAATTGCCCCATTCTGATTTGTAATTGTAATTGCACTATTCTGATTTGTAATTGCAATTGCACTATTCTGATTTGTAATTGCAATTGCCCCATTCTGATTTGTAATTGCAATTGCCCCATTCTGATTTGTAATTGCCCTATTCTGATTTGTAATTGCAATTGCCCCATTCTGATTTGTAATTGCAATTGCCCCATTCTGATTTGTAATTGCCCTATTCTGATTTGTAATTGCAATTGCCCCATTCTGATTTGTAATTGCAATTGCCCCATTCTGATTTGTAATTGCCCTATTCTGATTTGTAATTGCAATTGCCCCATTCTGATTTGTAATTGCAATTGCCCCATTCTGATTTGTAATTGCCCTATTCTGATTTGTAATTGTAATTGCCCCATTCTGATTTGTAATTGAATTGCACTATTCTGATTTGTAATTGCAATTGCCCCATTCTGATTTGTAATTGCAATTGCCCCATTCTGATTTGTAATTGCCCTATTCTGATTTGTAATTGAATTGCCCTATTCTGATTTGTAATTGCAATTGCCCCATTCTGATTTGTAATTGCAATTGCCCCATTCTGATTTGTAATTGCCCTATTCTGATTTGTAATTGCAATTGCCCCATTCTGATTTGTAATTGCAATTGCCCCATTCTGATTTGTAATTGCCCTATTCTGATTTGTAATTGTAATTGCCCCATTCTGATTTGTAATTGAATTGCACTATTCTGATTTGTAATTGCAATTGCCCCATTCTGATTTGTAATTGCAATTGCCCCATTCTGATTTGTAATTGCCCCATTCTGATTTGTAATTGTAATTGCCCCATTCTGATTTGTAATTGCCCCATTCTGATTTGTAATTGTAATTGCCCCATTCTGATTTGTAATTGCCCCATTCTGATTTGTAATTGAATTGCCCCATTCTGATTTGTAATTGTAATTGCCCCATTCTGATTTGTAATTGCCCCATTCTGATTTGTAATTGTAATTGCCCCATTCTGATTTGTAATTGTAATTGCCCCATTCTGATTTGTAATTGTAATTGCCCCATTCTGATTTGTAATTGCCCCATTCTGATTTGTAATTGTAATTGCCCCATTCTGATTTGTAATTGCCCCATTCTGATTTGTAATTGTAATTGCCCCATTCTGATTTGTAATTGCCCCATTCTGATTTGTAATTGTAATTGCACTATTCTGATTTGTAATTGCCCTATTCTGATTTGTAATTGTAATTGCCCCATTCTGATTTGTAATTGCAATTGCCCTATTCTGATTTGTAATTGCCCTATTCTGATTTGTAATTGTAATTGCCCCATTCTGATTTGTAATTGCAATTGCACTATTCTGATTTGTAATTGCAATTGCCCCATTCTGATTTGTAATTGCCCTATTCTGATTTGTAATTGTAATTGCCCCATTCTGATTTGTAATTGCAATTGCCCCATTCTGATTTGTAATTGCAATTGCCCCATTCTGATTTGTAATTGCCCTATTCTGATTTGTAATTGTAATTGCCCTATTCTGATTTGTAATTGCAATTGCCCCATTCTGATTTGTAATTGCCCTATTCTGATTTGTAATTGAATTGCACTATTCTGATTTGTAACTGCAATTGCCCCATTCTGATTTGTAATTGTAATTGCCCCATTCTGATTTGTAATTGCCCTATTCTGATTTGTAATTGTAATTGCCCCATTCTGATTTGTAATTGCAATTGCCCCATTCTGATTTGTAATTGCAATTGCCCCATTCTGATTTGTAATTGCCCTATTCTGATTTGTAATTGTAATTGCCCTATTCTGATTTGTAATTGCAATTGCCCCATTCTGATTTGTAATTGCCCTATTCTGATTTGTAATTGAATTGCACTATTCTGATTTGTAATTGCAATTGCCCCATTCTGATTTGTAATTGCAATTGCCCCATTCTGATTTGTAATTGCCCTATTCTGATTTGTAATTGTAATTGCCCTATTCTGATTTGTAATTGCAATTGCCCCATTCTGATTTGTAATTGCAATTGCCCCATTCTGATTTGTAATTGCTCTATTCTGATTTGTAATTGCAATTGCCCCATTCTGATTTGTAATTGCCCTATTCTGATTTGTAATTGCAATTGCCCCATTCTGATTTGTAATTGCCCTATTCTGATTTGTAATTGCCCTATTCTGATTTGTAATTGCAATTGCCCCATTCTGATTTGTAATTGCAATTGCCCCATTCTGATTTGTAATTGCCCCATTCTGATTTGTAATTGCAATTGCCCCATTCTGATTTGTAATTGTAATTGCACTATTCTGATTTGTAATTGCAATTGCACTATTCTGATTTGTAATTGCAATTGCCCCATTCTGATTTGTAATTGCAATTGCCCCATTCTGATTTGTAATTGCCCTATTCTGATTTGTAATTGCAATTGCCCCATTCTGATTTGTAATTGCAATTGCCCCATTCTGATTTGTAATTGCCCTATTCTGATTTGTAATTGCAATTGCCCCATTCTGATTTGTAATTGCAATTGCCCCATTCTGATTTGTAATTGCCCTATTCTGATTTGTAATTGCAATTGCCCCATTCTGATTTGTAATTGCAATTGCCCCATTCTGATTTGTAATTGCCCTATTCTGATTTGTAATTGTAATTGCCCCATTCTGATTTGTAATTGAATTGCACTATTCTGATTTGTAATTGCAATTGCCCCATTCTGATTTGTAATTGCAATTGCCCCATTCTGATTTGTAATTGCCCTATTCTGATTTGTAATTGAATTGCACTATTCTGATTTGTAATTGCCCTATTCTGATTTGTAATTGAATTGCACTATTCTGATTTGTAATTGCAATTGCCCCATTCTGATTTGTAATTGCAATTGCCCCATTCTGATTTGTAATTGCCCTATTCTGATTTGTAATTGTAATTGCCCTATTCTGATTTGTAATTGCCCTATTCTGATTTGTAATTGCAATTGCCCCATTCTGATTTGTAATTGCAATTGCCCCATTCTGATTTGTAATTGCCCTATTCTGATTTGTAATTGTAATTGCCCTATTCTGATTTGTAATTGCCCTATTCTGATTTGTAATTGCCCCATTCTGATTTGTAATTGCAATTGCCCCATTCTGATTTGTAATTGCCCTATTCTGATTTGTAATTGCAATTGCCCCATTCTGATTTGTAATTGCAATTGCCCCATTCTGATTTGTAATTGCCCTATTCTGATTTGTAATTGTAATTGCCCCATTCTGATTTGTAATTGAATTGCACTATTCTGATTTGTAATTGCAATTGCCCCATTCTGATTTGTAATTGCAATTGCCCCATTCTGATTTGTAATTGCCCTATTCTGATTTGTAATTGAATTGCACTATTCTGATTTGTAATTGCCCTATTCTGATTTGTAATTGAATTGCACTATTCTGATTTGTAATTGCAATTGCCCCATTCTGATTTGTAATTGCAATTGCCCCATTCTGATTTGTAATTGCCCTATTCTGATTTGTAATTGTAATTGCCCTATTCTGATTTGTAATTGCCCTATTCTGATTTGTAATTGCAATTGCCCCATTCTGATTTGTAATTGCAATTGCCCCATTCTGATTTGTAATTGCCCTATTCTGATTTGTAATTGTAATTGCCCTATTCTGATTTGTAATTGCCCTATTCTGATTTGTAATTGCCCTATTCTGATTTGTAATTGCAATTGCCCCATTCTGATTTGTAATTGCCCTATTCTGATTTGTAATTGCAATTGCCCCATTCTGATTTGTAATTGCCCTATTCTGATTTGTAATTGCAATTGCCCCATTCTGATTTGTAATTGCAATTGCCCCATTCTGATTTGTAATTGCAATTGCCCCATTCTGATTTGTAATTGCCCTATTCTGATTTGTAATTGTAATTGCCCCATTCTGATTTGTAATTGCAATTGCCCCATTCTGATTTGTAATTGTAATTGCACTATTCTGATTTGTAATTGCAATTGCACTATTCTGATTTGTAATTGCAATTGCCCCATTCTGATTTGTAATTGCAATTGCCCCATTCTGATTTGTAATTGCCCTATTCTGATTTGTAATTGCAATTGCCCCATTCTGATTTGTAATTGCAATTGCCCCATTCTGATTTGTAATTGCCCTATTCTGATTTGTAATTGCAATTGCCCCATTCTGATTTGTAATTGCAATTGCCCCATTCTGATTTGTAATTGCCCTATTCTGATTTGTAATTGCAATTGCCCCATTCTGATTTGTAATTGCAATTGCCCCATTCTGATTTGTAATTGCCCTATTCTGATTTGTAATTGTAATTGCCCCATTCTGATTTGTAATTGAATTGCACTATTCTGATTTGTAATTGCAATTGCCCCATTCTGATTTGTAATTGCAATTGCCCCATTCTGATTTGTAATTGCCCTATTCTGATTTGTAATTGAATTGCACTATTCTGATTTGTAATTGCAATTGCCCCATTCTGATTTGTAATTGCAATTGCCCCATTCTGATTTGTAATTGCCCTATTCTGATTTGTAATTGTAATTGCCCTATTCTGATTTGTAATTGCAATTGCCCCATTCTGATTTGTAATTGCAATTGCCCCATTCTGATTAGTAATTGCAATTGCCCCATTCTGATTTGTAATTGCAATTGCCCCATTCTGATTTGTAATTGCAATTGCCCCATTCTGATTTGTAATTGCCCTATTCTGATTTGTAATTGTAATTGCACTATTCTGATTTGTAATTGCCCTATTCTGATTTGTAATTGTAATTGCCCCATTCTGATTTGTAATTGAATTGCACTATTCTGATTTGTAATTGCAATTGCCCCATTCTGATTTGTAATTGCAATTGCCCCATTCTGATTTGTAATTGCCCTATTCTGATTTGTAATTGAATTGCACTATTCTGATTTGTAATTGCAATTGCCCCATTCTGATTTGTAATTGCAATTGCCCCATTCTGATTTGTAATTGCCCTATTCTGATTTGTAATTGTAATTGCCCTATTCTGATTTGTAATTGCAATTGCCCCATTCTGATTTGTAATTGCAATTGCCCCATTCTGATTTGTAATTGCCCTATTCTGATTTGTAATTGCAATTGCACTATTCTGATTTGTAATTGCAATTGCCCCATTCTGATTTGTAATTGCAATTGCCCCATTCTGATTTGTAATTGCCCTATTCTGATTTGTAATTGCAATTGCCCCATTCTGATTTGTAATTGCAATTGCCCCATTCTGATTTGTAATTGCCCTATTCTGATTTGTAATTGTAATTGCCCTATTCTGATTTGTAATTGTAATTGCCCTATTCTGATTTGTAATTGCAATTGCCCCATTCTGATTTGTAATTGCAATTGCCCCATTCTGATTTGTAATTGCCCTATTCTGATTTGTAATTGCAATTGCCCCATTCTGATTTGTAATTGCCCTATTCTGATTTGTAATTGTAATTGCCCTATTCTGATTTGTAATTGCAATTGCCCCATTCTGATTTGTAATTGCAATTGCCCCATTCTGATTTGTAATTGCCCTATTCTGATTTGTAATTGCAATTGCCCCATTCTGATTTGTAATTGCAATTGCCCCATTCTGATTTGTAATTGCCCTATTCTGATTTGTAATTGCAATTGCCCCATTCTGATTTGTAATTGCAATTGCCCCATTCTGATTTGTAATTGCCCTATTCTGATTTGTAATTGCAATTGCCCCATTCTGATTTGTAATTGCAATTGCCCCATTCTGATTTGTAATTGCAATTGCCCCATTCTGATTTGTAATTGCAATTGCCCCATTCTGATTTGTAATTGCAATTGCCCCATTCTGATTTGTAATTGCCCTATTCTGATTTGTAATTGCAATTGCCCCATTCTGATTTGTAATTGCAATTGCCCCATTCTGATTTGTAATTGCAATTGCCCCATTCTGATTTGTAATTGCCCTATTCTGATTTGTAATTGCAATTACCCCATTCTGATTTGTAATTGCAATTGCCCCATTCTGATTTGTAATTGCCCTATTCTGATTTGTAATTGCAATTGCCCCATTCTGATTTGTAATTGCAATTGCCCCATTCTGATTTGTAATTGCAATTGCCCCATTCTGATTTGTAATTGCCCTATTCTGATTTGTAATTGTAATTCCACTATTCTGATTTGTAATTGCCCTATTCTGATTTGTAATTGTAATTGCCCCATTCTGATTTGTAATTGTAATTGCCCCATTCTGATTTGTAATTGTAATTGCCCCATTCTGATTTGTAGTTGTAATTGCCCCATTCTGATTTGTAATTGTAATTGCCCCATTCTGATTTGTAATTGTAATTGCCCCATTCTGATTTGTAATTGTAATTGCCCCATTCTGATTTGTAATTGTAATTGCCCCATTCTGATTTGTAATTGTGTTTTTGCCCCATTCTGATTGTAATTGTAATTGCCCCATTCTGATTTGTAATTGTGTTTTTGCCCCATTCTGATTGTAATTTTGATTAAAATTACAATCAAAAATCTTTCCATATTACAATTAAAAAACGGATTTATTTCCAGCGAATGTCACTTATGGATATACGGCGGCAAATTGGAGTGGACGAATGCCTTGCGAAGAAATGGCCGATGCAATTGTTTCAAAGGGGAGGGAAACATTAGAAAAAGCGATTGAAGAAATTGATGAGGCTCCATTCGACAAATACAAAGGAGCAAAAGTGATTTATGGGGACACGGATTCGGTAGGAAATAAAACGAAAATTAAAATTGATTAAATTGAACATTTCAGGTTTTTGTTATATGCAAAGGTTAATGGCAAAAGAATCAAGGGACATTCAAATGTTTTAGGTCTTTCGAGGGAGGAAGCATTCATTATTGGCCAACAAATTGCCGATGACATCACTTCGCAAAATCCATATCCAGTCAAATTAAAATTCGAGAAAATTATGCATCCATGCTGTTTGATGGCCAAAAAACGATATATGGGAATATCATATGAAAATGCAGAAGATGAAAAAGGAAAATTTGATTCAAAAGGAATCGAGACCATTCGAAGGGATAGTCCTCCATTTGTGGCAAGGGTAATAAATAAATATTAATTTCATTTAATAATGGTTTATTTATAGATAATGGAACATTTCCTCGGAATCCTTTTTAATGAATCCATCATATCGGCCCTCGATTATTTGAAAAATCGATTGAATCGCATGGAATTTACTGAATTGGATGAATTTTTCCTCAGCGTGGATTACATTGGCGATTATAGTGAAATGTCAAAATCGCCGGCAAATAAAATTGGCAGGTTATACATAATTAAATAATTTTATTAAATATTATTTATTATTGTTCAGGGAATTATCGAAATTGTCCGAAAGGCTTACTCCTTTATATGGCGAACGTTTGGTTTATGTTATAACTCAACCAAAACAACAAAATAAAATGGAATTTAACGATGAGAACAATCCGGCCACCTATTTGTCAAATACGATTTCGGTTGACAATTTCCTGCGGAATTCAAATCTTCGACTCGATTTGGATTATTACAATCAACACCAATTATTCCCTGCTCTTCAAAGAGTGCTCGACAATATTCCATTAAAATTGGATTTGTGTTTTTTCAAATTGGATGATCAGTGGGTTCATTCTTCATTTTAATTTATTTTGTTATTTAAGTAATCAACAACAAAATCCAATTCAACTTTTATTCGGTGATGAGGATGCTCGCGCGACCATCAGAAAAATATTCATGAAGAAGGGAAATATGTTGAATACAATTGAAAAACTCAAAAGAATTTGCAATGAATGCATTGGGCCAGTAAAATCAATCGAAATCGAAGGATTCCCACAATGTTCAAACCACAATTGTCCAGTCAAAAGAAAGGCAGCAGCCACTGAGAAAATACTATCGAAAGAAGAAAATGTTTTAATTAATTTTTTCTTGTATAATTCTTAAATGTAAGAATTTCGACCCAGTGATAAAAATTTAATTTATTCAATAATTTGCAAAAATAAGAAAGAATAAAAAAGAACAAGTTTAATTAGATTTATCATTTTTATGAATATATCAAATGTTATTTTATATTCCATTGGTCATTCCGCAATTCGGATTATTCTCTGCCATAAAATTTTCAATTTCCTCAACTGTTCGTGGCAAATCAGCGTTCATGTTTTCATTGTTTTCGGCCCAAATAATCACATCATCCTCGATACGTACCTTTAAATTAATATCAATATTTATTATATTTATTTTGTTTATTTTACCCCTCCAATTCCTCGGAATTCATTCAATTTCTCTTTCACTAAATATTTTGAAAGGACCGGATCAGCGATGGCATTGTCCAACAACTGAAAAAATAAATATTATTATATAAAATTTAAATAAAAACGAACGGCATTAATGAAATAGCATCCCGGTTCGATGGTTATGCACATTCTTTCTTGAAGCTATAAAATTTAACAAATATTTTTTGTTTTGATTTATTTTTTACCGTTCTTGTGGTACGAAGTGATTTGAGGCCAGGTTTATCCGATCGAGGTAAAGCATCCTTAATTTTGAAATTATTAACATTTTTATATATTATTAATTACGCCTAAATATCCGCCAACATCATGAACATCCAATCCCTTAAATGAATAAATTATCTTAATTACCATTTTTTGATAAACCATAAAATGTCCAAGTCCATGAGGCATAAAAACGGCTCCCAATCTATTTTCAACCATTTCGTCAATGTTTCCCTGGAGCAGACCGGCCACCTTCAAATCTTCCAGAATAATTCGTTCGGCCAATTTATGCATTTCAGTCCAACGAATTCCTTAAAATGAATATTATTTTGTCATTTCAGTGTTTTTACCTGGCTTTGCTGCCTTCAATACTCCACGATTCGCTTTGAAAACAGCATTGTATACGATTTTTTGCTTTTCCGTGAATTTTCCCTTAAATTAAAATTAAATTATTATAAGTTTATTGGACAAACATTTGCAGGGAATGAGCAAGTAACATCCGAAACTAAAATTATTTGAATTTAAATTAAAATTGAAAGGCAGACCATAACAATTGTATTCAGGACCCATATCGAACAAACAAATGTCTCCATTTTTGACAATTTTATCATTGGGTGAACCTAAAAAAATATCAATTAAATATATCAATTCTTTCAAAAAATACCAGAATGTCCATAATGGAGTACGGCCGCATTGCATCCACTAAAAATTGTTTTAATTTTGATTCAATCAAAAAAAAAACCTGGCAGCAATGCAAGTATATCCCAAATGTCGGCATCCGCCCGTATAATATGAAATATGGCGGAAAAGGCTAAATTCCAATCAATTATTTTAATTTAATAATTTAAATTTTACCTTTCCAATTGATATTCGTACATTTCCGGTTTTACATGACGCATCAATTCTTTGTGGGCGTTGTTCGCAATTTTCGAAGCATAACGAAGAACTTCAATTTCCAAATCAGTTTTGAATACGCGAAGATTTGCCATAATTGGATATAACATTTTAATATCATTTGGGAATCTTCATTTAAAAAAAAATTATAAATTTGGGATAAATTGAATTATTTTTACTTGTCGATTCCAGGGAATTTAGCCGGTTCCAAAACTGAAATTCACAATATTAATAAAAATACATAATAATTAAATTCACCGTCTCCGCTATCCGTATTATCGGCTTTCTAAAATAAATAATTCAATTATTTAAGAAATTCAATTTTTACCAAAAGGAATAATTTTTTGGTATTAAAAATTTCCTGAAGTTTATCCGCAATTCCTTGGCCATTTTCGTGAAAATTGACATAATCCACCTAAATATTATTAAATAAATTGGAATATATTTTTAAAAATACTTTGTATTTGTCCAAAAACCATTTTTCCGGTTCAATCCTAATTAAAATAAATATTAATTGGAATAATTGGCAAATTCTCTTACTTTCCAATCCAAATTGCATAATCGGCGGGAAGTTTTGGCGGAAATAACAAAGATTTGCCCGTATCAATGTCAATGGCTCCAAAACAATTTGGCTCATGAACACCGAATGCCCAGAAGAAATATGATTCCTAAATTAATTTAATTTAAAAGGAAAAATTAATTAATTAATTAAAACCTGTCTAAATGCAATTTCGTCCACATCTGTATTGTATCGATTTTTTTCTTTCCCGCCTTCCAGCAAAACGCAGGTTCCTTTATTCGATGAGCCAATTTGTTTTTGTAATTCTTTTACGAGCCGCTGACGGTTTTCAATGAATAAATCGGCAGTCACCGCCAGAGTATGGGCACCACGATTGAATGACATTTTCAATCTTATTAATTAGGGTTATGTGAAATTAAAATATATTTCTAATTAAAATATAAAATAAGGTAATTTTCCTCATTCAATGAAATGAAAATAGAATTAATTAATGACTAACTAAATAAAATCATTTTTATCAGTCAGTAATTTTATGATGATGAGAAAAAGTAACCACATAACAAAGAAAAATCATTTTTGGTTTGGTCTGATAAAAAATATCAAAAAAATATATATAAATGAAAATTGGGAATGGGAATTTGGGTTGGGGAGGGGGGTTGGAGAGGAAACAAAGAGACAAAAAATGTTTATCAGAAAATGGAGCTTTTTTGCAGTCAATTCTTCCTTCTTATTCTTCTTTGTTCGGTGGTTCATTTCGTTGAATTGTTCCCCATCGTTCGATGGCCGACTTTTTATTCCTTTCTTTCCATGTCGAATTCACATCAATTTTGGAGCCACTGGAACCGAGGCCAACGCCCTGAACATGTTGTTCCGCTTGGATTGGATTTACAATGCCTTTCAAAATAGTTTAAATTATTATGCCAAATATTTTAAATTACCTTGCAAATTTCTGCCTAAACCACGTCCCTCACTCCAACCCATTGATTTTAATAATCTTAAATCATTCATTAATAAATAATGTTTTGATTATTTCATTTACCTATTCCCAACATTCGATTCATCCAATGGTGTCGCCGCTCTTGCTGCTGCCACTGCCTTCGACGATTCAATATCGCCGCCCGATTCAATGTCCGATTTTTTGTTCAATCCTAGTAAAATTATTAAACTGTCAAAAATATTAATTTCACCTGGATCATAGCCAAAATGGTCCCTTCGTTCTTTGGCTCGATCCCTGTATTGGATTTGTTGTGATTGATCGATTTCCTTTTCCTCTTGTTGATTTCTTTGAATTTCTTTGAGTTTTGCTGCCAAATTTGTCTAAATTTTAAATTATTTTTGAAATATATTTTAATTCTCATAAAACCTTATGTAAATTGCTCATTTGGATGTGTTTGTCCAGCATTTCAACATTTGGAAATTGGCGACGACAAAGGAGGCATGATTTTTTGGTCCGATCAATGTATTTTTGCTCATCAAATTTTGGCTGGGATTTGTCTTCATCGCCGCCGCCGCCGCCATCATTTTGAACACCACCATTTGGGTCGGCAGAATGAGTTGGTTGGTGGTCTGGAAATTTGGGAGACATCAGCAAATGGCAATTCTCAGCATGGGCCCGTTTGAAGTTTTTGAGGAGAAGTAACTCCAATTCGAATGGATGGCCAAAGTACCCTTTTGATTTGGTTGGTCGCCGCCACCACCATCGCCGGATTGATTCAGCAATAACAGGTCGGCCCTGGCCTGTCGCACACGGGCCTGTCGATTTGTCAGCAATCGCATTCGTCCGGGCATCATTGCATCGGCCGGAGGCAATTCACCCTGGCCATCACCACCCTCTTCTTCGTCATCCCATGGCTTCTTAAATTTAAATCGAAAATTAAAATTCAAAAAAATCACCAAACAGTCCATTTTTAAATATTTAATTCAATTCAACCTTGAGGAATGGTTCCAGCTGCGATGGTTCTTTCTTGGCAGTGCCACTTTTTGAGTCTCGTCGACCGGATGCGGTGCTAATTGGGGTTGTGGTGGTGGTCGACTCATTCTGTTGGGATTCATCCGATTTAAATGACATTTTTATTTTCTCCTGCCGCCGTGCCCATTTCATCATTTCTTTTTGTATTTCTTGCGGAGTTTTTTGCTAAAAATCCAAATTATTCAATGATTTTAATTTATATTTTACTTTATCCTCTTCATCCTGCTTTCTTTTCTTCTTTTTCTTTTCCGGTGCCTCATCTTGATGATCATCCTTCGTTTCCGTTGAAGTCGAAAGGGCTTTGGCGTCAAGTTCCAATTGTTGCTTCAAAAATAAATATAAATTAATTAAATATTTAATTTTAATTTACTTCTTTTGTAATTTCATCATTTTGATGTTGAGAAGAACACGGTGGTGCACTAATAATTGCGGATTGACTTAATTGTTTTGCCTGACGCTCTTCCTCTTGCAATTTCCTTTTCATCTCAAGGTCACCTTTCACATCAAAATATTAATTAATTTTATTATTAAATCAATCAATAAACCTCCTTGACAATCAATGTAAGTGGAATATTTCTCCGAGTAAAACATCCACTGAAATAAATCAAATATGTAAATTGGATGATTCATAAAATATGAGTCCCCCAAACATTATTCGTATTCGAGTTGTAATAATATCCAGTTTTGGCATCATAATAAAATGTGGTGCTTTGGTCATAATAATAGCCGGAAGATTGATCAAAATGAAATGAATTTGGATCAGGCGAGTCTTAAATTTATCATTTTAATTTTGAATATTTAAATGGTTAGCCGACATTTGCGCCGGAACTTTTGCGACGCCGACATTTGCGCCGCCGACTATTGCGACGCCGACATTTGCGACGCCGACTATTGCGCCGCAACATTTACAACGCCGACTATTGCAACGCCGACATTTGCGACGCCCCATGAAATGCTATTAAATTTTGTAAAATAATGTAAAATAAAATCAAATTATGATAATTTGAATTATTAGCTAAATAAATGATAAATAAATTGCTGATTAAATATTATTTAAAAATTCCAATCATCAATCAATCCAATTATCCAATCCCTTGTTGTTAAACGAAATTGTAATGCATGAAGATGAGTAATCCGTGTTGCATCATTGCGTGCATTAGGATCCTGTTGATCAAATCCAATGATTAAATCCCGAATTGCCCTATCATTTCTTATATATGTATTTGAATGGGGCACATCTTGCACCTCTCGCGTAGGGTCGATTTCATGAGGCCTCAGCCTATTACGCTGCTATTCTTTCTCAGTTTTCCATTTTGTAAAAGCAAAATTATTTCGCTTTTTAATGATATGAGTAATATAATTTCAACAAAATTCTTTTGATAAACAATAGTTCGCATTTCTGAAGCGTCGCAAATGTCGGCGTCGCAAAAGTCGGCGTCGCAAAAGTCGGCGTCGCAAATGTTGCGGCGCAAATGTCGGCGGCGCAAATGCTGCGGCGTCGCAAATGTTGCGGCGCAATTGTCGGCGTCGCAAATGTTCCCGGCGCAAATGTCGAATCACCATTTAAATTATACCATAAGTGGGCAAATAACCAAATGGAGTTGAGACACTTTGTCTTGCTGGTCCTTCGATGTGGGCAATTGGAATTTGTGCTCCAGGTTGTGCTCTGCCCATTTGCGCAATTCTAATTGCATTTTGCGCTAATTGGGCAGCCGAATTTGTTGGATCTTTTCATTATTCAATTGAGACTAAATCAATAAAAAAAAACCTTCATGAATGCTGGCACTGCTTATTCCACTTTGACTTTTCAAAACATTTACATTTTCCATAATCAAAATTTGATTCAATGATTGGCGAGAATATGTAATTATAACTGTAAAAATTAATTTTGGTTGAATTTATATTATCATTCACAATAACCTGCACAATTATCAATATATGGTATTATTTTGTTGAATGTTTGTAGGATATATCCGGCCTCCTCCAATGATCTCATTTGAACATAAGCATAAAGTTTTGATGATGCAATTTGCACTCGTTGAATAATCAAATTTGTGTATTTCGATATTGACTCTCGAATACTCTCCTCCGTTACCGTCGATGGTAATTCACGAATTAGTAAAGCTGAAATAATGAATTAATTTATGAATTATTTTCAAACTATCGGAAGGTGACACGCCGACCATTCCATAGCCCTTTGCTTCCATTGCATCTGATTCCTGTCTTGAGCATCCGCATTTAAAACAATTTGTTCGTCGATTGAAATTATTTATTGTACACTAAATCACATACTTTTATATTAAATAAGAGAATATTAGATAACCTTGGCACAAGTCCAATCAGAGGTTAATGGATTATAAGGTTGTCGTTCTTTTGTCGATTCCTCGCGCGAATATTCCAATCTCACTTGAAATCCGTCATCCATTCGCAAATAGCCCTAACAAAGGTTTATTTTAACAACTAAAATATATCCCATTCTTACTTGATTAAAATTCACCCATGATTCGGCTGTGCTAATTTCCGAAAATTCAATAAAACCAAACACTCGAACTGAGCCACCATCTGTGTTCCTTCGCACAACTCTGATATCAACCGGATGATATCCTTGTCTTGCAAGCAATATATTGAGCTTCACAAATAAATATGAAAAATGTATTTTTGGATAAATAAAATACCACATCTTTATCCGCATAATTTGGTAGCGATGTCAATATTATTTTATTTGATGCTTTTGTTTCATTCGGAGAACGACGTCGAGAGAACTGAATTTTAGAATATTTTCGATTAATATAATAAAAATTACCGGAACTGCTGGACTCCTGCTTCGACTTCTTCTTCTTCGTGGTGGTGGTGAACGTCTTCGTTCATAACGATAATTTCTTTCTTCTTTGTTTTTGTGATGGTCATTTCGGTAATCGCGATCTCGTTGAGAATTGGATGAACTGCTTCTGCTTATTGAACTTCGGCTTCGCGAACTGCTGGATCTCGACCGTGATTTTGATCTACGGTTTCGACGACTCATAATTTTTATTAATTTTAGTTATATTCCTAAAATAAAATCATCGGATAAGACATAATAACATAACAAATGTAAATATAAAATTTTTTTACGCTTTGCTTTTTGATAAAATTAAAAATTTTTTACATTTTACTTTTTACACTTTTTTTTGAGAAAAAGAGAACAAGCGGAAATAGAATAGTAAACATTCGCGCGTGTTTGTGTTTATTAGCCTTGCCTTGCCTTACTGACGGAGCGCGAGCTTTAGGTTTTTTAGATAACAAAAACATGGTTTTTTGATAAATGTAAAATATCGACGAACAGACTGATTAAAAAACATTGTATTATTTTGAAATGATGTTGTGTATTTTAGCAAATGATGGCTAAAGAAGGATTTTTTAAATTTCGATTCCTACGTCGACTTTATGGCCCAATATCAAGAACTATCGACAAAACTGTGATGTTTCAAAGAGAGGCCGTTAAAAAAGCTGATCGAATTTCAAAAGGCGAAAAAGTTCCAGCTCCTATTTATGAAGCAGAAGAAAGAGTTTTAAGGGAATTGTCAAAAGATTCAAGGATAAAAGAGGTAAATTTAGTATTAAAAATTGAAATTTTAATTTTTAAAGGAAATTAATAGAAAAAATGAAGATCTTATTGGAAATGTCAACAAAATTACGATTACTTCAAAGGATCCAATTGAACCGGAGACATCAAAAAGGTTTTAATTCTTTTTGATACCCTTAAAAATAAACTTATTATTAAAGAGAACTTCCAAAGAGGCCATGGGAATATGAACATGATAATAAACAAGATTATGAATATGGATTTTTTGAACCACCACTTGAAAAATTGGAAAAAAATCGGCTAATGTTAAGAGAGGCATTGGAGGTTTATATTAATTATTGTAACCAACCAAATCAATACACCTTTTTTAGATTCTTAGAGCAAGGATGGAGAAAGAATTACACCCAAATGAAAATCAGAAAAATGAGGAATTAAATAATATGTTAAATGCACATCCAGTAAGCTACTTCTTTTATTAATAAAATAATTTTTTAATTTTCGGCTGCAAAAAGAGTCGATCAAGAAAAATTGGAAACAATGTGGAAATATTTTAGACCATTCGCCGAAAGGCGCCAACAGAAGGTACAAAATAATTTATATTTGTTAAATAATGTAAATTTTTAGATTGTTATGAAACAAGATTTGGACACATTTTCAAGCTTTATAGAAGGCGGTGACAAAAAACGTGACCCGAGATATAAACAAATCATGAATCGATTGAGGGCAGTGAAGCAATCATTGCCCGAATTGGAGGAATTGGAACATCTTGAACAGCAGGTTTATTAGCATTTTTGGTGCTAAAATTAACAATAAAAATTAATTAAGGATGAAACGGGTCAAACAATCAATTTTAGAAAGGAATTAGAAGAAAAGCATGAAAAGGAAATGAAAAGGCTGGAGGAAAGATTAAAAGAATTTCGGATGGTAATTTTTGATCAATTTTTAATTATTTTTTTTTATATTTAGATGGAGGAGGAAGAGAGCAAATCAAATGATAAAAATAAGAAATAAATACATTGTTTTTTTTTTGTTATTATAGAACAAATAAATCATTCAAAAAATATCACAAAAATATAATAAATTTATATATGTTGATTGATTCAAATATTTATTCAAAATTTAATTAATTAAAATTGTTTTTTTAATCAATAAAGCAAGCAAAATTAATAAACGAATTGCCTGTGCAATTTCTGGTGGCATTGACAGGTTAAAAATAATCACAATCATAATCAAAAACGACACATTTATAGTGCAGTCACTGCTCTTTTATTGAAAAAACGAGGCTATGAAGTGGTCGGTGTTCATATGGTAAATTCCGAAATATTTCCAAAAAATATTTATTTTTAGGTTAATTGGGATTTACAAGAGGAGAATCAAGGTTAAAAACATCAAAATTAATAAATTGTATTGATTTTATTTTTCAGATCCATTTTCATGCCCCAGAACGAAGGATTTAGCGGATGCGAAAAAACTCTGCCAAAAATTGGATATTGAATTACATATTGCCAATTTTGTGAAGGAATATTGGAACATTGTTTTCGAGTAAAATTTATCAATTATTTATTATTTAAAATTATTAATTTTTAAAGGAATTTTTTAACAAATTATCGCCTGGGTCGTACAATTGTGCCGGATATTGATTGCAATAAGTAAAATGAATTAATTTAAATTTGATAATATTAAACCATCCATTTTAGATACATTAAATTTGATCTTTTGTCAAAATTTGTCGCTGAAAAACTTGGAACGAATTTAATTGCAACCGGCCATTTTGCAAGAACAAACCAAGGAGAATACTTCGAAAATTTATCCAATCAAAAAGGTTCCTTTTCGCATGAATATTCAATTAATTTTTGTTTTATTTAAGTTAAATTACTTCGGGCCAAAGATCCATTGAAAGATCAAACATTCTTTTTGTCTTCATTAAATCACAAACAATTGAGGAATATTTTGTTCCCGGTTGGTTCACTTTACAAAAGTGAAATCAGAGAAATTGCAGCCAAAGAAGGATTGGAACAATTTGTCAATAAACAAGAAGTAAATGAAGAAAATAACAATGTTTAACATTGTATTTTAGAGTATGGGAATTTGTTTTATTGGAAAAAAGGCAAAATTCGAAGAATTCCTAAGCAAATTCATCGATCCAATCGAAGGCCATTTTGTGGATATTGACTCTGGAGAAAGAATATTGAATTTGAAGCATAAAGGAGTGCATAATTTTACAATTGGAAAAAGAATTCCACCTCAAATGAATGCAGGAAAATTGATGGGAAATAACACTGAAGGATTATATGTTGCCGAAATTGATGCAAAAAATCAAACAATTTTTGTGGTAAAATCCAAAAATAATTTAATTAATTTTACGAAAATTATTAGTGTCGAGGATATTCTCATCCAAAATTATATGCAAAACGTTTCGGTAATTTAATTTATGCATAAATAAATAAATTTAATTGTTTTTTAGTAATTCTCAAACCAAAATGGATTGGAAATGACCCGGAATATATTCGGACAATAAATGAAAATGGAAAATTGCGAATGATAATTCAACGAACACATTCACCGTATTTATGCAAAATTCATCCAATCAATGGGAATAATTTTGATTCCGAATCGATGGAAATTGAACCAAATTTACCGACAAGAGCCGTTGCCCCGGGACAAGTTAGCAGAAATATAAACTAAATTAATTAAATTAAATTATTATTTTTTAGGTTTGTGTTTTTTACAATGGCAATGAATGTTTGGGATGTGCCGAAATTGATAGAATCATTCAAACATTATAAAATTATTTATTTTTGAAAAAGAATAAAATGTTTACTTTTTTTTTAAATAATAATTTTCATTCATTTAATTTTGATGAGAAAATATCTTCAATTTCGTTTTTTTGTTGCAATTTATTTCATTCTAATAAATAGATTAAATCCAATCGAATGTCGGATCAAATCACCACAAATCAATTGGTTCAATTGCTTGAGGCAACACTTTTACCCGAAACTGTGAAGAAATCGCAGAATGAATTACTCCAACTTTCGGCAATTCCAGGTTTAAATTAAATTCCATTTTATTAAAATACTATTTTTGTAAAGGTTTTGCCCGCATTTTATTGCAAATTATGGTCAGTGCAAATTATCCAAATCATATTCGAAATGCGGCTGCGGTGGCATTGAAAAATTTTGTGAAAGCAAATTGGTCGGGCGAAGGGGAAGCACCGTTGGGCGAAAATGAAAGAGAAGAATTGCGGAACGCACTTTTGGAGACAATGTTCCAGGTTTTGCTTTAGTCAATCATTCTTCCATTTTGTTATTTTAGCTTCCACCATTTTTACGTTCATTGATGACCGAAATTGTTTGCCAAGTGAGCCGAGTCGATTTTCCGGAGAATTGGCCAAGATTGATTCAAATGTTGGCCGAAAATCTGCAAAAAACGACAGATTTTGATCAACTCGTCGTCACACTGGGCACATTGGACCAAATGGTTAATCGATACAGGCACGAAATGCGATCAGACCGTCTTTGGCGTGAAATAATATTCGTCGTCCAAAATGTAAATTATAATTTTAAATTAATTTATTATAATTTCAAATTTAGGTGGCCGAACCATTGACTCAACTTTATTCGAGAATGCTTCAATATTTGCCCAGCCAAGAGGGCGGAAACCAACTCAGCTATTCAGATCGAATTTCCTGGTTGCAAATTGTGCTTGGCCTCACTCGAATTTATCACTCATTAATTTCGCAGGATTTGCCGGAATATTTTGAGGTAACAAAAAATCCAATAAATTATTTAATTCCATTTTTTTAAGGACAATTTGACACCTTGGATGGAAGGATTTTTACAAATGTTGGAATTAAAATTGCCGGAATTGGAACAAAAATCATTGGACATTGAGGCGAATGAGCACGATCGATTGCGAACGGAAATATGTGAAATTGCCACATTATTCTCGCAACGATTCGAGGAATGTTTTACGCCGTATACTCAAAGATTTATGGCCTCCGTTTGGAATTTGCTTGTTTTGATGGATAGCAAAATAAGGTAAATATTTTATTTTAATTAATTTATTAATTAATTAAGATTTGATGCTTTGGTGAATGCGGCGCTCAATTTCCTTGCGGCCATTTGCCAACGGCCACATTATTCTGCCTATTTTCGGGAAGAGGGAGTTTTGAAGGCCATTTGTGAAAATGTTATTGTGAAAAATTTGATGCTGAGAAATGAGGATTTGGAAATTTATGAGGCAGAACCATTCGAATTTTTCAAAAGAGATGTTGAAGGTTGGTTCTAGTATAAAATTTAGGTAAAAATCCCTTGGGTACCTTTACCTTTTTTGTAGTTAACTGGTTTTTTGGTCTTTAGTTTAATTTTCATCTACACGAAAATTATTTGCAAATTTTTCCTTATATCCCCTTGTGGTCTTATAGGGCAACTTAAGAAAAAAAAGCGTGACCATTTAGCGCATTGGGATGTCGCTCGCTTCAGTGAGAAAAGGACTCGAGTTCGATTCCCATTGACGGCTTTTAGTTTTTCATTTTTATTTTATTTCATTTTTTTGTGTTTTTCTCAGGGAATGGAACGAAAACTTTTTTATAAGTCCAAAAATGACATATTAGCTCCCCTCAGCCTCGCCAAATGGGAGATGACTTTAATTTAAATATATTAAAATTTAGGTTCCGATTTGGAGACTCGTCGACGCGGTGCATCCGAATTTGTGCGGGCATTGTGCAAAGAATTTGAGCAGGAAGTTTGCGCACTTTTGTCCGAAGTCATTCAGCAATTCCTCTCTCAATATGAACAAAATCCGTCGCAACATTTCATCATGAAGGATGTTGTCTATTTTTTGGTCACTGCTTTGGCCTCAAAAAGTACCACAACCCGGCACGGGGCAACGGACACGAGTCGATTGGTTTGTTTCTATTTTACATAAATTATTCCAATTTATTTATTTTTATTTAGATCGATGTTTGCAGTTTTTATCAGCAAAATGTTCGTCCGGATTTATTGTTTGGCTCTGCGAATGAATTGCCAATTATTCGCGGCGATT
Organism: Pratylenchus scribneri; assembly: GCA_030063045.1. Classification (NCBI taxonomy): domain Eukaryota; kingdom Metazoa; phylum Nematoda; class Chromadorea; order Rhabditida; family Pratylenchidae; genus Pratylenchus; species Pratylenchus scribneri. Next base: position 3,560,195 of record JAQSEB010000114.1, on the reverse strand, counting down.
CACTCAAATATTTGGTCCTTTTCCGAGGCCAACTCACCGCCGACCAAATCCTGGAATGTTTCCGCGGGGAAAATGGCAAAACTGACAAATCCATAATTCGGTTCCTCTCATCCAACCATTTTTTGCTCCATCATTATGCCGCATATGCAATTGAACGACTTCTCATGCTCAAAATACCGAACACTCAAAATCAGGTTAAAATGGCAAAAAAACCATTTAAAATTAATATATTTTCAGTCTCCATTCACATCGGAAACAATTCAATTGGGCACTTTGATTGATGCACTTTTTGGTTGTTTTTCTCTGCCGCAGGCGTATGAAACCCATTACATTATGAAGGCATTGATGCGAACATTCTCAATAATAAATGTAAATTTAAACCACCAATTAATTCATATTAAATATTTTTAAGGATGAAATGGCACAACAAAATGCACACATTTATGTCCGTAAACTTTCACAAATGATCGTCGATGCAATTCGTGTGCCCAAAAATCCATTGCTGGTCCATTTCATTTTTGAGTCTTTGTGCGTTTTGATCAAAAAAGTAAAATAAATAAATTAATAAAAATGCAATTAATATTTCCAGGCATACACCAAAACGGAAGGAGGATTGGACAAACACATAATTCCGGTCGTTGAATTAATTATTCAAAATGATGTGGCCGAATATACGCCGTATGCCCTTCAATTGATTGGTTTAAATTTGATTATTTCCAATCAATTATTATTATTTAGCATTATTGTTGGACCAAAGCCATCGAGAATTGCAGAGGGGTGCTGCGGTCAACCAAGAGGCATATGTTGCCTTTTTCCCCTCATTGTTGAGGCCGGATTATTGGGCACGATCGGCGAATGTTCCAGCATTAATACTTGTTCTGGGCGCATTCATTCGATGCCTTCCACAACTTCCATTCGGCGACCAATATTCCGACCAAGTTTTGGCAATTTATCAAAGATTAATTGCCTCAAAGGCCTACGATATTCACGGATTTCGGCTGGCCAATGCCTTCCTCAATCATTTGGATGTAATATTTTTAAAATCCTAAAATTTAATTAATTATTTTTAATTTAGAATTATCCGAAAATGTCCAGCAATTCCATTCTTCTGGCAATGCTGAATCGAATGCACCAAAACAAAACAACAAAATTTGCCAGGCAATTCACCATATTCATTTTCCGTTTTGGGGCATTGAAGGGTGGATTGGCACTTGTCAATGTAAAAAAATTGATTATTCCAAATAAATTAAATTAATTAATTTTCAGGTACTCGAAGGAATTCAATCCGGCCTTTTTTCGATGCTCCTGGACAGAATATTAATCCCAGAATTGCGTCAAATGCCACAAACGACGACATTCGAGGAAAAACGCGTGGTGGCCATCGGGGCTGGCCGGCTGATCACCGAAGCAATTGGATATATTGGGTGAGGAGAAGGAGGGAATATTCCGGGTCAAATAATGCCAAAAAAATTGAAAGGAATAATTACGCATTGATGGTAGAAATGGTGGTCAACATTTTGGAGGCATTTGAACATAAAGGCCAATCACCGGCAGCAGCCACCACAACCGCAAATGATGAAATGGACGGAAACGAATTGGAATACAGCGACCCGTATTGCAAACTGACAAATGCCCAACATCCGGAACCATTTGTGCCCGAAGTGACGAACATAAAAAGTAAATCACAATCAATCAATATTCCCCTTTAATATTTCATTTTTAGACCATTTTGCCCAAGCAGTCCTCGTCAGTGCGCAGAACACGAAACCCGAAAGTTTGGAATGTTTGAATGCTCGAGTTCTAAGTTGCCTGCGTGCTTATTCAACAAATGTTTAATAATAGAAATTTGATGAAGAGAAAAAGGAAGGAGGAACTTTCCTTGAATGAATCGATGAATATTATTTAAATTAATTTAACAAATCAAAAACGAGTTTGTTTCCGTTTTCAATCTCCTTTTATTTTATTTTCTTACAATTTTCCCTGTTTTATTTTCGACTTTTTCGATAAATTATTTCCGCTTAAAAATTTTGGAAAATCAGCAAAAAGAGTTCATTTTTGGGGAGTTTGAATGAGTTAAACCTACCAAAATGGTGGAAAACGGACGGGAAAAGGGATGGGGATTGGAACTGGATGATGGAATGAAGGAATGAACGAGGTCAACTGGAAGGGCAATTCGGGAAATTGGGCATATCCCCTCTCGCCTGTATCCTTGCAAATCCTTTCTTATGTCATTCTTCCTTCCTCCTTTTCTCGCCAAGATGCGTTGATCGGTCAGCCGCGCGATTCAACAAACCAACCACATCTATCCATAAGGGCGGAATGCCTTCCCATTAACAAAAAATAATTCTATCGGTTCGATTTTTCCTTAATCCATTCCCAGACCTTCGATTTGCCTAAATTCGGAAAAAGGAAAGTTTTTGTGTGATCTGAATTCTTCAAATGGTGTCAATAGGACGCCGACTTTCCTTGACCAAAGGTGGACGCCTCAGTTTGGGTGAAAGATTGGGCGATTTGACGGCAGAAGCATTCCGGGCATATGGAGAATTTGTGGGTCGTCATCCTGGCAAAGTAAGTAAAAAAAATGCATTTTTGTGTCCATATTCACACTTTTGGAATCGGAGGTTTAAGCGTGATTGGGCAAAAAGGAGAAAAAAAAGTTTTAAAAAAACCCTCCACCAAAGAGTATCGAACCCACGTTCTCAAGTAGAAAAACCAAGGCAGTTAACCACTCTGCCACACGACGCATCCGATCCCAATTTATCAAAAGAATCTATGTTTAATAGAAGAAATTAGAATTTAGCATAAAACTGGATAAATAAGGCTTAAAAATATCAAAAAATAGCAAATAAAACAAGAATTAAAATAATAATATTGCAATTAAGGTGCTCATTTTTATGTTGGCATTTACGGTGCTCACATTGCCTGGCATTGCCTATATTCGAATTAATTTGGACCTATACAAAGTCCTCCTTCCCTCCCTGATCCCCTCTCCACATTCCCCCATCAATTTCCAGCTTTTCGTCCCTTTGGATGCCCCGGTTCGATTCGAATTTGAAAGTCAAAAAATGTACGATCAAATTCCCCTCGGCCAATTGGAAGTAGATCCGCCACCCTCTTTGATAGCCACGCCGGCCCCTTTGCCGGCTGCCTCTGGCCAAATGAATGAAGTGCCAACGGCAGAGGCAGCCGCCAATGAATTGAGGGACATTCCTCGGAAAAGGCAGACAAGATCGGCCAGAAAGGGCGATAATGGTTTGGAAATTGGTTGTTGAATGTTGAATTCCCCTAAAAAGATCCATTGGCTCCTCAACATCACGACATTCTTCGATTTTATGTTGTGCATAAAAATTATGAGAATTTATTGGTCAGCGAAACATTGGGAAAATTGTGGGAATATACTTTGGAAATGATGGCAGTCAAAATGGAATTGGACGGAGAAACGGTTGGAGGAAACAAATGGGGGGAAAATGGCCAATTCATTGTTTTAGTGGGCATTCGAGGATTTTTGCCGAAAAAGTCCGGGCCAAGAAAAATGCACAAATGAGTGAGTGGATTTAGGGCATTTGGATGGATTGAAATGATTTTTTAATAGGCTGAATATTTGGCTAAAACATGCCGAAAATTTGTTCCGAACCAATGGAACAAGGTTAAAAAGAGGGAAATTGGACATTCCAATTTAAAATTAAGGAACAATCCAAATTTGCAACTTTCATATCCAGTCATGTAATCCGCAACATTAAAAAGGGTAATTAATATTATTTAAAAGGTATTTATTCAATCGGCCAAAGGACATTGGCAACATCATTTATGGGGTCAATTATTAGGCCAAATTATTATTCATTTTATTATAGGTGAATGTGACCGGCCAAAAACATGAAATTGTCGGCGCCAGGGTCAGTACCCCCCACACCCTCTTTCCCTCATTTCCCTCATTCCATCCACAGGTTTTGACCATCCATTGGGTTTATCCAAAAACATTCTTCGGCTAATCCCCTCATTTCTTGGTCAGTTTATCACTTTTCCGAATGTTGGCAACAATTTGGCCTCTTACTACAAATATCGAGAATATTTGAACCAATTTTGGGATGCCAAAACTCATGTAATATTCCATCAAACATTTCCCCCAATTTCCCCTTCTTCAAAAAGGAATCGGACATCAAATTTATTCCCCACAAGTTCGTTTCATTTCCCCAAACCAAAATTGTCTTTTCCCCAAAAAGCGACAAAGCAATGGACGATGAATTGCGGTTGATCATCGAAACGGCAGTGCCTTTTGCAGTGCCGGCCACACTCCAATTGATGCTTTTTGTTTATTTTACTAATTTGGCGAAGGATGTGCGCAAATCCAAACCAATGGAAGCCTTTTTTGGGGTCATTAGTGTTTGCCTCAGTTTGGGTGCCACATTCGGGTGGGCAAATGCCAATTAAAATGCCCCAATTCTTCCACCGAATTTAGGATAACTTTCTTCGCTGGCCTTCATTTCAATCCAGTCAAAAACATTCAATTTTATTCAATAAATCCCCCATTCCCGAAAGTAGGTTTCCAGCACAATGCCTTTCCTCATTTTGGCCGGCAAGTCCATTCATTGCCCCAAATATTTTTAAATATTTTCTGTTCATTTTTAGTTGGGGTCGATGGTAATCCATCAATTCAATTTGAATCCACCTTCCATTCCCTCCATTTTTCGATGCTTTTTTGCTGTTGGGCGCTTGGCGAATGACCGACCCCCGTTGGTCATTGGAACGGCGAATGGGCGTCACAATGAGTGATGCCGGCGCCTCAATTACGGTCACTTCATTGGTTCGTCCAAATCCTCACCAAATTCCAATTATTCCCAATTTGTTTTCCAATTTTTGACCAATTTTGGCTGCTTTGGTCAGTTTCCTCCCTCCTCCAATCCTCTGGTCATTTTCCCCATTATTTTGATCCAGCCCTTGGCTATTTTCTCTCGCCAACCCCAGCCGTCGGTGATTTCTGTATTTTGACGGCCGTTGGAGTTGCCATGGATTATTGTGGGCCCAAAAATATATTTGTAATAATTTTGAAGTTTATCAAATCACATTCTTTGCGGCAATAATGGTCTACGGTGGAATGAGGGAGGAACAAGGCGGATTGGCCGCCTTTTTCCGTTGCCGTCGAAGTGGGAATCAAGGGAGGCTGGAAATTAGCAAAGAAGGCGAAAATGATGGAAATGGGGAAGGGGAAAATGGTGGACGAAGATTGACGGATGAATTCAATGAACGTGAGGAAGGAAAGACATCCCCAAATTGTAATCCATTTGCATTTGATTCAGCCACTTTGATGCATCGATTCTTCAAACAATATTTTGGCCCATTCATTTTGCGAAGGGAAGTGAAAGCCGTCAGTTGGCTCATTTTCCTCCTTTACATTGCCGTATCCTTTTATGGATGCGCAAATATGAGGGTGGAAATTTCGCCGAAGAAATATATTCGGGACAATTCCCCAATTCAAACATTCGTCTATCTTGCCGGTCAAATTGTTATTTTACCTTCAAATTATTCCATTCATTCATTCAGATAAATACATTTGGGCGGATAATGTGATGGTTGGTTGGGGCCAATTTGGCCCAATCCCCTCCCATTCCATCCATCCCTTTTTCAGCCCACAATCCACATAATGAGTCCACCTGACTTTCGGAATAGTTCGCAACGTGCTCGATTCAATGAAATGGTTTTTCTCTTGGAGAACACCAAATATAGCATTGGCCGTGTTTCAACCAATTTATGGGCAAGTGTCCATCCAAAATGCCTGCCCCAATCCATTCATTCCCTTTTATTAGCTTTGGGAATATCAATCATTTTTGAATGATTTCCCCGAAGTTCATTATGAAAGGGATTTCTATAAACGATTTTATTTGCGTAATTTCTTTGGCCAATTCGATTATCAACAATTTCGGGGCACTGTCAAAATCAGGGATGACGTGCCGGATGGGCATCCGTGCATTCGGGCATTCTCTTTCCAAACCAGCTTTTATGGGCTTGATTCATGGGATAAACGCGAGTCCATCCAAAATTAATTAAAATTTGGACCAAAATTTAAGGCCAAGTCGAATTATTCCATTGGCGGGCCATTCTCGCCCAATTCCCCGAATTTGATGCATTTTTGGCCGGCATTTTCTCCCCATTCCTCATTGACCAAAGACGCACAATTGCGCCATCCTCAATGCAGGTTGGCATTCGAATTTGATTCAATTTTTAATTCAAAATTCAGTCCGTCGGTTCTGCCGTTGCCGTCATGACCCTAATTTCATTGTTTTTCCTTCCCGATAAGCAATCCGTCTTTGTCATGTCATTTTCGCTGATCTCCATTTCAATGGGTGTTTGTGGATTTCTTTGGCATGTCCCCCAACCCCCCCCCCCTCCTCAATACACAAATTCATTCATTTATTTAGCATTTGGGGCTCCGATTTGGATTCCGTCTCCATGGGCTGTAAGTCCATTAATTTCCCCATATTCCCCTCTTCCATCCACACAAAAAGGCATCATAATGGCCATTGGTTTGGCCGTTGATTTTTCCATTCACATTTGCTACCGTTATCATCGATGTTCGGCCGAAGTTGCCACAATGACGGCCGAGGCATATCCCCCCCCCCCCCATCCCTTATTCATTTCCCCTCAATTTTCAGCAAAAAGTCATCGAAACTTTGTCCATTGTTGGGTTGGCTAATTCCATTCCAATCCCCTCTAAAATATTTTCTTTTGAAGTTATCCCGTTCTCCAGGCTGGCGGTTCTACACTTTGGGCGATGACCACCCTTCCTTTGGTTCATTTATTCATAAAATAATTGCCTTTTCAATCCCGTCATTCATTCAGATTCCGGCCTATTTGGTCCGTGTCTTCTTTCAGGTTGCCCCATCCCACCAATTCCCTTTCAATAATTCCCTAAAGACCGTTGTTCTCGTCAACATTTTTGGCCTCATCCATGCCCTCGTCTGGCTGCCCCAATTCATTTCGGCATTGGACCCGGTGGAGCGAATTCGTTGGCCTTTTCCATTCTCGCCTCATTTTCCACCTTTTTTTTGCAGCCCGTCGAATTCGGCATCCTCACATCGAATGAATTGGCCAAATGGCTGCTGATTGGCCTCATTCAAAACAAATTCATTCATTCATTTTCGCTCAATTTTCCCCAGCCAAATCTGCGCAAAAATGGAATAAATAAATAATTTCTTTCCCTATTTTTAACATCAATAAAACTCGTTTCATTTATTTTTTATGCTTTTTATTATTACGTCCAATTTGCCCTCAAAAAATATGTTTGGAGTGAATATGCCCCCAACTCCCAATCATCCAAATTGACTTCGGATTCCCCAAACAAATTTGAACAAAATCCGCACAAATCCTTTTCAAATCCCCTTTCATCCCCTCTCTAATCTGTCTCCCAAATTTAATTTGCCTAATAGGAAATTTGGGAGGAAATGCGTTCATCCATTGAGCAAACAAAAATAATGGGAAAGTGGGGAAAGGTGTCAATTTGATTGGAAATTGAATTTAATCGAACAAATAAATATATTTATTCTACATTTCATTTGGCCCATATTCCCCTCCATTCCTTTCCAATGCCAATGCCTTCACCTCCTTCAATTTTCATTGTTCATGTAATTTGATCATTTCCTTCCATTCATTCATTTCCTCCCAATTTTCCATTGAATCCAGAGGCCGCCAATGTTCCCCATTTTCCATTCATTCGACGCCCCTTTCCCTCCTCCCTCTCTCTCGATCACCTTTCTACGCACGGGTGGAACAAATTCGCGCAAAAGAGGGCCAAGAGGGGGAGGGGCCAACCGGTCCCTTTTGCTGCCCTCTTCAAAAGGGGAGCATCCTTTCCTCATTTTCCCCTTCCCTATAGGCCCGTTCCAGATTGCGCGCACAATGAGAAGGAAAGCATTGTTTTCAGTTGATCATCCATCCATCCACCATTCATTCAATCGAGTGAAATTGAAGGGAAATTGAATAGTCAAATGACGCAAACAAGAAGGCAATGCAATATGTATTTGCGGGAATAGCATTCGAATATACATGGATGGATGGATGAGCCGATTGGCCCTAAATCTCAACTAATCCTCATCCTCCCTTCCCCCTCCCACTTTATGGCCCCAAATGCCAATGCCCTCATTCCCCCTCCATCCATTTTATCCATATCTCCCCCTTCATTTTACGCTTTCATTTCATTCATTTCCCTCTCAATTTCTCCCAATTTTTAAGTCAATTTTCCCCCAAAAATGGCCATTTCTCTCCTATTTTTACTGATTGTGCTCACTTTTGGGTCCATCCATGCCGCTGAACATCCAATTGAATCGACCACCTCCTCCGGTATTCCCATTCCTCCCTTATTTTCCATTTATTAGTATATTTCCAGCAGGTTCCAATGAAAAGTTGTCTGCCGGTTCCCAACCTTCCGCCTCACCGGCCACCCAAACTGCTTCTTCTTCGGCTGAATTCTTCTCATCCAGCAGCAGCCAGCCTCCCGCAGTTTCGCCCTCAGCCCAGCCACATCCACCTGGTTCCGAACCGGCTCCTTCCGAGCAAAAGGTTGCTCCCTTTTTGCCCATTTTCCCAAAATTCATTCCCCCAAAGGTGAGTGGCCAATCCGTCGAAAAGGAAAAAGCGGAGGAGAATGGAGTTGGTGGCCCTCCAAAGGTTCAAAGGAGATGAATTCGAAAAAATATTTTTTGCTTTTTAGGATTCGGGCACCCCGGGCAAATTGGCTGGCTCATCCAGCGCTGAATGTTTGTTCATCATCAATTTATATTTAATTTCCTCTCAAATTCTTCAGCTTCCGGTCATTCCGTTGCTGATCAATCTTCTCCTTCTTCTCCAACGGCAAATGGAGTAAATGGACAATATTCGGGCTGGATTGGGTCTTCCCTTTTGACAATGATTGCCATCGGCGCATTGATTGTATGAAGGATGAGAATGGCAACGATTTCGGATCAAAATTAAAAAGATCATCCATCGATTTGGAATTATTTTTCCCATTTTTTAACAAATCTTTTCTGTCCAAATCCGAGTGTATCCTTTTTTGATGAGTAAGTAAATCCATTTTTCCATTCCTCTCCTCTCAAATAATATATTACGGTGATAATCCTTCCATTTTAATGATGACCCCGACAGGAATCGATGATTGTTTTCAAATATGTAATTCTTTTCAATCTTTCCTCTTTTATTTAATTACATAAAATGATAAAAATTCAATTACAGAATTATAATTACAAATCAGTGGGGCAAAACTCAAAACACATTTACAATTACAAATCAGAATGGGGCAATTACAATTACAATTCAGAATGGGGCAAAACACAATTACAATTCAGAATGGGGTAATTACAATTACAATTCAGAATGGGGCAAAACACAATTACAATTCAGAATGGGGTAATTACAATTACAAATCAGAATGGGGCAATTACAATTACAATTCAGAATGGGGCAAAACACAATTACAATTCAGAATGGGGTAATTACAATTACAAATCAGAATGGGGCAATTACAATTACAATTCAGAATGGGGCAAAACACAATTACAAATCAGAATGGGGCAATTACAATTACAATTCAGAATGGGGTAATTACAATTACAAATCAGAATAGTGCAATTACAATTACAATTCAGAATAGTGCAATTACAATTACAAATCAGAATAGTGCAATTACAATTACAATTCAGAATAGTGCAATTACAATTACAAATCAGAATAGTGCAATTACAATTACAAATCAGAATAGTGCAATTACAATTACAAATCAGAATAGTGCAATTACAATTACAAATCAGAATAGTGCAATTACAATTACAAATCAGAATAGTGCAATTACAATTACAAATCAGAATAGTGCAATTACAATTACAAATCAGAATAGTGCAATTACAATTACAATTCAGAATAGTGCAATTACAATTACAAATCAGAATAGTGCAATTACAATTACAAATCAGAATAGTGCAATTACAATTACAAATCAGAATAGTGCAATTACAATTACAAATCAGAATAGTGCAATTACAATTACAAATCAGAATAGTGCAATTACAATTACAAATCAGAATAGTGCAATTACAATTACAAATCAGAATAGTGCAATTACAATTACAAATCAGAATAGTGCAATTACAATTACAAATCAGAATAGTGCAATTACAATTACAAATCAGAATAGTGCAATTACAATTACAAATCAGAATAGGGCAATTACAAATCAGAATGGGGCAAAAACACAATTACAATTCAGAATGGGGCAAAACACAATTACAATTCAGAATGGGGCAAAAACAATAACAATTCAGAATGGGGCAATTACAATTACAAATCAGAATGGGACAATTACAAATCAGAATAGGGCAATTACAAATCAGAATGGGGCAAAACACAATTACAATTCAGAATGGGGCAAAAACAATAACAATTCAGAATGGGGCAAAACACAATTACAATTCAGAATGGGGCAAAAACAATAACAATTCAGAATGGGGCAATTACAATTACAAATCAGAATGGGGTAATTACAATTACAAATCAGAATGGGGCAATTACAATTACAATTCAGAATGGGGCAAAACACAATTACAATTCAGAATGGGGTAATTACAATTACAAATCAGAATGGGGCAATTACAATTACAATTCAGAATGGGGCAAAACACAATTACAAATCAGAATGGGGCAATTACAATTACAAATCAGAATAGTGCAATTACAATTACAATTCAGAATAGTGCAATTACAATTACAAATCAGAATAGTGCAATTACAATTACAAATCAGAATAGTGCAATTACAATTACAAATCAGAATAGTGCAATTACAATTACAAATCAGAATAGTGCAATTACAATTACAAATCAGAATAGTGCAATTACAATTACAAATCAGAATAGTGCAATTACAATTACAAATCAGAATAGTGCAATTACAATTACAAATCAGAATAGTGCAATTACAATTACAAATCAGAATAGTGCAATTACAATTACAAATCAGAATAGTGCAATTACAATTACAAATCAGAATAGTGCAATTACAATTACAAATCAGAATAGTGCAATTACAATTACAAATCAGAATAGGGCAATTACAAATCAGAATGGGGCAAAAACACAATTACAATTCAGAATGGGGCAAAACACAATTACAATTCAGAATGGGGCAAAAACAATAACAATTCAGAATGGGGCAATTACAATTACAAATCAGAATGGGGCAATTACAAATCAGAATAGGGCAATTACAAATCAGAATGGGGCAAAACACAATTACAATTCAGAATGGGGCAAAAACAATAACAATTCAGAATGGGGCAAAACACAATTACAATTCAGAATGGGGCAAAAACAATAACAATTCAGAATGGGGCAAAACACAATTACAATTCAGAATGGGGCAAAACACAATTACAATTCAGAATGGGGCAAAAACAATAACAATTCAGAATGGGGCAATTACAATTACAAATCAGAATAGTGCAATTACAATTACAATTCAGAATAGTGCAATTACAATTACAAATCAGAATAGTGCAATTACAATTACAAATCAGAATAGTGCAATTACATTTACAAATCAGAATAGGGCAATTACAAATCAGAATGGGGCAATTACAATTACAAGTCAGAATAGTGCAATTACAAATCAGAATGGGGAAAAACACAATTACAAATCAGAATGGGGCAAAAACACAATTACAATTATGATTAATGAATATTTTTATTGTGAATTGGATGAAATTGAGATCAAAAATGAGTTTATTAAATATTGATAATGGCACATTGTAAAATGTCCAGCAATCTTAGTTAAAAAAAAAAAAAAAAACAATAAAAAAACGAGCATAAATTAATGATAAAATGAAATAAATAAGGGTGAGATCATCATTCGTTCATTCATTCATTATCACAATTAAAATTGGAGAATTGTTAATAATTGGAAAAGTTTGTCGGCGAACCATTCCCATAAAGGATGAAATATAAATCGGCCAAATATGAACGCAATCGAGTCTCCTAAAAACGATGGGAATTTATTCATTCAAATTGATTGAGTGGAATTTACCGTTTTTGGATTGGAAATGGCGCTCCAAATGTAAATTGCCAATCTTTTTGTGTTCATCGGATAAATGGCCGCATTTTCTTGGCATTCAAATGGAGGATGGGTACAAAGGCGATTGGCAAGGGAATAACGCACAAATGGGTCGGGGTCGTTGAGCACCACTTCAATGAGACGCAACAGGGTTCGCACAAATTCGGGCATTCGACTCCGTCTGATCATGGCCACAATGCAGAATAGGGCAGACAAACGTAAAGGAGCATAAACATTTTTGGATTGGCCAAATTTCCAGAAAATTTCCGTGTCTTGTGGAATATGAAGGCAACGTTGGAGCTGAAATATATGAAAATGAATTTTATAGAATAATTCCAATTCCACCTACCTCATAAAGTACTTGAAGGCATTGTTGGCTGACCACTTTGCCGAATGAAGGTTTCATCGTGTCCATATTCAATGAATGGGTCACTTCCTCCAGAATATTCTTTGCTTGTTTTTCCATCTCCTCCGGATGTTCGGATTGTCGATCCGCAATTGTCAATGTTTTTCCGAGTGCATGAATTAGTGCCGCACGGTAATGGTCGTCGGAATAGCTGAAGGAAGAAGGAAATTTAATTTTTTTTGAAGGAAATTTACCGATTATTTGAATTGTCATTCAATTGAACCAAACCCAAAAGAAAATGGACAACATAATCCGGACATATTTTGCCGGCTTGCCCCCGGATTGAACCAATTGCCGAAGGGAAAACCTATTAAAAAGGAATTTAATGGAAAATTGTGTTGAAGGGGGATTACCTGAAGGAGGAAATAATTTTGTAAATTTGAGGAAGTGGCCACATAATTATTGGGCTGGGGAATGTCAGGGCAAGTTTTGCAACAAAATTGTTTTTGAAAAATTTCGATGAGTGGAGGTGAATCACCGGTTTGACTTTCAGGAAGTGAATTATAAACATGGACAAGGGAAAATGCTGCATCCCTTCGAACCCTAAAAAATCAACAAATTTAATTATTTTTTTTATGAGAATTTAACCTATAGAATAACTTTTCATTTCGGACAGTTTCCTCGAGAATTGTGCGGGTTTGATGCCTTGGAATATTGTGGAGGGCCTCAATGGCCATTTGCTGAGCTAAAATGTCCCTTTCATGGAGAAGTAGCAATTCCCATTGATAAAATGGTTGATTGATGGTCAATTGGCGATAAAGCAACAATTCTGGGTCAATTCGAATCCAAAGGATGGGCGAATCGTCCATTTGGGCCAAATCCATTTCCACCTCTTCCCCGGTGCCCAACATTATTTTCTTCTTCTTCAATTTTCGGCCCTTTGAATGGCAAGGAATATCGTGTTTGGAGATGGCCGCGTCCACTTGAAGGGTATGCACAAAATGACCATCAATTTCCTGCACAACAACGGTCAATGGGCCGGCATAACTGCAAAATAATGAATTAAATTATTTTGGGAATGGAAACATTTACATTTGGCATCCAATTGGCGGCGGATATGTTTGCCTCAATTCAACTTCAATAATATTCCTCTTTCGGTTGAATGTGTGCGAAACGTGGAATTTCACATGGCCGCAGGTGTCAATCCATTGGTCAATGAATGATGGAAATTCTTGGCCACTTACGTCGGTCACAATTCGCATAAATGTTTGAATGGAAATCAACAATTGATTCCACTCAATTGGCCGATTAATATTTTGGCTATTTTGCATTCCAATGCTCAAAATTCGCTGCAAAACCTAAAAAACATCTCCAAAATTACATTTCAATATTTTTGAATTACTTTTGTGAATTGTTCTTTTGGCAGTCTTTTCTCCAACATTCGCATCAAAAAATGACCCTTTTTGGCCAATGCGTCCAAATAAAGTGGAGAACACGTTTTTGGGTCGAATTGATTAAAATGAAAATGATTCGCCGTGTTCTTCCCATCCAATTTATTCCTCAATTTAATTCCTCCAAATCGACTTTCATAATCGCATGAATCATTCAAAATATGCCGTAATTGGTAAAAATATTCGCAAGTCCCAAATGAACGGTCAACATAAATTCCAGTGCAATAACTAAAAAATAAAATAATTAATTTTAATCATTTAAAGAAAAAAAACCTTGAAATTGCTCGAATCAGCCAAATTTCATTAAAATTAACGGAATTTATGAATGAACCAAAAAATTGCTGAGCCACTCCTTTTGCCAAAATTTGCCTTGAACTTTGGACCAAATCCAATATTTTTTTATGATAAAGAACTTTGAATGAAAAAATGGACAATCCGGCGAATGTGGTCAATTCGTCCGGTGTCTGAAAATAAATAATTTTATTATTTTTTATTAAGGTCAAAAATCTCACCTGATTAACAAAAACTTGCCAATAAGTTCCATAAGGGAATCGGCATGAAAGAAATTCCTCAAAGAATACGAAAATTCGATTGAGGGAGGACATTGTGTGCCGGAGCAATGGCATCAATTCAGGGATAACAAAACTGATAATCTTTAAATTTATATAAATAATTTGAATTCAAAACACATTTTCTGACCTCAGGCATTTCTGGCTGAACATACATTTGGAAATCGCCAATTGCAAATCCAATGTTGGCAGCCGAAGTGGGAACTAGTAATTGATAATGGAATGTTTTTTGCTCATTTTCCGTGGTTGTATCCTATAAATTAAAATATACATTTTAAAAATATTATTATAAAAAATACAATTAAATCTCCGCAACAAATCGCGGTCAATTGTTTTGGAACTGAAACTTCAAAACGCCAAACGCAAAGTTGATCCGGTTGTTCGACGCATGGAAGCCATTCTTTTGTGCTTGACAATGGATTTGAACGGTATGTGAATATATGTGCTCCGACCAATTCATTCTTATTATTTTCGGCATCATTGGAATTGGATGGAATTGCATCATAACAAAATTTAATTCCCTAAAATTGTTTTAATCATTCCATTTTTTTATTTATTTAAGATAACCTCTTTTGGATTCAATACAATTATATCGATATGAAGTGTTAAAACCTTCTGATTTTCAATGCAATTCAAACAATCTTCCGGGATTTCGACAATTAATTCTCCAGCATTGAATTCATTCTCCGCTTCCACAAATGCCTTTTTTAATGTCAAAATGCTCCAATCATTTTCCTCCGGAAATTGCTAAAATGTTTATTATAATTTTTAATAATTCAATAAATAAACCAATTTGAAATTTTTCCGTGTATATTTCGATTTGATTCCATTTATAGAAACATCGCCATCACCTTGAAATTGTTCTTCACTTGGCAAAATACAATCTTAAAAAATTATGAATAAAAAGAATAAATAAATTTAAAGAATTACCTCTTCCTAGATTTAATGTAACTTCAGTTAAATCCGATCTGAGAGCAATAATTGCAATTTCAGTTGTAACGTTAAATGATGACTTCTCGAAATCCAAATTGGATATTTGAACTGTTTGACTTAGGATTCGAAATTTATCCATTTATTTATGATGAAAATGATCTGAAGAATTTTTTTATTAATATCTAACTCGTAACTCCTCTAGCTTATAGTCCTACTCCATCCATAGAACGAAAATTTGTCAAAAAGATTTTCGAAAAATTTTTTTTACATAATAAATTTTTTTCTTGCATGAAAATTTTCATATATGAAAAATAAAAATGAAAAAAAAAGAAAATGAAAAACTTAATTGAAAAATCAATCAATTAAAAAACATTTATTGATCATCAGATTATCCCTTATTGGATGAATTTTTGTTATTAAAAAATCAACATATTTTGAAACTCGAAAATACTGAATTCAAGTCTCAAGTAATAACAGGAGATGAATAAAGTTTATTAGGCATTTTAATCGTTAACAGTTGGGTCATAAATTAATTCAACAATAAGGTCCACAGGAGGATCTTTAATCATCATAATTAAGAGCATGGTACAAAAAACAAAACTATAATTTTCACGTGTACGTGTCATAATAAATACGAATACTCATCATCCATCGTTTTCTATTAACAATCCCAAACAAAATGAAGAAATCATAAATTAATAATCCAATTTGCAGATATAAAATAAATCATCTATATTGCATTATTTTCATTGGTTCAAAACTCAACAAATGTCAACTGCTGTTTCGCCATCAATTTCTGTTGAAGACTGGAAATCGGAACTGAAACTTCCCCAAAAAGACCTCCGATATAAGACAGCTGTAAGCATTAAATCATATCCTTATAATAATCAATAAATTATTTTTAGGATGTTACTGCGACCAAGGGTATCGAATTCGAAGAGTTTGGTTTGTCACGCGATCTTCTAAAAGGAATATTCGAAAAGGGATGGGAACATCCAAGTCCAATACAAGAAGCATCGATTGCAATTGCACTCTCAGGTTTTATCATTATAACGAAAATATGATTTAATTGTTCGGTTAAATATAGGACAAGATATTCTCGCACGAGCCAAAAATGGAACGGGTAAAACTGGCGCATATTGCATTCCTTGCATTGAGAAAATTGATCCAACGAAAGAATACATCCAAGCAATGATAATTGTTCCAACCCGCGAATTGGCATTACAAACTTCTCAAATCTGCGTGGAATTGAGCAAACATCTCAAAATCAAGGTTTTTGTTTTGAATAATTCAACAATAATTGTTAATTAAGATTATGGTTACCACCGGTGGCACCGACCTCCGTGATGATATTTTGCGTCTCAATGGGATCGTCCATTTGGTTGTTGCTACTCCGGGTCGAATTCTTGATCTCATGGAGAAAGGTGTTGCCAATGTTTCTCAATGCAAGACCATCGTGCTCGATGAGGTTTAACCATCAATCATTACTTTTATGAACATTGATTAATGTTTAGGCCGACAAATTGCTTTCGCAAGATTTCCAAGGAGTCCTGGATCGTTTGGTCAATTTCCTGCCTGGTGATCGTCAAATCATGCTCTATTCGGCGACTTTCCCAAAGACGGTGGCCCTCTTCATGAGCAAGCATATGCAAAGACCATATGAAATCAATTTGATGGAGGAATTGACTCTGATTGGAATCACTCAATTCTATGCCTATGTTCAAGAAAAGCAGAAAGTCCATTGTCTGAACACTCTCTTCCGCAAGGTAATTCATTCACAACATAATAAAATTTAAATAAATTTTAGCTCCAAATCAACCAATCAATCATTTTTTGCAATTCCACTCAACGTGTTGAACTGCTCGCCAAAAAAATAACCGAACTTGGCTATTCTTGCTACTACATCCACTCAAAAATGGCCCAACATCATCGCAACAGGGTTTTCCATGAATTTCGCCAAGGCCATTGCCGCAATCTTGTTTGCTCTGATCTTCTGACTCGCGGAATCGATATCCAGGCGGTCAATGTGGTCATCAATTTCGACTTTCCTCGCAACTCGGAAACTTACCTGCACAGAATTGGCCGGTCGGTTAAATATTAATTTGACAATAATAATCCAATTTAAATTTAGTTCCGGACGTTTTGGTCATCTCGGGATTGCCATCAACCTCATCACCTATGACGACCGCTACAATCTGCGCCGCATCGAGAAGGAACTGAAAACGCACATTGACCCAATCCCGAAGGAGGTCGATCCAAAACTTTATGTGGCCGAACATCAAATGTAAAATTGATGATTTATTTACTAATAAATATTGGATTAAAGGGACCATGAGGAATTCGATCAAGTGGAGGCGGCGGATATGAACAATCATCATTCGGCAGCGGAATCAAACAGTGACGAACAGCAGCAGCCGCAAATGATGAGTGGATGAATTAATTGTTTGGATGAAGGATGGATGAAACGGCACAAACAAATAAATACATCAAATCGATCGTTTCAATCCAATCCAATATAATTGACTTTAAAATTTGTTAAAAGGCCCCCCAACCACCCCCTGATCTCTTCATCATCATCACAAATCCACCATCCATCCACCTTTGCTATCTTCCAATTTGCTAAATATTGTTTTAATTTTCGCTTCCTCTCTATCTACATCATTTATTATAAATGACCAATCGGCCGACCACACAAATTTATGTTACGAATTTTTGTTCATCTCCTTTTAATTTGTTTGAATTGTTAAAATAAAACACAAAAAGTCATCCACAAATTCATTTTCCGTTATATTTACATCCATCCCCCCCCCCCCCCCCCCAATCAAAATACAGCGTCTTTCCAATTTATGCGGGTATTATCCATATTTTCGAGTCCCCACCAATCCTAAATCTCTTTTTTGTCACCTTTTTGAGGCCGTCATTAATTTTTTTTTGTGATTCATTTTGCTAAATTGACGGTCTAAATCCCAAAATTAATTTAGTTAAAATGACTTGACCCTCCTAATAGACAAATTCGCCTTATAAAATTGCCTCCAATTGACTATGCATTGAATTTGTAGTTTTTTTGTCCACCATCAATCCATTTAAGCCTCTTCCAACATGTATTTCTGGTATATAAATATTCCCCCATTTTGATATTTCCGTATCCGCCACCATTTTTCCCTCTGCTCATATTTATTATTTTGAATTTTTATCGTCGTTTTTTTCTCCATTTTGCAATCCTTCCAATCCAAATCCTTTAAAATTCCCAAATTTGGAAAATGTTGCAAAAAGATGGAGTTTTAGGCATTAGGAAGAGCATTAATTATTATCCAAAAATTGCAAAAAAAAAATTGTAAATGTTCTTCCTATGGAAATTTTATTTTTCGGAAATAATGTGCAAAAATGAAGTTGTTTTTTTTTGTTTGCTCCATCCGTCCACCACCACCATCAATTTATTTGTTACTCCCAATTATACCACCATTAATTCGTTTTCCACAACTTCTTACATCGAAGTCAATCAAAACAATGTTTAACATATGAAAAACGAAAAGTAACGAATAAAAAAGAGCAAACAAATTTTATTTTAATTTGGATTGGGTCGGCATTAAAAATATGGCATTGAATTTGGGCAGCAGTGCCCTTTTTTAGAATACGAATTTATTTTAAAAAAGAAATCAACAAATAACTTAAAGCATATAAAAAAAAGATCAAATATCTTTGACAATTTTTCGCTTTTTCTGCTGGGCACTTTTTTTGATATTCATCAATGAATTGTCATCACGGAGAAGGCAGCAATTTAGTTGAACTTTGCAATAAATCTAAACAAATAAGTGGAATATTTAATTATATGCAAGAAAAACCTTTTGAATAATTTCCCTTGTATCCAAATTGTGCAAAATTGTGAATCGATCGACGCCACAGGAAAGGAAATGAGGCTGATTTGGGCTGGCATCGATGCATCGAATTGCACCCGAAAAGCCTTTATATTTTGAAACCATTCGACCTTAATTAATTAATTTGAAGTTACAATAAATTAGTATTTACTTTTTGAATTGGAACGGAGGTCGAGCAGGCCCAATTCGCCTAAATTATTTCCAACCAGCACATTCCATTCACGGCAACATGTTGAGAGGGCCTGTATTGGTGATTCCAACCATTTTTCTTGTAAAATTGGCCGTCTTTGTGTCCGGACATCATAAATTCGCACTTCCGCATTTCCGGTACTGGTCACAATGCAATTTGGGCTGGAATCATCGAGGAAACGACAATTTGTGACCCAAATTGGGACTCTCAATTCCAAATTATCCGGTCGAACCTTAAACCAAAATTATTTTAATTAAAATATATTTTATTACATTTTTGGCCGTAAATTTGCATTTTTGTTCCTCAATATCCCAAAGTTTGAGTGGATTTTCTTTTCCGCCGGTCGCAAATAAATTCGGTGAATTGGAATTTTCCAAATGCATTGTTAATAAATTTTCGCCGGCTGTCCATTCTTCTTTGCTTATTTTCTGACCATTTTCATCCCAAATTGCCAAAAAACCGGAAATGGAAGCAGTCAAAATTCGATCCCTAAAATAAATTTAAAAATTAAATTAATTTAAAATTTTATTTACTTTTTAATTGAATTAATTCCAATTATGCCGGATTCATCGCCGGTTGTTTCGAATAATGGATTCAATTTTTCGGTCAGTGTATTCAACAAAACAATTTTTCCATTCTTCCGTCCAGCCAATATTTCAGCCTAATAAAATTAATGTTTTTTTTTAATTAATTTAATTCAAACTTGATCTGATCCGGTGAAGGACATTGCTGAAATTCCAGCATTTAAATCATTTGATGTTTTATTTGTTTCATCAGAATTGTTCTCTATTCGAAAATTAACAAATTTTGCCTTTTTGATGTAAATTCCTAAAATTAATTATATTCACTAAAATATTAATAAATATTCACCCTTCATTACACCCGAATTTGCTCCCACAAATGCATCAATTGCTTCCAACATTTTTACCCTTAAATTATCTCAAAAATATAATGAAAAATAAAAAAACCTGCTAATTTTAAAATCCACCAATTCAAATGCCCGTAAACAATCCGGTGCTTCAGTGAATGTAATTTTATGTCCGCTAATTACCCTCGACTGGGCTTTGAGTTTATTTTCAACTTGGATTGCACTTTTCTCTTCTTTCGGTGTTAATCCTTCCACCAAAAGTTGGTCAATATTTATTTTTTTACGTCTTTGCATAAACAGGCTAAATATTATTTTGATGGATTTAAATATAAACGAATGGTAAAAATGAATGGTATTTTAAACCAATAATAAATAAATAAAATGGTCAAAATTTGGCAAAAATTTTATTTAAAAAATAAATAAAAATAATTTTATTATTTCTTTTTCACTCGGAATATATTTCTTCTGCCCTTTTTGAGTAAACCATTTTGAACATCTTTCCCAACAGCAGCAGAAATAGGCGAAATAAATTGTTCAGCTGGTTTCAATGGCTCTAAATTAATTAAATTTAATAAAAATTGTAAAAAAAACCATTTGATGAAATCTCATCAATTTCCCTCCTCAATAATGCCAAATCATGCTCTTTTAAATTTTTATATTCATTTCGTCCATCCCTTTGGAGTTCATCGTCCAAAATTGATTTAAATTTAAGCATTTTTGCAGAACTTGGAAAGCTAAAATTAAATTAATATTAATTAAATTTATTAATTATTTACTATTTTGAACTTCGTTTAAACCTTCTCCCCAATTGGGCATAAATAATGACCAATTGTTGAATTTGTCTGAGTGCTTCGTGGGCAACATCCGAAGCAATTGCAATTGACATTAAATTAAATGTTAACTAAATTTAAATATTAATTTAAGTAAAATAATTTAAAATTAAATACAAAATGCCTCAATTCAATATATCCCATTGAACAGTCCGCCGATTGGGCACAAATTAGTCGAAGTTTGTCCAAAAATAATATTCTTCTCAAAATCAATGCACCCAAAAAACGAATTGCATTTTTTGTTGGCGGATAATGGAAATTGCTTTTTTCTAGTCCCTAAATTAATTTGAATTTAAAAAAAATGTACAAAAATTCCAAACCTTTGTAAATTTAATAAATGGTTCCAGAATATCCTGCTTATTCAATTTCTTCAATTCTCGATAAATTTGAAGTGCTGAAAATGATTAATTTGTTCCTTTTCAATTTTGTCAATTTACCATTCCGCCAAAATTTTTGATGCCTATTTGACACGCCAAATTTGTATACCAAAGCTTCATAAAGGGCACATGAAGAACGGCAAATGCTTCCTTTAAGGTTTCGTGTTCGAATTTCGACGATGGTTTTTTGTAGAATTTGATTAATTTTTTTCAATTTTTTCATTGTTTTTTCATCTTTTTTGGCCTTGAAAATGAACATTTTGCCTCTTTTTGCATTCACAATTCCATCCAAAAATTCTGAAAATGCTAAAATTAAACAATTTTACTAAATTTGATTTAACCTGATAATTTTGATGCACACATTTTATTATTTTGCATTTCTTAAAATTGTTTATTAAAAATTCATAATCCATTTTTATGTTATGATGATAAAAATATAAATTGATTCACAAAACAATTAAAAATCAATAATTTTAAAATTAAAATTTAATTTAAAAAAATAAATAACATTCATCAAAAAAAATAATAATTTATAAGACTGCATTATTTCGAACAATAGAATTGGCCAAATCGATCAAATAATTGAATGCTTTTTCCAATGATTCAAATCTTTTCTTCATTTCTTCTGTTGGTTTCATCATTTTCAGCCGTTTCAGTGTATCCTCAATACATTGCAACGATCCATTAAAAACACATTCTTTGGCAATATTTCCCCCAAATTTGCTGTCCTCTCTCATCAAATCGATAAAAGTTGCAGTGGCCAAAATCTGTGATTGAATATTTTATTCACGCATTAATTTATTGATTAACCTTTAATGGCATTGGTGCAAAAACAATATCGGAAGTGATTATTTGAACAATTTGATAGGTGAGTGGTTCAATCAATTGCGTCCAAAGATGATTGATTATTCGTTCGTGCCGGACCATCACGACCATTGGGTCATTTTTTTGGTTGTTGCCATTATTCAATGCTAAATCCACCCTTCTAATATCATATCCGGTTTTTGTGAAGAGAATGTTCATTAAATCGCCGCCAATTTCATCCGTTGGGTTTTTTGCAGGTTGATTTGGTGTTTGTTTGCAAATTGAAGATTGAAAACGGCAAAATAGATCAATGGCCCGCAAACAACTTGTGTAAAGAACAGTTTTGAATGGGACAGATTTGCTATATCCTACAAAAAATAATGTTTTATGCCCTAAAATGTGTGTCAAACCGGGTAAAATAATGCATTGTAGCAAAAGGCAAATAATTGGTAAAATTTCTTCTTGTGCATTTGTTGGTTCCCTGAATCGTTCCAAAATAGTACAAATTGAATTTATGAATCGAGTCATGCAGGAGGCCACTGATTCGGCCAATTCTGGACTCATTTCCACGGAGGCACAATAATCACGGAGCAGAAAAAGTGCATCAATTAAAATGTGTTGATGAATTCCTTTAATATTCAAAATAATTCGATGAATTAATATTTTTTTGCTTACTTATATCAATAAATGGTAATGGAATTTGAATTGAAAGGACATTCATCAATGAAAGCCATCCTTGGAGTAAATGAGTGCAGGCACCTTCCAACAAATTTCGGGCATTTTTTTGAACACAATAATCCAAAATTGATCTGGCCTCCTAAATTATCATTTTTTATTATATTAATTATTTAATAATTTACTTCTTTTATAATTGAAATTTCCGTATTCATAATTGTGTTTATTTCACTGTTCAGCAAAAGATGCAAATAAATCACATCGAATTGGTCAATATTGCACACATTTTTGCGAATACACAATGAAAGTAACTTTAAAATATAATTTAGGATTTAATCAATTTGTAATAAAATTAAACCTCTTCCACTTTTTGAGGATCAAATTTATTGAATTGTGGCATTTCAACATTTTCCACAAATGCTCGACTTCCATCAATCAAAGTCCATAATAATGCTAAAAAATATATTTCCACATTGTTGAATATTGTTTTTACCTCTATTTTCGTCTTCATTTGCTAATAAAATTTTCAAATAACGACTTGGCTGTTCAATGTGACCGGATTTAATCAATGATGAAAGATCCAATGCGATCAATTCCAAAATTATTCCCTAAAATTTAAATTTAAAAAAAATATAATTTCCATTAAATTTGATTTACCTGAATAGATTTGGTCACTGTCTGAATTGAATATTCATTTTTTGTTTGTTTGGTGGATTCATTTTGAGTGGAAATTTCCGTTTCCGTAAATTGTGAATTTTGATGTTGTTTAAATATTGGCGAGGTGGCCAATCGATAAATTAAATCATATTGAGATCGAAAATAACGAAGCATCAGGGAAGAAACGGCGGCCTTTGAAGAACATATTCTCAGCTTAAAATTAATTAAATTATTAAAAATAATTGTAAAAAATACAATTAATCGAAGTGCTGGTTCATAAAGACCCGAAAATGGGGAAGAAAGCGGATCCTCTGATTGGGCCAATTGAATGACAATTTCAATAATATTATGAAGGCAAGTTATGCAATATTGATTTACTAAAAATAAAATAATTTTAATTTAAATAAAAGAAAACCTGGCATTTCCATGCTGGTCTCCCGTAAATCATTCAAATCAAAATTCATAAGGAAATAAGCCAAATTTGGGGAATTTGGATTTGATTCCACCGCCTCATTGAATATTTCAAAAATTAATCGGCAAATTTCGCCTTTCACTCGATTAGTCGGCAATGATTCAATTGAGGTGGTTGGCGGCAAATCCAAAATTGAAATTTGGGTGCCCTCTTGGCCGAGTATTGAGAATGAGGCCGTGGCCAAAATTAATTGACTTCGCCGAGGCATAATCGACCGAATAATGTGTGCTTGGAGGGATGGCCTTTGTGCGGTGGCCTCCTTCAGAATTAGCCAAATGTAAAATTTATGACGAATTAATTCGTCCGCCTGAACAAAAATTATTCAATAATATTAATATATTTAATCGTAAATTTAACCTCATTTAAATATTGAGCCAAAATTGCAATATAATTTGTTTGTTTTTGTTCCAAATTTGGAATTGGAGAGAACAGCAGGGATTCCAACGAAACAATCATAATATTTGAATTGACCGCCCGAATTGCATCGGCCAATGAAATTCGGTGTGAAATTGCAGTGTAAAATAATCGAATCGCCGACAATGTTGCCTCCTCCCTGGATGGGCAAAATGAAAATGATTCCTCTTGAAGCCGACTGGCGCCTTCGGCGATTATTTGCAAAATCTGAAAATAATATTTTTAATATTTATTTTTGTGATAAAATTAACCGTTCTTGAGAGTGGACTATCACTGAGTAATTGGGATAAAATTTGCACTTCAATTGTGTTATTTTCGACGGTTGACGGTGTGGCATAAAATGTTTTCAGCGGTTCATACAATGAATCAATGGCCAATTTAACAATTAACCACTAAAAATATATTTGTATTAATTAATTTAATTTAATTAAACCATTTGTTTTAAATCCATATATGAACGAGTTGAAAATTGGCATAAAATTGAGTTGACAATATATTGCAAATATGGAGCAATTTGTTGTGTTCCAGGCCTGGTTTTATGTTTAAACAATTCTTTCATCAATGCAAGGAATCCTTGTGTACAATCATACATTTTTAATTGAGTTTCACGTTCATCCAATTCTTGCTTAAAAATGAATTATATATTTTTGTATAAATTTTGTGAAAATTAACCTGAATTCCAATTAATTTTCCATCCGCCTGTCGAATACAAATTCCTTCGCAAAGTAAACAGTTCCAAATGTTCACAGCGGCAATTTCATCAATGGCAAGTGCGGCAAGAAATTTGTAAAATTGGCCTTTCAAAACCAGCGGAATTGGATTTGTCAGTAAACCGACGACGGATTCAATGCAACACCAATTTTTTTCTTCATAAATTTTCCTTCGAGATTCCGCATTCTGCAAATTATATTTATTATTATTTTTTAAAATAAATTTAAACGGACATTTTGAGAAATTGTTGTGGCAAATTTAATCCAAGAAAGGAGGCCAGCCAATTCACTGTCCGATATTATTTGCATTGTTGCCGTTGAGCCATTCATCAATGGCATTGTTTGGATGTGGGCCCGGTAATAATCCAAATATTTTCGAATTGATCCGAAAAAATGATTCCAATCAAACATTGTTTTGATCTCTGCTTGATTTAATTGTTCTTAAATTGGAATTAAATAATAATTAAATAATTTAAATATAAAAGTATTGATTAAACTTGAAATATATTGAAATATATTAGTTCTTCTTGGAATTAAATTAATTTATCAGATCAAAAAATAGAAACAAAATAAAAGTTAAATTGATTCATCCTTCTTTATCCATCTCAATCAATCAATTAATTAATTCATCCTGAACATCCTCGACAACCGCAATGAACGCATTCAATCACACGACCCTTTAAAATGATATTTTGTATTTAAATTTATAATTATTTTGCTTACCGCATCAATTTTGGATTTGGGAACTCGGCAAATGCAATTTGTCCCGAAATTTGTGTCTCTGGTTTGAATGCATCGAAGGCAGCATAAATTCTCGAATCCGGGTTTTTTCCATTTTGCCACCAGCTGCGCATCAACCAATTTTGCATCCAAACAAAATTGGTACAATTCGCGTGAGATTTTTTCTTCTTTGTAATGCAAATTATAAATGTATCGAGAGCGTTGATGGTGGATCTAAATTTGAACTGAATTTATTTGTTGTTATACTCTTTTATTTTAGTAGATTAATAAGAGTGATCGATTATATAAACTGCCCACTTTCACTAATAATTACTTATAAATAAATCTATAATCAAATATTCTCCGGTGGGTAATTAGCAATATTATTGTAAAATTGATTACCCGGAATACTGGCCAGACTGTCTCCGTTCGACGTTTTCCTTCATGTGGTTCAGTTTCTGCCTAAAATGAAGTTTTAATTTTGATTAATAAATTATTAAATTAACCTCACGCATCTTCGCTTCAAATTCTTCCAAGGTCGGTTCAATTAGTTCCCAACCTTCTGGTGGCTTTTTCCTCATTCGACGCAATTTTGTAGCGAGAGACATGTTGTTAGGTTAAAGTATTTCTTATTATTATTTTAATTAAAAAAAAAACAAAATAATAATCAAGAGTATAAATGAAAAATAACAAAAAAAAAATAAATTTTTTAAATAATTAAAATTCTTATTATTTTCAATAAATAAAATTATGCAATTATAAAATAAATTATCATTCATTCATCATTAATATCATCATTCATTTTTCCATTTTCTACCATTTCTGTCTGAATTTCGTCGACTTTTTGCAATTGATTTTCTTCCGATAATCTTATTGCGATATTATTTTGCATATCCAAAATTTCTTGAAAAAATGTTCCATGTTGACAAAGAGCAAATAAATTTGAATTTGCAAAAGAGAAATTCTTTTCCTGAATTAAAATGATAAAATTATTTTTAAAATATTTTAATTAAAATACATATTCTTCGGGTAGGCAATTGTCTGATCGAAAATGTGATCGAATACATTTGTCATATTGAAAACAATGAAAGAAGAATTTGTTGACAAATGGAATAAAATGGCGAATGATTAATAAAGCCGCATTTTTAACTTTTGAAATTTCTTCTGGTTTTGATAGAAATTGATCAAGCCATCCAAAAATATTTTGCAAAGAAGAGAAAATTTCGTTGAAAATTTGTTTAATCTAAAGAATCCTTTACATCAGTTGTAACATTAGAGAAAATGAGACATACAAAATTAATGCAAATAAAATCCCTCATTTCATTCAAAGCATCGATAATAGAATTGCCAAAAATACAAAGGTCATCCCAAATGCAGAGTTCAATTGGTGCTGAAACAATCTTGCTGGCGTTCACCTCCAATTCCTTTCTAGCATTTTCAAAAATATCACTATCCAACAAATGAAGTTTTGTGTTGTCCGTAAAACTTAATATTCAATCAAATAGGTGTTTGGATTAATTTTTAAACCTTTTTGTTGCTTGAACGATTTTTGTTTGGAAAAAATCGATAATTATTTTGGTAAATTCAAAGTGAACAAATTGCCGAAAATCAAGGCCCATTCGTCCAAAAGAAAAGGCAAAACTCATAAGCTAAAAAATTTGTAAATTAATATTTTTTTTTTAAATTCAAATTACCTTGGAAATTGTTGCTTCAATATTTATTAATGTTTTATTTTCGGCTGTTCTGATTAAAATGAGCAATTTTTCGATATTATGTTGAGCCCATGATTGGAGTAAATAATTTTGCGAACTTCCGGTCCATCGTTCCCAACGAGGATCATCATTCATTGAGACCTGACAAAATTAACAGTTTATTTAGTCTAAATTCAATTCAATTTATTACGTATTTTCTTTTATTATCTGCATCCGGGAAAACGGCCAAATACAAAACAATTGTATCATACATGCATTCTCGGTAAATTTCAATGACGCGTAAAATAAAATCAGCCTCGGGCTAAAATCCTAATATATTTTATATTAAATGAATTAAAAAAAAACTAACCAATATGGCCAGAACTTTCTTCTCTAAATAAATATCCCTGTATTGTAGAATTGAAATCCTCAGTTGTGTATTTGAAATATATGGAATTTTACGGATATTATTCACAATCTTTTTGTTTAAAAACAATTATTTTTAATTAAATTTATATTCTTACTTGAATGCTCTGTGCCAAATCTAGTGGTCCTGAAAATTTGCTGAAGAGTCCATCAAGCAGACTGTGCCTCGATTCAATTAAATGATGTATAATATCCTAGTGAAATTTAAGAGGAAGCATTATTATTTGAATATACTCTATAAATAATAACCAACCTGGAATACTGGGTTATTAATAAGTTTAGTTTGTTTCATTGAAAGTGCAAAATTTGTTATTGCATAGGCCTGCTCATATTGACCAGTCTTGATACATTTTTCCATCAACTAAATTAAACATATTATTTTATTTTAAACTGTCGATTCGATTTTACATTTTTCAGCTTTAATACTTCCCATATGAGGCAATTTGTTGATCCTATATCGTCCAAAACTTTAAATTCGCTAATAATTTCTTTTGATGTTGCGTCCTTGAAATTGTTAATTGCTGTTTGTATATTTGGAAATTCCTTCTTTAATTCATGCATTTCTGTATCCATTTCGGAAAACTAAAAAATTTATGAAACAAATTGAAATGAATAAAAAATACCTTATCTTTACAATATTCTGCAGTTTTGCCGACATCAACATAAGTTCTGTAATTATTGAACGCCAAATTACTTAATTCACTTTGCAATTGATAACTTTTGACATCAATTTTTTCTTTTTCAGCTTCTAAATTTTAATTCTCTATATAATTTTAATTTTAGAAAGTTGACTTACGTAATCCTGATAAATTTATTGTTTGAAAATTCTGTTCTAATAATATGATTTGATGATCATCTAGAATGGTATGTTTCCGATCCTGATTTAATTCATTCATCTAGGTAAATTCACATATTAGTAAATTCGTCTAGACTAGATTGTTCAAAATCAAAATGTTTTTTAATTACAATTATAAATGTAACGTGTGTTTTTTTTGGATTTACTGTGATGTGTGTGACCTTGTGAAATATGCAATTTATGAACAATCACTATCATATAAAAAGTTAAAAAGTAAATAAAAATTGGTATTTACTATTTATTACTATTTACTGATTAACTCCAAGCATCCAAGCTCGAAAAACATTCATCAATGTTCAAGTGGATCTTCTTCCTTGTAATAATATGTGAATGGTTTAAGTTGGGGAGGAATGGTGTTAATAAAGGGAGATGAATGGAATGTAGATGTAGTATGGAAAGATAAGGCTTCCAAGACCATTAAATATCAACTCAACCTTCAACCATCATTCGAGCTAATCTCTAGCTCAATCTTAAAATTTGGAGGACATAATGTGGATGAAGAAAATCGAATCAGATTCTCGAAATTAAATGAGAAATTTTCTTAATCTACTCACTACTAAAAACTAAAAGGGAGTCATTTAATTTGGCAACAAAAACACTGAATTTGGCAACAACTTTTTCGTGTCGAAAAATATTATATTTTTAAGGCCATATAACTTGGCCAAATCAGACTTCTTTAAGATTCCCTAACCCCTAGCCCTTAGCCCCTAATCCCATCCTGCCCTGAACCCTAACCCTAGCCCTAAACCCCTAGTTAGGGCCAAGTTATATGGCCTCAAAAATATAATATTTTTCGACACGAAAGGTTTTTGCCAAATTCAGTGTTTTTGTTGCCAAATTAATATTATCTCAAAACTAAAATCATTATTCGCTCATTAATAATAGTACATATACATATTTAATCGGAAAAGCTTAATTGCCTGTCTAAAAGGGCTGAATTTTGAGTCTAATTTTTTTCCTGTCTAAAGGGGCTGAATTTTGAGTCTAATTTTTCTCCTGTCTAAAGGGGCTGAATTTTGAGTCTAATTTTTCTCCTGTCTAAAGGGGCTGAATTTTGAGTCTAATTTGGAGGATTTTGAATTAAACTATATAAAAAGGCTTTTCAACATTCTGGGATGTGCGGAAATCAAAAAGGAGGTGCGCAGGATTAAGCCGGATATAGAGGGATGATTAAGGTGGATATAGAGGGATGATTAAGGTGGATATAGAGGGATGATTAAGGTGGATATAGAGGGATGATTAAGGTGGATATAGAGGGATGATTAAGGTGGATATAGAGGGATGATTAAGGTGGATATAGAGGGATGATTAAGGTGGATATAGAGGGATGATTAAGGTGGATATAGAGGGATGATTAAGGTGGATATAGAGGGATGATTAAGGTGGATATAGAGGGATGATTAAGGTGGATATAGAGGGATGATTAAGGTGGATATAGAGGGATGATTAAGCCGGATATAGAGGGATGATTAAGGTGGATATAGAGGGATGATTAAGGTGGATATAGAGGGATGATTAAGGTGGATATAGAGGGATGATTAAGGTGGATATAGAGGGATGATTAAGGTGGATATAGAGGGATGATTAAGGTGGATATAGAGGGATGATTAAGGTGGATATAGAGGGATTAAGTCCCGAAATTGATGGGAAATGGCCTGGAGGGCCAGTGGAATGTCGGGGATGTGTAACAAAGGCCCGTAATGTGCGAGGGATATATCCGGATATAGGGGGATTAAGGTGGATATAGGGGATTAAAGAGGATTAAAGGGGATTAAGCTCCGAAAAATGGATGCGGAATGGCCCGGAAGGCCATGGGAACGTGGGGGAAGTGTAGCAGAGGCCCGGAGACTGCGCGGGATTAAGCCAGATATAAGGGGATATACGTGGATTAAGAGGAATTAAGCTTAGTTAGGGGCTAGGGATTAGGGTTATGGTTAGGGGCGGCATGGGATCTAGGGGCTTAGGGGTTCGGAGCACGCGGGATATAGCCAGATATAGGGAGATTAAGCCGGATTAAGCTTAATTAGGGGCTAGGGATTAGGGTTATGGTTAGGGGCGGCATGGGATCTAGGGGCTTAGGGGTTCGGAGCACGCGGGATATAGCCAGATATAGGGAGATTAAGCCGGATTAAGCTTAATTAGGGGCTAGGGATTAGGGTTATGGTTAGGGGCGGCATGGGATCTAGGGGCTTGGGGGTTCGGAGCACGCGAAATATAGCCAGATATAGGGAGATTAAGCCGGAAGGGTTAGGTGTTCGGAGCATAGGATTCTCGCGAAGCCGAGGAAGCAAACAACCAAACCAAGACTCACGCCCATTCATTTCGGGACTTAATCCCCCTTAATCAACGTATATCCCCTTATATCCGGCTATATCCCACCCACTCTCAGGGCCTTTAGCCCATCTCCCGACCTTCCACTAGCCCTCCAGGCCATTTCCCATCAATTTCGGGGCTTAATCCCCCTATATCCACCTTAATCCCCCTATATCCGGATATATCCCTCTCACATTACGGGCCTTTGTTACACATCCCCGACATTCCACTGGCCCTCCAGGCCATTTCCCATCAATTTCGGGACTTAATCCCTCTATATCCACCTTAATCATCCCTCTATATCCACCTTAATCATCCCTCTATATCCACCTTAATCATCCCTCTATATCCACCTTAATCATCCCTCTATATCCACCTTAATCATCCCTCTATATCCACCTTAATCATCCCTCTATATCCACCTTAATCATCCCTCTATATCCACCTTAATCATCCCTCTATATCCACCTTAATCATCCCTCTATATCCACCTTAATCATCCCTCTATATCCACCTTAATCATCCCTCTATATCCGGCTTAATCCTGCGCACCTCCTTTTTGATTTCCGCACATCCCAGAATGTTGAAAAGCCTTTTTATATAGTTTAATTCAAAATCCTCCAAATAAGACTCAAAATTCAGCCCCTTTAGACAGGAGAAAAATTAGACTCAAAATTCAGCCCCTTTAGACAGGAGAAAAATTAGACTCAAAATTCAGCCCCTTTAGACAGGAGAAAAATTTGACTCAAAATTCAGCCTCTTTAGACAGGCAATTAAGCCCCACGTCATATTTAATTCAAATCAATCATTGTACATTGTCACAAAAAAAAAAAACAATTGTATTTTATATCTTTATTCAGAAAAAAAAAACAAACAAGAAAATGGAAATTACATATACAACAATACAATATGGAAATGGAAATTACTTATACAACAATACAATATGGAAATGGAAATTACATATACAATATAGAGCAATATGATTCAATGACATCTTTGTTTTCTTTTTGTTTATTCATCATTGCGCCTTCTCCTTGCGTTTTGCCATGATGTCCCGGCGTTCTTTGCGTTTTCTGACGATCAGGGTGTCGTACTCCTCCCGGAACTTGTCCACTTCGGTGCGATCCTCTTGTCTCAATCGGCCAGCGTTCTTGGCAGCATCCACGACGGCCCGGTGCAGGAAGAGATACTGAAAAATTAAATGTTTTAGAAATTTGTTTTAAAATACGAAAAAAATCACCCACCTGAAGATCGGTTTGTATTGCCAATGCCCTTTGCTTTCGGATATGACAGAAAATGTCGGCCATCTGCACACATTTGTTGTTTTTGATCACTTGCTTGATTGCTACTTCGATTGCGGCATAAGTCCCAGTTCGACCTGAAAATTATTGGGGTTTAGATTGAATTTAATGGAGAATGTTTCCCAGTCACTTACCAATTCCGGCGCTGCAGTGGACCACGACGGGGCACTGCTTCGTTGTGGCCTGGGCATGCACCATAGTTCGCAATTGACTGAAATCCTTTGGCGACAGCGGCACATCATGGTCGGGCCATCCATCGTACAAATAGTGACACACCTGAAATAATAATAGAAGATAAAATATTTGGTGGTTCATATTTTGAAAATCACTTACTTGAACTGTGCTGCCTTTGAAGGTTGCTTCGACGACTGTTCTGCGCACTGACGGAAGGGCGGTAATCTTCATTGGCTCCTCTTTGATCCTGACGTTCACACTGCCAAAATTGCGTTGCTTCTTGGGAATATAGTCGTAGCACTTTTCTTTGCCATCTTCTCGATTTTGACAGAGTTGGACGATCACATTGCACTTTTGCTCGACGATCATGATCCAGAAACGCTCGACTGATCTTCGACTGGTCTAAAAATTTGATGTTTAGGGAAAAAAATTAAATTTGTAATCCATACCCTTGTGCGCAAATGATGGGGAAGTCGGCTCCTTTGACGAGCGAGGCATGGACGTAGTCACTTCCTAAAAAATAAACAAAATTAATAGAATGAAATTCAAATTGGTTAAACTACCTCCAGGGCCTTGACGCAATTTTATCCGCGTGTTGTCGAGCAGTGGCACATCCGAGTAGCGGTTGAATTCGGCGTTGTTCTCATCATCAAAGGCCTTAGTTGCTCCATCTACCTTGTAGTTGCACAGGTCGTTGACGAATCGTTGCCGGACGCGCCTGCAGCCTCCTTGCTTGACGAACACGTGGAACCACTGTTGAACTGGATTCTGGTTGGCCGCTGGTGCAATGCTTTCTCGGCTTTGATTTGGTTGAGCAGGGAACTGGAATCTTGCTTGACGTGTTTGTGGTGCATCTCCTCCTTGTTGCGGCCGAACGTTTAACACTGAAGCCTTCCTTGCTGCTGCTCGTTCTGCGTCTGCCTCGTATCGTGCATTGCGCTGAAAATAAGGGATGCATTAATAAGGTAGGATGGTTTTATTCATGAAATTTTTACCTGTTGCTGTGGTCGTTGTTGAGGTGCATTCTTCGCCAGTTGCATTGTTCGTCTTTCGTTGCTCTTCATCTCCGTTGCTTGTATTGGTGTTGAGTAGTTTGATGAGCTGCTGGTTCGTAGTCGTGGTTTAGCAGAAGAATTTGTCTGCTTTTATATGAGATTTTTCACGGGACAGTATACATAAACAGTGAAATATACAATACAGTATAAATATATTGATTTTTTCTACAATTTTGAGATAAGATGTAAATTACTGATACCATAATGTCCCGTGAAAAATTCATATAAAAGCAGGCAAATTCTTCTGCTAAACTACGACTACGAACCAGCAGCTCATCATCCCATAATAACAACGACGACAAATCAACTCAACCCAATGTCAACAACGTCACAAAGGAACGAGTATGAAACAGGACACAGACTAACAGGGTCAGTTTACTTTTAATTGTTTTCAGTCAATCTAATTTCACTAATTTTTCAGGGACTCTGGCCGTACGTTCATCATCATCAAAAAGATTGCTGGGGGCGGATATGGAGCAGTGTACATGGTCGAAGCAGCCGACAACGGACGACATTATGCACTCAAGAACGAAGAGCGGGAGCCCAATCGAGATCACTACAAGCTCTTCATGGAAACGCAGGTAAATGATTGGGTTTGGGAGAGATTAATACAAATGTTTTTTTTTTTTGCAGGTTCTAAGAAAGGCAGCCAATGACGTTGTATGGCAAAGATATTTCCCGGCTTTCTACGACCAATGCACTGGGCGGCGCAGCATGTTCATCGTCATGTCTCTTCTGAGGTGGTATGAAAAGAATCCGTGGGAGTGTTGGTTGCCACCGATTTCGGTGGTAAATCCCACATTTCCGTATGAAAAGAATATCCACGGATTTCCGTGGCATATCCCACCAATTTTCGGTGGTAAATCACACTCCTTTTTCCCACTTATGAAAAGAAAGTCCCACGTGGGATTTGCCACCGAAATCTGTGGCAAAATACACCGAAATTGTCCACCGCCTCTTCCTAGTGTGACATTTTTACCATGCTTTTTTAAAAAATCACTAAAAATCAGTAAAAAAAGATGAAATTATGAAAAAAATTGTATCTTATAGAAAAGACTCTCCTCTATCTTTCTATATACAAATTTTAATTTTTTATTAATGTTTAATATTTTTAAAATATTTTTGAAAAACAATATTGGGTTCACAAGAAAGCCCATAGTTTTTTACATATATTTATGAAAGAATTAAAATTTTAAAAAATCATTTTGAATTTTTATAGAATTTTAAAGAAAATTAGGTCTAAATTAATGGTAAACGCCACCGATTTCTCAGTGGGAGTGGTAAACACCACTGAAATTACTGTAGCACAGGTGAAATGCCATCAAAATCCGTGTTTTTCTTTTCATAAAGGGGAACCACCTATATTCGTGGTATTTCCATCCGATATACGTGGGGGTAAATACAAGTGTAATTTTCCACTGATTCTTTTCATACCACCTCTGGGCGAGTCACTGGCCGACATCAAAAGGAGTCAACCAAACAGGGTGTTCAGGTGATTTTAAATATCAAAAGTTCTGTGTATATAATTTCTTTTTTTTTCAGCAAAAATACCGGCCTCTACTGTGCAATAGAAGCGTTGGGAGCGATCAAAAGTCTGCACGAAATGGGCTACATCCACAGGGTATGTTTATTTTATTTCATCTTTAAAATCTAATTTTTAAAATTCACAGGACATCAAACCGGCGAACTTTGTCATTGGCCTACCGCGGACGCAGAATTGGCACAGGATCTACATGGTTGGTTTACCTATTTTACGACTTTTTAATCAAAATTAATTTTCTTTCAATTTTCCAGGTCGATTTTGGCATTGCACGACGTTTCTTGGACAACAATGGGGCCATCCTGACGCCGAGGCAGAAAACCAAGTTCAAAGGCACGGTCCGCTTTGCGCCAATCGCCACGCACAACCAAGAGGAGCTAGGCCGGAAGGACGACTGCGAAAGCTGGCTGTACATGATCGCGGACATGATCAAGGCGGAGCGGCTCCCCTGGCACGACTTGGACGACAGGAAAGAAGTGGAGAAGATGAAGAAGAGAGCGATGGGGGATCCGACCCGGCTTTTCAATGAAAAGGTTGGTGGAAAATTTTTGCATTTAATTTATTTTTCAATTTTATTTTTTATCAGGAAGTGGAGCTCCAGCGGATCTGCGAATATCTTCAAAAACAACACTACGTGGACAATTTGGACTACGACTGGATGCGCAATATGGTCAAAAGAGTGGCGAAGAGATGCAACTGCACGCTGGAACAACCCTACGATTGGAGCAGCAGGACAAACAGGAGTGGAGCCAACGCCTAATCCCAGAAATGAAGATGTGATGCCAACGAATCGTGATATTCCCCCTCTCCCATTCACATTGTATTATTTTGTCCTGAATACCATCCATCCATTGTGCTTGTTGTTTTCCCCCATATTCACCTTGTCGTTGTTGTAATATTTTTCCATAATCATATTGTATTGTATATGTATTTTTCTAATGTTTTCTCAATTCATGTAATAAATATTATTTCTTGAATGTCTTTTTTAATCAATTGAATTTAACAAGTTTAAGAATAATTAAATACGCATAATCGTAATAACATTTGATTTTTTAAACAACATTTAGAACAAAAAACACATCATCTCCTCATTTCGATTCAGAAATGCCATTAGGAATATTTGGAAACAGTGGAAAAGACAGCGGACCCAAACCAAAACCGTTAACAAGCGATGATAATGGCACAACAAAGGATAAAATTCCCGGTGTATTGAATCATAATTCTTACGAGATAAAAGATTCCAAGGGTTCGACATTTAAATTATTGAAGAAAACTTATACAATTGAAAGAAAACTTGCAGAAGGTTTGTGTATTTGTTTAAAACATTGTTTTATTATATTTGCTAGGTGGTTTTGCCATAGTTTATCTTGTAAATGATAAACACAACAAAAATTATGCATTGAAACGGCAATTAATTCGCGATGATGCCCGACAAGTTGAGGCTTGTAAGACAGAGAGTCAAATTGTTGTAAGTTTTTTTAACGAATTTCCTAATTATTTTTTTATTAAATTTAGAAAAATTTGAATGGCCATAAAAATATTATACAATATGTGGGACATTCATTGACAGTAAACAAATCCGGCGTCTTTGATTATATGCTTTTGACCGTATTTTACTCTGGTTTGCGACTAATGTTCAAGTTGATTTATTTAATGATATTTTACAGAAAATGTTTTGCAATTAATGAATTCGAGACTTTTATCGAATAAATGGTTTACCCATGAAGAAATATTGAATATTTTCTGTGATGTTTGTGAAGCAGTTGGTAAAAATATTAAAATTACTATTATAATTTTTATATCAATTCATTTTTCAGCAAGGCTTCATCATTCCAAAACTCCAGGTAAAGATCGTTATATTAATATACACTAATTTTTAAAATCAATCAGTAATACATCGCGACCTTAAAATTGAAAATGTTTTAATCGACAAACGATCGAGTACAGAGCGTCCAATATATGTTTTATGTGATTTTGGAAGTGCCACAACTAAAATAATGTCCAAGGAACATTATACTCATGCATTTATGGAAGAAGAAATTCAGCGATAGTTTGTTTATTTTAATTAATATAATTTTTATAAATTAAATCTTTCAGCACCACCCTCAGCTATCGTGCACCGGAAATGATTGATTTATTTTCTGGAGTACCAATAGGTCTTTTCAAATTTTGTTAAAATCTTAGTAATCTATTTTAGATACGAAAAGCGACATTTGGGCATTAGGGGTAAATAAAAAGCAATTTAATTGATTAAAAATGATGGATAATATTTAGATATTGCTATATAAACTATCATATTTTTCATTGCCATTTGCGGAATCTGCACTTGCAATTCAGAGTGGTTTATTCACTTTTCCAGAAAATCCACAAATTCCAGATTCGATTAAAGCGATAATAAGTTGGTTTTTTTTTATTGAATTTAATCAAAAATAAAATATTAGATTTGATGCTCACATTGAGTGCCCGGCACCGACCAAATATTTTCCAAACTGCTTATTTAGCATTCTCTGCATCCGGCCAAAAATGTCCAATACATAATATTGAAGTATTCGAATTTTTTTTAATCTTTTATAAATTTCTTTTTTTTAGAAAAGTGCACGGATTGAGTTGAGTGAAGCAATTCAAATTTTACACCTTCGAGACAAACTTGGAACAAATTATTCACGATTATTTGAAAAGGCCATAAATGACTTTGAAGCACAAAAGAGGAGACATACTATTCCAACGGATAATCAACCCGCACAAAATACAACAACAAATGGTAAATTAACATAAGGGAAAATAAATTATCAAATTAAAATTAAAGATGTGCCATCAAATAGCACGAAAATTCCATATCGTCCAGCAGAAGGTGTGATTGTAACAACAACCACTAAAGAATTTGCTGAAGTTCATCCAAGATCAGCCACAACATCTGTGAATCCACGGCTTAGACCAAAACCACAAATACACAAACAGCAGCAGCAGCCATATGCAGGAATTGATGCTGGCAACAAAGAATATTTTATTGAAAATAATCAAAAAGAAGAGATTGATTCTTCCTCCTCCTTGATGGTATTTAACCATAAAGAATTTAATTAAAAATTTCAGCTAAACAAATTTAATCAATCTGCCGATGTTGAGGGAATACAATATTTGGATGACCAACAGCAGCAGGATGAGGCGGCGATGGCATTACCACATTTTAGTGCTTTCCAACCTTATTCTTTGGCGAAGGAGAAAAGGACTCATGAAATTGTGGAATCTTCATCAAATCCATTCGTCCAATTGAGCAGCACATCAACAATTGATCTCAAAATGGATGATAATTTATTTGGAGAACATTTTGACGCATTGCGAAAGGATCGTCAATTTTCAGATGAGGATTACACACAAAATTTACCAGGTTCTTTTTGGACAAATAATCTCAACAATATGTGAATTTTAGATAAGCCAATGGATATGAAAACAAGCGAATATGAATCGTATTCATCATTCCAAATACCGGCAAGAGTTCATCGTGATTGGAAAGCAATAGAAAATGAAATGGGAGACAATCCTTTCACAAATGCTCCTTCACTTCTCCCAAATCAATATTACAAACTATAATTCAACATATTTTGTAATGTAAATCTCTAATTCCCATTTATAATACTTATACATTTGATTTGATAAATTAATTGATTTTTTTTATTGAATTCGAATTCACACATTTTGATTATTTTTAATTATTAAATATTTATTTATTAATTGAAATTTCATTTTTATATTTGTCAAAAATAAAAGCACTTTTAGTTGAGTTGAGCATTCAGCTAGCTTTAGAATAGCTTAGCTTTTAGTTTAGCAAGTAACAGCTTACATGGATGACATGAACATATGAAAATATTTATAAAAAATTTATGGAAAATTTCATAAAAAATGACACAATTAAAAATTAAAATCTCTGGGCTGGGTAAAAAACTTAAAAATTGTTCTTTTTCTATAGTTTTTATTTTTAGATTCAAATTATTTTTTTTGGTATAGGAAAGCAAAAACCAAAAATATAAATTTTGACTAAACAATTATATTATGGCCGAAGACGATGTAGATGAACTTTTGGAGGAGGCGTTCAGGAATCATGATGAAGTAAGAATAAGAATTATTATTAATTTACTTTAAAAATTATGTTTTAGGCGGAGAAAAATGGAAAGAAGATGGATGATGTCATTATGAAGAAAGCAAAGGAAGCTGGCATTAAACAGTAATAAATTATTTAATTAATTCTGTACTAAATATTATTTCATTTATAGGGACTCTGATACGAAGCGTAAACGCGGCAGCAGATCTCGAAGTGGAAGCAAAGAACGAAAACGCCGAAAGAGTCGAGAAAAGAATAAGAGGTTTGGAATTATTTTGATAAATTCAAGATGTAATATTTATAATTTAGAGATTCATCGAAAGAACGTGAGCGTAGACGACGATCTCCATCCGATGATAAACGTTCTCGCCGTAGATCTAGGTTTGTGGTTTAAAAATTTTTGTTTAAATTTTAAATATGGGATTAAATATAAACTTATGATGAGTACAAATTACTCAGATCATGAATGAACTGTTCGCGTTTGTTTGGCACTGCTATGCTCTCTACATGCATTGGAATGAAAAAAAAGATCTTATTAGCATCAATCATTTTTTACATTTTTCGATCCTATTTTTTTTATTTTGATATACATAAAAGTTTTTTGAAAATATTGTTAGAAGATTTATTCATATTTTTTAAACAGGCAATATTACAAGCAAACCGCACAAGTTTGTATTTTTAGGTGATTAATTTTTGTAAAAACAAAATATTTTTGAGTAAATTCAAATCCCAAATTTCCAGTTCTCGTGGGCGCCGGCGTCGTTCCAGGTCAAAGGAAAGAAGGCGCTTTCCAGCCCGTCGGCACAGCCGTTCACGTTCGCCCTTTGAAGAACGCCGCCGTTCACCTGTCCCTGCCCGCCGATTGCCTGGCCCAGAGCGCCGTGATGTGTGAGTCTCTTTGAAAATAAAACAAAATCTTCATAAATTTCTTTAAAAATATAAATTTGTTCTTATTATTAGTCTCGACTCTCTTAGTATGCCATTCAATCCTCGCCGTTCACCGCCACCGGATGCCCGAATGGACATGTCATCGGAAGAACGGGATGAACGAACCATTTTCATTCTACATGTAAGAAATAAATCAATTAAATAAATAAATTATTTAATTTATTTAGCTTGCACGACAAACACGCCCACGGGATTTGGAGGAATTCTTTTCCAGTGTTGGTCATGTTCGCGATGTCCGAATAATTACGGACACAAAAACTCGTCGATCAAAGGGAATTGCCTATGTTGAATTCTGGGAAAGGGATGCCGTTCCTTTGGTCAGTTATTTTAAAATAATTATTTAAAATAATTTTAATAATTCAAAATTGCTATTGGAATATTTACCTTGACGGGTCTAACTGATATCTCCATGTTATAAATTTAATCAATTCATGAGATCAGTATAGATTCGCCAAGGTGATTTAATTCTCTATACGGCAATATTTTTTATTAAAACTCGAAAAATTAATTAATTTATATTTTTAATATTAAGGCAATGGGACTTAGCGGTCAAAAATTGAATGGAGCGCCATTGGTAATTCAAATGTCATGTGCAGAGAGGAATCGTGCGGCCAATGCAGCAACATCTACAAATACAATCGGTAAATAATTGGCTATATTTTGGAATATTTTAAATTAAAGGTCTTGGGCTTGGACTTTCAATTGGGCCATTAAAAATAAAAGTGAATAATTTGCACCCGAATATCACCGATGAAATGCTTGGAGCCATTTTTGAACCATTTGGACGTGTAAGTATTAAAAATTCAACATTATATTTCTTTAAATTTTTAGGTAGAGCACTGCAGTGTCATAAAAGACCCAATGGATTTGTCGAATAATACAGGCTATGTGACGGTAATCAAAAATACATTTCATATATTTATAAATGTTTTATCAATAGTTCCGCCATGGAGAAGAGGGACGAAGGGCCATGGAACAATTAAATGGATTCGAACTGGCTGGTCGCAATATTCGTGTCACCTCAGTTGAAGAAAATGAACCAGTGAAACAACCAGAAGTACCAATGAAAGTGGAGACGCAGGGAAATTTGGATGCCGAGGATCGAAATATAAATTCATCAAGTCGACTACAATTGATGGCAAATTTGGCAAAAGGTTAGGCAAAAATACATTAATAAATAATTGTGCTAAAATTCTTATAGGTAAATCCGATGTGGAACTTCCTAAAGTTACCCAAGAGGCCATCGCAGCCCAACATGCACACCAACAAAATGCAGACAACATTCCATCATTCGCAACACAATGTTTTATGCTTTCCAACATGTTCGATCCCAGTAATGAGGTTGAACCAGGATGGGATTTGGACATCCGGGATGATGTAATTGAAGAATGCAGAAATCATGGAGGTAAACTAAGCAAATATTCCAATACAAAATAATACATTTATTCAAGGATCCGTCCATATTTATGTGGACAAAGCTTCACCCCAAGGCAATGTTTATGTGAAATGTCCAACGGTGGCAATTGCCCACAAATCCGTTGTATCTCTTCATGGTCGGTGGTTCGCTGGTAAGTGAAAAATTTATTAACTGAAAAAATGGCCGTTCTTATTTAGGTAAAGTCATAACGGCCAATTACGTTCCAGTTGGTTCCTATCATGAACTCTTTCCGGATGCACGAAACGCCAATGTTATACTCCAACCAAGACCAGCTTGAATATTTAATTTTAATTTGTTCCTTGATTTACATTTTTTCATGATTTTAATTTTCCATGATGTGTA
Organism: Pratylenchus scribneri; assembly: GCA_030063045.1. Classification (NCBI taxonomy): domain Eukaryota; kingdom Metazoa; phylum Nematoda; class Chromadorea; order Rhabditida; family Pratylenchidae; genus Pratylenchus; species Pratylenchus scribneri. The sequence goes on along the minus strand of JAQSEB010000114.1, from coordinate 3,518,037 downwards.
ATTTATCTTGGATAAATATTTCGAATTGATCTCTTTAAAATTCATTAATAATAATGGTTTTAAAATATAAATCCATGTTCACTTTTCATTGTTTTTTTTAATACAAAAAGATTAAATTTTACCAAATTCTAATAAGCAGGTAAAAATAAAAATGAATGGGAACATTTTGGAGGCTGAGGAAAATGGCAATAATGAAAATGAAAACCAATCTAACAAACGCAAAAGAGAACGTTCTTCATCTTCATCATCATCGTCAAGCAGCAGTTCGTCGAGTTCATCAACTTCTTCCTCGTCCTCTTCAAGTAGCAGTGACTCAAATGATGATAACGGAGTTCGAGGTGAATAATTTAAATTATATATTATTCATATTCTATTTTAGTCAAGCGATTTAGATTGGTTGATCCAAATGATGTTGTGCAAGTGCAAGTGGCTGGCAGAAATGAAAGGTAAAATATTTTTATTCTTATTAATCCTAACCAAATTTCCATTCCAGAGAAGTACTCGAGACTGTCCCGCAATATTTGGTTCGAGTATTAAATCTCAGCACAGAGGAACAATTGACTCCATGTTTCCGAAATTTCGTATGGCTTTTTCTAATATTAGCAATAATTAATATTTGCTTTTCAGCCTCAACAAATTAATAATGCTCTTGCGGGAAAACAACTCTCAGCGAGTTACGGGCGCACACCAATTCACTTTGGTATGTTATTTTTCAAAATAAATCAATTTAAATTTATTTTCGACTAATACAAAATTGTTAGCAATCACTACTTTAACGGCATTATTATTAATCAATGGGATTGCAGTTACAATTGCCTTTACAATCTTAAAATTAGAATTACAATCGCAATTACAATCCTAAAATTACAAAATAAAAACAAATACAAAATTTTACCGGATTATTTATTTATGCTTTTCAGTCTATTCCGGAATCACTCATGATGGGGCCAATCGAACTCGTGCTTTTTTACATGGACCAACAGTTGCGCAATACATTCTCACAAAACAAAAGATCAATCTTTCTCACCCTGAATGGCCATGGTAAAAAGGAAAGAAACAGAAAATGTGCTAAATTTAATGAATTGCAGTTTGATTCAACGAGGAGGAGGCAATCATGAAAGCTATTTCCCAATTGAACTTTTTTATATGGGCTGAAGGCTGAACGATGAATTGTGGCCATATATACAAATACCAAATAAAAACCACTTTAACCCCCAACTTTTTAAATTGTTTACAATTTTTTTACTGATCTTGTCAGAATTTTTTTGATAAATTTGATATGTTTTGATCATCAAATTTTTATTATATTCATTCTTTTTCTTCAAAATATCTCAAAATATCCACCAACTGCAATTGCTTAGCCAAATCAATTGCACTTTTCTCATTATTGTCCGATAAATTCGGGTCAAAGTTTAACTGAAAACAAATATTATAATTAAACACTGAATGCAACGGGAACTTTGCATTCAATGAGGGCTTTGACGGAATTTAATGAGCCGGAAATTACGGCACAGTGGAGGGCGGTTCGTCCAAGCTGGTCAATTTGGGTGGGTTCAATGTGCAAAGAACGGAGATAAAAAAAAGAATGTTCGCTTATTATAAACCCTCTCATTTTTACATACCATTGCCTTAATCGTTGAAACTTGGCCACCAAGACAGGCATAAAAGAAAGGAGTCCTTATAAAATTAATTTAAATGAATATTTTGCTGCTTTGACCTATCCATTTCATCGAGAGGCGGCGGCAAATGACCTCGTTGATAGCCAAACCAAAGGACCAATTCACTGTAGATTACTTCAACTTTAAAATTTAATTCCTCCCTAATTTGCCTATTTCCTTGGCCGGCAGCCAAATGTTCGGCAGTTGCACCTTTTTCATCAATTTCGAGCTGAACATTTATTGTATTCCATTATCATTCCCAAAAGCAAAACACGAACACTCAATGTTGAATTGGCCTCAACCAATAATTTACACATTTCCATACCGCCAGTTAAAGCGGCCAAATGTAAACAATTCCTATTGGCAATTTGGATAATACTAATAATATTCTCTCATTTTAATCACCGTCTGAAATTATCCCTGGACGCGAGGAGTCGATTTGATTCCAATTTATTGGCCAACATTCTGCGGACCATTTGTTCATTTTGGCCAATAATGGCCCACATCAACGGTGTTCTACCCTCATTGTCCACCAATGAATGGCCTTCTCCTCCTCCTTCCCCCTCCTCATTATCTTTGTCTTCTCCTCCCAAAATGGCAGCAAATGTTTCAAATGAGGCACATTGTGCCGCATAATGTGCCGGCGTTGCATTAAATCTGTCCCTAGTTTTGTTGCTTGCGCCGGTTTGGGCAACCAACAATTTGGCCATTTCGGTGCGATCATAAAGGGCCGCATACTTTTTTTGGAGGGAAGGGGGAATTTTGGTCCATTTCAGAATACTCAAAAATGCTCACATGGAGAGGAGTGCGCGAATCATTGTCAAAAATCTGAAACATTTCATTCATTTATTACAGTAATTTTCCCACCTGTTGTGCAGCTCCATTTCGACCCATCCCCTCTAAAAGTGCCTCCAAAACTGGCCAATTATTTGTGATAATGGCCACATGAACTGGGGTCAATCCCTGGCAATATTAAAATGGCTTAAAATGGATTGGGAGAGGGAATACCTGATGATCTCGTGCTGTTGCCCCAATCGACTTTTTGGCCATTAAAAGGCGAACAACATTCGAAGCTATGGAATTACCAAAATTATCACATCTCATTTCCCCCAAATTCCAACCCCCTTTGAACATTGCCGCCAAATGCAATGCCGTTCTGCCCAAACTTGAAAGGACAAATCAAATTGATTAAATTTTGAACAATTCGCGCACTTATCCCTCAAATCCACCGGCAATCCAATTGTTGGCCCAAGCAATAATTCACAGCATTGTTCACTGCCGGCGCCCGCGGCATGATGCAAAGGGTTCATTCCCTCTTCATCGACCATTGCCTCCAATTTTTCCTCCTCCCCCAAAGAATCCAAAAGTAACTAAATTCAGAAGCGATTGAACCATTATATTTCCATCAAAATTGCCTTCAAAATTTTGGCAGATCGATGGGCGGCGGCCAAATGAATTGGACTAATTGTGCCATTTTTCATATTTTGGCCATCTTCCTCTGCTGATTGCTCCTTTTGCCTCAATTGGAGCAATTCCTGCACACAATTGACCGAATTCCTTTGGACAGCCAAATGTAAAGGACCCTGAAGCACAATTCAACAAATAGGAAGTGGGAATGGCACCTGATTCCGTCCATTGCGCACATTCCAAATTGGAATGCCCCAACTGAATATAATGGCAATTCCCCCCAAACCCAAATGAGTCCTTTGCCTGTGAAGCAATGTGAAATATCCGCCACCTCTTTCCGCCGAAATTATTGCCAAAAATAATGCCAAATGGTCGCATCCCTGTCCCACTTTCCCTTTATTCGATCTTTCCAATGAATCGAAGGAAAATTGGCCAAATTGGCCACCAACATTTGGCAAAACGGCGCCAGGATTTGGTGGCCAAAGTTGGGTGGCGGAATGGCTGAATTGAGAATGATCGCCGGGGGAGGAATGTGGGGCAGAAGATGGCGAAATGGCCACAATTAATTGCTTCAAAAACTTTGGTGGCTGAGAATGAATGGCCCAACGATGGATTTGGGCCGGTGATTCGCCCTGTAGAATTCGCTCGATTAAAAATTCACAAGGACACTTTATTAATAAAGGAGGAAAGCAAATTGGATGCAATATTTGGATGAACCTTATCCGGCAATTCTTGTGCCCCAACTTGATTCCTCCTCCTCAATGCCCTTTGTTGGTCTCTGTCATAATCGGTAGTCAATTTCATTTTTGTGGAAAGAAATAATAATAATTAATAATGTGAATTTATTGAATGGATGGAAATCGATTTATTGCGCGAGTTAATTAATTTATCAATCAATCAAAATGGGCGAAGGAAATTAAATGATGGGACCAATGACCAATGCGGTGATTATTTCCCCTTTCTCCAATTCATCTTTTTGCGCATTCTTTGGCGGTAATTCCAAAAGTAAATTGGCAGAGCGAGTGGACAAAAGACGAGACGAGATTTGGCTGCCAAAAATGCATTGGGCCATGGGAGGGGAGGATGGGGGTTGGCCAATTTGAGGGCGGAGGAGTATGGCACGGCGATATTCAGGACGAGGATCAAGTTGGCCAATTGGATGGGATAACTTAATTGAATAGTGGATTAAATTAATTAGAGGAAAAGCAGGGACCTGGACAGCCAATCTGGCATTTTGCCAATCATCATCAAAACCGGCAATCCTTCTCAATTGTGGCAAAAGGAATAGATGGGCGGTGACAAATGCGGAGACAGGATTTCCGGGGAGGCCAAATACAAATTTTTGGCGACCATCTTGGCCTTGGCCCGAGGCAAATGTTGTGGGCAATCCTGGCTTCATGAATACACGGCCAAAATGAATTTTAAAATGGAATTTGTTGACCAAAATGTCTTTGAGTAAATCCTGAACATTTGTTTGCCTTGTTTTTCTCCTTTAATCAACCAACTTTTTCGCCCATCGAAACGCCGCCAGTCAAAACCACCAAATCCGATTGCCCAAATGACCTTTCAATTGCCTCAATCAATGCAAATTGACTTAATAAATCACAAAAATATCCAACAATTTCCATCATTGTTTAAACCTATCCACTGCAATTCCCCCATCAATTCCATCAAAACCATTTTGCCGAATGAGGCTGAGGAGCACTGGCCGATTTGTGTCCATTACGGCCTCAATTGGTTCCACATTATTTTGATTGGTTCCATAAAAGTCAACCAATTCATCGCCGGTAGAAATGATCGACATTTTTGGCTTACGGTAGACCAAAATCTAAATAGCCTTAAGCCAATTCAATTTCCATTCCATTTTTCCTCACCTTCCTTTTCCCACTCAATGCCACTAATCCAATTTCGGCTGGCCCAATTAATGTCCCCTTCTCCAACAATAATTCCCCTTCGGCAACATCACTGCCAATTTCCCTTTAAATGTTTTACAATTAAATTCCATTTTCATCCTTTTTTACCTGATATTTTGACCCTTTTTCGCAATTTCCTCAATGTTCACAATCAATTCCTCTTGGCCCTAATATTAAATTATATGCCAAATTCCCCTTCCCCCAAACTGACATCATCTTCCAAAATTGTTGTTTCCTCCACCGGCACAACCGCATCCGTCCAATCTGGCACTTTGGCCCCCGTACTAATTCTCACACATTCTGTCAAATTTATCAGGATGTACGGACAATTAATCTTCATTCCACCTTTATATCCGGCACATTTCATCGTCCTCTCAACTTCTCCCTTTTCCTGTTGGCCACCTGCAGTGCAAATTGAGACCACCCGATGTGGGCCAGGCCCGTCAGAGGCTTAAATTATGATTTTTTTGGGTGAATGGCAAAACCAAAACCAATGAGCGCATATCCATCTTTGATTGAGGCCCGAAAGGAAGGAACTGGCCGAAATGAGTGCAAAGATTCGGCCAAAATATAGCCTAAAGGGATGAGAGGAATTGGCCATAAAAGAGGGGAAATGGAACCGAGCAAATCCGGATGATTGGCTTTTTTTTCTTCAATATCCCTCAATTGGTCCAAATATTGAGTGAATTGTTCATCCAAAATGGACCAAGCATTTTCCATTGGAATGGCTGGCCAAGGGCTTTTCCTTGGCCGATGTAAAGCCGATCGATGGAGGGAAGAGGACATTTCTATTTTTGTTGGGAAAAGGATGGAAATGGAATGGGAAAAATTGATTTTCTTCCGATTAATAATAATAAATGAGCAATAAAATAATGAACACAAAAAGGTCAATATATTTTCCTTCTCCCATTTATTTATTCTTCATTTTCTCCACTCTCATTCATTCCTTCTGCCATCTTTTTGCCACTAATCGGCCCAAATAAAATTGCAGTTTCATTTGAAGTAGTGGCCATTATTGTGGTGGTCGTTGTTATGTTCATCCCATCGTCCTCATCCACATCTTCCTCCTCATTATTGCTGGAAGAATTGTCGAAGATTGGAGGAAGAGGTGCAACATTCAAATAATGGAATTTATGGCCTCCTTCTTCTTCACCTGTTGCCGTTATTTGGTTGGACAATCCGACCGATTCTGTGGAAAAATTCAACAAATGGTCTCGAATGCGAGTGCCACAAAATTACCATTCCCAATTGAATTTGAGGCACATTTTATGACCAACAAAAAGACAAAAAGCGGAGGAAATATCAAAGAGGAATCCATTTTTTTGTTAAACGTGAGGATATCACAATTCGGATGAGAGCGGAAAGGAAATTTTAAAAACTTTGTAAACCGGAAAACAAATCTTAAGGATTTTTAACTGTAATGCTTATTTGTTCAACGGCAAAAGATGAGTGCTTGTTTAAACAAGAAAAATCACTTGAAAATTGAAACTTTTCGCATAAACTCTTGCCCAAACTCATCAAATATTCCATTTAATGTCACTCAATTGAAATGAGAGAATAAAAAGGGGAATTCGAAATTTTGAATTTATTTATGTACATTTTGCCAAGATAAATTGGATAAAATGTCATTTTCGAAAATCGAAGATCCGGAATCTTCAGAATTAGAATTCCGAATCCAGAAGAATTCCGATGCTACTCATGCTCTCAATACTTTGCAATGAATTTGTCCAAATATATTTTCGATTTAATTATTCATTAATTAGATTAATTACTTGGGTTTTATGTTCAAAGTTCAACTCAGTCTCAATGTTTTTATGATTTTTTTTAGCATTCACTTATATCATCTAAGAATAAACAATTTAAACCGGTCATCAACACCACGTGTCCCATCCCATACATCATCCACTTCCACTTTATATTCCATGTTGACGAAAAAGCCAGCCAAGCACAAACCAGAAACCACATGTATTTATTTCGTCAATAAACTTCCATCCCATTCTTTTTTATTTATTTTGAATGCTTCTTTTTAATCGATTCATTTATTGTTAAAATATTAATTTTTCCAGAAAAAAATGCCTCGTAATTTATGCCCTAATTTAAATCTACTAAAAAATATTGCCAGCAGTTCAAAATGTTTTTTCCCAATAATGAAAAGGACAATGTCCCATTACCCAATTGATGACCAAATGTTTGGATTGAATGTTGAACAACGCCAAGTAAAATTAATAATTATTTTTGCTATTATATTGAATTTTTTCAGCTTCGTGAAACAGTATTTCGACTCGCCCAAAAAGAATTGGCTCCATTTGCACAAAATATTGACCATCAAAATGGCTGGGACAAACTTCGCGATTTTTGGAAAATTTTGGGACAAAATGGCCTTCTTGGAATTACAGCGCCTTCTGAATATGGTGGATCGGGACTTGGCTATTTTGAGCATGTCATCGTCATGGAGGTTAATCTATCATAAATCGACCATTGAATATTTTATTCTATTTTCCCAGGAACTTTCTCGTGCCTCCGGTGCCATTGCCCTCAGCTATGGGGCCCATTCCAATCTTTGCGTCAACCAAATTCGGCGACATGGAACGGAGGAACAAAAGGCCAAATATTTGCCACGTTTATGTTCCGGTGAGGCAATCGGTGCGTTGGCAATGAGCGAACATGGATCCGGCTCAGATGTCATCTCAATGGTCAATTTTAATTCAATTTAATTCATCAAAATTAACAATTTAAATATTTAGAAATTGACGGCAAAAAAGACAGGCGATGGTCGATATTTCTTATTGAATGGATCAAAAATGTGGATAACGAATGGACCGGATGCGGATATTTTGGTGGTTTACGCAAAAACGAGTCCCGAAAAAAATCAACACGGAATCAGTGCATTCATTGTGGAGAAGGGATTCACTGGATTCGCACAAGGAACAAAGTTGGACAAATTGGGAATGAGAGGGTCGAACACATGCGAATTAATATTCCAAGATTGCGAAGTGCCAGGTGAATTTGGGAATATAAAAATCGGACATTTATTTTTTAGTGGAAAATGTGCTCGGCCATCAGGACAAAGGTGTTTATGTGCTAATGTCCGGATTGGATTCGGAGAGGCTGGTCCTTGCCGCAGGCCCATTAGGGTAAAACAAAATATTATGATTATGTTTTATTGATTGATTAATTTATTTTTATTTTAGATTAATGCAGGCTGCATGCGATGTTGCCTTCGAATATGCACATTCCCGTGTTGCATTCAGCAGTCCAATTGGAACGTTTCAATTAATGCAGGGGAAATTGGCGGATATGTATGTCCGGCTGAGTGCGTGTCGATCATATTTGTACACGGTGGCCAAAAATTCAGAAAAGAATGGCGGAATGAATGCGAAGGATTCGGCTGGGGTAGGCAAAATAAATGGGGAAAATTGGGGGAAATATTCCAAATTTTTAGGTGATTTTGTATTTGGCGGAGAAGGCCACCCAAACTTGCCTTGACGCAATCCAAGTGTGAGTTTTAGGGATAATTGATGGAATAAATTAATTTAATAATTTAGGTTGGGCGGAAATGGCTATATCAATGATTATCCAACTGGCCGATTGCTCAGAGATGCCAAACTATACGAAATTGGTGCCGGAACATCGGAAGTGAGAAGATTGGTCATTGGAAGGGCATTGAATAAGGAATATATGCGAGGATAAATATTTTCCCTCTATTCTGTTTGTATTATATTTGTTGTGAATTATTCGATAATAAAATGATTTAAATTGAATTGATTGATTGCATTCACTTTTTATTTCAATTTTCCCTCAATCCAATCATTCAATATTGGGTCTTTTCTTTTTCATTCCTCCCAATTTTCCTCAATTTTTGGCGTTCTTTTCCCAAATCGAATCAACGGTGCACCGGCCCTTTTCCCGAATCGGATCAAGGGTGCTCCATCGGCTGGTCGACGGCCAAATCGAATTAATGGAGTGCCGGATGGCACTCTTTTGCCGAAACGAATCAGAGGGTCCACAAAAGTCTGAATATTGACATGAAATTATGTCCATCACTTTCCATTTTCTTACTGCTCTAATATTTCTGCTGGGAGTTTGTTCTTCCCATTCCGCCGCTGATTCAGAGGATCTTTTGCCAAAACGGATGATCGGGGCTGTTGGCGCCCTTTTCATATAGGGCCAAGGTTGATAGGAAACATAAGGGGACATTCGTTTGCCACCTTTAAGTGCTCGGTCAAAATTGGTAATCATTTCAACCAACTTTGCAATTCTGATGAGCTCAACTCTGCCGAAAGTTCATAGCTGCCGGCTTGTGAGGATTGGATGGCCATTAACAATAAGGAAATAAAGAGGATTGGATAAGAAAATTGGTGAATATTTTGTTGATTCATTTTTGGATTATTGAACAAAAGCACAGGGGGTCGATTTGACATGGACAATGGACCTTCAGGAAAATAGGGAATTGAATTTAAAAAAAACATTAAAGGATGAATTGCCGCGGATGAAGGGAAAAATGAAAAGAGGAGAGGTTTTTTGGGGTGCCAAATCCGCTTGATGCCATTTCCTTTTCGGATCGAATTCATTTTTCTACTCAAATTGGCCTGAATTTGTGCCATTCGATTGTTTGTTTTATGCCAAAAGGTTGCTATGGTCTTTTTTTTTGGTGTAAAATGGTCACAAAAGAAAGGGAAAAATGGGACAGGTGTCATTTTGCAATAAAAAAAAGCTATTTTGGAACATTTTTTGTGAAATTTGTCTGATTTCCGTCTCGAAAAACAACAAATATAAATCACTGGATTATGGTGGTACAGACTGACTAATCCGAAAAAGCATTGTTTTTCCCGAAAGCAATTGCGCAAATTGTTGTGGCCAATACGGGGAAAAGTCTTCCTCTCCTTTTGGGAGGCTAATTCATTTATTCGGCACTCCACCAAATTGAGTGTCGTCGTCGTTTTTCCTTCGATTGGCCCGGCCAAATATGTTGGATCCTCAGAGGGGTGGAATAGGACATTTTGGTAAGGGAAGAACATTGAAGGAGGAGGGGGGGGGGGGGGGGGGGAATTGGGTGAGGAGTGAGGACATGCTAATACGAAAACAAAAACCAACAAAGAATATTGAAGGAGGGAGGAAGGAATGATGGCATTCTTTATTATTTGCTGGAGGAAAAGAATTGATGACCAATTAAAGAGCAATTCAAATGCTTTGGAATTTCCAGAATTCGGTGGTTTTGCGCAAAATGAATGAATTAAATAGAAAGGTGATGATGAAATGAATGGATGGACGGATGAGTTTTGTGCGCAAGAACATTTTTGAAATGGCCATCTAATTATTGAGGTATTAGGTGAGGGTGAGGGTGAGGGGGATAATGAGAAAAGGAAGTGGGTAAATTCTAAAATGAATGAATGTGGGAGGAGGAATACCCAATGTTTTTATGCTTTTTAATGACGGCAAATAATGAACTAATTCAACATTAGTTGGAGGAGGGGAATCTGCGGGTTGGCAAACTCCATTTATGCAACAGATTTGGCCATTTCTGAGAAAATTTCCCAGAGGGATAAATCCTAGGAATGGTTGGAATTGGACGGATCAAAATCAGAGAAGGGGAGGGGAATAAATGAGAATGTGGGAATTGGACCATTGGATGGATGGAATAAATGGCCAGGAAGGAAGGAGGCAATAGTTGGTTTTAGCGCCCGGACCAGCCATGTCCCCCCAAAACCATATTTGCCCTTCCGAAACTCGAGCCGTCCATGTCCCACCACATTCCATTCCCTTTGGCTGAGGATGGATGATGCCCGAGGAGAGGAAGGTGGGCGGCAGGCGAAAATGTGCCGCCGGCTTTTATTGGCCCATTCATCCCCAAAAAAACATCATCGGAGACGATGGATGCCATTCTTGGTTTGCGAAATTTTGGTGGGTCAATGATGACGGAGGATTGCTGGAATTGGAAATGTTTTCTTCGCTTTTTAAAAATGTCATAGCGCAATTTTGGAATTGATATAATGATTATTGGGGGTGGATGTGAGGGGGGGGTGGATGATGAAGAAAATAAAAATAAAATTTATTTTGAATTTGTATTTATATTAAATCAATGAATCAATCAATCACACCTCTCTTTGCACATTTAAATATTATCTTCGTTTCTTTTCATCAAATTCATTGCCATTGTCCTCCTCCATTTCCATTGCCAATTTCTGAATGTTGGGCCGAATGTCCTTGTCCTCCTCCTTGGATTGGGGCCATTTGCAAAATTGGAGGTGGTGGATGCACGGGTTGAGGTGAATTTTGATGAGCATTGCCAACATTTGCGGAGGAAGAGGGGGCGCCGCTGGCCACTTGTTGAACTGCACTGTCGTATGCACCAAGCACATCTCGAATGGCCAAATCCACTTCGGCCAATTGGCTCAATTGCTTAAAAGAACAAAAATAAATTAATTTGAATTGCAAATTGGCTCATTAAATGTCCGTGACCCCCTTCGCCCTTCCCTTTACTGACTTTGTCAATTTGCATTAATTTTTGGTCAATTAAGGGCGCCTGTGCCATTGCCAAGTTCTCGAGGAATGCCAGTTCGGGTGGATCCGATGAAGCGTCCAATGCCGGGTCCAATCCTTCGATCAATTCAATGCATTTCAGCAAAACATTTTCATCAATTTTAACTTTCGCTCCATTTGGCCTTCCATTTTCGGCATCAATTTCGGTGGCCTTTTCATCATTTTGTGCGGCCATTTGTGCACCATTTTGTGGATCTTTTAAATCGGTTGTGACAAAACTGGCAGGAAATAAGCCGGCCATCCCTCGTGAAGTGGTCCCACGCCACCAATTTTGGTCACTGGAAAAAGCAACAAATTTATTGAAACATTTTTAAAATTTAATTGATCAATATTTTAAATGGTCAAAATTTGACCTGTCATCCGTAATTGTGATAATATCGCCGGCCACAAATGAAATTTCATTGTCCTCGACCGCCTCAAAATCATAAAGTGCCCGGACTTGTTTCACCGTTTGTTGTGGAATCATCGAATTTGAGGAGAATGAATTATTTTGGCTAAATTTTAATATTATTTTTATTTTATTTTTATTAAAAACCTTGGCTCATTGTTCCGAAGTGAAGGATATGCATTATTATTTGCATTGGTTGATTGCTTTTTGTTGGTGCCACTTTCTTGCAGAGATAAAGCAATTGCTGAATCAAAATTAATTCAAATTCAATTAATAATTAATATTTAACCTTTGGCAATATCCGCCTCCTCCTGATCATTCACCACAACATTCGGGTCCGTTGAAATCATTGTTTTCTTTTTTGTTGATGTTGGATCCGTTTCAAAAGTGTATCCTTTAAATTTAAACCCATTTTCGATAATATTCCTCCTTTTTACCTTGATCCAACAATTCTTTGTACAGGCTTTCCACCAGCGAGAGGGAATTATCCTTTTTGCATTCGTCCTCGACCCACTTCTTTATTAGTGATCTCGCTTTCTCTGCCACCACTCGGTTGCTCTAAAATTTGTTAACAATTATTGATTGACAATTGGCATTATTTGATATTATTATAAAACCTCCTCTCACTTATTATTTTTTCGGCATTATTAAAATCTAATAAAAATACTTTGGATTTTGTTTTTGTCTTTGTTTTGTTCCCTCTTTGTATTTCCTTTACGTTTGTGCATTTATAGTTGAGTTCGCTGATAAATTCCTTGGATGAAACTTCACGCCGGAATTTTTGTCCACAATTGCTCCAGAGGCAATCTAGCAAGGAAAGTGCCAACAGAACGACATGCGGATCCCTGTGATTTAATCGCTTTTTCACGGAGAGTAGACAATTCTTTGGTCCTTTCGGGTCAATATTTACGCGATCACAGATGTTACTAAAAAGAAATGATTGTCAATTAATAAAACAATAAAATAACTTACATCATCAACTCCCAATTCTCATTAGTAAGTGTTTCCGCTGTTACTTTCTCAACAAATTCATCATATGGAGAAGTTGATTCGCCGAAAATCGGCATATTTTGGAATGAAAACACGTTCGTGGTGACAGTGTAAATTAAAACAAATTATTCTGTTAAAAATATTATTTTAGTGAAGGAATTGTGTTTTTTAAAGTTATTTCGTCTGATGAGTGATGATGAATGATTCACAAAATTATCAAATAAAAATGTGCGAATAGAGACTAGTGTTTTTTATCTTTTTATCAGCAGTTAATGTTTAAATAAAACCCTACTACTCTCGACATTTTTTATTTCTAAATCCTCCTTAATTAATCAATAAGTGATTAACTAATAAGCCTTAGTGAATCTTATGTAAATTGTGTACGAATAATGGAATAAAGCTGAATCAATCAGCTGCTAGAGATTAAGAACGAGACGAGATCGAGATTCGAGTCGAGACGAGAATCGAGAATCGAGATTCGGAGATGTAGATGACAAATGAGCAATAGGAATTTTGATTTTTTATCCCAAATTATATATCATAAAGCCAATTTAAAATTTTTTTATGTTGAAGAAAATTGATTGGGTGGGAGTTGGATGATGTTTGATTTGATTATGTGACGACGACTGTTGCGGTTTCAAAAGCCACGAATATGAAACCCAGCATATAAGAAAACCCTTTAAACTTGTGTAAATTATTATTGATTAGTCAAATCATTCATAAAAATGCAAACATTAAATATTCATTCATTTTCACTTGTAATTGCGATTGTAATTCTAAGATTGTAATTGTAATTGGAAACTTAAACAAAGAAATTGAAAGATACTTTAGCTTCCATTTTAATTATTCATTCCTCAAAATCATATCGTCGATTCAGTTCTTTTCTGGATGTAATCTTTCAATTTAGGCAGATTAAAAATCCGATCAACAATGATTCAGTAGAGGGAATTTCTCGAAAATGGATGGATGCATTCCTTTTAATGAGTGAAGATTATCGGCAATCCAAAACGATAAAAAATAATTGAAAATTTATGAAAAATTCGAACCAAAAAATCCACGAAACTGGGCATTTGTCCTGTCAGAAATGTTCCACAAGTTTTCTTACAAATCGGCAATTGATCAATATTGTGCTCCAAAATCTGCTGTAATTGGCCAAAATAACGACCAGCTGCAGGCAAAAATATGGAATCTAATAACTTCGATTTGTCCCCTTCACGGAATCCCGAAGCCGTATAGAAAAAAGGCTTAATTTCGTTGGTAAAATCCTTGTGAAGATCAGCAATTTCGTCATTCTTCAGTTGTTCTAGATCAGTTTTTCCAGCAAGACCAAATTTTCTAGCCAAAAATCGTAAAATAGCATACGATTCAGAAATTTTCTGGCCATTTACTTCCAACACGGGCAATTTGCCGTTAGGCATTTCTTAATTGTTGAATTTTCATTTCACTTTCAATGATGATTGTTTATTTTAACCATTCTTCCACTTTTCTTGCCATTCTTCCAACGGAATTCGCACATCTTCAAAAGGTTGCCCAGCGTAATTCATCAACATCCGAATTGGTTCACCCAAATTTCGGACAGGGAAATAATAAAGTTTATAATTGTCATTAGGGGAAGAAGCCATCCTTCAAGAACGGTCAAGTCAAAAATTCGAGAAGTGGTTTTTCTTTCATTAGACTCCATTCTACATATCTTCTATTCACTCTTCAATTTCCATAGTTACACTTTTGCATTTTTTTATTTATTAGACTTAAAATTTATGCAAAATGAAACGAAAACAGTGAATAATAGTTTAAAATTTTGTATGCGAAAAATAGCATTACAGAATGTAACAAAATAGGTATTTAGCATTCAAAATCGAACATGCTAATCAGTCCGAACTTTGGAAGGAGGAAAAATGGTGCTTATTAAATGTGAAATGGAGAATTACAGATTATATGTTGATTAGTCAAAATGGGAGGGCCACAGGGGGAAGGAAAGTTCGCTGTGTAAATTAATGAGTAGAATTGGAACAGAATGGAGGGGGGGGGGGGGGGGAATGGGTCAAAAAATGTGGGCAAAATTAATTGGTGATGACAAGAAATTGATAGGAATGAATGAATGGATGGGGTGGAGTCTAAGGAAATATCATCTATGAGCTGGTTGTGATGACTTCGGCGCCTGTTCCTCTGACAAATAAAACCCGCTGAAGTTTGTCCGAAATGACCTGAATTTATTTATTTTTTATGGAAAATATTTTTATTCAAAAATACCTCCAAATAATGAATATAATCATCGACTTCCTCTTTGTGAAGTGGTGGTTTCGGCAATGAGAAGAGAACCAATTGGCTATTGCTGGAATGCTCTTGAATAAGTTCGTTCAATCTGATGGCTCCATGCATTTTATGCACCTAAAAAACGAATGTTAATTATTTCTTTTCTTTTTTAATTGGATCTAACCTTCTTTCTGTCCAATGCTTTCATTCGCTTTTGCTTCTCCATGTCCGAGTCGGAGAATGTCAGTGAAGGTCGTCGACTTGAATTTTCACCAGCACTAAAAATAAAATAATTTTGTTTATTTCATTTTTATATTTAACCTTTTATCACCCAATTCGATTGTCCCAGTCGCATTGTCATTGTTATCTAATTTAAAAATAATTTGTAAAAAATAAAATTTATAATTCACCTTCATTAACGTTGTCATTGCTGTCAATGGAAATTTTATGCGGTGGTTCATCGCTTGAAGAGGCATCCTCCGGATGAGTTTGTTCGGTTAATGATGAATCCTATATATTTTGGGAATATTTTTTAAATTAATTCATTTTTAATTCACCGTTGCCTGAATTCGACTATCCTCGCCTGCGTTGATTCCACCATTTATTTGGGCCAATCGGCTGGCAACTCCACGTCGTTGCATTTGTTTTAACATTTTTGATCGTTCCTCCATCAAAAGTGTCCGCTCAAATGCCGTTTTGGACAGTTCTGGATCACTCAATTCGGTTACCTTTAAATAAATCAAATATTTTCAATGATTTTATTGATTAAACTGACCAAAATTTCTGCGTCAATTCGCAATTGATAAACATAGTTTTTGAGTTGTTGTTTCAATTTTGTGCTGTTTTCCTGTTGACGGGCCACGGCCACAATGCGAATTTTGCAATGACGCCAAACTTTTGCCTGGCGCAACAAAAAAGTGATGAGCAGGCAAAGTCCACCGTCCCGGACAATCCAATACACGTCCATGTAGCCATTCAATTTCACATTGCTCGGGAAGTCCGTAATGCCCTTTGCCACCACCAATGCATTCCCACTGACTGCTCCGGCCAATAATTTATCTAAAAATGAAATTTTAAATAAATAATCCACAAAATATTTACCAGTGAATGTTTGATATTCGGAATCGGATGCTTCATCCTCCCCCGGTTCACGGGTTGGCCAACTCAGCAAAAGTGTATTCGGTTTGAGGCCGCCAATTCCAATGCTTTGGATGAGGGCATTGACACTGCCGGTTATCTTAAAAATAATGTTAAAATGCAATTAAATTAATCCATCTAAATCCAAAACCTGGTCTTCATCATAAAGCAATGTTTTGGCAAATCCCCTGAGGCGTAATTGTTGCATGTCATTTTCCATCCGGGCTTTGATTTGTTGTGCTGCCTTCATATCTTCCTCATTGCTTGGATTGCCCCGAAGAAAGGAAACGACCATTGTTAATCCTTTGCCCGCCTTCAATTGTGCCGCAAAATTCAGCAAATTCAAATATCGAATGTCGACCAATTCCTTTGACCAAGGCATCGAATGGAGAATCAATAATTGTGGCCTAAAATAATTAATAAATAATTATTATTTTAAAATTAAATTACCTCCAATTTTTGGGATGTGGGTCTTTTTCAGGAATTTGCATTAAACTGTATTGAGCGGTGCTCAAAGCCAATCCACGAATTCCATCGCCCCATTCCTTTTTGGCCCCTTTCCATTGAACATATTTGTAGATTATAATGCAAAGGACAATGGAAATGATTGCATAGTCCCAATGGGTGGAGAACATTATGAAAAAGCAAAGTGCGGCGCCCAACAATGCCAACGACCAATGATAATAGACATAACGGGGACGCCAGTTTGGGGCACCCAAAATTGAATGGAGGGCACAAATGATGTTCACAAATGCCTGAAATAATTAATTAAAAATGAATTAATTTAAATTAATATTACATAGCACATCAGGAAGAAGAAATCGACGACGGCGGCAATATTATCCATTGCACCCTTAAAATTAAATAAATTAAGTAAATATTTTGTTAAAATTAATTAACCATTAATATTCCGAGTTCAGCAATTATTGTGGTGATTATGAGGCCATAGAAAGGCTAAAATATGGTAAATTCAAATTAAATATTTTCCAAATAATTTACCTCATTCTTTTTGGTGACTTTTGCAAATGGTCGAAGGAATGGAATAACATCATCTTTGGCAATACTCTGAAGGAGACGTGGGGCACCTAAATTGGCCAAAAATATTTGAAATGAATTAAATAAAAAAAAACGAACTGCAAAGGCATTGAAGGGCGGCACCAAATGTGGAGAGGAATGAGCCAATGAGGAGGACCCATTCACTTGGCCAAGCCAACGAGGCGACGACCATTCCGCCATGCAATGATTGACCATATCTCCAAATTAAATATTAAAATTTATTGAATTAATATTAATTGAAAAATAATATGTGAATTCAAAACTGACTTGTCCCGAAGCAATTCTGGGCTTATTGCGGCGCCAAAAACGAGGGCAAGTGAAAAATAGATGAATGAAGTGGTCAATTGGGCCGCGATGGTGCCGCCGGGAATGGACTTTTGTGGGTTGGCCAAATCGCCACTCATATTTGTGCCGGTCAAAATGCCAGTGACGGCAGGGAAATAAATGGCCAAAATGAGGAAGAATGTGGTCCGAACATCTTGGAAAACTTCCACTTTTGGATTTGCCTCCTTTCCGTGTGTATATTCCATAAAGCCGGGATAATTGGGGCCGAGATTTTCTGCAAAATTCAAATGCAATTAAATTAATTTGATTTAATTTTTTTACGAATGAGTGCATTGCTTCCATAACCCGGATATGCATTGACGCAGCCAAGATGCATTTGAGTGGCATTTGTGAAGGATGATTTCAATATTGATTTTCTGAAAAAAAATATTTAAAAATCAAATAGAATAAAAAAATGTTTTTTACAATTCCAAATTTGTCCAATTGCAATAATCACAAATTTCTGACATTGGAACATCCTCCGGAATGACAATTTTTGCTTGGAGTAAATGATCGTTGAGCATGCAAACTCTGAAATTAGCCAAAAATTAATTTGAAAAATATTTTTAATGAACACCTTTGGCCTGTTTCCGGGTAGAGCGTTTTTTCGATTCCACCGGCATAGCAAGCAAGGATTGAAAATACAACGCAAACCAATGAAACCTTAAATAATGCAATGAAAAATGACAAAGAAAATAGCTAACCGGTGCAAGAAGTTGGACGAATCGGACACCCATAGCCACGATGAGAAATTCGAGAATGAGCAGAAGTGTTCCGTAGAAGCGAAGATTGTGGGACATTAAGCCGAATAGACCAGTGTCCGTGTGTGCTTCGTGACCTCCAAATGTTAAACCCGGAAAGAGATAAAGCTAAAATGCAAAAATATGGAAAGGAGTTAAAAATGAAATTATTTACCAATAAAATTTCGACGCCTCCAACCAAATACATTGCGGTGGCCACCGTGTTTGCAAGGTAAAAGAGAATGCCAACGGCAGAGCCAAATTCGGGTCCAAGATTGCGGGAGATCATAAAATATGCACCACCGCCCTCCACCACTCCATTTGTTGCAACCGCAGAAACACTGATGCAAGTGAGAAAAGTCTGAAAAATTAAAACTGATTTTAATATCATCATTGTTAAATTGCTTACACAAAGACAGCAAAGGAAGAGCATTAAGAAAGTTTGTCCGACTCCAGCAACGCCAACACACCATGCCAGACGGATGAACATTGTAACGCCGAGAATGTGTTGGATGGTTGGTAGGTAGACGCCCAACATGACTCCAAGATTTGCCTGAAATTTGTAGAATTATTTTTGATAGAATAAACATTTATGGATGGGCTTTTAATTAGAATGAGATTGGAGGATACTTTTGAGTATTTGCTAGCTTCTCTTTGTGCTGGACCAGGACACGTATGTGCGGCCAAATAGCCGCCTCTATGGCTAATTCCGTCCTGTGAACCGGGGCTTCTGCATCCTTCATAAAATGTGGGCGCCTCCTCATCATAATATATTTCAAGATTTCCTATGTTTCGATATGGCATTTTGGTTGATAATTTTGGGTTTTTGCCAATGATAATTATGATTAATTATTAAATATTCGAAAGAAGAATACTTATTTATGCTAAATTTTTAAAATTAAATAATCAGAATGAAAGGAAAATGGAACAATGAATGATCAAGATTCAAGACATTTTTACGATTTTTTGTTCTAATTTTTTTTCATGTTTTTCTAAATTTTAGAACATGATAATGAGAAAAGCTTAGCTTATATAAAATGGCATAAGAATACGTGATGAAAATTTTGCCGATCGATGTTCGTTCGATGTGATTGAATTGATCATGAAAATGTGAATTCTGAATTTAATTTCCAATTTTTCCTTATGGGATATTTAGTCATTTAAAACAAAATGCAAATAAAATGGCGAATTCCCAAAATTCAAATTTTACAGTACTTTTTACTCACTCATAGATTTTTTTATTAATTTTCTACCTTTTTGTGTTTGCTAGTTTCTCTCTCTTTGGGGCCCGGTGTAATATATGCCGATAAGAAATTGTGTGCCGGTTCATTATCATACAGAGCAAAATCGGCACTCTCAAAATCGGCATTCGGCTTTTTGCGAAAGGAACTCCATGAAAGGAATCCATGATCGCCTCCTAAAATTTAAACAAAATCATGTTGTGTTTTTTATTTACATGGGATGAGTTTAAGCATAAAAGCAAAAGCAACAAAAAAAAATGAAATACTTTGATAATGATGATTTAATCCAAAAAAGCTGTGATGGGAATAATTCCGCCTTGGCAAATTGTCGGTTTCCGGCGATAAATTTGGCGACAAAGAAAGCAATGGCTGCGAATCGGCCCCCGGTTTTGTACAAACGAGTGGACTGTCATCGCCTCCCAATTGGATTCGAACCCTTCTCGTTTCCCCAGGAGGAGGATTTGCCGGTAAAATTGGTGGCGAAGGGCTGACTTCGAAGACCGTATGGGAACGAACTTTTCTGGTCATGTGGATTTTTGTTGGGGGAGTTTAGTATTGGTGGAATAGGCAACCGAAGAGCATAAAATATTGGAAGCAAATAATTGGAAATGATGAAGGAATGGGCTACTGCTGACTGGGAATGTTCATGCAAAGAAGCCATTTTATATTTTATCAGTTAAATTTGTGAAAGAATTGGTTAAAAATTGGAAAAGGGAAGGAAACGAAAAATTAAAATGCGAAACTCAAGTGGTCCCATAAAGAAGCTTATCAGATCAGCAAAGAAAAATGATTTGTCACCTTCAGTGCTGGCTGTGCTTTGTTGGGAGCCGGCCCTCGGTGGTTTTCGCTGGCTTCCACTGCAAAAATCCAACAATAAATTTGGTTTTTGTTTGTTTTAATAAATAAATATATTCCATTGGCCAGCAGAACAATCGGAAGCAATTTGCCTTGCAATCCTCCCTTTTTTCGTATTTATTCATTTCCTCCTCCCATTTTGTTGGCCCCGTTCCCATGCCAACTCCATTTTCCCCCTCCCATTCCCTTTTTGCTCACTTTTTTGATCCATTCCCAAAATTTGCAGCCGGCAATTGCTGCTGGTCCTTTGCTTCTGCCACTTTTTTGCGCATGAATGTTTTCCCTTGATGGCCTTGTCTAAAAAAGGAATTTTTGGAGCAAAAATGCTGACGAAAGGGGGCAATTGATGGAGTGGGAGGGGGGGGGGGGGGGGGCGGGTCAAGGGCCGCGCAATTTAAATCAACAATCAGCCAAAAGATCAACATTTTGTTTAGGAAACTTATCATTTATCAATTTGGGAATGATCAATTGTTGATCGATCGGATGGATGGATTTGGGGAGGGGGGAAATTGCGTAAATTGTGCGCGAATGGACATATTTGGGAGAGGGTGGCGCCGATATTAATTAATTTTATGGGTTTGATTGAACATCAAAACGATCAAATAATGTTCTCCTGCATCTCCTGCAGAGGATTTAATACTTTCGATTTTTGAATGGTTTAAATTGTTTTAGAAATAAAACAATCTGGGGGAATCCAATGCCCTCAATCTCCTCAAATCCATTTGAATTTTACCAATATTCCCCCACCCATCCATCCATTCTCATATCCAACCTTTTTTCGCTTGTGCTATTCTTGTGCCCTTGGCCATCCTCTCCGTTGCCATTTTCTCGGCTTTTTCCACTTCCTGATTGGACCATTTTTTATGATGGAAATAATATTTTTTTAGTTAGTTTTAATGGATGATTTTCGAATGAGAATTGAGGGAATTTAGGGCGAATGGTTGATGTCCGATTTGGGCCGAATTTGCCCCCGGCCTTTTTAGCGTCAAACAAAATTTGGATGCAAATCTGTGGATGGAAGGGAAGGGAGCCGAGGCCCAATGAAATTATTGGATGGATGGCGAAAACATTTTTTACGGATTTACATTTTTGTAAGGCCTAAATGCCGCGCTGTTGACGATTTAATCCAATCCAACAATGTTGATAGGAAATTGGCCCAGAATAAAGGTGAAAAAATGAACTACGATCCCCGGATGAAATATTAAAGGCCTTCGAACGAATTTGGCAAAATGGAAATGACGAGGGAAATTAACATTTTAGAAAATATTACATATTTTAATACGAATACAATATTATATATACTAATGCATATTTTTGTACATTCGATTAAGGAGTAAGGTGAATGAATGTCAAGTTGCCAATTTGATTCTGCTGTCGGCACTCATCTTTCATCATTCATTTAGAATCCCTTAGCTCATTGTCCTTAAGGCATAAATCAAAATATACCATAATGCAATATCCCTCCAATTTACATAATTATTTATTTATTCATTTAATAATTAATTATCATCATCAATCCATTCATTCATGATCCTCCATTCTCCTTATCAGTTCCGTCTCCCTCCATTTCCATCTATTTCCTTCATTTTCCATTTATTTACACATTCATTTTCCCCAAAATATTCTAAAATTCTAATAAGTATTTTTCCCTGCTGACCAACCAACCAAAAATGCCAATGGGGAATGGGACAATGCACAAAATGTGGATGTATTTCCACACCGAAATCAACGATACCCTCCTTTTCTCATTTTGGACCATCAAAACGGAAGGGGGTAATGCAAATATATTTAAATTAATTTGGCCATTCATATTGGTCCCAGGTATGATTTTGGCCTGTTTTTTGCTATTTTTTGCGGCATTTTCCTTTGAATTGCTCAAATGGTTTCGACTTGTAATGGAACAAAAGGGAAATAGCCGTCAATTGGCGATGGCCTCCACCACCAGATTGACCAATGGCACTTCATCCACAAAGTCACTCATTTCATTATATACCGTAATTCCATTTCCAATGCAATTTAAGTCGCCGATATGCGGATTCCCTCCTTTCATCCGGCCATCTCCTCCAGACCGCCCTTTTCTCCATTCAACTTCTTCTTTCCTATTTACTAATGTTGGCCATTATGACTTTCTCCCTTTGGATACTTTTTGCAATTTGTGCCGGTGCCGCATTTGGTTTTTGGATTTTTGGTCGGCGTCAACCTGTTTTGGCCTCCACAAATGGACGACCAAACCCCGAAATTCATTGATTCTCCTCACTTTTCATTGTTTTTTATATTAAATAAATAAACATTTTCATGAAATTTAATTTCCATTCAAAGGCTAAACTCCCTTTATCGGTAAATATTTGGAATATGGGTACCAAAAGTTTTCTCATAAAACATGTTTAAAACTGTATGTTTGTGTATTAGATCAGTGTTATAGGTAATTTTAGGGCGCGGAAAAAAGGTTTCAGGCCATTTAACCGATTTTTTCAAAAAATCTTGAAAAAGTGAAGGGTCCCCCCTATGGGTTGAAAATTTTCGAAAT
The DNA here is from genome assembly GCA_030063045.1 of Pratylenchus scribneri. Classification (NCBI taxonomy): domain Eukaryota; kingdom Metazoa; phylum Nematoda; class Chromadorea; order Rhabditida; family Pratylenchidae; genus Pratylenchus; species Pratylenchus scribneri. The sequence goes on along the minus strand of JAQSEB010000114.1, from coordinate 3,495,008 downwards.
TTTAGTTTGTACATATTATAGCTCATTCGACGCGCCTTGATGAGCGGAACACGAATCAGTGCTTGATTTTGCCTAAAACACAAAAATAAGAAAGTTAGGACCATTTTAGACTCGCTGGAATGTGTTGGAACTGCGGAGGAATGTAAGAGTGGACTCCGGAGTGTGCGTAGCCGAAGCGCGGGAACTGGACGAGCTTGTGGCGAGCGAAGCGAGCCACAAGCTCGTCTGGTCGCACGGAGGCGGAGCACACGGAGGAGTCCACTCTGAAATGCCCACCGCAGCAGTTCCAATCCGTATTTCCTTTGCGCAATGTTTTTTGAATTTCTTTGGTTCATAACTTTTTTATTTTTGTGTTTTATGCGAAACCGATTGCAGATTCGTGTTCTACTCATCAAGGAGAGTCGATTAGGGTATAATATGACCAAAAAAATTTTTTTGACAATTTTCGACCCAATAGGGGGGACCCTTAACTTTTCAAAAATTTCGAACATTTTTTTCGACTAAAAAGGTTTTTCCGCGCCTTAATTTTGTTAAATATTATCATTTTATCGATTGTTTTATCATTTTAAACATGTTTTATGCGAAAATTTTTGGTACCCATATTCCAAATATTTTCCCCTTTATCTTTGTTTAATTCTATTAAATATTTAATTATTTATTTGTTGGCAGCAAAATGGGAGGAGGAATGCTAATGATGGAAATGTACTTCCATTTTCGCCAAAATGAATTCTTCCTTTTCAAAGGTTGGCTCACCCAAACATTCATTGGCCAGTTTCCTTCCCCCCAATTTCCAATCATTTTTTCCATTTTTTAGCCTATTTATTTTCACTTTTTGCCGTTTTTGCCCTTTCCCTTTTGTATGAGGCCATTCGTGTTGGTCGAGCATTTCTTTATCGAAAAGAACAATATGAAGTTGGTTTAATCATTAAGGGGAAATATTCTCTCTAAATTATTTTCACAGTTTTATGCCGAAGTTGATGAATTTGGTGCCGGTGGCGGAGAAAGGCCAACAAATCCCCCAGAAAATAATTCTTGCCAATGTGCGCCCACCTCTCGCCCTCAACTTTTCTACCGTGCTCCAACCCAAATGTTTCAATTCTTTTGCCACATTCTTCAGTTTAATTACCCAATTTTCATTTCAGTTCCATTTCCCCTTCATGCCTTCTCTCTGGATGGCATTTTCTCCAATCAATTCTTCATTTTTCCCAATTTTTTCTCGGCTTTTTGCTAATGTTATTGGCCATGACGTTCGTATTTTCATTGGTCCTTTATTCCCCATTTTCAGTTATAATGTTCCGATTTTCGTGGCCCTTTTGCTTGGCCACATTGCCGGCTATTTCCTGGTTGCTCCTCTCTATCAATTTGGATTGGTGGAGGAAGGCCGAATTGGCGGAGAATGTTGCTGCTCATAAATGAATGAATGGAAATGAAAAGAAGGCGATTTATATATATTTTTTTGGCTTAAAATGGGTACAACAGAGCAATGCTGGGATTTAAATAATATTTTAAATGGGATTTATATATTCTTTTGTATTTCATTCCTCAATCCGATGTGCTAATGGCTCTTTTCGGTTTGGACGGAGAATCAACGCAGAGAAGTGCCGGTGAATTTGGCTTACTGTTTTGTTGGGCTAATTTGGCCGCTTGATGCAATAAAAGTTGTTGCCTGGCCGAATCAACGGCGATCACCTGAAAATAAATTGAATGAATTGTGGCATTTTAAGGTATTGTATACAGATGAATGTCTTCGAATTTGTTGGATGAATTCCTCTCCATTTGCAGTGCTTTTCCTCAATGACATCGACTTCCTTTGTTCCCTCAAAATGGATTGACTGATTTCAATATCCTCCATCGGTTCCCTTCAAATAAATTAACAATTAATTTATTTAATTCCTTCACAACTTCTATTAAATGAATTAAAATATTTAATTGTGCATTTATTTATTCTACGAATATAAAAAGCATATTTATGGCCCCATTTTTACTTTCTCTTCCTCTTTTTGAATGCCACAAATGCGAGAAGGGCAAAAATGAGGGCGCAAAGGGCGGCAATGGATGAAATCAATGCCCTCCGGGCCAAAGTGTCCTTGCTGAATGCGCCCATCCAAAAACTGACGGAGGCACTCAAAATTGTGCCCAAAAGGCACAAAAAGACCTATTTTTGATAAAATTGGATTTTGGAATGGCCAAATGATAGGCCACTCACTTGGAATTCGCTGGTCCTCCTCCTCGTTGATTCCATTTTTGGTGGAGTCATTTGTTGACCGGCTAATCTGGCTCCTTCCGCCGCGGCAGCCGCAATGGCCGCATCCTGATGGGGGAGACTGGACTGTAGGGAGAGGAGGGGATTCTTTGTATTTTGGGGCATTTTATGTGGCATAAGAGAATAATGGGAAAATGAAAATATTGGCCAAATGAATGAATGAATTAGGATTGGGGTTTGGGAGGCGACTGCCCATTTTCACCACCACCACCACCAACCTTGTGATGGTGGCAAAGTGATGGAATCTCGCTAAGCCGCCTTCGTTCCGTATTACTCAATGCACCGATCATTCCAGTCCGTCGATTGCTGCCAATTTCCCCAACAATTGATTCAATTCAAAAGCCAACTGCCTTTTGGCCCCTCAATTGTTCAATATGGAAGGAAAGCACGTGTTTTGGAGGAAGTCAGCGAAAATAAAATGGCCTCAGGAGCAATTGAAAAGAAGAAGATGAATCGCCTTGAGGGGAAATGAGTAAATGGGGTATATAAAGGGGGAAAAGGGCGGGATTGGGAAGAAGAGACCGGGCCAGTCGGGCCAAAAAAGGCTCAAATTGCAAGGATGAATGGCGCAAATTAGTAGGGCCAAAAGAGGAATGGATGGATACCCTGCTTTGTACCGGATTAGGAATTTGGAATTCATTCGGGAAGCAAAAAATAAAGATGAACGATTTTTGGCAGTGCCCGGGCATGGATTATTGTTTGACCCCAAATTCCCATTCCATGTTCATTTCATTTTATTCGCCGCCCTTTTCCTTCCTTAATTGTGCATTGGGCCGCGCCAACCAGGCCAAAATTTGATTATGGCAGACGACCGAGCCGAGAGTGGAATTGGCCCAAAAAGATGGAAGGGGACAGGAAGGGGGAATGAGGAAATGGAGAGCGGCGGCAAAATTGACGGATGGAAGCCGATGGAGGAATGGAAAGGGCCAAACCGAATAGAAATATGGGAGGAGGCTTTGTTTTTGGCTGGGCATGGAGAAGGGGGAGGAAGCCTTTTTGGTGGGTGAAAAGATGGCAAAATGACGAGCAAATTTATCGGTCCCAGGCAGAGACTGGCAGCAGCAACTTTTTTTTGGTGCCAGTCGTTCCTTACAATTTCTTGGTTGGGTTTTTGGAAATGGAAGGAAATGAAATGGTCAAATGGAAGTGAATGAATGGCACTGGAATGGGGAATGGTTGGATGGAGATTTGAGTAGGGGGACCAAAAATGGACAATATTTAAAAAGGGCAAATGAAGCGGAAATGAAAAGTAAATGTTTGGCTTTGTAAAACCCATTTATTCATTCATTCTTTTGATTGGTTTGTTGGTTCATTGGTTCACATTTCCACCGGTTCAAAAAGTCAAATTCCAGTTTGGGGAATGTCGTCCCCATTCCCATATGAGAGAATTTTATCGCGAAATTTGACGCCTTTTTTGGCATAGTTAAAATTTGTTTCCGTTATGGCCAAATTCTGCCGATTCCCAACCTATTCCCTCTATGTTCCCTTTAAAATAAATGTGCTTTGTTTGATTGTTGATGCAAAATAAAAGGGGGAAAGTCGCATAAAAAGGGGAAGGAAAAGCAAAACAAACTGCCGACGGCTGATGGGTGGACGGGGATTGAAGGGAAGAATGGCCATGGCCTAGTAAAAAGTGAAAACAAAATGAGGAAAGGAAGGGGAGATGGCCACAAATTGCCTTCCTCCTCCATTGGCCATTGCCATTTGGCAATTGGCTTCCTCGCTTGGCTGCCCATCGAATGCCACCAGAGGCTTTTCCTCATTTTGCTTTGGCTCCCAAATTGGCCGAATCAAATCAAAAATGTTGAATTGGTCTATTTATGGTGGATGGATGGAATCCTAGGAATTGAATTTTGCGCAGCAGAAGTGGGAATTGATGGTCCAACAATGGGGTAGATTCCCCTCCAGCCTCCATCCATCCATCGTTAGGCCCGTGTGCGGCGGCCACAAGAGTTAATTCGAGAAGATGCCATTGGGTAATTGGGGAAGATGGGCAAATAGCGAAAAAAGAAGGCGGAGTGAGGGCACTCGACGAGAATAAAAAGGTGGAGGGCAAAAGGTCTTTGGGGACAATTCGGGAGTGGATAAGAAGATGGCCCCATCCCCTGCTTTGCTCAAGTCAACGTGAAATGTGCCACCGCTGGATGGAATGAATGAATGAATTGGCCACCTCCTCTGTCATCAATTCAAAAAAGTGTCAAAAGGGGAGGAGGGTCCCATTTCCATCTTCCCCATTTTTGCCTTTAAAATTCGCCCAAATTCCCCCTTCAATTCTTCCCCTTCAATATGTTCATCTTTTTACGTATTTCTTGTGATATTCCTCTTTTGCTTCCGTCAATTTTTCGGTGGAGGAGGAAACGAATTTTTGGGGACAGCTGTTCAATTGGTGGAGTGGATCGTCCGAGATTGAAGGCAAATCCAAAAACAACAAATCAAAGGAAGGAGACAAAAATGATCAAAAAAGAAGAACGTTGAAGAAGGAACAAATGTGGAAAATGGATGGATGGCAGTGTGGGTGGAGGAATTGATCCCCTGGAATTCAGAGAGGGGAATTTGGAATTAGGGGGGGGGGGGGGGGGGGGAATAATATTTAGTGATTCACACTGTTGGATCAGAAATTTTGTTAATTATTTTTATTTGCAAATTTAGGTGTTTTTTGCGAGGGTGGGGGTAATTGAGGGGCTTTAAACCAGTATTTCTAAATAAAATAAAGAATATTATATTTTTTATTTAATAGCTTTGAAATTCGAACATAAAGTCTCAATTAGCGTAGTTGGTCAGAATGGGGCAAAAACACAATTACAAATCAGAATGGTGCAATTACAATTTAGAATGGGGCAAAACACAATTACAATTCAGAATGGGGCAAAACACAATTACAATTCAGAATGGGGCAAAACACAATTACAATTCAGAATGGGGCAAAACACAATTACAATTCAGAATGGGGCAAAAACACAATTACAATTCAGAATGGGGCAAAAAACAATTACAATTCAGAATGGGGCAAAAACACAATTACAAATCAGAATGGGGCAAAACACAATTACAAATCAGAATAGTGCAATTACAATTCAGAATGGGGCAAAACACAATTACAATTCAGAATGGGGCAAAACACAATTACAATTCAGAATGGGGCAAAAACACAATTACAATTCAGAATGGGGCAAAAAACAATTACAATTCAGAATGGGGCAAAAACACAATTACAAATCAGAATGGGGCAAAACACAATTACAAATCAGAATGGGGCAAAAAACAATTACAATTCAGAATGGGGCAAAAACACAATTACAATTCAGAATGGGGCAAAACACAATTACAAATCAGAATAGTGCAATTACAATTCAGAATGGGGCAAAACACAATTACAATTCAGAATGGGGCAAAAACACAATTACAATTCAGAATGGGGCAAAAAACAATTACAATTCAGAATGGGGCAAAAACACAATTACAATTCAGAATGGGGCAAAACACAATTACAAATCAGAATAGTGCAATTACAATTCAGAATGGGGCAAAACACAATTACAATTCAGAATGGGGCAAAACACAATTACAATTCAGAATGGGGCAAAAACACAATTACAATTCAGAATGGGGCAAAAAACAATTACAATTCAGAATGGGGCAAAAACACAATTACAAATCAGAATGGGGCAAAACACAATTACAAATCAGAATAGTGCAATTACAATTCAGAATGGGGCAAAACACAATTACAATTCAGAATAGTGCAATTACAATTCAGAATGGGGCAAAAACACAATTACAATTCAGAATGGGGCAAAAACACAATTACAATTCAGAATGGGGCAAAACACAATTACAATTCAGAATGGGGCAAAAACACAATTACAATTCAGAATGGGGCAAAAACACAATTACAATTCAGAATGGGGCAAAAACACAATTACAATTCAGAATGGGGCAAAAACACAATTACAAATCAGAATGGGGCAAAACACAATTACAAATCAGAATAGTGCAATTACAATTCAGAATGGGGCAAAACACAATTACAAATCAGAATAGTGCAATTACAATTCAGAATGGGGCAAAACACAATTACAATTCAGAATGGGCCAAGACACAATTACAATTCAGAATGGGGCAAAAACACAATTACAATTCAGAATGGGGCAAAAACACAATTACAATTCAGAATAGTGCAATTACAATTCAGAATGGGGCAAAAACACAATTACAATTCAGAATGGGGCAAAAACACAATTACAATTCAGAATGGGGCAAAACACAATTACAATTCAGAATGGGGCAAAAACACAATTACAATTCAGAATGGGGCAAAAACACAATTACAATTCAGAATGGGGCAAAAACACAATTACAATTCAGAATAGTGCAATTACAATTCAGAATGGGGCAAAAACACAATTACAATTCAGAATAGTGCAATTACAATTCAGAATGGGGCAAAAACACAATTACAATTCAGAATGGGGCAAAAACACAATTACAATTCAGAATGGGGCAAAAACACAATTACAATTCAGAATGGGGCAAAAACACAATTACAATTCAGAATGGGGCAAAAAAACAATTACAATTCAGAATGGGGCAAAAACACAATTACAAATCAGAATGGGGCAAAACACAATTACAAATCAGAATAGTGCAATTACAATTCAGAATGGGGCAAAAACACAATTACAATTCAGAATGGGGCAAAAACACAATTACAATTCAGAATGGGGCAAAAACACAATTACAATTCAGAATGGGGCAAAAACACAATTACAATTCAGAATGGGGCAAAAACACAATTACAATTCAGAATGGGGCAAAAACACAATTACAATTCAGAATGGGGCAAAAAAACAATTACAATTCAGAATGGGGCAAAAACACAATTACAATTCAGAATGGGGCAAAAACACAATTACAATTCAGAATGGGGCAAAAACACAATTACAATTCAGAATGGGGCAAAAAAACAATTACAATTCAGAATGGGGCAAAAACACAATTACAAATCAGAATGGGGCAAAAACACAATTACAAATCAGAATAGTGCAATTACAATTCAGAATGGGGCAAAAAAACAATTACAATTCAGAATGGGGCAAAAACACAATTACAAATCAGAATGGGGCAAAACACAATTACAAATCAGAATAGTGCAATTACAATTCAGAATGGGGCAAAAACACAATTACAAATCAGAATGGGGTAAAAACACAATTACAATTCAGAATGGGGCAAAACACAATTACAATTCAGAATGGGGTCAAAACACAATTACAATTCAGAATGGGGCAAAACACAATTGCAATTCAGAATGGGGCAAAAAAACAATTACAATTCAGAATGGGGCAAAAACACAATTACAAATCAGAATGGGGCAAAACACAATTACAAATCAGAATAGTGCAATTACAATTCAGAATGGGGCAAAAACACAATTACAAATCAGAATGGGGTAAAAACACAATTACAATTCAGAATGGGGCAAAACACAATTACAATTCAGAATGGGGCCAAAACACAATTACAATTCAGAATGGGGCCAAAACACAATTACAATTCAGAATGGGGCAAAACACAATTGCAATTCAAAATGGGGCAAAAACACAATTACAATTCAGAATGGGGCAAAAACACAATTACAATTCAGAATGGGGCAAAAACACAATTACAATTCAGAATGGGGCAAAAACACAATTACAAATCAGAATAGTGCAATTACAATTCAGAATGGGGCAAAAACACAATTACAAATCAGAATGGGGCAAAACACAATTACAAATCAGAATAGTGCAATTACAATTCAGAATGGGGCAAAAACACAATTACAAATCAGAATGGGGTAAAAACACAATTACAATTCAGAATGGGGCAAAACACAATTACAATTCAGAATGGGGCAAAAACACAATTACAAATCAGAATGGGGCAAAACACAATTACAAATCAGAATAGTGCAATTACAATTCAGAATGGGGCAAAAACACAATTACAATTCAGAATGGGGCAAAAACACAATTACAATTCAGAATGGGGCAAAAACACAATTACAATTCAGAATGGGGCAAAAACACAATTACAATTCAGAATGGGGCAAAAACACAATTACAATTCAGAATGGGGCAAAAACACAATTACAATTCAGAATGGGGCAAAAACACAATTACAATTCAGAATGGGGCAAAAACACAATTACAATTCAGAATGGGGCAAAAACACAATTACAATTCAGAATGGGGCAAAAACACAATTACAATTCAGAATGGGGCAAAAACACAATTACAATTCAGAATGGGGCAAAAACACAATTACAATTCAGAATGGGGTAAAAACACAATTACAATTCAGAATGGGGCAAAACACAATTACAATTCAGAATGGGGCCAAAACACAATTACAATTCAGAATGGGGCCAAAACACAATTACAATTCAGAATGGGGCAAAACACAATTGCAATTCAAAATGGGGCAAAAACACAATTACAATTCAGAATGGGGCAAAAACACAATTACAATTCAGAATGGGGCAAAAACACAATTACAATTCAGAATGGGGCAAAAACACAATTACAAATCAGAATAGTGCAATTACAATTCAGAATGGGGCAAAAAAACAATTACAATTCAGAATGGGGCAAAAACACAATTACAAATCAGAATGGGGCAAAACACAATTACAAATCAGAATAGTGCAATTACAATTCAGAATGGGGCAAAAACACAATTACAAATCAGAATGGGGTAAAAACACAATTACAATTCAGAATGGGGCAAAACACAATTACAATTCAGAATGGGGCCAAAACACAATTACAATTCAGAATGGGGCAAAACACAATTGCAATTCAGAATGGGGCAAAAACACAATTACAATTCGGAATGGGGCAAAAACACAATTACAATTCAGAATGGGGCAAAACACAATTACAATTCAGAATGGGGCAAAAACACAATTACAATTCAGAATGGGGCAAAACACAATTACAATTCAGAATTTTTATATTTTAGCTTATAATTAATAATATTTAATCAAAAAGTTATTATTCTACAATTAGTTTTTGAAAAGTTCATTTTAAAAATCATTTTAATATTTTCCAAATAGAATGTGAATTAAAAATAAAAGGACTATTTTTATTGTAAATGATTGAATTGTTGGAGAAAATATAAAAATTCCATTTATTCATCATAAATGTAAAATTAACAATGATTGATCAACAATATATTATCATTGATATAATTGGGAACAAAGAAGAAATTGGAAAAGGAATAACCAGCCAATGAACCCGCCAAAATGTAATGTCAAAATGAGAAAATGAAGTCCACGAGATTCGGGTAAATTTAAGGGAAATTCGCCAATGGAAGGAATTCCGAGCAAATTGCAGAGAGAATGGCAGAGAATTGGGCCAATAATATTTCCTAAAATGAAATGGAGATATGAGGGAAATTATTATGAAGGGGAGGATTACCTGTTTGGAAGAAAATGTGGGTGGCATAAATTCCAAAGAGGAAAGTGTAAAACATTTGTAAGGCTAAAAATTGGAAAAATAAATTAAAAAAATAAAATAATTAGATACTTCTCTTGGATAAAGCCTGGCTGAATGTTTTCCCTTCGCGCAAATCCTCCAAAATATGATGAATATGGGAAAATGAGAAACTCTAAATTAATTCAAAATTATTAAAAATATAAATTAAACTAAATTACAATTGGGGCAATGAATGTTGCCGCAAATTGGCCAAAGCAATGTTTGAGCAAAGGTGCGGAACATGAACGAAAACATAATTCCTCGGTTAATGGTGCCTGAATTTATTAATTTTTAATTAATTTTAATATTTATTACCATGATTGCCTGCCTAATCCAAAGAATATCCGTGAAGGCCTCTTTTATTGAATTTAATGCTAAATAAATTTATTAAATTAAATAATTATATTAAAATTTACATAAATTCCTCGAAATTGTTCCTTCCATTGCCAAAGTGGCCAAAGTTCCCGTATAAAAAATGGCAGTAAGAAATGTTGGAAAAACAATTGCAGAAATTAGACTAGAAAAATTTGCATAGAAAAAGCCCATTTGTTTGAATGGATTTTGGGAAGGATGAAACTGAAAATATTTAATTATTTTAAAATTAATTTAAATTAAATTTACAAATTTAAGTAGAAAAAATGTAGTCGAGATTGCAAATAAAGTGACCAAAGTTGCGGATATGAATCGTCGTCGAACATTCGGAAGATGGTCACGGGATTTTTGATGGTCATAAAATGTGTTGATTAAGAAAACATAACAAAATGGAATAATTATGGCACCGGCAAAAACAAATAAAATACATTCAAACATAAAAAATAAACCTTAAAAATTAATTAAAAATGCAAAATATTTAAAAAAATTAATTGCAATTTTAAAACAATTATAAAATAGAATCAAATAAAATCAAAAGTAAAAATTTATTTATTTATCAATTTGTTGACTATTTGTAATAAATTATTGAGCAAAATAATATAATCTGCTGAATTGAAATTGATTCGATCAATTATTTAATGCATTTTCCATGCATTCTCTCATTCTCTTCATTGTTTCAGCTGGATTGGCCGATTGAATTATTCCGGTCCCAGATACAATCAAATTTGCTCCTTAAAATTCCAAATTAATCAAAATTTAATAAATATATTGGAAAAACCCGATTTTGCGCATTGTTCAATATTTTCCAGCCCAACTCCGCCATCCACTTGAATATCCAATGATGGATTTGCCTTTCGAATTCGCTTCACTTTCTCCATTTGGTCGGCCATGAATTTTTGCCCCCCAAAGCCAGGTTCAACTGTCATTACTAAATAAATTATTTAAATTAGTTTTTAAATTAATTATTCCACCCAGTGCTGTGTCAATTTTTGCAGTAAATTTGAGGATTTCTTCAACAGGTGTTTTTGGTTTTATTGCCAAACCGCATCGAATCCCTTTTTCCTTTATTTTGTCGATCAACGATTCGATGGCCTTTTCTCCGCCATTCGTATTAACCGCCTCCAAATGAAAAGTGAATTGATTTATTCCGGCTTTATGCATTGGATCAAGCCATTGTTCTGGATCGGAGACCATCAAATGAACGTCAAAGAACTGCAAAAACAATGAAAATCAAATTTTAATTAGGATTTTTTAACCGGATCCTTTCCTAATTGTTTTCTGAGGCATTCGATCAAGGGATGTCCAAATGTGAGGTTTGGAACAAAATGGCCATCCATTACATCCAAATGCAAATAATCGGCACCGAAATTGAGCAATTTTCGGCACTTAAATTATTTTAAATTAATTAAAAATATAAATTTATATTACCTCATTTCCTAAATCAGCCAGGTTTGCATTTAAAATGGAAGGACAAATGATGGCACGCAGCCCAGATGATGATGGCATTTTTATTGAAAAATAGCTCTTCTAAACCGAACTTTTTAAAGCAAAGTAAAAGGAAACGAAACGGAAAAACGAACGATTTTCCATTTTGTCAAATAATGTGATTCGATTTTTTGGGATATTTTGTCATTTTTTGTGATATTTGGCCAAGAATTTGAATTAATATTGATTACAGTACTTAAAAATCACATTTCAGGCTGGGCCATTCTTTTGTCCATATCCCACCACAAAAGTAGCATTATCCATGAAAATGATATATCAATGGAAAGCGCAAAGTTTCTTCTACAATTTGATTTTTATAAAAATAATAAATTTAATTTGTAAAGAAGTTACATGTCTTCGAGTGCAATAAACACAAATTTTTTTTGAAGAAATGAAAAGCCTCTTTTCAAGTTGTTTTAAGTTCCAAAAATTATGCCACTTTTTAGAGGACTTTTAGGGCTCTCGAATGGCATATAGCCTTCCCGAATTGGTTAATTGCTTATCGAATTATGGTTAAAATAACATCCCATGGTATTGCGAATCGTCCTTTTTCAGTTTATGTAGAATTTGGGAAATTAAACGATCTCTTGTTTGGATACTTGAATGGAGAATTGAAAATATAATTTATTATTAAAATATACATACAAAATTCATAAATCAAATTCATTTTTTTCATTCGAGATCGAATCAAAATGTCTTTTTTAAACTATGTTGCCTCATTTCTTTTTAGAATTTGACCCTTTTATTGTTGTATTCCGTTCGATCAGAGAATCTTTTTGGCTGAATTTTCCTTTGACCACTCGTTTTTGGAGACATTTTTGCCGATTCTGTCCTCTTTTGTCCATTTCCCCTTCTCTTTTCTGCTTCCGCTTCCTCAATCACTTTTTCATAGCTTTCTTCCGGAGATGATTCGGATGAAATGACCACCGAATTTGTTGTAGTCGACAATTTCATGGCAGCCCTTTGACTTGACCTCGAAGCTAATTGGCCACTTGATTCGCCAATTTTGACACGATGAATTGGAGAAAGAAGGGCGAAAAGTTGGCGACGAATCTGGAAATGAACATAAATAAAGAGGGAAGGAGACATGGTAATGAGAGGACCTCCTCATCCATGGCAAATCCAAGAATATTGTCCAAAATGATTCGAAGGAGGACAAAAAGGCGAATGATGCCAAGAAGGGATTGCATTGTGTTGTAATGGAGGAGGAAATAGCAACCATTGGAAATCATCAAAACGGACATAAAAATGGCATATGGGAGGTGGAAAATGGCAAAAGTGGAAACACCTATGGTCAACTGAATATGGGATTGGGAGGTATTTTTGGGGATAAATGATTGTTTGGTTGATACCTTTATCAGTGGAAATTTGAATCTTTTTCGGACACTTCGCTGCTGACTGCCACCTTTGCCGCCAAAAAGGGATTTGGCACGCTTTTTGGCCTTTTTGATCAGTAAAACTACATTGAGGGAATAAATATTTAAATGGGGGATTGGGTGGGAACCGGAAATGATGAAAAAGAGAATGGTGGCGGCATAAAGGAGGAGAGTGAATATATTCCGAATTTTGTACATCCAACTCAGACAACTTTCTGCCTAAATTCATCAAATGTACTTTTAATGGCATTTTGGCCAACCTTGCAGCCAGTCCAATTGGCCAATACTTCAATTTTGACGACAAAAGTGGCACCCATTGTGACCAACATTATGAGGAGGAAAACAAGCCAACTGAATTGGGGACAATTATATTTGGGGGAATAGGGGGGGGGGGGGGGAATAATGCCATCGGCCAACCTCAATTTAATGAGCAATAAACATTTATTCATTGTCATCTTTTCCTTATATTTCAATGGATTCGCAATTCCATAGAGTTTAAGGAAGCCAATTGAAGTGTAGGTGACCAGGCCTGACCAAAAGCAGGCTTGGAAGAAAGTATTCAAAAATTGGATCCAATGGGAATCGACGTGGTCCACCCAAAATACGTAAATGGTTATAATCAAGGAGGCGGCAATGGCCGACAAATCGCCGAGGGCCCGATTGATCAGAAGGGCATTGAATTTGCGACTGACACGATGGGAACGAATCGCACGGATGGAGGCGGCAATGAACAAAATGGTCAAAGGAAGTGCCAACAATGCCGGCGGCAAATTCAACCAACCATGGAAAATGCGGAACATTTTGTCCCTTTCAGCCTTTTGAGGGAGATTGGAATATTGGCATATTAATATTAGGAGGGACTCACAATTTCATTTTGATCGGACCAAGCTTTGCTAATATTAAAGCAATCCGTCTGATATAGCAATTTGAACATCGGCGGAAATGGGAATTAGAAGAACAAAATTTGATTTTTTGAGAATGATTCGACGACTGAAATGAGAAAATGGGCAAAATAGAACCGGTCCAATGGTGGAGGGATCGGCTGAAAAAACACAAAATTGATTCCACCCAAAGGCCCAATTTAGAAGGGGGGAATGTGGGGGTTTCCCGCTGCGCATCTTGAATTGGAATCGAAGTAAAATCAAGAAAAAAATATATGGTCGACGACCCAGAAGGCCATGAAATGGAGGAGGAAAGGAAGGTAGTTAAATGGAGGAGAGGAATAAAATATGGTTTAATTGCCAAAAATGAATAAAAAAACACGGTTTATGGACCATGGACTTCTTCCTTTTACTCGAAAATGATTCAGAGTTTGAGGCTGACATGAACATAAATTAGTAATTATATTTATTTACTTCCTTTTTGAAATTGAAAATATGGCATGGGAAGGGGAAGGAGGAAAAGGAGGTCAACAAAATAACAAAACTGATTTGACTTTTTTGGGGTTATAGTACATTTTGGGAAGGGGGAGGGGGAGAAGATTGCGCATCCAATCAATGCAAAATTGAAGGACGAAAAATGAATGAAAGAAAGGGTTAAGCCGAACGAAAATAACCGGTCTTCTTTCTTCTTCTTTTGGGCAACTGGAAAAAACAAAAAAAAATATATTTATTTTCATTAATCATTTTTTTCCATTGAAAAATATTCCATAAAATTAGCTACCAATAGGAAGAGTTCAATTGCGCTAAAATTAAATTCGGTTGGCCACTTTGAAAGTTCGACGGCGACAAATTCGATTTGGTCTTTCCATCCTCTGTTGTGGTATTTTCCACTTAAAATTCGATCTTCATTCGTTGTCCAAATTTCTTTTGGAAATGCAAAAATGAGGCCAATTCGCCGCATTTCCTTCCCCTCCCCCACCCAATGCCTTTTAATAATTTCCCCAACTCTTTTGGCCAAAATGGGGAAATTGCGTAGAATGTGTGTGTGTGTGGGGGGGGGGGGGGGGGGTGGAGGCCATTTGTTGAGGGCAATTTGGACTTTCAAAAGGGTGTTGGAGGAGAAAATGCCAGGACACCACCATCCCTCTTGGCTCTTTCCCTCCTTTTCATTTTGGCCACTTTTTATACTTCATTCTCCTATTTTTCCATATATTAACCCAACAAAAACATTTTTTGATTATTTATTTTCAGCAAAGATTGCCAAAATGGATGATCAAAATGAGGAAATGAAAGAATGCGGCAAAATAAAAGAAGGCCACAATCTGGCAGAAGAAGGTGATTTGAATGAATTTGGGGCAAAAAAACAAATATTTTGGGCCAACCAAATCCGCCAAAAAAATGCCAATTTGTCAATATTTTAACCTTGACTTTGAATGGGATTGATGGGAATTGTTGGGGGTGGAAGGTGCCAATTTTGGCATCACAATGAAAATGAACAAACAATGAATGCCCCACAAAAATGTGCTCTTTTGTTGGCTTTTGGAAATAAATAAAGGGCGTGAGAATGACCAAAACGGCCGAGAGGGCGCGAATTGAGGTTGAGGCTGACTCCGCTTTTTTGGTCATTTGAAAGGGCACCAATCGTCATTTTGCCGATATTTTCATTCAAATTGGTTGCGGCCAAAGCCTTAAACCAATTTGCCCAAAAATATTGTCCATTCCCTCTTTTTTGCATGTAAATTGCCCCTTCCCCTTTTCCCCTTCACCAAGTCGACAATTTTCTCTGGGATCAGGGTTCCCGGAAAACTGGTCAGCGAGGAAAGCTGGTCAGTGAGGAAAAATGGTCAGTGGAAGACTGGTCAGTACGGTAAACTGGTCAGTGGGGAAAACTGGTCAGTACGGTAAACTGGTCAGTGGAAAACTGGTCAGTACGGTAAACTGGTCAGTGGGGAAAACTGGTCAGTACGGTAAACTGGTCAGTGGAAAACTGGTCAGTAAATAAAAAATTGAACAGTATCATTTTTATTAATCAGCAAGCTCAGATTGAGCTTAATTTGATATGATATGTTATCCATGATCGATGATTAATATGGAATTATTTATTTAAAGACTTTCAAATGGTTTTTTTGGCAAAATTTTACAATTAAATGAGATCTTGGGCCTACATATAAATTTTATACCTCGCCCATCAACATATCTAACCATTTCATTAATCCTAAACCCAATCGTAAACCTAAAAATAAGCTTAAAACTCGAACTTATTAATGAGACTAAAAATGCACTAACTTGTTTATTTTCGCTCATTATACAAAACTAATGTTTGATTCATGCCTAGCTCATCAAGTAGCATCGATCTGTCGGAAATTGAAAAGATGTGGATTTATGGGGCTTTATTGTGGAATTTAGTAGAAATTGATTTTCCCCTTTTAATTTATTTTCAATATCAATTAGGGGCAAAAATCCGCGATTATATGATTAATCCGCGTTTTCTGGTTATCCACGTTTTCCACGATTTCAACTCCTTGAAGATATGTCGGCCAAGCGCTTGACTCGATGGTGAACAAACAACAAATTAAGGACTTGGGATTTAGGGCAAATGAGGAGGGAAATTTTGGAGGAATGCGAAGCGAAATAATAAGTGAATAAAACCTAAGAGGACAAACTCAGAAAGCCCCGAAATTAATTAATTTAAATTCGAGAAAAAGAATATTATTCGCCAATCGCCAGAAAAATATATGCAAGCAGAAATTATTGTAGGATCGGTAAAATCGTCGGTTGGAAAAAGTTGGAAAACTGTTGGAAAAAGTTGGAAAACTGTTGGAAAAAGTTGGAATGAAATCGTCTTTTAGCTTCTTCTTCTCCGCAAGCAGGCCAAAGGAATATGATGATTAAGCATTTTGTAGAGAATATTTTTGGGCGTTTTGAAGAGAATAGCTTTAGGGCGATTTGGCGAAAAGAAGATTGTCGGAGTTCCGACAAAGTCGGGGGGCCGAGAAACACAGCCGCATAACTGCTGCATCAGAGGCGCCCGAGATTGAGAAGTGCATCGGGGTTGGCCAATGTCAATCCATTAGATGAGATAGGATTGATAAGCTGCTGTTGTTATTTGTTGCAGCATTGCAGCGAGTTCTCGATTTAGTGTTGTTTTTCTCGAGACGGTGGCAAAAATTGGAGGCTGTTGTATTGGACTGATTTGATTTGCCAACTGATGGCAACTGCGCCTCTGACCCACCCTTCCTTGCCAGAACATTGCTTTTGTTGTTCATCGTTGTTTTCATTAAATGTTGTTTTTGTTGCGTTGACACATCAGAAAGCGTTTAAAAGTCGTTTTTGGCGGTTATTGTTGTTGGTAGCAAAAATGTTGTTGCAATTACGTTAATTTTGGAAGTGAAGAGCATCTAGGATAGGCAAGTAGGCAAAGTCAACCATTGGGCCTTAGGGCATTTTTGGTCATTGAGGCAAGCAAACTAAAGGCATTTGAGAAACTGAAATTGACTAAATTTGGGAAAAAATTAAAGAATCCGCGTTGAACGGCTGAGTCGAATTAGTTTCAGCGAAATTTTCTAAAATTTAGCCGTTACCGACTGTTCAATTTTGTTGCGCGAATTTGGGGGGAGCCCTCCTCCATAGAGCTTAAAAGTTGCCTCGGATGGGCAACCATCGGCGGAGGATAAAAGCAGACAAATTGCTTATTTTATCTATTATTATAAGATAAAAATGCGAAAAATTAAGTTGTTAAATAATCCAAGATAAGAATTAATCCGATTATAATGAGTATAAAATTTTTTCATAATAAAGTTCAATAAACTTTTATGCAATCTGTTTCAAATCCACTCATAAATATTTGAATAATTCATTTTGAAGAATAGCTTGAAGGTAAATTTGACCTTCTAGCCAAAAGGAAGGGGAAATTTTTCCTCTATCCGGTGGCAATCGGGGCGATATAAATCGCGCAAAAGGTGGCGATATAATGAGAGAACAAATCAAATATTTCCTTGTAATAATGCGCCCCATTTTTAGAGCTTGAGATATCCAAAATTTATTCCGAATTTTCATTTTCATCCCACGGATATTTAAATTTGTTTGATTTAATTTAATTGGCAAAATTTCAGCCAATTTTTTCGAATTATTTCCTCGATAAAATGTTCCAAAAAGTTTTCCGAGAGAATTTAATTTATTTAGCGTAATTAAATTTTCGCCAATTTTATTTATTTTTGGAACTTTAAAATTTTCCAAGTCCGCATTTATCTCCTTATCAATTGAAGGAGTCATAGAGGTGGCAATGGCTTCTAAGGCCGCCAAATTATAATTCCCTTGGAAAATTAATTCAATTGGCTTATGCCCACAAACACAAATATTAGGTCCAACAAACGTATAAATGTTGAAAATAAAAGGCGAATTTTCTTCAACGCTTTGGAAGAATTGCCCAAATTTTCCAATATAAATAATCCATTCTAATTTACTGTCGGACATTTCAAATTTGTTAATTGTTTTGTGATTCCAACTCCAATTTTGTCCATAAACTATCATCTCTTCCATATTGAGTTGATAGAGCAGAATTTCAATATTAATAGCCATTTTATTTAATGGCGCATGCACATCCAACGATTTCTCGCATAATTTTCGATCCATTTTTATGAAGGGTATTTGATTATATAATTCAAAATCACCCAAAGTGGATACTTTGGCCTCCGGCGCATGCGGAAGAACTTTATTTTCAGTAACCACCAATTTACCATTGTCATTCCTGACGTCATATCCAGATACCATAGACATAATATTGTCCAGTATATGCACTGGCGGGATTCGCGTAATGTCCGCAGACATTCCAAGAGTATGCCAAAGGGCAAAAAAATTAAGCGGATCCTCTTTTAATTTCTGTATCTGGAAGGGTGCCGATTTTATTGCCCCAAGATCCTCTCTATGCAAAGAATCCTGTGCCTTATTTATTTGAATTTGCCTTAGGGTTTCCTGAGGCTTATCAATTATATTATAATTTTGCTGATTATCTCCATTCGTTGCCTTATTGGCATTATTATTATTAACAGCAAAATCTTTATAATGAGTATTCCTCTCATGGGAATGCTCCAAATATTCGGCACGCTTTATTTCTATATCCACAAGAATTTGCTTGCATTCTTCAATATATTCGGCAAAATGCACATCATCCATTTTAAAATTATCATAAATATAATTTTCCGCATTTAATGCTTCTCCATCTAATGTATTGATGCATTTTTGCCATTCATCGTGAGCATTATCCAAGTGACTTACTGTCCTATTTAACCGGAATTGCTCATGGCGAAGTTTATTTAGTGTGTCCTCTATTTTATTGGGAATATCATCCAATAAAATTCTAGCAATTTTCATTCGCTCCTTCAAATATTTTATTGCTGGTCCAATTGTACTACGAATTTTCCCAGATCTCGACATATTGAATTTAATTTATCCCTCGAATATATATTTTATTTTCCCAAATAAAATA
This sequence comes from Pratylenchus scribneri, assembly GCA_030063045.1. NCBI lineage: Eukaryota > Metazoa > Nematoda > Chromadorea > Rhabditida > Pratylenchidae > Pratylenchus > Pratylenchus scribneri. The sequence goes on along the minus strand of JAQSEB010000114.1, from coordinate 3,475,629 downwards.
TCGAAATAATCCAAGTCCAAAAGTACGATTTATTTTTGTCTTCCGACAAGCACAAAATTTTTTTCAAAGAGAAAAAAAAAAAGTTGATTCACCAAAAAATAAATATTCTTGGCCCAAAAATGGAATGGAATGAAAAAGATCTTTCAACAAAAATCTTTTCTCAATCCACGACAATAGCAAGTTCGAATAGTTTGTAGCGGCACCACTTGTCGGAAATTGAAAAGATGTGGATTTATGGGGCTTTATTGTGGAATTTAGTAGAAATTGATTTTCCCCTTTTAATTTATTTTCAATATCAATTAGGGGCAAAAATCCGCGATTATATGATTAATCCGCGTTTTCTGGTTATCCACGTTTTCCACGATTTCAACTCCTTGAAGATATGTCGGCCAAGCGCTTGACTCGATGGTGAACAAACAACAAATTAAGGACTTGGGATTTAGGGCAAATGAGGAGGGAAATTTTGGAGGAATGCGAAGCGAAATAATAAGTGAATAAAACCTAAGAGGACAAACTCAGAAAGCCCCGAAATTAATTAATTTAAATTCGAGAAAAAGAATATTATTCGCCAATCGCCAGAAAAATATATGCAAGCAGAAATTATTGTAGGATCGGTAAAATCGTCGGTTGGAAAAAGTTGGAAAACTGTTGGAAAAAGTTGGAAAACTGTTGGAAAAAGTTGGAATGAAATCGTCTTTTAGCTTCTTCTTCTCCGCAAGCAGGCCAAAGGAATATGATGATTAAGCATTTTGTAGAGAATATTTTTGGGCGTTTTGAAGAGAATAGCTTTAGGGCGATTTGGCGAAAAGAAGATTGTCGGAGTTCCGACACGATCTAAGTAAAATTCTTAAGGATTTTCTGCCTAAAATGAAATCCCCACTGACCAGTTTTCCACTGACCAGTTTACCGTACTGACCAGTTTTCCCCACTGACCAGTTTACCGTACTGACCAATCTTCCACTGACCATTTTTCCTCACTGACCAGCTTTCCCCGCTGACCAGTTTTCCGAACACGGGGATCAGGGCTTTTGGTGGGGGTTTATGGCCGTCGGCCACCACACATTGTCGTCGTCCTTTTCTCATTGTCCTCGGATTTATTGCGCCATTTACGGTCAAATTCCCAATCCCACATTCCCTTTTTCCGCCCCATCAAATCCCTCAATTTCCCTTCCAAAATTTACCAAATCGTTTTTTCCCTTGGGGCATTCCCCCCCCCCCCCCCCCCCCCAATTCCATATCAGTTTCAAATCTTCTTCCTTCCTTCTTCATTCATTCATGCGCATTTCCCTCCATCCAAATTCATTCAAATTAACTCGCCCCATTCCATTGTTTGGCCTCCATTCGCACCTTTCCTTTCCCGGGGGCCCAAAATGACAGATGTTCGCCAGAATTTCCTTCCTTTCCAATGGCCATTCCTCCTTCTTCCCTTTTTTGGTCATTCGGCGTCACTCTTCCCTCCTTCCTCCTAAAAAAACAACAAACATCCCTTGGCCATTCCCTCCTTGACCCTTTATTCCCTTTAAAGTGTCCCCCATCAAAAGTGTTCACCCAAATCCACTTCCCCCATTCCCACTCATTCATCCACCCAAAATTGCACAATTTATGAGCTTTATCCTCCCATCCACCATCATCCATTGTCCTTCTCCAAATTGCCATATTGCAAGATGGTCATCCCCTTCCCCTTCCCCTCCAACATTGTTTCCAATGTGCCTCTTCTATCCCTTGTAAATATATGCAAATCCCCCCTCCTTGGAAAAGGACCCCAATCAGCAGCAGCCTGAGGGGTTATCCTTCACTAATAAATCCTCCTTCAAATCCAATTAATCACTTTCCCAGCAACCATTCTTCCCTGCGGGGGCCAATCCAAATGGGAGATGGCCATCAGCCAGTAAAATGACCGCTGACCGCAGAAGTCGATGCGGGGGGGGGGGGGGGGGGGGGGGAGGGGAGGGGTGGCTAACATTTAGAGAGAGGAATTGACCAAAAGAAGAGGGGCGCCCATTTCCCAAATCCAATTTGTTTCCTTCTTTTGGATGGCGGCTGGCAGCAAAAAGGGAGGAAAGGAGGGGGGGATTGAGGATTAGCCATCCTCATTCAAATCCAAACCAAAAGGCCGTCCCCCCTCCTCTGCCATCAAAAAGCCTTCATATAATAATTTTGGTCCCCTCCCAAAATGATTTGCGCAATTCTCTTTTCTTTCTTTTAAATCCCTTTTAAACATTTTGGCCACCAAAAAATCTGCCATTTTCCTTTGCTCAATTTCCCATTCAATCCAAAGCACGCGATCCTTCCTTTCCTTTCATTGGCCCATTCATCCACTTTTGCCCTCTTTAAAATGGCCAATTTGTTGCCTTCGGCGGTCATCCATCCATCCCCTCTTCCCCCGCCACTTTCTATTCCACATTGCCAATCCAATCCTCCACTAATGTAAAGTCCTCCCACTCCCATTTATTCCTTCCTGCAGATTTTCTTCAAATCCTCCACTTTTTGTTGAACCATTTTCCAATGATTCCACCACCAAATTGGCCCATTTTCCCCTCACAAAACCCTCAAAACCATTTTGGCCCATTGTTTTGTTGGCCAATTCCCAAAATGCTTTTTTACTTTTGCTGATTACTTCATTTAAGTGCCCCCACAATTCCCTCATTTTGCGCAATTTTGTGTCCTCTCGAAGGGCTTCTCCCCCACTTGACTTGGACTTTCTTCCCCAGATCCTAAAATTCCTTTCCCCTTCTCCAATTCGCCCATCAATTTGGCCCATTTTCCCTTCAATTGTCTTTGGTCATTTTGCCTCCCAAAAAGTTTCCTTCCTTTCTTTCCCCTCCTTTTTGATGGATGGAAATTTTGGCAAATGGTTCGAATGGGTTGGTGGAATGGCCAACTCCTCCTCCACAAATGAATCGGCTTTGACCCGTTCCTTTCATTCATTTTGAGTTGACCTCAATTTGGCTTTTCCTTTCATTCCCTTTTATTTCTTTCATTCACACCTTTCTTCCCCCAAAGAAGAATTCATCCAAATATTTGGTTGGTTGGTTGGCCTTCCCCCAACCATCAAAAAGCATAAAAAGGCCATCCCCCCCCCCCCCCCCCTCCGAATCCCATAAAATTCGTCCCCCAATCCAGGCAGAGGGCATTGAGGGCAAGGATCAAATTTGGTTTTGCATTTGCCTTTTTTCCGAATAAAATTCTTCCTTTTCCCCACATATTTCCAACTTTTTCCTCCGCATTTTTGCGCATTTCCCCCTTCACCCCAATGTCCATCCCACACGCCCAAAGGAACGCAAACATCGAAGGGAGAAAGGCGGCCGGCTGGTTGGACTATCCAATTTGCATGAGGGGAGGGTGGTTTGTTTCATTTGCTTTTGCCTTCACAATATTGTCTTCTTCTTTGTCCATTCCACCCAAAGCCAAAAGTGACTAATCTTTGCTCTTCCATTAAAATCCTTTGCCCAAACATCATTTTGGCCCAATCCTCCTCATTCAATTCCATTCTGATTTGTTTGTTTGTTCATTCACAAAACATTGTTGTTTTCCTCCCTTTTTCTATTAAAAATTGCCAAAAAAAAAAGTGGGCACCACTCCCTGGAATTTGGTCCCAACAATTTCCGCTTATCAAAAATTAAAATGGAATAATCGAAATGTTTTTGGAATAAAATCGACTCAAATTGAAGATGGGCCAAAAGAATTAAATTTTCCTCACCCTTCGATGAATTCAAAGGCAATTAATTTGTCACTTTCCATTCAAAGGAAAAGCAGCAAAAGGGGAAAACAACGCAAATCGAAATGAAATCAATGTTTTGGGTGGGGGGGGGGGGGGGGATGGATCAGGTGGTTTGTTTGATCCATTCAAAGGGATTGAATGGATGAATTGAATGGCTTTGATTATGTCCTTTGCACCCATCGAGACTGACTTTAAGTAAATGGGCCAAAAGGGCAAAAGCAACAGAGGAAAAGGGCATTCCCGATTCGCCTTCAAAGGGGGGATTTATGTGACTGCCATTTGCCTCCGTCGATGATTTGTCCCCTCCGCCCTTCCATTTCCATTTTGCATTGCCATTCTCGGCCAATAAACAAAAAATGCTCCCCCGTCCCTCAATTTCCCACTTCCATTAAATTTGTCCTCTTCCCATTTTCTTCCAATCTCGATTTGAATCGAAGAATTGGAAAAATGGATGGTGGAATGTTTTGTGGATTTTCTCCATTCTTTTTCGCCATTTTTATTCATTTTCCGCCGATCCATTCCCCCCCCCCCCCCCCCCCCCCCCTCCCTTCCATTTAATTAATCCGCCTCCTTCGAAAGAAGAGGAAATGAAATTGAATAAAAATTTGGAGGAAATGGAATCGCGCAATTTGGGTGAATATCCCCTCCCTCCTTTTTTGACCGTCCATTGCCCTCATTTCCCTTTTCTCAAATAAATATATTGGCCATAATTCCAGCAGAATGCTTCATTTCTCCACAAAATAATGCCAAATTCCCCTTTGGCACCGTCCACTTCAAAGGGAAAAGGCAGTGGCGGTGCATTCGGTTGTTGGGCATTGAGGAGGCGCAAAAAAAGGAAAAGAATTCCGGATACGGTCACAGAATCACCTTCATCCCCTTTGGAAAATGCCACAAATTTGGCCGACCAAATTGGGCCAAACCCAAATGATCGATTCCACTATTTTGGCATTCCATTGCGCACTCCGGCCGAATATTATCGATTCTTGGATTTTCCATCCAATTTTAATAATGATTTTGGGGAGGCGGATGGAACATTTGTTGGGCGGGTGAATGTACTTGGAGTGGGCAAAATGAGGAAAAGGAGAAGAAGGAAATTGGAGGAGGAAATAATGGATGGACCAAAAAAATGTAAATAAAAATTAAAATTGCCAAAAATGGGAAGGGATTATACAAATTAATTCATCAAAATTCACAATTCAATTTCAGTTCATCAAAATGATGGATTTGTGCTAACCAAAATTGAATGTTGCACATGTGGCACAATTGCCTCCACTTCCTCCAAAAAATGCCATCAAATGCCGGAATTATTGGGAAGAATTCAAGTGAAATTGGCCAAAAAACCAGGACAACAATTGGGACTGGGAATTGCGGGTTGGCCAGGGATTTGGACTCTCAAAATGAGGAATTGGATTATTTGCAGGTGGCAGTGATAAATCAATGGCACCCACAATTTCGTATCTTCGCCCGGGATTCATTGCCCAAAGATGCGATCAAATTCAGGTGATCAATTTCCCCTCAATTGATCATTAATTTGCAAAAAAGGTTGGCGATCGGCTCTTGGCTGTCAATGGCGTTCGAGTCAATTCCGAATTGACCCATTCACAAGTGCTTTCCCTGTTGAGGAATTCGGGCGAAGATTTTGTGGAATTGGAGTTGGGCTACAATTTGAATGGGCCAGAAATGGGGGCACAAGCAAACGGACGGGGAATTGAACAAAAAACAACGGAAATTGAGCTGAAGGAGGAGGAAGAAGAGGGCGAAGGTTCAACAATGTTCGGGATGACCTTAAGGGGAGGGGCCTATGGGCCAGATGCGCAAAAGAGTCGGCCATTGACGGTGACGGCCATCCGCGTGGGTGGAGCGGCACACAGGGAAGGAAGACTGCGATTGGGCGATCGAGTGGTGGCAGTGAATGGGGTGAGTCAAAATTATATTTTGGGATATGCCTTTGAGCTACTCCTTTTTACCTTTATGCATCAATTCACTTGTGAAACGGTATACCTATTCATTTGGTGGATGAGCATCTTTCCCAAATGGGGCACAAAAGGGAGAAATTTTTGTAATTTACAGTACATCTTTACAGGTCATTCGCTCTAAAAATTAGCACATACCTGTCATCTAGGTCTAGGCCCTCAATCGTTAAAATATTTACATATTTTTCGATCAATTTTTTTTCAATTAATAAAAATTTATAAAGTCAAGCAAATTATTGGAAAATGTTCTGATTTCTCTTTACAATATGTTTGTGTTTTCACTTAGAATAATTCCGCCTGTTCTGTGTTTTCGCTTAGTTAGAATAATTTCGCCTGTTTGCTTAGAATAATTCCGCCTGTTCTGTGTTTTCGCTTAGTTAGAATAATTCCGCCTGTTTGCTTAGAATAATTCCGCCTGTTCTGTGTTTTCGCTTAGTTAGAATAATTTCGCCTGTTTGCTTAGAATAATTCCGCCTGTTCTGTGTTTTCGCTTAGTTAGAATAATTCCGCCTGTTTGCTTAGAATAATTCCGCCTGTTCTGTATTTTCGCTTAGTTAGAATAATTCCGCCTGTTTGCTTAGAATAATTCCGCCTGTTTTGTGTTTTCGCTTAGAATAATTCCGCCTGTTTTGTGTTTTCGCTTAGAATAATTCCGCCTGTTTTGTGTTTTCGCTTAGAATAATTCCGCCTGTTTTGTGTTTTCGCTTAGAATAATTCCGCCTGTTTTGTGTTTTCGCTTAGAATAATTCCGCCTGTTTTGTGTTTTCGCTTAGAATAATTCCGCCTGTTTTGTGTTTTCGCTTAGAATAATTCCGCCTGTTTTGTGTTTCCGCTTAGAATAATTCCGCCTGTTTGTGTTTCATTTAACTAATTCTGCCTTTTTTTGTTTTTATTTTATCTTATGATTCTGGTAGAAAATATAAATGAATTAAAACTTATAAAATCTTAGTTTTATTTTTGAGAACTATCAATTTTATATTAGATGATGAATGACATAATTTAGAAGTTGCCAAATATTTTTTGCTATTAATAAGTTTACTCATTTTGGAAAGGTTCTCTGTTTGAGAAAGATTCTCCATTCAGGAAATGTTTATAAAGCTTGTACAATTCTATTCATTTGAAGGTTTCCCTTGTTGATTCTACCTTGGCCAATGCCCTCAATTTAATTCGTTCTTCATCATTTTCTTCCCGCCTCCTTTTGACCATTGAATATGATGTCGCCAATTTGGGTTCATTTCGACGATTGCCTGGCCCACTTTTGTTGGAAATCGAAAAAGTGGCAGGCATTGATTTTGGTATTGAATTGGCCATTCGCCAAATTCGGCCAACCAATGGAGGACCAAAAAGGAGGGCGATAATTGTTCGTGGATTGGTCGCCGCATCAATGGCCGATCGGTTCGTTCAAATTCAAATTTGACGGCTTTTTGGATTTGTTCCCACGCCAATTTTGTTGGTCCCCATCCAATGTTTTCCGCCTTTTCCCGATGCCAAGGTCGAATTTGGGTGCTCCCAAATTGGTGGGGAGGGCATTGGAGCGCATAAAAGTTGATTGCTTTTGAGGGGCTTGACCATCCCCACATCCAACCTTCCAATTTGATTTCGCCTTTGATTTGTTTTGTTTTCTCCAAAAATTAATTTCAGCTGCGGTGCAATTCAGCCCGGTGACGAATTGTTGGCAATTGACGGAATTAGTCTGGAATTGGTTGGGGGATTGGCGGAAGTGTATCAATTATTGAGAAGCCAAAACGGCACATTGCGGCTGGAATTGGTGCCGACAAAGGGAGAAGGCAGGAAAGGGCATGAAGAAGACCCATTGAGGAGGGCAAATCGAGAAAGGTGGGAAAAGTAGAATGAATGGGAAATGTTGAATTGTGGCACAGATTGATCCTTCAAAGGCAACAACAACGAGGTGGCATAAGGCCAAGGGCCGGATCCGCCTTCGATGAAAATGGGCAAATGGAGCAAAAGGAGGATGGAAAGAATGGAGGAATAGCAAAGCAAAAATATTCCGAAATTTGGCCAAAACATCGATCCGCATCGCCGGGACGAAAAGGAGGTGAAACCAAAAGGGGATTAAAAAGGGGAATCCAAAATGAGGGTATAATCCCCCCAAACCCTAATCCATTCATTCAATTCTTCCAAATCCTTTCTTTCCGCCGGTCATTTTCCTATTCCTTCCATTTGGCCCCCCAAATATCCCCTTCTTCTTGTCAATTTCCTTCTTCCAGCTGGTCTGTTGCATTTGGACGATTTGATTGATGATTTGGGTGGGTCGTCGAGAAATGAAGGAAGAATAGTCCAAATGGACATTCCGGCCGGAAAATGACTCAATTGAATTGCGCCAATATTTTGGGAATAAATGAATGGGAAAATGTGTTGAATATGTTCATTTATCATCAAAAAAGGTGTCAAATTTCCATTCATTCAATTTGTTGGGAATCCTCAAACATTCCTCCAATTCCTCCTTCCCAGCTGTTCTTTCCTCACCCCCGAGGGGTCATCCCTTTCAAAATGGCCATTTCCCCTTCTTTCCCTTTGTCCCCCCCCCCCCCCCCCCCCCCCACCCATTGGTCAATCAATCTCCTCCGCCATAATCGCTTATTTTTCCCCTTCCTTTTGGCCAATTGCAGTTTCCCTTCAAAAGCAAAACCAACTAATTCCCCGGCAATATAATAATAATCCCCTCTCAAAATGTTCCATCTTTGTTTCCATTATACCGGCCTTCTTGGCATCGGCACAGTCAGTGAGTTATATTAAAATATTTGGGTGGAATGAATATACTAATTGGTGGGAATAGGCCATCTGGAATGAATGGCGGAAATGCACATTTGGCCCATCAAAAATAGAGGGCAAAGGGACAACATATTCCCCTCCTCCCCGTTTACTTACTAATTGACCATTTCCCAATCATAGGCTCAATTTCGGCTCGCCTTTCCACCGGCCCTGGCCTCCTTGGCTCGGTCAGTCACGTGGAGAATATGGAATTGGGATTGGCGCAGGAGGCGGCCCAAAATTGGCCAAATTTTGGGATTTTATTGGGAAAGCAGAAAGGAGGAGAAGATGATGGGGATGGGGCAACAATTGTTGGCCAATCATTGGTGGTCGCACAAATTGAGAGGGGATCGCCGGCGGACAAGTTGACCAAAATGGCAATAACTTGAAAATATTGTATTTTTGAAGATGCGGTGTTTTGCAAGTTGGCGACCGAATTCTTTGCATAAATGATTGGCAAACGGCCGAAGGCACATTGGAGGAGGCCACCCATTTGTTGCGTGCCATTTCCCTTTCGGGCACCCGATCCGTCACACTTCTTGTTGAATTCAATTTGATTGAGGCAAAAAATGTCCCCCCAATCCATTTCAATTCCAATCATTTTAGCCTGTTTTGCCCCCTGGCCCTGGCAGTCTTTTCATCGTTCGGCTGGCCAAAAGGGGCAATTGCCTTGGAATTGTTTGCCGAAGTGAACGAAAAAATGGAAATGGAATCCAACAAAAGGGAAAACCACTGATTATTTCGCACATTCGGACGGGAAGTGTGGCCCATCGGTTGGTTGGCCATTTCTCCAATAAAATGTGCTAATATTCGGCTTAGATGTGGTTCAATCCAAGTCGGTGACCGTGTCCATTCCATCGATGATATCCCATTGGATGCCTGCACCGTTGAGGAGGCAATGCGCCTTCTCCAAAGGTCGGCACAAATTGTGAAATTGTGCATTGCCAAAGGAGGAGGCCAAGAACAAGTTTGGCCAATTTCCTCCTTTCTTTTTACCATTTTTTGAAGGATTTAATGGATTCTGCCGCCGCCCAATCCTCTGTGATTTATTCAATTGAATTGGCGAGGAAAGGGAGGCCATTGGGCATAACAATTGCATCGGCCGGTGGCATTTTGGACCCAATTGTCATTTCCCAATTGACCCCTGGGGGATTGGCTGAACGGTTTTTTTGCCGAATTTATTTCGAATAATTTCCCTCTTTTAATAGGACCGGTGCTTTGCATGTTGGCGATCGAATTTTGGCAGTGAATGGAGAAAGTTTGGAGGGGAAGAAAGTTGGCCAAGTGACAATTATGCTTCAACAATGTCCGGATCCAGTTTCAATAAAATTATGCCGTAAAATTATTCAAAATGGTCGAAGAATTGACGAAGGCCATTTCCGTGAGAAATTTACTCCATTTGGGAATTTTTTTGAGGGTCACATTCATTTGCAGATTGGCCAAATTCATCTTCATCGAATGGCCTCCCAATGGGAATTTGTTCGGATGAAAATAATCCTTCATCGGCAAATGCAATTGGGCCAGAAGAAATGGCCAATAAAATTGTTGGCACTCCAATGAAAAGTTTGGACAGTGCCATGGATTCATTGGAGGATTCACCGCCCTCGGCGGATGGAAACCAACAAAATATTAGGCAAAATGGCACTTTGAGATCCGTCCAATTTCGGCCTTCAATTTCAAATAATTTCCAACAAGGTGAATTATAATTAATGAGATAGTATTATGCCCTTTAGCAGATTTAATTTCCGGTGGCTCATCGGATCCGTACAGTGGAGGATGGGATTCTGGAATGAGTTCGGCGGCGGCAACAGAAAGTCAAGGAGGAGGAGGGAATGGCCATCAAAATAATCATCAAAATGATGAGAAGGACGGCAAATGTTGTGGTTGCCAATTGGGCAGCAGCAGTGGCGCATCTTGTTCCTCAAATTCGCCACAATCATCATCCACCGGGGCATCGACGAATGACACCAAGGTGGCCGAAAAGGAGGAATGGATGCAAATTTTGGAGGCATTGGAGACAGTTGGGGAGGAGGAAATGTTGAAAAAATTGGAAGAATGCATTTTGACGGGGCAAGCCTCAAATTATGGGGGGCCAACAATGGGAGGAAGAAACAGGTAAATAATTGGCAAAAAACATTCATTTACCTAATTATTTTAACCCAGATTGTTGCCTTCTTCCGATTCCGGTGTCCTTTCCAAACGTTTCATTCCTGCTTCCTCCACAAATTCCCCTCAAAATCGTCCATCTTTAATGAAAAGGCCGCCAATGTCGCCAAATCAAGTTGCCAAAAAGCATCAATCAGAATTGGCACAAAATGCCGAAATACAATCAACAACAATGAAAAAGAATGGTGGATTACCGCATCAATCAAACAGTGCCGAATTGCCACCTCCGATGCCATCCCCCAGGGCTCCATCTGCGCCAATTCCATTCCCTTCAATTTCTTCAACATTTGCCCCCTCCTCCTCTGCCAGCACTTCTTCAATTCCATTCATCACATCGCCCATCGAAAATGGTACAGTAGAAGATGGTGGCAATGATGAGGACAAATTCGATGAGCTCAGCGAAGTGTTCAGCGTTCAATTAAGTCGATGCCCTCTCACAAAAAGTTTTGGCTTTTCCGTTTGTGATGGAGGAGAAGTGGAGGAAAAAGTAAATGAGAGTGAACAACAATCGGCACAACCGGGCATTTACATTCGATCGGTGATTCGAGATGGGCCAGCGGAGATGAGCGGACGAATTAGGCCAGGCGATCGAATTCTGCAGATCAACGGCCGTTCAATTCAATTCCTCACTTGCGGTCATTTTTATTATTATTTTTTTTTTGAATTGGGTATATTTTCAGATTTGGCACTTCCTCTTTTGGCCACGGAAAAAGTGGACCTACTTTTGTTGAGAAGAAGGCAACAACAACAGCAGAGAAGGCCGGTCAGAATTTAAAGTGGCAGAAGCGATCGAATAAGGAAGAAATCGAATTAATTAAAATCAAATTAGAATGCAATAATATTATTCATTATATTTGTACATTTGTGCATTTATGTGTCTTTTATGATCCTCCAACAATTCTTTCATTTCAATTTGCTCCAAAATAATTCATTTTAATTAAATAATATTAAAATATTTAATAATTTAATTGAATAAAATTGATCAATTCAATTTTTTCTTGAAGTGGACCATCCATTTTGAATTCATCGAATTTTCCTCTTGCGCATTAAATTCATCCTTGCAATTCATTCGTGAATATAATAATTATTATTAGCATTTCCCCCAATTTCCCTCCTTTCCCCGAATCCACAAATTCTCCAAATTTCCACCCCAAATGCCCTCAATAATAATCTATTTTGGATGGGTTCATCGATCTTTGTTCACAATTTTGATTTTATTTTTTGCTCAAATTTCGGCACAATTTCGACCAATGAATGGTTGACTTAAATTTAATAAAATGAATTAATTAAAATTCCATTCCCCCTAAAATAGAGGGAAATTTGCCATCCATTTCATCAGAGGAAAAAATGTTACTTGAAAAGTTTGGTCTGAGTGAATTGAATGATTTTGTTGCGCGTGGACGAGGCAAAGGATCGGTTTCACGGCTTCCATTTGTTGGGGGCGACCCAAAAACATTGCCAAATTTGGAATTGACTTCCAATGGAGAAGTTGAAGAACAAAAAGAGGATGAAGAAGAATTTACTGAAATTGGAACACCACCGCCGAATTTGGTTGGACATTTTGGTCACATTTTGATTGGCACAATCCCACATTCCAGTTTCAAGTTATAATGCCATCGATGGAAGGAAAAAAGAAGGAAAAAACTGAAGAAAGAAAGAAATTCGTTGAAAATGAGAATATTTCAAAGAAAGGGCCGACAAAGGAGGAACCTGGACCGGAAGATTATGAAAAATTGGCTAAAATCCTTCAGGTCCTATTCAATTTCATTTAAGGCATTGAATATAAATTAATTAGAAATTTTTGAGTCAACGAAAAATAAATGAAAAAGAGAAGAAAGAAGGGATTCATAAAAATGAAGGGAAAATGTCAACAAAAAGTCAATCAACTACAAAAATGCCTTTGGCATCATCATCAAACATTTTGGGGAAATCTACTGTAGTTGAAGAGGATCCAAAGAAAGGCGATGAGGCAATGATGATTAGCCTTTCCACTGGTACAAAAAAGAAATTTGGCAAAGAAAATTTGGTGGGGAAATTTATTAAAATTTGGAATAAATTTGATTATTTTTGGAAGAATGAAGAGGAAATATTATCAACGGAATTGGAAGGAGTTAGCTGGAGTGGAAGTGCCCAAAAAATTGAAGGAATTGCCCATCATTCACAATCGACAATTAGGCCTAAAATTCTGGGCAAAATTTTGATTCAGCCGAGTCGACCGTTGAATTCAGGGAATTTGCCTAAAGAAATAGTGGATGGGGTGGAAGGGAATTGGAATTCATATTCTCCAAAGGAATCAACAAAAATGGGAATGGCATATGTCAGCGTTCTTAGAGAAGTTTTTAATTAATTATGATTAGGGAAATTATTTAATTTTCACAAAAAGGGATTGGCCAGACAATCGGACAAAGACCAGGATTACACATTTGTGGCCAGCATTACGGTCAGTGAATTTTGGCTTTAATTTTATTGGTCAATGCCCTTTGCTTTCCAGTTAATTCGGGATCATGGAAAAGTGATTTTGGTGGACACTGGATTGGCCACGGACATCAATGGAAGGACAGACCTCATTGAAAGTGCATTTTATTCAAATAAATAAATAATTAAAATAGAACTTGGCCGATTGAATATTGCGCCACCTGGCGTTAATTTTGTTGTGACCACCCATGGACATGCAGACCATTCCGGGAATACAAATGATTTTCCAGTTAAATTAATTCTGAATATATTCAATCCATCCATTTTAGGATGCATTCCATTTTCAGGGAACAATTGTCCATCATAGGACAAAATTCAATTTCAGCAATCTTTTTGAGGCAATTCAATTCCCCCCAAAAAATTGAATAATAAAATATTATTAAAGGAAGATAAACATAAATTGACGGAAAATGTTGAATTAATTCGAATTCCTGGGCACACGCCTGAGGACATTGGCGTCGTTGTTTCCAATACTGACAGATATGGAAGGGTGATTGTGGCCGGGGACACTTTTTTGGCGGTACAAAATTAATTTGATGAGGCCAAAATGAGATTTATTAGGCCGAGGATATGAACTTCCCAATGATGTGGCGTCCATTGGCCTGGAATGAAACAGCCCAAGAGGAAAGTCGACGCCGAATTTTGTGCTTGGCCGATTTTGTGGTACCCGGCCATGGAAAAGTATTTCGAGTGACCGACGAGATGAGGGCCAGGGTGGATTGTGGCGACCAGCATCGAAGAATCGGGAATAAAAAAACAAGAAATGAATGATGATGATTTGATCAAAATGATTAACCCATTTCCAAATCAGACAAACTCAAATTTATTCTTAGTTATCCCTACCCCTTTGACGCCATTCAAATTAAATGAATTGTGGACGTAATCCATGATCAATGGAAAAATGTGGAATAAAATTGCCAAAACTTTTATTAACTTATCAAAAGATTTTTAAATTTCAAGAGTGTTTTTAGAAGTTTGACCTTGCCGAATTGGTAATTTCTATTTGTAAAAGAATGCAACAATATAGTCAAAAATTGCTTTTTTTTTCACCATAACATTCTGGAACAAAAAATTGACATAATTGTTTGGGCAACAGGCGGAATTATTCTAAGCGAAAACACAAACAGGCGGAATTATTCTAAGCGAAAACACAAACAGGCGGAATTATTCTAAGCAAACAGGCGGAATTATTCTAAGCAAACAGGTGGAATTATTCTAAGCAAACAGGCGGAATTATTCTAAGCAAACAGGCGGAATTATTCTAAATGAAAACACAAAATAGGCGGAATTATTCTAAGCGAAAACACAAAACAGGCGGAATTATTCTAAGCGAAAACACAAACAGGCGGAATTATTCTAAGCGAAAACACAAACAGGCGGAATTATTCTAAGCAAACAGGCGGAATTATTCTAAGCAAACAGGCGGAATTATTCTAAGCAAACAGGCGGAATTATTCTAAACGAAAACACAAACAGGCGGAATTATTCTAAGCGAAAACACAAAATAGGCGGATTTATTTTAAGCGAAAACACAAAACAGGCGAAATTAATCTAAGCGAAAACACAAAACAAGCGGAATTATTCTAAGCAAAAACACAAACAGGCGGAATTATTCTAAGCGAAAACACAAATAGGCGATGAATGAATGAAAGCTCCAATTGAATCATCAACCTTTGTTTTAAGTCCATTTTGGGCCAAATAAATACATCTTCATCATTTGAGGAAATATTAAATACTTGTTTTTACCCCAACAATTTCATTCTTTTCAATTTCACTAAAATATAACAACTAATAAATTCGCCCATACTTTTGCACTTTGCCTCATTCCTCCATCATGCCTTTTGGCAAAATCAAAAGCAGCTTATAGCAGTGAGATTGTGCCAATCCTCCTCAACATTTCAATTTGTCTCATCCATCCATTAAAATGATTGGACCAAAATCCCCCAAAAAAACATTTCCCAATGTCTCACTTTAATAAGGGGATAAGCTTAATATTTGTTTGATACGGTAAAATGGATTAGGGAAGGGGGCGGGTTGACAGTTGGGATGGATGGCTCATTCCTTCTCTGTGTCCTTCCTCATTCCCTTCCCATCCTCATATTCATATTTCATTCCTCAAAATACTGGAAATAAAATGCATTTTCCACTGATTTTACCAATTGTTTTTATTTTGACCAATGTCATTTTGGCCCAAAATGGCACCACAATTGAAGAGGACAAAACCACGGCCCCTGTTCCCCAGACTCATGGGGGGCATTCGGCTAAAGGGGTCACCGTTGGAATGGGCCAATTGGTTGGTGGCGGAAAGGCAAATTGGTCATAAAATGAGTATTTAAATGTTTGGTTTAGGGCAATGAATCGGCGGCTGGCGCCAATGGATCCTCTCAATCGACCACCCGCTCATTGGAAATGTTCAACAATCCAAATTTTAAGCAAGTCCATCGAATTTCTTCCGATGATCCACCAAATCATTTGCAAAGGGGATTCAAAGTGCGCATTGGCCACATTGGTGCAATAAATGTGATGCCAAAAGCGGAATTAATACTGGAAGTTTGCCGAAAGGAATTGTGGAAGGAGGGAGTGCTGAACGAGGATTTTGACATTGAGTTGGAATATATTTGATTTTATTCAATTCAATTATGCTCAAATTGAACAGAATTATTTCACAAATGGGATGTGGCGAAAGTTTTGAAGGTGTTGCGGTTGGGGCGGACATGTACCATCAACAAAATGTGAAAGCATTTGTTGGCCCATATTGCAATGCGGAAATGGATGCGGTTGGTTTTAATTAGAAGGAGCTCAAATATTCCATACATTTTAGGTCAGCAAAATGGCCGCTTTTTGGTTCAATTCACAAATATTTCTTCCCCAAATATCGTAACCACTCCTTTTTTCCCTTCCCTTTTCCATAGGAATGTTCCAATCATTGGATATATGGCCGCTAGGTCATTCCTTACCGCCCAATTCTGTATCCATTGATATTTTCAGCAACATTTTCTCTGATAAATCCATCTACAAAACATTGGCCCGTGTTTCCCTTCGGACAACCAATTCCCTTGCATTGGCCGTATATTCCCTTGTTCATCATTATAATTGGAATCGAGTGGCCATTGTGACAAATACGGGTAAAATATTAAAAAGAGAGGGAATTTATGACCAGATTTTGTTACTGTACATTAAAATTATTCAGGGCCAATGGCCTTTGAACGAGTTCAGGCCTTTGAGGAAGTTTTCCATGCCCGAAAGATTACCGTTGTTAAAGTATGGGAGAAAAGGGATAAATTGAAATGGATTAATGAATTTAATTGAAGAAAATAATGTTCGAGGAAAATGCGGATGCAAAGTCAATCCAGGCCAGTGGATATTTGGAGGATTTACGCAATTCGGCACGAAGTAGGTTATTTTGGATTATTCCATTTATTCTCCTCTCAAAGTTGTGATTTGCATTTTCACGGCAACCCGTGAAATGACCAAAGAATTTATGCAGGCTGTCAGCCTTGCCGGCATCAAAACTCACGAATTTGTTTACATTTTGCCGTGGCTCCAGGCCGAAGCAAAGGATGCCTCCCCTTGGATTGGTGCCGATGGGCAAATGATCCAAAATGTGAAGGAATTCTTCACTGGCTCCATTATTGTGGGCTAAACAATAATTAATATTGTGGCAATATTCATTGTCAGATTGATGATGTCAACGGTTTTGACAACACAATTTTGACTCCTTTCAAGGAAAGAATTGAATCGAATGGACTTTCCGTGGATGACATCAATTTGGTTAAATTAAAATCCCTATCCCTTTAAATGCCAGTTATTTTTGTTAGGCCAACATTTACGGCTATATCCACCTTTATGATGCATTAAAACTTTATTCATTGGCCGCAAGGATGGCTTTGAATGAGACTGGCGGGAACACCAATGTGACAATGGATGGCCGTTTCCTTTGGAATAAAATGCGTCGAATGGCATTTCCCGGTTTTTTCCTTTCATTTTTGTACTCCTCTCTAACGCGAACAATTCCCCTCCCAATGTTTCACTGGCACAGGTTTGGTCAGTGCCGAAGGAGTTAGCAGTGGACAGGTTCAAAATCAAAATAATTGGGGGAAATTGAGAATTAAATCAATTCATTAAGGTTATAATGGACGATTTGGCGGAAAGGGCAGCCGTCTATGCCGGTTTGTGGCCACCAATTTAATTCCTCTCAATTTCCCCTTTCTTTTTCAGCCTTTTATGTTGCCCCAAATCGGGATGAAGTTATGAAAATGGTGGAAATGAATCCATTTCCAACTCCAAACTGCGATGGAGTGATTAACAAAAGTGGATGTTTTGAATTGAAAATCACCGATTTGTTGACTGGTTTTTGGCCTTCAGCCGATGGGTAAAATCAATCAATTAATTCTTTTGGCCAATTCAATCAAATGAAGGCATCTTCCTGCTGATGAACCGGCCTGCGGTTTCCGAAATGAACGATGCGATTATACCCTAATGATCATCATTGGCATTTTGGCTTTGGTCGCATTGCTTGGTGCCGGCGCCGGATTTATTTTCTTCCGAATTCTGTTTGTACTCAAATTCAATTCCTTCACAAATCACATTCAGCGAGAATCGTGCCCTTTCTCGAACTTCGTGGCGCATTTTCCGCGATGATATGAGAATTGTCAGTGTTGAGGAAATGAAATCAATGGTTTTTGCCAATTGCCAATTTAATCCATCTTTTACCCCCAAAAAAGTTGTCAATTGGTTCATCCAAAACCAAATTGTCGAATATGGCACGTTTTGCAAAGCATCACGCAGTGATTGGCACCAACACCCATGCCTCATTCCACCTTTACCCACAACGGCGCCCAATCTCATTTTCTCGAATCGACCTTCAATTATTGTCGGCAATGAAGCAAATGGTCCATGACAATTTGAATCCATTTATGGGAATTGCATTCAATGAAAGTGAGAAATGGAAGTGGGAAGATAATATTATGGGCCATATCATTTAAAGAGGATGAATTGTTGGTTTTATGGAAATTTTGTTCGCGTGGAACAATCCAAGACATAATTTACAATGAAAGTGTTTCATTGGACAGCAAATTCCACGCTGCATTCGTCCGGGACATTACATTGGCCAGTGGCCCTCAAAAATAATTTCATTCATTTGAATTCATTTTTAGGGTTTGGAATATTTACATATGTCCCAAATTGGGTACCATGGTTCATTGACGCCGTGGTCCTGTTTGATTGACCGAAATTGGATGGTAAAATTGACTGATTTTGCCATTGCCAATTGCATTGAACGTTGGGAGAAGCAAGGATACGTGACAAAGGAAACATTGAAGGATGGGGAGGAGAAGAGTGGGGCAACCCAAACAACAAGTTGGGGGAAAAGAGGGAACGAAGATGAATTCATTCAAATTGAAGACGTTTTGTATTGTGCCCCGGAATTGTTGAAGAATCGAGAACAAAATCGGCGACGTGGAATGGAACAAGTTTGGATAAAGCAAAGTCAGGCACGCCGCCAAGCCGGAGACATTTATGCCTTTGGCATTGTTATGTACGAAATATTATTCCGGCAAGCTATTAAAATTTACTAAAATTGCATTAATCCCCCAATTTTTGAATAGATCCCTCCCATTCCCTGAGGGCACTGATCTTGTGGGTAAGTTTGAGAAAGGACAATTGGACAAAGAATACTCAGGTGAAGGTGAGGGAAGGAAACCCAATCCATATTTTGCATTGAATTTCATCCATTTTTGGGTGGATTCAAAATTCAATGCAATCAAACCAAATTCTTGATCATTAGATTTTAAGCCGCCTGCTTCCTGGCCCTCCTCATCCATTTTTGACCATCAAAATTGCATCCCAATTTTCCCTAAACAAAACATTTACCTTTTTCCCTCCATTCTCATCCAGAATTGTGCGAATATGTTAAGGATGGTTCAAAAACATTTAAACCCACCATTGCCGATCGTTCCCAAGTCCATCCGGATATTGCCGCCCTCCTCCAAGTCTCCAAAAATATATTTTCCCTTCACCAATTTTCTAAATTCCCAAAAGGATTGTTGGTCGACCAATCCCGAAATTCGTCCTTCGATTCGTCGAGTTCGATTGAATACGGAAAACTATCTGAAGGTCAAAGGCTCATTGGTGGACCAAATGATGCGAATGATGGAACAATATGCGAATAATTTGGAAAAATTAGTGCAAGAAAGGACCGGAATGTTGGAGGATGCGAACAAAAGGGCAGACAAATTGTTGAATCAACTTTTGCCAAGTTATGTGGCAAATGAATTGAAATTGGGCCGATCAGTGGCCCCAAAAACATTCAAATCCGCATCCGTCATGTTTAGGCAAGAAAATA
Organism: Pratylenchus scribneri; assembly: GCA_030063045.1. Classification (NCBI taxonomy): domain Eukaryota; kingdom Metazoa; phylum Nematoda; class Chromadorea; order Rhabditida; family Pratylenchidae; genus Pratylenchus; species Pratylenchus scribneri. The sequence goes on along the minus strand of JAQSEB010000114.1, from coordinate 3,456,179 downwards.
TTCCCTTGAGCACATTAAATTGAGGATGATTTGCAGTGACATTGTTGGATTTACCACACTTTGTTCGGCCTCAACTCCATTGGAAGTGGTCACAATGTTGAACACGGTCTACACCGGATTCGATGATTTAATCAACAAACATGAAGCATACAAAGTGGAGACCATCGGTCAGAATAATTGAGGGAAAATAGAGGGGAACTAAGATTTTGAACAAAACTTGACTTTCTGATGGATTAATCCATTAATATTCATATCAAAATCCATTCAGGTGATGCATATATGGTTGTGAGTGGCATTCCTCAAGAGGTTCATTGGCCCATTCCCCCAATTCATTAAATGAATTCATAATTTCAGATTGGTGTCCGCCATTTAATGCATTTGAGTGATGTGGCTTTAGAGATTATGGCGGTAAATTTGCCTCCAATTCCAGAAAAATTTTGATCCCATTCAGTTCCTGAAAAACTATGAAATTCCACATATGAAGCCACAAAAGATTCGAATTCGCGTTGGCCTTCACACTGGGACGGTGGCCGCCGGTGTCGTTGGCCTCACCACTCCACGATATTGTCTTTTTGGCGACACTGTGTTTTCAAATAATTCACATAAATCCGTCTAATTTTAGGTGAATATGGCATCCAGAATGGAATCCACTGGATTGCCCGAACGAATTCAAATCAGCGAAGCATATAAGGAGGCCGTCCAAAAACATTATCCCGAATTCCGAATAGCGCCAAGGGGCAAAATAGAAATCAAGGCAAGTTCAATGGGGATGGGGGCCATGAAGCCCGGGTCCAGGGAAAGGGCGCCCATTTATTGCAGGGAAAGGGCGAATGCTTCACATATTGGCTATGCGGAAAAATGGGCCAAGAAGATGAGCAACCGTATGCCCCATCACCGGAATTATTGCAACAAGTTCAACAAGTATCATCGGGCGCACTGACAACGGAACAAGTCCAAATAATGGTCAGCTAAATGAACAATGAAGAAAGGAAAAAGAAAAGGTGGCACACATTTTTGATTTAATTAAATGCAATCTAATTCATTTTTAATCCTTTTTAGTAACATACTTTATCCTTTTAATATTTCTTTGACCACATACCCTCGGGCCAATTTTCTTATAATTCAGCCAAATTATTTTTATTCGGTCCGAAAAGCATTTAAAATGAAAGGAAATATGTAAATCACCATTTCCTCGTCATTTCCCTGTGATTATTTTATTCATAATTCCGCCCTAAATCATCATTCCCCCACCCTTATCAATCTTTTTGTCCGTTCTTTTTTAGCCTTTCCTCTCCTTTTTTAAACCGATGTGAGTAGTTTTTAAATATTTTCGCCTCCATTTCCTTTGATAAATTTTCATTTCCCATTCAAAAATGATTAATTTGAGGAATGACTAGCCAATCAGAAAAATAATATTTATATTAGCATTGAATGAATGTACTAAATATTAGTTCGGATGGAAAGGGATAAAGCACTGTACTGTAGGTGGAATATTGGAGTGAATTATGGATGAATGGAATGGTTTTAATTGAAGAAGGGTCATTCATATATCTTTCCTTCATTATTGCCACTTTTCGCTGGATTCATTCTTCTCCTTTTTCAATCACTGAAATGAAAAGAAGTATTCAACAAAACCAATAAAAATGCCCTCTTTCACCTTCCACGCTGGTCTTCACAACGGGCTCCACGTGCCGAAGTCCAGATTTGTCGAATTCGGCGGCCATTTTTGGTGCCTTCTCGTTGGCAATGTCCTGGGATGATGGCAACACGACCCTTCAATAAAAAATATTCCCAAATTCAAATTCCAATTTCCCCACTTTTCTTCGGCTTCCACATGGCGTAATTGATGTTTTTTGCCGAATTCCTGGATTCCCTTCTTGAAATTCTCATGTTTTCGTTCCTCCTCCAAATCCTCCTTTGTTGGCAGAACATTCTTTTCCGTCGTTTCAACGTGTTTTAAACCGGCCCTTTGGGCCACTTCCGTTTGCATACCCGATGGCATTTTTGGGAGTTGTTCAATGCTTGGAGAATGCAATTCGCCGGGCATTTTTTGTGGGCTTTTCAATTGAATATAAAATGAATGGGAAATTTGGTGGAATAGCGGGGTGGGGGACACGGGACACTGATGAATGAATGGGGGACGGGAGAGGAAATTGATTGGGCGAAATGGATGGAGAGGGGCGCGATTTATACGAAAGGAGGATTGGAGGGAGTGACGCTGGGGGCGAAATGTGGAATTGGATGGAAAAGAGGAATTGTTGATGAATCATAGCCAACACCGGGAATTCCCCCATTTTGCAATGAATTTTGATGAGGATGGATAGAATTGGCCACGAGCATATTTTATATACAATCATTGAACCTATTTTTGGGTATTAGAATAATTGAATGGTGAAAATGCCAAAATGGGAAAGGGGAATATTGTTTATCCATCTAAATCCTCTTCAAATCCAAATGCCCAATCCCAAGGCCATCTTATGGACCGATGAATGGCGCCAGCAGCAAAAGGATTTTATAATTGATGAGAATGGAAAAATGAGGGAAACAGAAGGTCCATCCGAAAGTGGAAGTGGAGGTCGAGTGGAATAAATAGAAGGCGGATATGTATTTATTTATGGGAAATGGAAAATCGACATATTGCCTGAAAAAAGGCCGGAGAAAAAGCAGAATAAGCCATTTTTGGATAGAAAGAATGGCTTTGAGTGAGTATAGAAACCCCTCCCCCCCCCCCTTCTTTCGTTTTTCGTATTCCAGTCAGCTGTCTATGTCCAGTCCATCATTCTTTATTGCCACTTTTTGAGACGGCATTGGAAAATTTAAAAATTCAAATATACTAAAAAATATTCAGATTGATGTAGTTATATATTATATTAGATTAGAAGAATTCTAGAAAATGATTCAAGAACAGGAAGGAGAAGATATAATGAATTCGACGATAGCTAAATGAATATAATGGCATTCTGTTTTAATTTGAGATCTATCATCTTTGGCTTGTTTGCGAATTGCGATTCCGATGCGATCCACGCCACGGGCGACGGGCGGGCGGGTTGTTGCATTGCATTGCCTTTGGTGTATTATGTATTTTATTTACATTTTAATAGTTGTTTTTCGTTTAATTATCAATTTATCAGTAATATAATTATACATAATTTTTCATTTTATTTAATATTTTCTTTTTTTAAAGAAAAAATATCACTTGATTAATTTAATCCAACCATATGAATTTTCCAATTATGGGTCTTGATAATCAACAACTAAATAGCTGGAACTGTCCTCAATGTACATTGGCAAATAGCATTCAGGATATTAAATGTAAAGTTTGCAATTATGAGCTTTCAAACCGAAATGGCCTCAATGGTTTCTTCCAGAAAATTAAATGTTTGTTTAGTTGATTTAAATATTTATAATTTTTTAATTTAGTGCCACATTTTTCCATTAATTCTGCTCTGGAAAAATTGGATTCTGCCTTGGACTTAGTTGCCAACTCTTTGACTCCTCGAAGTGCCCAATATTTCCAGCCACAATTTTATCCAACTCCTTCAACTTCAAATGCTTTTACAATTCAAAATCAAAATTGGACTTGCTCAAAGTGCACGCAATTGAATACACAATCAGGAAAGCGATGTGTTTGGTGCGATTCGGAAAAAGACATAGGTAAAATTTTAAATCGCAATTATCGAACAAAATTTTTAAGATATTACTTCATCATTTTGGACTTGCTTAAATTTGAAATGTGGTTTGCGCCAGCCCTTAATGCCGCCAAATTCACGATGTCCACTTTGCAAAACAAAATCAAATTGGCAAAAACTCCAATCATCCAGAAGCATGGTAGAAAAAAAAATATTCAAAATCATAAAAAATTATTAAAATTTTAATATAAAAATTCACTAAATTAATTAAATTAAGCCGCAATTGAATAAATCGACGCAAGAGGTTTCCAAATTGGAATCGGAATCCTTGGTTCAAATTGATGAAAAAGAACAATCTATGGACAAGACAGAACAATACAGGGCAATAGTTGAATATTGCAGGTAAAATTATAAAATAACAAAATGAAATGAAATAAAATTGTTAGAATCAATCAACAAAATTTTATCGATTCCTCCTTTCCTCATTCCTCTATTTCGATTGGGCCACTCTCAATGTTAGAGAAGAAAGATTTGAATATAATTTGGCTGCGCCCCGAACAAATTGTGACTCGTGATGGGAGAATGGCACGATGGTCAGTGTTCAACGATCCTCAGCCGACTGACATTGAACAAGGCACCGTATTCCATAATAACATTCACTAATGAAAGTCAATTTAGGATATCTTGGGAATTGTTGGTTCCTTTCTGCCCTCGCTGTTGTTTCTGAGCGACCGGATATCTTGGAGAAATTGTTTATCACGAAGCAATACAATCATTTCGGCATTTACGAAATGCGTCTATGTGTGGATGGATTATGGCAAAATATAATTGTTGATGATTATTTCCCGTGTCACAAAAGAAATCGGCAGATGATTTTCGGTGTGGGCAGAAAAAATCAAGTAAATTAAAATTTTTAAATTAAAATTAGGAATTTATAAAGCTCTGGGTCTCATTGCTGGAGAAAGCTTTGGCTAAAGTACACAGTAATTATGCGATTTTGAGAGCTGGAAGAACAATCGAAGGTAAATTATTTGGAGATATTTTTAATTAGTTTAAATTTGAGGTCTTTCAACACTGACGGGTGCTCCCACCCAATCAATTGATCTTGAATATATGGAATTGAATGAAGAAAATCGTCATGCCGCATTGGAATTGGTTTGGGCACAATTACTGAGCGCCAGAGAATCTAGATTTATTATGGGATGTTCATGTGGAGCCGGGAAGAGATCAGTGGATGAAAAAGAATATCGAAAAGTTGGATTAATGAGTCAACATGCATATTCAATAATGGACATAAAGCAGACCAGTCAAGGATATAGGTCTTTAAATGTAAAATATTCAAAAAAAATTTGAATTGTTTCTAGGGTAATCCATTTGCGAAATCCGTGGGGCTCATTTGTTTGGTTGGGCGAATTCAGCAGGGGGTGGCCTGGATGGACACCGCAACTTTTGCATGAATTACATTCTGAAGCAAATTCGCAACCGGGAACTTTCTGGATGCCTTTCGAAAAATTTGTCTATTATTTTGACACCGTGGACATTGCACAAATTCACACGAATTGGACGGCAACACGCTATTCATTGGATATCGGATGGGCGGAGGAAACATGCAAAATTGTTCGATTCATTATCACCGAACCAACGGAATTATGTGTTACTCTGCATCAACGGAATGCAAGGACGGCGATGGATCAAGTTGATATTCTGGTGCTAATCCACAAACAAGACCCAACAAAGGAATTATTCCCAGGTAAAGGAATTTTAAATAATTCCATAAAATGAGAATTTATTTGAAAGGAGAGCTCATTTGTCGCTCAGCAAGGAGAATTCAACCTGTAGTCCGGACCGACGACAAATTCTTTCAGCCGGGAGAATATTTAATTTGTGCTCATTCTTTCTCAAAATTTGGCGATAAATTGATTCCTGGGGCCATTGTCATTCATGCTTCGAAAAATATCTACTCTGAAATTTTACCAGTCAATTTGAACATATTGCAAGCATCAATGTGTTCATTGATGCTAAAGGAAGGAATTTTGCAAAAGGTAAAATCATATAATAATTTTATTTTAAAAATTATTATTTTTCGACCATCGGTGGATTCTCCGCCCGTTATTTGACAAATGAATTTGCCGGACTTGCCATCATGATCGACAATGGGAACAGGGACAAATGCATTCAAGTAAAAAAAAATTACAAAAATTTGATAAATCTCATAATAAATCTTTTTTCCTTCCTTTCTTCATTCATTCATTCATCATTCTTATAAATTGTTTCTCTTTTGTTTACTTCACTTTTTGTGCGCATTCGAAACAATTTGAAACCAATGGAAGAGGCAGATGATTTCGGTGCCACCGAATTTTGGGCACCGGCAATATTATGGAACACCAATGATTCATTCCCTCCATGATTTGTCTTATCTAAAATTTTAAAATTCTCTATTTTTGCCCCTTTTTAATATTATACCTTTGCCCTGCGATGAAATTGATTCTCTTTTATTGTTTTCCTGCCAAATCAATTTTTCCGCACTATTCGCGTTCTTCCCACTCAATTTCACTGCCTTTCTATTTTCTTCGCTAACATCCGTATAGCTTTTACAATTTCGAACTTGTCCAAATTCGGTGCCCAACAATTCTCCCCGCATTCCTTCCTTCGATTGATGGTTGGATGGGTGCCATCATTGCGCGCAATCTCCCACCCAAATTGATCAGCATTTGCCCTTGAGGCGTGGGTAAATCCGAAATTGTTGGAGGATGGCACCAAATTGTGGTCGAACTTTGCGGCATTCCATCCTCCATTTCAGGACTTAAATTAATTTTTTTTAAAAAAAATTAGTCCTTAGTCCATTTCTGCATTTACGATTTTTCGAGCACTGCATTTTCCGACAATCTTCTGTTTGTCGATAAATTAGTATATTTCTTGGCAGCATTGCCTGCTCTCAATGCATTCCCAATTACATCTCTTTTCTTGTTACTCTTTTCAAGCATTTCTTCCTTTTCATCATCATTTCTGCCTTTTTTGGCAGCAAAATCAATCTTTGGTTTATAAAACCAATCCATATAATGAACATTCGACGATCCTGCTGCCGATTGGCCCATCAATTTCGGAATTTCTTTCTAAATATATTTATCAAATATTTTATTTATATTTGGATTCACTCACATTCACATTTAAATCGTCCTCAAATTTTATATCATACGCATCTGCCATTCCATTATATCTTTCCTTCCCTTCTGCTGCTTTTTCAATTTGTTCCATTGCGCTAAAATGAAAATGAATTGTTTGAATTTCATTTTGTTCATTTTATTTTAATATTGATTACATTCAAAAGGTGGGGAGAGGGAATAAGTATATACGCCTTTTGTTTGTCATGCCGGGAATTAACCGACTCAGTCAATTGAAAGATTGTCGGCACTAAGCTTCCCCTTCTACTCAATAATAATGTGGTGAATGCGAATGCGAATGGCAGTGCCAAAGCCACAATCTTTTATATGGGAAATGAATGCGGCGAACAAAAAGTGGCCAAACATCACACACTATTTTTATTTATTCTTGACTTTAATTAGTAAGGGTTAAAGTGAGATAATTTCAAGTTATGCTTGAATAGCCACGTAGACATATTAGTAGGCATAGATTTACGTAAATCGGGGAACAAAAATAAATAATTTTTTTTATTTTAGGTTTGCTCGGACTGTCAGGATTCTTCAAATGGTGAAAATATTTTTTAATTAATTCTCATTAAATTGGAATAAATATTCAATTTTCAGTTTTGTCAACAAGGGCATCGTTGCTTGCCGTCGATTCCATTCCTCCACTTCATCGACAGGTGAATGAAAAAATGTAAAATAATTATGAATATTTGCAAAAAGACAATGATTATACTCATTGCGTGTCATTTGATATGTCCATCCATCCATAAAATGGTGGACATCGATGATAATTATTATTTTATTAAAAAAATGAGTCTTTTTGGAATAAATAAAATTAATAAATTATTAATTTTCAATTTAATAATTTCCTCCATTTTGCAGATTATCACAGTTCTAACGCATTTTGAACCAACCCAGGCTTTTATGGTCGGCCATCGACTCATCCAACGACCAACTTCATTCCCTCAACTCCGAGATTTTGCTCCATCAATGCAATTTGCTGAAATTCAAAATTTCCCGCAACTCATTGGACCGGCGATTGGTGCACTCCATGGGCCTTCACCTCTCTTTTTCTAATCCCTACTCCCCTGTTTTATTTGATTTACCTATTCAATTTTATCCCAGCCAGTTTATGATGAATGTTTTTGATGCCTTTAATTCCATTTTACATTATGATCTTCTAATTTTATTCAATTTATTCTTTATTAACATCATTCGTTGTATTTTTATATTTTTTCACTTTGTTCACTTTCGACGGTTTTGTCAAATTATTCAAATCTTCTTTCGTTAAATCCGATAATTGAAATGTTTTCTCGCCTTTAACATTGAATTTTTCATTCCAAATTTTCTTTAAAAATTCATTTTAAAATTGATCTGAATAAAATGATTTTACCTGTTGATTCCAAATCCAATTGGTCAAGGCTTCAATTTGAGCCAATGTAAATATCTTAAATAATTGAAAATATTTTAAATTATTTAATAATTCAACCGCATCTCCATATCTAACAATAGGAATCAATTTTTCCCGGAAGAATTTTTTGGTCACCACGGCAGCGGCTGAAAAGGTTTTATATTTTTACATAAACTGAAACTTAATTTTTATTTGCAGTCTTTCATTCAAAATCGCCGCTTGTTCGTCAAAATTATCATCGGAGACGCCATCCGAAGTCAAAATTAACAATTGAAGATTCTCACAACATTTTGGACTCATCACAGTTTGGATTTTAACTGAATCATCGCCGAAATCCATCATTGTTTGCTCTCTTGCCAACATTCCACTGGCAAAAGCCAAGGCTTTGGCGAGGCGAGTTCCACCTTATCAAAGTAAATTATAAATATAATTATGGATACCTCCCAATAGCGGAATTTTGAGCAGGGCATCTTAAATCCCAAAAAATTAATCCGTATAGAATAGATTCTCTTTTTTACATACATTGAACGGATGAAATCGAATGGAATCGATTAAAGTCGAAATAAACAAAGGGTTCAATCCCAAAAACGACACAGGCAATTCTTGACCTTAAAAAGTGGACCCATTCATTATTTATAATTATATTTGAAACCTTCCCGGAGCCACATCAATATTTCCAGCTAATTGACGGAGGAAAACCTTCACCTATAAAAGGAAAATTTAATTAAAGATGACAGAAAATCCTTAAATAAAATAATTTATACAATCCAACTTGCAAACTAATTAATTTTTATTTCAGTTATGGTCCGTTATATTTTTGTGAATAAAGGAACATGCTTTTTATCCTTTTCAGTGGCATATTTAATTATACTTTTATTTAACAATTCAAATTCATCAAAAACAATTCAAGGTTATTTTCAATATTTCATTCTTCATTTATTTTTAATTATTTTTAGAAAAACCCTCAATTAACAATTTTGGCATTATAATTGACGCTGGATCGACCGGTTCTCGCCTTTTTCTTTACAAATGGACTTCTCCATCAGATAAGGAATTAATCAATATTCGAACTGTTTTTGATGACCGGGGGAAGGCGGTGGTGAGGAAAGTGACCCCCGGGTTGAGTACTTTTGGACAAAATCCAGGTTTACAATGGCCAAATAAAAATCCTATATTTTTTCATTCAAGAGGCTGCCCCCGAATATATTATTCCTTTATTGGAATTTGCGTCGGAGAATATTCCAGAGGAAAAAATCAAAGAAACACCGGTGTTCATTTTTGCCACCGCTGGAATGCGTTTATTACCAATTAGGTTTACATTTTTATGAGAATAATTTATAAAGTTTAATTTTAAGTCAACAAAATTCAATTATTGAAAATCTGAGAATGAATCTCCCAAAACACACAAAATTGAAAGTTGAACCAGAAAATATCAAAGTAATCTCCGGAAAATGGGGTAAAATTTGATTTAAAAATTTTAATTAAAATCTTATTAAAAAATTTATAGAAGGAATTTACAGTTGGATCGCCGTCAATTATATGCTTGGTCGATTCAATTTAACCGATTTTGGCAAGCGAATGAAAAAATTGGAAAGGCCAAAAACGGCTGGTAAAAAATTGGTTTTATTTTTTTCAAAAACAATTTTTAAAGGAATGATCGATATGGGCGGAGCATCGGCACAAATTGCCTTTGAATTGCCGATGGATGATGATTCATTGATGAAGGAAGAGGATGATGAAAATGTGGAAATAGTCAATCTTGGGAGTCGAAATGATGAAAGACGGTTTTTATATCGAATATTTGTGACAACCTTTCTTGGTTTTGGGGTCAACGAAGGCGCCAAAAAATACGAAAAATTCCTTTGGGAGAAATTAAAAAAGGAAGGAAAGGATTCAAAAGAGGATGCAAATTTGACGACAAATACAAAAATAATCGAGGATGGATGTTTGCCCGTGAATTTCCTGAAATTGACATCAATTGAGGAAGAAGAGGAGGAGGAGGGAGACCAACAATTTGTGAGAAAAGGCAACGGAAATTGGGATCAATGTGTCAGCAATATTGCAAATTTAGTAATTTTAAATAATTATTTTTATAAAAATTAATATTTTTTAATAGATTTTCACGGATAACCCAAAATGTCCAACAACAAAATCCTGCTTTTTGGGGGGTGTGGATGTGCCTACGAAAGTATCGCTTTCAACGGTTGAATTATATGGATTCAGCGAATATTGGTTCAGCGTCGAAGATATCCTTTCCCTTGGGGGCATTTACGACCATGACAAATTCGAAGAAAAGGCAAAGGAATTTTGCAAACAAAATTGGAGGACAATAAAAGTAATTTGGGGTGGGATTATAATTGTTATGGGAAATTATAATTACAATTACAATGAAAATTACAACCGCAATTACAATTTTCAATTATAATCTTAGAATTACAATCGCATTTACAATCTTAGAATTATAATTTTCTTTAAAAATTGGAGGGCATTTTTTCAAATTAAAATTATTTCAATTTCATTCAGAAAAAATTCCGATCAAAATCCTATCCAAAAGCGGATAATGAGAGGTTGGAAACGCAATGCTTCAAATCGGCATGGATCCATGCAATTTTGCACAATGGATTTTATGTGGACGAAATGCAAAATCATTTTCAAAGCGCATTCAGAATAAATGGTCAAGAAGTTCAATGGGTTGGTGTGTTTTTTTATTCTTTCATCCAAATTATTTATAGGCTCTTGGAGCAATGATTTACCAACAACGCTATTTTCCTTTGGAATACAAAAATGAACAAAGCGAAGGGCAAATGACGATGAAACTTGTGCAGAAATTGGACGAAAATAATTACAATAGATGGACAACATTTTATTTGATGTGCTTTATTCTGGCAATGTTGGCCTTCTATGGAATGTGGCGAAGCAGACGAATACGACCAAATGGTGGAGGAAAATCTTTTCGTTATAAAAGATTGGACAAGGAATCATCATCCGACCCAGTCTAAATTATTTATTGCCAAAATCCTTTCACTTAATCATTCTTTGCGGGCACTATTCTCTCATATATCCCTCATTCATATTGTTGCCATTTTTGACCATAATTCCTTCACAATTTTTTGTATATTTTTGATCCAATATTTCCCTAAACCCCCCACCATAAATACGCATAGTTCCTTTCCCAATTAAAAACTGTGATAATTTAATTTTGATTACGACATAATAAATTAATTTACCTGTTGAAATGTTGTATTCCCAATGCTTCCACTGCCATCAACTAAGAAAAGTACATCAACTGGGGGCAATTTAAGTGCCGGATGGTCCATTGGCAATTCACTGAGTGTTCTTTCCAACATTGGAGGGAATCTCTCCCTTTCATGGTTCCGCAATTCCTTTTGGTAATAATCATCCAATTGTTTCACCTTTTCCCGTTCAATTTTCATCAAATTTTCATGTCGATTCACTTTAAAAGGGGGATAAAATTGACCCCCCGGATATTCCCTCACCTTCTTTCCTATATTTTTGAATGGACCAAAAAAGTAAGCCGACAAGGAATGCCGAACAAATTGCAGAAATAATCAAACAAATGAAACAAAAGGATGCGGGCAATGGCACCACTTCTTTCTCCTCATCGCCTGGGACAAATTAGGGGAATAAAATAACATTTTAATTATAATTTTACATTTTATAATCCAAAAAATACTGTTTTTGGGTGAATTTGACTGAAGGCAACTTGATAAATTCCATGCCAGGAAATTCCACCAACTAATATCCGCTATTGGGGCCACCTTATTCATTCTCATTCAGTTCAATTTTACTATTTTGGTTGTTTTTGTTTGGAAAAAGCAAAAAAAAAAAAGACCCAGAAGGAAATCTCCCCTTTATTAAATATTTAAAAGAGGAGGAAGAGGGACATAGACATACCCAAGAATGAATGCAAAGATTGGCACAATGGGCCAACAAGTTCTTGAAGATTGTCAAATTCAATTGCCCCAAGATGAACTGTGAAAATGGCAATAAAATGAAAATATTTCTCCCACCGGTGGTGGCAGCAAATTCGATGGGTTTAAATAAATTCTGTTGGTCTCCGGCGGACATTAAATTTCCTCCAATGATGATAATAAAAATGTGGATTGGTGCCTTAGGCTTCAAAAGAATTTCATTTGGTTGTGATTCAATTGGTTGTGAAGATGAAGTAGTTAAAAGAAAGACGAGTTCAGGAATGGGATCAAATTCCTCATAGCCGTAAAAAATATTCCGTATCGCATAATTGAGGCTCATTTTTTGCAAACAAATCAATGGACAAGGGGAATATGGAATGCTCTTAATTATTTTAAAATATACTTTAAATAAAAGGAAGGATTAACCAAAATTCGATCCCTTAATTTGGACGATTCCCCATTTTCCCCCATTCCTTTCAATTTTCTTATTTGTGCTCGCCAATCATTAAAATTGAATTCAACTCTCAATTCGGGTGTAAATTGGGCAATTGCAAATCTGTTCAGGTCATCCTCTCCCAATTCAATTGCCTCAACAAAATCGGCAACAAATTCTAGCATTTTTGTATGATTTTCTTCGTTTTCAACAGCCAATGTTGAATCCAAAAGGAAAATAATATCAAATTTGGAGGACAATGGTCCACAGAAATGAAGATTATTATTTTGATAACAATAATAATATTGGATTATTTGTGGGAAAATTGCGAGAATGAAAATAATTTTTACCATTTTTTCGGGAAAGGATTATTTTTGGTAAATGAACTTATGTTTCACGGGGGCATTGGATGCCATTGGCAACAACCAAAATGCTCTTTTTGAACTAAATTTGGAATAATGGATTTTGTTACTATTCTTCTCTATTTGTTTCATTATTTTCTGAACAATAAAATAATAATAATATTTTGTTTTGGTAACAATTATAAACAATTAATTATAAAATAAAATAAAATGATGGATGTGTTTTTGATCACAATTCACAAATTCGACTTGGCCCTTCCTTCCTTCTTTTCTCCCATCATTTTGCCTATTTATTCGATAAATTCACTTCTCTTTGGATATGTTGCATAAATTCGACCTAAAAAATAATAATTTTAATTTTATTTATTTATTTAATTAATTACATATGAATGGGAACTGTCCGTTCTGTCCTGAATTAATCTGCTTGTGAATTGTTCTCGACGAGGGCTATCATTTCTTTAATTTCAAACATTTTTTTGATAAATTTGAGCAAATAAAACCTGATAATTACTACCGAAGCATATGCATTCCATCTCTGTTCCTGCAAATGTCGAAGGAATGAATGCAATTGTTTACTTTGTGGTGTGTCCAATTCATTTAGAGTCATCTAAAAATTATTAATTTGATTGAGTCCAAAATAAAATTGAACAAACATCTTCGTCCAATTTGCCAAAGGAATTTACGCCAAAAATTCCAAAAATTGTTTGGGGATGTGCTGCCGAACAAACATACAAATAAACATAAGTGCCAGTGTCGAGCAAATAAATTCCCTCCCTTGACACATGTTCATAACTGAATTTAATTTATTTAATTTTTAATTATATTTTTTAATAACCTGGGAGGTAGTCGGTCTGGAAATGTTTGTGTGTGATTATTGGCCGATTCTTCCACAAAATGATGAACTGCATAAAGTGCCGGACAAACTTCCAAGAGAAGTATTTCAATTGGAATATTTTTGAACATTAAAAGTGCAGCCATCCTTTCGTCCAAATTCGCTTTTTGAAGACCAGAAAAAGCTCGCTTAAATGTATAAATTAATTAATTAATTAAAAGCAAAAAATCAATATACATGTTTGAGTAATCCAAGCACATAAATTGGCATATATTGGAGTCCCCCGTCCGGTGGCATTCGCAATTGGGTGCTCGTTTGACCCAAAATTCGTTGATATCCGGCCAATCCATCCACCACTGAATTGATCAACGCTTCTCGACAATCCACCAAATCTGAGCCCAACATTGCACGTTCGGATGCTAATTTTTTGTGAATTAATTTATTTTAAAATATTAAATAACTACCCATTTTGGAGAGGAGTGAAATGGATGTGTTAATGTCCATTGCGGAATAAAGATGTGTTGAATTGTTGAGCACAGGCAAACTTAGGGTATGGACACGAATTCGACGATCGCCTTTAAATGCAAAAATTAAAGTACAAAATAAATAACGAATTTACCTTTTGTTGAGGTGTAGAGAAGGGCGGCTTGAAAACAAACATGGCTGGTAGTGAGCGGTTCTTCGTGCTTTATTTGAACACCCAAAGCGGCATCCGGATTGACATTGGGCAGAGCAAGGAGGTCGGTGGAACGGACAAAAAAATTCCCATAAAAAGTGTGCAAGGCAAGTCCTCGAAATTAATATTTATTATTCGAGAATAAATTTGACTATTATTACCTCGTGAGCATCGTATTCTGAGCACTGCTTCCAATCCGAGTTTCCTCGTCAAATACCTATGCAAAACCATTTGCAATCTTTTGACTTCAACTTGGTCCCGGACAAAATGATAAGTTGGAAAATAATAAATTGAGCCACCACTGAATCTGGCCATATCCGCTGAAAAAATCAATAATTAATAAATTTATTGATTAAATTTATTAACCTAAAGTCAAAAGATCCATATTTTTGCAACCAATGGCGAATAAATCGATCGCAATTTGTTTACCCGTGCACTCTAATGCCAATGTCCGATAATAATCCACTTGAGGAGTGAACACCAGTTTTGCGGACTTTAATTTAATTTGAATTAAATAAAAAATTAATTCGAAAAAATACTTTGGATGAATCTCTGATTTTCAATGCACCTGCGCCAATATTCGGCATTGAGGCCGTCAAAACTGTGATTCGTCCACCAATTTCTTGCTAAAATATTCCATAAATATTGTTTTGAATTTGTATTTTTTACTCACAATTAATTCTTTGACAACACTCAAAGCAGATCCAAGACAATTTGATTGGGAACTTCCTCGCTCAAATATGCTCGGTATCCGTTGTATGAAATTGAGAATACTCTAAAATTTAAATAAATGTTTAATATTTTTTGTTAATTAAACAAACTTTCTTGAAAGCATTTAATGGAACGAATAGACCCGAATAAACAGGCGAAAAACTTTCTAAAATTTAAGTTTAAAAATCAATATTTGAATGAACTTGCCATCAATGTCGAATTCGATTATGTGTTTTGGTTCCGATTCGGGATTATCAAAATGGAAAAAATGTAATGCCGAGTCGAAACCGAGGAAGCCAATCAATGCTCGTTCATTGCCCGGCAATTTTTCCATGTCCATTAGCAATTGTTCAGAGAAAGTATGCAAATAGCCGGAGTCAATGGCATTTGAAGTGACATCAAAAACGAAAAAATTGATTGGATGTTGTGGTGGCCGTAACTTAAATAATAAAACATTGTTTTTTGAATAAATATTTTTGTAAACCATGTATTCAGCCGGTGCAATATATTCAATGGTGGTTTCCTGGAGTTCAGGTCTTCTTGATGGATCACCGAATGTTCTCGTTTGCGGATCCCAAGAAAACTCTTCGGGTACTAAAAAAACATCATTTAATTGAATTGTGATTAAAATTAGTACTCACAATCATTGGCTCGATAGCATAAATTGCATTTCCAATGTCTGGAATCCATAATGAACACAAATGGATTGATATATGTTCGGCAATAACGACAGCGTGTGATATTCGTTTGGATAATTTTCAAACCTCGCATATCGCGGAATGGTTGAATATGTAAGCCAAAAGGTAGTCGGCATTTTTTCAGCAATTCTTCCGAATCAGGAACACCCGCCAAAGTGCATGAAAACATCTTATTAAAATTGTAATAAATTATTTTCCAATTCAATATTTTAAAATATTGATAAAAATGAACATTATAATTTGTAAAATTGAATGAATTAATTTATTTAACAACAAATTTTTATCGTTTCATAATTTCCATTAAATATGATAACAACAATTATCGGTCGGTCGGATGTGTCCACTTCTTTGTCATTCTTTAAATTTTCTGAGCCATATCCTTTTGACGGGCCTTCTCAATCTTCGCCTGACGGGCCTGGGATCGCTGCGACATGACTCCTCCTCCCCAATTTTTGCGCAATTCTTCGACGCGTTCATTGAAGTTGGTGGTGACCACATCAGTCATGTTCTTCAATGCATTGCGATCTTCCCTGAATTTTTGGAATTAATATTGAATATTAGATTGTTATTATTCTTACGGATTAACATCGCACAGACAAACGGCTGCAGCCGTTTTGCGGTGAACAATTTGGCCCAGGCGAGCTTTGCCCTTCACAATGCAATATGGGACTCCAAATTTGCGGCAGATGGCCGGCACGCAAATGACAATTTCAAGTGGGTCAACATCATGGGCGATTGCCACCAAACTGGCCTTCTTGTTCTCAATCAATTTGACCACCTCGCTTATGCCGAAACGAACTTGCGGTGGACGTTTTGTGACCTTTTCTTGTTTTCCTTCTGCTCGATCTTGGGCACGTTGGCGAAGACGCTCTTTCTTAGCCTGACGAGTCTCGGGACGATATTTGTCCAACAGTTTGAACAAATTGTTGGCTAACAATAACAAAAGCATTATTTAAATAATAAAGATATTAGAAAATAAATACCATTAGGTTTGTCCAATGTTTGCTTGAATTGGTTGATGGTCGGAGGAATCTTCAGACGCTTTTCAAGCACGGCTCGTTGTCTTTGGAGACTAATGTATTTTGGCCAACGGACAAAACGTGTCAAATCGCGTTTTGGTTGGATATCCTGGCCTAAAATTTTTCAAATAATTAACAAGCTTTTGCATAAAATGTACCAATAGCAAAGTTTCGAGTTCGCTTTTCAAACAATGTATTTTTCGTCGGCTTCTTCACTTCAGCTTTCTTTAATCCAGCAGGCAAGGCGGCTACCTTCTTCTTTGCACCCTTTTTCGCCTGAAAATATGACTTATATTTGTATTATGTCTTTTAGATCTCACCATTTTACTAGAATTTTTTGTTAACAAATCAAATCTTTTAAATCTGAAAAACGTATCAATGAAATTCAATTTAAAAAAGATAAATATTATTTTATAATTCATTTGCTTTTAATGAAATCGTTCGTTAATATTTAATGCATTACGGACGTGGTAAATCAAATGAATGAATTGAACTTTTCAAAAAGGGATGATGGAAATGGAACATGGAATGGGTAGAGAAAAATGAAAATTACTAACTTGTACTTGACTGACTTGTAAAAGATGGGTGTTAATGTTAATATTTTAACGATTCTTATATTTTGATAGATATTTTTGTATTATTATTAAGGCCCGGATAGTTATGCAAATGCATATTTTTTTCCTGGCATTGTAACGTGTTTATATGAATAAAAAAATAGTTTTTAACTTTGTCTGGTGCCGAAAACGTGTATTTTAAGATGCATATTTTTGCATATTTTCGACTTTTTATGCATATTTGCATATTTTGCATTTTTTCCGCATATTATGCATATTTTGTCATTTTTAGGGAAATTTTCAATCAAAAATGCAATAAAAATGAAAATTTTAGAATTGATATTTAATAAATTGCATTAAATTTGTCAAAAAAATCTTGAAAAGATAAAAAAAATTTGCATTTTTGGTTTTCAATTGATAAAAATAGCCAATCTTGGCAGCTGAAAATTTTTGGCTGAATAGCGGAGAGAGTAGTCTTTCGAATGCAAACTTACGTGGGGTCTAGAGTTCGAATCCTGTCACATATAAATATTTTTTTGGACGAAAAAACCTATTTAAAGCTATTTTAAGCATTTTTCTCTGAAAATGTAGTAAAATTGGTTTTGAAAAATTCAAAAAAATTGCTATAAAGGCAGAAAAATTCAATTTTATTTGCATATTTTTGTGCATATTTTTCATTTTTTGTGCATATTTTATGCGCATATTTTGCTGTTTTTAAATGCATAACTATCCGGGCCTTAATTATTATATCCACTAGCTCAGTCGAACGCCCTATCGGGCGTTCTTCTGAGCTAGGGAAGTGTGACTGTTGTTCCCATCTTCGCCCCTTCGGGGCTCAGCTCGCTTCGCTCGCCCGTCGTTTGTTTCCCTATAATAATCTTCGCCCCTTCGGGGCTCATCAGAGAATTGAATTGTGAAGGATAAAATGCAAAAAAATGATAAAGAAAATTATTTGTCACAATTGGAAATCGAACTTGACCCACATAGCAAAACTCTATCACTCTACCATCTGCATTATCTAAGTCATTAAACAAATGATTAATCAATTCTACTATATACTATTCCAAATCTTAGGACTATTCCTAATTCTGTAGGACTATTCTAAATCTTAGGACTATTCCTAATTCTGCAGGACTATTCTAAATCTTAGGACTAATCCTAATTCTGTAAGACTATTCTAAATCATAGGACTATCCACTAAAAACGAAACCTTATACAAAACTAACATCATCATCAATATTCAGCACCATCGATTACCCTAAATTTTCATATTTCAATCATCAAATCTCACAATAATTAAATATTGCTTAACATAATTGTGGAATACTCCACATTTTTGTGGAATACTCCACATTCCATAGAAAAAAAAATTTGCATATTTCATGGCCAAAACCTAAACCAAATGCAAAAAGATTATCACCATCATCTTTAGCTTGGTCGATTACCCTATATTTCACTTCTCCATCATCAAAATCCAACATCACCAAACTTGGCCATAACGCTATGGCCAAGCTGCGCGAGACTTGAACCAAATGCAAAACCATTATCACCATCGTCTTCAGCACCCTCGATTACCCTATACTTGACATTTTCATCATCAAAAACTATCATTACCAAACTTGGCCATAACTTATGGCCTAGCTGCGCGAGACTTGGCCAAATCAAAAAACTAACTATCTGGTCGTGATCAGCACCCCCGAAAACCCCTGAATACAAAAATTCAGCTCAATCCATCCACATATCTCCGAGAAAATCGGGGGACAGACAGACAGACACTTCTAAAATTATATATAGGATATCCACTATCCATTCCATCAAATAAATAAATTAAAAACAAGAAATTTCTTTTTATAACATTTATTCACAATAATTAATATGGTGATACAATGGCATAGCAACAATATATGGTGATGGGAATTAGGGGACACAATATTACAATGGTGGAAATACAATTAGTGAGAGAGGGTCAAGATGATGATGAACAAGATGATCGTTTCCTTTTCTTCTTCTGCTCCTATTCTTCCACAGCTGCTCCTTTGCCGTCCTTCGTCGTGCGCTTCATATTCACATGTATGCCGACTGATCAGGTGCGAGCTTCGGTTTTCCGGCGGTTGGGGCTGGGGCTGGGACATTGCTGCGTGGTCGTTGTGGCGGGGGCCCTTCTCCGACATCTGAAAAAATATTGGGATGATTTATGCTGAACAATAGATGGAAATTATTAAACCAACCGTATTCCTGTGCATAGCCTGGGCCGCCGGTTCTGGGATAGTTCTGAAATTGATGGGAAGCGTTATTAAATTGATTAAAGTTTCTAAAAAATGTAAAACCAACCTGTGGCGTAGAGCTCGTCTTCTTTGGTGGAGTGTATCCCGGCGATGGCATGTATGCAGATTGGTCACCCATTTGAGTTGTTGTTCTTCTGTTGCTGCGTTCGTTTGTTGGCGGAAGGTTGGTTGATCACTGCTTGCTTGATGATTTGTTGAGCGAATGTGGTGGTGAAGCGCCCTTTTATATGTGATTGGCCCGTTAATGCAAAGAGGTAAAAATATAAAATCGATAATGGAAACTGTACGTTACAGTTACAAGTGGGTGAATTCAGGTATAAAAGCTAGCAAAATTCTTCAGTCAAATCATCAAACAACCAACCAGCAATCAAAACAAATCAAATCAGTCAATCACTACCGTTCTACAAAATGTTCTATCAACTGTGTTTCGTCGGATCAGTGGCGGCCATGCTCTACTTCTACTACATAAACCGACTGCGAAGCGAGGTTCGTTTTAATTTTAACAAATTTAATTAAACATTATTCAATTTTAGGATCACAAGAAGGACGGACCAAAGACAAAGCCAGTGAAAGTCGAGCCAAAAGAAGAACACAAGAAGGAAGACGAAGGCAAGAAGAAGCATCGCCACCACAGTCACCGCCATGGTAAGGAAGTTTTGATATTTGCCGATAATTTTAATAAAATCCCAATTTTTCAGGCAGCCATCGACACCGAAGCAGCAAATCCGAGGAGGGCGAAGTGGAGGGCGCAAAAGAGGAAGAAAAGGGAAAAGAAGAAGGCAAGAAGGAGCATCGCCACCACAGTCACCGCCATGGTAAGGAAGTTTTGATATTTTCCGATAATTTTAATAAAATCCCAATTTTAAGGCAGCCATCGACACCGAAGCAGCAAATCCGAGGAGGGAGAAGTGGAGGGCGCAAAAGAGGAAGAAAAGGGGAAAGAAGAAGGCAAGAAGGAGCATCGCCACTGTCCACGGCACGCCTTCACAAGACGGGTGGACTCAACCCAAAATGATGATTGCCCACAGCAAAGGGCAAAAGAACTCAAATCCCAATTGACCAAAAAATGCCCAGACTCAAAATTATTATATTTCCAAATACAATTGATGATAGAATTTCGAATTAAAAAACGTTTATTGGGGAAAATTCAGTCGAAATGTAATGATGAGGAGAGGAAAAGGATAGCATCAGGGGAGGGGAAAAGTGGCCTTTTATAGTCTCGATTCCTTCGCATTTTGGGGCGGGCATTAAGATTCTTGGCCAACAAAATAAGCAAAAGATGGGGCAACCAAAGGCCAGACCAATTGAACTGTAAAAGAGGGGAAAAGAACCAAGCCAACTCCAGATTCTCTCGCCTGATTTGCCCTTCAGCATAATGGAGATTGGATGATGGGACCAACGAACGAAGGGCATAACAATTCACACATCGATGGGCCAATTTGATTACTGCGAAAGGGAAAAAAGAGGGGAAAGACCACCCCGGATTATTTTTGCCCATTTTGCCATTAATAAACTGAAATTAGAAGAATGTTTGGCCCTTTTGTTAACTAAAATGAGATATGGATTAAGATTATTTTTGTGTTCAAAAAATGGGGGAATTGGTATCAAATTACTGATTGAAAAATATTTAAATATTAAAAATCCAAAAAACTCCAAAATTCCAACTGTCGAAGACAGCCTCCCCACCAAGGGCCGCCTTCTTTACCAAATCAACTTTCATACTGCTGCGGTTCCTGCACCGCCAGCATTGCCGGAGGGCCCATTGCCTTTGCCATCATTCCCATCGCCCTTTTCGATCTTGTCAGAGGGCCCAGTGGTTTTTGGTCTGGAATAGGGGCGGCGGCGGCGATTATTCTGCCCTGTACCACCTGATCCACGGTGAAGCATAAGAAGCAATTCGCGCAATGAGTCCCGGATTTCACGAACGTCACTTCGGAGTTGGAAGTCGAACATCGGACGCGCTTGTGGCGGATTGCGTTGGATGGGAGCGGCCTGTTGTTGAACAGGCGGTGGTGGTGGCGGTTGGGCCGCCCAATATTGTTGAGGTTGGGCCGCCGGAGGGGGCTGATATTGTTGTTGATAGCCTCCATTTTGAGCATAGAATTGTTGCTGTTGAGCTTGGTTGGGGTCCATCGCAATTTCAATTTGGAAATAATCAAAATTAAGCAAGGCGGTTTTCAATGGAAAGAAAGGGGGATATTAAGAAAAATAGTAATAAAAATGAGCCAAATGGGCCAGAATGGCCGAAATTGATGGAGTATGAGGACGCCAAATGACTGGAGACAAATAAAAATCCTCCAATTTATAACGATGGCTCCGGTCCGCCCAGAATGAAAGGATTTGCAGATTTTATGTGGTCTCAATTCTACGGTTTGGCGATGGGCGAATCACAAGGGCTAAAAGAATCGCCAGAGATCTAGCCGTGGGCAATGACCTCAAGAAATTGTCCTCAACAAAAATCAGTATAAATAATTTATATATATTATTTTGAGTGCGGATTAGTCATCAGTGCCGACCAAAAGGCATTATTACTGGAAAATTCGCCAGAGGGTCATTTTGAGTATTTGAACGAGTGCTTGGAAAATACCCACAGGCAATGGATTATTTTGAATTCATTGGTCAATTTGAATATAATGTGGATGAATGTAAATGGAAAAAGTAAAAATTGAATATAATTGAAATTGTCAGAAAAAAAATGTTCAATTTCACATAGTATAATGGGCTCTCGCCCTTGGGCGAGTTTGAATGGTTTCTCCAATGGCATTAACGGTGGCTGCGGTTGCGGTCCCTCCAAAGGGGATAATTTTGGCAACCAAATAAACAAAGGCAAGCAACCCAGCTCCGGCCAAAAAGGCTATAAATTTTTGTGTAATTGAATTGAGTGATTCCCCTAACAAAAATGTTAAATGTGGAATTTTGATTTCGAATTCTTCGGCAATTCCATCCTCTTCCTTAATCGGGGGAAAGGTTTTAGCCTTTCGACTTAGGAAAAAGAGGGTGCCATTAAGGCGGAAATTCGTCTTTTCGCCTCCACAATCGGCCATACAGCTGGTATCGACTACCGGCATATCCCAATTTAAAATAATAGAGGATTTGTTTCCTGCCGGACTGCAATGTGCTATCCAGTCAGTCCCATCCTCACAGGAAATACTGGCGGCCACATTTCCAAATGTGGAAGAGCAAGTTTGAAAAACTCTACCCCCAGTCAAACAATTATAACACCCGACTAGTCGGTCAACTTGGATTTTACAGATTGATCGAATTTGTTGGGAAACTAGGCGAGTTTTATCCATTTCAATGACTAAATTTACGGGGGTATAGGGCACGGATGCATAAATTTTCCCCTTCTTTTGATATAATCGAGAATGGCCTATATCAAGCGGTAATTTATCGGTTTCAAACAAATTTTCAATATTGTTATCTTCACAAAGACATTTTATTACCCCAGCTCTGGGGTATTCGTGGCACTCTTTGCATGCTCTTAATTCTAAGCCGCATTTAAGCAGCTTAGCGGCACTTTCGCTAGGGCAATTGAGAGCTGGGGTAAATAATGGTGCCAAGGCGGCATGTGTTTTATTCATTATGAAATTTTTCCCCAAAATTGGCATGGGGGGTAGTCCAAGTGGGGAAGGTAGGATTGTTAGGTTGGCTTCCACCCACCGATATGTTACCCCGGGAACCAACTCAATTTTGTTATTTATTGGTGTTTCGTTACCGTGTTGCAACGAAAGTGTCAATTTTAATTTAAATTGCCATGTTGGGCATTCAACCAGTTGGTACACGTGAGGGGATATCGGAGTTGCCATCAGGCGATAAAAGAGGCATCCCTTTGCTAGAAGGAAGCAACCTTGAGGCCAAAATCCCTCAACTTCCCTGCAAAAATTGTTACCGGGAATATGCTCTTTGGGTGCTAATTCCGGTATTGATTGGTTTGGCAATAATTTTTGGCAGGTATCCGCCTGGCAAGAGCCAGCAAGACGGCACCTACGGACCAAATAATTTTCAATTTGGATTGACCTGAGCCAAGCCAGGTTGGCTTGGTTACAGCTTAATCTTAGTTCTTCAAGAACAAAGGATAATGTTCCCATGAAAATTCCGTGTGGTCCTTTTAATATTAAATCAATGGGTTGCCTCGCGGGCAAAGTATTCAGTGATGTAACGGAATTGAAATGGCAAATGGTTGCTCCATTATCAATTAAGCAATGCTCCGTTTTTGCACTCAAAGACAAAATTTCCAAACTGGCATTCGCCGAAAGGATAAAATAGCATAGAATAATCCCCAATCCCAAAGCAGCTCCCACCCGAGTCAAAGGACTTCTGCGCGGTGGGCTTTGAGCATTTTGAGTGGAGGAGTGGGAAGGAAAAGGAAATATAATATCTTCTTCTTCCAAATTTTCCATTTCTATGGGTTGCCTTCGGGGTAGAGTGGCTGTTTCTCTTCTTCTCAATTGATTGATTCGCCCTCTTTCCGACGAGGTAGAGGCAATTTGTACCGTACTTTCCTCGCCAGTTATTGAAGAGTCGCTGGGCCTCGCCCTCTGCCATCGGACAGTGGGTGCCCTTTGTCTGCGCCGCCAAGGGAGGCTAAAGCGTCCTTTCAGATTTGAAAGGCGGCGCTGGCAAGACAAAGGTCGCCAGCAATGTATATAAAATACATATATCAGGGCGGCAAATGAACATAAAATCAGAATGATGAACCCGAAAAGCAACCCAGCAATGGTTGCTGATAATAAAGGGGTGCACTGGGGGTTCATAATCCGCTCAATACAAAAATAACATTTAATCAAGTCACACCCCGAAACGGGGTCGCATTGTATTTGAGTTGAAAGTTTTTCCCCCGAAAGGGAATAGGAAGCATGGCATTCATAGCCACTCACCAATAAATCGGGCGGTAAAGGCAAAAGGTAAGGAGTTTTATATGATCTGCTACTGCAGATACCTTCACAACATACTAGTGAGTGTTCTGCCAGAGGATTTAGAAAAATCCAGATGCCCTTTTCGTCGCATACTAAAATGCGAGGGGCAGCATTAATGCTACCAAAAAACAAAATAAAGCAAATTACTTGCAAAAATTGGGCTAATTTTAATGTTTTTGATAACTTATTATTTGGGCTATTGCTTTGTATTTGAATAATGGGGGAGGAATTCTCCCTTCCAAGTACTTCTGCCCAATTAGGCCGATTAGTTCGCCTCAAATTGTAACCCTTTTCGATAGGTTGAGGCTCCGAGTCAATAGCCTGTGGGCCCAGGGGAGGAGACGGGAGTACCGTGTCCGCGGAGGCATTAGCCGGCGGCACAATTTCATTCTCCCTTTCTTCCTGTATTTCATTTCCCCTCTCTTCTAACATTACTTCGAGTGGGGCTAATTTGTTTACCGGGCGACCCCATATCCGCCCATTCCCCATTCGAATTTTAGCACTTCGCCCAGAAGCATCCAAAGAAATAATTTTCCCCAAAGGCCATAGATTTCTTGGAAATTCTTCCATTTCCACAATAACGATGTGGCCAATTTGGGGAAATTCTTTGGCCATTATACGGGGATGGCGGTGCTGGACTTTTGTCCGTTGACGCAATAATAATAAGTAGTCGCGAGACCACATTTCCCAAAAATTATTCAGAACTTGGGTGGAAGATGCCCATAAATAGGCCAAATTCTCAGGTCCTGAAGGCCGAAAATTCGGATCAGCATCCCCAACCCTCGGTTCCATTAAGATTGGTTCAATTTTTGGGATTAAAAAATCGATGGGCCGTAATGCTAAAGGGGCGTCCATTTCATCGGACACAAACGTGATTGGCCGATTATTGAGTACGGCCTCAATCTCAACGACCAATGTTTGCAATTGAGTTAGTGGGAGTACTTTCCTCCCAACTGAGCGGCGGAAGGCGACTTTGACCAGAGAAACTAGTCGCTCGTAAATTCCGCCGGCCCATGGGGCCAATGGCGGTGTCATTCGCCACTCAATGTCAGAATATTTAGTTAAAATTTCCTTTGTTAGGACAAATTGGGCTGCATTATCTGACAATACTTCCCGCGGGGTGCCCCTTCGGGCAACAAAGCGGCGAAATGCCGCAAGGAATTCATTTGCCTCTAAGCTGGTAGTCACCTCTAGGTGAACAGCCCGAGTGACAAAACATGTTATTAACAAAACCCATGCCTTATTATTTTCTGGGTTTGGGGGGATTTTACACAGTGTAGGCCCCAAAAAGTCCAACCCGACATGAGAAAACGGGGTTGAAGGATTAACGCGCGAATGAGGCCATGGGGGCATGTCAGGTAGCCGAAAACATGCTGCCTTGTCCTTCAAGCATACGGGACACCCCTTTATAATTGACTTCACTAATCGGCGCGCACGCGGACACCACCATTGGGATAGGAAATGGGCTAAAGTGCCATCCACCCCAGTATGTGCCAATTTTTCATGCGATTGATGAATTAAAAGTCTTGTTACCCAATTTGATCTGGGTAAAATTATTGGATTTTTGAAATTGATGGGATTTGATGAATTGGTAAGGCGCGTGGCCAACCGTATTAGCCCATCGTCGTCCTTATAATGTTGAATAATCTCCTTTAAATTTAATTCATTTTGAACATATTTTATGATAAAATTCTGGGCAATTAAATTTGCCTTTGGAGAGTAAGTTGACAACCCAATCATTTCATTAATCCAACTAAATTTCTCTTTTGCCCTCTGGCTCTTTTCTAATCTTTTAACGATAAAAATTAATACAAATTTCACATTATTTAACAGCCTTTTCCAGGTGCTATAATTCTCCAATTGAACAAATATATTGGCGGTAATTACATTGATCAATACGACATTGGCTTCTTCACTGGCCTTTTCCTCTCTGGGAATGGTGAATTGCCCAAAAATTTGTGGCCAATAATTTTCTGGGCCAGAGAGCCAAGCCGGCCCTTCCCACCAAAGCCTAGAAGCAGATAATTCTGCAGGCAAACATCCCCTTGCCCCAAGGTCGGCGGGATTTTCTTTAGTATTAATATAATGAAAAGAAATAGAGGAAAAATTTCGTATTTCTCGCACTCTATTACCTATAAATGTTGGAAGTGGTCCTTTAGAATTAATCCAGGATAATGCTATTTGCGAATCGGACCAAAGATGGGAGTCATCGATTTCCCTCCCCAAAGCATTTTTAACAAATTTTAGGCATCTGATTCCAGTCAATATGCCTAATAATTCCAATTTGGGAATTGTTAATGGATCCTCCTCTTTCTTCATTTTTACAGGCCGTAGGCGTGATTTAGCAAAAACCAAATTAACATTAATTTGGGAGAAAAATTCGGCTCGCAAATAAATTGCAGCCGAAAATCCATTTGGCCCAGCGTCAGTAAATGCATGAAGTTGAATGGAAATTGCGCCCTCACACGGGGTGCAACGAGGAATTTTTATTGAATATTCATTCCATTTAGCTGTCAATTCTCTCCATTCCTTTATTCTCTCCTCCTCCAATTCATCATCCCAAGCCTTCTTGGTGCTCCACAAACCTTGAAAGAACAATTTGGCTTGAAGGAAGATGGGAGAGAATAATCCGAGCGGATCAAAAAAGGAGGCTATGACTGAGAGAATTATTCTCCTAGTTAATTTAGTACTATCATATTTTGGCAGATAAAAAATAAATTGGTCTAATTTCGTTCGCCAATTCATTCCCAGCAATTTGGGTTCATCCCCAGGTAACAATTCATCTGGAGAGAGGCCCTGTAGGGCATCTTGATGGGAAGAAACAAATTCCCTCAATTTCATCCCAGCCTTAGAAATTATTGATTTTGCCTCCAGTATCATTTTCCTTGCTTCATCCGGTGAAGCGCAATCTAGCAATAAATTATCAACATAAAAGTTTTTTGCCATTTTTTCGGCAACCGGATTAGTTTCTTTACGCAAATGATGTTGCAATGTCGATGCCAAAATAAATGGGGAGGAGGCTATTCCAAAGGCGATTCGTTTAAACCGAAATATTTGTATATTATGGGGCGTTGGGGGGAGAGAAGGGTCCTTTAGCCAAAGAAATTTGGTCACGTTTCGGTCCTTTTCTTTTAATCCCACCATCAAAAATGCCTTTTCGACATCTCCCAGCACTGCTACTGTAGCCGCCCGAAAACGAATCAAAATGGCAGCCATTTCCGGGACCAAATTCGGCCCAATCAAAAGACAATCATTCAAAGAAGGGCAATTTTTCAAATGAGCAGATGCGTCATAGACTATTCGCACCTTTTTGGAATTAATAACTGGGTGGTGGGGAATGAAATGATCCCCATTTTCAGCTCTTTCCGATGGCTCAATTATTCCCTTTTGTAATTGCTCATTTATTATTTCTTGATAACTGTTTCGTAAAAATGGGTCATTTTTTAGTCTATTGGCTAGCGAACTAAGCCTGGAAAAAGCAATAGAGAAATTGTCTGGCAGGGGAGGGTGCCCCGGTCGCCAAGGCCAGCTAACATAATAGCGGCCATTTCTCAATTCAATTGATTCGTTGAATGCATCAATCACCACATTATCATTGGCTAATTCTGCTTCTTTAATTCCAATTGTTTCCAAATTCCATAATTTGGATACTGTTTCATTCAAAATTTCATTTCGGACCGGGCAACTAATAATTGGTTGCTCAAGTGCCCTCAAATTCAATTCGCCCCCAAAGACTGGTCCGAAAACAGTTTTAATTTTATAAAATCCGGGGCTAATTTCTTCTTTACTAATAACAAATTTCCAAAATTCTCTCAGCCCCAATAATATTTGCGGTTCCGCCCAATTAACGTTCATTCCACTCCTTTGGGCTAATATGGGGGAATCAACAATAAACTCGACTGGTGGAATGATTTTCGGGGTTTGGTTCAACGTAATTGGTTCCCATCCCCCATCTTGGCGTTGTAAAAGAACCGAATAACGAGGTGAGAAAAAGCGTACTGTTTGCTGCTTTTCTTGTCCCATAAAACCGCCAATTGACATCGATTCCTTCCCAACACGCGGGGGACCGATCAAGGCAGCTAATTCAGCAGTAATAAAGGAGGGTTGGGACCCACAATCGAAGAAAACGGGTTTTTTGATAGGGTTGATAGGGTCGCGATGATTGAAAATAAATAATTCTGCGACCATAAGGAATACAGTAGGCCTATCGCTAGATGAAATTCGAGAATCCGGTACTGCCGCGAGGACCATCTCTTTTGACTCAGCAGTGAATTCCGGATCTGTCGAGTTAGCTGAAGCCGTAATATTGTTCGAAAAATTTTTGAAATTTTGATTTCGGCCCGAAGAACCTGTCGAAAAATTTTTGAAATTTCGATTTTGGCCTGAAGAATTGGGCGAAAAATTTCTAAAGTTTTGTCCTAAAGGAACATTATTGCTGCCCGTGAATGGCTTATCCTTATTTCTGGGCTTAGGGCAAATGATATAATGATGTTTCTCCCCGCAAGCTGGGCATCTATACGGGGAGAGACAATCGCGGGCTTGATGGCCCTCGCGGGCACAAATATAGCATCGTTTTTGTTCCTTCAATCTTTGCTTCCTTAATTCGATGGTATTATATTCTGGGCAGGCAATGGGCTTATGGCCATCTTTTTTACATAGCGAACAATCCGCCCTTTTGAACTCTTTCTCTTCATCAATAACTGGAAATGCCCGCCGGACTGGCTCTCCATTCTTTGGAGGGACTTTATGCACCGTATTTTGAGGCGACTTGGGCTGTGAGGATTCGCTTGTTGATGACCCAATCGCCTCCTTCAACTGGACAAAACGACCAAAGGCTTCCCGCCATTCCTTTGGAGTCCACTTCCTGCCCGATTCCATTTCCTTGTCAAAGAGTTGAACTTTTGCCTCAATGGGCATTTTTTCTTTAATTGCAATTGTTAGAAATGGGTTAGAATTTATATCGACTCCCATTCCTTCTAATTGCCTGCAAATTCGCTCGACATTATCGTAAAAAATGCGTAAAGAATGAGGCGAATTGGATGGGCGGGTGAGATGAAACAATTCACCTTGGAGCTGTGCGGAACGCCGCTCATCATCTCCGAACCTTTTTAACAAGAGTTCAATGACACTTAGATAATTTTTATCCGAAATTGCATAACCCTCGACTAATCCTCTGGCCGTACCTTTTAATCTCCCAATCAAATAGGTAAACTTTTGGGCGCCGGTTAGAGATTTGTTATCATGCACGGCATTTTCAAATGCGGCCCAGAAGGCTGGCCAATTGGATTCTTGTCCATCAAAAACGGGTAAATCCAAAGTGGGGAGGCGCACATTAGGCGCAAAATCCCGAGCCGGAGGGGGTGAATACTCAACCCTTTCCCCCGCTCTTAATTTATCAATCTTGACCTCTACGCTAGTTTGGGTCTTGAAGGCCTCGTGTAAAATTCGAGCGGGTGATTTGTCTTTAACTTTAAATTCAGTAAGGATTTTTTCTTCGTCATTTCGATCATCGGATGACATACCAGCCATCAATTTCGTCCATTGGTCTAAAAAGGCTTGGGAAACTGAAATGCTTCGAGCTAAATTTTCCCCACTCGCTGCTAAATCGGCTAATTGAGGGGATTCAGCGGAGGAAAGAGTTTTAGCAGTGATTGTTTCCTCTAGCAGGTCATCCAAAGTGACCTCCAATTGATTACGGATCATTAATGACATTATAATTTTATTTCGCCCCAAAAAGGGTAATTAAATGAATGCTGAATTCGAAAAAATGATGGAAATCACGTGCCTAAATGGCCTATATAATTTATCTCAATGTCTATTGATTTGATGAATCTGCCTAAAGGGCCTGGAAATTTGGCCCACCGAGGCTAATGAAATGATAATTTGCCCTAAAGGCCCTTAACTCTTGCCACGATGGCCAAAGGAATAAAGCACGTGCCGTAATGGCCAAATAAATGGTTTAAAATTAAACCCACCTGAAAAGCCTGCGCCCGGAGTAGCCTCAGTCGGTCCGGAGCGCAAGACTCTTAATCGTCTGTCCACGGCACGCCTTCACAAGACGGGTGGACTCAACCCAAAATGATGATTGCCCACAGCAAAGGGCAAAAGAACTCAAATCCCAATTGACCAAAAAATGCCCAGACTCAAAATTATTATATTTCCAAATACAATTGATGATAGAATTTCGAATTAAAAAACGTTTATTGGGGAAAATTCAGTCGAAATGTAATGATGAGGAGAGGAAAAGGATAGCATCAGGGGAGGGGAAAAGTGGCCTTTTATAGTCTCGATTCCTTCGCATTTTGGGGCGGGCATTAAGATTCTTGGCCAACAAAATAAGCAAAAGATGGGGCAACCAAAGGCCAGACCAATTGAACTGTAAAAGAGGGGAAAAGAACCAAGCCAACTCCAGATTCTCTCGCCTGATTTGCCCTTCAGCATAATGGAGATTGGATGATGGGACCAACGAACGAAGGGCATAACAATTCACACATCGATGGGCCAATTTGATTACTGCGAAAGGGAAAAAAGAGGGGAAAGACCACCCCGGATTATTTTTGCCCATTTTGCCATTAATAAACTGAAATTAGAAGAATGTTTGGCCCTTTTGTTAACTAAAATGAGATATGGATTAAGATTATTTTTGTGTTCAAAAAATGGGGGAATTGGTATCAAATTACTGATTGAAAAATATTTAAATATTAAAAATCCAAAAAACTCCAAAATTCCAACTGTCGAAGACAGCCACCACAGTCACCGCCATGGTAAGGAAGTTTTGATATTTTCCGATAATTTTAATAAAATCCCAATTTTAAGGCAGCCATCGACACCGAAGCAGCAAATCCGAGGAGGGAGAAGTGGAGGGCGCAAAAGAGGAAGAAAAGAGGAAAGAAGAAGGCAAGAAGGAGCATCGCCACCACAGTCACCGCCATGGTAAGGAAGTTTTGATATTTGCCGATAATTTTAATAAAATCCCAATTTTAAGGCAGCCATCGACACCGAAGCAGCAAGGAGGGCGAAGTGGAGGGCGCAAAAGAGGAAGAAAAGGGAAAAGAAGAAGGCAAGAAGGAGCATCGCCACCACAGTCACCGCCATGGTAAGGAAGTTTTGATATTTTCCGATAATTTTAATAAAATCCCAATTTTAAGGCAGCCATCGACACCGAAGCAGCAAACCCGAGGAGGCCGAAGAGCAGCAGGGCACGAAGACCACGAAGGATCTGGGCACGAAGACCGCGATGGATCAAGGCACGAAGACCGCGATGGATCAAGGCACGAAGACCGCGATGGATCAGAGCACGAAGAACGCGAAGGATCAAGGAACGAAGACCGCGAAGGATCAAGGCACGATGATCGCGAAGGAGTGAGCCACCGAATAGAACACAGGATATCCACAATCCCTTCTTCCCTTCGATTGTAATTTCCCCCATCCAAACTATTTCCCTCCCTAATTGTAGTTATTGTTCATACATATTGTCCCTTTGACCACTATTGTTTCCATATACTGTTGTGTATATTATTGTATGAATTTTTTCTATATTTTGTTGTGTAAATTATTGTATAAATTATTTCCGTATTTTTTGTGTTCATTTTTGACTGAAAAGACTTATGGGATTCGAATTTCTCCCTTTCATTTTTATCAAAAATTTATTACTCGAAATGAGCAAATAATAATGCAATGCAACTCGTTGATTTTGCACCCAATACAATATCATATTCATGCGTGTATGAATAAATAATAAAAATATTTTTAGCTAATATTTAATGATAATTAATGATATTACAAGTCTATTAATTTTATAATCCTTCAATTAACAAAAAAAATGTTAACAGGTAAATATTAATTAAAACAATAAGCATACGTAAATTATAATCTTAAGAAAATGGTCGTTTGCTTGATCGATGGAGGCAAACTCCTCCCAGGAATGGTCCTCAAGAGAATGATCAAAAACCAATAAATATTTCGGGCTCTCCACCAATTTTGGCAAGTGAATTCAAGATCGGCGGAAATGCCGGCTATCCTCTTACCCGAGCCGAAAATCCGGATGGAAAGAAAGTAAATGAATAGAAATTTATTATTTGAAAAATATTATTATTAGATAATTTCAAATGGTTGCGCCCGTGTCCATCGTATTTTAACAGATGAGGAGATAAAAAGAGGGCACAAAACAAGGTGGATGGAATTGGAAGTTCATGGTATTTATCAAATCATTATCCATTTTGTTTATATTTACAAATCACAAAGGACGAATAAAGAATATTCCACCCGGTATTTATGAAATGCGGCATCTTACGGCTTTGTTCCTTGGAAATAATCAATTGCAACGAATTCCACCGGAAATCGCCCAACTACGCAATCTTACAACTTTGGACCTTTCACATAATAAATTAAGGAGCCTACCAGCCGAGATCGGCGAAATGGTTTGTTTTTATTCCAATCAATGTCAAATTAAAATTATTAATAAAATAGAATTCACTTTGTCATCTTTACCTAAATTCAAATCAATTGCGCGTCCTTCCTTACGAACTTGGACAATTGTTTCGGCTACAAACATTTGGTTTAATATATTTTATGAATCTTTTTGTAATTTATTCCATTTAGCTTTGGCACATAATCCACTCTCTCCGGAGATTAGTAAAATTTATCAAGATTTGAATGGGGACAAGAAATTACTGAATTATCTTCGCGACCATCTCGCCATCAATACTCTGCCACCGCCAGAACGAAGTTGGATTACGGTCAGAAATATTGATCCGGATTTTGGTTAATTTTCTTTATTTTGTTTTTCACTCATAAATATTTGTTTTTTAGCGACTTTTACAATTCTTTGCTACAATGTCCTGTGCGACAAATATGCCACAACAAGTTTATATTCATATTGTCCACAATGGGCCCTGAATTGGGAATATCGGAAACAATATATCATCAAGGAAATATGCCATTATGACGCAGATTTACTTACTCTTCAGGTTTAATATTGACGGAAAGAGGCCATATTATTTTATTTAAGGAAGTTGAGACCGAACAATTCAGTGCATTTTTCCAACCCAAATTGGAGGCGGCCGGTTATTCTGGTGTTTTTTATCCAAAATCACGATCAAAGACGATGAATGAGGAGGAGAGGAAATATGTGGATGGATGTGCAATTTTTTGGAAAAAAGACAAGTAAATTTGAGAAGAATTAAATTCACTTATTAATAAATATATTCAGATTTGAAATGGAGCGGAATGAATTGATTGAATTCACAAAAGTGGCCATTGAAAAGGCACAAGCCCACGAAAATATGCTGTAAATTAAAATATTATTAATAAATTAATTTAATCTATTTTAAGGAATCGAGTTATGCCCAGAGACAATATTGCATTGACTGTGGTTTTGCGCATTAAGGAACATCTTTATGGATGTAAGTTTGGATTAATTAAACAAATCATTCATTTATTTTTAACTTAGCTCGGATTCCGATTAATAATTCGGCTGAGAATGTCACCGGCAATAAGCTGGTTGTATGCACCGCCCACATTCATTGGGACCCGGAATTTTGTGATGTCAAATTGATCCAATCGATGATGTTGGTCCATGAATTGCAAAAATTGCTCGACAAAATTGCAATTGAATCAAACCTTTCGACTCAACAAATCCCCGTCCTCATCTGCGGCGATTTTAATTCGCTCCCCGATTCAGGTTTTCTTCATTTCTTCCTCCAAACCTAATTTAACATTTTAGGCGTATTCGAGTTTTTGAGCAAAGGCGCCATCTCCAAAGACCATCCGGACCTGAAGAGTTTCCGCGAGGACAGTTGCCTCAGTTGTTTGTCCGCCGATTCAACAGACCAACGAAATTTTACGCATTCTTTGCGCTTGGACAGTGCCGTGGATTCCAGTCAATTTCAATACACCAATTATACGTAAAAATTATTAGTATTCAATTTTAGAATTAATTTAAATAAATTTTAGTTTGGATTTCAAAGGGATGATCGACTACATTTTCGCAACCCCACAATCATTGGTTCGACTCGGCATTTTGGGTCCAATCGACTCGAATTGGGTGAATTTTAGCCATTTTCTATTCTTTTTTATTATCCCACCTATTTTAGGTGAATCAGAACAAATTTGTGGGTTTTCCTCAACCGCATATTCCCAGTGATCATTTGCCAATTATGGCCCAATATGCCGTAATCCCACGGACATTCCAAAGACCTTTGCCGCCCATCCATCATTACGGATCATCACATTCTGGCGGATTTGGTGCGATTGGAAGATGATCAAACATCAATGTGAGGAATATGGCAAAAGGAAGGAAGGAAGGATTGGTGGTGGACGAAAGAAAGAATGAATTTGACTTTTTGTTGTGATGTCCAATTTTCCCTTTTATTAATTATAATTCTCCAAAAAAACTTCAATCCAGTCCAATATTAATTTTATTTACTACTTCCTCCTTTAAGCCAAAATGTACAAAATATATTCATTCGTAAATGATGTACACCTCGTGGTTGTTTCCACCACCCAAAATCTACTAATTCTCCTTCACATCCTCTGCCACTCTTTTTAATGTTATTAATTTTTTAATTTTAACAAATTAATTTCTCCCTTTCTTATTTTCTTCTTTATATTAAGTAAATGTGTTTTGTGAATTTTGGGCATTCTTCTTCCCCCAATTTAATTATAATTCATTTTTGTTTGTGCATCTAATACTATATAATTTAATCCCCCTTAATTACTCATTTTTAATGTATTTTTGTGAATCAATAATTCCTTTCCAGCTAGAATTTATTTTCGAAAATCATGGTCAAAATTAAAATGTTTTTTTTTTCTGATAAATGTTCAAAAAATGGAATATATGGGATGCGTTGTGTTGATCGAAGAAGACAATTTTATATAGGAATAGGTATCAAGAAGTTGCTGAATAAAGCGAAATTATTTGAAGATGATGAATTAGAGAAATTGAGGTTTTGGGTTTTGTCGATTTACTATAATTATAAGAGCAAATTGAGAGGAAAAGTCAAAATTGCAAAAGATCTTTTAAATAAAATGCAGGCAATTACGTAGTCCATCCATTCTTCAATTAATCTCCGCAACGGCAAATGCATCTATAAAACATTGGGATGAAAAAAAGCGGGGTTAAATATGTTTTAAACCTGATCAGCCCGAGGATAAATGAAGCCAACAAGCAAATTCCAACGATCTGATGAGAAAATAGAATTAAATTGATGTTAAATTAAATTGGAAATTACGGCCAAAACGATGATGACCCAAGTTTGGAGTCGCAGGCAGCAGTCTGAATTGAATTGAAATTAATTAGATTATTTTATTGGACAAACCGCTGAAAAGTTGGCCACAGCATTCATAGTAATGAAAGGCAGAGCTGTCATCGCCTAAGGGTAATTTCAAAAATCATAATTAAACTCATTTATTTAATACTTACAAATTTTTCCAACGCAAACTTTGCTCCCAGTCTTCGTGTTCAAGTCGATATCAGCATTGGCCAATGGAAGAAAAACTGTGGCCAGTAAAAAAGGAAGACAAATGCCAAATAAAGTAGTTGAAGTCGAAAGGAGTGAAGGCATTGTTTTATTTAATAAATTTTGTTTATGTTTATGTATGTAATGACAATCTGAACTGAATGTTTAACAATTAAAAAATAAACATTGTTCACTACGGGGAATCGAACCCACCACTTCCCCACACAAAGAGGTAAGCGATATACCACTGCGCCAAATCTGACCTAGGATTTCAAGGAAATCGAAATTTAAATTTTTTTTTGGCAAATTTGCGAATTATAAAATAATTGGGTTTTATTCCTAGTTCCTAGTGATTGTCTCAAAGAGGGATAATAATTTAAAAAAAGAAATGGAATGAGTAAAATGGTGAAATAAATAGAGTAATTATTTTTTTGCAAGAAAATAATATTTTTTTGCAAGAAAAAATGATTTTTTTGCAAGAAACTATTTTGCATATTTTTTTTGCAAGAAAATACATATATTGAAACGAAAATAATCTTTTTACTTTTTACAT
Source organism: Pratylenchus scribneri (assembly GCA_030063045.1). Taxonomy (NCBI): domain Eukaryota; kingdom Metazoa; phylum Nematoda; class Chromadorea; order Rhabditida; family Pratylenchidae; genus Pratylenchus; species Pratylenchus scribneri. The sequence goes on along the minus strand of JAQSEB010000114.1, from coordinate 3,419,563 downwards.
CAAAATAAATACAAATACATACATAAAAATTAAAAACCAATCGATTTTAATTTTTATAAATAAAATTGTAAAAATAAAATGTTCACATAAAATTGTTATTATTTTCAGAGTTTAATTAAACTATGAAAAATTATCAATTAATTGCACAATTCCAACAAGAAACTGCTTTTAAAGAATGGTTTGATGCTGAAATTAATTCGGATGAATGGACCAAGTAACTTAATACTATTTATGTTTAATTTTATTAATTTTCGTTCAGGATGGCTGGGCATGTGGACTTCGATTCGATACCGATCATTTTTACTGCCGTTATGCTCGCCGTCAGGAAAACAAATGCCCAGTGGTGATGAGGATCAAAAACAACAAACAAACTGGCGAAGTTCTGGTGGAAAAGCACGGAGAACATCATCATCCAGTGGAGAAAACAACAGGTTTCACGCGAGAAGAAAAAACAATTATGCGGCCCAAAATCGTAAGCCGTTTCACTGCCGGTCAAATACAAGATGAAATGCTGGTTTGCTTTTATTTTTCCATCAAATCAAATTAAAAATAAAGGTTCAAAGCGGAAGTCCGCCAAAACTCAGGAAAATAGAAAATTTTATGGGGCGAGAAAAAAAAGAAGACCGGAATAACAGAACCATTGACAGTTGAGGAATTGCGCCAACTCGTGAATAAAGCTGCCGTTGTCCCAGATGATGATCGAAAGGCGTACATCATCCATGCCGAAATCAACAACGGAAAGCAGTTCTGCATCGTCTGGACAACAAACAAATTGCATAATCACCAACAACAACAGCCCAATTTGCATGTCGATGCTGACCGAGGAAGAATTGGCCGCCAAATTCAATTTGCTCAATTTGGGAATCAACAACGACGCGGAGGATGTCGAATATGCCGATTGGAATTCCTATAAGCAGCTCAAAATGGAATTCCATGTCATCAAACCGTCAACTGCTTGGCCAGGTTAAATAAATTCATTTAATAAATTAGTAAATTGAACATTCAGGATTTCTCAAATGCAATTGTTTTGTTGGATGCCGTGGAAAGGCCTGCAAGCACAACGTCATGTTGATGGTGCGCAATCGTCTCGTCGAATATCCCCCAGAAGTCAAAGCCGAATTAATTGAGAAAAAGCGGAAGCCGGGACGTCCGAAGAAGGCAAGAGGCGGAGAGGCATTGAAAAGAAATTGAATGAATTTTATGATATTTATTTTCCACCATTTATCAAATTTTCCATTATTTGTGCTCAATTTTTTTGCCATTTACCTTTTATTTTAATTCCATTTTTCCTTTTTTCGATAAATAAAATTTTCCACATTAAAATTCAATTTTTATTCGTTTTATTTACATTTTATAGGTTTTTTTTCTATTAATTTTAGGCAATATTAGGTAAAATTATTTTATAAATCATTTTTATGTAAAAAGAATATTTTCGTTGCAATATATTTATTTTCTTGCAAAAAAATAACATTTTCTTGCAAAAAAAATATGCAAAATAGTTTCTTGCAAAAAAATTATTTTTTCTTGCAAAAAAATATTATTTTCTTGCAAAAAAATTAGTATCCAAATAAATAACAAAACAAAAGGGCAACAATGGGTCGATTATTATTATTGGCCAATTTATTTTTGGCTCATTGAAGCACGAGGATTGAAGACCAACAGTGGTAAAATCAATGGCACAGGTGTTGCAAAAGTAGTGGATTTGGATGGGGAAATGTAGTAATTGACTGAAATTGGCCAATGTGACATTGGGGAATTGAAAATAGAGGAGTGGATGAGGATGGATGTGGCCGGATGGATGATTGGCAGGAGATGAATGGAAAGGGACGAGGAAGAATGGTGGTGGAGGACGAGGCGACGACCTTGAGATGATGTTCTTATGGCGCTGTGATATTTGTTGGGAGTTGGGTTGACGTGTTCCCCGCGGTGCCAGCAAATTTTCATTTTTCCTCCATCCATCCTCGCTCCTATTTCTGAATTCAACACACTTCGATTGGCCTACCCTTCGCCTCGATGTTTTTGTGAAAAAGGGAGGAAAAGATTGGGCCAGCAGCAAACAAAGCCCCCGGGGGGAGTAAAGGCAGAGGCGGCGTGTTTGTGCGCAAATATCGTTGGGGCGAAATGGGGAAAAGAGGGGGGGGGGGGGGGGGGGGGGGGAGGATTGAGGGGATGGGGATTGGAGGCATTGGAAGTGGCCAAATGCCACAATATAGGGGAAGGAGGTGGACGGCTCATTTTTCGCCAATTCACCCAAAAACATTGAATTTAGAGCCGCAGGAATAGGAATGGAATGGAATTAATGGCCAACAACTTTTGGTTATTAAAGGAGAGAGAATAAATTGAATGATTCACTTCTGAATTGGTAGAAATATATTTTTTGATGTTTCATCATCAAAATCAATGTAAAATAGCAAAAAAAGGAAAAATTGGCATTCAAGCTCACTATTCGCATCCGCAGAGTCCGTCAGAGTCAATTGGCCTTCGTTTGGTAGTGAAAAATGGAAAAGCAAAAAAAAAGGAGAAATGGGCGAGGGGAAGGCGAACCAAAATTGCAGTGGGGCGGACAGGATTAGCTCGTGGAAAGAGGGGAAGGGGCCAATGCTTTAGCCTAGGCCGGCCAAATGGCCAAAGGAGGGGGAAGGGCGATGGATTGGATAACAATGGTTGGAGGGGGAAGGGCAACCGGGAAATTGGCCCATGTGGCTGGAATTGGTCGAAAGCATTGGAAAGAAAGCTGAAAATGGAAGGCATAGTCCAAAGAAACAGAAATCGAACGAAGAAATAAAACCAATAAAATTTACAAAAAAAATGCATAGAAAAGAAGAATTAAAATTACCAAATTGCAGAGGAGGCGAATTCAATGAAACAAAAAATTTATTGAAGGATTTTCATGTTCGATTGCCAAAAATTTTCCTCTTGACTTTGGCTGGAAAAAGGAAGCGAAGTGAAAAGGGACAAAAAAGTCAGTCCTAATAATAATCCCGAAAATAGAAAAAATAGAAAGAGGAATGAAGGCAAAGTCGCCGCGACAAAATGATGAATTCCCTTGGGCCAACAAAAAGGCCAATAAATTTTGGCCAAGGACTCAATCGGTCCATTCTTTCCTTTTCAGTCAATGACAATCCCGAAATTGAGGCGAATGGATGCCTTCTCCTTTTTGAGAGGTTTTTGGATTGTCAACTATAGAAGAAGTCCTTTTTGAGAACAAAAATATAAATGTGCCAATTTTGTTGGATTATTGAAAGGAAAGTGCATCAAATTTTGTGAGGAATCATCAATTTTGTCGACAACAAAATGAACTCATCTTCTCTACTGGCCACCCTAAATTCCTATTCAACCAAATCATTCGCCAATCCAATTTTGCCCATTTATTTTGCAATTTTCGGGCCCAAATGTTCTTTTACTCCATTTTCCATTCATTCGAATTATTTGGGCAACAAATTGCCTCTGGTGGTTGTGAATGACAAAAAATTTTGAAAGCAAATTGAAAGGGAAATTGGGAGAGAGGGAAATATTAAACTCTGGAAAATTAATTTTGAGAGATATATTCGGGCACAAAGGAATAAATAAGCACAACGAATTTGCTATTCTTTCCTGCAGATAGGCATATAAATATAAGTTGATTAGAAAAGAATTAAGGGATTTGACAAAAATTACAAAAAATTATGACCGAAAAACTTTTTCAACAAGATAGATACGTATTCTTTCGGCTTACGGACATTTGACCGAATGAGCATTTGACCGAAAACTATTTGACCGAAAAACCACTTGACCGAAAGTGGATATACCATCATTTGACCGAAAGGTGTAAAAATATTTATTTGACCGAAAGAACAAAATTAGTAATTTGACCGAAAAATATTTTAAATTGTTGGCAAATTGTATCAAAATAATTTATTGATTAATATTTAATTGAATTTGTTTATTTAGTAAGTGAATTTTAATAAATGCTTTTAACGTTATCATAAACAATTTGCATAGCCTTCTATCCCACCCAATATAGCTGAAACAAATATCAATATCAGTATTAAATAACATTTTTAAATTGCCATATAAAATAAAACAAAATCATTCGATTGCAGTACACTGTGCAGACTTAGAAGTGCGTCACAGTGTACCGTTTTTCCCACAAATGTACCGTTTTTTGCCCAAAATGTACCATTTTTGCCTAAAATGTACCATTTTTCCAAAAATGGTACATATTGAAATTAAAATGGTATATATATAGAAATAAAATGGTTCAAAGAGAATAAAATTTAATGATTGGCATAGTATCATAACGTATTTCAAATTTTTAGGCAATCAAATTTCTTCGCGAGAGCAAAAATTTGGCAGCAGACGCGACATTCCAAACTTGTCCCAGGCAATTTTCTCAACAATTTGTTGTCGGAAATCAAGAATTTGCCGGACCCTAATAATTAGTCAATAGCATAGGCCATAACCCATAAGACAGGGGACAGGCTCTTTACATAGTTAGGACATATTTTTATCAATGACACGGCTAATTTTAACACAGATTATCCAAATACACTGTATATATCTCGATTTTTTCTCTCGTTAAGTCATCTGCCTGTAGTTTGTTCAGATTACAGAATTTCTAAAATCTGACATCAGATTCGGATTCGGGATGGTCGAAAACTCCTGAATATATGTAATTTGTACGTACATAACTATGATTTGCCCTGTTATCCAATTTTCGGTCAAATTACTAATTTTCTTCTTTCGGTCAAATGATTTTTCGGTCAAAAGAATGTTTTTACATCTTTCGGTCAAGTGATACTTTTTCTTCTTTCGGTCAAATGGTCATTCGGTCAAGTATCATGTAGCCATTCTTTCTTCTTCTCATTTATAGCCCTAGGCAAAGTCAATTTGTTTCTTCCTTGATTTAAAAGAAGGGAAAGAAGAGGGTCCTCGATTTTCAACATACCGTATTCTCGCTCAGACAAAGACAAGATAAAAAGTTGTGTTCCTCCATTTCTGATAAGTGAAGATTCCCAAAGGCAAGATTATTAAATAAAGAGGCCATTGCCAAAATGCAGTTGCTTATTGAAATAAATTTGTAATAAAGAAGGAAAGGAAAATAAATTAAATAAGTTACGAATATTTGGAGTATCCAAATGAAAATCTAATGAACCAATCAAACAAATTTCTTCTAAAATCAAGAAATTCCTCTCTATTTTGGCTTCTTAGTTAGTCTAGCATCAATATGTGTAAAATAATTTTCCAAAATTTTAGGCTTTCTAAATTATACAACTTTTGGTTCTCTCTGTTAAATGTAAATATTTTTAAATATTAAAAAAATTCCACTCATTTGCTGGACCTTTGCACTATTTGAGCATTTCGAGAAATGAACATTTTTTACAGAGGATTCTAAATTTATTCGACCAGAAAATCGTAATTGAATGAATTTATGGTAGAGTATGATTAAATACAACTGGATATATGAAAAAGCTCTATATGCCATTGGAAAGCCCAAACTGCCTTCTATTATCTGGTTTTAAATTTTATAGAATAATTCCGCCTGTTTTTGTGTTTTCGCTTAGAATAATTCCGCCTGTTTGTGTTTTTGCTTAGAATAATTCCGCCTGTTTGTATTTTCGCTTAGAATAATTCCGCCTGTTTGTATTTTCGCTTAGAATAATTCCGCCTGTTTGTGTTTTCGCTTAGAATAATTCCGCCTGTTTGCTTAGAATAATTCCGCCTATTTGTGTTTTCGCTTAGAATAATTCCGCCTGTTTGTGTTTTTGCTTAGAATAATTCCGCCTGTTTGTGTTTTCGCTTAGAATAATTCCGCCTGTTTGCTTAGAATAATTCCGCCTATTTGTGTTTTCGCTTAGAATAATTCCGCCTGTTTTGTGTTTTCGCTTAGAATAATTCCGCCTGTTTGTGTTTTTGCTTAGAATAATTCCGCCTGTTTTGTGTTTTCGCTTAGAATAATTCCGCCTGTTTGTGTTTTTGCTTAGAATAATTCCGCCTATTTTGTGTTTTCGCTTAGAATAATTCCGCCTGTTTTGTGTTTTAGCTTAGAATAATTCCGCCTGTTTTGTGTTTTCGCTTAGAATAATTCCGCCTGTTTGTGTTTTTGCTTAGAATAATTCCGCCTGTTTTGTGTTTTCGCTTAGAATAATTCCGCCTGTTTGTGTTTTTGCTTAGAATAATTCCGCCTATTTTGTGTTTTCGCTTAGAATAATTCCGCCTGTTTTGTGTTTTAGCTTAGAATAATTCCGCCTGTTTGTGTTTTTGCTTAGAATAATTCCGCCTATTTTGTGTTTTCGCTTAGAATAATTCCGCCTGTTTATGTTTTCGCTTAGAATAATTCCGCCTGTTTGCTTAGAATAATTCCGCCTATTTGTGTTTTCGCTTAGAATAATTCCGCCTGTTTGTGTTTTTGCTTAGAATAATTCCGCCTGTTTGTGTTTTCGCTTAGAATAATTCCGCCTGTTTGCTTAGAATAATTCCGCCTGTTTGTGTTTTCGCTTAGAATAATTCCGCCTGTTTTGTGTTTTCGCTTAGAATAATTCCGCCTGTTTGTGTTTTCGCTTAGAATAATTCCGCCTGTTTTGTGTTTTCGCTTAGAATAATTCCGCCTGTTTGTGTTTTCGCTTAGAATAATTCCGCCTGTTTGTATTTTCGCTTAGAATAATTCCGCCTGTTTGTGTTTTCGCTTAGAATAATTCCGCCTGTTTGCTTAGAATAATTCCGCCTATTTGTGTTTTCGCTTAGAATAATTCCGCCTGTTTGTGTTTTTGCTTAGAATAATTCCGCCTGTTTGTGTTTTTGCTTAGAATAATTCCGCCTGTTTGTATTTTCGCTTAGAATAATTCCGCCTGTTTGTGTTTTCGCTTAGAATAATTCCGCCTGTTTGCTTAGAATAATTCCGCCTATTTGTGTTTTCGCTTAGAATAATTCCGCCTGTTTTGTGTTTTCGCTTAGAATAATTCCGCCTGTTTGTGTTTTTGCTTAGAATAATTCCGCCTATTTTGTGTTTTCGCTTAGAATAATTCCGCCTGTTTGTGTTTTCGCTTAGAATAATTCCGCCTGTTTGCTTAGAATAATTCCGCCTATTTGTGTTTTCGCTTAGAATAATTCCGCCTGTTTTGTGTTTTCGCTTAGAATAATTCCGCCTGTTTGTGTTTTTGCTTAGAATAATTCCGCCTGTTTTGTGTTTTCGCTGAGAATAATTCCGCCTGTTTGTGTTTTTGCTTAGAATAATTCCGCCTATTTTGTGTTTTCGCTTAGAATAATTCCGCCTGTTTTGTGTTTTAGCTTAGAATAATTCCGCCTGTTTTGTGTTTTCGCTTAGAATAATTCCGCCTGTTTGTGTTTTTGCTTAGAATAATTCCGCCTGTTTTGTGTTTTCGCTTAGAATAATTCCGCCTGTTTGTGTTTTTGCTTAGAATAATTCCGCCTATTTTGTGTTTTCGCTTAGAATAATTCCGCCTGTTTTGTGTTTTAGCTTAGAATAATTCCGCCTGTTTGTGTTTTTGCTTAGAATAATTCCGCCTATTTTGTGTTTTCGCTTAGAATAATTCCGCCTGTTTATGTTTTCGCTTAGAATAATTCCGCCTGTTTGCTTAGAATAATTCCGCCTATTTGTGTTTTCGCTTAGAATAATTCCGCCTGTTTGTGTTTTTGCTTAGAATAATTCCGCCTGTTTGTGTTTTCGCTTAGAATAATTCCGCCTGTTTGCTTAGAATAATTCCGCCTGTTTGTGTTTTCGCTTAGAATAATTCCGCCTGTTTTGTGTTTTCGCTTAGAATAATTCCGCCTGTTTGTGTTTTCGCTTAGAATAATTCCGCCTGTTTTGTGTTTTCGCTTAGAATAATTCCGCCTGTTTGTGTTTTCGCTTAGAATAATTCCGCCTGTTTGTATTTTCGCTTAGAATAATTCCGCCTGTTTGTGTTTCGCTTAGAATAATTCCGCCTGTTTGCTTAGAATAATTCCGCCTATTTGTGTTTTCGCTTAGAATAATTCCGCCTGTTTGTGTTTTTGCTTAGAATAATTCCGCCTGTTTGTGTTTTTGCTTAGAATAATTCCGCCTGTTTGTATTTTCGCTTAGAATAATTCCGCCTGTTTGTGTTTTCGCTTAGAATAATTCCGCCTGTTTGCTTAGAATAATTCCGCCTATTTGTGTTTTCGCTTAGAATAATTCCGCCTGTTTTGTGTTTTCGCTTAGAATAATTCCGCCTGTTTGTGTTTTTGCTTAGAATAATTCCGCCTATTTTGTGTTTTCGCTTAGAATAATTCCGCCTGTTTTGTGTTTTAGCTTAGAATAATTCCGCCTGTTTGTGTTTTTGCTTAGAATAATTCCGCCTATTTTGTGTTTTCGCTTAGAATAATTCCGCCTGTTTATGTTTTCGCTTAGAATAATTCCGCCTATTTGTTTTTTTCGCCTAGACCCTAGAATAATTCCGCCTTTTTTTTGTTTCATCTAATTCTGCCTCTCTTATGTTTTTTTTTTTTTGCATTAATTCCCTTTTCTTTTTGTCTTCTTCCAAAAAACAAAAGATGATTTTTGATTATTTTATAATATTCTTTTGGCAATAGTTTAATAACCAATTCGGCAAGATGATGATATATTATCGAAAATATAACTTGATGACAAACTTCTAAAAAAACATCTTTTTAGTAGAATAAAAATGGTTAACTGAGAGTCTTGGATAAATTTTGAATAAATATTTTTGATAAGGTAATAATTTATTTGGCCATTTTGTTCCTCATTTCCATTAATCATTGATTATATCAAAATGGAATGGATGAATAAAAATTAATTAATTCCTAATTGATATAAACTATTCTTCAAATTATTTTTCTTTCCTTATTTTTTTTATTCTTTTTCTTTTTATTGCACCAAATCGCACTTTTCTTCCTAAAAATGCTTTGTCTCAAGAAGAAAGGGAAATTGTTACATGAAGAATGCCTTAGGAGGGCACTTTGAAATGTTCTCTTTGATCTCAAAGGGAAAGGAGGAAATACTGTAGCAGAGTGCTCTTCGGCCTAGCAGTAGTGAAATGCCTTTAGGCTTTATTCTAGCTATCCCAATATACTGTATCGAATGACAATCCCGGGAAGTCTTTGTTAATTTATAACTCCTTTCAATTCCAACCGTTTTTAATGATCTTGGTTTCATTTTGTAGAGAAGAAAATTCTCCATCTTTTGATATAAATAATATTATTATAAATTTTAATTTGAATTTATTATTGAGATTTAAATGAACAAATATTTTGTATATCCGAGGCTTGACAACGATAATTAAATTACTCGGATCCCAAATTGCTCACTGCTCCATCTCCTAATTTATATCATAATCCTTTCCATTTTCAAATATTCTCATTTTTAAAAATGATCAAACAAAATAATTACAAAATTTCCATTATTTTTTTTTTTGCATTTTACTCGCCCACCCACCCACTCAAACATCCAACAAATAAATTCCATCGGTCCGCCGTTTTGCTGCCTTTTTTTCACAACAAAAATGTGTTCTGTCATTTTCATTCCCCCCCCCCCCCCTTCCTTTGCTGTTTCCCCTCATTTATTCCCTTCCATTTTCCTTCCCGTCGCTTCAATGGTCGGTAATTTGATGGATTGACGCGTTTTGGGGGAAATGCCCGGGGGGGGGGGGTGCCCATTTGGGCGGTGATTGATGATGCGATTTTGGGTGAAGCATTTGAAGAAGGGAATTGGACTGGACTGTGCCCCCATCCAAACCAAACCAAACTGACTGATTGATTATTCCATTTACAGCCTTCGGCGGGGCCCGTCCATCAACGGAGGCGGCAAATGCCTTTGTGGAGGGAACAAAAAGGAAGGCCACCACCATATTTGGATGGATGGACAAAAAGGCATAAAGAGAAAGGCCACAGGCAAATTCATTTTTGCACATTTTTAAACCATCCAAAATAAATGCCTTCAACGATTTATGGCCTCAAAAAATGGGCCACCTCCCACCCAATTGTGTGATTGATGAACTCAATTGACTGAATTGGATGAATCGACCAATTTGATCGGCAAATTGAATGATCTCATTCCATTCTATTCATTCATTTGTGGTGCTCTGCCTCTCTCCTCCCCATTCCGCCCAATTTCCGGCCCAATTTGTCTACCCCCAATTCCCAATGCCCTAATTGGTTTTGGTGGTTGCCTCCCATCATTCCCTTCCCTCCCTCCATTTTCATTTCCATTTTTGGATCAACCCCGGCATTTTTTTGGTCGTCTTTTCGGCGGAAGGCACTAATCCGAGGGGCAAATAATAAATGAGGAGGGGATTTATGGAGGGAATAAATCTGAATGGGAGGGGGGGATTAGCTTGGAATGAGGGATAATCTGCTGGGGGGAATTATGCATTGATGGAATGGAATGGGCCACATTGAATGGGGCAAACAATTTTTGTTACTAATAAAATTGATCGGCTTTCCAATCAAATGCAAAGTCATAAAATGAGCCCATAAATATTTTCGGATGCCTATTTTTGTTGTTTGCCATTCCCAAAATTGCAAATATTTGCCGATCCATTTCCTTCCCCCAATCTTCCATTCCTTCCTTTTTTCCCATTTGCCATTTCCGCCTGTGCCCATAAAAACAACATTTATTTTATTTTTATGTTTACGGCGGCGGCGGCCCATTCCCTCGCCCATCTTTGATGGGTGAAGTGAAATGATCCGACAAAAAATGTTTTAAAAATTTATGGATGGAATAAATTCAAATGCTTTTTTTAGTCGAATTTCCACTCATTTTTGTCCCTCAATTTTTACCTTTTTTCAAGTTTATCCTTCCCATCCCCCACCCCTTCCCATCCCCCCCTCCCTTTTCATCCTCTCCAAATCCTCTCATCTTGAGAATTGGCGGCGCAAACAAAGCCAAAAAGGGGAAGAGGGGAGGGGATGAGGGGTTTGCACTCAACCGATGGATGGATGGATGGACAACCAATTGGCCCCCCTTATGGCCACAAACACTCGAATCTGAATGGACAAGGAAAAGTGGGGAAAATTGGCATTGACGATGATGATGGGAAGGGGGGGGGTGGGGAATGTTTTTGAATGGCCAAAACATGAAAAAGGAAGTGGGGAATGGAGGAGGAGGACAAATAACCCAAAGAGGGAGGGGGATCATCCCTTCTGGGATTGCGTCATTCCATGGCGGATTATCCCCTCGATGGTGGATTTATTCCATCCATTCCCAGTTCCAGGGCCAATCCTTCCATTCACATTTTCCGCCCATCTTCACCCGCAAATCGCCATTCTTCTTGCGGTTTCTCAAATCAGTGCCCCCGCCTCATTCCCATCCATTCAAGTGTGAAATCTCTGCTCATTTCCATTTCGGGCCATTGCCCCCTTTTGCCCAATTCCAGGTTTCCTCCCATCCAAATCCATTCCATCCATTTCCTTCCTTCCCCTCCTCCTTTCCGTCATCAACGACGATTGCCGCCGTCCATTTTCGCACGGCCGGCCGACTGCCCCCTTCGTGCCCTTCATTTTCCCCTTCGGCGACGGACAAATTTGCAGCAGGGCCCCCGGTGGGGCATCACAGGGACGGCCATCAATCATCGCCTCCCCTTCATTCATTCATCCTTTTGGCCTGTCCCCATCCATCACCGTGCGCCCGGGGGAACATATTAATCATCCTCCCCCCTTCCCCCCTGTTATTTGCCCTGGGCATCATAGGGGAATTGAAGGGAGGCAAAAGGAAGGTTGCTTTTGGGGCTTTTCTTTCGGGTTTGGATGGATGAATTGAATGAAGGGAAGGGAAGGAATATGCCTCACAGCGTGAAATGGCACAAATGAAAAGGGGAAATGGAAAGGGGGGGAAGGGAATGTAACCATTCATAAGGGCCAATTAGTGCCACTTCCATGCTCCCTTTTTCCTTTTGATCCTCTGCTGACCAAACACCGACTAAATGCATGAATGAATGGACAAACAAATGGGAAGGGAAGCAACAATATTTCCAACAGTAAAATGAGATATTATCAAAGGAGGGAAGGCAAATGATTGGCCATTTTGAGATTGATGAGAAGATTATTTTGTTGATTGAATGGAGAGGAGGAGGGGGAGGGGGAATGGAATTTGCTACTAATGAACAGTTTTTACATTGAATTGATGCCCTGAAGGAATGAATGAATGAATTGCCTTACTTATTTTGCCGGAGGCTGATTGATGACCGGCCATCCCGTCGATCATCTTCATTTTTCCCATTTTTATTTATTTCCAGAGGAGTTTCTGCCCGGGATGGGCTTTTTGGATGGATTGATGGGAAAATGGATGGATGGAATTGGATGCGTGATTGATGGTCCACCTCCATCGTTGAACTTACTATTCCTTCCTTCTGATGCTGCACAGCACACCGACAAAACAGAGCAATCCATCAACGGAAATGGGCAATGGGGGGGGGGGGGGCGGGTGGCGGGATCGGCGAATTGGGAAACCGATTGAATGAATGAATGAATGAATGGGAAGAAGCAATAACGGACCAATGAGGAAGAATCATTCCACCCAAAATGATTTTTGTTAAATTGAATTAATTTTATTATTGCGCAACAAACAAAAAAAAAGTGTTTAGGGCAAAATGTGGAAAAGGCAAAGAAAAAATGAATAAATGAATTGAGGGAATATATTTATATTATTTGAGGCTGAAAATAAACAAAATTTGAGGCTTCAGAATTTTATTTTATATGAGAGGATTATTTATACAGGAAAGGGACAAAAAGGCAAGGTGAAGGAAAGAAAGATTTTTGGGGTGGGTGAAGGACCCGTTTTCGGGTTGGCGGCTTCAAATTCATTTATTCATCCACTTCCGGCGCCCACTGAAGCACTTGATTTTGTGGATTGGCCATTTGGCTGATTGGCATTGGAATCAATGGAATTGGCCATTGCCGTGAGGGCATTCAATGCTTGGGAAGGTGGCTGAGGGTGGGCAGGGTGGGGGACACCCAAATCGAGGTGAGGGGCACCGAGGCTGAGGCCACCATTGGCCATCTGCAAAAATGGAATAATTTTGGGTAAATTGGGGAGGGGAATTGCTGACCCATGCCAATGCCATTTGCTGTATTTGATTTTGGGTTGGAGGCGGCTGAATTGGTGCCTCTTTATTGGATGAATTTTGGCCATTTTGTTGTGGCATTAAATACGGATGGAAACGATGTTGGCCTGGAATAAATTAATTGGAATTAATTAATTTAATTTGAATATAAGTGTACCATTGCCTCCTCCTCCAATGAATGCCTGCGGCGGTGGCGGCGGAATTCCCACCAAATGTGGCGGTGGCCATCCCCCACCATTGAACATCATTGGGCCCGGATTGGAATTTGGCTTTTGGCCACTGTTCATTTGTGCCCCATTTGTGTTTGTTGGCGTCGATCGCGATGAATTTGGCGAATTTTTATTTTGCCTCATTTTTCCGCCACCGCCCGTTGCCGTGGTTGTTGGTGTTTGTGTTGTTTGTGTGGCCCCACAAATGGTCGACGAAACTGTCGCCGACCCTTCCGTCGTCGAGCTGACCGCACTGGGCGAACTCATTTGGGCAATGTGGGCGGATTTTAAATGGGCTAAGAGTTGGTCAGCGGAGGGAAAAATACGGCCACAAAGTGAGCCCCCAGGTATTTTATATAGGCAAGGGATTTGGGGGAGTTGGCCACAGGCAATGGCCATTAAAATATTCTGCAAAGGTTGTTGGAGGAGTTGTTGGACGGAGGCACTAAAATGTGATGAATTTGGATGGATTTACGGTGAATACGGACCCATTCTCTGGGGCAGAGGCGGATGGAATATTCCCTCCAGGGAATGGATTATTGGGTGCCGGTGCCCCGTGGAACATGGTCATGGCCTGGGCCAATGCGGCGGCCTCAACTTCGTCTTGGGATGGAGCAATATTCGGCGGTTGATCCGGCTTCCTGAATGGCATTGGCATTGAGGGGGGAAGTGGAATGCCGGAATGGCCAGGATGGGGTGGAGGGAACATCTTTAAGAGGAAATTATAATTATTCAAGGAAATGCCAAAAATGGAAATTGACCCCAGGTGGGAGGAGATGAGGGGATGGCATTTGTTGCTGAACGGCGGCCATCAATTGTTGCATTAAATTTAGCTGGGCCGAAGGTGGAGGAGGAGGCCCAAATTGAGGAGGAGGGACACTGCCATTTGGGGGGAATTGGGACGGTGGGCCCATTGGATGGGGTTGGGGGTGCCGTTGTTGGGAAATTGGGCCCAAAAATGGGTTGTTCATGAGGGCAGCCAATTGGGCCGGATTTGGAGGCAAAAAGGCACCGTTTGGGAATATAGCCTGGGATGGAAGAAGGCATTGTTGTTGGTCGAATAAATGCTAAAAATGGATGGAATTAATCAATGAATTAAGACTGATGCCAACTTTGTTTGGGCTTTTTGCCTTTGTTTGTGTGCCAACTTTTTGTGCCATCATTGTTGGGCCTTTTCCCCCTTCCCCTCCTTTTGCCATTTGCTTTGAGCCCTTTGCCCCTTTTGTGCCACCGCCTCCCTCCTCATCGCCGCTGATTGTGTCGCATTGTTTGGCCAACATTTGGAGTGGGTCATTTTCACACATTTTTGTGCCTTCCCCGAGGCCATTTCTGCTGTTCCCATTATTTGTCATTTCCATTTTTCTGACAATTGAGGGGAATTTAGGCCAATTTTTGGAAGGAGGCAGATGTGCGAGGGAGGGAGGAGGGAATATGACGTAATTAAAATGGATTGAATGGATGGATGGATGGAAATGGCCTGGGGCCGGCATTCACCATCAAACCCCCTTTTGCCCCCATTTATGGCCTTTTTGGCCGTAAAAAGCGAAGCCATAAAATTGTTGATGGGCAAAAGGGGAAAATGAATGGACATTGAAGGGAAGGGAAACCCATTTGAGGGGGCCGGCTGCTGATTTGATGGTGACTGATCGAATTGGAGGGGAGGGGAGGGTCGCATTTTGGGCGGATGGGAAAAAGGGATTATTTTATTTTATGCGCTGCTGGCGCTGCAAAAAGGAGGGGGGGGGGGGGGGGGGGAAGAGCCATTGGCGCGTCAATAAAAAGGAGGTAATTAATTGGACGAATTGAAGGGGGGCATTATTTATTTATGGGCGCCGATAAGGGCAAAAGGAGGAGGGTGGGGGGGGAAGATGGCGATTGCGCTGATAAGCCAACATAAAACATCAAAGGCACATTTAAAGGAAGGAATAGTTTTGGTGGGGGAGGGGATTATCCTTTCATCCACTGACGGCCGCCAATTTGTTTGTCCAAAATTTGCCCATTTTGATAAGGCATAAATAAATAAAAATAAAATAAAGGTGAATTTAGTAACCAAAAATGGGGGAATTTGCATTGGATTTGGGCACAAAAGAGGGATTAAATTGGATCGGCCATTGAATTGGCGCTTTGGGGGAGGAACACCGCATTTGGGGGGAATAAAATGAGGGAGGATTTGAATGGGAGGGAGGAAAGGCTTAAATCGGCAAAAGGGCCAAATCGAGAAAAAAAGGGGGGGGGGGATTTGCGGTGGCGGTGATGAAATGTGAGAACCTGACAAAAAGGGATGGATGGACGGATGAAAATCACTTTGAGTGAAGGGCCAAAAGAGGAATTGTTGTTGCGATGGATTGAATGGAGGGGAATGTGCAACCCTTTGGGGGGCGAGGAATGGCTGAATGAATGAAGGGAGGGAAGGGAATGTGTGGGGGTTGTTCCCTCCCCTCAGGGGCGGTCCCTTTCTTCCCACTGACAGCCCACCCTCAACCCCCTCTTCCATTCTCAATTGCCTTTGTCGCCGCCGTCCGTGCCCCTCTGTCGCCATCCATCACCGTCAAATCGACGATGAATCTGATCCGACGGAAAAGGAGGAAAGGAAGGAAGGATCATTTTCATCCCATCGAATCCAACGAAAAGCCGGCCACTTCTTCCTTCTCGCCCCCATCGCCCCCTCTGGCGAGATTGAGTGCCCGAATGAATGAATATGGGGGAATGGGGAAAGGGAGTCCGAGATTTATTGCGCCTGAAGGATGTTTGAATGGATGAGTGAAGAGTGTGGAGGAGGGGAAGGGAAGGGAGGCCCTTGAAAGGCGCCAGAAGGGTGGGGGAGGGGGCGAAGTGCCCGCCCATGTTGAGTAGCAAAAAGTGCCCTTATGCCCGAGGAGGGTTGCCCAATCCCCCCTCCCATCCCCTGAGGGGCGATGATAATAAATGGGCGAAGAAGGCGGCAGATCACCGGCACACAAAGGCAAATGAATGGAAGAGGGGATGCAATGGAATGGAATGAAGGGGGAATGGGCTCTTCTTCTTCTTCGAGTGGGCAATAAATGGGGCGGATGATGAATGGGGCAAAGAGGCAAATGGGATGGATGGAATGCCGAAGGGGCAATATAGGTGAGGAGGGGGTCCTTCCCAGCAATAAAAGTGTTTTTGCCCTCGGCACAAATTCACCACATTGTTGTTTTCATTGTGAAGGGTCAATTTGATGGGCCGAATGAAAATTGGAGGAAGGAAAAGGCCGACGACGATTGGGGTGCTAATTGGGCAGGGGGAAGGGGGGGGGGGTTAATGGGCCCAATTTATGGAAAGGCCACATTCATTTTGTACAAAAAGGAAAATACCACATTTGGAGAAGGGAATGGAATAGTGTTTATGGATGGATGGAAGGGAGTTGACCACAGCAGCAGCAAAGAGGGAGGCCAAATCCGCTCATTTCGGGATTAGAGGGGATTGGGGGAGGATTATTTGGCGAGGTGGGGGGGGGGGTGACATAACAGTGATGCCCGGATTGGGGGAATTATTTTATGCTTTTGGTCGAAAATGAATGAATGATGACAATTTGAGAGGAATCCATCCATTTATGCCACTCCCCACCATTCTTCTTTGCTAATTTTACTTCTCCCCTCCCCTCTCTCCCAAAAGCGGCCAAGTTCAAAAGGGCTTCGTGGTGTCTAAATCGCTTCGTAAATCTTCTTCAACCAAATCGCCTTTTCCCTCCTTTCCATTGCCATCCGTCATTCGGCAATTCCGGGGGGCATTTCCCGGCAGAAGATTTATTGCCGAAAGGGAAAATGGGCTAAAAAGATGGACGCGGTTTTGAATGTGCAAAAGTGGAAATAGGAGGGAGAGGAATGGTTACATTTTGGCAAATTTTGAAGGAAGGTGGGGGATGGAATTAGAAGAAGCCATGAATATGCTTCAATAAAAGGCCCTTTCTTTTGTAATTTTGACGATCGCCAAACTGTGATTTGATAAGGGGAGGGGAAGGCCAATTCAGTTTGAGGGAGCAGCACTTTGTTTGGCAAAAAACGGAAAAGAAAATTGGATAAAAAAAGTGGCCAATCCTTGTTGATAAGGGAAATATTGTGGGTCAGTAGCACACAATTATTATCATTTAATCTTTGGCACAACCATTCTTCAATTCATTTCATTCCCTTCCCATCTTTCATTTCCCACTTTTGCTGGTCCCAGATTTTTCGCTCATTTCCTTTTGTCCTTCTTCCATCATTCATTCATTCAATTCATCATCCAACAATTCTTCTTCAAAAGCATAATTGCCCCCATGGACGACCCCAGAATTGTCGCGCCCCCATCCACCTTCCAATCCATCCAACGAATGTTGGCAGATTGACGGAGCAGAAAATGGGAATTGAAGGGGAATGGGATTGGATGAAATGCGCAAATGATTTGTGTGAAGGGGAATTGGGGTAATATTGCCAATGGCAAAGAATGTGAAGCCAATTTTGGTGATTTATTGCATAATAAAATGAATGAATTTGATTGGAAGGGGATATGCTTTTTGTTGCCTTGAGCCAATCGAACGGTGATTGAATGATGATGATTTTGCCTCCAGCATCATTAAATAAACATTTGCATTCCCTTCCCTTTGCTTTGTTTTAATGAATCCTCGTTTTTCTATCGTTGGTCATCGACAGAGGGAGGAAAGATCATTTCGAAGAGATTAGCCTTAAATGGACTAATAAATTATGTGCATTCCCCATTCGTGACTAATTTTCATTTGGGAATGGAATTTGTCAATCTAAATTCGAAATTACCTTTTCTAATTAATCTTTTTAGTGTTTGACAAATTTAATGGCGATCAAATAAAAAAAGCATGCAAAATTTATAAATTGAAAAATAAGCAACAAATTAAGAATTGAATGAATGATCGGAGATGGAGATTGGGAGGAAAAAAGACGGCTAAGATTTGTAAATGAATGTAAAATTGGAGGAAAATGTGAGAAACAAAAAAAAATGAATAAAGAAATGCCAAATTATGTTTAAAAGGAAATGTGAATGGGGGTAAGGTGGTTGATTCATTCATTTCAAAGTTCATTCAGACGGCACTGACTGCCTCATTTGGCCCGATTGGTTGGGATTGAGAAGCTCGTGGAGTATGTGGATCATTGGCTTGGGAGGCAGAACGGGATCGAATGGCTGAAAATGAATGGAATGAATGTTTTTTTTTTTGGAATTTTAATAATCCAAAAATTATTACGTCTTCCTTCGCGTTCTGCTTGTAATTTCAATTGCCGGCTGATTTCACGAAGTCTGGCGGCACTCGGTCCAGTCAGGGATGCTTCACGCCGGTCAACGCCACTTTGGAAGGCTCGAATCACTCGAATCTGGAAAAAAAGAATGAATTATAAATTTATGAAATTTTATTGATATTTAAAAATTTTTCAAAAAAACAAATTTAAAAATTTTAAAAGGCACACGGCACATTTATTGGAAGGCGAAAATTATTAGTGTTAAAAGATGATTAATATTCAAAAAAAAAAATGAAATAGTAGTAATTTTGTATAGGTAATTCACCAACCACAAAATAACAAGAGCATAGGGCCACAACCAATCAAGCAGCTTCAATTTAATTAATTAAGGAATTAAAGAAAAGACAACCCCTCTGATACCCCATTAAATTCCATCATTTACATTGATAAATATGGAAATAATATTTGGAATGGGCAGTGCTTTGGAAATTGAAAAAAAATGAGTGGGTTTCTCAAACTAGTAAAATTATTTTGGTTGTCCCAAAATTAAAACAACAAAATAATTAAAAAGGAAATGGAAGGCAATGCAAAAATGGTAAGGCAAAACCACCCAATCGAAGGAACACCAAAAATATGGTTTTTTATTCCTCTTACTGCTTGATCGGTGGGCTCCGCGCTCCGAGGGATTGGGATTAAATGAGCGTTCATTCGTTCGCCGACAATTACCTGAAAAATTTTGGTTGTTTTTTCGGGGTAAAATTCAATCCAAAAAGACAAAACGAAGGGAAAATAATTTTTGTTATTTTTGGCACAAAAAAAATCAGGGAAAAGTGAAGGACCATTAATTTGCGACGATCACAGCAAAGAAAATATAACCAAAACTATTTGGCGGGTGCTCCCATATTACCCATAAAATGCAAAATGTTGCATTTCCTAAATGCAAACAAAGTTGGTTGGATTTTATGAGAAAAAAAGATGATATTTGGCATAGTTTAAAAATTTTCAAGAAGAAATGTAATTGTAATTAAACATTTTCCGGAAGATTGTAATTGTAAAACATTTTCCGGAAAGATTGTAATTGTGTTATTGTGTTTTTGCCCCATTCTGAATTGTAATTGTGTTTTTGCCCCATTCTGATTTGTAATTGTGTTTTTGCCCCATTCTGAATTGTAATTGTGTTTTTGCCCCATTCTGATTTGTAATTGTGTTTTTGCCCCATTCTGAATTGTAATTGTGTTTTTGCCCCATTCTGATTTGTAATTGTGTTTTGCCCCATTCTGAATTGTAATTGTGTTTTGCCCCATTCTGAATTGTAATTGTGTTTTGCCCCATTTTGAATTGTAATTGTGTTTTGCCCCATTCTGATTTGTAATTGTGTTTTGCCCCATTCTGAATTTGTAAAACATTTTCCGGAAGGATTGTAATTGTTTTATATTTTAGGAAACAATTAACCAGTCGAGGCAAGCTCGACTGGTTAAAATTTGGAGGGCATATGATTCGATGGGTATAAGGAATACATAGGACAATTAGAAATTTTGCTTTTGGTAGGAAGAAAGCGCTATCGCGCTTTAAAAGATCTCTAGTAGGGTTATATTCCAATTTATCCGGCTTAATCCTATGCGCCCCTGGGCCTTCTGCCCACTTCCCCGACCTTCCACTGGCCTCCGAGCCAATTCCAATCTATTTTGGGGCTTAATCCCTCTTAATCTCCCTTAATCCGCCTTTATCCGGCTTAATCCCGCGCACCCCTGGGCCTTCGGCCCAATTCCCCGACTTTCCACTGACCCTCCGGGCCATTTCCAATCAATTTCGCGGCCTAATCCGGCTTAATCTCTTCAATCTTCCTTAATCCCCCTTTATCCGGCTTAATCCCTGCACCCCTGGGCCTTCGGCCCAATTCCCCGACCTTCCAATGACCCACCGGGCCATTTACAATCAATTTCGCGGCTTAATCCGGCTTAATCCCTCTTAATCTCCCTTAATCCGCCTTTATCCGGCTTAATCCCGCGCACCCCTGGGCCTTCGGCCCAATTCCCCGACTTTCCACTGGCCCTCCGGGCCATTTCCAATCAATTTCGCGGCCTAATCCGGCTTAATCCCTCTTAATCTCCCTTAATCCCTCTTTATCCGGCTTAATCCCGCGCACCACTGAGCCTTCGGCCCACTTCCCCGACCTTCCACTGGCCCTCCGGGCCATTTCCAATCAATTTCGCGGCCTAATCCGGCTTAATCCCTTTAATCTTCCTTAATCCCCCTTTATCCGGCTTAATCCCGCGCACCCCTGGGCCTTCGGCCCAATTCCCCGACTTTCCAATGACCCACCGGGCCATTTCCAATCAATTTCGCGGCTTAATCCGGCATAATCCCTCTTAATCTCCCTTAATCCCTCTTTATCCGGCTTAATCCCGCGCACCACCGAGCCTTCGGCCCACTTCCCCGACCTTCCACTGGCTCTTCGGATCATTTCCCATCAATTTCGCGGCTTAATCCGGCTTAATCCCTCTTAATCTCCCTTAATCCCTCTTTATCCGGCTTAATCCCGCGCACCACTGAGCCTTCGGCCCACTTCGCCGACCTTCCACTGGCTCTTCGGGTCATTTCCCATCAATTTCGGGGCTTAATCCGGCTTAATCCCCCTATATCCGGCTTAATCCCCCCATATCCGGCTTAATCTCGCGCACTCCTAGGGCCTTCGGCCCACATCCCCGACTTTCCACTGGCCCTCCGGGCCATTACCCATCGATTTCGGGGCTTAATCCGGCTTAATCCCCCATATCCACCCTAATCCCCCTATATCCGGCTTAATCCCGCGCACTCATAGGGCCTTCGACTTAGTTCCCGACACTATTTGTCAGAAAAAATTATCTGCCCATGGTGGGATTCGAACCCGCGACCTCCGTCCAACTCCTCCTCTCTTCCCGAATCGACCAAAAAATCCAAAGGAGCCGAGTTGGCCAATTTCTGCAGCGTGTAGGGCCAAGGGTTTTGAGTTTAGACCCCATAAACCATATATCAATCGAAAGCTGACACTCTTGCGGAGTGCCCTCTCTCCGGGCCCGAAACCCAAAAATCAAAAGGAAAAAAGTTTTACCTACACAAACCGAAAAAGTTCAATTTTTTAAACCGGTTTTGGGTAATATCTCGAAGCCACTTTAAGATTTTAAAAAAGTTGGAATTTTCTGGTGTATGCCATCGATATAGGAAACTTTTCAGAAAAGATGGCTAAAAGTGGCTGGCTAGATTTTCGCCAACTTGAAAAAATAACGATAAACAGAAAATATTATAATATTATATAAAATGCATATGTTCGATTCAAATTCAATTTATTTATGTTTATTGTAAATTTTTAACAGACAACAAAATTTTTCAAAATGTCCATCATTTTTCTATTCAAATAAGTGTAAATTGTTCCGGGTAAAATTTTTAGACCATTAAAATTGAAAGATTTATTGTGTAAAATTTTAATATAGAAATGAAAAAATTCAAAAATGTGACCTAAAACCCGGATAAACAATCAAATGAAAATAAAATAGAAGGGGGAATTGGTGTTTTCACTGGTAAATAATGTTGTGTTTTTCATCAAAAAAACTGGGCATACAAAAATTAATTGGTTTTAAGATAGAAGTGAATTTCATTCAAAAATGCATAGAAAAAATGGAGAATAAAAAGTCAGCATTTTTTAATGCTGAAGGCAGTTTTTTTTGGATAAAATTGGCCTTTACAAATTGAAAATAGGAGGGAAGGGAAGGGAATAAGAGACATCATAAAATGGAGTCAAATGAGGTTGAAATGAAATCAGGAGACATAAAATTGGAGGTTTTTAAATGGGGATGGATGGATTTAAAACAACTATTGCATGGAACATGGATGGAGGGATTCATTCAAAAATTAATTAGACATGAGCAATTGAGACTGGGGCATCGATGCTATAGGATTTGCCCATTTGAGATGTTCTGGCAATCAATGGTATTTGTTGCGTCGTTGAGGTGTTGGTAGATGATGTTGTGCTGATCACCGATGTTTTGTTGCCCCTCGTTGTGGTGGCCCCTTTGTTCGGATTGTATTTGATGACCAGTGGAATCCGTTCTTGTGCTGATTCCCTTTTTCCCGTTGCGAATATTGAACTTAATGGATTATTGCCAATTGTGTTGCCTCGATCTGTGGCTTCGTTGCCCATGAAGAATTGGCGCCCATTTTCGACCACAACTGCCTGTGGTGAGGTGGATGAAGCGGAAGCCGGTGATGAAGAAAGGATAGGCGAATATTGGGGCGATCGAAGCAGGGCTGTTGGATTGTTGTTGCCAATTATTGCTGCCGCATTGTCACAGCTCATTTTGTGATGTTGTTGGCCATTTGGTTTTTGCCGTGAATGGAAGAATGGATATGGTTGAGGTGAATTGGCCCGGCAAATCAGCGAACATACTGAAGTGCGTTTTGTGCTCACATCGCCCGCCAGTGGTTGAGATCGATATCCACGCATTGAATGGACGGAATGGGCACTGCTCACGGAATGGTTGTGTTCATCAAATTCATCAATTGATGAGCGGAAGGCCTTGACCACTCGGAGCTTTAAATGGGAAATGGAAAATTGAATAGAGAGAGGGGTAAAGCGCTGCTGGAATTTATCCAAAAATTTTGTGTTGGCCGTTTTTCTATCAAATATGTTAATTTTTGTTAAAAAGAATGAATGGATTTTAATTTTGGATTGAATTCATTCGGCAACAAAGCGCTCTTTCCAGAACCGTGTTCTTCTAATCAATGGCTTAGACGTGAATGAAAGTAAAAAACGAAGGTTGGAAAGGAAAGGAAAATATTGAATGGAAAAAAGCATTTTTTTTGCATTTAAAAATATTATTTTTTGTATAAAAGCAAAAGTGCAAAAAGCAAAGCAAAAGTGAATGAGGCGAAAATATAGAAAAAAAATGAAAGATTATTTGGACAAGACGGACTAAACTGACTAAAAATTTTGAAAACAAAACGCAAAAACTGATAGGTTTAAAGGAAAAAAACAAAAAAAAAATTATTTTTGTTGTAAAGATTTAAAAAAACATAAAAAAAATGTTAGTTTAAAATTTTTATTTTTCTAATGGTTAAATTTTTAAACAAAAACGGCCAATACACAAAAAAAAAATTTAAAAATTTCCGGCTGCGCTTTAATAAAAATACAACAAATAAAAATTCATATTGAATTTGGGTGGAAGAAATAATCAATTTTGATTGGGAAGGGAAGGACAATAAATCAATAAAAATACAATTACAAAAATTGGAATTGATAATTTTAATTTGGTTGGCCATTTACAAATTTACAAAAATAATATTGAATTAGAAATTGAATAAGAAATAAAACAAAAGAAAAAAGAATGAAATTGGAGAGGAGTTTGAGATTTGGGTCAAATCAGAGAATGATATTTTTGGTTTTCTCAAGGAAAAAAACCCTTTTTTAAAATTTTTGATTATATTTTTTTTAGTAGGTCCTGGAAAAAGCGCATAAATTTTGACCAAAAAAGTGGAATAATAAACCCAAAAAAGTGGAAAGGAGGATAATTTAATTTGTGGTAAGGGAATTGCGCCAACCTGTGTTTGGAGCCGAGTAAGACCGCGAATCCATAGAATTTGTCCGGATCGTTTTTCCCGCGATTCGCCATCCTCATCGCCGGCCAAAATATTTGCCGTATCTGGTTCCACTTCGCCACCGCCAATTGTCAGGTTTTTTGGGAGTCCTTTTGTGGGAATTGTTGTGACCACCTAAATTTAAAATTATAATAATTTTGATTAATTTGCCTGACCTGAGCCCAAAGAAGGGAACCAACTCCGAAAACGATGCACCAAAGCCATTGTTCGGTCGTCAAATGGGCAGTGGAAAACCAGCGGCCACCGAATTCGACAATGATGATTTGGACGAGGAAAGTGGTGATCCAAATTGTGCAATAAATTGGATTGGTCCATAATCCCTAAAAAAATATGCGGATTAATTTAATCATTATGTTAATTGAACGAACCTGAAAAACATTTCTCTCTCCGTGAATTTTGCGGGCATTAATCTCGTTGAAGAGGGTCATCATGACGAATGTGTTGAAAACGATGGTGAAATGGACGGAAGGCGGCGAATAAATTGGGGCATACAATCCACTGTCAATGCCGAATAATTTGTAGCCAGCAAAAATCAGAGTGAAGAGAACAGTGAGTTGGTAGATTGCATGGCCGATGATATTCTTCATCATTGTTCGCGAAATTAATGGACTAAAAAATAATTTTAAAAATAATAAATTAAATTAAAATGCAAACCTTGTCCTTCCATATGGCTTCCTTTTCAGCAAATCCTCTGTTGGTGGTTCAGTGGCCAATGCCAACGATGCCAAAGTGTCCATAATCAAATTGACCCAAAGCATTTGAACTGCCTAAAAATATTTTAAATTGAATATTTATTTGAATTATTTTTTGTGACCTTAATTGGTGTGTCCTGAATGGCGCAGGCACCAACGAAAGCCACAACAACCGCCACAACATTGACAGTCAATTGAAATTGGAGGAATTTGGCAATCGAATCATAAACCTTTAAATTTAATTTTAATTAATTTAAATATTAATTTAATTATTTATTACATTTCTGCCCCACATAACGGCCTTCACAATTGAAGTGAAATTATCATCGGTGAGAATAATGTCCGATGCCTCCTTTGCCACATCAGTGCCAGCAATTCCCTAAATAAATAAATAAATCTAAATTCGCTAAAATAAAACCAACCATTGCAAAACCAACATCCGCCTTCTTCAGCGCCGGTCCATCATTCGTCCCATCGCCGGTCACTGCCACCACTTCTCGGCTTGAACTCACTTTGCTGTCGATGATTCCCTTCACCAAAATGTATTTGTCCGTCGGTTGGGCACGCGCCAAAACTCGAAGTCGAGGCCAAATTTGATCCAATTTCTCCTGGACGACTTCGCCATCCTCGTCCCGAATCCGCTCATTGAAATCCTTTCCTTCCAATGCCAAAAAGTCTTCGCCTGGTTTCAGAATTCCACAAGTGGTTGCAATCGATCTGGCCGTGTTGATGTTATCCCCGGTGACCATCCGCACTACAATTCCGGCTCGTTGGCATTTTGTAATGGCTTCGGGCACTTCTAAAAACCGAAAATTATTTTTGGATTTTAAATATTTATTTTAACCTGGTCTAACTGGGTCCTGAATCCCGATGATGGCAATTACGGTCAAATCGCCCACAATTGAATTCTCATTGTCCCAGTCAATGTCGCCTGCATAGGTCACTTGATTTGCGGCCGTATTTCCTCCTCCCTTCCCGTCGGCCACATAATCCTTGTAGGCCAAGCAAATTGTCCGTAATCCATCCGAGGCCATTGGCTCAATCACATCCCGCACCAATCGGTCATTGTCTTTTTCGGAGAAATTGGCCAGTCCATTTCGGCCCAAAATCCATTTGCATTTCTTCAAAATTATTTCCGATGCTCCTTTGCTGAACACTCGATAGCCAATGGTCTCGCCGCCGCCATTCTTTTTCAGTTCGATCACAGTTGACATCGATTTACGGACCGAATTGAAAGTATAAACCTAAATAATATTTGATATATTAATGGTGTTTTGTAAATTACTTTGAAAATGCCATCCTCCGGATATGTGTCTCGGATTGTTTGATAACTTTGGCCAAGGCCCAGCACCAATCCCAAAAGTCCGCATTCCGTTTTGTTGCCCAATTGTTGCATTTGTTCGCCGGCTTGTTTTGGAGGCAATACTTGCGAAGAATAGCTGGAATTGACCGAAATGCATTGAATCAGCAAATCCCTCGTTTTCTCATCCAATCTTTCCCATTTTGGTGTTTCTTTGTAATGCGTTTCTATTAAAAAATAAATAAATAAAATTTTAATTTGAATTTATTTACCATTTATGTAACTTTGCACTGCGGTCATCCTATTTGTGGTCAATGTTCCGGTTTTGTCCGAACAAATGCTGGTCGCATTTCCCATTGTTTCGCAGGCATCTTTAATTTTTGTTTTTAATTAAATTAAAAATGAATTAAATATAAATTTACCCAAATGTCTGACCAAATTATTATCCTTCATCATTTTTTTGACGGAATATGCTAATGAAAGTGTTACGGCGAGTGGAAGGCCTTCTGGGACGGCAACAACGAGGACGGTGACACCAATAATCAAAAATTTGATGAAATAATTCAAATCGGCAAGGGAAAAAGGCTTTTGATTGACCAAATAATTGGTGATGCTGAATCGAATGAGCAAAATGAGAACAGTGCACATTGCAACGAATGAACCTATAAATGGGTACTAATTAATAAATTAATCGATTAAATTAAAATAACCAGCATATCCAATTTGGATTGCCAATCGAGTGAGTTTGGCCTGCAAAACTGAACGTTCCTTCTTTGTTGTGGCTGCGTCGATTTCTTCTTTATTTCGGGAGGCAGGGGCGCCGGCAACTGCGCCATTGTATCCATCCAATTTGATATCAGCTAAAAATTAAATAAAATTATTTTGTGAATTTTATTTTTTTTTGTTGGCACAAAAATTTAAGTGAATGACTAAAATGGACTAACATTCACCAACAAATTGAATTTTAAAAACATTATTCACTTAGGTGCAGGTAAATATATAAATGGACTGAATAAACAATAACAAAATATGCACTCACTCTCTTCATTCCCCAAAAGTGATTGTTTTGTTCCATCATCGATTGTAATTGTTGGCGGTTGGGCCAAATCGCCATCGCCGGTTGCCGTAACTGCGATTGAATTTTGAAGTTTATCACCTGAATGACACCATTTTTTAAAAGAAAGAAAGGCTTCGTAGCCATAAAAATGTTGTATAATTATTTTACTATTTTTGGTCAAATTTTTCATCGCAATTCCACCAACTAAATATAACAACAAACAAACAAAAAACACAGATATACGGGACAAAACAAAAGACCAAAAACATAAAAATAGATATAGGTAATGAATGGACTAAACAAAAAAATGGATGTTCTAATTATTTTACTTACCATCCAATGAACCGCCGGTGTAGGGAATTGAACGGCGGATTCGAACTGCAACTTATTAGTTTTTGTTTGTTAAGTAAAATTGTGATTGATTGATTACCCAAATATAATCCAATATGGTTGTGATTGTGATTTTTGAAGGATAAAAGTTATAGAAAAAAAACGAAAATAAAAATGCAAACGAAAATTAGAAATAATTATAGTTGGTGGAATATGGATAAAAAATTAATTAGTTTTTTGTGAAATATTATTTTGCATAATTTATTTTAAAATTACCGGATGCTTTGCTCCTTCGACGTGTTCTTTTCTCTTCTTTTTGCTTTTCCTTCCGTTCATCTTCTAAAGCAGATTTGGCTGCACCCAAAAGTGTCATTATGATGCCACTGAAAATAATATAAATTATTTTTTAATGAATTGAACAATTTTACGTTTGCGAATTAACGCCGACCGCAGTGATGATCATCCGACCACTTCCTTCCATCACTAAACATTATTAATTTGAATTTTAACATAGATAAAAATGCCAACCATGAGTTCCCGAAAGCAGCATAGGGTCAAGTTCAACCGATTTTTTGATGTGATCCGATTCGCCGGTCAAAGAGGATTCATCAATTTTCAAATCATTACTTTGAATGAGGACACCATCGGTCGGCAATAAATCGCCGTATTTGACTTGGGCAATGTCGCCAACCACCAATTCGTTGACTATGACTTGAATTTGTTGCCCGCTGCGAATTACTGCAAATTTGTGTTCCGTTTCAATTTTTGCTTGAAGACCTTGAAATGTCATTTATTGGATTTGTCAAATTAATCAAAAATATTTTAACCTCTAAATTGACGTTCTTTTGTGTAATCATTTAATGCAGTCACAAGAACAACAACAACCACTGAAATGAGAATAGCTGCACCTTCTATCCAACCCGCTTCATGTTCTGACTCATCATTTGCTGAAATAAATTCGAATTATTTTACGCAAAATGAATTATGAATGCAAACTTACAGCCAACTTCAGGACTATAAAAAGAAAGAGCAAGTGAAACAAGTGCACTGACCAACAAAATAATGAGTGTCATATCTTGGAGTGCCTCCCAAACAAGAGTTAGGAAAGACTTTGGCGGATGAGGTGGAATTTCATTTGCACCAAATGCTTCGCGCCTCCTAAATTATTTTGGACTTTACTTAGAATTATATGTCCTTTATTAAATACCTGTGAAGCTCATCTGCATTATTTGGAATTCCATTATTTCCATCAGTTTTCAATCTTTGGCATAATCCCTCAATTCCGCCATATTCGGTGTCAATTTTCTCACGAGCTTCTTCACCTCGATATTCCATAAGTGCCCGTAATTCTTCCAATGAGATGTCATAATCACCAGCTGCGCCTTCTCCCGAGGGCCGATGCCCAGAATCAGGACTCATCTTTTTTCAATTTATTGCCGATTACAATTTTGTATGAATAATCTCTGTTAAAAAGTTGCAAAAATTAGTTAAATTAAAAATAAATAATTTCATTCCCATTCATTCTTTCTATTCTAATTTTTCACTTCACTGGCCTAAATGTTGTTAGATTTTTATTCAATTTTCGAGATAAAAACTTGGCTTCGGATCGGAATCGGGATTGTGATTTTTCAATTAATCTATCTCTCTGCAATGAAACCTACATCGCTGTATATTATGCACTATTTTTGTCTGTTTTTTACTATTTTTTTTTATGTTTATTTATTTTATTTGTTTTGTTCTCTATTTTCTTATTAATTATATAATGCCAACGTAAAAATTAAAAATGCAAATAATTCCTCTTTTAGGTACAGAGAACCAAAACCAAGCCAAAAATCAAACCAAAAATCAAACAGTTCATTTAAAAGTTTTCATTCTCGGTTTGTTTTAGTTATTTTAAGAAAAAATTTTCTAAGCTCACTTTAATTGATAAGATGATCAGTAAAGTAAGGTTGAGTCAGCAAATTTAGTGGATCTTTGATGAGTAAATGCCCTTTTTTGGTAGTTTGTCCAGCCGGATGATAAATAGAATTGGAAACGAATCAAAGGAATTGATGAAAAGGGAAATTGGTTCTCCAACAAATCGCTTAAATATGGTTGTGGGTGGAATTGATCAATCTTCGAAATTAATCAATTTTTGGCCAAAAGGGGTTGGTTGGAAGAAAGTTTGACTGAATTTTAGATCGGTGCAAAAAATGTATGTGTGCCCTGCGGCGTCAGCTGTCACATATAGCTTCTTAGGCTAAGAGGACGGAGTTTTTCCAGTTTTTGGCTGCTGCTGCTGCTATTGATGGTCGATCATTGGCTCATCGTGGCCAAATGCCTGAAAGGGATTGAACTGAACAGAAACAGATGCTTTACATCGGCGAATTGGGCGGCAATAAATGGTTTGGCTAAGATTGACACTTGTGGGCAAGGTTGGCTGCTGATGAATTTGGGAAATGGATCCATAAGTAAATTTGGACGGAGGCATTGAAAATTTTACGAGAAAAATGGCTAAAATAGTTTCGCCTTTCCCGTGTAAAAGTTAAATACCGATCAATCGACCCAAAATTCGCTTCATCTCGGCTAGGGAGAAATGGAGGGGGAACTCAGCCCGGCCAATTTAGTTGGGCGGCTGCCTGCAATTTCCCGAGCTTCTTCCAAAAAGTCCGTCGCTCGTTTGTGGCTGCTTTTTGGGCCGCTCAACGGACCATAAAAATACACACAAAACATTGGGGGGAGGGGGGCAAGGGATGCGAGGAGGAAGGGAGAAGTAAAAAACGAAAACGGCGGCTCTAAAAATGCGGGCGGCGGGTGGTAGAAATGTTCTGCCAGTTGAAAATTAACATATGTCGCCTGCTGCAGCATTGAATGAGGGGGAATGGAGGGAGGAGGGCTCTTTGGCTCTAAAAATTCCAGAGAGAGCGCCAAAGGCTTCATCTTCACGGAATGTAGCCGCTTTGAAAAGGGGAAAGGGCCATTGGATGGGATGAGATGTGCGGTTCCTTCAAAAGAGAATTGAAAAAATGAAGGGAGAGAAATGGCCAAAAGGCGAGAAATAGGCATCACCAAGGAGATAGAGGGAAAAGTGGCCGGGAGGCGGAAAGGACAGACGAAAAAAGGGAATGGCCAAGGGAAAAACGGGGAATGTTGGATGGATTGGATGCAACGGTTGTAATGCATTGGCCTTGCATATTGGCGTGCGACCGTCAGACATGGAAGCATAGGAAAGGAATAAATGACGGAGAAGCCTTCTTCTGCTGCTGCTGCTGTCCAATGGCCAGGTCATTCGATGGCCAAAAAAGCATTGGGGAATGGGGGAAGAAAGTTGGGCCAACAGAGGGGGAGGGAGGGCAGTAGCAGTTGGCGGCTCTCCCTCCTTCCTTCGTTTTGCTGCTAACCGGCCAATGGAGAGAAGAAAGACTTTGGCCCGCTGTGGGAATTTCACCCTGGGATTTTGGGGCCATCGATGGCCGAGACAATGGGCCTGGGCGCTTACGGGTGCATTGAGGTTTGGCCATGGCCGACACCTTGGAAAAGGCTTGGCATTTTCATATTTTCTCAAAAATAGGAGAATTGGGGTGAAGGAAATTGGCCAAAATTGAAATTAGAGCTAGATTGGAAATTGGATTGAATGGATTTGAAATGATTGGAATATTTGGGATAATTCAAAGAGGAATTCATCGGCTGAATTGTCCAATAAATTAAAGGAAGGAAGGATAGAAAATATTCATTATCATTTCATAAATCACCCCCTTGGTTGGACATTGAACATGCCACGAAAATATTCTTCGTTTTGGTATGGCCTGAGGGCGTTTTTTGGATGGAAAATGGAAGGAAGGCGAAATGGTGGGAAAGAGGAGGGAATAAGGAAGGAAGAAGTGAAGGGGGTAAATGGCAAATTGCAGGGCAGTGGCAGGATGAATGGGATTTTTGGGGTGGAATGGAAGGGGGATTCGGGATGAAGAGGGAGGCCGGACGAGTGGAATTGAGGAGGACCTGGCCAAGAAGGACCGCCTGGGGGGGGAGGAGGGGAATGCCCAATATTGAAGGGGTAGTTGGTTGTTTGGCCGATTTGCTTTTCTATTTGGGGAGTGGGGCGCAAAGACAATGGCCAGGCAGCCAGCCGGCAAGAAGGGCATTTATTCAGCCAAAGCATAAGCCCAATTCCTTCCTTCAATCCAATCCCGAATTCCCGCCCCCCCCCCCCCCAACTCAAATAGCCCATCGGCAGACCATTGAATTGGAATTGGCCCTCTCCCCCTTCCTACGTGGATGGTGGCCTCAAGTGCCTTCTTTTTGGTCCTCCATTCAATTCCAACGGTGAAGAGGGGAAGCCGACTGTGAAATTCGAGACGAGATCGAGGAAAGGGCCAAGGGGGAATGCGGGAAGGGCAAAAGACTTTGGGCATTCATTCTCAGGGCCAACGGGGAATGCGGGCTTCCTCTCTATTTCCTCTGCCCGCTCTTCACCTCTTTTTGACTGCCCCTTCCCCTCTGGGCCATCCATCATTGGCCCGACAAAAGTTCCAGGCCCGACGGGGGCCGTTATCTCTTCACTGCCAATTCTGTTGGGAATGGGGGAATGGACTTCCAATTCCAGTTTAGAATGCCATATTTTGACATTATTTCCCCTCTTTATATTTTGTCCCATTCAAAACAGCTGAGAGAAAGGACCGATTTTTGCTAAATTCGGAAATGATGATGAGGAATGGCCCCAAAATTTTTGATAAGGGAAAAAAGTGGAGGGGCACGGGAGGACAGGTAAACGAAAAACAAGGTTTTTGGTGAGCCCATTAAGGCCGATTGGTCTTTTCTCTTATCTGGTCGATCCAATCATTCCGATTTGAGCATCGAATGACGCAAATCGCAATTGGCCGGATCGGTCGGTTCGCGGAATTTTTGGAGTGACAAAAAAGGGGAAAATGGGGGATGGGAATGGAGGACAAGAATGGAAAAAGGGAAGGAGGGAATGGCCCAGGCTATTGAATGAGACCCCCCAATTCCCCCTTTTCATCTCATCCATTGGCCACCGCTTACGAAGGAAAAAAATTGGGCAAAAGCAAAAATGGAAGATTGGAATGAAAGAGAAATGGAAATGAAGGGAAGGACAAGAGCATCAACAGTTTTATGGCACTTAAATGGAGAGGAGGGAATTGTTTTCGGAAGGGCCAAACACGTTTCGAATTATGTTGAATTGGTTGTGGGCGAATTCAATGGACGGAATTTTCGATGACACTTAAATAATGGGAGAAAAAAAACAATTTCGATGGCATTTTTGAGGACAATTATTAATATTATTTTAATTAATTGCTTCATATTTGCGAATTGGAAGGGAACAATGATGGAAAGAGATCATCCTTTAATGGCCAATTCATTCGAATTATTACATTTTGGGACAAATTATATTCCCCTTCATTTTACATCTATCCCACCTTCTACATACTTCTTCAATTTTCCCATTTTCCTTTTCGATGTGCATCTTCTTTCATCCTCAGTTCGACCCTTCCAAATTCAAATGCAATTTGCCGTGTCCAAATCGTTTTTGTGCCGGCCAACCATTCAAATTCAATAAGCCGAAGGGGACAAATTGCGCCTCCCTCTTCCCTTGCCCCCTTCATTGACGTCATCAAAAGGGTTTTTCAGAGGCTTCTGGTGAGCTGAATGCCGCTTTTCCGTCTCTTTTGTCCCAAAAAGGGGAAAATGTGCAAAATACAGACTGAAGAGAAAGAAAGCAAAGGAAATGGATGAATGGATGGGAATGCCCCCGGCGGCAACAGCCTTTGGCAATCAAGAAGGAGGAAAATAGCCACCCATTTGGGTGGTTCAAAAAAGGAGAAAGGAAAGGTTTTGAGGGGAGGAAATGAAGAGGGAAGGTTTTGATAGGGTGCAAATTGGAAATAAAAAACTTGACGGCAAAATATGTAAAAGTTGGATTAGAAAATGAAGAATTAGAGCTAAATTGAGAGAAATAAGAATAATCCAACTTGAAATTATTTAATTTTTTCATTAATCTAATTCCGCCTGTTTTGTGTTTTCGCTTAGAATAATTCCGCCTGTTTTGTGTTTTGCTTAGAATAATTCCGCCTGTTTTGTGTTTTTGCTTAGAATAATTCCGCCTGTTTGTGTTTTCGCTTAGAATAATTCCGCCTGTTTTGTGTTTTCGCTCAGAATAATTCCGCCTGTTTGCTTAGAATAATTCCGCCTGTTTGCTTAGAATAATTCCGCCTGTTTGTGTTTTCGCTTAGAATAATTCCGCCTGTTTTGTGTTTTCGCTTAGAATAATTCCGCCTGTTTTGTGTTTTTGCTTAGAATAATTCCGCCTGTTTTGTGTTTTGCTTAGAATAATTCCGCCTGTTTTGTGTTTTCGCTTAGAATAATTCCGCCTGTTTGTGTTTTCGCTTAGAATAATTCCGCCTGTTTGTGTTTTCGCTTAGAATATTCCGCCTGTTTGTGTTTTGCTTAGAATAATTCCGCCTATTTGTGTTTTCGCTTAGAATAATTCCGCTTTTTTTTTGTCTTTCATCTAAGTTAATTCCGCCTATTTGCATGTTTTGTATTTCATCTAATTATGCCTGTCTTATGTTTTTGCACTAATTCCACTTGTTTGGCCCAAACATTTAATTCCGCCTGTTTACAATTAATGCCGCCCTGTTTGGCCAAACAAAATTATAATTCGGCCTCTTTTGTATTTGAACTTGCGCATGTTTTGTGTTTCATCTAATTCCGCTTGTATTCTAATTTTGATTTTTGTGCTTCTGTATATTTGAATTTGATTTAGCTTCAGGAAAAATATTTTGACAACTCTTCTCCTCTCATTGACCCTCCGTTCAATTCATTGGCAATTTGAAGATTGACGGCCTTCCTTCATTCCAATCTTTAGAAGGGGTAATTGCCTTTTGCCTTGGAAGAGGAACATATTGGCTGCCTGGGGGGAGAAAGAAGAGGAATGGGATTGATTTGATCGTGCGCAATTCTGGCGAAAAAACGCGTATTCAATCGTCATTTCCCCCGGCATTCCATCTTCATCTTCAACCACAACATTTGCGCCTCTTCCTCTTAAATTTGCCGGTTGTTTTGTCTGATGGTTCATCTCATCAGTCGATTTTATATTCTTTATTTTTTATTTGATTGCCCTTTTTGTCGCAAAAAGTTAAATAATAAAATTGCGCGTGCCTTCTTCATTATTCGGCCCAAATAATGTAATAAATTTTTATTCCATAATATTCCAATTTACCCCAATTCTCGAGGATGGTTCAACTATCAAAACAAACCCTCCATTTAATTTGCCGAATATTATACCAAATCCTTTTTTAGCCCAATTTTTGCCCTATTTGAATTCGGCGAACAGCGCAAAGGAAGGAACAAAAAAGGAGGGAAAAGGACCACTGATCACCTGCTGAGAGTCCTAAAAACTCCATTAAAATCCATTTGCCCTCTTTCAATTCACCCACTTTCCAACATTATTTGCGACCTTCATTCATTCAATTTATTCCTCCAAAAATGTTGGCTTCTTCATATTTGCACATTGTTTCCCTTTTTTGCCTCATTTCTTTCATTCACGCCGCCTATCGGAAGAATTATGTGGTTGAAAGGAGCGAAAGTTGGAATGGACATTTATATTTGGTGCGCGAAGAGCAGCCATTCTTTCGAGTTTATCATGAGCCGCACACAAAGGTGGGGGAAAGGATTGGCAATATTTGAAGATGGGGGATGGGATTAAGGTGGTCAGGGATAATCCGAATGCGGGCAAATTGAACCCAATGCAATCCCAATTGATGGAGGAACATGGAAGTGATCAAAGGTTACGGTTGGCAGCAGAATTTTGGCGAGAACACAACAAACAGCTGGAGGGAAAAAGGCAAAAGAGGATGGGAATGGCCGAAGGGATTGAACCGGCACAAATGCCGATGGACGATCCAAAAGCATTGGGCGATTTTATGGCCAAAGGAAAGGGTGGAATGGGCCGAGAAGGCCAAGAAATGGGGGAAATGGGACCGATGGAGGCACAATCAATGAATAATGGGCAAGGAAAGAATTTGGCAATGGAAGTGTTGGAAAGGAACCAAAATAGGTGAATTTGGGACAAACTGGATGAATGTTGAATTGTCAAAAAATAGATCTTCCGCCAAATTTGGCCATCATCATTTGCCAACGGGCGAACAAAAGGACACGGCAACGTGGCCTTGGCAACTTTGGTGCCATAAAAACAATAATAATATATTTTTGAATAATTTAATAGGCCATTTATGCCCTGCCTTACGCTGGAATGTGTTTGCCCATTGTTTAGGGGTGATTTGATTTATTCCCTTTATTCACAACATTCGGGTATTTAGGCAAAGTGAAAGGCAATTCATGCATTTTGCCCAATGGAAAGCCGTTGAAAAAGGCAATTCGCAAGGAATTTCGCACATATTCCCCCGATGAATTGGCCCTTTTTGTGGAAGTGATGCGTCGATTCAAATCCAGTGGCCTTTATTCCAGGCTGGGAATGATCCATCGACGTTCCGGGGTCCATTCCGGCCCTTCATTCTTTCCATGGCATCGAGAATTCTTGAAAAGGTCTTCACACGGGGTAGAGGAAACAAATTGCCCCAAATTCAGATTGGAAATCATCTTTCGGGCCATCCATCCAGAGAATACGGTTTTACCCCTTCCAAAAATGCATTGAATCTTTTATTATAGGAACCTATATTGGGCCTTCCATATTGGGACAGCTCTTTGGATGGGTAATCCTAGTATATTTTGAGGACTTTTGGCACTTTTCAGGGATTTGCCTGCACCCGAAGATTCAATTATTTTTAGCCAATTTGTTCGTCATCATTCTTTCAATTTTTCCATTAATACTCCATTCATTTTAAGCTCCTCGGTGAACCGGATGAATCCGGTTTTGTAACCACCGGATTGTTCGCCAATTGGACCACAATGGATGTATGTTAATTTCCCACCAATTCCACCTCACATTCATATTTTCCCATTTCCACAGGGTCGACATTCATTCCAACGAATGTTCGGTGATCAACCGGATGGTCATAATTGAATTTGAATGGATTCAAAAACCATTCCAACATTTTCAGGTGAATTCTTCAACGATGCCCGAATTGATTTTGTCCTCTCGCAAAATGACGTGAATCGAGTGTTGGCATTTTCGTTGCCCCTTCAAGTCCATCCATTTCCATTCCCCCCCCCCCCCCCCCTATTCATTTTTGATTTTAGTCTTGTTTGAATTATTCAATGGATGATCGTTATTTGGAATATTCCCACGATTATGTTCATTATTTCATCAGTGGGGATATGCAAGAAAGGTTCAGTTCCAGCAATGATCCAATTTTCTTCATGCATCATGGCAATATATTACTCGAGAATATTCCAAATTATTTTTTATTAAAGGTTTTGTGGATTCTATTTGGGAAATGTGGCGCCAAAAGAAGCAGAATCGGCTTCAACGTGAAAGGGAATATCCCAGGGATGATGGGGAATGCATGCCGGAATGGCATTTCTCCTATGCCTATATGCCATTGTTGCAACCACTTCGAAATATGGATGCCCTCTCCAACAATTATACTGACCATATGTACGAATATGCCCCCAGGCCAAGTTGCCAAGAGAATGGCCGATCCGAAGAATGCGGAAATACCGAGTGAGGGAGGAAGGGGGAATTGAAAAAATTACAAAATAAATTGAAGATTCCTTTGGTGCGATACTCGAACTCATCTCGGCCATCCAGTTTGTTCGGCAAAAGTCAAACCCGGCGGAAATTGCAAAGGATTTGAGTGGTCAAATGAAATTTGCTACAAAGGAAAATGCATGGATGGTCGATGCAGCCGATTTATGGAGGAAAAGGAGGAAAGGACGAAAATGGACACTGCCAAGGAAAGATGGAATTCAGATAGTTTCATGCGCCGTTGAATAATGTTTGGATGAACCCTAAACATGTACCCGCCAATTCACATTTTTATTCAAATTAATTTTGCTGGTGATATTCCAAATTTGCTTTAGAACTCATAATCCGCTCCTCATTTGAATATTTTGTTTATTTGTTGTCGAGTGGCCTTTTTCAAATTAAATTAAATTTAAGCCAATTTTAAATGTAATTTAATATTATTTTATTAAAATTTTACTTCAATTATTGCCCCAGGGCAAAAAATGGACATTTTCATGTCCTTCATTTTCCCCTTCCTTTTATTTAATATCAATTTCAGTGCCCTCAATCCATCCTCAATACAATACCACTTCCCCAAATTCAAAACATTCCATGGGATAATCAAAAAATGGTTGCTAATTGGTCTCCTATTCCCGTTTGCCATTTGCCTTCATTCCCCCTCCAAATTCCATTCCATTTCAACCTATTTTCCCCTTAACCCCTCTTTGGCCCTTTCCCACGGGCTCAATTTCCCAAGCACAAATTTGTAATGGCAAAATGAATGAATTTTGTCCCCGAGAACACGCAGGGAGGACATTCTCCCCATCTCACGGGCGAAATGCTTTTTTGGCCCAACCCAGGGTTTTGCCTTCGCCCCGCATCGATGCCGCCAATTCAATCCCCCTTCTCCCCCTCTGTTGTGAGTATTGTTGGCCAAAAGGCGGTGGCCGCATGCAAATCCCATTTGGGGCAAAATTCGATTTCGCCGAATTTCAAGCCAATTCAATTTCCGGGTGGCGGCGGCAATCAACGGCAAATGTTGAAAGGGAAAAGTCGTTGGCAAAACTGCCCATAAATCCATTCACATTCCACACTCCCCCCCCCTTTTTTCCCTTTCATCCATTCCTCACACTAATTCTGCTAATTTTCCATCCCCATAACTCCATATGCCTTCCTCCCCCTTTCCTCCTTTTCAATAATTCATAATTTCCATCCAACAAATCCAACTTGTTGTGTTTGTCCCCTTGGCGATCTTCCAGCCTTTTACTCCATTCTACATTTCCCCCCTTTGTCCCTTTTTCCCTTTGTTCGTCCGGATGTCGCCGCCGTCAAGATTTTTTGGCCCAAGGCAATGGGCGCAGTCGACGAATTCCCCCAGGGTCCGAGCAGCCGAAAAACATTCCGGCATTCGTTTTCCCCATTCCAACTTTGGAGGCCCACAAAAAAAAGAAGGATTTGGCAGAGGAGTTAATTCCCCTCCCCAATTCCATCCCATCACTTTCTTCCCTCCTTTTTTGGCTCATTTAGCTTTCGATTCGGGTTTGGAGCCAAAAAATCCAAAACTAATGGGAAATGAGGAAGAACGAATTAAATTGGCCAATTTGTTTAGGGTGGAATTCTCGTGGGGATACGGAAAGGGAGGATGCAAGCAAATCTTGGGTCGGGTGAGGCCAAAAAAGGGGTGAATAGATGGCGGCGCCCATAAAAGGGCTAATGAAGTGAATTCTTTCTCTCTTTTCGGAAAATCCTCTTGGGGGTCATCGCCTTGTGAAAAGGGGGAATGTGGCCAACAAAAACAAATCGACAAAAATTCGTTCAATGCTTTTCCGACATAAATTTCAACCAAAGGCTATAATTTGTGAGGTGCCAGCAGTCTTTTCGTCAATATCCGCCGATTGGCACATTCCACGCATTTTCCTTCCCAAAAAATTCCCAGCCGAATAAATCGCCGTCCACCCCGGATCCCCTTGGGGATTTCTGGCATCCGCCAACTCCCCTCCCCCCCCCCCCCCCTTTCACCCTTCAACCATTTTTTCCAACAGCCAATTCATCCATCCATTCATCCAATACAATTCTTCCTTCTATTCCCCCATTTGGCCTCATCATCCGCCAATCCAAACTTTCGTCACTTTTCCTTCCAAATTTGGCCAAATGGTTAATATTCCTTTGTTGAACCGGGATTCGGAATGGCTTCGCCAATGGATCGACCAAAAAGCCAGCCAACCCGAAATTCAGAAAAAGCTTGTCCTTGTCGTTGTCAGCATTGCCCTTTTGCTCGACAATATGCTTTATATGGTGAATGAATTAATTGGAATATTGGGAACTTCACTTTAAAATTGATATGCCAATTTAATTTTAATTCCACTTCAGGTTATTGTACCAATAATTCCAAAATATCTTCGCGACATTCATGCCTATGAGGTTGTCCTAAAATGGCAATAATCATTCAAAAATATAATATTATTTTAAGGTTGAATATATTGGCTACCATAATGAGAGTCGAAGGGCAAGTCCCCCTTTCCATTTAATTCCCGCCATATTCCTTCCATTTCAGTTGGCCAATGGGTCAATTGTTGTGCGAATGATTGGAGGCCAAATTGACTATTTGGACGAGGAGATTGAATTGGGATGGCTTTTCGCCTCAAAAGCACTTTTACAAATTTTCGTGAATCCATTTTCTGGGTCAGTCCCACTCTTTTGGCAGAAGACAATTGAGTATTGCCAATGAGTGTACCTACATTTTGGCCCATTGCTCATTGAGGCAATTGCCAATTTGGGAAGGCGATATACCATTGGAAAGCCCTAAATTTCCTCTAAAAAGTGGCACTAAAATTATTATGAAATTCACCTTTTAAATTCAATTATTCGTCCTTTAGTATAATAAATCCGAATTTTTTGAGGAAAAGCCGCTTATTTTTCAAATTATATTAAATTTTCAAAAAATAATTAAGCCACTTTTTAGAGGACATTTAGTGTTTTCGAATGACATATATTTCCCTATTGAGATATGGCCAAAAGAATGTCCCAGGTACACAATTGGCAATACTCATCAGTCAATTGTCATATTTGCTACTTTCCACATCAAATTCCTCCCTAATCAGTTTCATCATCGACCGAATTGGCTATGAATTGCCGATGATCATTGGACTCATCGTGATGTTTTTCTCCACTGCCATTTTCGCCCTTGGCCGTAGCTATGGTGTCCTTTTCTTCGCCCGTTCACTCCAAGGCTTTGGATCGGCTTTTGCGGACACTTCTGGTCTGGCAATGATCGCAGATCGATTCCAG
Organism: Pratylenchus scribneri; assembly: GCA_030063045.1. Taxonomy (NCBI): domain Eukaryota; kingdom Metazoa; phylum Nematoda; class Chromadorea; order Rhabditida; family Pratylenchidae; genus Pratylenchus; species Pratylenchus scribneri. The sequence continues at coordinate 3,379,196 of JAQSEB010000114.1, read as the reverse complement.
GAGGAAAGTGAACGGTCGGCGGCATTGGGCATTGCTTTGGCTTTCATCTCATTTGGATGCCTTGTTGCTCCTCCATTCGGCTCCGTCCTCTATTCGTTGGCCGGAAAACCTGTTCCATTCCTTATTTTGGCATTTGTGTGCCTCATCGATGCTTTCATGGTTTTTTGGGTGATTCAGCCAAGGGCAAAGGGGACAAATGCCCGAAATCCGGAGACGGGCGAAAGATTGCAGGGAACACCAATGTGGCAGGTTGAATTCAAACATTCAATTTCATATTATTATTGGCCCATTCATTTTAGCTTTTCATGGACCCATTCATCGCAGTATGTTCCGGTGCCCTGATTATGGCAAATATTTCACTTGCCTTTCTCGAGCCAACCATCACAACGTGCCCCCAACAATCATTTATAAATTCATTCATTTTAATTTGATTTAAGTTGGATGGCCGAAACAATGCCAGAAACGCCTCCCTGGCAAGTTGGTATGATTTGGCTTCCGGCCTTCTTTCCCCATGTCCTCGGCGTCTATGTCACTGTTCGCCTTCTGAAGCGTTATCCACAACAAAGTTGGCTGTTTGCGGCCATTGGCCTAAGCATGGAGGGCATTTCCTGTTTGGTTGTCCCATTCATGGGCAGTGTCCTCCAATTGGTCGTTCCACTTTCCACAATTTGTTTTGGTATTGCCCTCATCGATACCAGCCTTTTGCCAATGCTCGGTTATTTGGTCGACACTAGACACGTTTCTGGTTGCCATTTTTGCCACTTTTTTGTGTTAAAATCCCCCAAAATTATTAAGTTTATGGTTCGGTCTATGCCATTGCCGACATTTCCTATAGTTTGGCATATGCCTTTGGGCCAATTATTGCCGGAGGCATTGTCAATACGATGGGCTTTTTGGCGTTGAATATTTTCATTTGGTTGAATTATTCATTTTTGGGTTAATTTTGAATTCATTTTTAGTGTTTTGAATCTTGGATATTCGCCCCTTTTGAATATGTTGAGGAAAGTTTACGGTTATTCGGAAGTGGATGGAACGGGGATGGCAACCCAAAATGCTATTGGGGAAGGTGGCGGTCAGAAACAAATGAGGAATAGAGGGCCAGAAAGGCCACCGCCTCCATCAAAACAGGTTCAACCATAATTGGATGGAAATGCGGCATATCATTCATTTTAGGAACAACATCAATTGGCCAATAATTGGGGCGAAGGAGGAAGGGCAGATGAATGGAATCAATGGAATGGATATCAGCAACAAAGCAGCACTGCATTTGGTGGTGACGCCGATGCTACAAATCCATTCCAACCTTCGCAAACATCAAATAATGATCCGTTGAATCCACAATGGTGATTGATATTCCCCATCAATTGTTTAGGCCAATTTTATTTTTATTATTCAATTCTTTTCTTGATTCAATATTCAATTCCCTCATCCAAATTCCATTCCATCCTCCTTTGAAATGTCATTTTCTTTCGTCCCAATTTCATTCCCCCGGCGACCAACTGGGCATTTTCCCCATTTCCAAATTCTCATTTTTTCAATTCCTTTTTCCACCTTTTTTTTTTCGCCTTTTGTTGTCCTTCTGGCCCAAAATCGTCGTTTGAAAGAATAAAACAATTTTGAATGAAAAAATTCGTCGTTTTTTTGTGCCAAAAATGGACCAACAAAAATTGTTCCAAAACAATTTATTTTTAACCGAATATTTTCACAGCAAATTTTTGTAATTTATTAACAGAGAAATGGGCGGCCAAATTGGTGAAATGAAAGTTCGAATGGAGGAGGATGGATTCATCGACGAGAAGGAAAAAATGCCAAAAGAAGGTGGGAAAAAGGTGAAGGACAAAAAGGGAGAGGAAAAGACGGAATTGGAATGGTATGAGGTTTGTTTTTTGGAAGATGTCCAAATTAATTTGACTTAAAATTGCTTCCAAAGTTTCCTTTGCCAAAACCGCCAATTCCCGAATTGAGTCACACTTTGAGCCGTTATTTGGAATATTCGTCCGTTTTGGCCCAAACTTATTCATTGGATTTGGAAAGGACAAAAAGATGTGTGAAGAAATTTGAAGAAAATATTGGCCAAAAATTACAACAAAAATTGGTGGAATTGGCGGAGAAGGAACAAAATTGGGTGAATATTCCCTTGGGCCATTTCATCAAATTTCCCTCAAATAAATTAGATCAATCATTTTTGGTTGCCTGAAATGTATTTGCGCCAACGAATTCCACTTCCGTTGAACTTCAATCCGGCCTACATTTTCCCTCGAAAACATTTCCTCAATGAGAAGGATCAAATTGAGTTTGTCCATCCACCCCCCCCCCTCCCATTCAATTTTAAACCTTTTTGAGTTATGCCGCTTGGCTTGTCCGTGGATTTCTCGACTTTAAAATGCGCGTTGATCGGTCAGTATTTCAAATGAATTTTCCCTCCCTCCATTTCATTTTAAGAAAGCAAATTCCACGTGAATCTGTGCCCGATCGTTTTTCGGGCCTTGGGAATGTGAAAATGTGCATGGACCAATATGGTACCCTAAAATTATTGTCCCCTCCATATATTGCCATTTTTGATTAGAACGTATTCTGAATAATTATCGGCAACCGGGCGAAGAGGAGGATATTCTAATGGATCGTCGAATTTGCGTTAATTTTTTTGAGAATGGAACCATGAATGGCAATTTGAGGAAGGAGGAACATATTTTGGTGCTCAGCCATTCCCAAGCATTTGTGCTTTTCACTCAATTGGATGATCGACCAATTCCCGCCCCAAAAATTGCCGAAAATTTGATCAAAATTCGCCTCATGTCCAAAAATAGAAGTCCAATAGCCGTTGTGCCTTTGGGCGCAGCGAGCACAGGGCAAAGGGGAAGGGCGGCACAGTTTTGGGCGGAAATGGTCAAAGGCAAGTTGGAATATTAGTAATTTATGAAGTAAATTATGTAGAATGCGTTAATCAATGTTCGCTTGATTGGGTTCGAACCTCCGTTTTTGTACTTTGTTTGGACGAAAATGAAAATGAAGAAAATGATGATGAAAAATTGATGTCAAATCAGGAGAAGGATGGCCTTCAAATGCTCCATGGATTCGGCGCAAAAAGAAATGGCCTAAATCGTTGGTTTGATGCCACAATCCAAGTTAGAATGAATGAATGGTCTCCACTCATTCATATATTTATTTTCATTCGCAGTTAATTGTTTCGGCCAACGGTTGTTGTGGAATGTGCATTGAGCATAGTGTGGCCGAGGGAATTGTCTATATTAAAATGACGGAGGAAGTGATTTCATTTGCCAATGAAAATTGGGCCAAAAGGCATCATCAAAAAGAGGAGGAAGAAAACAATTTAGCGTTGATTGCTCCGGAGCCAATGCCCCTGAAATGGACAATAACCAAAAATGCTTTGAATATGCTTGAGGCACAAATCACTGAATTTGACCAGTCATTGCCAATTTTTGTTCTCAATTAAATTAGCCCCAAACACAGAATGGCTAATGACCTCCAATTGCGAGTGCTAGAATTCACTGGCTTCGGCAAAAATGCAATCAAAGGATGGCGAATTAGCCCAGATGGATTTGTGCAATTATCCATGCAATTGGCCCATTTTAAGTGCTCATTTTAACTCATAATATTCATCACCAATAAAATATGTTATTGAGGTTGCATGGTTATTTGGTGAGTTCCTATGAATCGGCTACAATGCGGCGATACCGTTTTGGAAGAGTTGACAATATTCGGGCAGCCACTCCAGAGGCATGGCCCTCTTTTTTCTCTTCCATTTTCACTTGTTTCAGGCCCTGGAATGGGTGAAGGCAATGGAAGACAAAAGGGAACAAAAAGTAATTGGGGAAAGGCAAATTTGTGTTGAAAGCATGGCTAATTTATAGAGGGAGGAGCAAAGGGCACTTTTTTTGAATGCCGCTAATAAACAGGCATTAACGACACGGGAGAATGTGACTGGCCAAGGAATTGACAACCATTTATGCGCTTTAGAAGTTTTGAGCCGTCAATACGATGGCAAAGATGAAGAAACAGAATTGTTTCGGGAGCCAATGTGGAGTGAAATGATGCGTTTTCCTCTTTCAACAAGTCAAGTCAGTTCTTGAAAGGTAATGGTCCGTCAAAATGGATGTAATTGTGCAGGTGACTACATCAAATTCTGTGGAGTTTCATGATTGTTACCTTTGCTATGGTCCAGTAGTGAGAGATGGATATGGATGCGCCTACAATATTCAACCGGATCGGATGATGTTATCCAATCCAAATTACATAAACAAATTCAAATTGAATTTCAGTTTCGCCATTTCTACTTGGAAGTTAGACCCGAGAACGAATTGCGATGATTTTCGAGAAAAAATACGCGAATCGTTGAAAGAAATGCAGCAATTATTAGAAAATTGATTAGGGATATTATGCATTTAATTTGTCGAAAAAATTATTATCTTTTTCTCCTTTAGGCCATATAACTTGGCCAAATCAGCCTCAGGCCTTTAAGTTTCTTTTCCACTTATATTAGTCCTAGACCTATACTCATGCTTGGCCCTAGACCTCTAGTTATGGCCAAGTTATAAAAAGATTATTTTTTCGACACGAAAATTTTTAGAATTTTATTTACTTTTTTCGACATTTTAAATACAGAATTTTTTATTTCCCATTGATTTGATTAGTGCCAAATTATGTAAAACTTTTATTGATCTCATTCACATTATTCACTCACATCCATTCAAATCCCACATGCAAAAATAATATTTGTATAATCTCATCAACAGCAGATAAAATAAAATCAATTTAATTATTTGTATTCAACATTTTTGATGGATAATATCGACAAAATAACGTCAATAAGAGAAAAGGAATCTAATCGGAATTTCAACGTTGGTCAAGGAAAAAACCAAAATGAACAGAAAAAGAAGAAAAAGAAGGTAAATGAATCATTTTTATATTAAATTTATCCAATTTTTAGAAGAAATTGAGGCCACCACCCCCACCCTTACGTACACAAAAGAGGGATGAAGTTGAATTAACCGTTGATTCAGACAAATTTTCCAATGATGCAAAAAGAAAGGAACAAATCGAACAATTACGGTTTGTATTTTTCCAATCCAATTTAACAAATTCTGCTTTAAGCACCATTTCCGAACGATTTTCTAGTCTTGTTAGTGGGGATGGTTTCAAGGTATCATTTCATTCAATCAATTAATGAATTATATTGTTCCATTCAGTGCGCACGGTTTGGAGCAACATTCATTTCGCCATCAAATGAAATTCATTGCAAAAATGATGAGGATTCAAGTGAATCGAAGACAAAACCATCAACCGAATAAGAATCAATGGATGGAAGGAAAATAATGTTTTATTTATTTATTTATCGAATTTGATATTCATATCTCGCGTGTTTACAAAGTACATATTTTGTGTTTATTTTGCAAAAATGAATGATGAGATAAACATTGATTGCATATTCTTTTCGGAATTTTATATAATATATAATCCGTTTTACATTTTTCACAAAAAAAACTCCTTGGCTTTTTCTAGGGATTTTTAGCTCTTGGGACTTGCACATCCTAAGGGCAACTTTTTAGCGCGCATTCAGGAAAACTATACGTTTTTTGATTGGGGTTTGGGTTTGGGCCGAAACCGGTTTAAAAACCGGTTTGCCCAGGTAAAACTTTTTTCCTTGGACCTCAATCGATTTGAAACCAAAAAAAGGCACCTCCCCAGAGTGTGGGCTTCATTTTGATATATAGGTTTGGGGGTCTACCATGGCCAGGTTTGGCCATAAAATTCGACATTTGGGCCAAGGTCGGGTGCGCGAGTATGAAATAGGTTTGGAACTTTTTTCTGAGTTGAGATAGAAGTGCGCGGTAAAGAGCAAAGTTGTAGAGCTCGACGAGGCGAATTCAATGGTATATTGCGCGTGTTGTGAAACCAAACCGGTTTCGAGATATAAGCTTAAACCGGTTTAAAAAATTGAAAAATACAAGGCGAGCGAAGCGAGCCGTCTAAAACTTGAATAAAAAACCTACTGGGGTACCTTAAAGCGCCCCGCGCTTTTTCCGCAACGGAAGCATGCCTTAAACCAGTGGGGCTCTGCCCCACTGGTTTATCAAATATAATAATAAATGGATGTGATGATCAATCAAAAATCAAAGAAATGTGGTACAAGTGATTATAAAATGAAGGCAACAACAAAATATAAATAATTAGCGGGGACGGGGAATTCGGCTTGATTGAGGCTGATGATTTGTTTTGTCATTTTGTTGCATTGAAGCATTCGATTGGATGGAAGTTGGGTTAATCATTGATGTTGCAAATGAAGGAATCGGCAGATTTGAAGTAGAAGCATTGTTGTCATTGTTTTGTTGGGCTGAGCTGGCGGCCATCAAAATATCCCGATAAACTTTGGAAGCAGATGAAATATTGTTTGCGATATTATTGTTTTGCTGGGATTGCGGTGAATTGGTGGCCATCAAAATATTCCGATAAACTGGCATTATCTGAAAATTGTTGTGTTCATCATGGTCATCTCGTTCAAATATTTGCTTCAGCCGTTGTAGGAATTCAGTTCGAAAATAGTGCCTCCTTTGATTTACATCATAAAACTTGACGGCTGGGGAATTTAGGAAGTGAACTTCCCTTCCCTTAAAAGCAAAAAATAATTTCTTCGACTTGGAATCCCCCCTCTCCCCCTACTATTCCAATATTTTTAATAAATATAAAAATTTACCGCTGCGGCAATATTGTTCCATGCATTTTGATCATCGTCCACCTCCATTCTCATGTCCATCTGATCAATTGTTGGATTATTCTCCAAGGATGGAATCAAAAGCGCAAAACATTCAGGCAAATTCATTTCATTTGATGATTCGCCGCCGCCTTTTTGCTTCTTCAATATTTGACTTCCTTCCTTCAAAATATTCGCAGCCGAATCCAACATACCTTTGAAAATTGCCAAATTACTCTTCATTTTAATTATATTCCATACATTGATATTTATTTGGCGATGTTGATCTGAACATTGTCAAAATTGTCTCAATTGTTTGTTCTTCATCCAGCAATACGAAATTAATGCAAAAATCAGCAACATTTACAATTTGGGATTGTTCATGAATTGCGGATGTTGGCAAATTGAATGAATTGAGGAGCCATTCCCGAAAATAAAGAAGACTCCATCCTGCTGGACTTGTTCCCGGTTTTTTCTGACGATAAATAACAATTGCTGAAAATAATAATTTTGCATTTATTTATTATTAATGGTTGGTTACTTCGATTTGCCAATTTCGATAATGCGGCGGGTGATGGTGCCGTTGTTCGTGTTGAATTAGTTTGAGATGGAAGAGGAAGAGCAATCCCTAAATTTGCTATTGATTTTATTTTGGATGTTATTATCGCTAACCAGTAGTCGGTTGATTGTTTTTTGCTGTTGAAGTTGAACAAGATGATGTTGTAGCAATTCCGACATTTTGAGCCAAAAGTTGATCCAATGTTTGTATCTTACCCATGTCGTTGTTTTCCTGCTTCTTCTAAATTTCATATGATTATTTATTTATTTATTTAATATTATTTTATTTACCTTTGCTTTTAATGGAAATGCGAATCGTTTGACTCCTGTCACTTTGCCGTTCGTTTTCACATGGTCTTTTGGGTCAAAATGATCAAAACAAATTAGAGCTTTTTGTTTGTTGAGTGTGCCCGATTTTGTATCAATATTCAATAGGAGGCAATAACGAACAAAGCGAGAAATGTCTGTTGGAAATGGCACTCCAGTCTCAGGAGTATTAACTTTGTTGCAAGCCGGACATGACATTTATTTAATTTATCCAATTTTTCTAAAAAATTATGTGTTTTTTTTGTTTGGTAAATTATAAATTTTTAATATTCGTCTACAAATAAGTAAAAATGGAGTGGATTAATTGAAAATCGATTTCAAAAGATGAATTTTTGCTAAATTTTTTATCATGTTTCGAAACTAATTAGGATCAAAAAACATGCTTTGCTTTAGATCAGCAGGAAAAAACAAAAAAACATTATTTATTGCTTTTTTCTTTGTAAATTGATGTAAAAAATAAAAATCGATGGTGGTTGGTGATGGTGGTGGTGGCTATGGCTAGGGAGGCTTAGCTTAACGGTTAACGCTTAGCTTAGCTTATAGGCCAATGGCCAAGAAAATTGGTTTGGATAAAATGTCAAACTTTTTACAAAAAAAAATTTTTGAATTTATTATATCGCTTGAGGGTTGAGGCTAGGGGCCCGCTAGGCTTGATCTTGATTGATTGATTCACGTGATGTGGAATATGCTCAGGAAAAATAACCAAAACAAAAATACACTTAAATTATATTTTATTTATCTGCTGATGGAATCTAAAATTTAATTATTTTTAGATAATTAAATTAGATAATGTCTGCTAAAACAAAGACAAAGGAAAAGGATACTCCATCTTCAAGCAGCAATAATGTAAGTGCTAATGAAAGCACATTTGACAATCTTGATACTTCTATCTCAGCCAAAGAAGCTCCATATGTGAGGAATTTAATCCACGATTAATAAAATAAATTTCATTTTGTTTGCAGGGCACAGATTATGCAAAGAGTGGAAGAGCAAAATGCAAAGGATGTAATGAACTTATTCCAAAGGTTTTGCGTGTCTAATATTTATTTATATATGGCTAATTTAAGGGAGTTTTGCGAATGGCAGTTCGATATCAATCAAAATTTTTCGATGGATTTCAGGAAAATTGGTTTCTTAAATTGATTTTAATTAATTATTATATCATTTATAAAGGCACCACTTTGAATGTTTTTGGAAGAAAAGTCGCAAAAATGACATAAATGAGGCATCAATTCGAGGAATGGAGTGGTTGAAATGGTCGGACCAGGAACAAATCCGTCAACGCATTGAAGAGCTTAAATGTAATTTATACATAGTAAAGTTTAAATTCCAAAATTAATTTAGCATCTGGAAGTGGCAGCTATACGCCCAAATCAGCAGCAGTTAAAGTGGAACATGCAAAAACGGGCGCAGGAAAATGTTTTATTTGCAAGGAGAAAATTGAAAAGGGCCAAATTCGAATTTCAAGCCGAGCTTCATTTCATCATGTCAAATGTTTTGCAGATCAGAAATCATTCCAGAAGAGTGCAGACGAGTATTTCAATTTTAATATATTTTAATTTTTAATGAATTTAGATTGGTTGGTTATGATGAATTGGAGGAAAAAGAACGGGCCCAATTGGATGAAATGTTCCCCAAAAAGCAAATGAACACCGCAGAGTATAAATTATTTATTAAATTTATTTAATTAATTAATTTGAATAGGAAGAAACGTAAACTTGAGTCCATTGATGAAAATGGTGAAGAGAGTCAAACGCCAGTGAAAAAACCGAAAGAAGATGGAAATGACAAAGATTTGAAGAAAACATTGAAGGTTAAAAATTAATCAACAAATAAATAAGCAAATAATCATTTTTAGAAACAATCGGAAGTTCTTTGGGAGACGCGTCAAGCATTGAAGGATAATGTTCAAAAAGAAGACATGGAAATGGTTTTGAATTTGAATGGAGGTCATAAATCGAAAAAGGATGGCATCGAAGGAATGGTTGACAAATTGGTGGACATGATCGTTTATGGACCGCCGGAAAAATGTCCGGAATGCGATAATGGACGGCTGAGTTACAAGTTAGCCAATTTTAATTTATTCAAATAAAATAAAAATATTTAGAACGGACATTCATGCATACAAATGTTCTGGGAATGTTTCGGAATATGCTCCCTGCCTTTACACTTCTCGCAATCCGGAGCGCACAAAATTCTATATTCCAAAGGATATGAAGGAAGGGAATGCTTTTTTAAAGAAATTAAAATCTCCGGTAATTAACAAATGTTTTTTATTAATAAATAAATCTTAAAGATTCTTCCCGAACGAGTTTATCCACCAGGGGCACTTGAAGAAATGATGGCCAGTGGGTCAAAGGCATTCAAAAAACTTGATTTTGTTTCAAAACATGGGTCGACTTCAAATGGAAAAAGTGGAAAATCATCGAATGATGGGCAAAAATTGGTGGTAAAACATGGAAATGTGGTCGATCCAAAATGCACAGTGGCCACAAACAGTCACGTTTATGTTGATCCGGAAACAAGTAAAAAGGGGGGAATATAACTAAAATAATAAACTAATTTAAAGAGCGTCCATGGCAAGCAAATTTGACGGCAATGGATATTTCCACCGGCAGGAATTCATATTATAAATTGCAAATTGTCAAGGATGATCATGATGAAGAGTAATTAATTTATTATTAAATTAAAAATAATTTATTTAATTCAGATTCTATCTTTTCCGTTCATGGGGCAGAATTGGAACAATTTCGGGTGGTTCAAAAACGGAAGATTATGGAGATGATTTGGAAAGATGCAAAGAGGATTTTGAGCATCATTTCTTGGATAAAACCCAAAACACGTGGGAAGATTATATTGGAGGAAAATTCAGAAAAGTAGCCAGAGGAATGGACGTTTTGGAAATTGATTACAGCAGCAAAAAGGTAAAAATATATTTGGGAAAATTATAAATTATTATTAAGGAGGATAAAAGAAAGCAAAAATTGGATGTGAGTGGTTCAAGATCGAAATTGGCAAAGGAAATCAAAGAATTAATTTCGATGGTTTTTGACATCAACACATTGACGGATACAATGAAAGAATTTGAGGTAATAAATTAATTAATTAAAAATGATATTATTTTTGGTTAATAGATTGATATGGAAAAAATGCCACTTGGCCGTTTGTCACGAAATCACATTCTGAAGGCCTATAAAGTGCTCACCGAATTGCAACAAGTTTTGGAGAAACAACAAAATCAACAAAATGAGGAAGTGATGGAAGTTGTGCCAAAACATCAATTTATTGATTTCACCAATCGATTTTACACTTTAATTCCACATGCCACCGGATTGGCCACTCCCCCGCTGCTCAATAATCTTCAAATTTTGAGGGTAAAAAATGAGGGAATTTTGAATGAAAATATTTAATAATTTAGGAGAAAACACAAATGTTGGATTCACTTTTGGAAATTGAAATTGCATTCAACATTATTACAAAGGATTTTGAACAAATTGATGGAAAGGATGCGTTCGATGTGCATTATGAACAATTGAAATGTTCGATGGAGGTTAAAATGATTTGTAATTTCCAAATTAAATAATATTTTCCAAAGGTATTGGATCAAAATTCGGATGAATTCAAAATGATTAAACGATATTTGGAGAATACACATGCCACGACCCATCATACCCAATTGGAAATTGTCAATGTAAAAATAAAAAAAATTAAATTAAATTAAAATTGTGGGAATTTAGGTGCTGAAAATTGAGCGAGAGGAGGAGACAAAGCGATTCAAGAAGGAAATTGGGAATCGACATTTGCTCTGGCATGGAAGTCGCCTTTCAAATTATGCGGGCATTCTCTCTCAAGGACTTCGAATTGCTCCACCCGAAGCGCCCGTTGTAAGTATTTTATTTAATTGAGGAGAGAAAATAAATTATTTTTTAAGACTGGATATATGTTCGGGAAAGGAATTTATACGGCGGATATGGTCACAAAATCGGCAAATTATTGTTACACAATGGACGGAGAAGGATTACTGTTGCTATGCGATGTTGCCTTGGGGAATATGCAATTGGAGAAAGATGGAAAAGATATAAAGAAGCCGAAAAAGGGCAAAAATAGTGTAAAAGGTAAAAATTAATAAATGAGAAATATAATATTTTTGAACTGATTTAAAGGAGTTGGTGGGACTGGGCCGAATCCGGCTGAAAATGAACATTTTGGCGAAATGACTGTACCTTGCGGGAAGCCAATTAAAAACAATGAGCAAGGATTGACATTGCTTTACAATGAGTGAATATTTTAATATTAATTAATTAAAATTAAACAGAACATGGCCATAATGGAATAGTTAATTGGCTAAGGTCCTGGGTCAAGAAATGAATGGCATGGGTTCGAATCCCTTTGGGAGAAAATAATTTTTTAATAAGTTTTTTAATTAATTTTAACAAAAAATTATTATTAAAATTAATTATAATTATTAAATATTTTAATTTTCATTCATTCAGATATATCGTCTATGATGAGGCACAAATCCAGATGCGCTATGTTTGCCGTGTCAAATTCCACAACAAATTGCTTTAAATAAATTGATGGAAGAAAAGAAGAAATGGCAAAATATTGAAGGCCAAGATTGGGCGGATCTCAAATTGATGACATTATTTTTGATCCCCGTTAAATTATTTTTATTTATTTTTTTTTGATTTCGGATAAACCAAATTTGGGTTTTTTGTTTTAATTGTGGGTTTTCCCTTTTTCATTTTCCCCTAATCAAATTGGATTAGTCAATTCTCATTCAAATTATTCAATCCGCCCTCACCCACCCATTGAATAGACAAGACACCTAACAAACATTTTCAACGACCTTTTCGCGCATTTGACGCGTCACAATGAAAAGGTGGAGAATAAACAAGAAGAATAAGAACAAATTCCCTCATTCCAATTCCAATTTAACCAATTTATTTGAACTTTAAAGGGACAAAAACCCAATTTCACCTTTCAATTTTTTGTACGGCGGAAATCGACGAAAATTTCCCTTTTCCCACATTCCGGAGTGGTTCATTCTTACCTGCTGAACAACGATCGAGAAAGACCGAATTTCACATTTTGAAGTGATTTTTATTCGACCATCCAATTCTTCAAATTGAATGTTTTCTCAATTCCCCCTCATTTATTCAAAGTGAGGTGTTCAATTTGTTCATTCCTTCCTGAATCATCCGTCTCCGATGATTTTGTGGCGAATTTTTATTCCATTTTTATTGCCATCATTTTCCCTCACAGCCATTTTCAACCGATTTTCACCGTCTTGGGACAAACCCAAAAGGTTGCATCCACCCTCCCCCCTCCTTTATTAAAATGTCCCATTTTTTGTAAGTTTGACACTGAATCGAACTCTGAAAATCAAAATAGAATTATTGGCCAATTTTGGTGCCTCCGAGGGAATGAAACGAATGGCAGAGAAAGCAATTTTGGACGTTTTCTCCGGCACATGGCCAAGCACCGGGGATGAATCCGATTACATTGGAGAGGTAAAAATTTGATTGAATTCAATAGCCTTAAGGCCATTTTACCATATAAAGGTGATGGAACGGCATTTTGGCGGATTTTGGGCAGTTTACATTTTTGTGAGTCCTCCTTTCAATGTTATAAAATTCCCTCATAAAAAGGATGTGGATTTCGATGCGGCTTACACAATTGTGCGTCGATCGCCCAGTTATTTGCTATTCGGGGTCAACAATCGGGCAATTCTCGTTGCCAAGGAAGGAAATGGGAAAAGGCACAATTTTGGCAATTCCATATTGATATGAGAGGAGAAAATATATTGGGCCAATCAACGAATTTGAACGAATCTCCTTTATTAATCATAAAAGAACTATATTTATTTTTGATTTCTCCAAATTTTTTTTTAATATAAACCTTCGAAATTGGAATGTGTGGCGGAATTATTCTAAGCGAAAACACAAACAGGCGGAATTATTCTAAGCGAAAACACAAAGAGGCGGAATTATTCTAAACGAAAACACAAACAGGCGGAATTATTCTAAGCGAAAACACAAACAGGCGGAATTATTCTAAGCGAAAACACAAAAAGGCGGAATTATTCTAAGCGAAAACACAATCAGGCGGAATTATTCTAAACGAAAACACAAACAGGCGGAATTATTCTAAGCGAAAACACAAACAGGCGGAATTATTCTAAGAGAAAACACAAAACAGGCGGAATTATTCTAAGCGAAACACAAACAGGCGGAATTATTCTAAGCGAAAACACAAACAGGCGGAATTATTCTAATCGAAAACACAAACAGGCGGAATTATTCTAAGCGAAAACACAAACAGGCGGAATTATTCTAATCGAAAACACAAACAAGCCTCCTTATTAAATAATCCATTGCTTTTGGGAATCTTCACTTAACAGAAATGGGGGGACATAAATTTTTCTCTTGTCTGCACTTAAAGTGAAAGTAGCGGGTATACGGTATGTTGAAAATCGAGGGACCCTCTTCTTCTTTCCCTTCTTTTAAATCGAGGAAGAAACAAATTGACTTTGCCTACAGCTGTAAATGGGAAGAAGAATATAGAGTACGGTATCTCGGGATTGCCATTGACTGAAAAGGAAAAGAATGGATGCTTGGTTTAATCGATGGTCAAAATTTGGCCAAAGGGAATTCATCATTTAATATTATAAATTTTCTAGGATATTTTGCACATCGAATGAACCAACGATCCACCAATCATTTTGATATAATTTGCATTTATTTATTCTTTTTTATTAATTTCCTCTCTTCTCCATGTGAAATAATTTGTTGGGAAATGAATTAGAACGGGGGAAAATGAGAATGGAATGAATGACTTTTCTGGCAAAAATGAATGAAAATAAAAAAAAAGATGGAATGAATGAATGAAGGGGCGGCATAATTTCGACATTGTTTTTGGGTGAATGCAATCAGCAAACCAGGACCAGGACCACAAAAAATGAATGACGAAAAAAACCGACCTGAAAGGGAAGGCGAACAATGGCGAAAATGAAGAAATTGGGCATAAAAATATGGACATAAAATGATGAATAATTTTGTGAAGAAGGATTTCACATGGGAGAGAGGAATAAATGAATGAGGTGGGGGGGAGATATCTCAAAAGGCGAAAACGAAGGCTGGCAATTTGACCATTGGATGATGCTTCACAAATAATCTGCTTTTTCCCAAAATGTCCAAAACATTGAATTCTCATCAATGATAGGGACCGGCTCCACCGCCTCCTCCACGGCCGCCAGCTTCGGCAAAGTAACTAATTGAGGAAGGAGGGAATATTTTAGAATTGACAAAATGGCCGAAACCCTGGTGGAGTTCTTGGTTCTGGACAATGGTCGCAGGCTCCCTTCTCACCATCTTGGCCAGGTGGACCGGCGGGACCTGAAATGGAATGGAAATTTTTCGCAATTTGGCCTCTTTTTCTGGCCTGGTCCTCCAGCACGTCCTTCACGTCCCGGTTTGCCAGAATCGCCCGGTGGGCCTGGGGGACCTTCGAATGATTGACCATCCGGTCCGGGTTGTCCCTTGGGGCCTGAAATTATTTTATGAATTCGGAAAATTCAAATAAATTTGTGCCTTGTTCTCCAGGTGGACCGGGTGGGCCAGAAGGGCCTAAAAATGTTGAAAATTTAGTTAAACAAAGGAATTTTGTATTTTATTGCCTTGTGGGCCGGGAACTGGAATAAGGCGACCGGGTTGGCCCTGATGAGGGATTAAAAGGTTTAAATACATTCTTTGCATTTTTTCACTTACGGGTGAGCCTCGGGGCCCTTCGCGGCCAGGGCGACCGACTGGTCCAGGTTGTCCTTGCATTCCCTGTTCGCCGGGCACTCCATCACGTGGAGGCTCACCGGGAGAACCTTTTGGCCCTGGTGGTCCCTTTAAATGAATTATAAAAGAGTAAATTTAACAATGAATGGCCAAAATTGGACCTTCGAACCGGCGGGACCTAAAATGATTATTAAAATTATAAGGGAAAATAGGAATTGTTTAAATTCACCTTGAGGTCCAGGTGGTCCAGCGGGACAGATCTAAATGGAAAGAAATGATTGTTTAAATGTGTAAAATTGAATATACAATGCATGGCTCCTCTGGTGCCGCAGGCAATGTTTGGGCATCTTTTCCGTTGTTTCCGTCCTTTCCATTGTTTCCATCCTCTCCATCTTGGCCTTAAATCGAAAAGGGTTTACATTGAATTGCCCCCCAATTTTGGACAAACCCGGCTCTCCCTCGGGTCCAGCCGGCCCCGGTGGTCCTTGATGGCAAGTACAACAAACCGGCGCTGCCTCCGGGGCAACCACCGGTTGGTAGCCGGCAGCGGCTTGGCCGTATTGTTGGCCACCGCCTCCGCCACTGCCAACCGGGCCTTGGGGCACCGATGATTGGGCACCGCCGGATGGGCCACCTCCGGATGGTCCGGCGCCCGATGGGCCTCCGCCACCGCCGCCTCCACTTTCGTATCCGGCTCCGGTTGCGGAACTCTCTGGCACCCATTGGCCAAAAAGCCATCCACGTTTAATTCGGTTGACGTGTCCTTTGCCAATTTGCAATGCGGTCATTTCCAACCACATATCACGACTTCGAGCCTACAAAAATATTCGAATTTTGGGGTGATTATTGGGGCAAATGTTTTTTGCCTTGCAATAATCCGTTTCCACCATCAAATGCGATTGGAAGGATTGGACATAATTATAGAGCATGGGCAAAGTGACGACCGAGGCAATTACGGCCACCTTCACAAAACAATGAAAAGAAATATTCAAAATGGAGTGGATTCGGATTCACCGTCGAAACGACCACAGCCACAAAGGCAATGCGGCGCATTTGACGGTGTTCTTCCTGCAGACAAAAATATCATCAAATATATTGCCACATTGTTTACCGTCTCCTTCTGGCATTGCTGTGGCTCCATTGCCGTGACACAGACGACTTTGGCGCTGAGGACAAACAAAAAGGGCGTGAGGATCGGAAGGACAAAATATGGCCTTCTCGCCTGGAATGAACAAATGAATGATTCTATTAAGGCGAATTAAAGGGGAATATGAAGAAGAAAGATCCGGCTTATATGATAAACTAAAGGGGAATGGGTGAAGAAGGAATTTGGAGGAAATTGGCGCCCGAAAATCTTTTTCCGCCACTACGAATAAACACTGGACTGGATTTGGGCAACTCATTGCCCACTGATTTTATAGCTCCTGGCTATTAGTATCGTCAATGAAAAAGCTGGATCCGTGAATAAATCGGCGGACGACACGATAACAGCACAGTGGTTCGTTTTGCAGCGACAAACCCAACCCAAAAGAGGAATGAATGAAAAATGGAAGAAATAATCAACTTCAATTATCAAACCAAACCCCCAATCCACAAGCAGCATAGCTTAACTCGTTCGAATGACCACAAAATGGTGGTGGTGGATGTGAGAATGATTTGGATAGGAGCGGATATCCAACCAATCTAAAGAATAATTGATGATGGGGAAATCAAAAAAGAATGCAAGAATTTGCAGAAATCTGTCAGATTTTTGTTGAATTTATGCAACCCATTAATCATTCTTCATCGTCAGAATAACATAATCTTATAAATAACATAATCTTATAAATAATCTATGATAAAACTTAATTTTGATAAAAAATTATGCCGGAGGCAATCAACTTAAAAATTTTCAATACTGTATTAAAAAGGGATATTCAATATATTTTTCAAAATTTAACTTTCTGGCATTTTGTTATATAAAAAATAAAAATGCAAAACAAAAAAATTATTAAAATGCAAAATGGCACTGCGCCTGCGCAAAGCTGGTGCTGATGCTGACTGCTGAACATCAACAAGTTTCAAGCATGGGTTGGAATGGAAATTGGAAAAAGTTTTAATTTTGAATAAATCTAAATTGTTAAAAACTTTAAGCAATAATAACATATGATTGTTATTTTTCATGACTTCTTTATTACAAATTTGGCTAGTCAAATACAAATGTCCATGTTCGGCCTGGTTTCCGCTTTGCCAGCTTCAATTTTGCCGAAAATGTTCTCAACTGAGGTGCCCACTTTGCGTGATTGAAGAAATCGACATTGTTTTCTGCCCCAATTGCCTGGAAAATACAACAATTACGGAGGCATCACAACGCCGGTATCGTTGCCAAAATTGTCAAGAATGCCCATCATGTGGTAAAATTAAAATAGGTAATAGTCAATGGATTAAATAATAAATTCAGGTAATTTGTTGGGTGTTCGTTCCCAGACCGACCTTTATTATTTTCAATGCAATGCGTGCCAATGGACAAGCAGGGATTTGGGCATTCCCGACAGACACAGTTCAAATGAACAATGGCCTGAACCGGCGAATCCAATGGAGGAAGAGCTGGCAAAAGTTTTGAATTTGATGAAAGGATTGAGCACTTATGAACGATTGGAGAGGGATAGAACGACGCAGACAACGAAAAGGTTGGATAAAATCTTTGATTAATTAAAATAATTTACATTAATTATTAAATTAAGATTGTCCAATCTTGGCATTTTACAAAATGATCGATATGCTCTCCAAAATGCTTACAATTTGCGCAAAAAGGCATTGAACCAACGGCCAGAATCCACTGAAACATTGCATTTATTGGCACCATCGGCGGAAGTTCCCGGTAATAAATTAATATTTATTTTTTTTAAATAAATAAAATAATTAATTTAGAATTGGATCCAAATATTTTGACAGAAAAGCCGGATCCAGGGAAAATCAATGGACTTTCGCAAATATTATCGCATCCATTGAGTGGAAAGAACGGCGAATTATATCCAACAAAAGTCAAAATGAATTCACGGCGGGCACTTCGATGCAAATGTTGCGATACAATGCTTTATAAAGGAGAATTATCACCAAATGTTGTCAAACCCAGATTACAGGTTTTTATAATTGAAAAATATTAACCAATTCCAATTTAGTGTTTTGCAATGGATTCATTCCCCGAAATTCGAATTTCTCGTCCAATCCATCTTTTGCCTGGTCAAAGTTCTGCATTCTTCATCACAATTACAAATAATACATTGCACACAATTAATTTGAAATTGGCTGGCCAAAAATTCGAAAATGACATCAATTGTGTTGATGTAAGAAAATTAATTTAAATAATTATAATTATAATTAATTTATAATTTTAGACTTCAAATTTCGCAATGGAAATGAAAATACCAACAAGGGAAAATGTTGAGGGCAATCCAAATCCAATTGAAGCAATCACCGGCTCCGAATATGTAGCTGATCCAAATGAGTAAATAATTAATTGATAATTTATTCCACTCAATTAAAATATTCAGAACAAACAGTCGAATTTTGTACATCAGACGAAACAGGGCTGGCATTTGTGTGGAATGTTTGCCATCAGCAGAAATTAAAATTGACCAAGCATTTGCCCTACTCAATTTCACATTCACCGCTCAATCGGAAACACCAAACTTTGTGTTTAATGGAGAAGTGAAAATCAAAATGGATGCATAATAAAATATTTAATTTTGTTAATTTTTTATTTATTCAATTTTATTTTTATTTAATAAAGAATATTTAAATTGTCACACAAAAATTGATGATCAATAAAACAATACAATGAGATGGGTTGGGGGAGATTTATTTATTGGTGGGGGCTAAATAAGTGTCAAGTGAAGAATTTGGATGAAAGATTGGCATTGTCATAATTAAATAATTTATTGGGTTGAGATTCATGTCATCCATTCATCCATCCAATCAATTCATTCTTCCATTATTGGTGGTCATCTTTGCGTGCAGCTGAAGGTCTGCCCCGTTTCTTGGGTGTTTGTGGAATCGGCGAAGGTTCCTTATTCTTTGTCGCCGATGGTGGTCTGCCTCTTTTCCTCGTTGGCGGTGGAGTTTGGTTCGGCGGTGGTGTTTTCTCTTGGATTGGCGGAGTCTTCTCAATTCTGGATGGAGATCGAAGTCGAGGCGGGGACGGCTCTGGCTCAAAATGTTCAGTCGTTTTCCTTGCTCTGGTCGACCGGCGCAAAACCATTCCTCCGCGTCGATTTGCCTTCAGCCATTGGGTGGTAGTGGAATTCTCAATATTTTCCTCCTTTTCTGTGGCCTTCTCTTTTTCCTTAATATATTTAATCATTTATTTTTATATTAGTTCAAATTAATACCTCTAAATTATTATTGTCCTTCTCTTCTTCATCTTCATCGCTGGCCTTCTCTTCTTCTTCCTTTTTGTCATTTTGTTGCATTTCCACTTCTTCCACCGTCGTCTCCAATTCCTTCTCCGGTTCCGGTGACTTTTCCTTCTGAATATAATCTTCCTCCCCATTTTCCACCACTTCTTCCTGCTGTTCATCCTCATCGTGGATTATTGGCTCGGCATTTTGGATTGATGATTTTGGTTTGTTTGGTTCAGCCTGAACAATTTTGGCCGGTTCATCGAAGGAAATAATCTTTAAATAAAATTGTTTTCATACTTTATTCATTATTTAAACTAACCGGAACTCCATTCGCCTTGCCAATTTCCTCCATTGGTTGTTTCGGTCGTTCATCGTTGTTGACCTTGGCCGATGCAGTAAAATACACCGAACTTGCAATGGACACATCCGCTGACCCAATTTGCGTTCCATTGGCCGAGGATTGAATTGCCGAAGCGGATGAGGCCGACGATTCGCTTGCCGAAAGTGAGGCAAAATTTGTGAACGAAGTGTCATTCCGTTCAGCATTTGCCCTTAAATCATTATTTTTTATTAAATGCTATCTATATTTGAAAAACCTCTCCGCTCTGGATGGAATTTGTTCAGTGGTGAAGAGTGATTGGGCAAAACGAATTTTGGGCTTCTCACCTAAAATTTAATAAATTAATTTTAAATTATTATTTTTATTCTGACCGGTTGTGGCTGGCAATCTGGATTGTTTTTTATCCGATTTCAAAATGGACGGAGGCTGAATTGGCTTTGCAATATTTGGCTCCGGCGATTGTTGTTGTTCATCCGCATTGAAATTATCCTCCAAAATGCGCAGGGATGTGGGCGGTGTTGTCTCCGAATTTGATGGCATTTTCGATGAGGATGCCCCATTGTTATTGATTGCATTTTGTTGGCCATTTTGGTTGGAGGAGAAAAGGGCGGTTCGAGCTTTGTCCCGGAAATTTGGTCGATTTTGTTGCCTCAATGGAATTCTCGATTCACTAATACTTTTGCGAAGAGAAAGTGGCGTTTGGGTGACCTTTGTTATTCTTTGCCAATCTTTCTCTTTGACCGACCTAAAAAATTAATTTTAAAAATAATTTCATTTATTTTTTCAACTAACCCTCTGTTGACAATATTGCAAATCACCGGCGATTTTTCGATGATGTTCATTCGTCCGTTTGTCAATGTGGATGGTGATGGACTCATTGATCTCGACCGAATAGAAGAAATTGCCGGACCAGTTGGTGGAATTGTCAAGGACGAATCAAAAAGTCCAAATCTTTCGCGTTTTCTTGAAAATATTAATTTTAATTGTTTATTCTTTTTTTATTTTTTACCTTGGTGTTGCGATGGTCAATGGCATCTCCTCATATCGTTCTTCGCTCGATTCATCCAAATTTGAGCCCAATGGACTTGAATGCGCAATCAATGATGGTCGCCTCTTTCCAAGTGAATTTTGGTTCAGCACATTTGCTGGCTGATTCGTTTCATTGACCAAAGAATGTCCATGTTTGATGCTAAATTCAATTTTATAATTAATTCAATAGAAAAATTGGATGCACCTCATTGACAAAATTGGTTGTTTTTGGTGCGAATGAAGGGAGAGAGGAAGAATATTTTTGGCTTGACGAACTGCAATATTTTTCAATATAAAATTTATTATTTTATAAATAAATTTAACCTTTATTATTGTAACGTTCCATCACAAAATTGGGCAATGATTTTGTCTCTTTGAACAAAGATGGAAAACGTCGTCGCACTTCCATACATTGTCCATGGCACTTTTTTACAAATTCCGGTTCATTTCCCTTCAATGGTGGCAAATCCATCAAAAAATTGTATCGTTTCCTTTCAATCATAATTTCATTGAATTTGAATATTCCCCATTCCATTTTGAGACATTCTTCTAAAAATTAAAATTCAATAAAAATAAATAAACAATTTGACGAACCTTTCAATTTTTGGATATCCCCCAAATTGCCCAAAATGGACCATTTCAATTTGTGTTCATCATCAATTCCTTCTTTTTCCTGTCCAACATTTGTTTGAGGAATCTAAAATAAATTTAAATTAATTTAAAAATTGCTAATTTTTACTACTATTTCATTTTCGGCCTCCCTGTCCTTTGTCCAAATTGCCTTAATTCGATTCATTTCATCAAGAGTGAAGTCTTCTTGGAGGAAAAATGCCAAGAAAAAAGAGAAGAATTTTTGACTTCGAAATGGCTGCGAAATATTCGTATCATTGAATGTACTGGTTGAGGCCCTTTTCGATCGAATTGAGAATGTTGGTGGAGTGCTGCCATCTTTTGCCTCAATTTCGGGTCCAAGTGCCAGGGAAGCAATCTCCAAATCCAAACAATAATAACCCAAAAGACTCAATTTGGCATTTTCTGTTATGTTCAGCATCAAAAGAATTGGCAGAAAACTCTAAAACAATTAATTAATTAATTAATATTAATTCTTGCCTTCAAATCCATTGGCGGATACCATTCCTGTGCATTTTTCCCTTGCCAAATTTCTTCATTTTGATTTGATTTAATTATTTCATCAATGAGTGAATGAATTTCCAATTCTCTCCTAAAATAATTCATAAATCATAAAATTGATTTAAATTTTAAAAAATTAACCCAAATCGCCGTGCTTTCTCCGCCCGTTTGGCAAATTGTTCGGAAACAATTGCATACAATTTTCCATTCAATTTGTTGATTGGCAGCAAATTGTAGACCAACGCAAATGCAATTCCGGCTGAATAAAGGCGAATTTGTCTGGCCACCTTTCCTTGAATTACAATGGAACGACTTCTCTCTGATGAAAAAATGTCAAAATATTTCAATTTTTTATATCAAAAAATTACCTGATTCGGAAAGTTTTGAAAATTTTGCATTCAATGCCTCAAATATTGTCGACGCTCTTTTGAAGAAAACACGCGAATGTTGAATAAATCCACGGGCACTCGGCGATGGTTCATGAGGAGGAATGGAGAAAAGTGGAGAACCTGAAGAATTAATTTCGGTTTTTATTTAGTGCAAAATTCACTCACATAATTCATCGAATTTGGTTTTGGTGATTTCAACTTCCTTCCAAATCCATTTTTGAATGAATTTCAACCATTCAGGTTGTTCGGCGGCCGAATCAATGAGCGATAAAATGCCAGGGAAAAAACTGTGAGCAATGACCCGAAGGAGGCAGGCACGCTCTTCATTCTAAAGAGAGAATAATCATTAAATTAATTAATTGGAATTACAATATTGTTTGAAGGCAGAGAATTGGCCAATCCAATTGAATGAATCCACCGGACCGGATCATGAGGAGAGTCAAAATATTTTGCCACATTCTTCACCAAATTTGAAATCAATTGAATTTGAATTGGTTGGATTTTGGACTGAAAGACTTTTCCAATTGAAAGGCAATTCAACGTCAAATGATATGTTGATGGGTAATAAAGTTGGTCGATTGTTTCGTTCAAAAAGGCAGGCGGCGCAAATTGAGAAACACGGATTGGATTAATGTCCTATTAAAATTAATTAAAAGTGAAGAAAAAAACAAACCAAAAGTGCATCCTGACGATTATTGTCCCCGGTGGGATAATTGGACGAAAATCGTGCAATAAATGGGAATTGACGAGCAATTGTGGAGTCCGCTTGAATTCGAGGAATTAATCGTTTCGCATAGAAAGCATTCAAATCAAAAAGGGCACCCTAAAATTAATAATATTTGTTCAAAAAATTAAAATAAAAAACATGAAATCGAGCATCGCCTTTCCTCGTCCGTTCCAACCATGAAATGAATAAAAGTGAAGTATCTAAAATAAGATATTTATTTCCATTTTATTATTATTTAATTTTTACCATCTTTATTTGGCTCTGTTGATGTGCTCCCATTATTCCCATTCCCACTGGTGCTGGTGGACATTAAAAGTGAACCATTGCCGTCTTGCTGCTCATTGTGCCCGTTCCCTCCTCCTCCTTGTTGTAAATGCCTTTTGTTTATTGTCCGCATTGTCAATAATCGATTGCAATTGTCCGGATTCCATTTCATGCACGGCGAAAAATATGGCTCCAAAAATGTAAATTCCTCAAATTTTTTTGCCGCTTCTTCGTCCTTTGGGAAATTAATTGTGCACATTATGAGCGTTGTTCCACTATAAAAATTAATATTAAAATTATTTTGTGATTAAAATTTGATAGATACATTGTCAATGAATTATAGGAAATCCAAAAATAAAGAATTGGCCGAGGATCCTCTTCCGGTTCTTGCAATGCAAATTGTTGCACTGATCCATCAATGTAGAGGAATGAATAAACTTTTGATGTTCGCAATGAGACGACCATAATTCCGCCAAAATTGAAGCCAATAATTGCCAAACCGGATTTATGAATCCAATGAAGAGCCGACACATAGACTTTATCTAAAATAATTTATGGTTAGTAAAACATTTCTAAATAAATTGTAACCTTTTGAATGGCATCGAGTTGTTCCATCATCTGCTCGGAACACAAACATTTGATCATTGTAAAATATTTCTAAATTAGAATAAAATTAATTTTATAAATTTTTTATTACTCGAAAGATGAACATTCTTCTTCAATTTGACTGGCCGAATTGTGGATGTCTTCTCAATGGTTGACTTTGAAATTGTGGGCGAATCTTTGACATTTTGTAAATAATCTAAGGATGGTCGGTCATCGGCGACATTTATGTCCAAATAAATCAATGATGCATAGCCAAAACGGCAACCGACCAAAAGCATATTTTGCCACTCCTATGGTAATGAAGATTAGAAATAAATAAATTAATTAATATAAACATTGTGGAATGAAGGCGCAAGTCTGCTGAATTCACCCCTGTCCGATGTTCCATCGATAATTGAGCAAAGTTTGGTGATTGGATGTGGCATGACAAACGATTTTAGAAGAGTTTTGGTGCCCAATGAAATATAAGCCAAATAGTTGCCATTTTCTTCCATTGAACGATCATTGACGGCGACAACAATCCCACGGTGACCATTCGCCAATGGAAAGTAAAGAACATCACCAATGATTGCTGTGCGCCCGAATTTGTAATCCATCACCAATTTGGCGTTTTCCGTTCCATTTTGATAGTTGAAAATGTATAGAGAACCAGGGCAAACTGGTCCAGTGGCAAAGAAAAGCCCCGTTTCAACACCTGAATTATTGTAAAATTGACTATAAAATGATTATTTCCAACCTTTCCAAAGTAAAAATCGCCCGTTATCGAATGCTTCTTCAACTGTCAACTTTTGATCCTTTGATGGAATTAGAATTTTGGATGTTCCATCTAATACAATTATCTTTTGTCTTAATATTTCCGGAACATTTCGTTGTGGATCAAGATTTGAGGTCATTTTTGCTTAAATAAATTAATTTATTTAATGCAATGTATATGTAAATATTAATATTATTTATTTAATTTGTTTTTATTAACATTTATAAGTGGAATGTAATGGATGGAAATGGAAAATGGGAGGAATTGGAAAGAACCAACTCAAATTCTGATTTGATTGCGAATTAAAATGAAACTTTTCAACTCAATTCAATCAACCCAACCGAACCGATACCGACGCTTAAAAATTTTAAAATTAATAAATAATAAAAGACATAATGCCAAAAAATTTTATTTAAAAATTATTCGAACGCCCATTTACAGTAATCTTCGATTTTGATTGGGTTTGGGTGATGTGATGCGTGATGGTTTGGCTTTTCTAACGGTTTAAAAGAGTTTAAAAGGATTTAAAATTTATACAAAATTATAGATTTGACAATTTTTTATTATTTTATAATATTATGGATTGATTGATATGTGTTTGATGTGCAAAAGGTGCAATAAAAATATAATAAAAATATTTAAAGTTTTTGCATCTGAATTGAATGATGACTTCGTTGTTTTGTTTAAAGTGCATTTTGTAATTTAGCAATGTTCATGTGCTCTGTTTTTCCAACCCCTTCCTAAGCTACTCCTTCCAATTTTGTACTCCCCGTTGATCTTCGCCGAATCCGTTTTCTCATTTCATTGGCATTGTTCAATCCATGTCCCAACATATTTTTAGACATTTCTTCAGGCTTATTCTCCTTTCCTTCATCCCCACTGCTGTTTTCCTCCAAAATGGACAATTGCCATGCCGCTGTTCTATTGCAAATTAAAATTTTAAATTCAACTCATCAAATCTGGTTTAAAACCTATAAACTTTTGTGTGTATGAGGCCATCGTTCAATTTGTTCAATTCGAATCTTTTTTCGAACAATTTTCGATACCAAAATTCTTCCTTTGTTGCGGGTGTTTGTGAAGGGAAAATTCGTTCCCTGAGGGCATATTCTGCTTCGGATATCAACAAATTTGCACCTCCTTCCAGCACATCCCCAAGGTCAATTTTGCCCAAGGCCTCGCTAAAACCTTCTTTACTTCTCCAAAGAACTTCTTTTGGCATTAAATCATGGAATGCACTTCGCAATAAAAACTTTTCAATCTTATTTGGAATTAATTTAAAGCTGGAAAAGTGAATAATTTTGCAGTGAATCATTCGAAAACGACCTTGGTGAAAGACGTGAAACAAATGAGACGAATTTTTTGTCGAGGAATGGGACACGAATTTCGAGTCCATGGCATGAAGTGCAACTGAAAAGAAGGTGGATTGGAAATTGCCTTAAAGGAAGAAGACTGACCGATCACAACGAAGAACGTCGTATTGGTGGAGGAGGAAAAGTCGACGATGAATTTCTTGCTGAAGAAATGGGGCAGATGGGGCCTTTTGCATATAAGCATATGAGCCGAACAATTCATCGGCACCCTCTCCTGAATGAGGAGCATTTTTGGGGAAATAACTCTTCCCGAAGAGTTTACCCGAAAGAAGCACTTTCACATTTGTATTCGAGGAAATATATTTGCATAATAAAAAATGGGGAATGCCACAGCGGACGACCAACGGGTCGAATGTTTCCAACGCATAGACAACCTTATTTTGTTGGAAGGGGGAATTGAAAATATATTTCATTCACCTCTGGAACAATGTTCAGACAATCCTGCGGACTAATAAATCCAATTTGATGAATTAAATGTCAATCAAAACAAATTGGCCAACCTAATGACCAAAATTTGATGAGGAATTCCCAGGAAATTGGCAATTCGACGGGCATTTTCCAAGTCCGGTGAATCGTAGAATCCAACGGAGAATGCGATTGGCGGGGATTGGCCATTGGCGAGGAGGCGTCGAGTGGCCAATGCTGCAAAGTGGAAAAAGAATGGTGGATGGGATGGGGAAAAGGGGATTGGGAACCGGCAATCAAGGATGAATCCAAACCGCCGGAAAGCATAAAACCGAATTGGCGATTGCCCATTAGCCGCTTTTCGACTGCCTCCACCATTAACTTTCGAATGGTCGCCTTTATTACAAAATTTAATTAATCCCAATATTTTCATATTTATTTCCCACTTTTGCCTCCAAAAACCCAATGGAATTGTCGATTGAATTTGGCAATGCCCAAAATGGTTGAATGTCCAATAAAATTGGTGCCGAAACATCATTTTGGATGGGAATTTTGGCACAACAACCGGGCGGAAAGAAATAAACTTTTTTGCATAATTTTTCGATGCTTTTCAATTCTGAACCGAAGAAAAGACCTAAAAATGGCTTTTAAAAATTTGATGAATGCCCCAGGCAACAAAAAACCATCATTGCCATTGAATCCATAAAAAAGAGGGCGAATGCCTAAATGGAAAAGTGTCATAAAAAAGTGAAAAGATGATTGCCTAAAGGATCACGGCCAACATAAAGGAATCGACGATCGGCCATTGCAAAGGCGAAAACACCGTCCAATGCGGCGCAGCATCGACGTAAATCGCGACCAGCAGCCAAAAATGCGTGCAAAATTGCAGCACAATCACTGCCATTATTGCTGAAAATTGAATGAATTCATTGAAATTGAAGGTGAAATTAGCGTTCAAAAAGGGAAAAGACCACCACAGTGATTCACAATTTTATGCGCAATTCTTTTGTTTAATGTTTTGAACCTTTCTTCCCTTTTATTTTTATAATTAACATTACATTATTTCACGGTTCACCTAACAAGTTGATTATCCAACGGTGAATGTTCTTTGAGCTGTAAATGATTGTAAATTTCTCCATTGCAAACGACGGCCATTCCTTCGGCATAAATTGGCTGACTACTCGGCGAATCGCCGGGTTCAACAATGGAAAGCCGATGAAAACCGAGCCAAAGTTTGGGCGAAACTCGCTGAAAAATGGAAGAAACGGAAAGAAAAAGAAATCGAATTGGAAAAGACAAAAATGGACTTGGATAACGGTAAAGTCCGGGCCACGGCCGACAATCCGAAGGAAATCACGTTGATGTTTGGAAGGAACATATTCGGCACCCAAAATTGCCCAAATTCCGCACATTTTTACACAAGTTTTTCACTCCTCCTCTTTCGAATTTGATTTTAGAGGAGCTTAAATAGACAAAAATATTATTTTTAAGAATTAGAATGGAAGTGCCAGGGGCGAAAAGGAATTCAATCACCAAATTGGACGAAGGGAAAAGAAGGCTATAATTAGGAAAAGGGATGGAAAGGGGAATTGGTTGGCTAACAAATTGACGGAGAATGGGCGGCGGTGGGTGGTTTGGATCATTTTGATTGATTGTGTCGGGTCGAGTTGGTCACCGGCAATGGCCAATCAATTTGGGTGGAATGAATGAATGGCCACAATGGCCTTTGCCTTCCTATGGAACAGCCGGACATCAATGAAATGGCCCAAAAAAATGATTTGCAAAAATTGGGGGAATTGGAGAATGTATTTTGTATTACTTCCGCCCCGACTGACTGGTTGGTTGCTTTTCCTCCCTAATTCTCTTCCGCTTTTTGTCCAATCCATCCCCGCTTGATCCTATATTTTGGCCCATTCCTTCCTCCCTTTTCCCATTGTTATGATCCCCTTTCCCTTCCCCACCCCCTCCACTTGAAGCCGGGAAGGAGGGGAAGAAGTCTGCTGCTTCTGATTGAAGGAAATTGGGGGAGGATTCTCCACTGTTCTTCTTCGAGCCGATTGTCGGCAAATGTTCCTCCTTCTTAAATAGCTCTTCTTGGGCAAAATACACACAGACTTGTCGAGTAAACATGGAATTATTATATTTGAGTGGCAAACAATGGGAGGAAGGAAAATGGTGGCATTTGGCTTGTTTTTGATGGCACAAAACCGGTTTTTGGCTTGATTCATACACAAAAAAAGTTCATGACTCCAAAAATATAGGGGAGGGAGCCAGTCTTGGCAAAATAATAGATAAATGATTGGATTTGGGAGGCACAGGCATTGTTCATTCCAAATGTCTTTGTTTTGTTTGCTTCTAATAAAATTATTTTGGGAAACACATTGACGGCGGTCAATTTTTTCATTCCTTTTTCCTCCTTCCGGGCAACCAATTTCCGGTATTTTTTGAATATTGAAGGAAGATTAGAGGGGCGAGAAAAAGATTTTGCTGAACAAAATGGATGGGGTGGTGGAGTGGATCTTCTTTAAAATAAAGCCAACAAACTGGTCAGCGAAGTTGAAGCAAATTTGAGGGAGCGAAAATGAGAAATTAATGAAAAGGGTCGAATGGAAGGATGAAATAATGCGAAAGAAGGTGTAGATTTCGAGTGGTTGGTCATCGCCAATCTTGTGCTAATGAAGAGAGCAGGCTTTGGAAAAAATTAAAATTTACTATTGAAAATGTGAAATTTAGACTTTTCGAATGCCATATAGCCTTTTGTCCAAAAGATAAATCCGCCTTTTTTGCTTCAAACTAATTCCGTCAAACTAATTCCGTCTTTTGTGTTTTTTAGATTATATCCACCTGTTTGTATTTTAACTAATTAATTCCGCCTGTTTGCTTATTAGAATAATTCCGCCTGTTTGTGTTTTCACTTAGAATAATTCCGCCTGTTTGCTTAGAATAATTCCGCCTGTTTGCTTAGAATAATTCCGCCTGTTTGTGTTTTCGATTAGAATAATTCCGCCTGTTTGTGTTTTCACTTAGAATTATTCCGCCTGTTTGCTTAGAATAATTCCGCCTGTTTTTTGTTTTCGCTTAGAATAATTCCGCCTGTTTGTGTTTTCTCTTAGAATAATTCCGCCTGTTTTGTGTTTTCACTTATAATAATTCCGCCTGTTTGCTTAGAATAATTCCGCCTGTTTGTGTTTTCGCTTAGAATAATTCCGCCTGTTTGTGTTTTCGCTTAGAATAATTCCGCCTGTTTGTGTTTTCGCTTAGAATAATTCCGCCTGTTTTGTATTTCACCTAATTAATTCCCTCATCCCCCCTCCAATTTAATTTATTAGATTTAATCTTTTCCCCTCACTCATCTCATCAACTTTTAACAACAGTAACAGAAGGAGGATGAGTGAAATCTGAAATCCACAACCGCCAATTTGCCATCATCACCCAATTCCATTAGTTTGTCCTCGACACTAATATTCCCTTCGGGTCATCAATTTCTCATCCATTTTCTTATGCAATGTTTTTCCATTTGCCCCCAAATTTTCAATTTACCGTTTTTCTTCAAATTATGCAACAATTTGGATGAGGCCGAGAATATTCGCCTAAACAATTTTCTTGGCATTTGGCTGGGCCAATCCACAAATATTCCATATCCAGAAGACCGGATGTGTTTCGCAACAATCCAACATTTCCTCTTGGCCATATTCTCCCTCCTCCCCCTTCCATCCAAACTTTTTCCCTTAATCCTCCTCCCCAAATTTAGGCCATCTTTCTGTATATTTGCTTTTTCTCAAATCCAGGCAAATTCTTTCCATTACCAGAAATGTTAGAATTGACCCCAAATCCATTTTCCCAATCCACTCTTCCAATTTTCTTCCACTCAAAAAAGTGACTTGTTGTTTTTTCCAACAAAAAAGTGTGAAAAATGCCGCCTGCCCATTCAATCCCAACTCCACTTTTTCTATTTGCTTTTCCCCTTCACCCCCTCCAGCGTTGGTCCTTCATCACCTTTTCTCCTTTCCTTTTTTTTGCGCGGCTTCATCCTCTCCCTCAAAAGGCACCGTTTTTCAGTTCTGGCCATCACCTTTGAAG
Source organism: Pratylenchus scribneri (assembly GCA_030063045.1). Lineage (NCBI taxonomy): Eukaryota > Metazoa > Nematoda > Chromadorea > Rhabditida > Pratylenchidae > Pratylenchus > Pratylenchus scribneri. Next base: position 3,348,338 of record JAQSEB010000114.1, on the reverse strand, counting down.
CCGCCCTTTTAAAGAAGGAAAAAGGGTTCTTGACGATGGCCTGAGGATTTTCGTCCCTCGGAGGGAGAAAAGGTTGAAATGAAGGGAAAAGGTGAATTGAAGTGTATGTAGTTGTGCAATATGAGGGATCATGCCGAGAGGTGGGACGGCGACGCATGGGCAAGTGGTCGCCGACAAAGAGCGATGGTTGGATTATTGGGGGCCGATTTGCCAATGGCAATTCCCTTCCCCCCCCCCCCTTTCCTTCATCATCATTCCGCCAACCAACATTCGGCAGTTCGCACCTGGCCACCACCAGTCCACCCCCACCCAATTTGTCAACCATCAAAAGAAGATATTCATCTCTGCCAATTCATCCAACCCCTTTTTAATGCCTGTCCATCCATCAGCACCAAAAAATTGTTCATCCGGCATGGCCATCATTATTTTGATGAGGAAAGGCGAGATAATCCGCCCAACTACACATTCCCCTCCCCTTCGCCAAATTTGTCCGAATCCATGAAAGAAACCGAAAAAAACACCATTTTGCATTGTTTGCCATGGATTTAAAAATTAAAATGTCCATTTTTCATAAAATTGATTGATGAATTCATTTCTTCGAAAATGGCATTGAATTTGAATCGAAGAAAAGAATGTTAAATTGAATGGCCAAAAAAGTTGAATGGCATGGAGGTGGGATGGTTGTTTTGGGCATGGCCATTCCCCAGGGAAAGGATGAATTAAAGGATTTGCTGATCCATGTGATGGGGGGGGGGGGGGTACACCATCATGGATTACCATAACCGAAGCCCATCTGCCCACAATTAGTTATGGAAAAAAATGAATAGAAATTTGAGCCAAAATGAATGGTGGATTTGCATGGATTTTGGGATGTGACCAATGATTGAATTTATTTTTTTGCCTCTGGGCATTTCAAAAAAAACCCCCAAGGCGGGAAGGATCATTTACAATGAATGGATGCCCCCGCCTACGGAGACAATTTTGGTTAATCTCTGCGCCTCCTTTGACGACCCTGGGAAATTGCCTGAAGGAAAATTGAAAGAAAAATATGAAGGTGAAAAGAAAATGAGTGGAATGAATGAAAATGAAGATGTTGGACGGAAATGGTTGAATTTGAATGAATTTGAATTGAAATAAATTAATTTGATGAACTCCAAACATTGAAAATGACAATCGGCTATGCCAAAAAAGGCCTCCTTCAACATTTGACCAATCGCCGATAAAGCAAATGGAGAAGAAAAGAAGACTGTAAAGGAAATACTCAACCGGGGGGGGGGGGGGGGAAGGGAGAAAAGGAAACGGTCATTTTTGGACCGCCCCTTTTTCCTCCCCTCCTCTCTGCCTCCTCCAATCCAAATATGCCAATTCGGCCAATAAACGCCTCTCGTTCAATTTTCCCACTGATTTTTCTCCTTTTGCCCTTTAAATTGTCATTTTCCACCTGAATTCCCCTCATTCCCTCAATTCCAACTCCCAATATCATTTTCATCCATTCTCAATTTATTTTCCAATGGTTTTATGTGTGTTTTGTGTGCTTCGCGCCAATCCGCTTAAATATTCGGACGGTCGATGTTGGATTAATCCTCCGCCGATGCGCGAGTTGGACCGGCGGGGCAGATCGCTTTAAATGTGGTTGGCCCGGTAAAACTCGACTGCCCCCTTCCCCCTCTCTTCCAATTCCATTCCCTCTTCATTATTAAACATTTCATTCATTCATTCTCGCATCATCAATTTTTCAGCAAAATGGTCAATGGCATTGCCGATGCATCACATGTCCATCCTTTCTTGGCCCCGGCTTCATCTTCTTCATCCAATTCAGCCCCAATTTCCTATTCCTCCTCCTCCTCTTCCGCCTATCTTCAATCGGCCTCCTCTTCCTCATTCAACTATTTCCCCTCCCCGTATTCCATCAATGGCCATCATCCACAAAATCCTTCCTCTTTTTCATCCGCCTCAACCCAATTTGGCCAATCCCTTCCCCAAACTTCCAATTCCACTTTTAATTTTGCTGCCGCTTTGGCCGCGGCTGCTGTCAATTCCGTGAATGGAGGAGGCGGTCCAGGCGGAATGGCAACGAGGATTTCACCGTGGGTTTATCGAATAAAATTATCGGAAATTAAATTATTAAAAAATAGGAATGAAAGTGGCCGAAATGCTTGCCAAAATGGCATTTCATCCGCCTCATTTGAGTACAATCGAAAAGGCCGCCGTGAACGAACATCCTACAATAAACAACAATTGGAAGTGCTGGAGGCATTTTTCGATACGAAGGTAAATTGAAAGGATTGAGGGAATTTAAGCAATCAAATCATCTTTTACCATAAGCAATATCCGGACGTGACTGAACGCGAAAAATTGGCCACAAAAATTCAATTGGCTGAAAGTCGAATTCAGGTGATTTTAGCTAAATAATTTGCATAAATAATCCAACAATCATTTCCCAATTTTTGAAGGTCTGGTTCAAAAATCGAAGGTAAGGTAAAAGGGTTTTAAAGAAATTTTCGAAATAATTTGAAGAGCAAAATATCGTCAAAATAAAAGAAATGAGGAATTGGCCAGAAAAATTGCCCAAGACCATTTGGCAGATCAAAATATTTCTGGAAATGGGTCAATTCAGCAGCAAACTTGCCAAATTAAAAGGGAAGGAAGAACGGTGGAATCACCGCCTCCGGCGGAGCCAACAACGACGAATAAAATTACAGAAAAAGTCAACAAGGCTGAAAATGGGCAAAATTCTGAAATAGAAGAAGCCAAAAATGGATTGACAATGGGTGAATAAATAAATAAATAATACTAATTTGAATGGAATATTTGACTTCAGAATTCTTGTCAAAATTTGATCCTTCTGTGGAGGGCACCGTCGTTGCCAATTTCCCCCAATCCATTTATTCATCTGGTACAATGGCCGGAATGAGTGGAATATCTTTTGGAGGAATGATGGGAGGGGGAAATGGTTGCACAAATTTGGACAATGCCAACTTTGGTACCGTAAATTCCTTCAATTATGGTCAAAATAATGGAATGGGCAATATTAATGGAGGATTTGATTGGTTTGCCGCCACTCAATGGCCGAATTCATATTATCCGGTCAATCCTCCAATCGTTTTAAATCAATTCAATTTGGTCGATTTAGTACACCGCAAGTGCCGCCTTTTATGGCTATAATGCGGCTTATTATCATCAACAACAACAAAATGCGGCTGCCGCAATGATCGACTCAATTGCCACTGGCGGCGGTTCAAATAGGGAACAAAAAGAAGGCACTGATGGACAAGACATTCCCCAATATAATTGAATAATTAGGCACCAGAGCATAAAATCATGGAAATATATAATATGTCGAAAAATACTGTAATGGCAAAATTTTCGCATCGAAAAATATTCTACAACTTGGCCATAAATATGCTAGAGCTTATTCTTAGTTTAGGGCCGAGCATGGGTTAGTTTATGGCCAGTTTCTGTGTTTCATCTAAGTAAATTCCGCCTATTTATGTTTCTTAATAAGTCCGCCTGTTTTTGTTTCATCTAACTAATTCCGCCTGTTTGTGTTTTCGCTTATTAGAATAATTCCGCCTGTGTTTTCTCTTAGAATAATTCCGCCTGTTTGTGTTTTCTCTTAGAATAATTCCGCCTATTTTGTGTTTTCACTTATAATAATTCCGCCTGTTTGCTTAGAATAATTCCGCCTGTTTGCGTTTTCGCTTAGAATAATTCCGCCTGTTTGTGTTTTCGCTTAGAATAATTCCGCCTGTTTGTGTTTTCTCTTAGAATAATTCCGCCTGTTTGTGTTTTCTCTTAGTATAATTCCGCCTGTTTTGTGTTTTCGCTTAGAATAATTCCGCCTGTGTTTTCTCTTAGAATAATTCCGCCTGTTTGCTTAGAATAATTCCGCCTGTTTGTGTTTTCTCTTAGAATAATTCCGCCTGTTTTGTGTTTTCACTTATAATAATTCCGCCTGTTTGCTTAGAATAATTCCGCCTGTTTGCGTTTTCGCTTAGAATAATTCCGCCTGTTTGCGTTTTCGCTTAGAATAATTCCGCCTGTTTGTGTTTTCGCTTAGAATAATTCCGCCTGTTTGTGTTTTCTCTTAGTATAATTCCGCCTGTTTTGTGTTTTCGCTTAGAATAATTCCGCCTATTTGTGTTTCATCTATTTTATTGTCTGAGAATAAGTAACTTAAAAAAGCCTGATTTGGCCAATTTTATGGTCAAGAAGAAATGATTATTTTTCGACTTTTCAGCATTTTTTTCCGACAAATAAAAAGTATCCCATAAAAAATTCATTCATTCATCACCAAACAATTTTATTTAGTCATTTTTAAGACTGAAATGCGAATAATAATTAATAAAAAAATAAATTTAAGTTTTTATCCAATTAAATGAAGTAAAATAATAGAGAGGAAATTACACATGACCTTTATAAGAAATTATTTTGAATTGTTAGAAAGAACAGAGGAAACAGGAAATGGATGACATTTGTGTGTGCTGTATTTAGAAGGGGGAGGAGGAATGAAGGATTTATTGCATTTCTGCATCATCGAATATATTTAAATGATTTAATTGGATGGTATTCTTCTCTTGTTGATGCGAGTATTCAATGGCGAATAGGACGGAACAGGGCGATTACAGCCTGAAAATTAACAATTTCTTGGGGGGCTTTTTGTGTGAAAAACCGACCATGAAGAACGAAATGCCGCAGGCCATAATCAAATATTGACGTTCATCTTGATAGCATTTCTTGTCCAATTCCAATTCGTTGACTCTTTTCGCAAGGCATCGGACATTTCGACGCACACATTTCAATTCATTCAATGGATTTGCCTCAACTGAGATCGAAGAAGTTTGATTGAAATAATTCTGAAAAGGGAAAATTAAATTAAAAAATAAATAAATTTAATACGTGATTCTTAGGATTAGGAGTCTGATTTTGAGCATCATTTTGACGATGATTGTAATCATTATGCGGCAATTCATTGGCTGTGAGCAAATCCGGAATGCCGTTGATGTTTATTCCTTCCTAAATTTAAATAAAATTATTGTAAATTATTAAATAAACATTTTCCGATGATGGCAACAAATTTTCCCGGTCTCGAATCACTTCAGTCGGCTGGGCTTTGCTAGCAATCATTGTTTCTCCTTCTGCCAAGGTTATTCTTTCCGGCACAAACATTGTGGGACGAGTTTCGTTATTGGCTGGCTAAATTTAATAATTAAAATTATATAAATTCAAAAGCGAAGATTTCAAATTTTGTTGGCTCACCTTCCTGGGCATTCCATTCACGTAAATATGCTCCGGCATTTCCATTGGCTCGTACATGTCCGTCGGCACCACCGGTGAAGATCCTTGCCCAAATAATGCTTGTTCGCTTAAAAATAAAATTTAACAAAAAAAAATAATAAAATGTCAAACTTTGTTCCATTAACGCTGCACATTTTCACCAATATTCCAATGATATAATCGATTTTATTTGAATAACTAAATTCAATTAATTGTTAATATGAATAAAATAATGTAAAATAAAAATTGTATAAAAACAATATAAATATCCAAATAATTAAACATTCAAATTTACAAAATTTTTATCATTTTTTATAATACAAAATTAATATAAGAAATAATTCCTAATTTTTATCCAATAATTTTTATGCATGTGGATTTGCCAATTGAAGAGGGTCTTTGTGCGGTTGAATTGCATAATCCCTGGCAGCCTTCACACATTGAACCATCGTGGGCGATGCTCTCGCAATTGAATTGGTCAGCCAATAATCGGGCAAAGATTTTTGCCTTGGTTCAAGATTTTTGTTTGATTTGCTTGAAGAAATTGAACTAATTTGCGCCTAAATAATTTTTAAATTAATGAATTTGTATTGAATTAACCATTGCTAGAGAAAATGCCTCCTTCAAGTAATTTGCATCCTCCACTTCTCCATATCGAGTCAAATGAGGGGCAATCTATCACAATATAAATCAATAATTCTAAGGAATTAATGGCTAACCTCAAATAGTCGATTTCGAATCTCCAAAATTGTATCGTATGGCAATTTTCGACCGGCCACCTCACTCAATGCCCTCAATATTTTCCAATCTTCTCGAGCATCCCCCGGCGGTAATACAGCTGGATATCTGTGAATATTTTATAGAAAATTAAATAATTAATAAATAACCCTCTTTGCGCTCTTCCTTCCGTATTCACCCAAATTGCTTCCTTCTCCGTATAGGTTGCACCGGGTAAAATCAAATCAGCTATTTCTGCTCCAGCATCGCCATGATGACCTAAAAAATATTATTTTATAAATATTTGCATTAATAAAAACCTTGATAAATAATGAAAACATTTTCATGAAAATCATCCCTCGAAATTGGTCGATCATCCGCTCCAAGCAAATAAAGCAATTTTGTTGATTTTTTAATAGCCGATTTGAATTGATTGAATGGACGAAAGCCAATATCGAAGGCGGCAACTTGACTAGCATTTTGATGTAAAATATTCAACACTCTTGGAGGTTCACCATCTTTCCGAAAAATTAATTTATATTTTTTTCTGTGCAATTTACCAAAATTTGTTCCATTTGATCTAATTTTATCAGCCAATTGTTGTAATTTAAATTGCATAAATTCTGAGCCCTCTCCTTGAAATGCTTGAATTCCAACAATAATCAATGGACATTTTGCGGATAATAATTTCTTTTTTTGAATAATAAATTATAATAGATAATAGAAATATTTAAAAATACCTTTGAAAATGCAGATTCACCCTTCAATAATGCATTCAATGCCGAAGAATCAGCACCCAAATATTCATAATCATACGTTAAATCCACTTTACTGCCAATAACGCCAATTTCAATGTCAGAATGGAGAAAACTTAAATTAATTATAAATAATAAAAAAGAAAAACCTTTTACCTTTTACGGATTCGAGCATTAAAAACCGGTGCTTCATATCGAGGATTAGTGCCAACAAGGAGGAGGGCATCACTTTGTTCAATTGCAATAATTTTATCATTGAGCAAATAATTCGAGCGTAAATCAATTCCACCACTTGAAATGGGCAATTCACCTTCGCTGAATACATTTTCACTGTTTGATCGGTTGAGCAAATCTTTTAGAGCCAAAAGTGCTTCCGAATCGACCAAGGCGCCGGCCAATCCAGAAATTTCATTTGCTGAGGTTTGCCGAAATTTGGTGGCTGCCACAAAAAGTGCTTCTTCCCAATTGCAAGGCCTTTTGAGGGAATTTAATGTTTTAAAACGGCAATAATTATAAACCTCAATATTCCTCCACTTTCGTCCCTCAACATTGGCTGAAGCAATCTTTGCCGTTTCAGTCCATCACAAATGAATCTTCCTTTGTCCGCCAACCATTCCTCATTTATGTCATCGTTCATTCGGGGAATAATCCTCAAAATTTCACCGGTCCGATGCGAAAGAACAACATTTGAGCCAATTGCGTCCATAATGTCAATATTTTCCGTCTTTCGTGTTTCCCATGGTCGGGCGATAAAACTAAATTTTAAAAAAATATAATCAAAATTATTCCTTTTCCACCTGTATTGTTTGCTGGTCAATGCTCCAACTGGACATAAATCAATTACATTCCCTGACAATTCGGAAGCGAATAATTTCTCCACATAAGTGCCAATTTGCATATCCGATCCACGACCAGTCGAGCCAAGATCGGGGACACCGGCAACTTCATTGGCAAATCGGATACATCGAGTACAGTGAATGCACCGGGTCATTATTGTTTTGACCAATGGCCCAATGTCCTTGTCTTCCACCGCTCTAGAATTTAAAATATGTTTTATTTTTAATAAATTTGAAACCTTTTTCCATCGTATTCATTTTGAAGACGGCTTCTATCCGAGCCAAATGCCATTGATTGATCTTGAAGGTCACATTCTCCTTTAATTTGTTTTTGTTTAATAAAAATATTTAATTTTCAACCTCCTTGATCACAAATTGGACAGTCAAGTGGATGATTAACCAATAAGAATTCCATAACTGCCTCCCTTGCTTTCTTCGTTATTGCCGAATTAGTATTTACACGCATTCCATTCATGACCGGCATTGCACACGAAGCAACTGGTTTTATGGATTTTTCAACTTCAACGAGACACCTGAATTTGATTTTTATGATTTTTATCCAATAATTTATACATTCTGCAATTTCCAGCGATTGAAAGTCGATCATGATAACAAAAACGGGGAATATCGACACCAACTAACGCACAAGCCTAAAATTTTAGTTTTTTTGTTTTTAAATTACAAAAATAAAACCTGTAGGATGGTCATGCCCGGCGAAACCAACACTTTTTTATCATCAATAAATACTTCCAACTAAAAAGATTTATTAATAGAAAAATGTAAGTAATTTACTTTATTCGGTTTTGGTGCAGTAGCGGGAACAGATGCTGCATTATTACGAGAAAATATTCTTGTTGGTTTACTATTGCCATTATTTAGAAGTAATTTCTTCAACATTATTCCTAGCTAAAATCTAAAATAATTAACTTGATTATTTATTAATTCAATATTTAATGGGGAATTGGGGGGGGGGGGGGGGATTCTAATAGAAATAGAAATAGAATATCAGCAGTTAAGGATTTGATGGTAATTTGGAATTAAAATACCTTGAGTTTTTAATTTCATTTTTTTAAAATAAAAAACCTTATTTTTCAGATTTTAAAAATGGTTATGCTAACAGTTATTAAAAAATCTCGCCGAAAGGAGCAAGAAATGAGAATTTTAATACTTGGACTCGACAATTCTGGAAAAACAACTTTTCTTAAAAAAATGAATGGAGAAAATATAAATGAAATTGAGCCAACATTCGGTTACTAATTCAATTTTCCAGTATAATAAATGAAAATTAAGGTTTCAACATAAAAACTTTGGAATATAGAAGATGGAAACTGAATTGTTGGGATGTTGGTGGGCAAAAAAGTTTGAGGACATATTGGCGAAATTACTTTGAAAGAACGGATGCGGTTATATGGGTTGTGGATTCAACAGATGTAACTCGTCTAGACAATGATTGCCGTAAAGAACTTCACTCACTGATCAATGAGGTTGACTCTTATTCAAAATTAATTTTATCCTTTTTTTTTCTAAAGGAATGCATGTATGGCGTTTCATTACTGGTTTTAGCCAACAAAAGAGATTTGGATAACTCATTAAATGCAGAAGAAATACAAAAGGTTTTCATTTTTTAATAAATGAAAAATATGATTGATTTTAAGGTTTTGCAATTGGATGTTATTAAAAAACATCACTGGAAAATTTTCGAAACCAGTGCTTATATGGGAACAAATTTATTGGAAGCTATGGAATGGCTTTGCACCGATGTGTCTTCGAGAATATTAGTTCCAGAATGATAAGATTTATTCCGTCCGAATTGTATTTATTAAAAATATATACAAATTAAAAAAATTATGAATAAAAATTGATCATTCAAATTGTTCTGACTTGGAATTTTCCTGCTTTTGTGATATATTTAACACCTTTAAATGGCTTATATGCTTCTCCATGCATATCAAGTCTGTTCACTTTCAATCCGGAGACAGCCAATTGACTTATTTTGAAGTGAGCAATGATTGGTGGACATTCCAATTGTTGTTTAAAACCAGGAGTAATGGAGACCTAAATTAACAAATTTTGTCAATTTTGATGTAATTATCCCCTCCTTACTGTTCCTTTCAATGTTGGCGGCCTCCCAAGCTCTATTTTTCCTACAACCCATTGAAGCAGTTTTGAAGTCGGTTCATATGAATATTTCCCATAACTGGCTATCAAATTGCAATTTTGAACAACTTTTGGCATTTGACATTCAATGACCACTTCTTCCAGCATTTTGCCCATTGATTGCTTGGGACCAACTAAATTTTATTCTTGAATGAGAATAGTCTTATTTTTACCTGTAAGCTCAAAACGGCCAGCATTCTTTAGGATTATATTGTGCCTAATATAGAGTGGAATTGCAACGACACTTAAAATTCAATTAATTTGAAATTGCATTAATGTTAGTATAAAAAACCTTTGAGAGCTGATATGATAGGAAAGCAATCGAAAATTTCCATCTGGAGGAACAAAAGAGAGCACCCGTTCACTTTCCCAACGTTTAAAACGAACACAGGGATGGAATGAAACATCATCAAGAATTCTTGGGTTCGCCAAAGTCATTGTGAGATCTGGCATCCCACTAAGACGGCAACAGCAATTTATCTGATGATGATAATATAAGAATTTTGATTCCATCTTTCATCATTTACTTACATGGCCATGAATTTCTGCCGAAACAGTTGCTCCTTGTTTGTCAATTATTGCATCAATTTCCTCAATAACATCGAAATAGGCTTCATTATTGGAATATTTAACACCAGCTCTACGCCATGGAACATTCTAAATTTTGCTCGAATTAATTATTTATTAAAAAATTTACTGATAATTGTCCTGTTGGAAGCACTTCAGAAATATTTGTTTTTCCAGTTACTTGATTCTTAAGCGACCGCAAGAAATTTGGTGGTTTAATGAGATCTTGTAGAACATTCATTTCCGTACATAACGGATAACCATTGTCGAGTATTTCATCGAGCAACTTCATAAAAAATTTCGATTTATAAATCAAATAAATATAAAATTACCTCAAAAACGATAACAATGTTTTCTTTAATAGTTGAATCGGAACATTCATCAAAATATTCAACAAAAATTGCAATTATTCTATGCAATATTTCGATCATCATCAAAGGAGGCGCTAATAATAATAATTGTGTTACTTAATTATTTAATTTCACAAAATTGCTTACTTTCTGTCGTACTAACAGCTATGAAATAAAGATTGTTGTGGTAGACAATGTGCAAATAATGGTGCGGGGTAGCAATGACCGGTGGAATATCTTCCTTGTTTGAAGCTTGTTTTTGGGCATCAAAAAAATAATCACAGATCGAACGATGGATCACTGATTTGTAATGTTTCTCCAGAACGACATCACTGAATAAATTTGATGGAAAACAAAAACGTGTCCATGATAACTTACTGGGCCGTATTGACGATAAAAATGCTATTGATCATTCTCTATAATTGTAAAACATAAAATCGAAGTCAACACATAAAAATAAAAAGCGACAAAACGCTATAATAAAAGTACACAAGTCTTTATTTATAAAAAATTTATTTGATAAATGATAATACAAAAAAAATGAATATGAAGTGGGTGGGATAAATAACAATATTTTTGGGGACAATATTCATCGATTGGATTCACTTCTTGCTTCTTTCAATTTTTGGGGACAATATTCATCGATTGGATTCACTTCTTGCTTCTTTCAATATTTGGTGCTTTCTTGCATGGAGGACGTCAGCGCTCACTGGTGGAAAATCGTTGTTGAGCATGTCTGAAAAAATGGGATTTATTTTCTTGTAATTATTAGAAAATGCCTTACCTTCGGGAATTAACAATGGCACCATCTCTCCTTCGCCCTCCAACGGTTTGTAATGTGCGTACATCTCTGCGATTGTTGCTCCTGCTGGCATTGTTGCGGCACTGGGTGTTGCTGCTGGCATTGTTGCGGCACTGGGTGTTGCTGCTCCTGCTGGCATTGTTGCGGCACTGGGTGTTGCTGCTGGCATTGTTGCGGCACTGGGTGTTGCTGCTCCTGCTGGCATTGTTGCGGCACTGGGTGTTGTTGCTCCTGCTGGCATTGTTGCGGCACTGGGTGTTGTTGCTCCTGCTGGCATTGTTGCGGAACTGGGTGTTGTTGCTCCTGCTGGCATTGTTGCGGCACTGGGTGTTGTTGCTCCTGCTGGCATTGTTGCAGCACTGGGTGTTGTTGCTCCTGCTGGCATTGTTGCGGCACTGGGTGTTGTTGCTCCTGCTGGCGTTTTCCTAAAAAACAAATATTAGGTAGAATCATTTTAATGGGTAAAACTCACTTCTTCTTCTTGCCTTGTTGTGGTTTCTTCTTTTTGCCCATACAGCTGCCACATTGGACCAGGATTGTGCATGCAACAGCGAAGACCGGAAGCAGTTGGATGTTGAAGAGCAGCATTGCGGCAGGAAGTGTTGACGGGCCCATCACTGTAGTGGAGTTGAGCTTCTTGAATTGGCAGTTGGCGTTGTTGGTTCGATTGATTGGTTTGATTTGTGCTCGTCGTTCGGTGATGATGATGATTTGGTCGGCATTTTGACTTACTTTTATACTAAATTTGCCCAAAAATTAGAGATGTGAAAAATACAAAAATAGTAAAATCAATAAAATACACTGTAGATATAATCCAATACGGTCGGAAAAAAAGTATAAAAGCGAACTGTTTTGACCAGTCTGGCATCATCAACGAACACCAAACAACGACCATCAACAAAGAAGCTCATCAACATCGCAACAACTTCAAGAACGACAACAGCAAATGGCCACTCCCGTCTTGATCGAACCAGCTGCACTGCAAGTCCCGGCCGCCGGAGGCACAAGCGCCCATCAATTGACGAACAGCAATGCAGAGGTGTGGTTTATTTTTATTTTTTTTCATTTCCAATTCTAAACCTTTCCCCGTTCAAATTCAGGTCCGCTATGCCTTCAAAATCAAATCAACCAACAATGATCACTACCGTGTCAACCCCGTCTACGGCATTGTCGAGCCTGGAGCCGCTGCTCAAGTGGAGGTGACGCGCTTGGTGAGTTTTAATTTATTTTAATATGTAGGGCTGGCAAAAATAGTGCACAAAAATCGTAAAATAGTGACACTAAATAGTGATCAAAAATAGTGTTAAAAATAGTGTTAAAAACTCAAAATAGTGACAAAAATTCAAAAAAAAGTGACAAACATTTTACCAAAAAAATTTTTTTGAAGAAAAATGATTCAAAAAATTTGATCAAAATAATCCAAAGGGGAAAATTTTTCACGAAAAAAGGTCTATTGAGAAAAATTTTAGACCAAAATTTGATTTAATGGAAAAAATTTTGGCAAAAAAAATATTTTCAAAGGAAAAAATTTTGATTTTTTTGGATGAATTTTCAGAAAATTTCAAAAATGTAGAAATAGTGTAAAAATCATGAAATAGTGACATAAAAAGGTCGAAATTGACATAAAAAGGCCTAAATAGTGATCCAAATAGTGAAATAGTGTCAAAAGTGGAAAATAGTGAAAAATAGTGCAAATAGTGCAAAAAAAGTTCAATATTTTGAGCTCAAACCAAGCTAGAAATGTTTTTTATCGCGTTTTTATGCATAAATAATGCTAGGAAAAAAATAGTGTAAACACTATATTTGCCAGCCCTATTAATATGTTTCATTGGACTAATATCCCAATTTTTTGCAGGAAGGACCACCGAAGAACGACGACCGCCTCGAAATCCTGTTCCTGCCCATCGACGCTGAGTGCACGGACCCGAAGGCCCAATTCGCTGCTGGACAATCGCCCGAATTCAAGCTGGATGTGCCAATGGTCGCCGAATGAAACCGCTCTACCAAGGACGAACACCATAGGATCAGATGGGACGGACTACAACTTCTCTTCAACCAACCTGGCTCCAGATGACATGAATCACCACCAATCCAATCCCATCTAATCATTGTAATTCTTTGCCACCTTCCCCATTTTCCCTATAAATATTGTTCTACCTCTCATCCACCATTCCACATATATTCTATTGTTGTATATGTATTATAAATGAAAACCATGGATAAAGATATAAAATTTGTTTCATTGTCTTCGCTCTTCGTTTAATGTATTACTTCGTTTTTTGTTGATTTTACTTGGGTGAATTGATTTGTTAGTTTCTTTGATGAGGAGATTTTATAATTGGATCAAAAAATTAGGAAAATTTGATGGGGAAAGGAAACGAAAGGGGTATTTGTAGACGGGAGCCGTTGATTGGAGTTTGTCCATTTGTTGGGGACAAAGTGTGGAATATTGGGCCAAACATCTGCCGATTAAAAGGCATAACGGTAAATTTGGTTTAGTGTGAAAAGTAAATAAATAAAATGAAATTTAAATGATTTCAATTTATGAATTACGTTTAAGGAATTAAGTCAAATTTCTAAAAAATTGAGAGAAATGAGGGAAGGATTTTAGAATAATCATAATTGATTATTGGTTTGAAAACAAAATTAAATTTGTTTAATATAATTTTGGTCAAAGTCAATATTATTTGATATTCTCTTCAATTTTCTTCCTTCTCTTTCCATTCAATTCAATGTGTCTTCTGATAGACCATAGTGGTTCGCATTTCTTCGCCTTCTTTGCCCTCAGCCTTTTGGCTTCGATTGAAGATTGGAATTCGGCCAAATGAGTTCTTGGCGAAGGTTCCGGCCCGTTTATTGGTGAATGGGAGCAGATTGAAGACGAAGATGAAGAAAAAGACGGTTGGAATGACGAACAGGGCCGGAATGAGCAGAATGGCGAGCATGAAGAAAATGGCCGGAACGATGAAGAAAAGTGAGCCAAAAATGATTGGCGAGAAGAGCACCAAAGCAATGGTCATTGGCAGTGATGAATTGGTCAACATTCGGACAAGACCTGAAATATTTGTGAATGAATTCAAAATTAAATCCTATTTGAACCAACCATTCCCCTTTTGTCCAGCCTTATCGTAAATGCCCGCACTGAAATCCTTTGCAAAGAAGAAAGTTCGCCAGACCAGGAAAGAAATACCAAAATCAATTGTATGAAGTCCTTGAATCCAACGGTCCAATGTTTGTTCAGTCGATTCATTCGAGCCTTTGATGCGGTTGAAGGTGGAAACCGACTTAAATTTGAAAGGATTATTGGCCATTCTTTCCCCAATTCATTCACCTTTTGGACGGGGAAAGTGCCGCTCAATGAAAGCAAAGTTCCATCATAGTATTTTGCATGCTTTTGTGCCGCATTATTGGCCAAATCTGTGGCTTCCTTTTGGCGATCCTTTTCCAATGTCGAATTCTTATTGCCCATTTGCTGATGAATTTGGCCATACACTCCTTTAATTTAATTCATTTAAATATTCAAATTCAATAATAAAATACCTCCGCTCGTTCCTCGCTGCCCTCCCCCTCCATCATTCATTGCAGCATTTTGTCCACCAATTTGTTGTTCATTATTTCCAGTTTCAGATTGAATTGTCGGATAGATTCCAGAATTGGTCTCATTTTGTTGCGGAATTTGTTGCTTTGCCGTTTCCATTTGTTTTTGTTGGATTTTCGGTTGGTCCACGATTGAATTTTCCGGCAAGCTCCGTTTTGGCAGTTGACTATTCTTCACAGTAAAATCGCCTGTCTTTCGTCCTCCTTTCTGCTGTTGATGACCAACTTTTTGTTGAAGATTGTCGCGATTTTGCACAGAATTGTCAACTAAAAATAAAAAGAATAAGCAAAAATGATTAATGAAATTGAATGAATGAATGAAACACCGTTTTCCTTGGCCTCGTCCATATTATCGTCCGTTTGTAGGGTTGGGGTTATTTTCGCGATCTTCTTGGTCGGTCAGTAAAAGGAAATTGTTTGATTAAAGGTTGTTTATCAATAAGCTAAAATGTGGGAATGCAAAATAAATGATAAGAAACTTGAGCTCGATGAAAGCAATGGCCGGCATATTTGATGGTTATTTGGCCTTTTCCTACCTTTGAAAATTTATAACCAATGATCTAATTTTCATCAATTGAAATATTTCAGAATATTTAACAATTAAAAAAATAATAAAACCAGATGAATCATGAATTTTTAATCAAATTTCTGATTCAATCAATTCGATTCGATGAAAATTAAAATTAATTAAATTAATTTGAATATTTTAAACATAATGCCAAATGATAATTTTAAAAATTTAATTCGGGTACCTCTTTGCATCTCATTTCGCTACCATAACCAAAACAATTCCCCTTTTAGCTTCTTTTTATATTTATTAATTTCTAACAATTGAATAATTCAATTCCAACTTTTTTACTTCTCAATTTATTCAAAAAATAATAAAAATTTGCATATTTCTTATGAATTTTCCATTAAAAAACTAAATCAGTCCCTAATTCATTTATTTTATTTCAATTTTTCCACCCATTTTCGCCCACTCTCGGCTCGTCCTTGCAACATCGGCCCATTTTTATTTTGGTTCTTCCTTTTTTTTTTATCAGCGAACTCTTCCATCCTCTCCTCTTATGTTCCATTTCTTTGGGCTTTCTTCGGGGGAACGGAGGGTGGGGAAGTGGTTGTGTTGGTTGACTGGTACCTCCCGGCACCCCTTCCGGGGCCTTCCTCTTTTCTCCTCTTCGTTCGCCTTTTCCTCCCTTTCCTAGACCGCCCGCAGCGGCAGGGTGGTTTCAGTAAAAAAAACCAAATGGCAGCTGACTTCTTCTTCTGCCACTTTTTCGGTAGTTTGGAAATCCCATAAAAAAGAGAATCCAATTTATTTTACCCATTTAACGAAATGAATGTGAGGAGGGGGAGAGGAGGAATAGGTTCAAATAGAATCCGGTGGGAGAGGTTGGCGGCAAAGTCATAAATGTGAGCTGTGAGGTCCCTTTTTCCATTTTCCCGAAAACATATAAATACGAAAAACTCTCGCCTGTCAGCTAAACGGGAACAGATGGACAAAGGAATTTGCTGACCAAATATATTCTCTTTAAAATGGTCAAAAGATTGGAATATTTTATGATCAAAACATTTGCCGCTTTCTTTTACGTCGAGAATGGAATTTGGAAGGAGGGAAAATTTTCACGGGAATTGGGTCCATTTTTGATTGTTTCCATTGCTTTTGATGATTATTCTTTCACCCCAAATAATCCATTCTATTCCATTCCTCACTCCTTTTTTACGATTGTTTTTTGATTACCCACTTTTTTCTGCAAAACAAAAACAGAAAATGAACCCTCCGGCAAGGCTCATGCGATCTTCGGACCAATTCACGGGCAAAAAACATGCCCAATGAAATTGAATTGAATGACCAATGATTGTTCGAAAACCCTAAAAAATGGACCCTTTGAAGAGAGAATGAATTGTTTTGGGCATCAATGAGCATATATTTATATGTATTTATTAATACATAAATAATTGCCATTTACAAATGGGGCGGCAAATTCAAATGAAAATGCCCACCGATGAATGAACATTCGCAACATCCATTTTCATTTCCAAATCCCCTCCAAATCCAAATATCCATCCAATGCCCCCTTTTCGGCTCATTCCATCTTTCGGCGCCTGTCCACTTGCAAATAACACACAAAAAAGTCCATTCATCCACCCATCATCGGCCCCTCGACAACATTAATCGCCTTTCTTTGTCGCCCCTTTAGGGTTGAAGGGGGCAGGGGAGAGGGGACAACAAGTCCAACAACCAAAAGCACACTTGAGAGCGCGACCAGCCCCTTCGGGGAAAGAATCAACAGCTGCAGCGCAGCCAACCCCTTCGGGGACGGAGGCAATGCGCATTTGAAAGAATCAACCACCAAAAAGAAGTCATCGTCGTCTATTCGGTCCTCCTCCTTTGCTCCCTCACATCGTCATCATCGATGTTGCCAGCAGCGCACATTTTGCTGGCAGCCACCCAACACACCGTGGAGGAACATAAAGAAGGACAAAACAAGGATTTGGGGATTATTTGGGCCTCCCCAATCATTTCGATGATTCATCCGGACCAAAAGAATGCGCAAATGGGAGGGGGAAGGGGTCAAAAGGGGGACGAGAGGAAGGAAGGAAGAAGAAGATGGCCGGCACGATCTGACACGGAAAACCAACCAAGATGAAAATGAGGGGTGCGCAAATGATGGACACACGTGAATGGAGCGGATTTGCCCCGGATGAATGGGCGGCTGGTTGGAAATGGACAAAGGGGGAATAAGTGGGCAAAGAGCCAAAAAAAGGGATGAATGCTCCATCAAATGATGCGGCGATGACGGTCATCGAATCAACAACAAGAAAATATAACCAGCAATTGTCCACATCCCACCCCCCCCCCCCCCCAAATCCCTTTTCCAATCATCCAAATCAAAAAATTGAAACTTTTCCAGCAGAGCAAGTTTATTTGGAGCAAACCAAAAATAATTTACGTACAAATTTATAAATTGGATTTGTGGATATATATTGTATTATATATAAAAAATGTAAATAAAATGAATGAAAAATGGATTTGATTTGGTTGATTCATTTTGGAATATATAAATATATATATATTGTGATGATAAATGGGAGGGGAATCGAGAGCTGTGAAAGAAAGAAATATCAAAGGGCACTGAGCATTCATTGATGGTTTGTTTAGGTGGTCGATTCATTTTTTATTTAATTGTGTTTCGGGGAAAGGGGTGCTCGAACCTGATTGAGGAGGAGAGGAAAAGCCGATTTTCTTTCATTGTTTTTTTTTTCAAATTATTCATCAAAATATTCATTTTATTCTCATTTTGGCAATGACTTTTCCCCTCCAACCTGCTGGAAAACGGGAGGAGAATATGTACAAAATTGTGAGAGGGTTTTATTATGTACAGATATGATGATTTATATATGGAGGAGGCGAATACATTTTCGGTGATTTATTGGGAATTTTTGTTGATTTGTTGGTTATTGCAGCCGGGGGATGATATAAATTTATTTATTCTATGCGATTTTGGGTAATAAATGGACTTTGTTGATTGGTTATTATGATATTATGTACACATTCACACTTGCGGATTGCTGGAGCAAATTCTCGAAAACTGGATTTTGGATTCGGGAACAGCCAAAAATGTACAGAAATGGATGAGAAGAACAGTCCCGAAAGGGAAATATGATGATTTTGATGAGGAAATTGGGTGGATAACGGGGGCAGGACTGGAAGAGAAGAAAGCTCTTTCAATTTATCAGAGAGGAGCGAAAATGAATGGAAAAGCGGCTTAAAAAGTTGAAAAAACAAATCCATTTGGAAACAAACAAAATGAATATTACCATGCCGGGATGAATTATGGAAGACAATAAAAGGTGAAAGAATCGAGACGTGTTCCCCCGTCGCTGGGAACGCAAAAAAAACAACATTTTGCATTGTTTGAAATTTAGATGGATTAAATGTGAATGTGATGTAAAAACATTTTATATTGGGGAGAGAGGCTGGCCCGTCGATTGCCGCGAGGATCGACGGAGGAAAACGTCTTCGAATTGAGGGGATTTGGGGGATTAGGAAAGAGCCGAGAAAAGGCACGGGAACGGAGCATGAATAAAATGGGAATATGAGGATATGGGGAAGTGCAAAGTTCATTTTATTTTTAGGAGGAAATGGGCAAAAAGGCCATCATCATTGTTTCCTTCAATGCTTCTTCTTTTCATCATCAAAAACTGCCAAGCATGAAACTGCCTCCGGGCGGACTTCCTGCCAATCCGCCGCTTCCACCGCTGCAAAGTGCAAGGCCGGAGGAGCCACTACAGAATCCGCTGTCCAATGCCTTTTTCACTCCACCGCCTCCGGCATAAATCGCCTTTTCAGCCTGTTGTTGGGAGGAGGCTGGCCGTTTGCCATAATGTTTGTTGGCTGTTGCCCGGTAAATGACTGTTTGGCCGAATTTTTTGACTACACTTGTTCCACAACAGCAGCCAGAACGAGCGGGTTGATTTGGAGGCACAGTGGCGGAAGTGGGGGCTTCTGAAAATAATTTGAATAATTAATAATAATTGGAGGGGGGGGGGATTGTGCTCACCGTTCTCGAGGCCCGATTTATTCTTTTGATTGGCATTTGGAGATGATTTTGAGGAGAAATTGCCGAGAAGAGGCTGCTGGGGAAGCTGTTCCGGAAGTCGATAACAGTCCACGACAGTTTCTTGCTCATATGAGCCAGGATGGGCCAATTGAATTGTTGGGGCACCTTCATAGAGGACGGAGGAAGGAAGGCCTGAAAATTGAATTGAAATTAGTATGCCAATTATTAAAATATTCACTTTGATCTGAACCGCATCCACCGCTATAGCGCATTTTGCATCCACAACAACAATATCCATTGTATTGGTAGAAGAATCGATTGCAACTGCCCGGATGTGGATGATGCTGATGGGAGCCGGAAGTGCCAGCCGTTTTGCAGAGTGGATCGAATGCTGAGGCAGAATTGGTCATTTTTGGTTGAATATTTGTGCCATTTGGGGTGGAAATGGTCGACGATGAAGATGGAGTGGTTGTTTCGGTACACGGCGAGGTTGAAGGGGAAGAAGTGGATGGGGCACTTGGATTGGCCTGGCCTGGGCCCTTTTGGCATCCAACACCGCCGCCACTTTTTGTTCCGCTGGCACAAAATGTTGTTCCGGCCGAGGAATCGACTTCATCGCCTCCGGCACTTTCCTCTCCATTTTCTGCTGTCAAATGCCGCCTCCGCGTGAAGAATGAGCCGGCCAACTTTGCCAGTGAGCCCATCGTGCCAAGCTGGGATTCCTTCTTTGTATCCGATTGTTGTTGTTTAGATTCGCCGGCCTCCTCGTCAAATTCATCCTCATTTTCTTCTTCCTTCTCTTCCGGCTGATTTTCATCATATGCCAACACTCTTTCCTCTCTCCATCGTGGACTTTTCCCTTCTGGCGGTTGTTGGTTTGATGATTGTTTTGGTTTTTGTGCCATCATTTTTCCTTTTTCTTCCTCCATTGTTTTTGTTTCCTCCTCTTTTTGTTGTTGTGTTTTCCTCTTCAATTGTTGCTGCTTCACTGTTTGCGGCTGTTCCATTCCCTTTTTCGGCTTTAACATATTCAATGTTTGTTTATTGTTTGACAATGGCCTCGGGGGCGATGAAGAACCGAAAATTGCTGCATTCTCTTGGTCCACTTCTGGACGAATCGTTGATTTCACCAATTTAAGCTCATCAGCAGTGAGTGGACGAATTTCGGTTTGACTCATCCTGAAAATTAAATGACATATTAAAATTGTTGATATTCTATTGTAAATTACCAAGGATGTTTGAGAATATCCTGCAATGTGTATCTTCTGTCCGGGTCCACTTCAAGACAACGCAAAATCAAATCCTGGCATTCGGCTGGAACTGAACGTCTCCAACGGATTGTGCCCCCACAAATTTCGTGATCCCGATGGAAGGGAATGTCACCGGCGATCATATCATAAACTGAAATTGGATGGGGAGATTTATATTAATCCAAATATTTGAGCGAATTATTACGTAGAATGCCGAGCGACCAAACAGTTGCCTTGAGGCCATCATAACGAGATTGCATAATCCATTCTGGGGGCGAATAGACTCGAGTGCCTGAAAGAACAATGAACAATTAATAATGAATGCTATTTGAGGGTGAATCAAGTTTGATGTGCCTTTAGGCCATTTTATAGTCCATTTCCCTTCCATTCCATCCATTTTCCCATTCCCTGGGGCAAATTGGCCTCAAGCCAATAAAAAGCCCTCTCATTCACTTCCTCCCAAATCCCAATTCCCAATCCATTCTTTTTCTATTCGCGCTTTTCCACTCCATATTCCTTCTCCTTTTCCTCATCATAATTCTCCCCTCGAGAGTGAGAAGTGTCAGCTGCTCGGCTTTTCCTTCAACCCATTCATCCGCTTATTATTCCCACATAGACAAAGAAGGCTGAATGAAAAGTAAGCAAAGCAACATCAGCACTAAATCCTCTTTTACTCCAGTCCACTTCAGTGCAAAACCCCCTCCAATTCGCAACACTCCTCCTCCAAAAATGCATGCAGCTTCCTCTTCGCATGATGATGACAAGCAGCTTGCACATTTGAGGAGGAAGAAACACTTTTGGGAAGCCTTTTTATGCATGTGAATGGGCCGAGGTTGCTGGAAGTTGAAGAAGACAAGGGGGGATGTGGTTTTGAGGAAGGGGAAAACACTTTTAGAAGCCTAGAAGATGAACGAAAATATGACGGAGAATAGTTGCAGAATTTACAAAATATAAAAGGGATAATCCTCATATAAATTAAATTCAATAATTCCAATTTTTTCAATTTTTTTGCTCCAAAATGACGTCAATTTTATTGGCGGGGGTTGTGGCTGATTGTTGGCTGTTCGATGCGTTCGCCCAATTCCCCTCAAAAAAAACGTGAATTGGGGTCGGAGGCGAGGATGAATCAGCCACTGCTAGTTTTATGGAATAAAATGGAAAATGATAGAATATGCCGGTAAGGATCGATTTTGATTTTGTCAATGAAAACGGCATCTCGACGATTGATGTTTGGTCAATTATTTTTTTGTATCTTTAGGACCAGAATTTAGACGGTTAAATTGCCTCATATTCTCCCCTTTTCCAATGCCATTTATGAATCATCTTCTCTTTTCCTCGCCTTTTTGTTCATTTTTCCCGAATGTAATGGCCCCATTCTCGCCCCAAGATGGATTGCCAGAGGGTGGAAATGCCAAAGGCAAAATTCCTTTTTTTTGTGGGATTGCCCCCAATCTTTCATTGGCAACAACATAATTTAGAGTCTGCCCCACCCACCCAAACAAATGAATGAATGGAAAGGGAAAATGGGAGGGATGGGATCGGATTTCATTGTGGGCCAAGTCCAAAATGATGAATGAATGCCCCATTTTGCTTTATTTCCCTCTCAGTTAGTTTAGTTGGCCGGCTCATTCCCGGAAAGCTCACTCTTGCCGCTATTATGCCCCAAACAATGGGAAGGAGGACTGGCGGATCAACTAAATGAGAATGCCGCCTAAAGAGATGAAGATGAGATGAAATGGATTCCATTTCATTCATCAGACAAATAAATAAAAGAATGGCAGATGAATGAATGGATGGATGATTTAGTGCACATTTCCCCCAACATTGCCTCTTCCATCTTTTACACCACCGACCGCGCAGATTTGTGGCCTAAAGCAATGTTTGTGGATGAAGAAGGAACAAAGGAAGAAAATGATGAAGGATGAAAGAAGAAGAAGAAGATGGGGACAAGAAGGACGGGAGGGAAGAAGAAGAGGATGGCCAGCTGATGACCTCGTTGAAAGGAGGGGGAAAGGACATTTTGGGGAGAAGTAGGACCTGTGGGGGAATTGACCCATTTCCCTATGGATGAGGCCATTTGGCCGGATGCCAAGCGAAAACGACGCCTCCAACGCAGTTTGAATAGCCTTCACATTTTTGAGGGCTTCGTCTGGCCTCGTGGATTGCCTTTGGCGAGTGAAGAGGGGGGAGGAGGGATTTGGTTGCTTTTTCCCTCCCTTCGGGGGTTATGTTTATCCGTCCAATTCAAATCCAAAATAATACAATACCCTCAATGTGGGATCAACATATCCAGAGTGGATTATGTTTGCCCCAATCATTTTCATGCAAATCCGCCTTTTTCCGGTCTGATAATAATGCGTCATTCAACCAATTTTACCGCATAAACAAAGGAGGGATCAAGGACCAAACCCCGGTTGGGGGTTTCGAATCGGTCGATCAAAAATCGGCAAACGATCAAAGGCAAGAAGGGAGGAGACCTATCTTCTGCCCCATTATTTCTTCCACTTAAATGCACATATGCAATGCATTTGCCTCCAATTTTGCACCCCCAATATCCCCCTTAACCAATTCATCATGCTCTCGAGCCCAGAAAGATGATTTAGAGGCGATAGGGGGTACCGCCACGGGGAATAAATGGATGAAAGAGGGGGATCGACCTTCGGACCGCTTTGGGAGATGGATGGACGGATGGGGGATTGTTGGAGGAATTTGGATGGAGCCGATCAAGACACGGAGGAAGGCACCGATGCTGATCTGATGCCGAGATATGGGAATGGAATGTGGGCAAAAAGGGGGGGGGGGGGCGAATGGGCTGCGCAGTAAAGTAGAAGAAAATGGGTTGGCGGAGGAATGGATTTTTGGATGAATTGGTTGAATGAATGAATATCGGGAACCGTTTTATAATTATCATTATTTTGCCTTACACCATCATTTCCATTTGGGTTGGTTGGCTTTGAAGGGGATATTTTAAAGTTGTTGAGGCTAAATCATTGGAAGAAGGGGAAGGGAATGGCCAAGAATCCCATTATTAGTCAGCCAATCAGTCGATTGGAAAGGCAGCTTCTTTAGCGGTTTTTACAGCGGCAAATCCGTTAAATTTCACACAGAAAAAGGATTCAGAGGAAAATGGGAAATTGATGGACGTAAAGGGTGGAAATATAGGCTTAAAGTGATGGAATAAATAGGGAAGATTGCATTTGTCATCCTGAAACCAAAGGGGGATAAATCGGTAGTCCGAGTCAAAGTCAAGAGCATCGGAGGGAAAAACCAAATTCGACTCAAACCAAATGGTTCATTTCCGCCCGCCACACTTGCAGACAAAGCCCAGCTGCCACTTTCAACCCTTATATTTCTAAAAATCACAACTAAAAACTATGCCTCCAACCTATAAAAAAACTCTTGACTGTGCCCCAAGGCAGTAATCATTCAAGTCAAAATGATGGGAGGGAAAGGAGGGGAATGGAATGGATGGATGGACCCAAATGGGAGTACTTTAACCCTTATTTAAATTGTTTTTGTTTTTATTTATGTTTTTGATTGACCCACCTTCAAAATCAGTGTATTCCCCATTCTTCAAGAATGCGCCGGAACCAAAATCGATCAACTTCAATTGGCCAGTGCGCATATCGATGATCACCTGAATATTTGATGTTAAATATTTATTTGAATTGATCTTTCGGCCAATTTCCCCCCCCCCCCCCCCCTTCTCTCCAATCCCATAGAATATTCTTCCTCATTTCCCTTCACTCACATTCTCGTCCTTGATGTCCCGATGGACCACGGATCGGCCAGCGCATGCGATTGCCGTATCCACAATTTGTTTGAAGAAGAATCGGCTGATCGATTCGTCCAAAGCACCTCGATCGGAAATGTAGTCAAAAAGGTCGCAATAGGGCGATGGCCTTTCCATGACGATTAGGAAGCCGTCGGGCCGTTCGAACCAATCCAGAAGTTGAATGACCCCAGGCAATTCGCGGCATTGTTCAAGCAAAGCAATCTCCAATGGCACTTCTTTCCCCCGGAGTTGTGCCCAATCCGTCACATTTCGCCTGGCCACATATTTGATGGCCACCGGCTCACGGTCCGCATTCCTGAATCCACTGTAGACGACGCCGAAACCGCCTCGGCCAATTTCAGGGCCCAATTTGTAGTTTCTTTTGAAAAACAGTGGGTCGTATGCTGAAGAAGAAGAACAGTCGAATTGGCTCATTTTATTTGAATAATTTTATTTTTACGGATTTTTTCATTTGTTTTTCTGCTGTTGGAATATGAATGGACTGGGGATGGACTGGCTGGAGGGAATGGGGGGATGATGGCCACCCAGTCCCCCGCGGGGTTTTTGCCATCTTTTGCATAAACCAAACCATCAAATACACGTGCAATATTGGAAAAAAAACAAATTGACCATTCAATCTACCATTTTTTACCCATCGATGAAAGGCCAATTCCATAGATTGGACAATGGCCAATATTTGAATTTTGTTTTTCACAATTTACCATCTGTGATTTGTCCCGCCCCGAGGTCTCGCCCATTTTTGGTTCGGCAATCTGTCCTTTTCTGGGAATTTTGGGAAATGATTTCTATTTCTTTCATTCTTTGGTGGCATGTGACGTTTCCCCGACTTATTTACCATTTTTCGGCTGCCCATTTTTGGGAGTCCCCCAATATTGGCGAGACCGTAAAGATGTGGGGGATGGTTTAGAAGAAGGAATATTGGCTCAGGTTTGGCGTTGTTTATGCCAGTCGAATTCCCCTCCCTCAATTCCATTGTTGGCTTTTTCAGTACATTTCCACCCAATCCAAAATGTTGCCTTTCATCCCCCAAAAAGGGCATTTAGCCAGTCTCATTCTCATCCTATCCCCCAATGGATTTGGCCCAGACAGTGCCGCCATTTTCCCCCTTTCGGCTGCGCAAATATCCATTCCATATCCCCTCATCCAATCCAATCTCCCATAATTCGTGGTCCGTATTACTGCGATTCAAGGGGAGGGGGAAATGGGGCAAAAAAAATGATGGGGCTGGCTATGATCACAAGACATTTTTTACGGGCGCCGCCGGGGGATTTGATTGGATGTTGTTGGGGACTTTGTGGGATATCGATCCAAACAACCAACTCACGTTTGTGGGTTGTTTGAATGAATAAAGGGGAAAAGAGAAACTTGGACAGGGTTGGGGGCGCGTGACTACCCTTTGGGGGATGTTTCCACCACCCCTCCCCCTTCCTATTGCCCTTTTTGTGTCATCATTTTTGGCCAAACAAACACCTCCCCTCAAATCCATTTTCTATATATTCCAACAGCCATAATTTACGTTCAAAAGTTTAACTCACGAGGCTTATTGTCCTTTTCGGTATCGCCGGCCACTCCGGCCACACCTGCTGTTGTGCCATTGGAATTCGTTCCAATGGTCATCTTTTTGAGCCGTTGCATTGAATTTCCACCTCTTTCTTGATACAATTCTGGGATTTGGCCGTTTTTGGCTGCAGTCGATGCTGCTTCTTTCGGCTGGCTTCGATGCTTTTGCCGATTAATTGGATGTTGATTTTTGATTACAGAGGAGGGGGGATGATTTTGCCGAGTCGTTGTTGAGGGGACTGTCTGGAGCAAGAGGCTACGAGAGGGCGTCTGTCGAGTCAGTCCGGCGGCTGGGCGCTGCTGGCAGACGGGCAGGGCAAACAACTTGTCGGTTGGGCTTGTTGGCGCTCTCGAGTGGCGCGAACAAGACTAAAAGCAACTGATGAGATGATTGGCCCAAATGCCGAATTTGAATTGATTTATTGATGACGTCTGATTTGATTTTGAATAAATTGGATTTTTGGGGAAAAGCAGCTGATCAAAATGAGCGGCTTTGATTTTGAGAGAAAATAATGCTCTTTTGCTGAAAAAGGAGGGAAAATGAAATGATGAGCTTTGATTTGGTTATTGGTTTGGCTGGGAAAGTGCGCAATAAATCGTCAAATTATGATGGGGAAAAAGTGGTGTTGGGCTACAACAAAGAGGAGGGGAAAACGGGAATAGTGGTTGGCTGCTTCATTGCATGGAAAAGGATCGATCATTGGGTGGTTTTTTTTGACTATTTTTATGGATGTAATGAAAAATGAATAAATTGTGTACTTTCCATTCCAACACGGTAGTAAAGGGCATTTTGCCCAAAAAACGAACGTGAATGGAAAGAATGGCTGAAAATGGGCATTTGCATTTTTGGAGGCTGAATTTGGGAATTGGTAGGGAATTAATGGATGGAGAGGAGAATTCGTCGGTTGATTATGTAAAGAAGGATGATTGTGATTTGACAAAATTGGAGAGGAATATTAGAATACGGGGAGCTGTGAGTGACACGGGCCAAATATGGGGGGAATTGTTGGATGGAGCCGACTCGATGTCGCCGGTTCATTTTTCATTGCATTTTGGCCGTTTTTATCAATTGGATGGTCCCAGCTTATCAGCCACGGATTGTGAGTAGGAATAGGAAGGTCGTCGAGGAGGAGGGTGGGGAAATGGGAGGCAAAAAAGGTAAAAATCATCACATTCAAGGCACAAAATAATAATCAAATTGGGAGGATTAGGAGGAGAATTGCCTGAGGGAATAAAGCTACTGAAGGAAGGAATGTTTAGGCCGTTGAGATATTGTTTTGTTTGGATTTATTGGTTGGTTGGATAACAATTGTGCCTGAAGGGCAAAAACCCCCAAAGGGATGGAAGGATCAATCGTTGGCGGAATTGGATGGAAAGAATGAAGGAAGGAAGGTGGAATTCTGCCTGAGGCGAGAATGAGCCGACGGGAGAAGAAAAAGAAATGGGGGGGGGGGGGGGTGGCTGCTCACAATCAAGCAAAGTAGACGGACGATTGGAAGGGGATGGAGTGGCTGCTTGCTGACAGCTCGGAGTAGAGGAGGGGGGGGGGGGGGGGGGGGGAGCAAAGCAAGCAATTGGGTTGGTCTCCGGAATTCGGAGGAAAAAATGGGGGGTGGAAGGGGGTGAACGCGGGGTGGAAGGAGGCAATGGATGGATGGGAGCGAATTGTGGCGGAAAATGGGCGCAAGGGCGACTCCGGGCGCTGTGTTGCTCTGAGAATGAGCGGAGCGACCAACCGGCCAAAGCGAATCATTTCTGCCCCCGCGGCGGTGTATGAGCGGAGGAGGAGGCCTTGGAGGAGCGATTGGAGCGAGGGGCGGGCAATGGTGGAGGGGCGACGGATGACTAGGCGAATGGAGAAGGCAAGCAGCGCTGGAGGGGAAGGGGAGGTCTGGGGGCTGTGGGCTGCTCGCCAACTGGCGACGGACATGAATGAAGAAAAAGGAGGATGGAAAATGGGAAGAGAAAATGAATGCTCTTCGCGAAGAGAATGTGGCTTTTGGAAGAGGAAGAGAAGAGAATGTGAATGAATGGCTCAGGGGGATGTGGGCAAAAGTGGGTGGGGCGGGCGCGGAGCCAACAACTGTTGGGGCGCTAGATGGGTGGGCTGAGATTTTGGCTGCTGAAATGAAAGGAATTGAAGGAGGGGAATGGGAGACTGCGCTGGAGGGGCTGAATGAATAGAAAAGAGGAGAAGAGGAAGGAATGTTGCGGATGGAAGGAGGAATGATGGGGCGGTTGGTGGATGGGCAAAAGGGAAGTCTTCTTGGAGAGGGAAAGGGCCCAGTCTCGAGGGGTCGAGAGGGACAAGAAAGAGGAGGAATAAGAAGGTTTTGAGGGAAGAGGGACAGCCACCGAAGAGTGGCAGGAAGACGGCCATTTCCTTGGCGACCGCCGAGAGTCCTCCTCCAAGGAGGTGAATTCTTGCGCCAAATCCGCCGAAGGGTCCTTCCCCCATGCATTGCTCATCTTCGCCGTCCGTCGTTGTCCTCAAAATGCTGGCCGACAGCCAAATCACCCGGGAAGCCACACACGAGGGAAGGAAGGGAAAAGGGAATAAGCAGGGAGGGGGTCGAGAATGGCAACAAAATAAGAGGGGGCCATATAGTCGGATGACTGAGTAGTTGGCAGTTTCATTGGCATTCCCTTTTCATCGCGGTTGGCACCAAATAAGGTCAACAGAGGCAAAAGAGAAGGAAGTAAATAATAAAAGGAAAAAGGACTTGAGATTTGGTGCCAAAAGTGCGCCAAATGAGAGGAAGGGGGAATATTACTGAGTAGTTAATTGGCAACAAAAATTGGCTAAAAAGTGGAATGGGGGTTTGGTTATTTGCCAACTATTTGGAATGGCAAAATTGTTGTCGATTTTAGTTGCCACTTTTTTTACTAAAATTGGCACGTGAGTGCGCGAAAATTTGTCCAAACTGAATGATGGCACGTGAAATGGAACGCATGAGCGAGAACAAACAAAAGTGGGGGACAGAGAATGGCTATGAATGGGATCGAATTACGAAGAACTGCTGACAGCCGCCGATGGCATCAAAGGGACGGCAAAAAGCAGGGAAGGGGACATTTTGGCTGACAGCCATTTTCGTGAGGAGCCTATAGGCGAGATTGGCGTGAGGGTGGTTGGTGGAGTGCGGGAATGGGAGGATTTGGAGGGATTTTGTGGGGGTTGAAATGGATGTTTGGGTGGAGGGGAAATTGTGCGGAAATAACCGAATTTTAATTGGACCCAAATGAACTGCCTGGAATTGCTAACTCTGAGTGAACAAAATGATGGAAAAGATGTTTGGCCAATTGAGGACGGGCGATGAGCTCATCGGTGGTAAAAAGAGTGAAGAAATGTGGAATTGAGGGAATGAATGAATCACCGAGGAAATGAGGGAATATTTTGACATTTGGAAATGATCCAAAAGGAGATTTTTCCGGAGGCAGAATGGGTGGCAAAATACTCCCATTACAATCATGGTGGTCGGCTGAAATGTGCGCGGATGAATTGCTGATTGAGGGGCAATTAACCGAGAAATGCGCAGGAAGTGGGGAACATCGGGATGTCGAAATGGAGGGAGGAAAGGATTTACGAAAAATGGGGATACCTATAAAAAGGAAAGGGAAAAAGGGATTGTGTTTGTTTGGCACGGAAAGTGTGGAATTTGATGGTCTGGGAAAGGGCATACGGAGGGTTGGCCTCGGTCCAACAAACCCTGAGGAAGGAGGAGGGAATGCCCTTTTGAAATAGAAAAATGCAAGGCAAAAAGTGGGGGAGAATGGAATTGCGCGCCAATTTTGATTGTTGGAAAAAAGGGGGAATTGGAGGTGACCGGCGGTGCTTGGAACGGAGAATTGGACAAAAGAAGACGTGTTGGGAGAAAAGGAGAATTTGGAAAGATGAAAATTGTGAATGGCCGAATGAACGGATGAAAATGGGAAGGAGCCAAAAAAAGGTGAATTTTTAGGGACACAAAAATAGAAAAAATGGAAAGGAATGTTGCGAGTAATGTAGCCAAAATCAAGGCAAACCGAGACGGCTGGCTGGGATGAGCCAACGAGACAAAAGGTGAGGAGGGGGATTGGCCGGCTCCATCCCCTCCAATAGTGCCGCCGTCAACCCAGCTGGGCAAATAGCCGAAATGTTGGCGATGGCTGGCGGCAAAAGCCGGAAATGCACAAAAAAATGGGATGGGCCATATTCCCCCGACTGCGCCCTTAGTTTGCCCTATCAAATGGCAATTGAATCCTTTTTCGGGGCAGCGAATATTGCAATTTGGGAGAATTAGAAGGGGGCGCGTGATTTGCTCATTGGTCCCCTTAAGATGATGGGCCAACATCGCTCGGCTGGCTTGAATCGATCGAAAGGGAGCGGCTGCGGCGATGTTGGGCTCGCCAAAAAAGGAGTAATAAAAGAAAAGGCTAATAAGAAGAAAGAAAAGGGAATGGAAGGTGATGATTCGCTCAACACCAACACAAAACCACTCCTCCCAAATTCGCCTATGACAATCAGAAACAAAATAAGAAGTGGTTTTCCTCTTGTGCTGCTGATCATCACGCACGGAGGACTGAATGATGTGATTGGGAAGGGAGGGGGGAAAGTATACCGAAAAAGGATGGGAAGGAGGGACCACCACACAAACTCCGCCATAAAAAGAAATTGGGAGGGAGAATTGGGGGCACAATCAAAAATTTTTGTTGTTTGGGTCCAAAGTGCGGCCGCAACTTTGCTTTTAATTGTGATTGGTCAGCAAATTGGCAAATGAGGGGCTTTCCAAAAAGGTCCAATAATCCAATTCAACGCGAATGGAATGAATAAGCGCTTTTGCCACGCGATAATGGAAAAACATGCCCAAAGGGATCATCCCCTTCCCTAACCCTAAATATGGTTTCATTTGATGTAAACATTGCCCCCGCCGGTGGCAGTCGGTCACATTTCGTTGAACAATGGGACGGAAAGGGGAATTTGACCATATTTTTGTGGTTCGATGATGCATGGTCACTCATCATCATATCAGCGTAAATATAAATAGAAGACAAAGGAGGGATTTGTCCATTCTCCGCCCAAAATACGTTAAAAGTATTTTGCGGGGCCGCCACTGAGAATGATGTTTGACGGACGTCGGCGGCTTATCTCCGCTCGGACGACTACTTGGGTGGCGGATTGGTTGCTGCAAGGAAGGAGGGAGCTGTCAACAAGGACCATCGACGGGGCGGTCTATAAATCAGCTGGATAGGGGATAAATCAACCAGGGGGAATGGGGGAGGGAGAAAAGGCCGGAGGGAATGTGCCAGCCGGACTGCTGTGCTGGTGGCCGAGAGTGGCGGATCCTTTAATGGGGTGGGCAGAAACAGCGGATGAATGAAATAGGGGATTCGGCTGACGGAATATGGAGGAGGATGCGAGAAAATGGGGGTTGACTGGATGCAATGGATGTTTGGTGGTGCTGGAATGCCCCCGACTGACTCGTTTCCTTCCATCCACATTCTCCAACCAGCCGCTCGCATGTGTAATTTGGGGCGCTGGCCGTGTGCCAACTGGCTGACATAGCCCAGCCCACATTTCGAAATGTCCTCTTCCCGCCCAAACATCGCTGGAGCCTGGAGGGGAAGAGAATAGAAGAAAGAGGTGAAGAATTGGGGGAATAGATGGCTGGAGTATAGAAGTGAATAGAATAGTTGAAGGGGCAAATGTGGATTCCCTCTTTGCTGCTGTTTTGGCCATGCGACCAACTTGCGGCTTCACTCACAAGTGAATGAGTGGAATTTGTAGAAGAAAAAGGGCAAAAGAAATGTGGGGGGCGTCGAGAATGAGTCGAGAATGGGAAAGGGAGTGGGTGGCCAAAATGAGGGAAGTGAATAAAAATGGGACAACAACAACTGGGCCAAAAGGGGAGGTGGCAGAGAACTGGCACAGCTCCAAATGAGAGAATGCCGCTGGGCAGCGGCGCCATCCATCCTTCCCTAGGGGGAAATGGGGAGGAGGAAGCATTTTGTTTTGTTGGCCCACACACGTGATTTAAATGGGAGGGAAGGGATTGGTCAATAGACAAATGAGGGGGGAATTTGTGCGCGGCGATAAAATCACAAAACAAACAACGAATCGAGAAATGAATGAATGGAACCATTTATGGTTTAAGTGGGGGAAAGGAGGCTCGTGGTTTTGACTGAAAAGGAAAGTTGCGTTTGAGATTCACGGGAATGCATTTGAGGTGGGAGGAATAAATGGGGGTCATAAGGACAAATTACTAATAAAAGGCATTCGAAAATAGAATAATTAATTGATGAATTTGGTTGATTTGTTGTTTATGAATGAATCGAGGAATTCCCTTTCTATTTTTTGCCTGCAGCGTTTTTTGATGGAAAATGAATTTGTGGCCTAATTTTATTGGTCGATTGTTGAGTAATTAAGCAAAGAAAGGGAAAAGGACGACCCCACTTCCTTGTTTTCTTCCACATTTTTTGCCGCAATTAATTTTGGCGAATTTGGAGGAGGGCAAAGAAATTCGCCGAAATTGGCGATTGATAGAGGAAAGGGAGGAGGGGGAATGTTGGCCAAGAAAGGTGGCGGAAAAAAGAGGAAATGGGCCAACGGAGGCTGCGAATTGGAGGAAGCGGTAATGGGCCACAAGGCCCGTTTTGTTGTGAGGGAATGAAATGAATGACTTGGAGGGGAATGGCTGCTGGCAGTGATGTTGGGCCACTGACTGAGGCAGTGGTTGGGAGTCCCCATGCTGTTGGCTTCCTCCAAACTTTCGTCACTGCCATTATTTTCTGGCCACTTTCGCCCACTCTGCTTTGCTTTTCCCTGGGCCCAACCACCACTCTCTGGCAAACCCCCTTCAAATCATGTGGTCGTCGCCTTGTGATGATGTTTGCGGGAAAATGGCGACATAGCCCCCCAACCACCATCAACCAAATGATGAGCCCCCGCAGCCGCGAAAATTTTTGGAGGGCCTAAAAGCGCGGCCGACTCGCATAGAGAGTCAGTCAAGTCATTCCATTCATTCATTGCATTCATTCAGATTGAAGAGTACAAAACAGCAAGTCATTCTCCCATCCCCAATATTCTTTCTTGGTTGGGGTTGGGCGCAGCTGGCCAAAACGGCTGTCAACAGAGCGGAAAGTTGCGAAAGAAATGAAGGGGAGGGGATTGGTGGGTTGAAGTGAAGTGGCCGATCATTGGAGTTGGAATTGGAAGAGCATTCACAAATATCATTTTTGAAAATGATGATTTTTGAGGAAGGAAGGAAATGATGCGCTCATTTTTGAATGATTATGGATCATTTTGGTACAATTCATTCATCTTATGATCAAAAACTTTTTGGATCGCCGCCCACTCCCCACAAAATTGGACCTTTCCCCAATTATTCAATATTCTCCAATCCCGCATAAATTTGATTCAACGTGGATGGGAGGGATGAAAGTGGCCAGACAGAATTTATAATGCGAATTTTGGGTGGCGGGAAAGTAAAAAGGGAAGCATTTTTGAGCCGAGGGCGTGGGCGGCGATTCAATCGAGAAAATGAAAATTGAATTTAAATATTATTAATATATTCAATTTTATTGGCCACCAAAGAAGAATTGGAGGAATGTTAAGTAAAATGCACTTATTTAGTTCAAAAAAGAGGAAATTGGAGGATATGGATGGGAAATGAGGGGCCGAACCAAAATCTATAGATTGGCTGGGCCATTGAAGAAAATGCCACCAATTGATGTTTGTCCAACTGTTAATTAGCCGGAATCGAAATGAATTGGGAGGATTTTTTGTGAGGCAATTTGGAACGTAAACAGCCGGCTAACAAATCGAAGCAAGATTGGATTGCCCTCACACTTTTTAGTTAGCCAAATCGCCTCCTACTTTGCCTCCTTCATCCTATGCCAATAAATTATTTTGCGTTCTGCCCAAAGATTGGTAATTAATTTGCCCCGGAGGGAGGGAATGAATGTGGGCGGATGGAGGAGGGGGGAGGGGATTGAATAATTGAGTTGTTGACAACGGATTGAGGAAGGAAGGAAAGAGAAGAAGCCAATGTGGCCAATGCCCCCTTCCAATTCCGCTGATCGGAAGAAAGATCGCTCACTTTATTCAACTAGTGTGGGAAATGAAAAGTGGGGGGACAATGAATTCAATGACGGTTTGGTGATTGGTGGAAGCCACGTTCCCATCGGAAGGGGAGGGCTACTCTTGAATGGAATGCGCGGAATGCAGAAATGGGTGGGCGGATTGGAAAAGGGGATGAATGCTTATTGGAGGGGAATTTGGGGCGAATTAAATTGGAATTAGGGAGGGGAGGGGGGAATAACTTATTAGAAGATCAAAAATGATAAAAAGCGATGAATTGGTGTGATGATGGCTGGGGGCAATTGGGGGAAAATGGAGCTGTTTTTTGACTGTGGATTCACAACAGTAGACAAAAATGGAGGATTCGATCGAATTGGCGAAATGGAAGGTGGTGGTGGGGGGGGGGGATTGATGAATTGGGGCCGGAAAAGCTGCCAGACTAAAAAAGGGGGGAAGCATTTTGCAGACTGAAATAGCAGCTGATGGGCAAAGGACCCCCTCACTCAAAAACACAGTCAGTCGCCCCAAATCGACCAGCCGCCGATTGCTTCATCCCCACACCCAAACAACAAATCGGGGAAAAGCATCAAAAGGGAGTTGGGAAGAGGTACCAATCTCATCATCTTCCATTCATTCATTCATCATCAACAGAAGAAGAAGAATATTGGATGGGAGCAGACAATTGCAGTGCGCCCTGCCCTCGCACGGCCGCAGAAGAAGCATCAAAAATTAGCTGCGGCACTCACTCGCAAACATTGATGTGGGCTTTTGATGGCGTAGAGGCGGAAAATGCGCGAATATTGGCTGCCATCAAGGAGGCCAGAAAAGTGGAAGGAAGAAATAAAGAAAGAAAGGAAGGAAGAATGGAAATGAGGTTGAGGGGAATGGAGGTATTGGCGAGCATATGATTGTGAGTGAATGAAAATGAATGGGAATAGGAAAAAAGGAATGGGGGAATAAAGCCACAAACAAGCCTATTTTGCCATTGATGCCCTGGCCAAAATGCGCGTGCCTCCCTACATTATGCCTAACTTATTTAGTTGGCTATTTGCCCAACCATGGTCCCAAAAAGTGCACTCATTGAGAATGGGGGTCAAAGGGCCAACTCACAGCTGGCAATACTCCAAAAAGGCCATCAGATGAGGGAAAAGCCCTTGGAAAGAGCGCGAAATGGATAGGCCACAATGTCTGGATGGACATAAAAATAGGCGAAAAGGAAATGGAAGCTGAAATTTATCCATCCTTCCCTTTACTGCTGATGATGATTGGCTTTTGAAAAGGCGTTTTGAGGGAATGGCCATAGCAGCTGGCAACAATTCCCTTCCTTCCTTTAATTAGTAAAAAAGCCGTAAAACGATGAATGGCCTTTTCCCCATGTCATACCACCCAGCGCTTCTATTCCCTTCCGTAACATCCACCTTATTTGGAAGAACAAACCAGCTTACTTGATGCAGAAAAAGGCCAAAAAGAGGGACCAACCAACGTCATTTACGTCACTTTTTTTGTGAGAGGAATGCGGAGGTGGAAGAGGAAAATGGGTCGAGGGTAAAAGGCATAAATGAGGAAGGAAAAAGAGCAGATGAAAAGGAAGAATAGGAAAAGGGGGATGGGAAATAATGGAAATAATGATGGCACAATTTGGAGGAAAAGCACTTATAGAAATGAATGAATAAATGGAAGTGGCCAATCTGGACCGATGGAATCTGGCCAAATCGAATTAACGAAAGGATTAAATGAGGGGAAGGAGGCCTTTCCTTTAGACTGATTTTGGCCGGTTGCCCGCTGCCCTTTTCGCCTTCATTTGCTTTTAGGTTTTGCTTTTAATTCACTATTCGTCACCTGGTTTTGGTTGGCAGAAAAAAGGCTGGCAAAAAGGAAGGCGAGGGAAAGGAGAGAATGAATGAACTTTTAGTTGGACGTGTTCCCATTCTCGACGGGCCAATTCGCCGCTGCTGCTCATTGAAGCCAACCAACAAGGCGACATTTCGCTCACATGACAAGCAACAGGGCATTCTCAATGTTTTTTGTAAATATGCAGTTGGCCGGGAAGTGGGCCCACAAAGAGGAACACGGAGAAGGGTGAATGGGGGCGCAAAAAATGTAAAGGAAGGAGGAAGGCGAGAAAAGCGGATTTTGGCAAGAACTGAGGGAAAATGAGGGAGGGAGACTGGATTAGGAAGGAGACATTATTGTGGCCGAGAGGAAGCAGGCATTCCAGTCAATCTGTCTTGCGTCTTTCAGCAGCTGACTCGCCAAAAGTCCTCTTTTGAGGGCATGACTGGATGGATGGACAGCTTTAGGCTTCCCCAAGTCCCACTTGGGCACGCACTTGCGAAATGGGCGAGAACCGAGAATGGAAAGGGGATAAAGGGGAATTGGCGATGATGGCCACAGATGAATGGATGAATGATAAAAAAGGGCGAAATTTTATGCGCTTGGCCCAGTGCCATTTGGCATTGGCCAAAAGAAGGAAGCGAAAAAAGCGGCTGACAAAAAGCAAAGAGAAGCCTGCAAAAATAGGGGAAAGGAAAAAAGAAAGAAGAAAAGAACAACTGGGCAAGCAATTCAAGGGAAAATGGAGCAGGCAAAATGAGACAAAAATGAAACAATTCGGGAGTGAGAAGAAGCCAAAGTAAAAGAAAAGGCAAAAAGAGGGAAGGCGAGGGGGCGGTTGGTTGGTTGGATGAGTGACATTTGAGAGCCGAAAGTGCAACTTTTAAAAATAGAAAAAATTGGAGGGGAATTGGATGGGAATGAACAAAACCGCAAAAAATGGAAAAGTCGTTGGGAGGGTTTCGGGCTTTGGGGTGGGGGGGGGGGGAGGGGGACCAACCAAACTTTGCTGAAAATATTGGGAGGGGGAGGGGGGTATGACGACTGGAATGCTTCTTCCCTCAAATCAGACTTCCGGAGCAAAAAGTGAAAAGGAAAAATTGAATGAATGGATGAAAGTGAAATTAGAAGGGGATGATGGGTTGGCCATCTGGCCAGGTGCGGAAGTGCAAAATGGATGGGCGGATGGAATGAAAGGAGGTTTCCGCGAAATCAAATCTTGATCAGTAGCCCAATCTGCTGATTGGTCTGAATTCAGCACAGCAGATCAAGAATTGGAGAGCCAAAGATTAACTTGGAAATGATTTGGAAGAAAAGTGCAATTTTGGGTGCAAGAAAAAAGTAAATGAAAAATTTAGGAAAGAAAAATAATTTAACAAAACTTGATGAAGAATATTCCAATTGGGAATTAATTATTTGTTATCAATCAATTCCATTTTAATCACCAAAAATTGGAGGAATGAACGATTGGATTTTGATCTTTTTTGGCAACCAAATAAGCCGATTACCCCCTTTCCAAATTACTAAACAAACTCAAATCGGTTCACAGTACCCACCCCCTTAACGCCAATCAAATTAAAATGAGTTGTGGACATAATCATTGAGCAATAAAAATATGGAATAAAAAGACTTCAATTGCCTTATCAAAAACATTTTTAGATCGAAAATTTGTCCAAGATTCTTTGCGATAATCATTTTTATCCTATTCAAAGGATGTTTTTTAGAAGTTTGTCATCAAGCTATAAGAAAAATTTTGTAGCATTATCGGAATTAGTTAGATGAATCTAAGCGAAAACACAAACAGGCGGAATTAGTCTAAACGAAAACACAAACCAGGCGGAATTATTCTAAACGAAAACACAAACCAGGCGGAATTATTCTAAACGAAAACACAAACCAGGCGGAATTATTCTAAGCGAAAACACAAACAGGCGGAATTATTCTAAGTGAAAACCGGAATTATTCTAAGCAAAAACACAAACAGGCGGAATTATTCTAAGCAAAAACACAAACAGGCGGAATTAGTCTAAACGAAAACACAAACCAGGCGGAATTATTCTAAGCGAAAACACAAACAGGCGGAATTATTCTAAGCGAAAACACAAACAGGCGGAATTATTCTAAGCAAAAACACAAACAGGCGGAATTAGTCTAAACGAAAACACAAACCAGGCGGAATTATTCTAAGCGAAAACACAAACAGGCGGAATTATTCTAAGCGAAAACACAAACAGGCGGAATTATTCTAAGCAAAAACACAAACAGGCGGAATTAGTCTAAACGAAAACACAAACCAGGCGGAATTATTCTAAGCGAAAACACAAACAGGCGGAATTATTCTAAGCGAAAAACACAAACAGGCGGAATTATTCTTAGCGAAAACACAAACTGGCGGAATTATTCTAAGCGAAAACACAAACAGGCGGAATTATTCTAAGCGAAAACACAAACTGGCGGAATTATTCTAAGCGAAAACACAAACAGGCGGAATTATTCTAAGCAAAAACACAAACAGGCGGAATTATTCTAAGCGAAAACACAAACAGGCGGAATTATTCTAAGCAAAAACACAAACAGGCGGAATTAGTCTAAACGAAAACACAAACCAGGCGGAATTATTCTAAGCGAAAACACAAACAGGCGGAATTATTCTAAGCGAAAAACACAAACAGGCGGAATTATTCTTAGCGAAAACACAAACTGGCGGAATTATTCTAAGCGAAAACACAAACAGGCGGAATTATTCTAAGCGAAAACACAAACTGGCGGAATTATTCTAAGCGAAAACACAAACAGGCGGAATTATTCTAAGCGAAAAAACACAAACAGGCGGAATTATTCTAAGCGAAAACACAAACAGGCGGAATTATTCTAAGCGAAAAAACACAAACAGGCGGAATTATTCTTAGCGAAAACACACAAAGTCCACCAATTTAAGTGAAATTTTTTAATTAATTAAAAATATATAGACTTAACAGAGAGAACCAAAAGTTGTATAATTTAGAAGACATAAATTTTGGCAAATAATTATTTTACACATAGTATAAAAATATTTTATTTACTTTCATAATAAACTAAGAAAGCTAAGAAGTCAAAATAAGGAGGAATTTATTTGATTGATTCATTAAATTTTTCATTTGGATTGACCCCAAATATTCGTAATTTGTTTAATTTATTTTCCTTTCCTTCTTTATTATAAATTTAATTCAATAAGCAAAATACTGCATTTTGGCAACTAATAATGAGCCTCCTTATTAAATAATCCATTGCTTTTGGGAATCTTCACTTATCAGAAATGGAGGGACATAAATTTTCTCTTGTCTGAAGTTAAAGTGAAAGTAGCGAGTATACGGTATGTTGAAAATAGAGGCCCCCTTTCTTTCCCTTCTTTTAAATCGAGGAAGAAATAAATTGACTTTGCCTACGGCTATAAATGAGAAGAAGAGAGAATATGGTATCACTAACAATTAACCTTTAACCCTTGGTTAGTTTTTGATTCAAATCTCATTGTCAGATAGGAAATAACCAATCTTGGAAAATGATTTTCCAAAGTTTGTCTGCAATTTTTTCAATTTTATAAAATCTTCCTTTAAATAAATTCATTTGATCCTTTTTGTGTTAATTTTTATCAATCAACGAAAATGAATTGGGCAGAATTTATAAAAAAATTGAGTGAATTAAGAACAAATTGAAGGAGACAATAAATTTGTTTTAGAATTTGTCAAAATTAATTTTATTCAATTTTTGTCCATTTTTGCGACTTATCTGCTTTTGGAAAAAAAAATAATGACGAGTATTTTGGAAAGGAAAAGAAAGAAAGTCAATTCAGGTAGATTTGCGGTTGTGGCTGATTTGTTGTTGAGTGTAGGATGGTTGTATAGGTTTGTGGAAAAACAAACAAACAAAATTAAAATATCAAATGAATTAATGAATGGAAATTGGGAGAATAATATTAAAATTGAAGCATTTTAATGAATGTGAAATGAAAATGAGGTAGAATGGATGTGTATGCAAAAATGAAGAGGGGAGGATAATAATGATTAAGGCCCGGATAGTTATGCAAATGCATATTTTTTTCCTGGCATTGTAACGTGTTTATATGAATAAAAAAATAGTTTTTAACTTTGTCTGGTGCCGAAAACGTGTATTTTAAGATGCATATTTTTGCATATTTTCGACTTTTTATGCATATTTGCATATTTTGCATTTTTTCCGCATATTATGCATATTTTGTCATTTTTAGGGAAATTTTCAATCAAAAATGCAATAAAAATGAAAATTTTAGAATTGAGATTTAATAAATTGCATTAAATTTGTCAAAAAAATCTTGAAAAGATAAAAAAAATTTGCATTTTTGGTTTTCAATTGATAAAAATAGCCAATCTTGGCAGCTGAAAATTTTTGGCTGAATAGCGGAGAGAGTAGTCTTTCGAATGCAAACTTACGTGGGGTCTAGAGTTCGAATCCTGTCACATATAAATATTTTTTTGGACGAAAAAACCTATTTAAAGCTATTTTAAGCATTTTTCTCTGAAAATGTAGTAAAATTGGTTTTGAAAAATTCAAAAAAATTGCTATAAAGGCAGAAAAATTCAATTTTATTTGCATATTTTTGTGCATATTTTTCATTTTTTGTGCATATTTTATGCGCATATTTTGCTGTTTTTAAATGCATAACTATCCGGGCCTTAATAATGATCGCCAAAATATGGAGGATTGATGGCAAATTGGCCTCCAAATTAAGAGCGATCCGAATAAATTTATTTATTAAAATTGATGGGGGAATGGGGATTTGAGCGAAATGGGCAAATTGGAAGGAGTGGGACATAAATAAAATACTCGGCCAAAATAGAATAATTAAGGGGGGGGGGGGGGCAAATATGGAGGAAAATGATAGTGAAAAAACGCGAGGCCTTTTCCGGTCAACGACGGTACAATTCCCTGAGTTTAACAATGGAGAACCGGTAAGAGGTCAAGCGAAGAAAGTGGAATTTTGGGGGAGGGGGGAATTGGTTGGCATTGACAAAATGAGTAAATATTTAAATTTGATTGGAGTGTTTTTTGTTTTGTTTTGTTCATTCATGTTTTGCCTGGTAAAGGTGCAAATTGAAATCCAAAGCAGAACGTGAAATATTCCCACATCTGTTGCATTTAAATGGGCTTTCGATGGAATGATAGCCGCAATGGAGTTGGTAAAGGACTCTGAAATTGGTGGCATTGATGGAGGGAATGAATGGAATGGGGAAGGACATACGCATCTTTGAAGGCAATTTCACATTGTTGGCAATAAAATGGCAAATTGTTGAGGAATTGACCCTAAAATTATTAGTGGGGATAATAATTTATATTATTTTACTCACTTGATTCTGAAAATGGTTGAGCATATTTTGGCCAAAAGTGCCATTGCCATTTTGCTGTTTTTGTTGTTCAAAATTGGGTGGCAATGTCCCAACCAAATGAGGACGGTGAATTCTGTTGTTGGTCTTGGCCAGAAGGTGGCATTGTTGGAGGCGGTGGTGGCGATGTAATGCAAATACCGGCTGCCACCCTTTGTTCATGTGTATGCGATTGTTGGATATGTTTTTTGAGTCGGCCCTCCGTCCGGGACTGATAAGTGCACATTGGGCATTGATGGGTTGTGTGGGTGTTCATATGCGAATTATAGTGGAATTTGGAGGAACAACTGAAGCCACAATGCGGGCAAACTTGAACATTCGTTGGGAATGATTCAGCCCCATCCGGGCCTTCTGGACCAAGTCCTGGGGGCCTAAAAAATGTCCGATTTGTTCTTTGATGTCCATTTGATGGGTGCTGAATTCCTCCTTGGCCAGCCGATGTTGGCGAAATCATCATTTGCGGTGGTTGTTGCTGTTGAATGGCTCCGGGGGTGGATGAGGTGGTTGTGGGCGAAGTGCCCGATGTACTGTTTGGCGGGGTTGGAGTGCCCTCATTGGATTCCATTTGATGGGATTCAGCCGAACTGAGTGGTGGGGCTGGAGGCAAGCTAAGATTGGAGATCATCCGTTGAAGATGGTTTTTCGGGT
Source organism: Pratylenchus scribneri (assembly GCA_030063045.1). Taxonomy (NCBI): domain Eukaryota; kingdom Metazoa; phylum Nematoda; class Chromadorea; order Rhabditida; family Pratylenchidae; genus Pratylenchus; species Pratylenchus scribneri. The sequence goes on along the minus strand of JAQSEB010000114.1, from coordinate 3,306,176 downwards.
GAACACAAAAATGAAGGAATGAATGAAAAGTGGCAGGAAATTGAGTAGAGGAGAATGGCAGTGATTCCTTCGTTTTTCCCTATTCCTTTTCAATCACTTTTTGCTACTTTTTTCCCTCTTCCCAACGGATCATTTGCCATTTTGGCAACATTGGTACACGGGAATTGCCATTTTTGGTTAATTATTCTTCTTTTAGGGTATTTGAGAGTGCACTTTTTGCTGCAATAATGCTTGCTCGTGCTGCTGTCGCTGAAGGGTAGTTCTGAAAAAAATGAGGGCGATTATTAAGGGGGAAGAGGCAAAAAAAAGTGGTGAGAGGAGGAGGGGAGTGGTTGAAGGCACATGATTGGCTGGGTTGGGCTGTGAGCATTCTCTGAGGGGGTAAGGTGTGCGGGGAAGTGGAAAGGGCGCAAAAAAGCACTCGCCCCCTTCCTCACGTAGAAGCCCCACTTTTTTCCCTATAGAGGAAACTTTTGGCTCACGCGACACGCGGGAATTGGGAGGAGGAGGAATTGAACGAGTGCCAAAAGACGAAATGAAACAAAAAGGGAAGGGGGGAATGCCGTTGGCACTTTTGGCAGCCAACAATTCTCACAATGTGCTCAGCATTTTTGTTTTGGCCGCTCAAAAAAGTCAGCTGCCAGGCATAGAAAGGGGAGGGGAGTGGAAGACAGTCACAAGACTCTCAAAAATAACTGTGAGCGAAGATGAGTGAGGCGAGAGCGGCTGGCAGCAAGGCGAACAACTCACCAAAAGCAGTGTTCTGTTCATCATTGTTGAGGGAAGGTTGGAAAAGGAGAAGGGAAAAAGAGTAGCGAACAGAGACAAAAATGTGGCCGTGCGGGCAGCTGGGCCCATTCTGCCTTATTGCCAGCCGCCTCTCTTCCTTTTTTATTCTTCTTTCATTCCATCTAAACAAAACGCAACCTTCTTTCCTTCCTTCCATTCATTCATTCCCCTCGCTCGTCCGCCGCCTGCTCAGCTATTTTTCATTGGCAACACTCTCACGGGGGAAGCGGCTGACGCACGGCCAAAAGAAGGGAATGGAGGGGAGGAATGGGAAAGACAAGCAACTGGTTTTTTCTTGCTGGAAATTGGTGGGGACCATTTTGGTAAAGGGAGGAGGAGGTGGGTTGGTTGGTTATGCCCAATTCTTGCTGCCAGCCGCCCTCATTTGTGTGTGTCAATTTTTTGGTGCTGAGACCGACGGGGCAAAATTATTGGCCCCGGACAGCCGTTGGTTATGATGAGGTGAAAGGGAAAAAGAAATAACGACCACTTTTTTGCTTGGGGGAATGAATTATAAGCAAATTTGGGATTAGGTTGATTTAAGGGAAAAATATGAATAAATTCTCTGGGTCAAATGGAAAACATTCAGCAGCCAATTGCCCTACTGCTTTTGTGTGAAGGAAGGGAAGGCGCCGAAGGGGCAGTCGAAAACAAAATGAGAGAATAACAACCCAACCACCCAACAAACCCGACCACCCTCGGCCCCTTCCCCAATGTCCACTATTCGGTCAGTCCGCCCCATTCCCGTCCTCCCGTTGACCCCTGTCGGCGTTCCTAGCACGGCCGGCCTATTTTGCCTTGCCCTCGTCTTTCTCGTTGCTCCAAGCTCCTCTCGAGAATGCCCTCCTTCCCCCTCCCCCTTTCGGCTGCCGCATATATTTTTATTTTGTCGTCCTTTTGTTTGCGTTCAGCCTTTTCCCCCAATTTTCCCTGCACTCTTCATTCATCCCACTCCCTCATCCTCGTCCTCATCCTTCTTCCGCCCCAAGGCCCTTTCCTCCCTCTATATTCGTTGTTTTCGCCATTCGCCCTTTTTCCGCCCCCGGCGGAGTGACCAGTGGTCATTCGGGGCGAAAAAGGTCGCAGGACAGCTGCGGCACTGGCTGTCACCCTCCGGGGCTTTTGGGTGGGGAAAATGGACAACGCATAAATAATCGAGAAAGGGACTGGCAAGGAAAAAAGGCAAGAAGATGAGAATGGATGGAGGGGAGGGGGCGACCCAATTCTTTGCCCGTAGAGAATGACCACTGCAGTGGTCAGTGCAGGCTGCAATGAATGAATGACCAATGCAAAATATAAAATGGAACGCGAAAACATCGCCAATGCAAAAACAAAGTCGGCAACCAACCAAAACTATACGATTTTAGGTGGGAATAGATGGAATGAAATATATTCAAAAATAAAAATGGTTTAATGGTTTTTGGCCATATAATTTTTTCCCTCCTCTCCTTTTTATTTGTGTGCCCCTCACATCCATTTCCCGAAATGACCACCGGTCATCTCGAGGTCATCGCAAAAAACGAACATTAAGAGGGTTTGGTGAGGGCAAGGCTATGTGCTGGTTGGTGCTAGGGTGGATACTGGACATTGCCCATTCCAACCATTTTCCCCCGTTCTTCTGGCGCCTGATGTTGGTTTGCCCTTTTGCCCTCTCGAATGACCCCCAAAAACGCCGTAACATCCCCTAAGGTCGATCTCCCATTAAGAAAGATGCCGCTGGGGACGTAAAATTGGATGGACGACAATTTTGGCCAAAAAATGCAAATTAAGCTTGAAATTGGCACAAAAGATTATATCAGCGGAGAATTTTGGGGTGGCCTGTCAATGCAAATTTGAAATGAATGACACATTTGTGAAAATGGGGGCATTGCCGGAGGGGAGGAGGATGTCAAAAAGCAGCTGATGGCTTATTATTAATGGTTAATGGGGGAAAGGGGGCAATGATGGTGGTGGTGGTTTTTTCTTACTCATTTATTTGGATGGCTTGGCTCAAAGCCAGTTCGTCCTTTTAGATTGGTGGCGCGTGACTCTCTAATAAAATAATACTTGGGGGGATGAAAAAGCCTGCCAGCCTCCTTCCCCCGGCATTTCTGTCAGACTGGCGCGCGGCCAACCAAAATGCGTGATGGAAAAAGGAGGGGGGGGGGGCGGAATGGAAACATCAAACATTTATGGCCATAAATGGGTTCAAAAAAGGAAGGAATGAAAGATGGATGAACTCTTGGTTGGTCTCCTATTTCCCGATTGCACTTTCACTCACCTCCTGGCCGGGACAGGCGCATATCAATGAGCCGGCAAAGGCGCAAAAAACGGAGAACGACTGCCGGAGACCGGTCTGAAAATGAAAGTAAAAAATGATTTTTGAATAGGAAAGGGGAAATGCGCAATACCGGACAAAATTATCAATCATTATTTTTGGAGGAATCGAAGAGTCAAAAACCACAAATATGCTGATAATACAGTTTTGGGGAGAAAGGTAAAAAATATTATAAAATGGAAGGAGTATTCCTTTATTTTCTTTTCTCTTAAATTAACTCTTTTTGGTGTTAAATAAAGCCACCTTTTCATCCCATCTACTACTGTAAATTAAGAAAATGTTGAAGTTCCTTTGGGCATTTTCTGTGTACTTCATTCATAAAGAGAGAGTACTGTATATGGAATTATTAAATTTTCATTTTGTTTTAATTCACATTCGAATTTCTGTTCTATGTTTTTGATCATTCATTTGTTTTTGCCTCATTTATGCAAAAATTGTAGCCAAAATTACCCCTTCCTATTCATTGGCCTACTCTCCTTCTTTTCATTCCTCGCAAGGCCAAAGTTTGCAGTCGGTGGCGGCATATGGCACCAACCGAGCCTTTTTTTGGCCGTTACTAGCAAACTTTGCTCGATGGCTTTTAGTACACCCAAAAAACACCAAAAAAATATTCCAATTTTCAAAAAGGTCAATCGCCCTTGATTAGTCCCCCTTCCCATTTTCGAGAATCTTGATTTGATTTTTTTGATTCAAATTTGAACGAAAGGCAAGCCCAAAAATAAAAAAGACTTACCAAAGGACTTCAGGCGATGAACATGGAGAAAAGAAGGCGAACGCCAACAGCAACAAAAACAGTGGTTGGGAGGAAAAAAGGAGGGGAAGGAGGAGGAGGGGACGAGGTAGAATTGGTTGTATGGGCAAAAGAAGAAATGGATGTGAGGAAGGAGTGGTGGGATGAAGCTGCCTGGAGGGGAGGGGAGGGGAGGGGAGGAGGAGGGTGGTTCGGCTGGCAATGGGGCGGACGGACACTGCTGCTGGCGAGGATGGAATGGACGAATCGATGCCCGAAAAAATGACTCGGCTGGCTCCCCGCTGCTTTTTTCCATCTCCGTCGCTCCGAATTCTTCCCTCTAGGGCTTTGCCCATTTTTTATTGCTGCTGGCGAAGGCGTCTCTCCCCTCCATTCCTCCTTCCTTCCTTCGTTCTGTCCATTCATTTTTCTTTCCTCCATCGGCCGGCTGTCAGATAAAAATGAACCAGCCAGCCACCAGCCAAGCAAATAAATAAATGAAGGATTCGGTGGATGGAAGGAAAGAGACACTGCTGGATAGAGGCAGCCGACCGAATGCTGCCTTTGGGGTCGGTCGCCTCGGGGATGAAAAAACGGAGAGCGCCTGACTTTTTTTTTTATGAAAAAAGGAAGCTAACGAGAAGTCGAAGTCCTTTTTTCCGTATCTCTTCCATTCCTTTCCATGATGAACTCCCTTTTTTTGCCTTCTCTCCTTCTTGGCCAAATTCAATTCAAAGTGCAAAAAAAACCATCGGCCGCCAGCCGAGTCAAACATGAAGCCCAACATGAATAGAAAGGAGTGGAGTGGAATTGTTGGCCCGAGAAATAGATGAGAGAAAGGAATAAAGTGTTCAAAAAATGTTCGAGAGTCGAGAATGACTCTATCCCTTCTTTTTCTCTCTTTTCATGTTGCCAACTGCTGCCAGCCTTCTCATTTTCTATTAGAAAAAGGGCTTTCCGTCCAAAAAATGAAAGGCAAACATGAAAATGAACCAAAAGGGAAAAAATGAATGGAAAAAATAAAAAGAATTGAATATTTTTTGATTAAATGTTCTCAAATGATTAATTAATAATTATGATTAAAATTATGCATTGTAATTGTAATTTTATTATTCCGTCAATGGTAATCATTGCTTTGCTTCAATCAATCGTCTGCGTATGTCCAATCCATTCATCCTCCCGCCCAATTGTTCATTTTTACAATGGCTTTTCAATGTTGCTTCTCCTCCTCTTTCTGCTGCATTTGCGCATTCAATTCCCCTTCCTCTTTCCCCCAATTCGATTCAATTGCCGATTGTCCAACCAAAAACTGCCTAATCATCCACCCATCCGAAGGAAATGGAAGAGCAACATTGTCATTTCAATTTGGATCCGTATCCATATATATCCAGTCCGGAGGCAGATTTGGTCCATTGATTCTCCCTCCAGCAATTGGTACATGGACCAGTCGGCGGAATTGAATTTACATTTTTATCCATCCTTTTTCCAACCAAAAATCCTCTCCCTTCAAGGCAAAAATGAAGAAGACAATTTTTTCTATAAAAAGTATCCTTTCATTCAACAAAAATGTTGACCTTGGACTGCCCCCACTTAATCACACATTAGACAAATGGGCATTGAACACCTTTCCTTCATTATAATGATTTGCACATCAATTTTTTTGGGGAAATATAAATTTAAATGACAGCCCCAATTGAAATTCGATTAATTAATCCATTCAATCAAGGCGATATATACACAATTATTTTTATCGCCCATCAAATCATTCTTCACCAAAATTAATTTTATTTTTTCCCCTCCATTCCCCAATTTTGTCGATTCTATAGGAGGATTTACATAAATAATTCTAATGATGGTAAAATCGAGTGGAATTTATTGAAATAGATAAACTATGAAGCGAGGTGAATTCATTTTTCATTTCATTCCAAATTCAATTCATTCTTTTATATTTTAATCATGAATTTTTGCAATTTTATGATAAATTTAGTAGTGCAGAGGCCCCTAAAAATCCGGTCCGGAAATAATCCGGAAAATCTGAAAATATACGGATTCCGGACTACGGATCTGTATGAATCCGTACGAATCCGGAATCCGTGCCGGCCTCTACTAAATAATTAAATTTTTTTCATGCCGTTTTTCGATCGATACTTCCAAAAAGTACGGTAGCCATAAAATTTTAAAATGACAATTCGCCCTTTTATTATAGGCATTATGTCCTTTTTAAATCCTTGCTTAATAAAATTATGTAAAATAAAATCTCGCGCACTTGGTTCTTTTTTGTTCTTTCACTGAAACATAGGTTTCGATTTTAGAATATTTGATTTTAAATTGATTTGTTTGTTTTCATTTTTTGCAGAGAAAACTACAAATATTTTATTTGAAATGTCTTCTCAAAAACATTCAACATCATCATCATCAGCAGCATTGGAAAAACATGAATTGTTGGATGGCCAGAAGATAGCTGCGGGTGAGGAACATACAAATGGTGAAAAGGAAAAAGAACGGCGGGAATTAGAAAAGGTAGGCCCAAAAGAATTGAAGAGGGTGGAATGGAAATGGATTGGGTTTTCGACAAGTTTTTAGTCGACGAGAAAACATTTGGTGGCCTTGCCTCGCTCCAATCTTTCATTTTACTTTATTCATTCAGTAAATTTGAGTCGAAGAAAGGAATAAGAATAAATTATACAAAAACCCATCATCAAAAACCATTAAAACCACCTTTTTCTATTTCAAATATTGACTGGTGTCTGATGACTTTCTAATTCCCATTACTCCCTCCCATTATTTATTTGTTTTTACTATTTTTACTAAAAACGATTTGATTAAATTAGGGTTGTTTTAAAAATTTGATTCTCTAATAAAATTAAAATTTTTTACGCAAAATTAAAATTATTATTTTAAGGAAAAAGCAGAAATATCGGTGACCGAAGTGCAACCAAATCCGCCAGTGGAAGTAAAATTGCGAAGCAAAAAGAAGGCAATTCCATTGAAGAAAATGCAAATTGGAGACAAAAATGGCAAAAATGGAGTTACCGAAAATGGGACGAATGGCGACCACCACCAAGAAATTCAACAAAATGGAAATGCAATTGAAGGATTGGCATTGGACACAGCCGCCCTATTGCACCGAACAATGGAATCGCTTTATGAAATAAACCCGGAATTGGAAGATAGTCACGAAGGTGGGAAAGGGGGAGGGGGAATTCGGAACGAAAATTATAAATTTAGAAATTAGAAAATTGGATTCACAGCTGGATCATGTAAATTTATTTTGGATTAAAATAATTTTATTCTAATTTAGTTGAATGAATATATGGACAAAGTTGAGGAACGCATCAAGGCGCATAATGAACGACTGATGGAAACATTGAAACAGCAAAAGGAGGATCGGGAGAAGCGAAGGAGGAGTTTTCATGAGGTTTTGGACATAAAATAAATTAATTCTAAAATTGAAAATATTCAGCGTATTGAACTGAATCGTCAGGAAGAGGAGGATTTTCAAAGGCAATTAAATTCGGTAATTTATGGAATACAAAAATATAATTATTTTTTTAAAGGTAATGAACCGTGTCGATTCATTGAGAAGGCAAAGTTTCAATGAAGAAGAGACAACAAAAGGAAATAATGAAGAAGAGAAGAAGACCGATGAATAAATGAATGAAGGTTTTGATGAATAATAAATAAATAATCTTTGGATCGAAAATAATTTTAAATTGTGTTCACATTTTTCACTTTTTAATTCCTTCCGGTAAATTCAAATCGAATAAAATTGGATTATTTTTTGGGTCGAGTCGATGCGAACAAATTGCGGCATTAATGAAGAGTGTTTGGCCATTTGTGGTTAAAAATGGTTGCTCATGGACATGTCCAAAAACATGCACTCTTTAATTGGGAGGAAATTGAATTCAAAAATATTAAAAATGAAAACAGTGCCTAGGTTTAATCCTCTTTTCCACGCAATTCAACAAATCCGCATCCCCCCACCGTTCTCCATTCTCCGATATATCAGAATGCCCCAATGGGGGTGTATGGGTCATTAAAACATCCACGACGGGTTGAGCCGAACCATCCGGCCCATCGCCAATTATTGCCGGTGGAATTTTCAACCATTCTTTTAAAATTGGCTCTCCCCTTTGCCTAAAAAAGGAAAATCCCGGCAATGGATGCCAAGAACTGCCGTAAATGGTCAGTCCGTAAAGCTTAAATTATATTTGGTAAATTTTTGTCAAAAATGATTAGAAAACCTTAACCGAATTGTCATGTAAATAAATGCAATTTGTCAGTCGTTCATAGCCTCGCGGTGTTCCTCTCCTCCCAGAGCCCAATTCCCACATTATTTTGTCCGCTTTCCTTCCCTCCAAATCCTCGCCATCCTCAAAACCCAATTCATGATTTCCGGCAATTACAATTTTATATTTATGCGGCAATTTTGCCAATTCATCATTGAATTCACCCAATTCATTTGCATCACCAAAATTGGTGAAGTCTCCACAATGCAAAAGAACCTTAATTAAATCGATCGGATTACGGATGAATTTGGGTTTTGGACGACGAACATCGCCACGAGGAATTCTTGGCAAAATTTCGCCCAATTTATTATGAGTGTCACTGATGCAAACAAAACGAACTTTATCCTCATAAATTGGCTCATCCAAACTAACAATAATGAGAAAAAATAAATTTAATTGGATTAATTAATTCCCACGGCAAAGTGTCAATTCGTTGGCAAATCCGCTCTTTGGAATAATATTCCTCCCATAATTCATGTTGGTTTGTCGATCTCGGTTCAATCATAATTTTTTATGATTTTTTAATATTTTTATGCAATTTTATGAAAATAAATTATTACTAATAATGAGAGAAAAAAAAACAAATCAAAATGAGATGAAATCAAATTTGATTAATTAACGAGAAACATCTTTTTGGAAAGGCTCCTCTTATTGGAATTCCTTGCAGCTGCCCGTTTTCGATTTAATTGAATTGACGATGATTTTGGATTTTCGCCAGTTGATCGATTCCTCAGTCCATTAATGCACTTTTGATAATCTTCCAAATTCCGAACTTCTTCATCCTCACTTTCTTCTTCATCCTTCTCTCCCGCATTGTCCACATTTTCCAAATCCGAATCGCCGTCATCAATAAATGCATTTGATTTGCTCGATGTGGTGGCCATCCCATCCAAATTTTCCATACTTTTTCTGCTTTTGCTGCCGGACAGAGAATTATTCCCTGAACTTCTTTTCTTCTTATTCCGATTTGCGGATTTCTTCAATTCAATCAAATCCATAAAATCTTCATAGCTTCGTGGATTAAATCCCTCTTAAATATTGAATTTTATTAATTTAATAAAAAATAAATTCAAACCTTCCATTTGTTTCTTCTTAATTATTTCCACAATTCGTTCCAATTTCTCTCTTTTTTCCCTTTCCAATCCATTCGCATTCAAAAGGAATTCCCATAAATATTCCAATGCGGTCCAATCATCGTCATCTTTGGCGGCAACGCGCACTTTAAATTGTAATAATATTTTAATGATGTCAATGTTGCCAAAAGAGCATGCTTCCATCAAAGGGGTTAATCCACTGGATGTCTATAAAATATTAAAATTAATAATTAATTTAATAATTTTAATTACAATTTTATTTTGGTCATCGTCGACCAAAAATTCCGTCGATCGAGTATTTGGATTTGCTCCATTCACCAAAAGTAGCCGGACATTTGCAAATTTTTGTGCGGCCACCGCCTCGCTCAACGGTGTCCACCCCCCATGGTCCAATTGATTAATGTCATATCCTCTCTCGATTAATTGCTTCAATAATTGATAATCATCCGAACGGGCCACTTCATGCAAATTTGATTCCCCGTGTTTATTTTTATTACTTCTTTCCTTTATTATTTTCTCTTGACTGTCCAATTTTTTCATTTCCTCTAAAAATAATTAATTAATTTTTATTTCCCAAAATTGTTTTTAAACTTTTCAATTCGAAGAGAATTTGTCCTTCGCTCATTGCGTCGAATTCATCCTCATTCGGCGATTTTTCCAATTTTTCATTATTCTCATCATCTTTTTCCTCCCCAATTATTATTTCCGATTCAATTTGTTGCTTCTTTTCTTCTTCCAATTTTTCTTCAAATTCTTCCTTCGAACATAAATTTGGATGCAATTTCAGAAATTTGATAATTTCCTCTAATATTGAAATCTATCAAAAAATGGATATTAAATTCATATTTTAATTTAATTTGGCTTACTTTTTGTTTGGGTTGAGTACATTTCGCATAAACCTTCTCAAATATGTCCAATCGTTCTTTTGGCGAAATTGTTTCGATTTCTGCCGTTAAAATTGCAATGGAAATATCCGTTTCGAATAACTTAAATTATTAATTCAGTTCTTCGGCAATAATATTCCACCCAACCTGTTCAGAATTATAACCCAATTCCACTTCTTTGGCCCTGGCTTGTTTATAAAAATGGACGGCCCGCTCAAAAAGACCACAATCTTTTGCTGCCTCCGCCATCGAACACAGTGCCCTCTTTTGATTTTCCACCGAATCGGCACATCTAAAAACAAATAAAATGTACAAAATTTGTCGTGTTTTAATTTACTTGAACATTCTCTGATAATAATAAAGTGCAATTTCGTTCATAGCCATTTCGGTGGCATCATCGGCAATTTTCTCAAAAGCCATCATTTGTGCTTTTCGCCGTTTCGCATTGTCCCGAACATTCATTGAATTTGCCTTTGTTTCTCTTTCTTTTACTTTATAAACTATAAAAAAAAAATGTTCAAATTATGAATTATTTAATTATTCAAAACCCACCAAAGACAAGTCCTTTTTTAATTTGTTCATAAAGGTCAGAGGATACACTCTCCGGGTCCTTCTCCACTTCTTCAAAACACTTCCAAAGCAATTTTTTGGCATATGCAATATTCCCTTCTTCACAAAAGCGCAGTTTTTCCTTTAAATTAACCATTTAATTTCATAAAATTTACAAAATTTACCAAAGCAAGATGGCATTTTGCTTCACGTTTAAACTTCTTTTCATCTGAATTTTTGGTATTTATTATTGGTTAGTCGATTTGATTTAACCAGAATTTTGTGGAACAACTTTTCCAGCAATATTGCACATCATTTCTGCTATTTGAACACGTTCTCTGCCAATGGTTAAATTCAATTTTGTGTGAAGACATCGATAATAAAGCGTCCAATTATTGTTTTCACTGAACAATTCCAAAATTAAATGTGTTCATTTTTTGTAAAATTAACTTTGCATATTTTATTGCTTTCTCATTAATTTCGAGTCCTTTCTTCTCACAACCATCCATGGACATATAAATTGATGCAATAAGATTTTGCAAATGTGCCATTCTGCATTTTGAATCCCCGTCTTTTTTTAATCGATCTATTTGGGCTGCATTTTCATTCAAATAGTTTTTGCATTCTTCTGCATATTCCAATGCCTTTTAAAAGATTGGGGGAATACTTTTAAAAATATTCATAAATATTTACTTTGTCTAATATCTCACAGGACAGGCAAATAAGGGACCTTTGATGAAGTGCTTGTTGGATTATTCCCAGGTCATTCGACCTATATGCACATTCAAGTGATTTATTGATTTTTTCAATTGATGAATCCAAATCATCTGTAAAAATATACCTTTTACTTTTCATGAATAAAAATTGCAAACTTTCTTCTATCGCAATTTCTGCTAAATTCCGATATGCAAGTGATGAATCCAAAGCACATTCTGGATAGTCTTTACCAAATTGGATAACCTTTATGTAATTTTCCTTCGCTTCATCAACCATAAAAAGGCTATTTTTCATATATTCTGCAATTTCCAAATAAACACCGGTAATTTTAGCGCGTTGTGTTGGGTATTTCCGTTTTGCATCTTCCAATTTCTTTGAAAGTACTAAAAAAATAGAAGTTATGACAAATTAGGTAAAGTAATTTACCTAAATATTCTTTGTCTCGACCAAATTTGTTCATTTTTAATTCAATTTTCAAATGAATTGTTCAAATACTTAATTCCTCTGAAAATAAATTGTCAATGTTCATATTTTATTAATTGACTATTTCATTTGCCTTTAAATGAGAGGAATAATATCTCGTGAATGCTTTACACGAATTTTTAAAAAAAATTCAATAAATTAAGCAATAATTTTATTCAATACAATGGAAAAACATACATATATGGATGGATATATAGATGTGACAATAGCAAATATGGGTATAGGCAAATACAATAGAACAATACATTACAATACAATAAGACAATTATTGAGGGGGGTTGAGAAATGGCAAATATGGGATATAGGCAAATACAATAAAACAATACATTACAATGCAATAAGACAATTATTGAGGGATGGGTGGGTGAGGAAGGAGGCAAATATCGACTGGCTTCTGCGACATCACATTCAGCTCATTTGTTCGCCGGTTGGTTCTTCCTTCTTGTCCTCTTCGTCATTTGCGTCGTCTGCGGCCACAGCTTTCTCCTCATCTGCATATTCGTCCTCGTCATCAGCTTCATCTTTTGCACGGCAGCACAGACAATAGACCAGGACGCCAACGCCAACGATCCTGAAAAAAAGGGAATTGAATTAGTGAAATTAAAGGAGTGGAGAAAATAAAACTCACAGAGCGATTCCGCCAATAACAATGCCAATAATCGCCGGCAATGGGAGTCCTCCTTCTTTTGTTGCATTTGATCCATTTGTCGTTCCTTCTGTTGTTCCATTTTTCGTTCCTTCTGTTGTTCCAATTGTCGTTGCTTCTGTTGTTCCAATTGTCGTTGCTTCTGTTGTTCCATTTGTTGTCGTTTCCGGTTGTGGTGGGGGTGGGACGAAGAGAAGGCCTTCAGCAGATTGAAACGGCTAAAAAATTAAAAAAATTATTTTTAAAAATAATAAAATGGAAACTCACGAAGAAGAAGGATTGTCCTTTGCATTTTGGCATTGTCTCATCCGGCTTCTGATCTTCTTTAATCGTCCACTTGTTGCCTTCTTTTCCGTGATAAAAAGTTGCCGTTTGCGGGAAGAAGTGGAGGCTCAGGAGATGTTTGTCATTGAGGGTTGGATCGTTGGATTTCAAATCCCTAGTTGATGTTGATGTGGCCGCGTATGGAATGTTGCAAACTGGCTGGTCTCCTTGTCTGTCTTCTGGTTCGGCGCCAAATTTAACTTCTAATTCCGCTGCTGAATCGGCACTGATTTTGTAGTTCATTGTTGGTCGAGGTTCTTGTTCTCCTTCCTTTGGTGGTTTGACTTTTGTACGCAATTGGACTGTCATCTTCGCCTCTTTCATCTCCGCATTTCCCATCTTGATGTGCCATGAAGAAACGGGTTCGCCAACTAAAAAGAATAAATTAGAATGGAAATTATAATTAGAAAAATAATATAACCTTGATGCAAATGCCCAACAATTGAACCATCCTTAGCGCGGCTCCATCCGATCTCGAGCATTGTTGTTTCGATGCATTTGCCTCCATATTCTGTTGTGCATTTTTCATTATCCATGCAGCGTTTCTCTACAGTCGGTTGGCCCGATGCTGGATTTGGATAAATTGGCCCGCCGGAAAGTTGCTCCAACATTTTATTTGGTTGGCCGATGGCGAATGGAATACTGAAATTTGAGCAAGTTTTGTTTAATAATTATCAAATAAAATAATAAACTCACAGATTATCAAAGCTCTTCCCGACAATTTCATCCTCGCTGTTCGCTTTGGCAATGCAGTTCTTCTCGTCATTGATCTTTGCAACGAAATGAGCCTGATCCAGTTTTTTCGTCACCAAATCCACGGTACAGCCTGCCTCATTGTAGAACACTTCACTGAAAAAAATGGGAATGTATATTGAATTTGACAATTAATTTAAACTCACATGCCCGCCTCGGTGATTTCCACATTGCATGGATTGAATGTTTTGTTGTGGTTGTAGTTGTAGTTTGCGTATTCAGGAGGCAATTGATCATTCTTCGTGATGAGCGAACTATTTGCGGGCAAGTCCACTTCTCCGTCTTTGAGCACTATTCCGAGTCCCATCGGTTGTGGTGGTGGTTTTTGTTGTTGAGCATCGGCAGCAATGTTGAAGAGCATCAGCGTGGTGCAGAAGAGCCAGAGCATTGAGTGGGATTGAAGCAGCATCGATGGTGGTCGCATCTTCCTTCCTCTTGTTTGTTTGTTTGGAGATTGTGTGTTGTTGGTATAGCCGCAGAAATTGAATAAAGTCGTTGTCGTTTGTTGTTTGATGGTTGCAGGTTGATGGATAATGAAAAAAATAGTCACCTTTTTATATTTAAATTTCCCAGCAAAAAAAGAGGGAGGAATCGATTGGAGCATCGATTATTGATTTTTCATTACTGTAGCTATAGTATTATCGTAATACATTTTCTTTTGCGCGTCGCGCGTCTCGTTTCGTATCGTCGAATTTCGGAAAAGTCGGTCACCCTGGAATCACAATGGAGCGGGAAAACGCGGCGATTTTTGTTACCTTCTATCGCCATTCTCTCCAATGTTATGTACTGACTTATGTATCTATCACTAACCCGCTCAGCGGGTTCCATAAAAACGCAGTGTTTTATAGAGAAAAAGAGCAGTTCTACTCCCCCTTCTACTTCCCCGTTAGAACTGCTCTTTTTCTCTACAAAACACTGCGTTTTTATGGAACCCGCTGCGATAGATACATAATCAGTACATAACTTTGGAGAGAATGGCAATAGAAGGTAACAAAAATCGCCGCGTTTTCCCGCACATTGTGATTCCAGGGTCAACTCAAACAAAATTCCTATTCAACAAAAATCTCTAAACTAGAAATCTACATCTACATGCACCCAAAATTTCTAGACGCAAAATCGGTTGTGTTTTGTTTATTTTGTTCCCCGTCCCCCTCACATTTTTTGGTCGAAAAAATGTATATTTCCCTAAAAACCGGTATTTGGGGTTTTTAATGATGGAGAATTTCAATTTCTCTAGATTTTTAATTTGCAATCATAATAATGAATAAATCCGACTCATTTTAGATTAATAATTTCTATATTCTTTATTAGTTTTCAATCAATTTATTGTTGGAATTAAATATGGATTCCGATCTTTATGTAAGTTCTCTGCTTTGTGATAAATTAAATCAGCAGAAATTATTTAGGACGAATTTGGAAATTACATTGGACCGGAATTGGATAGTGATGATGACGATGAAATACATCCAATTGGAAATGAAGATGATGATGAACAAAAAGATGATGCGATGGAGCAGGTTCAAATATAATAATCAAATTACCAATGTTTATTGAATTCAATTAAGGACGACGAAGATGACACTGAAACTCCCGTGATTCCATCAAATCAAATTGTGCTTCATGAAGACAAGAAATATTATGCGACCGCA
Source organism: Pratylenchus scribneri (assembly GCA_030063045.1). Taxonomy (NCBI): domain Eukaryota; kingdom Metazoa; phylum Nematoda; class Chromadorea; order Rhabditida; family Pratylenchidae; genus Pratylenchus; species Pratylenchus scribneri. The sequence goes on along the minus strand of JAQSEB010000114.1, from coordinate 3,290,952 downwards.
ATGGAAGTTTATGGCGAAGGAGTTGAGACATTAGTTCAAGAGGAAGATGCACAACCATTGACCGAACCAATCGTAAAGCCGGTCAAATTGCGTCGATTTCAGGTTCTTTTTAACTTTGAATCTTATCATTTATATGAAATTTTCTAGGCACAAGAACATTTGCTTCCCGAAACTGTTTACAAGAAGGATTTCCTTGTGGATATGACCAATCATCCGGAACTCATTCGGAATGTGGCAATTGTTGGACATATTCACCATGGAAAAACATCATTTATCGATTGTTTGGTGGAACAAATGCATCCGGACTTTTATCGATATGAGGACAGGGATGTGCGTTATACAGACACTCTCTTCATTGAACAACAGCGAGGATGTTCCATAAAAACACAACCGGTTGCATTGATTATGCAATCATCCAGGAACAAATCCTACCTTTTGAATGTTTTTGACACTCCGGGACATGTCAACTTCTCGGATGAATGCACCGCAGCATTTAGACTGGTCGATGGAGTTTTAATATTGGTGGATGTTCACGAGGGAATGATGCTCAACACGGAACGTCTTTTACGACACGCAATCCAAGAACGACTGCCAATAACAATTTGCCTGAACAAAATTGATCGACTTATTTTGGAATTGAAACTTCCTCCGGCGGATGCTTATGCAAAATTGAAATTTACGCTTGACCAAATCAACAATTTTGTTCAGTATGTTTTTAAGCAATTAATTTAATTTTAATGTAATTTTTAAAGAACATTTGGTGAACGAGATATTCCATTGTTTTCACCATTGATGGGAAATGTTATTTTCGCAAGTGGACGATACAGCATTTGCTTTTCATTGCAAAGTTTTGCGAATATTTATGCAGCCAAATATAGGAAATTAAATGCAAATGAATTTGCGAGAAGACTTTGGGGCGACATGTTCTTCGAAACAAACACACGAAAATTTATAAAGAAACCTCAACTTGGTGGCACATCGCCATCTCCCCGGACATTTGTGCATTTTATTTTGGAGCCAATGTATAAATTGTTCTCGCAGGTTTAATTAATGATTAATTAAATTAATTATTTAAAATGTAAATTTAGGTGGTGGGTGATGTTGATACTTGCTTGCCAAAACTTCAACAACATTTGGGCATTAAACTGAGCAAAGAAGAACAGAAAATGAATATTCGCCCTTTGATCACATTAATTTGCCAACGCTTTTTTGGCACATTCACTGGTTTGCTTTTTAATTAAATTTTGAATTAATTTTTATGGTTATTTAGCTTTTGTTGATTTGGTTGTTGAAAATTTAAAATCGCCAGTGGAAAATGGCATCACCAAAGTGCAACATTGCTACACAGGAGATGTGGATCGGCCTTTGCCAACTGAAATTGCAAAATGCGATGCAAATGTAAATCAAAAATAACCAAATTTGTTTAATATTTATTTTTAGGGACCACTCTTCATTCACACAACCAAAAATTATCCAACCCAGGATGCCACTGCATTTCACGTTTTGGGACGCGTTTTCAGTGGCACAATTCATAGTGGCGATGAAGTGAAAATTTTGGGCGAGAATTATAGTATCCAAGATGAAGAGGATTGTCGCATAATGACCGTTGGAAGATTGTGGATCCCGGTTGCAAGGTTTTAATTAAAATTAATCAAAATGACATTATTTATTTTAGATATAATATTGAGGTGAACAGTATTGGTGCTGGTTGTCTCGTTTTGATGGAAGGAATTGACCAACCAATCACCAAAACATGCACAATTGTTGAAAAGGATTATGATTTGGATGAGGTTTATTTTAATATTATTTTGGATTAAATATAAATGTAAATTTCAGCTTTACATTTTCCGCCCGCTCAAATTCAACACTTGTTCCGTTGTGAAATTGTCAATTGAGCCAATAAATCCATCGGAATTACCAAAAATGCTCGATTCTCTGAGGAAAGTGAACAAATCCTATCCGCTTTTGACCACTCGTGTTGAGGAGAGCGGAGAACATGTTATGTTGGGGACGGGTGAATTATATTTGGATTGTGTGATGCATGATATGAGAAAGGTTTAAATATTACAAAATGAATTATATTTAAATATTTATTTAGGTATTCTCTGAAATTGATATAAAAGTTGCTGATCCGGTTGTGTCCTTTTGCGAAACGGTCGTTGAGACTTCTTCACTCAAATGTTTTGCCCAAACTCCAAATCAAAAGTTAATTAATTAATTGAAATTAACAAATTAAATTTAAGGAATAAATTAACAATGATTGCCGAACCATTGGAGAAGGGATTGGCAGAGGACATTGAAAATGAAGTTGTGAAAATAACCTGGAACAGAAAACAATTGGGCGATTTTTTCCAAACAAAATATGATTGGGATTTGCTGGCGGCCCGTTCAATTTGGGCATTTGGTCCTGAAACGAATGGGCCGAACATTCTTTTGGATGATACCCTGCCATCCGAAGTGGACAAAGAATTGTTGAAAACGGTCAGGGAATCGATAATTCAAGGATTTCAATGGGCGGCCAGAGAAGGACCACTTTGCGAAGAACGTAAGAATAAATTAATTCAAAATTAATTTTTAATAAATAAATTTAAGCAATTAGAAATGTGAAATTCAAAATGTTGGATGCACAAATTGCAAAAGAACCACTTTATCGGGGCGGCGGACAAATTATTCCCACTTCAAGGCGATGTGCCTATTCAGCATTTCTTGTAAATTTTAAACTATTCTAAATCCATTTTTACATTCATTTTAGATGGCCACACCTCGTCTCATGGAACCGTATTATTTTGTGGAAGTGATTGCGCCGGCGGATTGTGTCACCGCAATTTACACGGTCCTTTCAAAAAGGCGTGGTCACGTCACCACAGATGCTCCAATACCCGGATCACCGCTTTACACAATCAAAGCATTCATTCCAGGTTTGAAATATTTAATTTTAAAATGTAAATTCACACCAATTTAAGTTATTGATTCATTCGGTTTTGAGACGGATCTGCGGACTCACACCCAAGGACAGGCTTTTTGCATGAGCGTTTGTGAGTTTTATGATTGGTAGAAATATTTTAATAGAATAGTTTTTAGTCAGCCATTGGCAAATTGTGCCCGGCGATCCACTCGACAAAAGCATCATCATTCGTCCATTGGAACTTCAACCGGCCCCGCATTTGGCCCGAGAATTTATGATAAAGACACGGCGAAGGAAGGGCCTTTCCGAAGATGTTTCTGTGAACAAATTCTTCGACGATCCAATGCTTGTGGAATTGGCAAAACAACAAGATCTCTTCAGTGGATTTGGAATATGAATGAATTTGAATGATGAATGAATGAAAATCCATTTTAATTTTATTATTACTTTTTTTCGTTTTTCCATTTTATTTTTTTATTTGTTCTAATAAAAGTTGAGTTAAACTCGGTTAGGAACATATATCTTTTACCTGGTTGATCAATTTTGAGGACATATTCTCTTTATTCTTACTGAAATAGGCGCTATTTCTATTGAAAAATTGATTTTCCTTCTGACTATATAGCAGAGTTGAAGGGGAATGGTTAATATGATATTTTAGCGCATTGGTATATCGCTCACTTTCTATATGGGGAAACGGCATTGAGAGGTCTCGGGTTCGATTCCCATTGCCGGATTGTGATTTAATTTTTGTTTTTGTATTTTCGGGCGGTGGTGAAAAATTTTTTATTGGTCTCTCTAAAATCAAAAATAAAGTTAACAAATGACGTCTTCCGTTTCAAAATCAAAAATAGGTTACCAAATGGACCTGTAGTTCACCTTAGCCCCGAAGGGGCGAAAACCATAAACGGATCTGCTCCTCCGGCAATTTCTGACCCCTTATGTTAGGCAATCGAGCTTCGAAAAAGCGAGATGCTGAACTCGATGTGGAAATCGCCTACGGTGATTTCGATTTCTATAGATGGCAGCAGAACTTAATATTAAAAAAAAGAGTTACCATGACAATTTGGATGCAATTCATTTACAAAAGAACCTAAACAATAAATCCGTTTATTCCAAGACTCAATTTCCCCCCCCCCCTCCCCATTTCCCTTTTCCGCTTATCATTCATCACTTTTCAACCAAACAAAATTGATTAGCCCAAAATGTTTTGTTCACAAAAGATGGCCAAATGTGTAATCCTCCTCGAAGGGAATGTGAGAAACCCGCCTGCGCACGCACCAATCTCCTTCATTCTTTCAGTCGACTTTCCTCACCAAAATTGCGGTCGTGCATTTTTGATGATGAACTGAATTTTTGGGGAAAAAGGAACCGGTTGGATAAAAGAAGAAAATGGATGAAGGAAGGCAGAATTAGAACAATTCAATTCCATTTTGTCTAGACTAGAATGGCCATTTTTCTTTTTTTAACTGTTTAATTGCCAATTTTTCACGTTTTTCGCATCAATTTCCAGCATCCACGTCTCTATTTCTGGGTTTAGCTAAGAACAAAAATCAAAAAGCTCAAAAGGCAACAAACCAAACGAATCCCCTCACTGCTCTTTGTTTGCCCTTTTCTGCTGCTGCTGCTCTCTTTTTAGTGTCCCTTTTTCCTATTTTGGATATGCAAAAGCAAAGCAAATGGGGGCAAAGTGTCCGCCTCCTTCATGACTTCCCTCCTTCATTCGCCCCTTCTCCCCCCAAGCATTGGTTAGCAGCAGCCCATTTCCCCATCTGCCTCTAACGCCTTTTTCCTTCCCCCAAAGCAACGACCACCGGCCCACCAATCTGACCTCCAGCCATCGATTTAGAATACCTCCCCAACAACCTTCGCGGCGTTTTTCCCTCAATCGTCCACGCATTCTTCTCTTCCATTCAACAATTCTCTCGAAAAATCACACAATTCCCCTCTTTTTCTATGGCCCAATCCCCCGTCATGTTCCCCTGCTCATCCCTTACGGTGCTGATTCACATTGGCAGCGGTGAAGGTGACGAAGAAAACAAGGTAGAAATGAAAGGAGGAGAATACAGGGAAATGTATTGGAATATACGCCAGCGGCGGCAATCATTCCCCCTTCCTCATTTGCGCCGTCGATGATCAAAAGTAGCCGCCTAGTTAAGTATTACGTGCAGTGGCCAAAACAAATATAGGTATAGGTACGTGATGAGAGAGGAAGAAAAATGGGAAGGAACCCCTGCCCCCGCGGCGCCGAATGCGATCAGCACAAAATCAGCGGAGGGAATTAAAATAAGAATGCCCCTCCCCCCCCCCCCCCCCCCCTCTCCCACTGTGCCTTCCCTCCCATCGTCATCGGTTCAAATCCATTTGCGCAAAGTAAGGAGGATCAAAAGGTACTTTTAAATGAGAGAGGGAATTGGAATGAAATGGTTGGTGGGTTTGCCCCTTTCAATTCCCATTTCCCCACCAGCCATGTTTTGTGGCAAAGGGAAAATTGTTGAAAAAAGGCACAAATTTTTTGGCCAAATTCATTCAAACGAAAAACCCAAAATTTTATCCTCCATTCCCATCCTTTTCAATCCATTTTATGTTGGTTTTTTCCACGCTTTATTGCCATTTTATTTGACAATGGAAAATTTGGCCAATTTTGCACTTTTTAAAAATATTATTTTTCCCTTTACGTCATAAAATGATCAAAAAATATGTTGAAAAAATTGGTAAAATTTCCCCCAAAATTGGCAATTTTAATCCAAAAATAAACTTAAAATAATTTCCTCCTTCTCTTTTCCGTTCTAAATAGATGGAATGGTGCACGGATTTAGGGCCTCTCAATTCCCTTGGCCTCTCTTTTGCCAATTTTCATCGGAATATAATGGCCACAAATAGACAGACTGAGAATGAATGGCCACAACAATGAATGGCACCAAAGGGGAGATATGTTGGCCTTTTGGCCATGCAGACCCCCTTGCCCATATAGTTCCAAAATTCCCATTTGGAAGAGGATATATAAGACCACCACCGACTTTTCCGTTCTTCTTCTGCTTTTTTGTTGTTTTGGCATCGATTCTGCCATCCTCCATTTGTGCCATCCTCCTCCGAAGATATGCTTCTTCTTTTTCTTCCCCAACGAATTATCTGTCCAACATTCATTCCACCAGGCTGCCCGGAGGCATTAAAACTTTTACTTTAGGTGGAATTTTAAAGCCCGGAAATGGCAGATTTTGTGCCTCGTGACCACAAAAATCGCCACAATATATCTCCAAAGACTAAAACAACATTTTTTGCTAATTTGATGGACCAAAGGATGAATGGAAGAATGAAAAGGGGCACCTGCCAAAAGGCCAACTGATAGGCCAAAAAATGGGTCCATTTTTAGTCGACTAAATTGTCCAAGACTTTTGACCAATTCCCTCTCTCACAAGAATAAATCCTCCTCCTTCAAATCCATCCATTTTTCTGGCCAACCTCAATTCCACCCATCGATTTCCCGGACTTCTTCCCCCATTCATCGCCCCACTTTGGTTGCTTAGCTGCGGCCAAACATATTTTCCCCTTTGAGCCATATTATTATGAAGGATGGAGAACAAAAAGCGAACGAACGGCTGGTCCAATCCAAAGGGAATTTCCAGAGGCCATTCTTTGGTTCTTTCATCCCCCCCCCCCCCCACCTTGTCCTTAACCCACTCACAACAAATCTCCTTTTCCTGGCAACTTGGCCCCCAAAAGGGCATAATATTATATATATATTTTTCAGAGATAAAGAAAAGTGCCCAATTTCTGGCCTTTTTCCCTCCCTAGCCAAATTGTTCCCAATCCCGGAAATCATCGCGTTTTTCCTGCCACTTCAATCCAATCTCAACCTCAATTCCAAATACCAATTCTCCTTTGTCCTTTCCATCTCTTTCATTCATTCATTTCCAATTTTAATTTCACAAAAACAGCAGTAAATAATGGAGGAATGCCATTGCCAATAATAAATTTTAATAAACCACCCATCCCCGTGTCCCTTTTCCTCCTCCTTTTGCTCATTCCCCAGCCGGGAATTCCCCAAATTCGGCGGCCATATCAACCACAAGAAAATGAGGCTGTTGCAACAGTGTACTCCTCGCCCAGAAGGGCGGTCATCTACGACCATCGTGGCCCACCTTTGACTTGGAACAGTACAGTAGGAGGATTGGTGGATGATGGAGGGGGAATTGTGGAGGCAGAAATTGAGACATGCCCTCCGGCAAAACATTGCAAACCTGGATTGATCCTTCCCGTCTGTTAAACAATTCACAAAATAAATATATTCCCCCTATTGTGAAGATTTGGGAACCACAAGAAGTTTCCTGGCCCACTCGCCTTTTTCGGGCATTCATCTATTTGTTGGCAATGGCCTACCTCTTTTTTGGTGTTTCCATCGTTTCGGACCGATTCATGGCCGCAATTGAAGTGATTACCAGTCAAGAAAGGGAGGTGGAAGTGACCAAAGTGACCGGAGAGAAAGTCAAAGTTTTGGTTCGAGTTTGGAATGAAACTGTCAGCAATTTGACATTAATGGCATTGGGTAGAAAGGGGGAAGGGGAAATGGTCAATTTAATGAAGGGCACCAAAATATAGGTTCATCCGCTCCCGAAATTCTTCTGTCGGTTATCGAAATTTTCGGCAACAATTTTGAGGCCGGCGATTTGGGACCAAGGCAAGTGCCAAAATCGATTAAAAAAGGTATATCCACCCAATTTTTCAGTACAATTGTTGGGAGTGCCGCATTCAATTTGTTCATAATTGTTGGAATTTGCATAATTGTTTGTCATTCAAACAAATTCCAAAAATTGATAATTCCTCCATTCCCTCCAAAGGTTGTCCCTTCCAATGAAATTCGTCGAATTGATCGAATCGATGTGTTCTGGGTCACCGTTGTTTGGTCCACTTTTGCCTATATTTGGCTTTTCCTCATTCTTTGTTTCTTTTCGCCAAATGTTGTTGAAGTCCTTTCCTCCCCTTCCCTCCTCTCCCCATTTCAATTTTCCCATCTACTTTGAAGGTTTGGGAAGGCCTTTTGACGTTAGTTTTCTTCCCATTGACCGTGGCATCCGCATTTTTGGCCAATAAACATGCAAAAGCATTTGGACAACGCATTTTGGGCGCATCCGCCATCACTTCATTCCGGCACACCCCCCGGCTTGGGAATAAACCACAAAGGAGTCGAACGGGGAGTTTAAAGGCGAATGGATCGGGAAAGGATGTCGAGTGAGAGAATTACCCGATTAAAAATAATCCTTTTTATAATGTGAATGTGAAGGGTGGCATTACTTGGCCAACTCAAAAATGACTCAAATGCATCTGCCTTTGTTCAACAACGTCGATATTTGGATGTGATCAAAAGGCTGAGAAGCGAAAATCCAAATTTGTCGGTGGCCGAATTGGAAAGGCTAGCAGCCTCTTGGCTTTTTACGGAAGTTCCAAAAAGTCGAGCATTTTATCGGATTCAAGCCATCCGAAAAATGACCGGCCATGGGGATATAACAACGAAGAAATTGAAGGAAAGGGCCGAAGAGGAACAAGCAGTGGCCTTTCCACTAATGCCGGATAAGCCAAAACAAGTGACAGTTGGGTGAGTGTCAAAGGGGAATTTGGAATTGAATTGAATTGAATTGATTGAATATTGTGAAGATTTGATCCGGTGGAATATTGTGTGCTGGAGAATGTTGGTACGGTTGAATTGAGATGCACCGTGGACAGGGGCTCATTGGCAGTGCCAACGGAAGTGACCATCAATTATACGGTCAATGCCATTTCCATTCTCTTTTATTTTAAATATATTTTGACTTAATTTTGAAGACAATTCCGGATACGGCTGCCGAATATGAGGATTACATTCCCACCCAAGGAGTACTCACTTTTGCGCCAGAAGAGACTTCAAAATTTATTGAAGTAATATTTTAAAATGTGGAAATTATTTACAAAAATGAATTCAGATTGGAATTGTGGACAATGAGGAATATGAAGAGGATGAACAATTCTTTGTGGGATTATTAATAATTGTGGGAATTGTTGACAATTTTAGGTAAAATTGACAAATTTGAATGCATATTGTGCCAATAATCCTGGCCAAAAATTGCCGGCACAATTTGCGGAAGGATCCGATTCTGCCACCATAATGATCATTGATGGTATTTGTATTCCCAATTTAAAATTGTGAATTCCCACTTGAAGATGATCATTCCGGGGCATTCAGTTTCACTTCAGAAGTATTTCGTGTTCCCGAAAGTCAGGGCCAATTTGCATTGGAGGTAAAAATGGAGGAATTTAATGAATAAATTTAAATTTTTGTGAAGGTTCGAAGGCATCGTGGGGCAAGGGGCCAAGTGATTGTGCCATTCAAAACGATTGATGGGACGGCAAAAGAGGACAAAGATTATGTGGCCCAAAATGGGGAATTGGTATTCCAAAATGAGGAAACGAAGGCAACAATTTACATTGAAATAATCAACGATGATGAATACGAAAAATCGGAGGAATTTTACGTGGAATTGGGAATGCCAATTTCGAAGGATGGACGCCAAAATAACAAAGAGGAAGGAGTGCCAGATGGACGACCAGTTTTGGGTATTCTTTGGGTGGGGAATGGGAGTAAATTTGCCAATTTTTGTAGGAGAACATCATCGATGCAAAATTATTATCACGGAGGACAAAGAATTCAAAAATTTCATTGACAAAATGATCGCAAATGCCAATGTGGGAATTTTGGTCGGAACGCACAGTTGGCGGCAACAATTCGTCGAGGCAATGACCGTAGAGGACATTGATGGGGGTGGGGGCAGGGCATTGGCTCATTATCCCCCGGGGCATATTCCCTTCCATTTAGATGGATCATTAAGTGTGAAGGAGAAAGTGCTTCATTATATTTCACTTTTCTGGAAATTATTGTTCGCCTTGATTCCGCCCACCGATTATATGAATGGTTGGCTCACATTCATTGTGGCCATTTTTGCGATTGGCGTTTTAACCGCAATCATTGGTAATTTTTTATATAAATATTCTCCATATTTTGAGAGTATTTTGTTAAATTTTACACAGCAAAATTGCTGAATTAATAATATACGGTTTAGGGGATGTGGCCGCAATGTTTGGATGTACAATTGGCCTCAAAGACACAGTCAGTTGGCTCCTAAAATCATTTTATTTATTTTTTTTATTCCCCATTCAAAGGTAACTGCAATAACTTTGGTCGCAATGGGCACTTCATTGCCTGGTTAATTTGAATCATTTTCCCTTCTTCAATTATCGTATTCCATTTTAGACACTTTCGCCTCGAAGGTTGGTTTTTGGTTAAATTTAATCCGATTTGCGCGTAATCATCCAAAAAACATTTTCTAATCTAAAAAGCAAATAATTTTGGAAATAAATCAAAGAGGATTAATTTATTTTGCAGACTGCAGCAATCCAAGACAAAACTGCCGATTCTTCGATTGGTCGGTTAAAATTCCCTCAATCCCATTTTGTCTCAATCTTATTCCCCCTCCAGGCAATGTAACCGGATCGAATGCTGTAAATGTTTTCCTGGGCATTGGATTGGCGTGGGCAATTGCGGCCGTCTACCATTCTTGGCATGGGGCACAATTCATGGTTAACATCCATTTTCCAATTCAATATTCTCCCCTTCTTTTGTTCAGGTGGATGCCGGCAGTTTGGCTTCATCGGTTAGCATGTTCCTCATTGGCTCATGCGGTAGTTTTCCCCCAAATTTCCCAATTAATAATCCATTATTTCAGTCTGTTTTGGCATTCTCCAATGGCGTCGATACAATGCCAATGTTGCCGGCGAATTGGGCGGCCCTTCTGGCCCAAAATATTTCTCTTTCCTCATTTTTTTCCTTGTTTGGCTTATCTACATTGTTTACAGTTCATTGGTGGCCTATTGCCTAATGCCCGGATTTTGATGGCAAAATGGACTAAATATATTAATTATATAGCCCAATTTCGTGCATCCATTTTTCCTTCCCAATTTTTTTCTATCTCATTTACCCCCAATTTTAATTTTCAATCATTTTGCCCATTTTCCTCCTTTTTGTTATTATTTTGATGTAATATAGCAGTACACTTCAATTTATTTTTTTTTGTGAATAAAAATTTTAATGAAATGAAAATATAATTAAGGAAATGTTTTGGATGAGGCATTCATTTAATTTTCGGTGCCGGACTATTATTTAAAAAAAAATGTAAAATTTTCGCTTTCTAAAAAGTGTAGAAAGACAATATAAACGGAAAATGATTTAATTTCCAATAGAAAGAAGGAAGGAGATGGTATTCCGGAAAGTTTTAGTTTTATTTCATGACTATGATTTCTGTTACAGTTTTAAAAAAGAATTAATTAAAGCTAACTTTTCGGGAGAGTTGTAATTGTAATTAAAATGTTTCCGGAAGGATTTAATTATAGACTGCTTTTATATAAGTTTTAAGAAAAATTTTCCAAAAATTTTGATTTACTTTTTTTAATTCAATAATATTCAAATTTAGCACATATGAAAATGAATAGAGGAAACAGGGAATTGAAGAGTAGAAAAGGATTCCCTCTGGGCTGGCCAATCTATTAAATTCATAGATATTGGATACCGTAATTGGAGGGAAAATGATTCCTCTTTGATTGGAAATGTTGGAGTAAATAAATTTGCCTGAGGCAAATTATGATGGGTGGAAAGGAAAGGAAAGAGGGAAATGGGCGGTTAGTGATACCGTATTTGAAGGGAAAATTATTCCTCTTTGATTGGATGATGGGTTTTAGTGATGTTTATCCGAGGCAATTTATGATGAGAAAGAAAAGAAAGAGGGAAATGGATGGCTTTGATTTTAATTAAACAAAACAATCTTCAACTATTTACTAGGCTTTTATTATTTTTAGCTGGAATTTCGTTTGGACAATCAATTGGGGTCAAAAAATTGACTAAATTTATTTTGGGAAACGACGAAAAATACATATTTTTTAAGAAAAATTAAACATTTTACATTTTTTATAAAAATCAAAGTACGGAATTTTCAATGGCAGCCCCAAAATGGATTAGGCCAATAATTATTTCCTTCATTTTCGATTTCTCCGTCGATTTATCCTTTCCTCCTCCTCTTCTTCTTCTCTCGGCCTTTTCCTCTCCAAAATGCATTTGGCACTCCCAAAACTTATCATTGAAGGAGTTTGACTTAACTCGGCCGCCAATTGATGATTCCCTGCGAATTTTAAAATAATTCTTGCCAATTTCTCCCCAACCTTTTCCTCCATTCTTTTGCCCATTCCATTCCTCTATTCTGGCCCTCCTCAGCCTCAACAAAAGGCCAATTCCCATCAAAATGAGCATCAATGCCAATGCCCCACTCCCAATGCCCAAAATGGCCAATCCATTTCTATTCAAAATGCAATCATCGGCCAAATGCTGGGAATGGAAAATAAGGAAATATAATGAATGAATGAATGAATGGGTACAACTTGTGGAATGGAGGGTGGAGTTTCGTCGAGGTCATAAATGAGAAGTTGGCCAGCAATGACCGGCGGATCATTTGGCGAATTGGATTGGCCAAATGTTTGCCTAAATATAATCCACATTTCCCGAAACCCTTTTCGTTTCACCTTTCATTGTTTTCCAATTTTCCAATTATTGGCGAATCCCTTGCCATTCGATTCGGCGATTCCCAGCTCACTTTTACCGTGTCAATTTTTTGTCCCGGCATTCCTCCAATTTCGCCTTCTTTCCTCCTTTTCCCCTTCCTCCTCCCCCTTTTTTGTTCCTCTTCCTCCTTCATCTGTTTTAATCCAATTCCATCCATTAATTTCCTCCAATTTTTACCTTTCGGATCATCAAATCGAATCCTTGAAGCAATGTTCGCCGATCGGCCACCGAATCTCGGAACATTTTTTGTAAATTTTGTGCATTTATTTCCTCTGGTTGTAAATTGGCCAATAAATCGGTCAAATGTGGTGGAATTGTCACATCCCCTCCTTCATAATCGTCCACATAATCTACACAAATATATAAACCCCTTTTTAATTTGTCATTAATTCCACCTTTTTTCAGTCCATTCCTCCTTCCCTCCTCCGTTCTCAATGTCGAGAATATTGTGGTCGTTGATGTTGGCCTAACCAATGGAGTATTTGTGGTGGATGGACTCCGCCGTAGGTCATCTTCTGTCTCGAATTCGGTGCTCAAATATTCCTGCCTTCTTTGTGCCGCTGCCGCATCATTTGACCGTCCATTCGGGGGAATGTAGGCATTTTGGTTGGGTGGTTGTTGAATGCCCCCAGGCGGATCTCTGCCAACCCCAAATGGCCCATCCCCAACTTGGTTGGCCGCATATCCGGGTCCAAATGGGGTCACCGCCTCTGTTTCCCCATTTGCCGTCGTCCCTCCTTCCTCCGCCTCCTCCTCCTCCCCACTTTGATCATAGCCAATTGGCACTGCCGGTGCTGAATATGGGCCAGCGGGGGATTGGCTAATAAATTTATGGGGGAATTTGGGGTGTATTAATTTATGCGGGGCACACTTTTCTCTTGATTTTCCCTTTTTGTTGATGGCCGGTGCCAGTGGTTTTGCCGTTGTTGTGTACCTTCAAATTCACATTCAAATATATTCCTTCCCCCTTTTGGCCTACTCTGGTTTCGTTTTGGCTGCCAATTCGGCATATTCATTTGTGCCTCCTCCCTCATAATCGCCAGTTGTGCTGCCTTTTTCATCGTAGCCTGGGGATGGCCCTTTCCTCGCCGCCCCATTGTCCTGTTCATTCGATGAATTTGGCGGTGTTTGGCCATCACTTTCAGCCACTTCATCCCCTTCATCGCCATCTTCAATGCCAACCAAAATAATGGATTAATTTTGGCCCATTTCCCATTCACCTCCCCCATAATCGCCTTCGCCCCCTCCTCCCCCCTTTCTCCTTCCTCCAGGCAAAATCTTCGTTTTTCCTTTGTTTTTGTTCTTTTGCTGTGAAATTGTTGTGGATGTTGTTGAACAACTTGGCGGCGTCACTCCATCGCACATTCCATCCTTTTTCATGCACATCTTCAAATTCATTAAAATTAATGAGAAGGGGGAATTGGGAATTAATTACCTGAATTTGGCAAAAAAACCAAACACCGGGCCGATCAGCGAATTTGAATACTTGCGATTCCGCATAGGCCCTTAAATATTTGCAATACTGAATGTATTCAATATTTAATTTGGACCTTTGAAGATCGGCCGAATATCGAATGCCGGTGATCAGAATTGGGTCCAATGGGCATCCCTTCGTGTCGATCACTTGCACTTTTTGTTTGACTCCATCCGTCACAAAACAATTGTTTATTAATATTCCGAACATTTCTATGAATTCATTTATTTATTATTCCTTCATTCCCCCTCCCCCTACGATCATCACAATGCCATTGATGCAAAACTTTGTCGCCAACTTTGGCAAATTGAATGGCAATTCTATGTGGAATATTCATTCACAATAATTTCCCTATAAAAACAAACCCAGCCGCCTTTCCCGCATCCAATTCATCAATTGAACTTTTGTGAATGCTATAACTACATCCCGGGATTCCATGCCTTGCCTCCACTTCCGTCGTTGGAATCATACTTTAATAAATTGGGGGAAATGCTCGCGGCAAAATCCTCTTTTCGCTGATTACCTGACCCCCAATTCGGCGGTCAATCCTCGATTTGCCTCCTCAAAAAAGCATTTCACGTGGAATGCCTGGTCCACTTTTGTGATGAACATTGGGTGGAATGAGATGACCAATGTTATTCCATAATACATTCCACGGGGATCAAACTGGAATAAAATTAAATGGAGGGAATTGGATGGAATTTGTTAATGACCGATCGAAGGCTTTTCATTCCGCATCGGCCCAATCCAAGGTCAAAATGAACTTTCCTTGTCCTTTTCCCTGAAAAATCATCTTTGGCACATTCCGGGTCATCCGCCTTTCCTTTGGCATATATTCTCCCTGCAAAAAAGGGTAAATTGGAGGAATATTCGAGAGGGCATTTTGCCTTGAAAATATTTGCGCGTTTTAATCCAAACTCGAATTTCCTGGTCCAAACATTCCTATAAATTTTTTATTGTATAAACTTTAACAATTTGTAATTTCATTGTATTATATTAAATTATATTGCCATAAATAAAATGTGTATATTTCATTTATTGATTTTGATATTCTCACAATGTCCGGTTCACCAATAATGTCATTATCGATGCTGATTGAATGGCAAAATTGAGGGAAAATTGTGATGAGGTAAAAAAGGCAAAAAAGTGCCAAATTGGTCGAATTGGCCGAAAAGGGGATTGGCTGCCACATTTTAGCCTGGAGGCAATGAAGAACAATAACAAATTTTGGACAATATCATAACAATTTAGGGCAAATAATAGGGGTGAGAATATTTGTGTTGATTTGTGTTGAATTGGCAAATTCTGAAATATTTGAATTAAATTGTCAATCAAGAATGTGTCATTTCATAGGGATAATTCAATTTCAATTGTGCCTTCCAATTCCAACCCAAATCCAGCTGCTGGAAGGGGCACCCGCCAACTTTTGGCTGCCTACTTTTTTGCGCATTTTCACTTTCTTCCACTTCATCCTGTCGCCAACCCCACCAAATTCGCTCGATGACCACCACATCGAAGTCAACAACATACATTGAGGGGGGGGGGGGGGGGGGATAATTAGCCGGAGGACTGAAGCAGAAATTGGGCGAAGGTGAATTTGAGAAGGGGGAGGAGGGTGGATTTAAGCTTGATATGAATAGGGGAATGGTCAATGGGGAGCCAATTGGGCGCTTAATTGACTCGGCATAATAGGGTGAAGGTGAAAAGGGCAATGATGGCAAAAAGTGTAAATTATAATGAAATATAATGAAATTCTGAAGAAGGAATTATTGGCACAAAAATGGGAACTAAAAAACAATTTAGTGAGTATATATTCCCTGCCTCCCTCTCTCATTTCGCGTTCCATTGTTATTATAAAATGTTTTTGCTTGCAAAATGAAAGTTTTGGCATGGATTTAAGCGCAACAATGGAAGGCAGAAAATAATAAGTGCCCAACCAATTTGGTTTCAAAAGAAGGGGGCGAAAGTGAGTGAATGAAAGGAAAAAAGATGAATTTGAATTGAAGGAGGCAGACCAGTCCCCGGGGGGATTTGGGGTCAGCGAAATGCGCGAGGAAAAAGTAATTGGCGCCTTATTCACCGATCGAGCAAAAGTCCGGAAGGGAAAAGGTGGGCAGGGGAAGGTGACGGGAAATGGAAAGGCAGAGTTATGCAAAAATGAATGATGGCAAAAAAGTGGTTAAAATATTCGGCAATTGATGGGCGGGGAGGTAAAGCGCTTTATTAAATAAAAAAATAAATCAAAATTTAATTAGAATTAAATTAAATGTTCATCGCCTTCTCCATCCTCCAATTCATCCATCAATTTGGACATTTTCTGCTTTTGTTCCACTTTTCCATTTTCCTCTACTTCTTTCATTTTTATTTGGGTTTTTTCGCCCGCATCCTGCACCCGAAATTCGCCTTTGGCCGAGAAGAATCCACGGATTGAATAAATCCAAACAAATTCAATTCTTGAACTGCACCAACTGGGCAAAAGGCAAAGAAGGCAAGGCAGCACCAAAAGTCCATGCAAAAGGCCCCAACCACAAACGAGGAAAACGGCATTGGCAAAAACGGTGGGCGCATATTTACGCACAAAAAGGAGGGGCAAAATGCAAAGTGCCGTGGAAATACCTGAAAAATGAATGGAATTTAAAAAGGGAAGAGGAGGGGGGCAAAACCAGATTGGAACATTGGCCATCCAATTGATTCCAAAGTATATTTCAATTTATCGGCTCGACTACGCAAAGGAATAATCCGCTCGATGGAATCGCCGGTGTCAGAATCACGACAAAATTCATGGCGAAAATCCTGCCGAAAATGGTAAACCACGTGGGCGGTGAAATCAACGGAAAGGCCAATGGACATTAAAGTGGCAGCCTAAAGGGAAAATCAAAATAAATGAAAGGGAAGGGATAGGAGAGGAAGGACCATTGTGACTGGATCGAGGTCAAATTGAAGCCAAGAAAGGAAGCCAAAAACGCCAATGGAAATTGAACAAATTGAGGCGGAAGCAAGCAGAACACTGATTGGATTTGGCACAAAAAATGCACAAACAAATGCCATACAAAGAAGGGTTAACTTTGGGAGGATTAAATATTATTTAAATGAATATAAATATTACCAATCCAGATTGTACGGTAACTGAGGAGAGGGAAAGGATTTGATCGACGAACATCACCTTTAAATAAAATGATATAATTATTGGGTCATTATTTTATTCATTAATATTTTAAATATATTTCATCCCCCTCATTCCCGTTTTGTACATTGTCCTCCCAAATGTTGATTTTCAATCCGCTGCTGTTGTCGGAATATCTTTTGGCAATTTGCCGTGCACTTTGCATTAATTCAATCCGATCTTCCCATCCATTAATTTGGCCAAAAGCAAATGAAATGACAAATGCCGAAATTGTTGGGCATTCATTTTGGCCATTGCCCTCTTTTCCAATTCGAATTGATGTATTCCATTTTTCATAAAATGGAACATCCAAAAATTCCACTAATTTGCATAAATTCATTTGGCCATTTTCATTTGCCATTTTTTCCATTCCAAATTTGTTTTTATTCTTTTTTATTTTTATTCCCATTCCCAATTCCTCCATAAATTCCGACACTTTTGCCTCACTTTCGTCCTTTCCCCAAAAATATGCCTCATAATCTCGAAGCCAAACCAACGAAGATTGGGCACCTAAATTTGAGTTAATCTGCTGGCATTTTTGTTTTCCACCTTTCGATTTTGGCAATGCCTCAAATTCGTAGACCATTCCCCAAAAGTGGGCCATTTCCTCTTTTGATGAAATGTTCAAATTTCCATTCACCAAAACGGTGACCACCAAATGATTTGCCCAAACTGTTCAATTTAATTATTATTTTAATTTAAACATTTATTTTCGACCATATTTATCCAATAAACGGGATGTTTCGCGCATTTTTGAATCCCTGGGCAATATTTTTTCAATGTCCAATTTTGTTTGAATTCGGCCAACACCCAAAATGGCAATTGACCAATAAAGGGCCAATAAAAGGAGAATAAAAATGCCAAAAAATCTGATTAAAATTTGTTATTTCTATTATAAATATTCATTCACTTATTTGCCAAAAGGGTGCAATATCCTTTGAACAATTTGGCCCCAATTCCCTCAAATTGGTCATTTTCATTTTTAGCCTTTTCCTCCACTTTGAATGGCGAATATTTCCTCATTTTCCCTCTGGGCTCATCCAAATTCCATTCATTTTCAATTCTTTGCTTTTTTATTTCAACTTTTTTTCCATCATTTTCCTCTTCAAATCGAGCAGAAAATAGCATAATTGGGCAAAAAAGTGCCAATTGGAGGAAATAATCAAGAGAAAGAGCCAATGCCGTGCCAAAACAGAATAAACGAATTTCTAATTAGGAAAATGAGGGAATTAAACGAGGAATTTACGGAAATGGAATGGACCTGGGGTTGGGGTGAATGCGCCAACACCAAAGGAAATAACCTGATAATATGATGTTTAAGTTAAAATAACAAATTTGAATCCATTGGAATGGAAATTGTCTAAAAATTAAATATAATTCACACATTTGTGAGTGTTGTGACTGTTATTGAAGGGCCAACTTCGCTGAACACCAATTTCATTCGTTTTTGTGGTTGGCAAACATTTTGTTGGGCCAATTGAAACCATCGATGCATCAAAAGGAAACCATCATCCACTCCAATGCCCAAAATCAAATAAGGAAGAATCAGCAAAAATGAATTTGTCCGGAGGCCAAGTAGACTGATTGCCCCAAATGCGGAGAAAATGGCCAAAAGGGGGCAGAGGACGGTGGCGGCGGCAATCACAAATTTGCCACAATGCATTCGGCCATTTGTGCCCAAAAAAACATTCAAATAAACAAATACGGACATTGCCAAAACGCCCAATGCAAAAAAGCGAGTATTCTCTTTGTGGTCACGGGACATTTCATTATTCAATATTTCGGTGCCAACAATCTGACATTGAGGGGAATGAATGGTTTTAATAACAGTTGATTACTTGAACATCGATGAAATCATTGTGGAATTTATTTTGGAAATAATCAAAAACGGCCAATTCCCAGGCATTCAATTGGGCCACCCTTTTTGGATTGGAACGTTCGGCATGGAAAGAAAGGAGAACCTAAAAGGAGGAGAAGGGATAATGGAGGGAATATTAATATTAATTGACCATTTGGACGGAATGAATGTTGGTTAATTTTTGTTCCACTGAAGCATTTGTGATGGCCATTGAATTATTTTGTTGCTGAAGTTGAACCCCAAAAAGGAACCATTCCAAGCGAATATTCATGGAATGGACGGTGGCCAATGGGAATGACAAATTATTCCCTTTTATGCCTTTTGACTCATCATTGTCCACAAAATCGGCCATTGCCTGGCCCAAAGCATCCACAAAAAGTTCAATGCCATAATTGAATTCACAAAATGGTGTACAAATATCCTCATAGGTGAATGGAGGAGAATTATCATCAATGGAAACATTGAATTCACGGACCAAAAAATTATATAATTTAACCACCTCCGTCAGCAAATCAAGTCGAAACTGTCAAAATATTAATTGGGAAAGTGGAAATTGGGTGGGAAAATAGTTACCATATTTTTATTAGGCAATTTGGATTGAATTATGACCAATGCTTTCATTGGATCACCTGGACAAAATTATGATATTGAATTAAAATGAGTGGATCGAATTGACCGGATGCATTCCAAAATTGACGCATTGCCGCAATTTCAGTGCGCGAAGGCGCATTTTCTGGGGTATAGCCTAAAAATGAGTTCATCAAGATTGTAATAGAACGGACGGGGGAGCCAACCATCTCGAATATGGTCTTCCAAATGAATTTTGAGCATTCCGGCCGAAAGGATAATGCCAACGAAAAAACTGAATAAACCAAAACAAAGAGGCCATCGGCCAATGGCATTGCCCAAATTGCCGAAAAATGAACGAATTATTGGCATTTTTGGGGACTAAAAATGGATAAATGAATATTTTTGGATGGAATGAAGTTGGGTTATGGGGGAATTTTGCACTGACTTTGACCAAAAATTGAATGAGGAAGAATGAGAAGGCCATTTTGGGTCGAAGATTGACCTCATCGATATATTGCCCTCGGCAAAATGACCTTTTATTATTTATTTTCCCATCCAAATATTAAAACAAAGTGAATGAATGAATGGCATTTTGGCATTATTCCAATAATAATTCCCATCATTTTCATTTTCTTTCAATGCAAATTTTCTTCTTCATTTTCTTCTTTTCATTGCCAACATTTTTTTGCCTTCTTTTCATCGATTCAATTCGGCTAATTTTCCTCAAACTTTTTCGCACCATTCTTTTCCCAATGATCAATTCGGCCCAACATTTTTCGGGTGTCCATTCTTTTGTTTCCACCAATTTCCCATCCACACATTTTCGTCCATCTAAATTTCTTCATTTATTTGAATATTCCAATTTTATATATTCACCTTGAAGATAGATGATTTTGCCTCCGGCATAATTTGGCCTCCTTTGCCCAAATATTCTCCTCAATTCGTCCATTACCGTAGATTTTTCGCCAACAGTGGTTCTCGATTTTTTCCTGGCTGAATAAAATAAATCCGCATCATTTCCACCGTGGCCTTGGTTCATCATTCCAAGCATTTTTGTTTGAGACCAAAATTTATGAAATTATTTTTTTTTAATGAATGAATGAATTGGATGGTCACAATTTGTTGATTTTGGCTCTTTTTATTCAATCAAAGAAAACATCAAAAATCAAAAAGGAAATAAAATGGAATGAGAACAAAGAATAAATGGACGGAATGAATGAATGAAAGGAATGAATGAATTGTTCACATTTTTGACAATGGCCGAAAAATGTTTAAAACTTCAAAGAGGAAAATTCCAATAGTGAAAAGAACAAAAAAAATTGAATCATTCATTCCACCTTTTCCCAGTGTTTTTAAATGCGACAATGACTTTCCACGGCCAAATGGCGTTTTGAAAGCACAAAAATGCGTAATTGGTGGGAGGGCATCGAAAATGATTCCCATTGATTTTTGGCACCCCAGCATGGGCCATCCATTGAAATTGCCAATTTTGGATGGCATCTGGCATAATTGAAGCATTTTGAGCGTTTCCCTGAACGAATTAGCCCTTCGATGTGTTCCCTTTGAAGGCATTGATTTAGGGAATTCAGAAATTTTTCATTGGATGGAAGTGGGCCAAATGAGGTGAAATTATTCCGCTCAAAGAATTGTTGCGCATTTTTGGCCAAAATTGGGGCAGATGGAAGAGTCACCGAAATTCGATCATTCTGAATTAATTTATTTGGGTAATTGTAATTGTAAATGTTTCCGGAAGAAATTAATATTTTATATTAAATTTTAGGCACCTGAAAGTCGCGAGCATGCACAAAAAATGCAATTTCCTGGGGCAATTCAATTTGTTGGAATCCATCCAAAATTTGGCCCGCTCCATGCAAATCGACGGAGGAAATGAATTTAGGGCGAATAATCACTTTGCTGATGAATTCAACATCAGAAGGCCAAACACTGAATCGAATGCCCCAAAGGAAGAGATCCTCAATGGAAGAAGCCCATTGGGATAATTCAACTGAAAATTAATAAAAATGAAAATTAAAATAGAGGAAGGGAAAAACCTAAATTGACAATTCGGCCAATATATCGCCTGGGGAGAAATGCAGCGGCATTTGGATTTTCCCGCGCAAATTTGGCCAATTCCCCGGCAAATGGGGCCATTGGGCCAGTGCCAATCAAAAGGTCATCCCAATCTGGGAATGCAACGAAATCGGCACTAAATTTTAGAATTGATTTGTGGACAAAATATATTTTAATTCAAACTAAAATATGATTTAATTAAATTGTTTGAAACCTTTGCTTAAATTCATAAAGACATTCCTGGAAATTGACCAATTGATTGTTCCAAAGTGTCTCCTCATTTGGGTCAAATTCCATCCCCGGCACTTTGTTGGGCATTCGAAGACTCGAACGAATTTGGAGAAGGCCTTCCAATTGATAAAGGCGAAGAAATGGCAAAATTGAGGGAATCAAGGATTGGACATGGGCAATGACCAAATCGGCGCCCAAAAGTCGATTTGCCTCCATTGCGACCACAAATAAATGCCACTTAAAATGAATGAATTATTGGGGGAAAGGGGAACACGGCCACCTGCTCAAAAAGAAACATTCTGCCCGGACAAATGATCAATCGACGAGGCTTTGAATCGGCCAAAGTAAGGGGCACTTTGATTGGGGCAGAATGCCGAAAAGTGAGCCAAATAGATTCCGGAGGAGGGAAAATGGTGGAGGGCGATAATTGGCAAATGAGGCGAAAAATGCCGAGGCGACAGGGCGCATGGGAATAGCCAAGATGGATTGGCTCCAATTTGGCCGGAAATTTGGCACCCTCAAAAAGACATTCCGCCTTCAATGGACTGGGATGGAGTCTTCTTTCCAGGTTTAGGAGAAAAACAATGGTATTGGATTGAGGGGAGGAGGATGGGCCAAATCTGGAATAAAAAACATTGGATTAAGGGAATTGGGGGAAATTAACAATGACAAAGTGCTTTTTGGGTAGAAGAATGCATTGGTGAGGAAAAGATGATCAATTCGGAAATGGAGATGAAGCCAAAGAGGGAAAAGGCATCGAATTGCCAATGAAATAATGGCCAATTGGGCAATGGGCATTTGGAGGGTGAATGGTGGGGACATTCTCATTGTCGATTGAATTTTGTGGGGAAATTGGGTGGATTTTGAACTGTTGAAGGAGATTCGAGCGGAGATTACCTTTTTGGGTGGGGGCAGGGAAAATTGGGTCGGCTGCTGGACAAATTACTTATTCACATTTTTGTTTTTGTAAATGACCAGATTAAAAAACAAATTAAATATATTTAAAAATGTTCAGAAAATGAAAAAGTACACTGGCTCGAATTTTGGAAATTATAATTTTTATTTTCACAAATTAATGCCTTTGAATTGAGTATTACTGTAAATTGAATTTTGCTTTGGGCACATTTTGATTTATTTTGGTTAGTTTTTAAAAACATTCATTCCTCTCATTCTCATTCCCTTCTCATTGTTCCATTCCATTGCCAAAAGGCATTTTATCCTTGAAGAACGTTGACCATATATTTGCTGAAATTTGGAAAATATTTTGATTTGAATTGGCCCCCAAAAATATATTATTACGCGTTGATGCGGATGCGCAAATTCATCGGCTGTTCCTGGGCACTTGAATACACCTTTAAAGGATTGCAACCATTTTTTATAATTATTAAGCCTACCAAATAGCTGGGATTGTTCCAGCGGCGACCATATTCGTTTCGAACCTGAATATTTCACAAATCAAAAAATGGATTCCCTTTCCCCTTTTAATCACCTTCGCTTCGATCAAATCCGTCAATTTGGCCACAGTGCAATCCGGATCGTCAATGTCCACATCGAAATGGGTTCCCCAAACATATTGGTTGGTGTTTCGATCGTATTCGTCCACATCAACGGTCACTTTGCCGAGAGTCATTTTCATGAATTGAATGGAATTGAGGAATAATATAAGTGAGTATTATTAATTAAATTAAAGTGGTTAAATGGAAAAGTTGAATCTAAAATACAAATATTTGAGAACAATTTGGTTAAAATGGGACAGACTGTAAATTGGAGTTGGAATGGCCTTCTTATTGATGAGAAGACGGAATGGAGGAAGGGAGGGAATTGGCCAAGGAAATGGGACGAAGAAGGTGGAAAAATGAAAGAATTTTATTTCCATTTTTTGCTTTAATGTTGCCTTCCATCCCTTACTCTCCCCTCTCCCCCCATCGCCTTCTTCAAAGGCATTGGCCAAACAACGATAGAGGATTTGTTGCGAAGGTGGCAAAAGGAATTTGTCCGATTTAACCTTTTTTTTTCTCTTCGAATAGGGTAAAAAAATGCTAATGTAAAGGTTATGGTGGAAATCAACACAAAAATATTGGACAAATTTATTCGTATTTTTAAATGAATTTCTGGGAAATTTATAAAAAGGCACTAATGTTTTGAATGGCTAGAATAATATTTGAATCCACCAAATATTTTCATTCAAATGAATTCATCCCCTTCACATTCATCCCCTTCTTCATCTCCTTCCGGCCTTTTTTCATCCATCGATGTTGCCGTTTTCATTTTTGTGCCGCCAATTGTGCCAGCCGTTATTCCAATGGAGAAGAAGCAAATGCTTGTCCTCTTTTCGGCCATTCCATATTCAGGTGGCATTTCCTCTGCTGCATTTATTTCCGAAAGGAGGGATTTCTCAATGCCCAAACTATTCCTTCAAAAATGGGGGAAATTAAGCCATCATTCAATTATTCCATTATTTTACCTTTTTGTGTTGGCTTTTTTCTTCCCATCCTCCTCCTGAATAACTCTGGACACATATGGGACTGTGCTGGCTGCCGCCAATCCTCCCCCACAAAGTAATCCCTGTTCATAGGCCGAACTTCGACGCCTCCACGAAATTTGGCGAACCATTGGCCTCATTTGGTCTGTGCCATCCTCAATTGTGATCACCGAATGTTTGGCACTGTTTGCGCGCATTGGAGGCCGAGGGCAATCCAAAAGGAGGGAAGGCGCTGAACCGCCGGCCATTTTTCCGCCTCCATTGCAAATTGAATTGTGGTCGGCCGAAAGGCATGCACTGGAAATGCGGCCACCCGCCCCACCGCATCCAGCCGTACTGATGCTGAGCAAAGCACGTTCGGAACTGGCAAATTTGGGTGAGAAAATGTGCCAGGCTAATTGCCAACCATTTACCCAATGGATGAACGCAAATAGCTGCCAGTCGCCCCCTCCCCAATTCGAACCCATCCCAGAGGAGGAGGAGGCTGTTGCCCTCCTCTATCTGCCATTACTCCTCCAATTCCCATTCCTCCATTTGAGCCATTTAAAATTGTTGAATTTCCAATGCCCAACGAAGTGGTGCCATTATTGCCCGGCAAAACTCCGCATCGGCTGTCTTCGTCACTTCGACCACCGCCACGACCGACTAGAAGCAATTTAGGGCAGAAAA
Organism: Pratylenchus scribneri; assembly: GCA_030063045.1. Classification (NCBI taxonomy): domain Eukaryota; kingdom Metazoa; phylum Nematoda; class Chromadorea; order Rhabditida; family Pratylenchidae; genus Pratylenchus; species Pratylenchus scribneri. The sequence continues at coordinate 3,265,896 of JAQSEB010000114.1, read as the reverse complement.
GGGACCGGAAAGCGATTCGGAAATTCTCGGCATGGGCCACATAGAGAATGGGGTTTAGGGCACAATTTATGTAGGGAAAGAGGTGAATGATGTTAACAACGATCCGGTCAAATTGGGTGGAAATGCGGAGGCGGAATATGGACGAAAAAAGGTTGAAAAGCCAAAATGGAGACCAACAAAGGACGTGGAAAACGACCACCCAAAGAACGAGGCTAAAATGGGGAATAATGAATTTAATTGGTGGTGGAAAGGGGAGGACCGAGTGACTCGATGATAGGGGGCACGACTGCTGGCACCGCGTTTAAGCCTTTTGCACGATTTTAATGCCTCTCGAAGTTTGATGAGAATATGGTAATAGCAAAAGATGATGACCACAAGGGGAATGGCAAATATTTGAATGGAAGAAGCAGTGATGTACCTAAAGGGGAATATTGAAGGGAAAGAGAGGGGAATGAAAGGGGACCATCTGGCAAGGTCAGAATTTGGCCATTTTGCAATGCACAATTTGTGGATTTGGTCGGCGGAACGAAGTCGAAGATAGGCAACTTCGGCAAAGAAAAAGAGTGGAGAGGCGGCGATGCCGGCAAAAAGCCATGCGCACAAAGAAAGGGCAACGGCAGTTCGATAATTACTAAAAATAAAAAGAATATATTGGCAAAATTGGAAGGGAAATTGACCGATATCGAGCACACCAATTTGTACGGCACATTGCACAATAGCGATCTACGGCCAAAAGAACGACGAACATTACACTGGCATATTTCCCTGTGAAAATAATTCAAAATAAATGGGAAAATGGCTGCCTAAAACCAGTTGTCTCCGTTCCATGATACCTTAAAATGGAAAGGGGATGGTCAAAATAGAATGTGGCATATTTTACATTGTGCAAAGGAAGGAATTGAATGGCCAAGATTTATCATTTAATTGGGAGGCGGCAACCAAAGTTAAATTGGTCAAATAAATGAAATCGGCCAAACAAAGGGAAATCTATTGAATAGATTGCATTTTTAGGGAGGAGGCGGGAATGGGCCAACCATATAAACATTGGTGATTGAGCGCATATATGGCCTAATGAGGATGACAATAATGACCAATAAATTGACGGAACCTAAAACAAAAGGATTATGATGGGAATGGGATTTGGAGGAATTAAACCGAGGGAAACAAGCAACAAATGGGTGATGGTCAATGCCAAACGCATATGTTGGACAGAGGCATCCTGGCCAGAAGAAGGAGGGGAAGGAGGGGATGTGGAATTGGCGGAGGACAATGGCATTTTGAAAATGGCAGGGACCAATGAGGTTGTGGTGGCCCATGTTTCAACAGAATTCATGGCTTAAAATGAAAGTGGGGGAATTTATTATATTTTGCAGAATGAAAGAAAAATGAATAATGACTGTCTTTGGATGACTCTTTGAAGATTTTTGAAAATTTCTGTGTGGCTGGGATTAGTTTAGAAAATGGTGGCAGAATGGTTTGGTTGGTTGGCAGTGGGCGAATTAATTCCTGGCAGCCCTTTCACCCACCAATGAATGACTGGTCGCCGGCTGTTTTTCTTCATTTTCCAAAAGGGACAAACAACGCAGCTAATTTTCACGCGTAAATGGAAATTGGGGGAGGGAAATCCGCCGAAGGGCGAGGATTTGCATTTTGCACTCAAAGATGCAAATGACCGACAAAAAAATAAAATGGAAGAAGAGGAAAGGCGCTGGGTCAATTTGCAGGAACAAAAGGGTATGGATATGGATGGCATGGGAATTGTAAGGAAGGTGAAGGGAGAATTGGAAATGGGCAAACCCCAACGATTGGGGGGTTAAAACCGCAATTCAAGAAGAAGGAAAAAGTGGGAGAAGGCTAAAGTGGCCAATCGACTTTTGCCTTTATTTTATTCTCTACCGGAAATTCCAGCCGACCATTTTGCAATCCAACTGTTTGTCCGGTCCATCCAGACTCCATTCTGTCAAAATTCACTCGAATTTCAATGACGAACTTGAAAGGGAATTGGAGGGAAGGGAGGGGGAATGGGGATCAAAAGTGCCAAGGAAAGGGGAGAAAGGGGGATGCCCTCAAAATATGGACATTCCATTGTTGATAGGTTCTGACACTTCTATCGACCCAGAAGAAAGAATGGCCAAGGATGAAGGGGAGGTGGAAGGTTACGTGTGAATGTCGAAAGGAAGCGGGAAAAGCAGAAGCCACTGCTGCCATTCCCCTTCAATGATGCCCATGGCAAATTGCTGGAGGGGGGGGGGGGGTGGGGAGATGGCGCAAGGCAAAAAGCAGCAGGCCAGGATGGAGGGAGGCGCACATTGAATTGCAAATGTTTGGCCAAGGATGAGGGAAGGGAGAAGAGGGGTTGGCGCGTGGAAAGGCGCGATAAAACATCCGAATTTCGAGCCAGCCATCCGCCGCCCATCTTCCATTTGAAATCCGATTTATGTAGATGAGAAGAAGTCAAGTGTAATGGAAAAAGTGAAGAATGCAAATGAAGGAGCAAAGGGGATGGGAATTGGATTTGGAATTGGCTTATCTTATTGTTCTTCAAAAAGGGAAGCCTAATTAGCAAAGCAATATTTTTTGTAAGGATTTTAAAAAAGATGAACAAATATTGAGAAGAAAATTGGATTATGGCCAATTTGGAGGTCAAATAATTCCACAGATATTTTGCATTCAATTTTGACCAAAGAATTGGAGGAATATGCCCAAAATTATGAATAAATTCATTCATCATTTCTGATTTTATGTTTGTAATTTCCACTTCGCCGGCAATTCACAAAAGAATGGGCACATTGAAGGGATGACCAAAAAGGAAACATTCCCTCCGGCTATTTCAATTGACTTTTTGCCCCTTTTTCTTTTGGCATCTACCTTGAAAAAAAACATAATCCTCCCTTTTCCGTCCCCGCTTCATCATTTCCCATAATCCGCCAAAACCCATTTGGATTGCATCAATCCATCCTGCTTGAATGGAAAGGGTCTGGCCCGGAATGTGGATGGACCTATTAAAGTGGGCAGAGGAAATTAAATGCCAAATGATTGGTTGCTTTCTTTGGCCTTTTTTTTGCTATTTTGTTTAATTTTTGGTGTAGAAATTGGAAGTAAGGATATGGCCAAAGGAAAGGAAATGAGGACGGAGGGATAAGCAGCATAATTGGATTGGGGCAAAGGGGGAATAATGCACAATGCGCATAATGAAATGGCATTGGGAAAGGGGACAAAAGGATGACGCCAATAAAAAAATAAGCAAAAGGGAATAATAATGAAAAAGGGGAATAATATTAAAATTAAAAGGGTGAAGGATAATGCGGCCAAAGGAGCAAATGAATTGTGAGGATGGGCAGCGGATTGTCCTTTGGCCATAAATGGCCCCTTGGCCATTTTGGATGATCTCCAAAGGGATTGATGGTGGTGTGGTGCATGGCCTTTGGCAAACAAATTGGGCAAATAAAGGAAGGATGGCATCCATCCAAACAGAAATGAGGCTTATTAAGGGGGAATGAAAAATGTGAAGATAAAATGGGAATTGAGGAATGGGAATGAATGGATAAAAAGGGGGGAAGGAGAAGCGCAAGAAGATGGGAATTATGCGAATTGGAATTGGAGGAGGGCGTGGGGAGAATTCCATGGGGAAATTTGGAGGATTGAAAGGGTTTTGAAGGGGGGATTGAAGGTCACGGAAAACCAAATAGGGAGGGACATTTGGAAGAGTATATTTGTTTTTTGTTGAGTTGGTAATTCATTTGTGGAATTGGATAAAAAATGATGCATTTTGACGATGGAAAATTGAGAAGCCATTTGTGGATGAGGATAGCCATTGTTGGAGGAAAAGATGAGTCAAGGGCTGTGGGGATTATGGGACAAAAAGCGCAAAAATGGGCGGCAATTGACGCATAAAAGGAGGAATGAAAAAGAATTGAGAGGATTGGATTTTGGCAAATTAACATGGAAAGGGAATGACAAACAACAAAATGAAGAAGTGTGAAAGCAATTGAATTACCTGGAGGCAATGGTCGAATTTATCGAGGCATTGTGTCAGCATTGAATCAATCAAAGATGGCAAAAAGATTCTGGGAAATTGTCACAATAAATTGACAAATTTTGATGGAAAAATTGGCCAAAAGAGGAACGAGGAAAAAATTCTGTACGGATGGACAGCTGTTTGGCAGGAAATGGCCTCAAAAAAGTGAAGGAAATTATTATGGCTTTATGAGAAAAGGGCAAATCACCTTCCTCCATTTTCCCATTCAACTCCAAAATATTTTTCCCATCATATTCAATTTTAATTCATCAATTCGAATAATTCAAAGGTAAAAAACAATATCGATGATAATAAGAGGCCTTGGTTGCCAAAAAAATTCATTCATTTGATTCCATTTCATAATTCATAACAAAATGTTAAAAATTGGGTGGAACACCAAATCTTCCTTTCTGTGTGTTTAGTGTTTCATCTAATTAATTCGCCTGTTTGTTTTTTAGATTAAGAATAATTCCGCCTGTTTGTATTTTTAGATTAAGAATAATTCCGCCTGTTTTTGTGTTTTCGCTTAGAATAATTCCGCCTGTTTTTGTGTTTTCGCTTAGAATAATTCCGCCTGTTTTTGTGTTTTCGCTTAGAATAATTCCGCCTGTTTGTTTTTTGCTTAGAATAATTCCGCCTGTTTTGTGTTTTCGCTTAGAATAATTCCGCCTGTTTGTGTTTTCGCTTAGAATAATTCCGCCTGTTTTGTGTTTTCGCTTAGAATAATTCCGCCTGTTTTGTGTTTTCGCTTAGAATAATTCCGCCTGTTTTGTGTTTTCGCTTAGAATAATTCCGCCTGTTTTGTGTTTTCACTTAGAATAATTCCGCCTGTTTTGTGTTTTCACTTAGAATAATTTCGCCTGCTTGTGTTTTCGCTTAGAATAATTCCGCCTGTTTTGTGTTTTCGCTTAGAATAATTCCGCCTGTTTGTGTTTTCGCTTAGAATAATTCCGCCTGTTTTGTGTTTTCGCTTAGAATAATTCCGCCTGTTTTGTGTTTTCGCTTAGAATAATTCCGCCTGTTTTGTGTTTTCGCTTAGAATAATTCCGCCTGTTTGTGTTTTAGCTTAGAATAATTCCGCCTGTTTTGTGTTTTCGCTTAGAATAATTCCGCCTGTTTTTGTGTTTTCGCTTAGAATAATTCCGCCTGTTTTTGTGTTTTCGCTTAGAATAATTCCGCCTCTTTTTGTGTTTTCGCTTAGAATAATTCCGCCTGTTTTGTGTTTTCGCTTAGAATAATTCCGCCTGTTTGTGTTTTCGCTTAGAATAATTCCGCCTGTTTGTGTTTTCGCTTAGAATAATTCCGCCTGTTTTGTGTTTTCACTTAGAATAATTCCGCCTGTTTGTGTTTTCGCTTAGAATAATTCCGCCTGTTTTGTGTTTTCACTTAGAATAATTCCGCCTGTTTTGTGTTTTCACTTAGAATAATTCCGCCTGTTTTTGTGTTTTCGCTTAGAATAATTCCGCCTGTTTGTGTTTTCGCTTAGAATAATTCCGCCTGTTTTGTGTTTTCACTTAGAATAATTCCGCCTGTTTTGTGTTTTCACTTAGAATAATTCCGCCTGTTTGTGTTTTCGCTTAGAATAATTCCGCCTGTTTTGTGTTTTCACTTAGAATAATTCCGCCTGTTTTGTGTTTTCGCTTAGAATAATTCCGCCTGTTTTTGTGTTTTCGCTTAGAATAATTCCGCCTGTTTTTGTGTTTTCGCTTAGAATAATTCCGCCTGTTTTTGTGTTTTCGCTTAGAATAATTCCGCCTGTTTTTGTGTTTTCGCTTAGAATAATTCCGCCTGTTTTGTGTTTTCGCTTAGAATAATTCCGCCTGTTTTGTGTTTTCGCTTAGAATAATTCCGCCTGTTTGTGTTTTAGCTTAGAATAATTCCGCCTGTTTTGTGTTTTCGCTTAGAATAATTCCGCCTGTTTTGTGTTTTCGCTTAGAATAATTCCGCCTGTTTTTGTGTTTTCGCTTAGAATAATTCCGCCTGTTTTTGTGTTTTCGCTTAGAATAATTCCGCCTGTTTTTGTGTTTTCGCTTAGAATAATTCCGCCTGTTTTTATGTTTTCGCTTAGAATAATTCCGCCTGTTTGAGTTTCTTCCAAAATATTGATCAACATCTTAAAACTAAGAAGTCGTAAAAATGGAAAAAATTGTATAAAACTAATTTTTAGCAAATTCGAAAACAAATCTATTGTCTCCCTCAATTTGTTCTTAATTCACTCAATTTTTTTTTATAAATTCCGCCCAATCCATTTTCGTTGATTGATAAAATTATCACAAAAAAGACTCAAATGAAATTATTTAAAGGAAGATTTTATAAAATTTAAAAATTATACATTTTTGATCACTTCTAGGATTGATTATATCCTCTCTGAGTTAGATACCATATTCCCTCCTTCTCATTTATAGCCGTAGGCAGTCATTTTATTTCTTTCTCGATTTAAAAAAGGGAAAGAAGAGGGTCCCTCGATTTTCAACATACCGTATACTCGCTACTTTTCACTTTAACTGAAGACAAGAGAAAAATTTATATTCCCTTTCCCTCCATTTCTGATTGATAAGTGAAGATTTCCAAAAGCAATGGATTATTTAATAAGGAGGCTGTTGCCAAAATGCAGTAAATTGCTTATTGAAATAAATTTATAATAAAGAAGGAAAGGAAAATAAATTAAACAAAATACGAATATTTGGGGTCCATCCAAATGAAAAATTTAATGAATCAATGAAAGAAATTTCTCCTAAAAACAAGGAAATTCCTCCCTATTTTGGCTTCTTAGTTAGTTATGAAGAAAATAAAATATTTTTATACTTTCAATATGTGTAAAATGATTTGTTAAAATTTATGCCTTCTAAATTATACAATTTTTGGTTCTCTTTGTTAAGTTTATATATTTTTAAATAATTAAAAAATTCACTCAATTTGTTGGACCTTTGCACTATTTGAGCATTTCGAGAAAAGAATATTTTTACCGAGGATGCTATATTTACTCTGCCAACTGGAAAAAATTGTAATTGAATGAATTTATGGTAGAGAATGATTAAATACAACCGGAATTAATTTATACGAAAAGTGATATATGCCATTGGAACGTTCAAACTGTCTTCTATTATTTGATTTTAAATTTTATAGAATAATTCCGCCTGTTTTTGTGTTTTCGATTTAAATAATTCCGCCTGTTTTTGTGTTTTCGATTTAAATAATTCCGCCTGTTTTTGTGTTTTCGATTTAAATAATTCCGCCTGTTTTTGTGTTTTCGATTTAAATAATTCCGCCTGTTTTTGTGTTTTCGATTTAAATAATTCCGCCTGTTTTTGTGTTTTCGATTTAAATAATTCCGCCTGTTTTTGTGTTTTCGATTTAAATAATTCCGCCTGTTTTTGTGTTTTCGATTTAAATAATTCCGCCTATTTGTGTTTTCGCTTAGAATAGTTCCGTCTGTTTTTTTGTTTTCGATTAGAATAATTCCACCTATTTGTGCTTAGAATAATTCCGCCTATTTTGTATTTCAATTATGTTGATAATTTAAATAATGAATTTTCAAAAATTATAGGAAAGAAAGAATCGAATCGAATAATTAATTTGTTTGGGTAGTAGAAATGGCCAATTTGCGTGGTATTCTTTTTTAATTTTTTCCAAAAACTAATTCTCATTTATTCATTGTACTTCTTTATTGTATCGAATGAATGGCATCAAAAATGGTGGCAAGGACAAAATGGACGACGATGAACAATTTTGGGAGGAAAATGGAGGTGGGGATAATGACAATTTTGAGGAGGATTTGGACAATGTGAAGAAGAACAAGCAGCACAAAGGGCGACCGAATCATTTGGGATAAAGGATCAGCCGAATCGGAGCACCTGGGGCATTCTTTTGCCGAACCGTAATACGCCTGGCACAGCACCTTCTGGCGCCTCTCTTTTCCCGAATCGAAGGACACCTGTTTCAATTTCAATGGATTTGAATGAGGGAAGGACACTTGCCTGGGACAGCCTTCTTCTCATGGATTGGAACACGTTTGCCAAATCGTAGCACCTGAAGGCAAAAAATTAATATTGAATATCTGTGCCAAAATGCCCAATGCAAACCCCTGGCATCCTTTTGCCAAATCTAAGCACTCCTGGGGCCACAAATTCGTCCTTTTTCATCAAATAATTCCTCTGTGCTCCATTCATGAATCCCCGGGCCAAGGGTGTTCGTTTCCAAAGGGACAATTGCATTTCATCGTCGCCTTCTTCCCTTTTTGGCCTTTCCTCATCCAACATAAATAGGGGCGAATTGCTGGGGGCGCCGAAGAAATCCAGGGAAGAAGGACCACCAAAATTATTCATCAAATCAGCGTAAGAAAGCATCCCTTTGATGGAATATGTTTATATTGCCCCCAGCCTCATCATGCTTACTTTTTTCCACTTCTTGTGCCTCTTCTGCTGCTGCATTCTCTGCGCCAAAAAGCAAGGAAGGAAGAAGGAGAAAGATGGCAAGGAATGGAATTGGAATCATCGAATGGAATACGGTTTTGGGCGGAACAATGATTTGGCCTTTTTAATGGGAATTTGGTGGATTTTGACAACAAAAATAGGCAAATGGCGTTTCGTCAACGGCACAAAAAATCCCAAGATCGAATGGACAACAGATTAGGTTAGAAGGGTTGCCTTATAAAAGAGGAGATTAGCTGGGAATGGGATTTTGGGGGATTGGGTAGGAGTAATTTAATTGGGTGCCCAAATTGGCAAGGAAAAGTTGGGCGGGAGTAGCGGGCCAAGGAGATGGAATAGGCAGGAAGTAATCCCTTGGGAATTTATTGTGGAGGTCTTTTGGCCTTATGAATTGTTTTTTTTTATTTGTTTAAAAGGGTTGATGGCGCACGTCATAAAAATGTTCGAGTCTGGGGCGAATGGATGAATGGCAAAAAGGGAATGGAGGTGGCAAAAATGTTTGAGGATTTTGGCACAAAAAATGGACTAAAGTGCGATGGGCAACATCAACCAACCCTCCTTCCAGTCAATTTGTCCAATACCCCACCTCCACATTTTGGTCCGCCCCATCCCTTTGGTTTGTCTCAAATTTCCCCCAATTTTGGCAAATCTTCCTTTCCCGAGGAAATGCCCAAATTGGCGTAAACCGCAAATTCGTTGTCCATCCATTCATCCAGCTATTCCTTCTAATGGATTTTTTTGTTGTGGAATTGAATTGAATGGATGAATATTTGGGGCATTGGCAAAAAAAGGAAAAGGACGAGGACACGGTCAAGGATGGATATTTGGAAAAGCAGACAATTTGAATGAATGAAAATGAGAGAATTAATGTCTGAAGGAGGCATTTGACTATGCCCTCCCCTCTCCTCTTTTTGGTTAGCGTCATGCCCCACCTTCCCAACAAAACATGGAATGCAATGAATGGGCAATGCCCCCAAATTGGCCAATTTAATTTGTCAATTTGCTGATTGACGGCCATTTTTCCCGTCAATGGCCAATGGGACACTTTTTAAAGAATGGAATGGATCGGTTCATCCTCACCCACTTTCCCCCATTCCAGTGCAGTTTTAGCCTTTCCAAATCCATCCATCCCTTCGCCTTTTTGTCTCCCACGCAATTTTAGGGCAAAGAAATGAACGAACTCTTCTGGGAATGCTGAGGCTGGGAGTTTTTCCAATTTAATTTTACTTTTCTCAAAGAAAAAACGTATTTGGGGCAAAGAAATTAGCGAAAAAGAGGGGAAAATGCATGGATTGGCCTAAATAAAAATAAATATTTAGCGGAAAAATGTTTGTAGGGCAAATGGGCCGGAAATTGTGTGAAAGGAACAGTGGAAGCGGAACGGCCGATTGGACCTCCAAAATTGGCTCATCAACGAAGGGAGTGGCCAATTTGAGGCAATGTTATTGTTGGGTTGGAATCGACGACGGAATATTTGTGCTGAAATTGGAATGGAAATGTTGGCATTTTTGAATGGTCCAATGAACGAACCCTGAGGAATTGGCCATAACGACGATGGACGGAAAGGAAGCAAATCATTGCACAAGCGGACATATGGAAAAGAATGGCCAGAAGATATGGCCAAAATGGGCCCAAAAATGATTCCCAACGACGTTCATTGACCAAAAAGGATTGGATCAAATATTTGGCATCGAATTGGCCAATTCCAATTTTAGAACCGAAAGCCATTGTGGCAACTGAATGGAAGGGGAAAATTGATGAATTTAGGAGAGGGAATTTACCAAGCAAAAATGCCAACAAATCGGAGAGGCAAACCAATCCCAAAAGAAGAGTAATTTGGATGGAAATGAGTTGGTCACGTTGAACACAAACACCGATTAACTGAATTAATATAAATTCAATTGAATTAATTTATTTTTGATGGGAATAACCGCGCAAAGAATGCCAGTTAAATTGATGAAAACAACAAAGCCAACGCCAGGACGGAAAACATCGACGGCATTTATGAATTGAGATTGCTCAAGGGCAAGATAGAGGAGGGAAAGGGTGAAAACAAAGGCAAGCTGGAATTATGAGGTACCGTATATTGGGGGAATATTATTATTTATTTTATATTCACTTGAATGAAACAGGCCAAATATAAAGCGGATTGGACATGGAGGAATTCACAACAGGCCGATGGAAAATATTCGGGTGCATTCTCGTTGAATGGCTACAAAAATTGTGTTGATTCTGAATCAAAAATATTTTAAAAACCTGTGAAAGATGGGAATTCTCCTTTTCTGATGGCATTTTATGGGAAATTTGGTTTTGGATTTAAAATTGATGGATGAATGGAATGAATGTTCGGTTGGGATTTGTTTGTGAATGGACTTTGGGGGATTGGGGGAAATTGAATCGATTTTGGTTGACCCAGATTTGGAAGAGGATCGACAATGCGCAAAAATGAACGAAGAAATGGAATTGAAATGGATGCACTTAATATATTTATTTATTCCATTCAATAATGAATATAATGACTAATAAGCACAAATAATGTATTCCCTCATCGAATAATAATACTTCATCTCTTTTCTCATTCATTTCCCATATGGATTTGCTGGCGCAGAATCCGGTGGTGGCGGCAATTCTTGCTTTTCCTCCACAATTCCTGCCTCCACCGCGCCCGAAGGAGGTGGCGGATTTTTGGTTGTTGTGCCTTCGAGCAATATTTGACGTTCCGGACATTTACAATAACTGTGAAATATTTTTGGGGGCAATTCATCTCCATTCAATTGCAAAAACCTGGCATCCGGCCCTGGTTGGCCTTCGCCACCGAATTGTCCTCTCATTCCTGGCCATCCTAATAAATAAAATATTCATTAATTTATTTTTATTCAAAAACATGCCTGGTTGGCCTGGCGGCCCCATTTGACCTTCGGCTATATTAAAAACAATTAAAATTAATTTATTTTGTCAATTTTTCACCTCCTTTTGGCCCTTGGGATCCTGGCATTCCTGGGCGACCTTCAAATGCATTAAAGCAAAATTTACCATATTTAATTTAATGCAAACCAGGTGCCCCATTATAACCTAAAAAATGAATAAAAATGAATTGCAAAAATAAATTCAATTCACCTTTTGGCCCTCTCTCCCCAGTTGGCCCTTTTGCCCCAGGAGGACCTTGCGACCCACGGATTCCCTCCAATCCTGGCAATCCGGGAAGACCTTCTTTCCCTGAATTCCCTTGGGTGCCCATTTCGCCAGGTTGGCCAACTATAAATGAATTAAATATATTTTTGTAAATATTTTTGCATCATTCACTCGGCCCGGCATGTCCAGGATGACCAGAGGGTCCATTTTCACCCGGTGGTCCCTAAATTTAAAGATATTTGAATATCTTGTATGAAATTTGACCGGTGGGCCAGCCGGTCCAACAGGTCCCTGGAAATTTGATTATAAAACATTTAATTTTAGTATAAACTCGATATCCAGGATGGCCAATAGGGCCTGGCGGGCATACACCTAAATGTCTCAATTTAATATTTACCCATTCCATTCCCTCATTTTCATTCACTCACGGCAACTTGCTTCGGTCACTTGTTGGGGCATTTGTACTGGCTGTTCGCCAGACAATCCCGGTTCCCCCTTTCAGAATATTTTAATTGGCTAATCCATCTATTCCATTTTTACCGGTCTCCCCGGCTCTCCATCCATTCCAGGTTGACCCGGCATTCCCGGTGGACCAGGTGGACATTGTCCCTAAATAGTAAATTCCAAAATAATCAGGCCAATGCCAAAACTGTGTTGATGCAATCGCATTGAGCATTGCTTCCCAATTCGGCTTGCCTTTTCACCATATTATGACCAGTGAATGCCATTTTCCTTTTTTCCACCACCAAATCATTCCAAAGTTTTCCCTTTGGCAATTTCATTTAAATTATTAAAAAAGTGGGCCAAATGCCTGCATTGCATTGAATTCGTCCATTCCAACGGCCAATTCACTTTGAATTATGCCAATTTTGTCAATCATTTGGCGAATATAAAAAATGGCACTAATAATGGCAAAAATGGAGGCAACAATGGCCACAATGCCCGCATTCCGCCCTTCTGCATATTTTAGGCCCATTTTTGGCTTCACCCAACAAAAATGGAAAATGATCCGAACAATTCCTTTGGAAAGCAATCCTCCCTTTTCCCTCCAATGTTCCTCCCGTTCTTTTCATCCCCCAAAAAAGTTCCTCTATCCCTTCCATAATTCCCCCAGTAACCGGTTCAGAAAACGCAATCAAATCAGCATTTGGGCATTGGGAAAGAAATCCAACCATCCAAATCAAAACCGATGAATGCGCTTTATTTTTATGCCAATACTTTGTCTCACCAAATTGTACCCAAAAAAGAAGAATTCCCAATGATGGAAAAGGATTATTCAATAAAATTATCAAATTTATTCAAATTTAAAATTGATTTAATCAATCAATCAATTCCCCCATTCCGTTGATTATTTTGTTTCGATTGCCGTTTGGTTGGTGACCAATGAATATTGAAGTGGCATTGTTTGGCTGAAAATGCTGATATGGTCGAAAAGACGGTATAAAATGTTTTGGCTGGCGTTTTTGAGTTCACTGCACTGATGCCCACAGCAATTTTGGCCAACAATGAAATCATCACTGGGAAATGGAAGGGGATTAATCAAATGGAATCCATTAAAAGCAGCCAAAAACAAGTTTTGTCCAAATTTTGTCCCAATCACTGCCTCTGCTGATATCTCCCCTTTTCTTCCCTAATCCATTTTCCCATTTTTCCATTTCCAATGTTTGACAAAAATCCCAAAAATGGGCCAATTATTTTGTTGGCCTTCTTTTGTTTGGCCATCATTTTCTCGTCAATTATTATTTCCGGCAATTTATTTCTTGAAATGTTGGAAATGGAAGCCGAATTGAAAGATGGAATGGCCCAATTCAAGGTTGAAACAATAATGGAATAAATAATTCCATCAATGGATGCTCATTCATCAGATTTTGACTGAACAATCTTGGGATATGCTTTTTCATTGGCCAAATGATGATCAAGGGGGAATGGATTATAGGCCAAAAAGGCAATCTTCCTATTTTGCCTCCTGGAAAGGAAGTGGCGGCAGAAATTGCCGTTTGTTTCTCAAATATTTATTTTATTTTGATTATTTTCGTAAGAATGTGCCCCAAGCGCACAAAATTGCCCCAAGGGATTGCCGGGTCCTCAAGGAGCGAAAGGCGAGCCTGGAAGTGGGTTAAATTGTTTAAAATTGAAATATTCAATATGGAATATAGCACCCGGCCAAAATGGTCCGTCTGGCAAACCAGGAATGAGCGGAGGCATTTTTATTTTCGAAAAGGTTAAGCCACCCTGCATTCGATGCCCAGAGGGAATGCAAGGGCAAAAGGGAAGGCCTGGGGCGCCAGGTAATGAAAAATGTGCCAAAATAACGATAGTACATAATTTTGACTAAAGGTCGACCCGGGCCAGATGGAAAGGCTGGTGAGAGTGGGAAACCGGGAAAAGATGGAAAACCCGGGGAAAAGGGACAGCCGGGAGATTATGGAGGAGCAGGTTGGTCCAAAAAAGGATGAAATTTATGCAAATTTATGATATAAAGGAGTGGCTGGGAATACGGGCGAACCAGGTCCCCAAGGGGAGGCAACCACAACATGGTCAAAGAAGGTAATGGAATGGAATGAAATTGGCCATTTTGTTTTTAATTAATAGGGAACACCTGGGGCAAAAGGATCAATGGGACCGGCTGGGCCCCCGGGCGATACAGGGCCTCCTGGAAAAGATGGACAGCCGGGAATTGATGGAATGGCTGGTCCAATTGGACCACCAGGTGAGGACATAATTTATTAGTGGAATTCAACAATTTTGTCAAAAAAGGAGCACCCGGAGAGTCGGGGACCCAAGGAATTCCAGGGAATCAAGGGAGGCCGGGAAAAGAGGGCGCAGAGAAGAATTATTGTCCTTGTCCGCCACGATCTGAACCAACTGCCGTGGCTGGGCCAAATTATTCAGGGGCGAGAAGAGGTGTCCGAAATGGAGAAGTGAAATTGCAAAGATCGGATTTAATGAGAGGAAGATTGGCCAATTTTGGGATTGCATAAATGAAATATAATATTCAATATATTAATTTTAATGTGCATAAACTAATTGTTTCTCCTATTCAATTCTCTCTTTTTTGTGATCATTTAGGCCTGATAAACCCTACACTAAATCCAGCCATCATAATAATCCATCAAATCCAATCTTTGTCCCCAATTCCCCCTCTTAATATTTATCGGGGACTGGTTTTTGAGGAATAAAAGTGTTTTACTTTACTCCCTCCTCTCTCCATCACATTATTGCCCATAAATAGGCCCTTCAATTTGGCCAAATCCAAATATTCCACTGACTAAAATGAATGTGGATAAAATTATTGTTGGGACTTCGGCTGTCCTTGGCCTCGTTTCGATTGCCGGTTCTTTGATTGTTTTGGGCATTCTATTCCAAGTAAATTTTCCCTCCTCCAATTCCTTCCTATTATTCTCGCCATTTAAGGACATAAATTCCCTTTATGAAAATGTCCAATTGGATATGCGCCAATTTCGAATATTGGCCAATGATACTTGGCAGGGAATGATCCAAATGGAGCGGGCGGCAATGGCCAATGGAAATGAGGGAAATTCCTTGGCCCAGCCTTTCCGCTCCATTTTTGGCAGAAATAAACGTCAAGGTGAAATTGAATTTATTCAAAATGAAATAATTTTGTTTTTTATTTCGTAGCCCAATGCAATTGTGGAACGGCAGCGGCTGTCAATAATTGTCCCCCAGGGCCAAAAGGACCACCTGGTCAGCCAGGTTGGATTGAAGGCCTATTTTCGAATTCCATGGAATTTATTTTTAAAGGAGTACCAGGAGAAGCCGGTGTTCCAGGCCAACCTGGACAGCCAGGGGCAAAGGGAATTTCACTGATTGCGGCAAATAATAAGCCTGGAGGATGCATTACCGTAGGAAAATTTGGGATTGGCAGAGAATTTAGAGTGATTTCAGTGTCCTGCTGGGCCGGCTGGCCCACCCGGTCCCAATGGATCGCCTGGGCCCAGTGGAGCAAATGGAAAACCGGGACAACCAGGCCAACCTGGAAAGTCGGGAAAAGCAGGGCTTAAAGGACCACCCGGGGATGCAGGACCAAATGGCGAAGCTGGAAAACCCGGAAAACCAGGAAATCCAGGACGAAATGGAAAAGTGGGAGGAATAATTTATGAAAAAATGATTTATTCATTCATTCAGACGGGTAAAGGACAACCGGGACCAAAGGGGCCACCTGGACCGCCGGGAGCACCCGGCAAGTCTGGACAATCGGGACAGAAAGGACAGCCAGGCAAACCGGGTCCTCAAGGACCACCCGGCCCTACAGGAAATGAAGGAAAACCCGGACAACCTGGGAAGCAGGGAACTGTATGAATTGGAATTATTTTTAAGGGGAAATAATACAATTTAAGCCCGGAAGCAAAGGAATTCCCGGAACAGATGCTGCCTATTGCCCTTGCCCACAAAGGCAGCAAAATCAGGGGGCACCCGGTCACGGACAGGAATCGGCAGGAGGTCCAAAAGGCGGACCGGGAGGAAATGCCAATTTGCCAAAACCTTCACCTGCCACACAGACGAAACCGGCAGCTTCATTACCGGCAAAACCTGTGGTCCCGCCGCCAACTCCAACGAAGCAAACGGCGAATTCCCCTCTACCTAAAACCGCCGGAACTTCCCCTCCTCCTCCCACTCCACCCAAACCAACCCCTCCACCCCAAACTCCCTCTAAACCGGCTTCTCCCCCTCATCCGCCTCAAAAGCCAGCAAATACAAATCCACCTCCTCAACCATCTCCACAACCAAAACCTGCTGCCTCTCCTTCACCTCCTCCTCCTCCTTCTAATAAACCCGTAGAAAACCCAACGCCGGCGCCTCAAGCCCAACCTTATTGATGGAATTTGGAATGAATTATCTTTCTTAATCAAACTTAATCATTTCAATTTGATAAAATTTGCATAAATGATCCATTTTGTTCACCTGCTGGCAATGCCAAAGGAATTGTTCCCCTCATAACGCCTTTTTTGTCCGTTCACATCTTTCATATAGGCCGAAGTGCAAATCATCCCAGTCTTTGAATTACATGCGGGAAAATGCCCCGGGCATCTGTCAAAAATAAATGGAATGGAGTTTCAAATACAGTATTCCAACACACCGTTCCATTCCATAGGCAACTCCCCCAACCGAAACTGAATTAGAATAAAAAGACAAAATTGTACGGAATTCATTCTTAATTGAAATAACCGTATGTATCGATGTAGGGTGTCAGAGGAGGACCCAAATTTTCTCCTGTGTCAACACAAAGTCCTCCCAAAATTGCCTTACGGGAAATTGCTGCGCCCATTGAATAGGCAATTATGTCAACTTAAAAGAACATATGTTTTGATATTTTCTCCATTTTCGGACCATTTTTGTTGGCATATTCATGGACGGCAATGATGAATGATCGAATTTGTTTGACACTTTTGCATTTCAATTCATTATGGTAGAAAGGGGTTTGACCTCCATCCGAATAGGTCGTCGCATAAAGCTAGGAAGAGAGGATTAGGATTAAATGGATGAATGAGGGATACTTCGGAGGTGGAATAACCCTTGTTGAGGAAGAAATTACGATGAGCCATGAAGATTCCGGCACGAAGGGTAACACCGTGAATGAACACAATTGGCTGGATATGGATTAAATACATCAAAATGACATCAATTCTTTGGGATTTCAATTCGATTAGTACCTGTTTCTCTATTGTTTCTTCTCCACTCGATTTCCCCCCAAAACTGCCCGCAAATTGGCCCATGTCCATTCGGGCCATTTCACCAGCAAAACCTTCATAATCCAGACAATTTTACTAAAAATGATTTAGCATTACCGCTTCCATAATTTTGGTCAAGAAATTGACGAAAATGTGGGGTCAATTCAGTACGAACAAATGGGTCGAAAAAGGATAGGATTATTAAAAAATGGATTGAAAGGGGCTTCCGAGAATTATTGATAATCATTTTGGTTGGGCTGAATTTTTGTTAGTGATTGGCCAATTCGTTCAGTAAAGAATAAAACATAAATTTAGTCATCAACGAATTCAATTTATTCAGTCACATTCCCCCTCCAATTCCATGGCATTTAATCTAGGACTTATTTGTCAGTGACACATTCATTTCAAGCTTGAAAGGAATTTTATAGTTTAAGAGACACAAAATTGCCATAACTCCTATCGACTTTTACATATTTTATTCCAAATACAAAAGCAACAATTATGTTAAAAAAGAAAAGTTAAGTTCGTCCGCATACAAAAAGCCAACATCAAAATGATTGGGAATTTAAAGGCTTTCCGTTTTGTTTGGGTCAAAAACAAATAAATAAATAGGTAATATCCGGGAGGGGGATTCATAGGGAATAGGAAGGATGGGTTGGAAGTCATCTTAACACCTCTTTCTGGCATTCTCTTCTTCCTCTGCACTCTATGCATTGATTGGTTCGGTGACCTTAAATTCTCAAATATTTAGAATTAGTTTTAAATATTCACTCAAATACCTCAGCGTCATATTCAACTTCGTCATCGGCGGTGGCATCCTGGTACTGTTGATATTCCGAGACCAGGTCATTCATGTTTGATTCGGCCTCAGTGAATTCCATTTCGTCCATCCCTTCGCCGGTGTACCAATGGAGGAAAGCCTTGCGGCGGAACATGGCTGTGAATGTTTTAATTGGGCAAATACGATACAAAAACAAACCAGTGAATTGCTCAGAGATGCGCTTGAACAGTTCCTGGATGGCGGTGGTGTTGCCAATGAAGGTGGCGGACATTTTGAGGCCACGCGGAGGAATGTCACAGACGGCGGTCTTCACATTATTTGGAATCCATTCGACGAAATATGAGGAATTCTTGCTTTGGACCGACATCATTTGATCATCCACTTCGCGCATTGACATTCGGCCACGGAAGATGGCAGCCACAGTCAAATAACGGCCATGACGAGGGTCGCAAGCGGCCATCATGTTCTTGGCGTCGAACATTTGTTTGGTCAATTCGGCCACATTTTGGGCTTGATAGGCGGCCGCTCCTTTGGCCGAAAGTGGTGCAAAGCCAGGCATGAAGAAGTGGAGACGCGGGAATGGAACCATGTTGACGGCCAGTTTGCGAAGATCCGCGTTCAGTTGACCAGGGAAGCGAAGACAGGTGGTCACTCCGGACATGGTGAATGACACTAAAATTTATTGGTGAAAACATTGAACTGAACAGTTTTGTAATATTAAAGTTCTTAGATAAACTTATGAAGTTTATTTCTCAAGTTTTCTAGGATGAACTGAACCACTCACTAGTTATATTCTTAAGGTTTTTTTAGATAAGATAAACAAACCAAGATGGTTCAGATCGCCATATGTCGGATTTTGCAGTTTAAGTGTGCGGAAACAAATGTCGTAGAGCGCCTCATTGTCAATGCAATATGTTTCGTCGGTGTTCTCGACCAATTGGTGCACAGAAAGGGTAGCATTGTACGGCTCAACGACCGTGTCAGAAACCTAAATTTTTCAAAAATATGTATTAAAAAAATGCTAAATCTTTAAACCTTTGGCGATGGAACAACGGAGAATGAGGACATTATGCGGTCCGGATATTCTTCGCGGATCTTAGAGATTAGCAGAGTTCCCATTCCAGAGCCGGTGCCACCGCCAAGCGAATGGGTCAGTTGGAATCCTTGGAGGCAATCGCACCCTTCAGCCTCCTTGCGAACCACGTCCAGAACATTGTCCACCAACTCAGCTCCTTCCGTGTAGTGTCCTTTGGCCCAATTGTTGCCGGCACCACTTTGACCAAACACGAAATTGTCCGGGCGGAAGATTTGACCATAAGGTCCAGAGCGAACTGAGTCCATTGTGCCTGGTTCCAAGTCGACAAGAACGGCGCGAGGCACATATTTTCCTCCTATAATTTTCATAATTTCAATGCGATTTTATAGTGTAAAATAACCATGAGCTTCATTGTAGTAGACGTTGATTCGCTCCAATTGAAGATCCGATTCACCTTTGTAGCTTCCATCAGGCTGGATACCATGTTCATCGGAAATGACTTCCCAGAACTTTAATTATTATGGATTTTATTGTTAAAATTTGTTTAAAACTTGTTCACCTTAGATCCAATTTGGTTGCCACATTGGCCAGCTTGGATATGAACAATTTCTCGCATTTTGTTTTGATGTTTTTGAAGTGTTTAATGAATAATAATTTAGGATTTTGAGATTATCAGCTTTTTCGCTATAAAATTGATTTGATTATGATGATTAATAAAAATGATTTGCAGTGCAAAAAGGCTCTTAATTCAATCCCAAAAACTCTTGGTCGAAATCGAAAGTAAGGTTTTTGCCTGTGAGTCAATTCTTCCAAATTTCGAAAACAATTAATTTCATCCATTTACTAAATGAAGGATGGGATGGACGACGGATGGAAGCGAAAAATTTGCTGACCAATGAGCATTGACCAATTGAATTGTATATGTATTCGCATCGCGCCATAGCTATATTTTTTTAATACTGTATGTAAGACAGTATAGTGCAGGTTGTGTGAAATTAAAAAATAGCATAATGTAAGTGGATATAGAGGTGGTCAAAGTAAATCCAAAAATCTCTATCCTATGTCTAAAATATCTAACTTAAAATCCCCATATCAAAATACCTAAACGCCGATTCACATGACAGTTCATACATCCGTGCCCAAAATCTTTGAACCGACAAAAACAATATTTACTTTTATCAAGCTCTTTCGAAATATAATTCCATTAGGACTTAGGAGTATAATTTTGAGATTAAATGATTGACTTCTGAGCAGAAATCAACAATTAACTACAACTACTTAATTATCAGATAAACGTTAAAATATTTTTAGAATAAGCTACATTTCTCTGAATAATAATGCTAGGCAGAATTGTCCGCTCCAAATATATTAGCCAAATTGAGGCAATTTCCACGGCCAATTACCACGAGAAAGTCATTGATCATTATGAAAATCCAAGGAATGTCGGATCATTGGATAAAAATGATCCAACAGTTGGGACTGGGATTGTTGGCGCACCAGCATGTGGCGATGTTATGAAATTGCAAATCAAGGTATAAACATTTTATTCAATATTCAAAAAAACATAAAAATTTATTAAATAGGTTGATGAAAATGGCAAAATTGTTGATGCCAAATTCAAAACATTCGGCTGTGGTTCAGCAATTGCAAGTTCATCATTGGCCACTGAATGGATCAAAGGGCGCAATTTGGATTATGCCGGCAAAATTAAGAATCAAGAAATTGCTAAGGAACTCTCACTTCCACCCGTGAAATTGCATTGTTCAAGTAAGGGATTTGATAGATCAATATATTTATCATAAATTATTTTATTTTTAGTGTTGGCCCAAGATGCAATTCAAGCAGCATTGAATGACTACAAAAAGAAACAATCAGCAAAAGGGAATGGTGCGGCAACTTAAATTGCGTCCAACAATGAGGAAAGAGGAATGAATGATGCCCGGCGATATTCGCAACCAACAAAACAAAATATTTTTTATAGAAAATTATATTTCCAAATACAAATAATAAATATTAAATAAAATGTATTTAATCTTTTTCGATTCATTCTTCCTTTTTTGTTTTAAATTTCCCTCAAAGTTGTGATGCCCCAGGGGAATTGGGCAGCAGCAGTGTTCATTTGTTGTTGTTGATTGTTCGTTGTGGTTGTTGGTGTTGAATAAATTGGCCTTCCTTCTTCCTCTCCCTTTGTTTTTTGAGCACCAAATTCAATGGGAAATTGGTGATTATTGGCAGCTGCCTCCATCATTTGGATTGGTGCCAAAAGATGGGATTGATGGGGGACCGTGGCGGATTGGAATTGGCCACCGATTATTGTTTGTCTCTGTTGTTGGGTAATTCTATTTATTGCCATTCCATCTATACAAATAGAGGGGATACTATTTTTGTGGTCTATTTTGGTGGATGAACCAATTGTTGGTGGAGATTCCTTTTCCATTGGCTCGAATTTCTCGATTGGATTCAATTGAGGGGGTGCTGGAATGTTGTGCGCCTGCCCTGCGTCTCCATTCAACGGTGTACCGCCCAACAATAATTTGCCAACTTCATTTTTGATTTGTTGGCCCATTCCAATGCCAATATTTGATTCTCGTCTCGTCGATTGCTGTTGACCAATGATTGACCCTGAGGCATTTTGTTGTTGAATTGCATTGTTGAGGGCATCCACAAAATAATATTCCCTTTTATTCCGTTTATTTTGTACATCTAAAATGGAGATGGGAATTCGTTTGGAAAGAATGGGAAAGGAATTGGCACTTTCTGGAAGCATTCCAATTTCCAAACATCTTTTCATCTGAAAATACGGTATATTAAGAATGGGGAAAATGACTTGCCCTGCAATTTCGGCACATTTTTCGATATCCTTGGCCTAAATTGGAATAGATCAATCCATCATCCCCTCAACTCTTTTCCCTCACTTCCACTTTCGCTGGGTCTAATCACACATCGTTGAGATCTTTTACAAATGTATCGTTTTTGGTCACTGATTGATCTTCGGAAGAAAGCGGCACAAGCAGCGCAAGTTCGGGCCCCAAAATGGAGTCCATTTGAGGCGGCCAAATGGCAAACTTGGCAACTCATTTGCGATTGTGCCCGTTGTTCATTTCCACCGGCAGAAGAGGAAGAAGTGCCTTCTCGAGAAGATTCCAATGGAATTGAGGCCGTTCTTTTAGAGGAAAAATTCATTAAATATAAAGAGAGACGCACTCTTTTGGTATTTTAACAATTTCAGGTGGCATTTTTGCCCCAGAAAAAGGACCAAATGATGAATTTGTTTGTTGCTCATCATCGTTGATTTCTGAATTAATGGAATTCGGAATCATTCATTTGTCATCATTACTCGGCCTGCTTTGAACTCCGCTAACGGCGGCGGCAATGACTGCAGCGGAAGTGACATTTGCCACTGAATTGTTGCTCAAATCCAAATCGAAAAGTTGGCTGGCCTGATTCAGCTAAAAATCACTTTTTTATTTTGCCTTTCACTTCATTCCTTCCACCTGTATATTTGAATTTGCTGTTCCATTGTTCAAAGCCCCGGTGGAAGCCGATTGACCCAGTGGGAGTGGAGGCCGATTGGCCATGGCTGAATTATTCAAAAAGCTGGAGGATCGTTGAATTCCGCCTCCTCCCGTTGCGTAAATTGCACTCATTGCTAGAGGCATTAAAGTGGTTGAAGTGGATTGGAGGACTGCTGATGGAGTTTGGGGGATGGCAAATTGGGAATGGGAGGAAGTTGCCGCAACGGAATTGAGACCAAAATTATTCATAAGGCCCATACAATCGAAGCCGACAGAAGCGACCACGGATGGAAGAGGGACATTGGATCCAGCGTGAAGGAGTCCGGCCGGAAAATTTTGAAAATTGCCAACCGCAGCAGCGGTTTGCCCAAAATGAGGAGTGGCACCAATTAGAGGAGACCTAAAACCGGGATGCTGGCCGGGGGCCGTTGTTGCTCGATCAGTGCCGAAAAAATCGAAATTCCCCGATTGGAAGGACTGATTTGGCTGTAAAGCAGCTTGAAAAGTGTTTGAGGCATTTGGAGGAGGATCAGTAGAAGTGGCGCTATTATTCGATTGTTGCTGGGATGAAGGATGGTTTGGTTGAATTTCTGCAATATTCAAATTGGATTGGAAAGGTAGGAAATTTCTGCTACAGTATAACCTGCGGTTGATGGTCTTTGAGAATTTGTGGAAGGCGAGTAAAAAAATGCCGGAGGCATTGATGGAATTGTTGGGGCAGAGGAGGATGGAATTTGTTGTTGTTGGCCAATTTGCCAGAAATCAACAAAGTTTTGTCGTTGGGTTTGTTGAGTGGCGTCCATTGTAGTCGAGTATTATATTTTTAATGAACTTTTTTTTATATTTTTACAAATTTATTCAATTTTCCCCTCACTGATGTTTGTATTTAACAATAGAAAATTGTCCCTACAACTTAAAGACAACAAAATTTTGTCGAATCTACAATTTAGTCAAATTCATTTTAATGGCATTGGCGTGGGAAGAACAATTGGGGGAATCATTTTTATTCCACCAAATTTGTTGTTTTGTATTGTTCACCATTAGTTTTGGGGATATAAAAGCGGCGAAATACATCAAAAAGAATTCATTTTTATTTGATTTTTTGACTGCAAATGAGCATTCCCGAGTGCGGTCTCAAAAGAATGATTTTAAATATTGAAAATAGCCAAAAATGTCGGTCCATGTGTTTTTGACTTTTCACTAATAATCTGACGGCTTTCTCTGTTAAACCCACCGGATGATCCCCCCGTAGAGCAGCCCTTTTCCCGCTATTCCCATTTTGCTTATTGGCGGAGCTGCTGCCCACACAACAGTAAAGGAAATCTCATCGGGAGCGGTAGCCCCTTTTGATGACCGATCTTTGGCACTTTTTATTTTAACAAATTCATTCTGTGGAGAATTCCCAAAAATTAGGGGAAATGAGCGAGGGATCGGTAGATAGAAAAGAATAAACCTTTCGGGCAATTTAGTTTATAGGTGGGTGATAATTTTGGGAATGAATATGGATATGGAATACCATATGCCCAATAATAAATCCATCAACATGATTGCGTGCTGCCCAAATGGGTTTGCCTAATTGGGATTTGGGAATGGAAGGACAACTCCTCCTTACGCCGGGTCGAGTTCAAAGCGAGCAAACGATGGAAACGAGGGAAACAGTAAGCTTATTCGTACTCATTAAATTTACACGCACACTCGGAGGCACAGATGAATGGCCGCGCACAATTCGGCGGTTGATGATGATTGGCCGGTTGATGGTTTTGGTTGGCAGGGAAATGGTGATGGTGGCTTTTTGGAAAGTCACGAAAAGGTGTTTGTGAGTTGTTGTGGATAATGTGGACTTGGAGATTGTGGGAAATGTTTGGTGGAGCGGGTGGGGGGAGGGAAACATGGAGGACAAATTCACACGGTTTCGCAGAATCGACAAAGGCTTTATTTCCTCCTTTTGAAGAATGAAAACATTAAAACATAGCATATTTTCAATTTTATATACTAGAAAGATGCTTTTAAATTTTTCACTTAAAAACTTGGAACTTTTTTTAAAGGGTTTTTTAGGTTTTGGGACTTTCACATTCTAGGGGCAACTTTTCAGCGCGCATTCAGGAAAACTATACGTTTTTTGATACAGGTTTGGGTTTGGGCCGAAACCGGTTTAAAAACCGGTTTGTCCAGGTAAAACTTTTTTCCATGAACCTCAATCGATTTGAAACAAAAAAACATACCTAAGTTAGAGTCTTAGCTACAAAATGATATATGGGTCAGGGGGTCTACGGTGGACGGGCTTGGCCAGAAAAATGGTATTCTACTATGGGTGCGCGAGTATGAAATTTGTTTATAACTTTTTTGAGAGTTGAGATAGAATTGCGCGATAAAGAGCAAAGTTGTAGAGCTTGACGAGACGAATAAAATGGTATATTTCACGAGTTGTGAAACCAAACCGGTTTCGAGATATAAGCTTAAACCAGTTTAAAAAATTGAAGAATACAAGGCGAGCGAAGCGAGCCGTCTCAAACTTGAATAAAAAACCTACTGGGGTACCTTAAAGCGCCCCGCGCTTTTTCCGCAACGGAAGCATGCCTTAAACCAGTGGGGCTCTGCCCCACTGGTTTTGGATTAAATAAATTAATTTTATCAGAAAATTCTTAAGTGAGCTTTATTATTCTTACAAAAATTCTCCTTACGGTTTATGATACGTTGTTTTTTCTAATATTCTTTGATGAGTGCAAATTTGAATTTGCCTCTTGGGAGGATTTGATTGAGGGAGGGGATTATAAGGATAATAAAAGCGTGGTGGACTTTTTAATGTCAAATATTCAAAAGTGGATATTAATTTAAGAAATGGGCGGATTGGAGACCGGATGAATGATTTTGCATTTCGATGAAGATGACTTTTTTGAGGCCCTAAAGGCAAAAGATTATCATTTCATTTCAATGCTGTAATTCGTCAAAAAGTGAAACATTAAAAACAATTCATCCATCCCATATTTTGGCGGATTATTATGTCATTATCCGTGCGCAGCCCACCAAAAGCAATAGGCAATTTGCTCCAAGCAAAAATATTAGGTGTCGGCTCATACTTACTCGGTCAATAAGGCCGGTGGGAGGAATGAAAGGCATTGGCCAAGGGATTAATTAACCGACTGACCACCACTACATTATTGACCGGAAATTGTGAAAAATAATGTATTGAGTGAGATTAAAGTTCTGAAAGGCAGATTCTCCGAATCTGAAGCATTAGGAAAAGCCAATATAAAAAATATTGGGACTAGATTGGATTTTATGTTTACAATGAAGTGAAGAAACCTTTCACCCATTTTTGGATATTATTGCGCATATTTGATGAGCCAAAAAAGTTCATAAAGGGAGGCGACATTTGGGGACAATATAAAGATTAATGCCAAATTGTGACGATTTTTATCGATGTTTGATATAAATAAAATGGCAAAAAATTAACAAAAAATAATCAAAAAAATTGAGTCAAAAATATTGAGCATCATTCATTCATTTATAACAGACGTTGCCGACAATTTGCTGCTCCACAATAGCATTCAATCATCTTTCCTTCCACCGAGCCCACTTTGTAATTGTAATTCCATGTTAATTCCTTAAATAAATATTTATTAAAAAAAAACATTTTTTTAAGTCTCACTTCGCCAGCCTTCACAAAATTTTTGGTGAAAAAAGCAACCCAAGGAAGGCGGAAATCATGTGTGTCCACAAAACAATGTTGAATATAACAATTTGGGTCGCAACTATGATTGAGGAAGCGGCCAATATTGCCTGTCATAGCTGCATCCACAACAAATACTAAATTGCCATTGAAATATTCGTCGAATTCACCGGCTTTCCACGGTTGATTGGCTAAATTTAAAAAATTATTTCAAGTATCAAAATTAAATAGGGCTACCTCTTTTATTCTTCGGCATTTCTTTTTGCTTTTTACTCACTTCCTCCCGTAGTCTAAAATAAATAAATATAAATATTTTTCCAATTTTTTCGACTTACATTTCGTCAATTTCCGATGGCTCATCACCGCCGTCACCATCCAAAAATTCATCGCCATCCAAATTTTGCTGTTCTTCGGGCCTTTTGTTTTTGATGCCGACTAAAATTGAACAATTATTAGTTGAGTCTTGAGTGTATTTGTGATGAACTGACCTTGTGAACTTGTGCCTTCCTCCCCTCCTTCTCCCTCGCCAAATCCCTCATCACCAATCAAATCAATTCCTTGGCTCTCTTTTTCATTTTCGACATTTTCAACCAAATCCAAATCGGCCAAATATTTGTCGCCGAATTTTTTTCCTTGTTCATCCGCTGCTTTTTCATCCAATAATTCGCCCGAATATGTGCAAATCTTAATTGGAATTTAAAAATTAAATTGGATTAATTTTAATAAATTACAAATGTATTTGTTGGAATATCCACCAAAGTTCGCACTCCCCAGCCTTTTTCAGCGGTCATAAAGAGCTGAAGAATGGATAGAGGATTATAAAAATATATTTAAATATACTTGTAATGGAATTTTGAGGTCCTGTTGAACGACCTGAAGAAGTTTATATTAATTGATAATTTCCAATAATAATTTTCAAACCCGATTTGGGCAAATATTTTTTGAACATTTGCAAAATGAATTGCATTCATAAACGCCAGAAAGGTGGTTTTCCATCAACATTCGATGATAATAGCCAATTGGCATTGATTTGGGCAGTCGAAGGGATTCACTCAGTCGATTGTGTGATTCAACGGTGAGTTGGCGACATTCACATTTTTCATTGGTGGCACAATTGTCTAAAATAAATAATTTGGCTTATACATTAATTTATGGGAAAGATTTAAAATTGGAAAATTGAAAATGCCGAAGATTTTGATTGCTCAATGGTTCATCCTATCCTAGACCACCAAATCATATACTAAATCGATAGATCTCGTCATCAAAAGGCATCATTTGATTATGTTTTGGATTTGGTTTAATCATTAAACTTAGTTTTGAAAAAACCTAAATAGTAGGTTCAGATGGTTTAATACCCTTTAATTTTTACCAAATCATGACTATTTATATACCATTCGATGCGTCTTGAATCAACTCTATCGATTACGATTGAGTATAATGATATGGTTGTCTAGGACAAACCATTGAGTCATCAATCAAAATCTTTTCCGACTTTTGCTATAATTTTTTTAAATTTTTTTTTTCAACAATTTATATATTATTTTTAATTTATTTAAAAAATGACCTGTACAGGAGCATCCAGAACAAAATTCATTTCTAATTGCCAGCGGTTTTATTTCCCTCCTCCTGGAATTCCCATCGGCGCTTTCCATCATATTTTTCGTTACGCCGGTCCTCACTGGTCTATAAGTAATCTAAAAAGAAAATTAATTAATTAAAATTATTGAATTCATTCATCAATTGAATTACTTTTGGAGCCTGTTCCTCATTTATGACATTCACCAATGAAATTTTGATTGCTTCTTGGCCCTTTAATTTTAGGAAAATTATTTTATTTTTAATTAAAAAAACCTCAGTAAAATCATCAATCAATATATTTTCTGATTTGATGCGAATATTTGGCCGAACATGTGGATCAAATGTAAAATTGTTAATTTCATATCTTTGCTCATTTATTGCCCTCAAATATTTTGCCACTTGTTCAATATTATTCAATTTCACTCCGCAGGGGGCAATGTATTGAATTCGCTTCTGGGCAGGATATTTGGCTTTGGATGATTTTATTTCGGTGATTAAATTCATTGTCTAAAAAAATTTAATTTAATATTTTTGTGTATTAAAAACAAACCAATCGAGTCCATCCGTAAAGTAATGGCGTACAATAGGCCGAAATGAGTGGATCCTCCGTCTTGATTGGTTTATTGTTGTTTTGTTTGCAATTTGGTGTGCAAATTTGATGAATTTGTTTGGAATATTTCCATTTTGGAATTGCAATTTTCTCATCCACAGTTTTCATGCAAAGTTGTCTCTTTTTCTGCATTTCTTTGTCCGCATTCTTTTGCGCAAATCCATGCTGTATATTCTCAAAATTGCGTCTTTTTGCCGCTCTTTTCCTTGCAGTTTGTTTATTCTCCGTGTCCGCAATAAATTGCATTACTTCCGAATAACTTTCTTTATTATTGACCGGAAATGCCATCTCAAATTGGCCATGCATTTTTCTCGGATTCATCAGCTTTTTTGTGTTTTTATTCTTAAATAAAATAAATTTTAAAATTAATTTATAATTTTTGGACATACAAATTTTTCCGCAATTTTTTGTTTGTAAAATTGTAATGTAGGAAATCGCAAAATATTCCCTCGATAAACCCATTCATCCACGTGGATATGTTCTGTGAATAAATTTACTTATTTATTAAAATTAATTGTTTATTTATTACCGGTACAATTAATTGTGACACATTCTTTTGACGAATTTTGCCAAGCAATTTTTCCAGGAAAACGCAAAAATGCCATCTGTCGATCAATGTCCAAAACAAATGCTGATTCCTTCAATCCATTTTTAGTAGCCTTAAAATATTTATTTAATTTTAAATTCTACTCCAAATTATTACCAAAACTCTTTGGGTATTTTCCACTTTTTTCAATTGAATAAGAGGCCAGTCCGGATATAAAGTGAGGTAATGCCTAAATTAATATTAAATTTAATATTATAATATTATTAAATTAACTTGATAAATTCTTTTCGCTCCTTTAAATTGAATGGAATTTTTGTGTGCGCATTTCGAGGGCTAAAATCGCCTTTATCATCGATTGGTTGATCAATCAATAATCTGATGTCCTCCGGCTTGACATAAGCCTCAATTCCGTTGTCAAAAAATATCTGAATAATTTTTTAAATAAATATATTAAATTCTTTTTTTGTTACCAAATATTCGAATCGATTTTGCCTGAATGGTTGAACTCCGATCGTTCCGGGGAAAAAATTGATTTGCCAGGGACCAACATTTTTGGTTAATTGTTCGGCAAATGCAATAACACGAGTGCCCTCCTGACAACGAATTGACGGCGCCTCACCCATTGCCAAATTTATTCGATCAATTTTTGTAACAATTGAGGCGGATTTCCCATCTAAAAATGACATTTTTGTAATTGTTATTATTTACCTTCTGTCCCCGATGCAATAAATCCTTTTATAAGGGCGTGGTCTTCATTCTAAAAATAAATACTCTTTGCTATTTGTGAACATTTATTTACATTTTCTAGGAGTTGACATTTTGCAAATCCTTCGGTTTTTGTGGCATCCGGATTATCCGCGAATATTTTGGCAATTGGAGCAAAATACCATTGTTTTGGTTCCAATAAAATGTGCTCGTTCAAATTTGACTGGCTTAATTGATTTTCCAGCCAATGTGGCCATTTTAGAGTGATTTTCCGTGTAAAAACATAAATATCATCCTTCTAAAATATTATTTCGAATTAAGAATGAAATTAAAATTAACCTCCAAATCATCGGATTCTGATTCATCTGAATCAGAAATGACTGTTTCAATGCGATAAGAATGTTCCGGCATATGACTCTGTGAATTTTTTTTTTAATTTGAATTAACAAAAATAAAATGATTACCAAATTTTGGCTCAAATTTCTTGCTTCATTTGTTATATTGGTTATATCCAATTGGCCATTGATCATTTCCAAAGCATTGCCAAAATCCTTCTCAAATTGGTCTTCCCTGAAAATATTTAAATTATTTATATTTTTGTTTGTGAATTATTACATTATTTTCATTTCTTCCCGATTTTTTTCCTTGTAAAGGTTCAAATGCATATCCAATAATTGATTAAATTCTTCTTCTGTTCCCTTTAATTCTTCTTCTGTTATTTCAAATTCTGCTGGATTGCTCAAATATGGCTCAAATAAACTTGCCATTTTCTCGCATTCAATTTCAGCCCAAATCATTGTCAACATCAAAATTGCATCAGTGGGAATAATGAATAATTCCTTTAAATATTTTTAATTATAATTAATTCATATGATATTCACGTACTTTTGTCAGATCCAACATGGTAATGGGTTGTTTTTCCGGCAACAAAAGCAATTCAATGAGGCGCATAACATAATATTCATCAATTGAGAGGAATTTAATGACTTTGGTTAAATCAATATTCTCCGCTTGTGAATTCCGAATGTGTGAGCAAAGAAATATGACGAAAGTTGAGATATCAAGACCATGAATATTTAGGATTTCGTCAACACACATTTCGGCATTGTTTTTGTAGTGTTCGAGTATTTGAGCTTTCTTTTCTTTTGAAATTATCTGCTAGAATATTATATTGTCATTTTTAATATTAAGCAATTATTGTTAAACCCTATTTTCAGTGCAATCATCTTCCTCTTCAATGATAGTTTGATAAAGTTGTTTGCTTCGTTCCGATAATACTGCTTTATCCGATTTTAAAAGATTAATCTTTGTTCGTAATTTCGATACACTTGGCTTGTATTGAATTTCAGCAGATTCGTGCTGCATAGCTTTTTTAAAATCTAAAAAAGCATTTATTAATAGTAAAAGCGAAACATTAAAACAAATAAGATAACTTGATTTGATAAAAGGATAGGATAGTGAATTAAAATGTAATACTATTTGTATCTTGTATAAGCAAGCAATGATCTAGATTTCTGGAATTATTGATTGGTCGATAAAAAAATGAACGGAGGAAGGAGAACGCTTTAAAATCTTATTTTTTCTTCTCGCCGTTTTCTTTTTTACGGCATTTATATATTTTAATAATCTTTTTTTCTTGCCGTTATATTCTTTTTTTACGGCATTTATATTTTAATAATCTTTTCTTCACGCCGTTATATTCTTTTTTACGGCATTTATATTTTAATAATCTTTTCTTCACGCCGTTATATTCCTTTTTTACGGCATTTATATTTTAATATTCTTTTCTTTTCGCCGTTAAATTTTTTTTTACGGCATTTTTAATTTGTTTATTTTAAAATTTAATAATTTTAAAAATTTCTTAATTAATTTGTTAAATTTTTTTGTTGTCATCAAACAAAAGTCAAAAGTCAAAACTCGAAAAGAGAAACGAAACGAAAACCGATTTGGATAAAATGTCATATATTCGTTGAGAGCCAAATGTCAAAAGCTTAAAGATATTTTATATGAGATAATAGGTGCTGCAGCGTTTCGCAAAATTTTCACTTTTGCGCGTTCTGCAAAATTTTTCACTTTTTTTAAATTTCCGCCAAAATAAAATGCCAATATAAAAAAAATAAATAAAAAAAAATAAAATAAATGAAATGCAAATGCAAATTATTAATTGCAAAATGCAAACCCCGATGCCCGATTGTTGAACCTAAATCCTAAACCACCCAAAACAATAGCAAATAATTTACTATAAAATATATTAAATTTTCAGAATTAAATAAATTATTATCAATTAAACGTCGACAAAAAACGGAAAGCAAATGGCAGCAAAAAAGCAACGTGCCGAGAAGAAGGCCAAGAGCTCATTGAAAAGGTGGTCACCCGTGAATACACCATTCATATCCATAAACTCATTCATGGAATGTACGGTTTACATTTTAATAATTAAAATTTTTAACAATCTATTCTATTGGGAAATATTATAAAAAAATGGGAAAAAATATTAAAAATGGTTTTTTCCTAGACCCCAAATCATTCAACGGATAGAACTTATCATGCGCAATGCGCATCATTTGATAATGAATTTTGATAGTTTTAAACCAAAAAACAAATGGGTTTAAGCCGTTTAATACCTTTTAATTGCTACCAAGCCATGATAAATTATGAACAATACAACGCATTTTGACCTACTCCTACTCTATCCAATTCCTATTAGTGGGTATGTGATCTGTGAGTCTAGGATAAACCAAAATCGCTGAACAGCTATAATCTTTTCAACATATTCAATTCAATACTTATTCACACCTCTTTCAATTCAGTGGTTTCAAATACCGAGCACCGCGTGCCATCAAAGAGGTCAAGAAATTTGCCGAGAAGCAAATGGGCACTCCCGATGTTCGCATCGACACTCGGCTGAACAAATTTCTTTGGTCACAAGGCGTTCGGTATTCCATATTTAAATTTTTTATTTAATTTCTTAATTTATCAGCAATGTTCCATACCGAGTTCGTGTACGCTTATCGCGTCGACGTAACGATGACGAGGATTCACCGCACAAGCTCTACACCTTGGTATTCCATTTAAACATTTAAATTAGCTTTCAACGTTTACCCAAAAGTTTTAATAAAATGAGAGCAGTCCAACTTCGTGTCGGGCTAATTTGGAACATTTTAATTACTCATCACATCAAGGATTGGACAAATATCGATAATTTTCTTAGCAAATTACAGAACAGCTTCTTAGTTTTATAATAATATTAATTTTATTCAGATTGGTTTCGAATTTTTGGAATTGTGTCCAAAAACTGAAAATATCGCTAATCACTAGTAAAGAATTAATGTTTTTTTGGACGCAAATCCATCTATTCTGAGCCAATCTAAATAAAATTAATATCATTGGGTAGCCAAGAATTTGATCTTTAATTTTATAAAAATTCATCTAATTTAATTCCGCCCTTGATGAGTTATTGTTAACGGCGATTGGCGATATGATAGGCTGTTAACCAAAAAGTTTTAAATTAGATATTTTCAAATTAACCTAATTTCACCAAAACACCATCCTACCAAAAATATATTGACAAACATTTTTAACAAATGTCTAATTTTCTACATTTTTTCAGGTCACCCATGTGCCAGTGACTTCTTTCAAACGGCTGACTACCGTGAATGTCGAGAGCGAAGATTGAAGAGAAAATTGTGCTGCCAATTTTTAAGATGGAAGTTTAATAAAAAAGACTTTTTGAAATATATTTCCAACATATATTTATTATTTTATTTCAATTCGATTATATAAAAATTGTTGGATTTTATTGATAAAATTCAAAAAACCCATTCCAAATAATTATCCATTGCTTTTTCTTAGTTTAAATCGAGAATGCATCCATGATCCATCTAATCTTTAGAGAATTTTAATTCGGTATGATCTTAACAATTATCAAAGCCATGACATAAAGAAGCTTAAAAAAGCAATTTTATTTTTTTTTAATTCATATGTATTTTAAAAAATGTAAAAAGTAGATTTATTTTTAAATTGGCATTTTGTTTGGCGGAAATTTAAAAAAAGTGAAAAATTTTGCGGAACGCGCCAAAGTGCAAATTTTGCGAAACGCGCCAACCCCGAGATAATATTAATTTGGCAACAAAAACACTGAATTTGGCAACAACCTTTCGTGTCGAAAAATATTATATTTTTGAGGCCATATAACTTGGCCATAACTAGGGGTTTAGGGCTAAGGTTAGGTTCAGGGCAGGCATGGGATTAGGGGCTAAGGGCTAGGGGTTAGGGAATCTTAAAGAAGTCTGATTTGGCCAAGTTATATGGCCTCAAAAATATAATATTTTTCGACACGAAAGATTTTTGCCAAATTCAGTATTTTTTTTGCCAAATTAAATGACTCCCTATTTTATATCCAAATACCAAACCGGTTTTGTTTTGAAGTGAAAGTGAGTAATTTACGAAGATTAAACCAAACAAAAACCAATGATATTTTGGGATTTTGGTTTAAAAAACACTTAAAAACCAGATTCAAAGCATTAATTCGTAAAAATATAAAAAATATTGAAATATTTTAATAAATGGCTTTTTTGGGTGGAAAGTAAAATGAGCAAATACGATTCATTAATTTCCAGTAATATTTTCCATTTCTAAATCTAAACCAAACTATTGTTCTAATTTGCATTGTTAATAA
Organism: Pratylenchus scribneri; assembly: GCA_030063045.1. Classification (NCBI taxonomy): domain Eukaryota; kingdom Metazoa; phylum Nematoda; class Chromadorea; order Rhabditida; family Pratylenchidae; genus Pratylenchus; species Pratylenchus scribneri. Next base: position 3,231,506 of record JAQSEB010000114.1, on the reverse strand, counting down.
AAAAATGAATTTCTAATGTTATGGTTTGTCTTACTTATTTAATGGATTTCTCAAAATGCATGAGTTTTTCGCATATCGATTTCAATCATCGGATCGGAGTAATCGAAAAAGGGGTCAACACAATTTCGCATGTGTCTGGAGAACTCGCAAAAATTGTATGCTTGTTCATCGACCCATTCCTCCTTCCGTAATTTCCTCTGTAACAAAGTGAAAACGGCAAAACATCCCAAATAAAATAACTTAAATTTACCAAATATCGTTTTTTTTCTCAAAGTTTTCATAGTCCAATCCAATTAAATCAAGGTCAAAAAACAATCATATCAGACTTATCCTTGATTGTCCCTTTATATGATCAAATAGAGTGCAAATTAAACTTGTTGTCTATTCATTTGTTGTTTCCACCAATGCCGATAATGGGATGGAAGAATGGAAAATGAACAACCAATAAAGGAAAGAACCTGAATTGGGTGGCGCATCATCATCGGTGGCCTCCCCATTCTCGTGCAAATTCTTCCTTCCAATATCAATGCCCGCGGCATTAACAAATTCGTCGCCTCTTCATCATCCCCCTCGGACTATAAAAATTTGCGTATCTTCCTTACCAGCTTTCACTCGCCGTCCGGTCATCAAGCGGCTTCTTTCTGACGAGGAGCGAGCAGCTTCTTCCAAAGATAGGGATATATTCCAAACGGGATATTCAATCAAACATCGACGTAAAGGAAAAGCGGCAAAAGAGAGAGACAAAATAGCTGGAATGTTTCATCGAAATGTTGCCCTTGAAAAAGACAACAAATTGAGTTTAAATGTACATTTGAAGCCTCAAAGTGTGTTGGTCACTGGCGGATGTGGTTTCATTGGCTCCAACTTCATCAATTACATTTTCGCTAAATGGCCTGAAGCAAGGTAGATATGGAGACGAGAAAAGGCAAGAACATAATCCATCATATCTGTGTAGATTTATTAACCTTGATAAACTTGCCTATGGAGCTTCACCAGACCATATTGTCCCTGAAGTACGAAATTCTGAAAGATATGAATTTGTGCATGGGACACTGATGGACCAGAATTTGGTGGAAGGCATTTTAAGGGAACATCAAATTGACACAGTTAAACTGATAAGCTCATTCAATCCCTTCATTCCATTTAATTATCAAAAGATAATCCATTTTGCCGCAATCACTCATGTGGACGAATCATATTCAGACAGGATTGGCACAATTCAAGAAAATGTGATCGCAACAACAAAATTGTTAGAGGCAATCAATGCCTTTGGCCAAACCAAAAGACTTGTCCATATCAGTACCGGTCGGTGTACCCTTTTTAGTATCAAATTGAATTGAATGATGATTGCAGATGAAGTTTATGGCGATTCTGTGGATGAGGTGGCAGCCAAGAGCGAGGAATCTCCACTAAATCCAACAAATCCTTATGCGGCCAGTAAAGCTGCCTGCGAAATAATTGTCCGAAGTTATCATGTTAGAAGAGGGATTTGGGATGGGATTTGTAAAATTCATTTTAATTTAGCATTCTTATAAAGTGCCCTATGTGATGGTTAGGATGGTCAGTATATATTTTACACAAATTTAAATAACTGAATATAACTTTTAGAATAATGTTTATGGACCGAGACAAGCTTACTCCAAATTGATCCCAAAATTCACGCGATTAGCCTTGGAAGGCAAACCATACCCATTAATGGGTGATGGAATGCATATGAGGTGGGATTTTATGAGAAGAAAATGAATAGCAATTTTAAAGGAGTTGGATGTTCGTGGATGATTGTGCCGAGGCCATAAAACGGGTTACAGAGAATGGGCGAATTGGCCAAATTTACAATATTGGGTTGTTGGGGAAATGGAAATAATATTTTATTTGATCATTCACAGAACGGAATTCGAAAAATGCAATTTACATTTGGTCGAAATTTTAATAAATTTATAAATTTTTATTAAATATTTCTAGACTGAAATGCTTCATGAAAAAGTGCAAAAATTGTTGGCAAGGTAGAAGAAATAGTCCAATTATTTAGAATGTTTTTTTGCAGGGAATCAAGCAAAATTGAATTCAAATCAATTCCGGATCGACCGTATCATGATCGCCGTTATCATATTGTTGAGGGGAAATATTGAAAAATGAAAAATATTAATTTTTTTAAAGGATTTCAACAAAATCCGGAATGAATTAGGCTGGAATTGCGTTGTGCCTTTTGAAGAGGGTTTATCCCGTACATTGGATTATTATATTAAGGTTGGAGTAATTAATTAAGGAATAATTAATTTTTGTTTCAGGAATATCAAAAAGAACAAATCGAATTGGCAGCGTCTGAAAGGCCGCACGGTTAAAAGAATGAATGGAAATGAAAAATGAAGAGAATATGAATTTTACTTGGGGGCAATTTCCCTTTTCACTTTGTCCAATGACCTTCCAATCAAAATATCCCACTTCCCACCTTTCTTCTTCTACAGTAATCCACTAACTAAGCCTTTTCACTTCATTTTAATGTCGATGTTCATGTCTTTGATTGAGGCCTTTATTTCTGGGTCGGATCGAGCCCCTACTCCTAATAGCATTTTATTAACGATTTGTTCTTAGTCTTTCTGTCCAATTTTCCTATAATTTGTATTGTATTTATTAAAATTTATAATTAATTATTTATAAAGCTCTTTCATAAATTTAAAAGAATAAATATTTTATGAAAACAAAAAATGTGACAATGAGGGAAATAGATGGGGGAAAATGGTTTGAAAATGAAGGAATTGGTGAAAATGAGGTAGAAATCGCTGAAAGAGGAATTTGTGGGGCATTTGATGGGTTGAGGAGAGATTTTTGAGGACCATTGCTGGAGTTTGTCCTTTTTGGGAATAATGATGAGCAACCGCCCCATTTTTCCATTAATGTTTTCATTTTCAGTTCATCCACAATTTTTGTGCCATTTCTTTCCTCATTTGCCTTTGATTTTCTGAAAGTAATTTTCAGAAAATAATATAATATTTTCATTTTTAAAATTACCCAAATAAATCTTCAAACATTTTGCGGAAGGAATCCCTCCAAATTTGGACCATTTCTGGTTGAGAAGAGGTCAATCCTTGGATACAAAGGGCAATCCATTCAGCAGGTGGCAAATTTATCCATTCCCAAAATAATTTTGAACAAAATTCCATTGAATCCTCTTCACAAAATTCACCAATCATATTTTTATGCTTTTCCAATTCATTTTTGTTCTGCATTTCCAAACATCCATCGGCACATAAATTTTTATTATCATAATGCTGAAAAGGAATATAAAATGAGGGAAATTCAATGATTGCTCACCATATTGAGCAATCTTCTCGGAGAGTGGATAAAAATGTTGAGGAATTTGTTCCCAAATTTGCGGATTCGAATTGTTGTTGCCAAATGGTTGAGCAAAATGTCCACCCGATTCCCTCCAAATTGCACAATTTCCAACACTCTAAAAAGATGTAGGTAAATTATTTTGTCAAAATAGTGGAAGTCTTTTTTGAAGGATTTTCCCCAATTTCGGTTGTCCCATCTTGGAATGCCCCAGGCAAATGATCCGAATCCGCCGCATCAGCCAAATAAACTTTTTGGCCAGGAATACAGCCTTCTCGAGGCCGAATAATGATTGCAACCTAAATGAATGGATAAATAATGAGAAAAATTGGGGCAGAAACACCTTAGAAATTACATGAAAATTCATTGGATTTGTTGAATTGAAAGGAATACTCGTGATTTGAATGAGAAAGAAACGATTGTCAAAAAGTGGACGAGCACCCACAAATTTGCACATTTCAGGTTTGGCCGAATGGAATGGACGTAAATGAAGCTGAATTTAATACTAATGTAAATATGGACAAGTGTTTTAATCGACTTGGCCAAAAATTGCACATTTTGTAAGGTCGATGCCATCTTCTTCGCTCTTTTCCTCTTCCCCATCCAAATTGCCGCCATATTCATAATCTTCTGCTTGAATTGGCCAATTTCAGTACAGTGACCAAAATTCTCTACCTTTATTCCCATAATCCATCTTCTCATCTATTTTCCAAAATTGGCATTCCAATTCATCAAATTTTTTTGTTTCAAAATTTTTGCATTGAAACTTTCGCCATTTTTGGTTAGCGGCCGTAATGGCTGAATGGAAATCAAGATGCGAAAGGCAGGTGGGGAAGGAATCATTCAAACAAGCCAAATAGTCCTGAAATTCATTTTAATTGGATGAATTCCCCTTTCATTAGTGGATTAATTCATTGCCTTTAGTAGAAGACAATATTCGAGATTGGCCGAAGGCACACTTCCATGTTCCTCCAACATTTGATTATGCCTAATATTAATTGTTCATGCATATTTTCTATTAAAAATACTTGCCTGGAAGTGCACATTCCAACAAGGCAAGGAATTTTTTGCTCAACATTTTTGGCTGAAATTGGCAGCAGAAAGAAGAAGTAGGGAAAGATCCGAAGAAGCCAAGGTAAAATATAAGGCATTTCCGAAATAAATTAAGTGAAAATGAAAAAGCCAATTCTGATGCTCCTTCGAAACATAATGTCGAGATTGGCGCCGAATGGCCCTCTGATTAAATAGTAAAAAATACGGTCACTCGACTGGGATGTACCAATCCTTCCTCCCTCCTTTTCCTCCTCGAGATTCGGGTGTTTTGTTTTTCGTCTAAAGAAAGAAAGCGACAATTTGGCACCGGAGGGGTGAATGAGGAGGGGAATTGAATCGAATAAATATGAAAGGGGTTGATAAATAAATGCGAATTGACGGGAATGGGGAGATGGAATAAAGTGCGAGGCGATTAATATGGAATATTCAAGGGAATCATTTTGGGTAAAGCGGTGGATTTGATTGTGAATAAATGGAAGATTTGCCATATTCAGCCAAAGGGGATAATCCCATACAAAGCAGAAAAATTGTGCAAAATTCCCTCAAAAAATATAATTTTTAGTTTGAAATTGAGCCGTCCCGCCGGCAATTTTATTCAATTTCCCTTCCATTTTTTCATTCGAGCAATTGGCGCGGAAGGCGACAGAATGGAGCCATGTAATCGAATTAATTTACTGTCAATATTAAGGGTTAATAAAGGGGTAGAAAACAACTAATGAAGATTAATGAGTGTCCAAAATCAACAGCAATTTATTTGATTAAAAAATTTGTTTAAAATTTTTAAGAGAGACAATTGGGATTTGTGGTGGGTGCATAGGAAGAGGCAATTTTTACTTTTATATTTTAGGAATATTCCCTTTAAAATGTTTTTTTTTTCAATATTCCAAATGGAAGGATGGCTCGCCGCTGTTCATTTGGCCGAATGCAAATTTGGTGCTATGTTTTTTAGGGACTGGGGTGGGGGAGGGGATAAACCATTAACAACCTTCGTTTTTGGGAGAATTTGATGAAGGCAGCAGGCATTCCTGCGAGTGAGTCAATTTATTTGATTGTTTGCTTAAACTCTACTCAATGACTGATTTATGACTTTGGCCAACCAATTCCGGAGAGAAAAGAGGAATGGAATTTATAGGCCAAATTCATTTTAGGACTAAATCGATTTTGGTGATTGGTCGAGAATGGAAAAGGAAGGAAGATGACTTGACGATAAATTCTTATGTTATCGGCAAGATTTTGTGGTGGTCTTCGCATTCCAAAATCCTAGAACTAGAAACCAAGGTACTTATCGGTTATCTGTGACCAGATTTTGAAAAAATTTTTTCGAGATTCTTACTTTAATATTCATAATTGATTGTAAAACGATGAAAAAACATGATTTTAGGTGATTCTAAGATTTTCAATTTTTGGGGGTTACATAAGGTAATTTTGGGGGTGAAAAAAATCTGGTCACAGATAACCGATAAGTACCGAAACCAATTCAAAGGTGCAGAAAATGACAAAGAATGATATAAGCTGGTGGTCCATTCGACCCAGCTGCCGGCTGGAGAAAGGCGGAAAGAAGCGGCCAAATCAAAGAGGCAAAGTCAAACCCAAAACACCTTTTCCCATTTCTTCCACATCTATTTCTCATCTTCTTTATTCATGCCAATATCCAATTCGTCTGGCGCCATTTTTTGCTTTTTGTCGTGCCCAAATGGGCAGAAAATTTTGAAAGAGAAGGATGAATGAATTGTGGCTGGTGGGCAAATAGGGAATGGGGATAAAAATGAATACTGTCGAAATTAAATTTGCAGTGAAAATTTTATTTTATAATTTTATCCAATAATAAAAAAAAAAACAATAAGAAATGGTAAACAAAATTTATACAAATACAAAAAAATACAAACAAAAAATATGAACAATAAAAGCGGAAATTGGATTATCGACCGAATATCATTTTCTTAATTTCCGTCATGGCCTCTTTGTTTCATCTGCAGTTGAATCCTCCGTTGATGTGGATGATGAAGTTGTGATTGTTCGCGATGAAGAAGAGTTGGTTCTGCTGCTTTCCGTTGTTGATGAGCCACTCCCCGTTGTTGATGAGCCACTCCCCGTTGTTGATGAGCCACTCCCCGTTGTTGATGAGCCACTCCCCGTTGTTGATGAGCCACTTCTTGTTGTTGAATATGAACCACTCTCCGTTGTTGAATATGAACCACTGCTGCTGCCGGAACCGGAAAATGTTGAAGAGGTGTAAGAGCCACTGGTTGATGACGACGTAGAATATGTCCCACTGCTGCTGCGTTTGTTGTTGCCGCCACTTTTGACAGTGCCTCCAATGCTGGGACTTCTGGCCGTTGTATCAATTGATCGTGCACTCTAAAATTCAAAAACATTTTTAAAAATATGAACAGAAGACAAACCTTTGGAAATGATGAAGGCAGCGCAAGATTGTATGATGTTTCAACTCTGTCCGCTTCTACATTTATTCTGATGCTCGATGTCATATCTTCCTGCGTTTTCTGCTGTAAAAGTTCAAACATTAGATTTCATTACTTGATCCCAAAAAGACCCACCTCTCTTTCAGTGAACAATTTTGGAGGAAACTTCCTTTTCTCCCGAGCAGTTTTACCGGCCAATTCGTTTTGTTTGATTTTGTCTGATGCCGATCCGGAACCATCCTCTGTGCCATATTGACTGCCGAGTGTGCTGAAAATTGAAGTGTTTAATAAATAAAAATGTTGCCAAATTAACTTACACTATTATTGATTCTCTATTTGCGGCATTTGATTGTTTTGTCAATAGCGTCGAATTATCCACATATAATTTTGCTGTTTTTACAGATTGTTCCGACTTCTGGGCTTCTTCCGGTTGTTGCAGCAAAAAATGTGTGGCCATAAACAAAGCGAGACACCTAAATTGTATAAAGATTAATAGAAAAATTGTTAAGAATTAAAACTCACAAGCCGAAATAGATGCCAATACCAATTGCTGAATCCATCCAGACTTTAGCGGGATACACATTTGTTGTCGGTTGCACTGTTGTTTGGATTGGCATTGCAAAGGAATCGTCGAACATGGAATAGCCAAGGGAAAAGCAGAATAAGAAATGTTGAAGGTTCATTGACAAAAATTGGAATTGAAGGTTAAGGAAGATTGTTGATTTTGCCTAATAAGAAAAAGTATTGATTTTTATACTCAAAATTTTGAGAAGCAAAACATTAAAATTGCAATTCGGAAATAAAAAACCTAAAAATTTTTGATACAGTAGTTCAGACATTTCGCCAAAATTTCATAAGACATTACATCCAATCGATTTTCGCATTTCGCTTCTCGGATTTTCTTCTTTTTTTGTTAAAAAAAATGGGGAGAAGAGCTAAGCTAAGTCGAAAGTATCAAAAAGTATCAAACCACAATTTACGAAGGAAGGTGCCCTTGATTGCCAATGCCAACCCTATCTTATTTTTAATCTTGGTAATTCTAAAAATAAAGACAAAGCAAAAGCGGTGATTATTTATAACATAACTGATTAAATATCGAAGTTAAATATAGAGCTTAGCTTAGAGCAAGCAAGTCAAGCCATTTTTTTCGATTTATTAATAAATTGATTTTTTTAGAAAATTTTTATTTTATACAAAATATCAAAATGTTAAATATTGTGGATTATGCTCGGTTCATGGAAAAGATTAGGACGCATATGCCCCCCATAATAAATCCACCATCATCATCCTCATATTGCTCTAATTCATATACTTCGACATCTACAACATCAACGTCATTTGAATCATCGTTTCTCCATTCCAATTTCAATCCCAAACACTGCGATATTGACAAATTTTTGATCACGAGCAAGGACAACGAGGAAATTGTTAAAATGGCAGAAAATACCGAAGGGAGTAAGCGGCTTCAGCAGAAAGCATTTGAGGATAAGCAGTTCCGTCAAAAAATCATTGATATGCTTTTGTGTTCGGATAAAATTCTGGCACATTTGGCGATGGATAATAATGCCAACTTTCTGATACAGGTAATAAGAATTAATAATTCACAATATAGTTTTAAAATTTGCAGAAACTTGTTGAATTGGAAATGGATAATTCAATGCCTGGACCTCTAGTGCAAAGTATCAAGAAAATGTCACTTGATTTGGCATTAAATCGTTACGGTGAGTTCACTAGTAATGTATAATTGAATTATGCATTTTAGGATGTCGCGTCATTCAGAAATTGTTCAATTATCTACCATCCAAAAATGTGCAGGATCTTCTGTCGGAACAGTTCAAAGGGCATGAATTCCAATTAATAACCGATCAAAATGGTGATGTTCTTAATATCATTACTAAATACTAATTCAATCCACCTTACAGGGAATCATATTATTCAATTTGTCGTCAACCATTTTCATCCGGAAGTTTATGCTGCCTTTATGCAATCTTTGATCGATTCAATTGGGATTCAGCAAATCATAGAGAACAAATATGGATGCCGAGTGGTTCAGGCTGCGCTCGAGCGAGTTATTAGTGAATGCCAAAAAGACCATGAACAATATTTGGAAAAAACGTATTTATTCTAACTCTAATATAACATTGGGAACTGCTGAAATCACATTTTATTATAGTACTGCAAAGGAACTTCTTCGCATTCTCATCTTTCCAATTATCCAAAATGCTTACGATTTTGCCAAAAATGAATTCGCCAATTACATCGTCCAAGTCATTTTGAAGTCGGATTATTTGTCAGAGCAGCGAAGACACATAATCAAGGAATCACTTATGTAAGTCCATTAATAAATTTAAAAAAAAAAAATATTTTTAGGCACAACTTGTTCATCCTTTCTCAGGGAAAGTTTTCTTCACATGTTGTTGAAGTGGTTAGAATTATTTTTAAAAATCTTAATAATATTAAATGAAATTCAAGGCTCTTGAGCATGCCGACGATAATTGCTTGGAGGCAATGTTTTTGGAGATTCTTGAAGGATATGAGCCCGATGGGTATTTTTTACTGTTAATTTATTATATTTTAATGATTATTCAGTAGTGGCCGAACTGCATTGGATTTTATGCTCTTCAATCAATTTGGTAATTATGTGGTTCAAAGAATGCTCGAAATTTCGGTTGATATTCGTGATGGAAAGCGCAAAGGCAATCAAAAATGGATGGATGAAATAATTTCGCGTGCTCTTTTTGTGCAACATCAACTCTCTCGATACTGTAAGTTAAATAAGTAAAAATAATCGGTCAAAAGAATCAATGGCGTCGATCATTAAGTAAGCCAATTGATGATAAATTAAATAGTGTTTAAAATTAATCATAATTTTGGTTTAGATTAGTATGGATCATTTAGAAGTGTTAAATTCGAAATTATCATTAATGATTTTTGATTAATTTGCTCTTATTTAAGCATCCGGAAAGAAAATCCTGGACATGATTCAAGTGCATGTATTGCCTCATCATCAATTCATCGTTCCGAATCCATATCTACCAAATGCATTTCGCCATGAGCCGTTCATTCAGCCTCAGCCGAATCCAATGGGATGGAACCTTGGAATGATCGCCGCAAATCCTCCACAACAATTTTATTTCCCACCTAATCCATTCTTTTATTGAATATTCTTATCTAAATATTCCAAATTTGTATCTACTAACGAACCCCCCATTCCATGATACTTTGTTGACCCTACCCTAATCACTTTATATTGTAAACGTGACAATTGTTGGTATTATTCGTAAATTTGTTATTATTTCTTGATTATTATTTTTTGCAATCATCTCATTTCTTTGTAATTGCCAATTTTTTGATTTTGACCATAAATTTGTCATTTTGCCTATGGATAAATAAAACTGAAAAAAATAAAAATGTTCATTTTATTTAAAAGTTAAAATTACCAATTAATATATTTTTGATTTGATATCAAAGTTACTAAATTATTTATTAATACATTTTTAAGCAGGATTTATTTAAATATTTAACAATTTATCGACGATGACATCAACTGCTGGCCGTAAAAATGTGCTGGCAGAATTGTCGGTTCCTTCGGCTGCATCCATCATCTACAACAATGGTTTTGAATCGGCCCAATCTTCAGTGCTTAATTTGCTTAATTCATTGATGATGAGATATTTCGAGGCCCTCTGCAAAGAAGAAAAATACATTTTGGAACAAAGTAAGCTTTAAAAGTAATAAAATTTAAAACAAAATGGGACCATTAAGCGAAGCTCGATGATTTTCCATTAAATTTCTTTAAGAATTGGTTAATTGTTCTTTTAAATAGTAGTATAAAAAATTGAAATTTTATTTCATAAAATTTATCAAACAAAATGTAATATTGCCAATTCTTTTATTCTTTAAAGATGCCAATGCCAGTCAGAGTGAAATAAAACCAAACATTCCCGTCTCGATACATCGCTTCGATTTGGACAGTTTGACCGATTATATGCAAAGTGTTAAGCAATTTCATGCCAATGTAAGTAGCTTTACCTATATGTAAATTAAAAATTTAATTTAAAAAGCAAAAACTAATTTTAAAATATGTTAAAAAAAAGAATTAAATATTCGCTTTTATATTCAGGTCCTCCCTCAATTGCCAATTAAAAAATATGTTATTGATTCTGCCGAACCATTAAATTACACAACGATGGGTTTAACAACTATGCCACTGGAAAGGTTTATTTAATTTAATTTGGATTAATAAATAATTTTAATTAAGAGAGGCTTTTCCTTCCTATAAAGATTATTCGGCAGCGGATTTGGGAATTCAACCAAAAGTTTCGGCAGATAAGTATAAAAATTATCCAACGACATCTTTGGCTGATGATACGTTGGATAGTTTGGCTTCACCAATTGTAATTTTTTTTCATTAATTTTATAATAATTTTGATTTTTAAGTTAGCATTCCGTCGACCTCGATTTGCCCCGAAAAAAATAAACAAAAATGTCGATAAAAATTTGATTCCTGCAAAGAAAGTCAGTGAAAATAAATTGAAGGCAGTGGTGAAGGCAAGTTTTTTAAATTATTTATAAATAATTATGAATAAAATTTATAGGGAATCAAAGTTCGTTTTATGAATGAAATGGAAAATACGCCGCCTGGCTATCTTTCTGGACGCAAATGTAGTCTTCGAAATTATGATAAAAATCAGAAAGGCAAGTAAATGAAAAGATGATTTTTGAATGGATATTTGTTTTGTTGATATTTTTGCACTAACTTTTGTTAATTTTTTAAAATTTATTTTTGAATAAATCCCAACATTTCAATTAAGTGTTAATCTTTATTCCTTCCACCAAAACCCACCAACCACAAACCAAATAGTCTAAATTAAAAAACAAGTCAAACAATAACCCTGGGAAAATTCCCCATGGAGTCCACATGACACGGACCCCCTGCTAGACCATCACACAAACACAACGATGGTCGAGGACTTGATGAGAAAAATACATTCTTGAGGAAAAAAGTTCCTTCAATTATCACCCTTCATTCTCTACCAAACAAAAATTAAGGTAAAATTTCACAATTAATAATTCAACTAACACCATGAATTTTTCAAACAGCGACGACTATTATTTCCCACAATCATAGAAGGAGGACGAGAATTCCAATTTGAGGTCGGCCCAGTGGTCGCGCGCATATTCTTCTCATCTGCTGGCATTCCATTTTATTTGGCCGATGACTTCATTTCATGTGATTTTTGGCTGACCGAACATTGATTTGGCCACATCATATCCATCAAAGGCAACGAAAAGAGGAGGAAGGATCTGCTGCCACATTTTATTTACATTCATTCATTGAGCAAATCAAAAGGAAGGAGATGATTACTTCTTCATTCCAACAATTATTCATTAAATGAAGAATATTTGAGCAATGCCGGCTACTACAACAATGGTAACAATTCCACCAACAAATTATTACAACTCAACATCTTCCTTCACCACCACAACCGTCTTCCCTCAACTACAACAAGCCAGTCCTCCTTTTGCCACATCAGCTCCAGTGGGATTGGTAATTTTTGCCATACAATTAAATATACCATAATTATTGTTTTAAATTAAGTTTGAATCGCATGAATTTGGTCAAGAAGTGGAATTTCAATTCAAAAAAATTCAACTGAATCTGTCAAATGGAAGTAGCCTAGTAAGTAAATATTTCAATGTATTGATTTACTAATTTTATTAGGCCACAAATCAACTGGATATTCATTCATTGCGTGCCTATTGCCAAAGGAATGATGTTTCTTTGTTTGCAAAATCATTGGCTGAATACATTGCTGGGATGCAACATCCATCTTCGTATGTCAATCAATGTTGATTTATATCCAATCCAATCCAATAGGTCATTTTGTGATGGTACAACTCGCTTCCTGCTCATCATATTCCTCTGTGTTGGATTCATCGGCTTCATTGGGAATTTATTGACGGTTTTGGTGAGTAATTTTCATTTGAATACTTTAAATGAATTTTCTTTCAGGTTATATTACGTACTCCATCGCTTCACTCTCAAACAAATTATTTTCTTGCCAGTTTGGCCTTTTCCGACCTTTTCCTCATTTTGGTCGGTGTTCCATTTGATATATTCTTCCTGTGGAGACGAAAATCCATCATTCCTCCATTTAATGGATTCTGCGAAACAACAAGTAATAATAATTTTTCCAATAGACATTCACACATTTTTAGGTACATTTATCAGTTGGTTCACATTCAACTCAATTTTGACAATTGTCAGGTACAAAAACAACTTTAATACCAAAATTTAACAATTTATTTAGTTTAACTGGAGAACGTCTTGTTGCAATTTGCTATCCATTTAGTCTAAGACCATGGTTCCATCGAAATGCCGTAGTACAAATAAATTCACTTGACTTTGTTTCTAACTCCTTAATTTTTAGATTTGGCTCATTTTCATCCTCTGGGTTTTGTCCTTTTTCCCATCACTCTATATTGGTTTACAATTCAAAATGGTGATTCAAGATTTTTGTGGACGAACACACAAACATCCGAATGGAATTGGCAGTAAATGTGATTTTGTTGGATGGGGCGGCAGTCCAAGCAATGAGGATTACACTTTTGAAGTAAATTTAATGAATTTTATTAAATTAATTCTGTTGTTTCTTGTTTTATAGGTTATGCTATTTCTCACATTCATAATTCCCGTCTTCTTCAGTGAGTTTTTATTTTCAAAATATTTTAAACAAAATCGCAATTTAAGTTGTTTATTGTTATGTCAAAATTCTGCGTACACTGAACAAAGCAACGTGTAATTCACATCATTTGAATGCAACACAAGGAATTTACGGCCAACAATTGATTTCACAATATCAAATTTTAGCACCAACCGGCGCTCAAGACACTAATTCTCCATTGCCCCCCACTGAAGATAATGGCGAACGGGTGGCATTTTTCAACAATAATTCCATTCGATTTTCATCAAGAAGAGAAGGAAGTTTTGGCCAACAATTTCGCGATTCATTCATCCGAAATTCTCAACGCAGTCAACAAGCACACAAAACTGTAATGAAAATGCTTAGTAAGTTCTGTAAATATTTTATTTAATAAATCAAATTATTTTAGTAATGATTGCGGCTCTCTTCTTCATTTGTTATTTGCCCTATCATTTGGAAAGATTAATTGTGAAATATCACGATAGCCAAGGTTGTGCCGAACCTCAAGCCTGCCTTTGGCTCTATCATGGCTCCGGTTTATTGCAATATATCAGTGCGGCATTGAATCCAATTATTTACAATGTAATGTCCCGTCGATTTCGAAGGGAATTCCAACGAATTTGCTATAGAATTGTTCGGAAAGAACCAAAACCCGAAATGCGATGCCGGTGCCTAACCGGACCGAATCAACATTTACAAATGACACCACTAAACAGATTATTGTGATTTATAAATATTATTAAATAATAACCAATGTATAAATCTTTTTTTTTTTAATTTTTATCAACACAATACAAATATCCAAAAACAACTAATTTTAATTTTGATGATGGTCATATTCTCTGTTCCTAGAAAACATCCTTCTATTCTATTTTATGCCAATGTTTTCAGTTGATTGATGCATTGGTCCATGTATTTGTCACGAATTCCGCCTTCATTTTTCTCAATTTTCTCGCGTACCTTAAAATAATTCGAAGAGGAATTTATTTTTAATAATTAGTAACTTACCCCTCCGGTGATTGATTTCAAGAGAATTTCCTTAGCAAAACGTTCCTTTGTCTCTTGTACTTCTTGCAAATAATCAAGGCGTCTTTTGAGCTCGTTCCAAGCGTAACCTCCATTCTTTCGATAAGTTGCTTCCAATTGAAGAGCCAAATTTTCACGGAAAATTATTGGAAAATTCTCTTGTGCAGCAGCAAGGGAAATGGCTTCTTCTTTTGAATTCTATAAAATAATGGGTTTAGAACATTATTTTGATTGGACTTGAAACCTTTCGAAAATCATCGGCTTCTTTGAGTTCACTTTTGATATGATCCTTCCTTGTATTCATTATATCCTTCCAAAGACCATAGGCATAATTTTCAACTCGATCTAAAATTGGAATAATAATTTGAAATAACTATTTTAAAATATACATCCAAATCCGTAGCGTAGAATAAAGTAGAGAGGCAAAATAAGCACAAGAATTCGTTGGCCATCGACGTCATAAGCAATCAATTCCTTATTGCACAAAAATGCAATAAATCCAAAAATTGCCAAATATGGTCCTTAACAATGCATTCATAATTAATATTTATAATCCCCCAAGCCCCAACGGCTCTACTACGAAACATCCAAATCACGAAACATCCAATCACGAAACATCCAAATCACGAAACATCCAAAAGGAGAAGCATCACGAAACATCCAAAAAGTGAAAGTGTCACGAAACATCCAAAACTTGAACTTGTGGATAAATTTTTTGGATCGATATACCAATCGACGCGTCTCGATGAGCTAATGCCGAATATGCTATTGGTTTCGCATAAAACTTAAAAATAAAAAAGTTATGGCCATTTAAAATTGCGAAAGATGACCTAGCTTGACTAAAATGGCCATAACTTTTTTATTTTTGAGTTTTGTGCGAAATAAATAGAATATTAATGATCAGCTCATTGAGACGCGTCGATTGGTATATCGATCCAAAAAATTTATCCACAAGTTCAAGTTTTGGATATTTCGTGACACTTTCTCCTTTTGGATGTTTCGTGTTTTGGATATTTCGTGATGCTTCTCCTTTTGGATGTTTCGTGATTTGGATGTTTCGTGATTGGATGTTTCGTGATTTGGATGTTTCGTTACATAGCGGCCCCAACCAACCGGATGTTCCAGTAATCTTTTCAATTCCTTTGAGCCAATGATCGGGGATAAAAATTAGCCGCATTTTTGGAGGGTACATTGGACGTTCAGGATAAGGAAAGTTTACCTTAAATTTATATATAATTGTAAAAAATCGATTAATGAAAAAAATTACCAAATCACGTTCCGGGAATTCCTTAAAATCTTTTGGAACAGAAGGAAGCGGATCAAAATACGCCTTCTTATCAAAATTGTCAAGAAAGGCTTTCGGTGGACCAATTTCACCTTTCAACGGAATACCTTAAATTTTATGAATAAGTTAACGAATTTTTTCCAAATATTTTCTTGCCTTTAAAACGATAGACTAATTTCTGAATAAATCCTGGATTGTCCGACAGCTCTACGCCAGGTGTTTTGGTTTCTATATTATATGAATGATTAAATTTATGAATGATGATATTCTTTAACCTGTTACCGCCGATGTCACACTGCTATGCTCATGTCGTATACCGGTTGACGTTATAAGATGTAGTCGATTATTCAAATTGCCATTGAGGATGCGAAAAGATAGCATTATTTATTGAAAGTTCTATTCTAAAATGATTAGGTATTGTCTATTGTGTTAATAATACATCATCGAAGTAATAAAATAATAATAATAAATATGATTTATACTCGAAGTACCAAAACCATAAACCCTTTGCTAACCCTTACTTCCTATATATAATTTTAGAGGCGTCTGTGGATCACGCATTTTTCTCAGAGTTGTGTGGATGGATTGAGTTGAATTTTTGGCTACAGGGGTTTTTGAGGGTGCTGATCATGACCAGATAGTTGGTTTTTTGATTCACGTGATTTTACGTGATTTTGGTATACGGTATGTCAAGTACCGTAATTTTCAGGGAGAAAAGTATACGGTATGTCAGATACAGTAAACTGTGAAATGAAAAATAGAAAATGATACAAAATTGGTATACTGAAAACGATGGTGACATTGATTTTGCATTTGGTTCAAGTCTCGCGCAGCTAGGCCATAAGTTATGGCCAAGTTTGAGGATTTAAGATTTTGATGATAGAAATGTCAAGTATAGGGTAATCGAGGGTGCTGAAAACGATGGTGACATTGGTTTTGCATTTGGTTCAAGTCTCGCGTAGCTAGGCCATAAGTTATGGCCAAGTTTGATTATGCTGGAACTGAGCACCGAAGGGGTGAAGATTATACGGAAATATATTCATAAATCCTTATCAACCATTTGAGCCCCGAAGGGGCGAAGATTATAGAGGAATATATCCATAAACCATTATCAACTTTCTGAGCCCCGAACTTCACAAATTAATTCTCTGAGCCCAGAAGGGGCGAAGAAAATATAATAAGGAAATAATCGAAGTGCGAGCGAAGCGAGCTGAGCCCCGAAGGGGCGAAGAAGATAACAACAGTCACACTTACCTAGCTCAGAAGAACGCCCGATAGGGCGTTCGACTGAGCTAGTAATATTTTTTATAGGCAGTTTTGCTTTTATTATTTGACATTGTCGTCATATATCAGAAATCAGATATCAGTCATCATAGCCATGATATTATGCCGTGACGTGATACGTATTCGTATTTAGAGTTTTTGATGGAAATAGATATTTTTAATAAATGATCTACTACACTACAATGATTTTATTAGAAAAAAATCTTATCTTGGTAATGGTAACGTCGTAAGGGTAAGAGTCAAAAATATCAACTAATCTCTACTCTACATCCATATATCCATTACATTATCCACATCCTCCAATTATCCTGGTTCACCCCATTCTCGGCAATATGATATTGGGAATTTAACGCTGATTTGATTATAAATATTTTCACATTACCGAGAATTAAATAAACATTAAATTTTATTTTCAGCAGATAAAGAAAGTCGAACCTCGCAACATTATTAAGCAGAACAATGGCATCAAGATCAAAGGTTTATTTATTATTGTTTTTATTTAAAAGTTTAAACTCAACTTTTAAAGGTATTTTTTGACATTGCTATCGGGGGAAAGGCAGCAGGTTGGCATTAATAAAAACAAATTCCAATCAAAATTATACAGGTTTAGGCCGAATAGTTATGGAATTATACAATGATGTTGTGCCGAAGACGGCGGAGAATTTTCGCGCATTATGCACTGGCGAAAAAGGGATTGGACAAAGCGGTTTGTTTTATTATAAAATTCGATAAAATTTTTCAAATTTTAGGCAAACCACTCCATTACAAAGGGAGCAAATTTCATCGTGTTATTCCGGGTTTATTTTTATTTTAAGTTCAATATTTATTTTTTCTTTTTCAGATTTCATGCTTCAGGTTTTAATGTTTAAAAGTATTTTCAAAATTTCATTCTTAGGGTGGTGATTTCACTCGTTCCAATGGCACTGGAGGAGAATCTATTTATGGTAGTTGTAGTTTAAAAAATCTTTTTTCGCTTTTTTATACTTAAATTCAGGGGAAAAATTTGCTGATGAAAACTTTGTTGAAAAACATACTGGTCCAGGAATTTTGGTACTATCTTTGTTTTTATTTAAATATGATTTTTTTTTAATAGTCAATGGCAAATGCAGGACCAAACACGGTATAATAAATTAATTATTTATTTAAATTTGGTTTATTTAGAATGGTTCTCAATTCTTCATAACGACCGTCAAAACCCCGGTAAAAATTTATAATTAAAGATTTATTTTTATTATAAATAATTTTAGTGGCTTGATGGCAAACATGTCGTTTTTGGCAAAGTTGTTGAAGGAATGGAAGTGGTCAGAGCTGTTGAAAAGCAAGGAAGTCAAAGCGGACGAACCAACAATGAAGTAAGTTTATAAATTATAATTATGCTGGGGTTGCTAATAAAACAATAAATTTCATTCATTATTAATTAATTAATTTGTTTTTTCAGATCATCATTACGGACTGCGGACAACTTCAATAAATTTGCGATGAATGAATGACAAATTGTTCTTCGAATTTACGACAATTTACAATTAGTTACTTTTGCATTCATATATTTGTTATGCCTTAATTGAGAATAAATTTATCAATACAAATTTAATTGTTTATCATGAATTAATGTTGCTCAAAAATGGTGGAACAATTTTTCAAATCACAAGAAAAAACAGAGATTGAAATTGAATGTGGTGGAAAATGGATTTCCTCAACTATATTATATAGGAAAAAGTGGAAATATAAATAGAAAAAGCAACAAATTTATGAAAATTGGATGTAAAAAATGATTTAAAAGGGGAATCAATCAATGTTAGCCTCAGGGGATTTCAAATTGTAATATTTTTGTTCTGCCAAAAACAGTTCGATTCCTATGGAATATTTGTTGGTTAATGAAAGTTTAAAATAAATAATAATGAAATTGTAATAAATGCCCGTCATTCCATCTTCAATCCATGATCCATTTCCAATGTTGTTTAAAATAAGCTCATTTCATTCAAACATTTTCTTTGCCAATCAAATCTTCATTTTCCAATTTGACACTTTGGAAATGTTGCTGATGGTTGCCAAATTCTCCTCCTCCAGTTTCCGAATGAATAACCACTGAACCTTCACTTCCTTCCTCCTCATCAGC
This sequence comes from Pratylenchus scribneri, assembly GCA_030063045.1. Lineage (NCBI taxonomy): Eukaryota > Metazoa > Nematoda > Chromadorea > Rhabditida > Pratylenchidae > Pratylenchus > Pratylenchus scribneri. The sequence goes on along the minus strand of JAQSEB010000114.1, from coordinate 3,212,282 downwards.
TCCTTCAGTTTCGGCGGATGATGAAGAGCCTCGTCCTCCTTCTCCGCTCAACAAATGTCCATTTCCATGGCCATGTTCTTCCATTCCTCCTTTGCCTCCTCCTTCACCGACAATTAGTGGAGTTCGTTCATTTTCTTCCTCAACATCTTCTTCCTCATTTTTATGCCCATTTTGTTGTTGATGTTCCTCATTTTCCCCTCCATTTCCATGGTGACCCGTTTCTTTCATTTCATCCGTTTTGCCGAATTCTTCTTGAGCATTTGGAAACGATGAGTCGAATTCAATCAAATTAATTTCATTCTATAAATTTGGAGGGGAATTGTTTGGATGGGCAATCAAAAATGCCCCCCGGACCTGTTTATTGGTTTCCCCTTCATGTTCAGCAACTTCTCCCTCCATCGTATCTTCTCCATTTTCTATGCCTTTTGGCTGGGGCGAATTTGGCTGCGAAAATTGCATCGAATTCATTTCACCATTCTCCTTTTGGGGGAAAAGGTAATTTGTGAATGAATTAAAATCATTGACTACCTCTACGGTATCGCCGTATTCAGATGCCGGTGTAATTTCGATTGAGGGTTGGGTGGGAAGCAGGGAATTACGCTGATGTTGTGGCGCAGATTCGCCTGTTGCAGGATGGCTTATAATTTCAGCATTTTCGGCAGATGAAACATCAATTGGAGCTGCCGACTCATTCCCTTGTTGTACTTCATCATCATCACGATGCTCCAACTCTTTCTCGATGTGTTCTTCAACTTCGGATTTGGTGTAATTTTCCATTTCTTCTACATTTCCTCTTTCAATGTTTTGCCCATTTAAATCTTCCGAAACAATGACATTTTCTTCTTCTTCATTTGGCTTTACAAATTCTTCTCTTGGTGTTGGATCTTCCACAAATTCATGGCTTGCGTTTTCCCCAATTGATCCTCTTTCCACATTCTCCTCTGCCCCAATGCTTTCATCCATCAAAGGAGCATTTTCGGCCAATCCTTCGCCCACTGAATGGCCAATTTCCATTCCTCCAAATTCTACATTTTCTGCTTCTTCTATTCCTCCTCCATCATCTACTCCCAATTGAGCATCCGTTCCACTCAATTTTCGGCCAGCTCCATCCTCATCCGCATTCACCGATTCGCTCTCAACCAAATCAACACTTTTCTGTTCCTCTTTTGGATATTCAATTGGTTCTTCTCTCTTGATCCGTTCGAATTCATCATTTGATGAAGCTTCATCCATTTTAGGCATTTCTTCTTCTTGTCCACCACCAAAATGTTCCGAAGATTGGAATTCTTTTCCTTGCGATTCTTGTTCCAATGCCACTTCATTTCCTCCGTCGAATTCTTCCATTTCTTTCCCAATATCGTATTGTTGCGCTTCTTCAATCAAATTCTCATCTTTCAATTCAATTTCACTCTTCTCATGCCCATTTTTTATTCCAATTTCTTTCGGTTCATTTTCTTGATCCAAATTATTTTCATTTCCCGAATGTTCAATTTCTCCGTGAGCTTCTGGTGATAATTGTGGAGCATCTGATTCTGCTTCCTCTCCGCCTTCAATTCTTTCTTCCTCTTCCTCCATTCTAACCATTTCATTTCCATTTATATCCTTTTCTTGATCCACAGCAGATTCAGGCATTACTTCGGCTTCCTCCCCTTCCTCATCCCAATTCCTGTTTTCGGGCGAAGGAGTGATTTCAATTTGCACCGGAGTTTGGACATGTTGGCCTTCACTTTCATTTTCTTCATTCTCTGTATTCTGAACATGTTCAATTTCTTCAAAATGCTTAACTTCTTCATTTTCTTGAATTGGTTCCTCATTTTCCTGCTGATGAATTGATTCTTCATTTTCCTGCTGATGAATTGATTCTTCATTTTCCTGCTGATGAATTGATTCTTCATTTTCCTGCTGATGAATTGGTTCTTCATTTTGTTCTTTGTCCTTTATTAAATTTGTTGATTCATTTTCCAATTCATGCCCATCATTTACTTCCATTTCCCCTACAATATTTGATGGCTGTTCATGATTGGATTGTTCCTCTTCTCCAAATTGATGATCATGGTTCTCTTCTGCTGATTTTGGCCAATTTTCTTCCTCTCTTTGCATTGAGCCACCAAACGATGAACTGGCCAATGAGCGTACACTTTCTTCTGGGCCCGTTTCTTGTTCCAAATTAGGATGGCTGAATTGTCGGATTCGTTCCGATTCAACGGCATCCAAACTTGCGGCAATTGGTGAATTTGCTTCGCCCATAAATTGTTCCTCTTCTTCTCCTTCATTTCTAGGGCTCCATTCCTCCTTTCCATAATAATTCAACGATGATTCATCGACCATTTGTTTTGGCATTTCTTCTTCTATTTCTGCAAATGCCACTTCCCGTTTGGATCTTCCTGTCGATGGTTCTACTTCTTCTTCTTGCGTTTCTCCAAATTCATTTTGCTGTTCTTCAACATGTTTTGCATATTCTTCCTCATCAACAATTGGTTGCTGTTCAATTTCTTCTTCTTTCATATTGTGTACAACTCCTTCATTTTCAATTGTTTCATTTGCAGCAGGATAAGTTGTTTCTTCTTCTTCCTCTTTTGTTGGTGCCATTTCTTCATCTCCTAAATGAATTCGCGCAATTGGTTCTTCGGGTTCTTCTTCATCTGGATTTTCTTCTGCAGCAAATGGAACCGATTCAATATTTGCCATATTTTCATTTTTTTCTCCTTCTTCAACATTCGTTTCCTCATCTTCATGGCCAACATTCGTCTCTTCTTCATTCTTCAATTCTTCTTCATTCTTCACTTCTTCCTCATCATAATACATTTTTGGAGGTTCTGGTTCTTCCGGTGGCTGTTCTTCTTCCGGTGATTGAATTTGGGAATGGATGGATGGGCGGGCAGTGTGCTGCCCTTCGTCGGCTTCTTCCTCCTGTTCATCTATTAGAATTTCTTGTGTTCCTTCGGCCATTTTTTCTCCCAAAAATGGTTCCGGTGTTGGCCTAGTTTCAGTGCCTCCATTCACCTCTTCTTCTTCTTCGCCTTCTCCACCATTTTGTTCCCATTCTGATTCTGCCCCAGGTTGCCCTCCATCCGTGGTCGTTGTTTGAGAGGCAGCCAATGAAATTGATGGCGACGGTGCCTGAAGTAAAATTAAAAATTTTGAATTTGATAATTCAATTTTTGAAACAAAATATTGACAAAAACAATTCACCATTATAATTCGTATTTTGACCATTTGGCTTTCACTTTCATCACCACAACCACAACCATCTTTGTCCCCATTTTTGCTCACCCCGCTTTCGCGGTTGTTTTCCTCCTCTCCGCCAATGGCCGCCGCTGCAATTCCTGCACCAACGGCAGCTCCAGCCAATGCTGTCCCAATCGCTGGTAGAATTCCGCTTCCAGCTGAAGCGGAAGGCGGTTTTTGCACGGGTACAGGTGTGGTTGAACCCTTTTGCGAGGCTGGACGAATTTCATGTGGGGTTTTCTTGCCGGCTGGGATTTTGGCACCGGCTGATGAGATGGGCACAGTACGCCGTGGGGGCTGTTCTTGGACTTTTCGCGTTGGTCTGAATGAAAATAAAATGTTCAATTTCGGCAAAATTTATTTGCCTGATAACGGCTGTGGGCGGTAATCGTGCATTCGCATTCCCCCCTTTCCCATTTTGTTGGGTTGGCGATACAAAAGTGCGTTCCAATTTCTTATTTGGCGCTGATTGTGGCAATGGCGGAAGTCGTTGCGTTCCACGGGTTCGACTAATTGATGTTCTTTGTAATTTGGTGGGTGGACCACCTTCGAATGTGTTTGCCCGATGAGGCGATTGTGATTTGCCACTTCGTGATTTTCGGCTTAATCCAGATTTGATGCTCCTTAAATTTAGGCCATTGAAAATGATTTTTTAATAGTGCAGGGGGCGGATAGCAAGTGCGAAATGGGAAATGGAAAATGTGGATTGGGGAAGTGCCAATTTGATCCGAAATAAATTGAAAATGAGAGGAATAGCCAAAACCAAAATAAAAAGCGGAAAGCGCAAAGTTGAGAAGTTGCCTTCTCTCCTTTTTTATTCCTCCTTCACCAATTCTCTAAACTAAAATACCTCCGCCCCGCGTTAGCTTGTGACTGTGCTTGGGTGGTGGGAGGGTGGTTAGCCGCCTCCAAACTGGGCAGCGACCTTCTCCGGAAGAACCAAGATTGTTGGAGTTGATTTGGCTGATGCCGTGCCATTGTGTGTGGCCCAAATGAAACTTCACGAAAACGTTCAAGTTTGGCCAATTGTTTTCGCAAGGAATTCATATATTTGTGCAATGTTCGATCATCCAACTGTGTTTTTTAATTTAGTTGGCATTTTCCCATTCCCTTCCTACTTTATGCAAATATTGGTATTTGTAGACATTTGCGGCCAGTCGATTGTAGATGCTCTTTGGATTCTTGAACGGTGCACTATCCGAACGGTAATCTGTCTCCACCCTTTTGATCATTTCCCCTGCCTCGGGGCTCAATGATTGTCGCCGTTTTCGGCCTTCGCCAGTCTCTCTACCTGACTTAGCAGCACCTGAATCCAATTTGGATTATTCAGTGCAAAATAGAGGGGAAAAAGGACTTCGAGCTGGGCGTGAAAGGCTACGGGACAAATGTGAACGATTCAATTCTTCCGCATTTGTTATTCCACTCTACAAAAGTTAATTTCAATTAATTTTGGGAAGGAGAGGATTGGCTAACTCGAATTCGCCTGTACAATTCCACCTTCTCGGCCGCATCCAATTTTCGTTGCAAATCCATCAATTGGGCCAAAACTCGTTCCCTTAAAATGTCATCAAAAATGGCCCAAATCTGTGGTTTAAAACCTATTTCTCAACATCAAATCCATCATTTGTAAATGGCCAGCATGCAATTCATTTGCATTGTCCGCTGATTGGTTTCCATCAAGCTGCACAAAATCAAACAATTTTGACTAAAAAACAAAACAACAAACCAATCCCAAATTGCGTAAATGTTTTTGCATATGAGGAAGGGCGAAATATTGGCGAAGATGAACACTGACAAATATTTTTTATATTATTAAAAAATGTGAATTGAATTGAACTCACTCATAAAGGGGATTGTAGCATTCAAGAAGATTGTCCCCCATTTTGTTGAATGAAAAAGGACCGTTAGATGTAAAATTGGTGGATGATATGTTCTCTGTTGTGTGGGGGAAGGCTTAATGTGGTTGGCCTTCAACTATGCTGGCTCCTTCCGATGAGGGCAAAGGGCGGAAAATTGTGTGAAGAGTAAAATTCTCGAATTTGGACGGAATTTAAGATAGGATTTTTGGCTGACTGAAATTTTGTGCCAAAGAATTTGGGAACCCGAATATTTGGGAATTGGAGCAAAAGTATGAATGAATTTGAATTTGCACTCTGAATGAAAAGGGGACGAAGATTTTGAGGGAAAGGCGAAAGTAATTTGTTGGTCACGGCTTCTTCTTCCTCTCATTTGCCCCAATTCTCGCCATTTTCCATTGGCCGCCGGCAAATGAGGTTTTGAATGGAATTGAATGGAATCCGTTGGGATTTGTTGTTTGGGAAGACCGCAAAATGAGGGGGGAGGGACAAATGTTTTTTATTCGCCGGGAGGGGACAAATTGCGTGTTGGGAGGAAAAAGGGGGAGGGACAAATTACTGCGCCGGCTGAGGCCTTTGCCCCATCAAAAGAATCCAATTTTGTATTGAATGAGGAGGAAAAGCCGGTGGGTGGCAGAAATGAAAGAATGTGGGTTGGATCGAGAATGGAGGGAATCCGAAAATTTACTTTGGCATAAAGAAGATTTTAATCCCCTTTTTACTTTTTCAGAGGAAAATTTTGTGCGCAGTTTTGATTCCCTCTTTTTGTTTGTTTTGGCCGACTGGCAGCAAATTGAGGGGAAAAGGATTTACACATTCTTCGATTTGAAGGCAAATTGGAGAATGTGAATGATGATGAGGTCAATGACCGGTAAAAAACATTCGAATGGAAGGAAGGAGGGGAATATCCCCTCAAATCCATGCATATCCCCCTCCCCCACTTTTGAGCATCTTCGCGCAAATTGCTTGTCGTCCTCATTTCCGTCCCCCCTCCCCCACAACATCCATGACCTCAAAGAGTATTCGGCGCCCAACTCAATTATCTCCGCAACTCCTCATTCTTTCCTCCCCCATTTTCGTAATGCCAATTCTCGCATTTTTCCTGTCAATGCCATTCCTCTTTTCCTTCCATTGAATTGAAATTCGCAAAGAAAATTGAATGAAATTTAAAAAGAAAAGGACAAATAAAAATGTTCCCTTTTTGGAAAAAATTCTGCCGTCTGCTGGAGTCGAGAAAAGACAATCATTTTGAGGGAAAGTGAAGTGGGAAATGGACTGACTGAATTGAGAAGAGGAGGGGAAAATATGTTGCCAGCTGGCTGGGTTGGCTGTCAAAAACGCCTACTTTGCTGGAATGGAATTGGGGAAGAGAAGGAAAAAAAGGAGAGAAAATATGGCCTAAAGGCAAATTCACATTGCCCTGACTATGGAAATAGGTGCGGATTCTGAAAATATGCCGAAAATATGCGTATCGAAAATCGTATACTCCGATCCCGATACACTCTTATTTTGAGCATAATTTTGAGAATTTAACATATTTTTGAATTATTTTAGAATAAGGAAATTTTCAAAATTTATTAAATTGATCATATTTTGACAATATGATGAAAATACACCCAGAAAATATATTTTTAGAATATTCAAATTCTCGAATTATGTTCAGATTTAGAGATTCTGAAAATTATTTTTAAAACTATTTTCACATTATGTGTCAAGATAAGGACGAAAAAACAATTTTCAAAATATCCATATTTTCAGCATATGCTCAGAATCTGACTATTATGAAAAATTATTTTTGAGTAAAATTTTTATCCAATATTAGTCATAATAAGTTCTCGCGCACCCCGGGACCTCGAGAATCCCAGGATCCCGCGCACTCGGGGGTCCCAGGATCTCGAGAATCCCAAGATCCCGCGCACTCGGGAGTCTTGGGACCTCGCGCGAGTCCAATCCCAAACGGCTAATACGCCGGAAGCATGCCCCAAAGGGGGCAGCAGCCATGACTTCACCTTATAAATCTGGGTGCTATATGGGCTGAAGGGTAAAAAAATTTTATGAGAAGCACACAATAGGAGGAAATAAACAGAGCCCATCTCTGATCGTCTAAGAGAAATAGTACACAATACTAGCATTGCCAAAAAAGATCTATTTCAAAAATAATTGTGGGAATTTCTAGAATTTCAAATATATGCTCAGAATATATTTATTTTCAACATTAAAATGAATCATATTTTAAGAATAATTTTAAAATATAAAAAATAAGATATGTTGAGAATTTAAAAATTTTCAGAATTATTTTAAAAATTTACTAGATTTCCTTATTATTTTTGGAATAGTCTAATTTCAGTCATATGTTTACAATTCGCATATTTTGCGATATATTTTCATAATGACAAATTCTGACTATATTTTTGGCTTCATATTTTAAAATTATTTTCATAATTTAAACTTTGTGATATTTTCATAATTTACAATATTCTAACATAATTTTAAGAATAATTAAATTTTGCAATATATTTCCGTGATAATGAAATTTTGGGCATAGATTGGGAGTTGTATCTAGCGTCAGGGTCAGGGTGAAGAAGAGAAATGCGAATTCGGGAGATGGTGACATAGGTGACGGTGATGAATGCTCAGCCATTTTTAGGCTTCTTTTGGCCATAAATTGCGTAGAGGAAATGGAATAGATGGATGGGAAGGGAATGGCCAAAATTGCAATTTCCCTTTGGATGGGAGGATTAATTCTCATTTTGATGAATAATTTTGGATTGGACCGCCAAAACAACGGTCGTGAACCGTACAAAATCCAATTTTGGTGAAGAGGATGGACATTTCTTGACCGGATTATTAGATATATTCATCCATCCACTTCACCCATAAATGTGACATGAAAATGGAATGGGAATGGAATGAAGGCCATCCATGAATGGATTTATTTATACGGAAATATTAGAGGGGAAAGAAAGAAAACGGATTTTGACGTGAAAAGTCCGCCGACGGACATTTTGCATATTTGCATCCACTATATTCCCTTCTTTTCTTGACTTTGTCCTTTTTTGTTTTTCCTTTTGGCCAATCCATTACTCTCGCCATATCCCCTTTTTCAGCCCATTTGTCCCTCCTCTTCCCGCACATATCGATTTCGTTCCAGCCCTCCATTTGGCCATACAATCTTTGGAGGCGAAGGCAAATCTGCTTTTAGGATGGGCAAAATGGATGGACTCATCCGTAAACCCAATTCGGAATTCATTTGCGAAAATTGGCAAAGGAAATTGAAGGGAAAACAAAGAGGAAAGGGGCAGTGTCCATCGCACTTTGCAAATGTTTGGCCCAAATGGATCCGTTCTAGTGGCCGAAAGGATAAAATGTGAGGAGAAGGGGATGAGATGGATATTGGTAGCCAATAAATTGGCAGCTTCTGGTCCGAAACTGATGAGGATGGCACCAACGGGGATGAATGAATGGCCGAATGGGGGAATGGAGGGGTGGAGGGGGGCATTACTGCCAGTTTCCATTGAGAAGTCCGGCAGTGGAGTCGGTCACTCCCAAAGGAGACTCAAAAGAAGAAGGATAGAGAAGGGCCGTCCCCATTTTGGCTGAATTTGAATTTAATTGGACCGGAATGGAAAGGAAGTAGAAAAGTCGTCTCTAAATCATTTTTGAAGGACATAAAATGGACGAAAATGTGTAAAAAATGGAATGATAATAAAATGGTCAAAACAGCTGCGCAAAATTATTTGCATAAAAAAGGACCAAAAAATGGGATACAAATTGAATATTACTATTACGCGCTCGCTCAATCAGAATATTGTAATAATTCTCTGTGTGGCAGTATATTTTACGGGCCAAATTTATTTTTGATCGTGACAAATTAAATTCACGCAATAAAATTGCAATAAAAATGGCATTTTAGAGGGATGATGAAATAAAGGGGTGGGTGGGGAAATGATCGACACTGACTGAAAACAACATGCGCGAATGAAAGGGAGGAATGGGGAATGGGGGGGGGGGGGATGGATGCGCGAACAACGATTATGTGGAGAAGAGCAATGAATGGAGGGAGGCTGACAGGAGGCAGGCACGGGCAGCCTATTTTGGGGATTGTTGAGTAGAGGAGGGGAAGGGGATTTTGAATGGGGGAATGGGCCTTTTGGGGAGATGGCGGGTGGACGGAATATTCTCCCAATTGAGTCGATCCACCCAATCCCCTCCCTCCCATATATTCCCTTATTTGGGAGGATGAATGCCGCAGGAATGGATGATTCAGTCTCTGTGGGCCTAAATCGCAGCTGATTACACTAATTGGGCGAAAGGGGATGGTTGTGGTCCATTTTTATTCATTCCCTCCTTCATTTCCCTCGTCAATTCATTCCCCCTCTCGATATTCTCGACCAATGCAAACATTTGGCCAATTGAGGAGGGAGGAAAGGGAGAGGGAAAGAATGGATGGATTGCCTACTATTGAATGATGATAATGTGATCGAGGGAGGGGGGAGGGGGGGCTGGCAGCAATGGAAAAGAATGGAATGGACTCACTCAATTTGAGGACATGCAAAAATGATGGACATGAATTGAGTGAAAGCCACAAAAACGACTTTATTTCCCTTTTAATTCGCCGAAAAATAATTATTGTTGAAGGAAATTTTGAAAGAAGAAATGGGCAAAATTTAGTAAATAATGAATATGAAAATGAATGGAAGAGGATTGGACCAGCTGGCACGCGCACGGACGGCTCAATCAATTCAGCCAAGAATCGAATAATGTGGGCGCGCGGATGGAGATATTTTTCCATTTTTAAATATAGCCAAATTAGTCAAAGAGAAGAAGAAAATGAATTCTCTGCTTTGAGGGAAGCCCATCTAAAAAATAGATGGCTAATTGCGCAGAAAGGAAATTGCGCAAATGGAGAAGAAAAATTAGAGGGGAAATTTACTTTTTTAAAAGGCCAAGAATAGGCCAAAAATATTGGGGATGGACCAAAGTGGGTGAAAAGCATGCTTGACTGAAAGGTGTGGAGGATTTTGGCAGAATTTAACTTAAAAGAAGGAAATTTGATCTCTCAAAAGTGGACAAAAGGTATAATAATGGATCTGCCCACTCAGCAGAAGCAGAAAGTGCAGTAAATAAAGCATAAAGAGGAGTACCTTCTCCCACCATTTTCTTTCTAAAATCAACCACACTTCACTACTCGTTTCCCCCAATTTGCGCATTAAAGGTCGTCAATTTCGTACTTTTCTATTATTTCCCAATGCAAAATGTTGCGTTGTAAAAAGTAGAATTGTTTTGAATTTTTATGAAAAAAAAGAGATCCAGAAATTTTCGGGAAGGATTGTAATTGTTAATTCCGGAAAGATTCAATTATATACTATTTTCAGATAGTTTAAAGAATAATTTTCCAAAAATTTTAATTCATGATTTTTGTGTCCAACGGACTGAAAACGTTGGAAGAAGTACACAAAAAATAATATAAGAAAAAAGACCCCTAATTTAGCTAATTAGGATTGACTCAAAATTACCCTTAAAATTGAGTATAGAAAAATAAAATTTTAGATTTAGCTTTCCGCAAAGAACTTTACTTATTCCAAAAATATATGAAAATACAATTCAAGTGAATAATGTGTTATTCCGTGTTATTCCGTAAATGGCTTTGTGAACAATGTAAATAATGAATAATTGTTAAATGGCTTTTGCTTATTCCCAAAGGGAAATTGGTTTGATTGGCTTCAGCTGAATAAAAGAAATGGCTCCCAAAAGGGAAAATGAATTGAGCTCCCAGAAAAATGAGAACTGAGGATTTTGGGGGCAATCAGCTGGCTTTTATAGGGCTGGGGCCAAGGGGCGGAAGGCGGGCTTTTGGCCACGTGATTATTGATTGGCCCCGAAAGTGGAAATTGGGTGAAAGGGAAAATAGTGTGGGAAAAAATGTCTGTGAGGAAAAAATGTTTGTCTGCATGGAAAATAAAATGTCTTTTGATTAATTTAATTTTTCCTCTCGTCGGAGACATTCCCCCGCCGAAAAAATATTGCCAATAGGCAAAGTTTGGTGTGGTTAATTTGAATATTTGGTATGGATGCCAAAAGGCAATTGTGGTATAAATGTTTGGAGAATTTTGTGACCATAGGCCGATGTGGTGAAAAAATATTGGATCAAATGAATTAAAGCTTTAAAAATATAGGAGGAATGTATTGATTAAAAATATTTAGGAATGAATTTTAAAGCTAGGCTTCCCTTTTTCCCTCTACTTGTATGGATTGTAACGGGGATTTGGCTTGGAGAGGAGGGAAGGGATTTTGTATTGCTGATGGCTGGGTCCGGGGGCATTTTGCAAATGAATTGGTCCAGTTGGATGCTGGACTTCTTTTCCCCCCTTCATCTTTCGCATCAAAAAACGGAGCTCGGCCAAGGCCTCCTTTGCCTTTTGACCCATTTGATACACCAGCTCTTTCTGGTGATCGAATTGTTCCATTGCCGTTCCAAGCACTTCAACGGCCGAATAGAAGCAATTAACTTGTTCTTGGGACAAATGGGGGTTCAAATTTGCTGGCTTCCCCTCATTGGCTGGTGGTTTGTTCTGGGTTGGCACATTTGCCGATGGTTTTGTGCCGTAGATCTTAGTGTGAGCGGGGATAATTGGGGGAGGCACAATGGCCGGAGGCAAAATGGGGGCTTTTTTTGCACCGGTTGGAGGTTTTTTCAATACCGGGTAATTGCGAACAGTTGGGTCCTCATTTGGCCCAATAGACGACTCCGTTGACACCTTTTGCTCCCACATCTTTTTCTCGTGGGCTAATTTCTCGGCCTTGAAAGCCAATTCGTCTAACTTTAATTTCTTTTCCGCTTCCTTCACTGGATCGGGTGATGAAGAACGGGAACGAGAACGAGAGCGAGAGGCAGATGATCCAGATCCAGAACGAGAAGAGCTTTTGGGTCCAAGCAAGGATACAGCATCATCATCCTGCTTTTGATCCTGTTGGGGATTGGAATTATGATAATCACGGTCTTGTGCTGGAGGGATTGGATCGGCCTTTGGCCCAATTTTTGGAGGGTTTGGCTCGACTTTGGGGATTTCTTTCTCCTCCATAATATTATCCACCATCTTAGCGATTTTCTTTCCCCCCATAATTTCATCCATAACCCCTTCTCCCATAATTTCATCCATGATTTTTGCTGTTCCATCTGATGAAATACTGAGTGGTTTACTGGGGGTTTTGCTGAGGGGTTTGCTAATGACTTTAGCTAATTCAGGGCCCGCTTTGGTAACTTGATGGGTAAGATTGGATCGTAAAATGTTTCCCCTTGCGGGGCATCTTTTGTTGGAACTTCGGTGGCCCTTTTGATGGCATTTGCTACAAACCATGTTGGCCTTGGCCTTGGCCTGCATTTCGGCCTTCCAGGCCTCAACTTTGCTGGGATCAGATGGCTGGGCCATCGGAATAGAATTATTTGATTGGAAAAAATGGACTTGGTAAATATTTTCTGGAAAATTGGAAAATAAAATGGAGGAATAAAATTGAGGAGCAGGAATTGTGGTCGGGTTGAATGAATGATTATTTGGTTTTGTTGGGAAGTCCATTTTTGCCCAGTGACCCTGGTGATTGGGTCCGCCCCCTTGGGGGCACAAGCTCAAAGAGCATTCATCGGCCGTCGATGCGGCCGGAAAGATAAAGATCTCCGCTTCTCCTTTTGCTGGAGGGATCAACATGGCCAATGACTCGGCCATTGGAAAACAACTTTTTGTTGATGGAATGTTCAGGGGGCAACCCTTAGTAGTAGATAGGAGGGCAACCAACGTTGCCAGGAAAATGATGACCCAATTCCCAGCACAACCGCTTATGAGCGGTTTCTTACTGGTTTTGATTGTCATTGTTGCGACAGGAGGGGACTCTTCCTTTTTTTCCTCAATTTCTTTGGGATCTTCCCCAACCTCATCATTCATTATGATGGTAGGTGATTTTGGGGGAAGAATCTCCTCAACTTTCTCAATTTTCTCGAGGTTTTCTTCCTCTTTCTTCCCCATAACCTTCTTCTTCTTAAAAGTTGGCACAAATTTCCCCACTCTCGGGGTTGCGTTTGCTGGAATTAAATCCAGTAATTCCGGCGGGTATAAGTAGCAGTGGTTATGGAGGTATTTCCACGGAAATTTTCCCGTGGTTTTCTGGGTCTTCTTGGAAGTTGGGCCGGTGCCTCGGAGGCCGCCCTTAACCTTATAGCACGGCTCAGCCGGCTTATTGAGAAAGAGGCCGCCTTGGCTGAAGTAATCATCTACGGAGCAACATGGCATTATCCATTTGCTGTGTGCTCCTTTTTTGGTGAAATGACCGTCCAGGTCGATTTGTTTGGCAACCTTTAGATGGTTGGTAAAGAGCTTGATCCCAAAGGAATCAAAGATTTTGAGATCGTTCAAGATCTCTTCTTTTGCTCGGTCGCTCTTCGACCATCCATTTCCATAATACATTTGTGCGTACTCTAGGAGAGTCACAATTGTCTTCGGCATTTTCCTTTCAAATTCTTCCTTCACGGTTTCTGATTCATCCTCGGACGAATCCGATGAGTCTGATGAATCGATCTCAAGCTTTTTACTGCTTGAAAGCTTATCTTTTGCCTTTGGATCCTTCGGTGCGAAAAAATGGCGTTTTCCGAATCCACCGAAAGCTGGCATAGCTTCTTCGGCTTTTTGATGGTCTTTCGGTCCGAATTCACAAAATCCGTAATTCTTCGGTGTGGGTTTGGGAATTGAAATTCGTTTGCTGATTCCACCGAATCCTCCAACGGTTACGATTTTGTTTTGGCTGGGGTATAATCCTTTAAGGATTAGACGTGGGGAATTTGCGACCTTTTTCCAATCAAGACTGGGCAATTGCTGCCAAATGCCGTTATCAACCAAACGGCCAGATTCTCGGATATCACCGACCTTCCATTCAATGTCCAGATCGGATCCTCCAGTGAATCTCTTCTTTTCTGGGAATCCATTATTCCCAAAGCTTAATGGGGTGTCTGATCGGTTATTGGGTGTTCCCCACATTTCTTCTGCTTTAATAAAATCTGATTTTTTCAAATCTTTTTCTTGCTTCAGCTTTTGCTTCTCCTCAATGAGAAATGAGGCTGAATGAGGATTTTGCCCGGCTTTTATAGTCAAAAAAGGGGCGTGGTTTCTGGCTTCCTGCCAAATTTGAAGGAATCCGCAGGACCAGTGGGCGGAGTTTATGGCTCCATGCCAATTTTGGCGCCGAATGACGCATTCAAATTTTTGATGGGATATGACGTCATTTCGTCCGCAGGACCCTCCCCCGGCAAAAAATGCGAGAATTACGATAGTTGCAGGAAAAATTAGTCTTACTGTAGTTCTCCATCCGTAAAAAATAGGAGCCAGTAAAAAGAAAAGATAGATAAGGAATATACAAAGCAGAATGGTTAAAATAAATGGAATCCAATGATAAAATCTTGATAGAAAGTTCCATGCAAGGAAGAAAAGCCAGTAAACTGACCAACCTTCTTCTTCGATTTGCACTTTTTCTGCAACTTTCTCTTTATAATCAGTGGGGTTTTTGATTGGAATATAGATCAGATTTCCAGTTAATTTGAATTCTGTCTTTCCATCGGGACAATCAACTTCACAATTAGTATCGATTTCACCATAAGAGAAGTTAATTTGTTCTTGTCCTTCGGTTAAATTCCTGTTGCAAGCGACAGCAAAGAAGATTCCATTTTTGCAAGAAACTTTTGCTAGGGCATTGCCCCAATTTGTTTGGCATGAATACTGGAAGATTGCTCCAGATAAACATTTGTAGCAACCATTAAGGCTTTTGGGATTTATCCAGCATTTCGTTTTTTCGATTTTAGTCCAAAGTTCATAATTCTCGAATTTTAAGTTTAGCTGGATTGGGCTATAATGATGTTCAGCCCAAACTTTTGGACCTTCATTCTTGAAGGTAAATTGAGCAATAGAAAGTGGTAAGCGTGCATCATCTTTCTCGATCATTTCTTCAATGTTTTGATCGCGACATGAACAATCGACTGCTCCTTGGTCATGGTTAGGATAACAATCAGTACATGCTGACTCTGATAAGATACAATCGAATTTTTCGGTTTTCTCTTTATCGGAGCATTTTAAATCAACGAATGAATCGAAAATCGCCATTGAATGGCCATTTGTAATAAATTTGGAATGAAGGATGGGAGCTGGTGGTGAAGAAACTGCTATTGCAGTAAGGCTTATGTTACCCCATTTTTGGGTAATTCCAGGATGGAGGGAAAATTCTTGCCAATTTGCCTCTTGAGGATTTTGGCTGTTAATCCCAACATATGCTTTGATGTGGATTCGATAATCCCACACCAAACAATGAAAAACTTCGTAAATGTCCTTGCTTGTGGCTCTCGCATAATAGCGAAAAAATAGGCAACTTGGTTTCGGTAATCCACAACCTGCCAACCAAAATCCAGAGGAAGGTACGCAATAGCTTACTCCTGGATATGAATTAGCTTTCTCTAATTCTTCTATCTTTGTGTTTGGTCTGACTTTATCACAAAAGTCATCAATACAAGAGCCTTTTGATGGACATCTTTTAGAAGCTAGCGGTTGCTCGATCACATAGGATCTCAACCATGCATCTGTTTTTTGGACACATTCAAAGGAAAGTCTTTCAAGTTTGAAGTAAAGCGTTCCCAAAGACAGATTTTTCTCATCCATGATGAGTAAAGTATTTAGCTGCCCAATGGGTAATAGAGTCATTGTTGTACTTTGAG
The DNA here is from genome assembly GCA_030063045.1 of Pratylenchus scribneri. Classification (NCBI taxonomy): domain Eukaryota; kingdom Metazoa; phylum Nematoda; class Chromadorea; order Rhabditida; family Pratylenchidae; genus Pratylenchus; species Pratylenchus scribneri. Next base: position 3,196,454 of record JAQSEB010000114.1, on the reverse strand, counting down.
AGACAGTGCAATTCAGAGTTTGTCCTGAATCCACGCAATTTTTGGAATTTGTTATCATCGAAGTCATTTGGTTTGTTGGTTTTACGAAAAAAAGCAAAACGTAACACAAAAATACAGGGGCAAAGCGATGTTTGGAGTAAACCTTACGGACTTTTCGTTTGGCTTTGCTCCATCCGAAACGGATATGATTCTTGATTTTGGTTCCTTTCACTTCTTTTCCAAGTATCCAAGTAAATGGGAAGAGAAAGAGAGATGTGATCAGTTTCATGGCTTGGAAACAGCACATGAATTGCTTCAAAATAAAGTAAATAATCAAGAATATAATTATGGCTATAGACATAAAAAATCCATAGATAATTGGGGCTAATTCTGGATTGCAACTTGGATTGACAAAAAAATCCAAGCAAAACCAGCAATCAATCAACAGACAATAATTGACGGCTGAACAATGGATTGTCTCTTTAAAACTTCTTTCTGCGTTGACCCAAAAGGTTCCCACGCATGAATGGTTTTGGATTAACATTTCTTGGGATAATTCAAAGTCGAATTTATGTATATCCTTTGACTTAACCCAACATTCTCCATCACAACAAATTTCAATTTTGTGAATATCGGGTGGAGTATACACTTGTAATCCATACAAGGTACAAAACATCGCACATTCAGTGCATTTCGGGACTGGATATGCTTGGATTGGGACTGGATAAGCTTGGATACTTTCAAAACACGAACAAAGTAATGTTAAAAGGAGAGTTAGAAAAGCGTTGACTTTAATACCCAATTCACGGGCTTGTCTTCTAGTCAACATTTGAGGAATGTCTTTTATCGTTTGTTTATCGTCATCAGCTTCAACTGATTGAGTGATTTCAGTTTCAGGTTCAGTTTCTTCAACTATTTGATCGTTCTTTTCCTCAAGAATGACTTCTATAGGTTCATTTTCTTTGATACCTTGATTGTCCTCTATCTCAGGACTGGCTTCTAAAGGACAAAGTTTAGAAATAGGTCGAGTTAAAATTCTTTTATTTGGCGTAAGAATTTTAACACTTCGAATGTTCGGAAACTCTCCGTTGAGTTCCACAATTTTTCCGATTGGCCATAAATTTCTTGGCCTTAAGTCTTCCTCGATTAATACAATGTCACCCACTTGGGGTAGAGAATGGGTTTGTAATTTGGGTCCTTTATGTTTCCATTTTGACTTCTCTCTCAACAGGAGAAGATAGTCTTTGTTCCATTGGGACCAGAAACTCTCAAGAACTTCTTGAGTCCCTTTCCAGAGAACAACCAACTTTTCATGTGGCTGTAATTTGTCTTTACCTTCCAAATCCTCACAGGAATATTGATCCAAGTGAAGAATAGCTTTTGGATGGATAAAATCAATTGGTCTGAGTGGTAATGGAGCATCAGCTGCGTCTGATACATAGCTTAATGGTCTGGAATTCAAAGCTGCTTCAACTTCAGCTATGAACGTACAAAGTTGGTCATAAGCCAAGATTCTTCTTCCCAGAGTTCTCTTGAAGTGGCTTTTGGTTAGACCAACTAAACGCTCATAAAATCCACCCATCCATGGGCTTAATTGAGCGATTAGCTTCCACTCAATTCCTTTGAACGCCATAAAGGCTTCCAAATCGGCTTCTGTTACTAGCTCTAATGCTTTCTTAGCTAGAACAAAGTTTGTGGCATTATCACTTATGATTTTGTCTGGTTTTCCTCTTCGGCTAATGAATCGCCGAAAAACGTTGATGAAACTGACCGCTGTCAGATCAAGAGTTGGCTCTAGATAAACAGCTCTGGTATTGAGGCATGTGATCAAAACGATCCATACCTTAGTTTTCTCTCCAGCGATTTTGGTAATCGTGGGACCGAGATAGTCCACCCCAATCGTATTGAAAGGGGCAATTTGCACAACTCTTTCTTTAGGATGAGGTGGCATTTGGGGTAAGCATATTTGTATTCCCTCATCCGTTTGCAAGGCAAGCATTTCCAAATGATGCCTTTAACAGTCTTTCTAGCTTGAGGGCACCAATACTGAAGTAAAAACTCAGTAAGGGTAGATTCGACGCCGCCGTGGCAAAGTTTGATATGAATAGATTGAATGATGAGTTTGGTTAAAGGAGAATTTTTCCATAGAATAATGGGATTGGCCATATCAAAATTTTCACAATTGATAATTCGGGTTTTCAAACGGACGACTCCATTTAGATCCAAATAGCAGTTAAGCTTTTCGAAGTTCTCAGAATATTGCTTCTGATCAAGCTTATATAGGAGTGTTTTGGCCAATGAATAGTCTTTTGCTGTGAATTCTCCTTCTGGAGAAATCTTGGAAAATATGAGGTCATTCTCCTCATTGTTGGGACATTTCTTATGTATGTATCTCAATACATAAAGAGTAACACGAATGGCTTTATTCCAGGAATTGAATCGTTCCAACTTGATCAACGATTCAGTTGGCAGAATGGCTTGAACAACGAATGAATTCGTTTCATTGGATAATACATCTTTTGTTTCAATTGTGAAACTGAGTTCATCGGGCCATTCATCGGTGGTCAACCAATTTGGTCCTTTCCACCATAAATTACTTTGGGATAATTCTTTCGGGATCATGCCTCTGGTGGCAAGATCAGCTGGATTTTCATCCGTTCTTACAAAGTGGAAGTTGCACTGTTCGTTCTTTCTTATCTCGATAAGTCTTCGCTGAACAAATTGCGGCTGTTGATCGCTTGATTTTACCCATGAAAGGGCGATTTGCGAATCACTCCACAAATGTTCTTCCATTATTGGCTTCTTTATCTCAGTTTTGACAAAGTTCATAGCTCTTATGCCAATTAGAATGGCTAAGAGCTCCATTCGAGGGATGGTCAATGTATGACCTGCTTTCTTTGGTCTTAATCTGTTCTTAGAGAACAAGAGTTCAGCTTTAACTCCGTCTTCTGTTTCCACTCTTAGATAGACGGCTGTGGCATATGCTTGCTGTGAAGCATCCACAAATGTGTGCAATTGAAGGTTCTTCCAATTTTTTCCCAAAAATCCATCTATGAAGCTCGATGGTTTGGTCTTTCCAGCTTTTTTGAATATCTTTCCAATGGTTTTCTTCGCAAATGGGCAAAATGCTGTCCCATTCGTGATTGTCATCCCAAAGTCTTTGGAAAAATAGTTTGACAATTAGGACTGATGGACCAAAAAGTCCATGTGGATCATATAAGGTAGCCATTGTGCTTAGCACAAGTCTTCGAGTGATCGGTAAAGCTGGATCACTCATTGGAAAGGTAAACGTGAATGAGTCTTTCTCAATGTCCCAGAGAAAACCTAATATTTTGGACGCAGTTTTCTCCAATTTGTCTTCTGCAGGAAGGCTTTCCATGACTTCCTTAGAATTGCTAATGAATTCTCGTAAATTCATTTGAGCCTTTTGGAAAATTGTTTTGACTTCTTGGCATTTTGTTATGGCTTCTTCAGTGGTTTCGTTTTCCATTAGGATGTTGTCCATATAAGTGTTATCGATAAGTTCATCCTTTCCATACTTCTTCAAATGGTGATGAAGAACAGCAGCTAGGATAAAAGGGCTACTTATCACTCCAAATGCTACTCGACAAAATCGGTAGATTAGAAGATTTTCTTTAGTCAAAGGCTTCTTGGGATCTTTTACCCAGAGACATTTCACCACTTCTCTTTCCTGTGGTTCAAGTTCGATCATAAGGAAAGCTTTTTCAATATCTGCCAAAACGGCAATTTTTGGACAACGGAAACGAATTAAAAGACCTGCCAAATCTGGCAGAAGGACAGGTCCACGTAAAAGGCAGTCATTCAGACTTGGGAAACCTTTCACGTGAGCGCTTGCGTCATAAACGACGCGAAGTTTTGGCCATTTGGTTACGACGGGATGATGCGGAAGAAAGTGTTCCAGATAATGGCTTTTCACTAAACCTTTATCTGGTCCTTTTGGCGGATCAAAATTTCCATCCGCCACTTCAATGATCCCTCGATTTAATTGATCATCGAAGTTTTCAATGTATTTGTCCATTAATTCTGGACTTGCTTGGAGTCGGGTCAAAACAGAAGACAACCGACTATAGGCCATTCGAAAATTGCTCGGAAGGTCCATCCTTGGTTCCTTCCATGGCCATCGGACAGAATAGCGTCCGTTTGGTAATTGCTTGACCGATTGGTCAAATTGTCGCACCGCATCTTCGTCATCGTTGACTGCTGGATCATCCTTGATCCCCACAGCCTCAAGACTCCAGAAATCTTCAATTGCATTTGCCTTCGGCATTTGCTCTTGGTTTTCCGGGGTAATAGAAAGCATAGAAATAGCTTGGTTAGGATTTTCGCCGTTAAGATCGGCTTCTCCATTCAATAATGGACCAAATTCCGTTTGGATAACGAAAAGATTCGGAATAACTTCTGTACTGCTGATGAAATATTTCCAGTATTGTCGAGCTCCAATCATAATTTCTGGAATTTCATTGGTAAATTCCACAGCAGCTTTCACTTCTTCAAGTCCGGTTATAGCTTGGTCATATTTCCATTCCGACCTGCGGAATCGACCAGAAATGTATTCCAGGCGGTTTAGGTAAAAGTCTTCCCATTTCCCATTTGCCTTTCTGATTTGCACGGCATAAATAGGAGAATGGCATTTGATTGGGTCACGTAGTGGACCACCAATCCCAGAGATTTCTAAGTTTTCAGCTTTTCCCACTTTGGGGGGATAAAGTCTTTTGATCAGTGAATCTGCAATGCAGCTCTTCTCTGAACAAGGATCAAAGATAACCACCACTGGAATTTTGATTCTTCGGTCACTAGGCGAGGTAACCAGAAGACGGCGAGTCATTAAGAAAGCTTCAGGCTTGCTTTCTTTGGGCTCTTTAGTATAGTTAGAAGTAGCTGTGTAGGCTTGGACTTGTTGAGTTTCGATCCCCTGATCGATAGGTTTAGTAGCCTCATTCTCTTCAGAATGAACTAGGTGGCTTTGAGTTTTGATAATTGGACCATTTGGTTGGCTCGGTCCGTTAGATTTAGTTTGATTGCCCTTGCCTTGGTGATTGCCTTGGAATGGTTTAGTAGGGAACTGGCGTCCCTTATTTGAGAACTGGCTGTCTCTGTTTTGGCTTTGAGGACCATTTCCTCGGTTTTGGAATTGAGGACCATTTCCTCGGTTTTGGAATTGGGGCCTGTCCCCTTGCTTGGGGTCCTCTTTTTGTCTATAGCAGACAAGAAAATGATGCTTACCACCACAATTGGAGCATCGTTTATTAGATAGGCAATCAAGGGCTTTATGTCCATTGAATAGACAATTAATACAGCGATCCTGTTCCTTTAGGCGATCGCTTTTAGCTTTAGGAGTTGGGTATTTAGGACACTTGCTCGGAATGTGGCTATCCGAATCGCAAAGTGAACAACCATTTCTTTTGGTCTTATTCTGCTGCACGAGGAATGAACGATTTACCTCGTAGGAATTCTTTTGCTGAATAGGTTTTGAACTTTTGAAATTGTTAGGCTTCTGGTTAACTTTAGGTTCTTCGCCTCGAAGAGTTTTTGTGCACCGTTGCACCTCTTCTTTAATGGAAATAATGTTATCAAGTTCTTCTCGTATATCACGAGTGGTCCAGATTCTTCCAGAACCCTTTTCCTTTTCAACCATCTTCTGCATGATTGAATATGGTAGCTTCATCTTTAGATGTGTGGTCACAAACTCATTCTCGGCTAATTGAGCTGAATTTCCCAATTGGCGGAAAATCTTGTCCAATTCTTCTCCGAATTTACGAAGAGAATCTAGGGAATCTTTGGGCTCTGGCAAATTAATCAGATCAGCTTGCAGCTGTTCTTTGAGCACTTGATTATGCGCATAGCGCTTCTTCAAACGTTCCAATAGAATTGGATAGTTATCGTTCGTAGGTATGAATCCATCCGCCATACGAGCGGCGGGACCTTTCAGATAGCCCATAAGATAAATCATCTTTTGGATTGGTGCGATTGGTTGGGAATCCACACTGGATTCGAACATTTGCCAAAACAGTGGCCATTGCTTGATATCCCCATCGAAATGAGGCATCTCCAACTTTGGAAGCTTAATGTTTGCTTTCATGGGTGCCGTTGGTGGTTGGAAGTTAGTATTCGTCCGGGGAAATCGAGGGGTCTCGAATATTTGTGGAATGGACTGGACAGAATGGAAGCTTTGGTGGCTTGGGAAATTAGTAGGTCTTGGAGTTCTACCCATAGTAGGGTTAGTACGGCGCGAATTATTCAAAAGACGATTATTCGCCCTGGGAAACCGCTCAACAGAAGGAGCGGGACTGATCAGATTATCGAGAGGACCATTTAATTGGCTTTGATCCTCATCAATTTGGGTGCTGTTTTCCCACAACTCCATGTGGGCATCCATATCATCAACTAATTCCCTGCCATTTGCTACTATCTCCATAAAATGTTGCCAATCTGCTCCAACCTCTTCCCCATCTGGGGGAGGTGGAAATCTGTTAAAGAGGTCTTCTTCTGCCCTTAAGGCATCTCCTTCCAATCCATTCATAAATTGGATCCAACCGTTATGCAATTCTTGCATTCGGTTAATCTTCTTCACAAGATTATTCCTTTCGGTTTGTATTTGTTCTGCCCTCTCTTCGATTTCATCTTCATCGGGGATACCAGTGATCATGTCTCTGGCCATTTGGATATGTCTTTTGAGGTGAAAAAGAGCTGGGCCAATTTGGCTCCGAATACCAGCAGAAGTAGGCATTGTACTTTAGCTCTTAATCAAAAGATTTTTAGGAAAAGGTAAGGCTTTAGCTTTGGAAAAGTATTGCGGAAAGATAGGGGTAGGTCTTGGTTTTTGATTCGGCCCTTCGAATCAAAAAAGGATAAGATTTGGTTTTAGCTTTGGCTCCCGGTCAAATACGTGGATTTGATTCCCGGGTCGTGGCACCAATTTTTTGTGTCCAACGGACTGAAAACGTTGGAAGAAGTACACAAAAAATAATATAAGAAAAAAGACCCCTAATTTAGCTAATTAGGATTGACTCAAAATTACCCTTAAAATTGAGTATAGAAAAATAAAATTTTAGATTTAGCTTTCCGCAAAGAACTTTACTTATTCCAAAAATATATGAAAATACAATTCAAGTGAATAATGTGTTATTCCGTGTTATTCCGTAAATGGCTTTGTGAACAATGTAAATAATGAATAATTGTTAAATGGCTTTTGCTTATTCCCAAAGGGAAATTGGTTTGATTGGCTTCAGCTGAATAAAAGAAATGGCTCCCAAAAGGGAAAATGAATTGAGCTCCCAGAAAAATGAGAACTGAGGATTTTGGGGGCAATCAGCTGGCTTTTATAGGGCTGGGGCCAAGGGGCGGAAGGCGGGCTTTTGGCCACGTGATTATTGATTGGCCCCGAAAGTGGAAATTGGGTGAAAGGGAAAATAGTGTGGGAAAAAATGTCTGTGAGGAAAAAATGTTTGTCTGCATGGAAAATAAAATGTCTTTTGATTAATTTAATTTTTCCTCTCGTCGGAGACAATTTTTGAATTTAATAAAATTCTTACATTTTTTAAGAATTAGGAAACAAGCACATATGAAAATGAATAGAAGGAAAGGATTCCCTCTGGGCGGGCCAATCTATTAAATTCATAGATATGGGATACCGTAATTGGAGGGAAAATGATTCCTCTTTGATTGGAAATGTTGGAGTAAATAAATTTGCCTGAGGCAAATTATGATGGATGGAAAGGAAAAGAAAAGAGGGGGAATGGATATGGTATAGGCAGTTTTGATTTTAATTAAACAAAACAATCTTCTACTATTTATTATGCCTTTCGCAATCCGGAAGGATTGTAATGAAAAAATTTCCAAAAAATTTAGTTCAGAAATGATTGCTTAATTTTGATATTTAATTAGTAAATTTTTTTACAAAAGACAAAAGTATAGTCAATTTCGTCCTTTTCGATAAAAAATGAGGGGAAATTTGCTTCAATTTTGTTGATTATGATTTTCGCATTGAATTGAAAAAATTGGCAGTCAATTTGAGGAAATAAATTTGCATCAATTTTTATATATTTGCAAATTATAATTTATACTGACGAATGGAAATTAAAATTATTGAAATAAATTGGCCAAAAAAAGAAGAAAATAAAATGTAGGAAGCCATTATTTGTTAGCAACCGAATGGAATTCACAGCCAAAATAAAATGAGGAGAAAAGGAAAATGGAGTGTGCCGGAGGGAGGGTTGATTAATTTGCGCTCATTTTCCTTTCATTTATTAGCCAAAACAATCCAAAGAGGTGCCAATGTATTTTTTTTTTGGCAATGGTTGTTCTGGGCCAAATTGCCATGGAAACCAGCACACTGATGTGATGAGAAAAGAGCAAATGCGACAAAAAAAAAGAATGAAAAAGGAAGGAAATGAAAGGGGGGAGGGGATCAAAATCGAAGATTTTGTCGACGATTTCCGTTTTCTCCTTTCCTATTTTTCAGACAAAAAATGGGAAGAAAGGAGGGCAAAATGTTAGTGGGACACAAACGAATGAAGAAGTTTGAAGGCTAATTGAGCGGAATAATGTGGGGGGGGGGGGATGGAAGGGGGTAATGGTTTTTGTTGGGTTTCAATTCGAATTTGGTTTGGTTTATTTTTACTTTCAGCCAATTGTTCGTTTCCTTACTCCATATTTTCCCATCATTCCCATTCATTCATTGGTACAGAAGAATGCCGGCCCCAACTCCACAGCCAACCCCTTTTGGGCCGAACTCTTTTGCATAGCAACCTGCGAGGGAAAAATAACTGTGTGAAGAGGGGAAGGGGGAGGGGGAAACTGACTATTGCAATAAATTTCCCCAATTCGGTCCGAAAATTTGCCCGGCTCAAGGGAACGACCGCAGCGTAAACATCGAAAGCAGCTTTTGTGCCAGACCTGTGCCCGGGGAGTGGGGATTAATCGGATTATTTGGATTACTAATTTGTTTAACCTCGCTGGCGGCAACCACCTTTTCGGCCTCATAAACACGGCCAGAACATCTTTTGCAATTTGAAGGACGAAATGGGAGAATGGCCGAACCAAGGCAATGATTTTGGCCATTTGGAGAATATTTTGGTGATTGGATTCGCCAAGTTGGGCTCAAAATTGATTTTAGGGGGGCAACAGAATTATTAACCAATGATGGACTCTTAAAGAGGGGGGGGTGAATGAATTCAATTTGGCCAAAACTGTTGGTGGTTGACTTTGGCTTTCTTCCAATTCATCCGCCTCCTCCGGGATTGGACTGGCCCCAAATGGGCAACAATCATTTTTGATTATTTTATTCGTTGATCGATCCATTCGAATTAGAATTGTTGGAATTGAGGTGGAATGGCCATTCAATTCCTCAATTTTTAGTTCAATTTCCTCATTTTCCCCCTCTTCATCCTCATTCAATTGCAATGTCCTCAATTGGTGTTCATATGAGCGACAACGAATTATTGGGCCTTGGCCCCCATTTTGGCATTCTTCTTCAATTTCCTTCTCAGCACCAATTCCACCATTTCCATTTATGGCCAATTTCCCATTTGAGTTTTGGCCATTTTTGGGTTGAAGAATGGAAAGAAAACAATTTGGGCAGAAAATCTGCAAAATTATTTGGGGAATGTGTGAGAACTTTTGTTGGTAAAATGACTTGATTTTGGTGGACTCCATATTCGGCCAAGGAAAGTATTCGGCCACATTGGCGTTTGCCTATGAAAAAGGGAGAAAATGAAGGGGATTGGGACGAAACTACGAACTGCAGGCAAAGCAATTTCGATGGAAAAGACGTTGAGTTGCAGTTGGGATTGCCTCTTGAATGGAGCTAATTGGCTCGGAACAACGGTCGCAAAGGGGCAAATGAGTTGGGGAAGTCATTTAATGGGAGGAATTGCGGACGAAAAGATTGTTGAAAGGATGGTTTTAATGGGGAAAATGTGGTGGCGGATGATTGGGAATTTTGTGGGAGGATGGCTTATGGAATGGAGGAATGACCCAAATAGAAGGAAAGGTATTCAAATTGTTTGTGCGCCACAACCAATCGGCAGCAGAGGGATAAGCCCGGATGGGGGATCAAGGTTATGTTGTGGAAAAGGTTTAAGGGGAAAAAGGAAATTGAGGATTTTGGTGATTTTAAACGTTTGGCTGATTTTGGACAATTGGAATTACACATAATAAGATTAAAAATATAAAAAAATTTTATTCAAAGGGAATGGATTACAAAAGGCATAAAAATGGTCTCAAAATGATGATTCATTTGCCAGATGGGGCCGAATTTGAGTAGCCAATGAGGCCGAGTATTGGATGCATCACTGGATAACGTTGGCCTTGCATTGCAGCCAAAACTGTTCCCATTGCTGGGGCCATTTTTGGTTGGGCATGATGCATAGTTGGGAGGGCATTATTCTAAAATTAGAATGCCTAAATTGAAGGTGAATATTTGTGTACTACACGCCGAAATGGGGAATGCGGATTTTGGTATTGTTGTTGTTGGCCTTGATTGGCAGAGGCAAATGAATTGGATTGTGCCGATGATTGTTGCCCAAGGGGAATTGGACCATTGGCTGGGGCCGAAAGCGAGGGGGCAGCAAATGCGACTGCCGATTGACTTTCTGAATGGGAAAAGCGGATTAAATGAATTTGAATTGAACAAAATGACCTGAACCAGTGCCAGAACCTTGTTGAAATCCGCCATTCCCAGAAAATGTGGCCGGCGCCGGAGTTGAGCCAAAAAGATGGCCAAAAGTAGGAAAAGTGTGAGGAGCGAATGTGGGAAAAGTATGCGGTGGAAGTGTTGGGAATGAATGGGGCGGAAGTGTTGGGAATGTGTGCGGAGGCAAAGTGGGAAATGAATGTGGGGGAAATGTAGGGAAAGAATGAGTGGGGAATGACAATCCGCCAAGTAAAGGGTGAACAGTGCTGGTGGCAACATCAATTGGACCAATTCCGATAGATTCCCTGTCAAATTGACTTCATCAATCATTCATTTATGGGACACAAACCCTCCATTTTGAATTTGTTGTTGGAATTGTTGGCCACCATTTTGTGCTTGAAATTCTTGGCCAATATTTGTTGGACTCAAAGTGGGGAATTGGCCAGGTGCAATGAATTGTTGTTGTGGGAATTGTTGTTCCGTAGGCACCAATTGTGGTTGTTGTTGTTGAATATTTTGTTGTTGTGGAATGAATTGGCCCACTCCTTGTTGTTGTCCTCCTTGGGTTTGGTGAACAAATTGGCCATTTTGATTAGGCAATTGCTGATTTTGTTGTTGTCTCGGTGGGCCTGCTTGAATGATGGCCTCATTGTTCTTGGTCGATGATTGCACCGGATTAATTTGATCCAATGTGGGTCTATCACCTTCGCCTCCCGAAATTTCTGGCAATTCTTGTTGAATTGGGGCAGCCCTAAATGAATAAAAAAAATGAATGCCAATGTTCCTTTTTTAACTGCTGTTTCGCTTTTTGCTTTTCCGGTCTTTGTTTTTTGGCAACAGGTTGTTTTCCCCCTTTAGGAGCATCCTTGAATTTATCAGTCACTTCCTTGTTTTTTGCACTCGATAGTATTTTTGCCACTTCTGCCGGAACACTCGAATCCACTGTCAAAATAATTCATTTAATTCTTCACACATCCCCCAAAATCAAACGAACATTCAACTTCCGGTTCCGGTGGATCCGGCAAACAATTCATTCTACGAACGGTAACCTTGAAAATGAGTATTAAATGTGAGGAGGAGAATTGTATTAACTTCATATGTAATTTTATTGCCTCCGGAATTATTCTCTTGTTTGGCCACTTTTTTGACCACATTCGCAATTACATCGAAGGAAATTTGTCGGCCACCTCGAACAACTTCACCTCCGGTAATTGCCTCGCCAGGTCCAATGCTGGTTGAGCCAACTTCCTGCGAGAAACGAAGTCCCTCGAATGTGCAACATTGGAGGATTAAGCTGAACAATTCAATAAATAAATTAATTTTGTCAAAATTGTCTGACGGTTGTCTGGGATGGTCAATGTATTCGATGCCACCCACCCATTGATTTCGCCGAGGGCAAGACAATTCATTGAATTGGCCAGAACAATTCTGTGAATATGCAAATATTTGTGGACTTAAATATTCCTTACGGCAATTAATTTTGGCGCTGTTGAATGCCGAAAACGTTTCAATGCCCTATCCCCATCCCGGAAGAATCCATCAGATTGGCCTGCTCCATCTGTCAAGAATTGGCTATCCTCTTGGAATTCACCATCAGCATCCAAAGCCGAAATGACACAACTTGGTTGGGCACATCCAAGCACTTTAAATGGAAATATTCTTCACTTTTTGAAGGATTTCTTTCAAAACAGACCAGGGGTCCCATTGGGCAACACTTCAAGACTATAAGGTACACCAGATTTGCCGCAATATGAGGCCAAAGAATTGGCAAAAATGAGGAAAAAGACAAAACAAAATATTAACATTGAAACTGAAATGCGGATTTTGAGTGCACTTTTTGATGACCGAATTTAGGAAGGAAGGAGGAATCGAAAGTGGAGCAGAAGAAGCCGAAGATTGCGGAAATCGATGGGAAAAAGGAAAATAACGAGCAAATGGTGGGAAATCCAACAAATCTGCCACCGTCGCCGCAATCCGCCAATGCCCAAAAAGCCCAATGCCCATTTCTTTACATGCTTCTCGCCAATCCCCCTTCCTTTTTATTCCCCGTATTCGATCCGGTGCTCGGACAGCCAATTTTCTTTCCATTTAATGATGCCCTCCGGCGAAAATGAGGACAAATATTCACAATTTGAAATATTTCTTTTATGGAAAAATGGCACAAAATGGTAAAGAATGAAAGACAATAATAAAAATAAACCACTCGCCCATTATTTTCTATGTATTTATCCATTCTTTCATTAATCATTCATTCATTCAATCATCACCTTTCTCTTTTTTTCTTCGAGGAAATCATTGACCCGAAAAACTGGAAAGCCAAAAAATGAAGAATGAATGGACCTGTTTTGCCGAAAAGCTTTTCACAAATATTTCTTTTTAAGGTTTTAATCCGGAATGATGGCATTGAAGAATTGATTGAATTTGGGTGGAGCAGACCAAATGTTGGAGGCCAAGAAGGCCAATCTTTTCGCCGGTGCAAAAAACCTCGCATTGAGTGCCACTCAATTTAGCAATTTGCCGATGCCGACAACACTCCAAATTGTTTTGTCCTTGGGATGCGCATTCCAAAAACTAAAAAATGTTACAAATTAATTCCACTCAATTCTAGTTGGATGCGTATGCGCATCTTTCATATAATCTAATTCCGCCTGTTTGTGTTTCCGCTTAGAATAATTCCGCCTGTTTTGTGTTTTTAGATTAAGAATAATTCCGCCTGTTTTGTGTTTTTTAGATTATCCGCCTGTTTTGTGTTTTTAGATTAAGAATAATTCCGCCTGTTTTGTGTTTTTAGATTAAGAATAATTCAGCCTGCTGTTTGTGCTTTCGCTTAGAATAATTCCGCCTGTTTTGTGTTTTCTCTTAGAATAATTCCGCCTGTTTGTGTTTTAGCTTATTAGAATAATTCCGCCTGTTTGTGTTTAGCTTATTAGAATAATTTCGCCTGTTTTTGTTTTCGCTTAGAATAATTCCGCCTGTTTTGTGTTTTCGCTTAGAATAATTCCGCCTGTTTTGTGTTTTCGCTTAGAATAATTCCGCATGTTTTGTGTTTTCGCTTAGAATAATTCCGCCTGTTTTGTATTTTCGCTTAGAATAATTCCGCCTGTTTGTGTTTAGCTTATTAGAATAATTCCGCCTGTTTGTGTTTAGCTTATTAGAATAATTCCGCCTGTTTTGTGTTTTCGCTTAGAATAATTCCGCATGTTTTGTGTTTTCGCTTAGAATAATTCCGCCTGTTTTGTATTTTCGCTTAGAATAATTCCGCCTGTTTTGTATTTTCGCTTAGAATAATTCCGCCTATTTTGTGTTTTCTCTTAGAATATTTCCGCCTGTTTGCTTAGAATAATTCCGCCTGTTTTGTGTTTTCGCTTAGAATAATTCCGCATGTTTTGTGTTTTCGCTTAGAATAATTCCGCCTGTTTTGTATTTTCGCTTAGAATAATTCCGCCTGTTTTGTATTTTCGCTTAGAATAATTCCGCCTATTTTGTGTTTTCTCTTAGAATATTTCCGCCTGTTTGCTTAGAATAATTCCGCCTGTTTTGTGTTTTCGCTTAGAATAATTCCGCATGTTTTGTGTTTTCGCTTAGAATAATTCCGCCTGTTTTGTATTTTCGCTTAGAATAATTCCGCCTGTTTTGTATTTTCGCTTAGAATAATTCCGCCTGTTTTGTATTTTCGCTTAGAATAATTCCGCCTGTTTTGTATTTTCGCTTAGAATAATTCCGCCTGTTTTGTATTTTCGCTTAGAATAATTCCGCCTGTTTTGTATTTTCGCTTAGAATAATTCCGCCTATTTTGTGTTTTCTCTTAGAATATTTCCGCCTGTTTGCTTAGAATAATTCCGCCTGTTTTGTGTTTTCGCTTAGAATAATTCCGCATGTTTTGTGTTTTCGCTTAGAATAATTCCGCCTGTTTTGTATTTTCGCTTAGAATAATTCCGCCTGTTTTGTATTTTCGCTTAGAATAATTCCGCCTATTTTGTGTTTTCTCTTAGAATATTTCCGCCTGTTTGCTTAGAATAATTCCGCCTGTTTTGTGTTTTCGCTTAGAATAATTCCGCATGTTTTGTGTTTTCGCTTAGAATAATTCCGCCTGTTTTGTATTTTCGCTTAGAATAATTCCGCCTGTTTTGTATTTTCGCTTAGAATAATTCCGCCTATTTTGTGTTTTCTCTTAGAATATTTCCGCCTGTTTGCTTAGAATAATTCCGCCTGTTTTGTGTTTTCGCTTAGAATAATTCCGCATGTTTTGTGTTTTCGCTTAGAATAATTCCGCCTGTTTTGTATTTTCGCTTAGAATAATTCCGCCTGTTTTGTATTTTCGCTTAGAATAATTCCGCCTATTTTGTGTTTTCTCTTAGAATATTTCCGCCTGTTTGCTTAGAATAATTCCGTCTGTTTTGTGTTTTATTTTTTCTTGTTGTGTTGGAATATATAATGAATAAAACTTATAAAATCATATTTTTTCTTTTGAGAACTCTCAATGTCATAATAATTTAAAATTTGAGAAAGTTCGCATATTTTTGAGTAATTTATACATTTGGAGAAGATGTTCAATATAAAGGTGTTTGATCCAATTCACTCACCGGGGTAACATTCAAAATGCCGCATTGTCCTTTGTCAAATGCCATTTTCACTTCTGCCTGAGTTGTGTCATATCGACAAAGAGGAAGGCAACCGGCTGGCATTTGCCTCTTTTGGCAACATGTTTGGAGACGAACATTGGCTTGATCCAATGGAAGGCAAGGAAGGTATTGAGGTGGAATGCCACACTGAAGGGGAAGAGCCGATGATGGCGGTTGAAATGAAGTGGATGGAGGCATTGGCATTGGCATAAATGGTTTACTATTGTTTATGGATGAATAATTCCGATTGGTGATGGTCGCAATTGAATGCAGGAATTGTTTATTGAACAATTTGTCAACAAATACATCAATGTCTTCATTATTCAAATTTATTATTCAATTAATTAGTAAACAACTTACTTTCTCCAAATATTCCCCCTTCTACTGATTGATTTCTTGTCACCTTCTCTTCATTTCCTTTTCCCATCATTGGTAGTGGCAAATCCAGTCGATGTTGTTGTTGTTGGCCATTTCCCTGATCTTGGCCAGTTGGCTTTATTCGAAAACTCCATAATTGATTTGATGCAATTGGCGCAAATCCACCATTGTTGAATGTTCTTGATTTCCCTTCCTCTTCAATCAACGATCCTTCCCTCACCGTTGTCCTTTCCTGTTTCTCATTATTTGACATTTCTTCTACTAAATCTGATCCGCCATTTCCTTCCTCTTTCAAACTCAATCGAATCGGTGCCGACCATTCATTTTTGTCGGCCCTTTCCAAACTTCCTTCCAATTCGGCCAATTCCTCCATCAAATGTGGCGGTTTCAAAGCCTCACCTCCACCACCACTCATATTTCCCCTTCTTTTTGCATTTTGTCTTGCACTTGCCGTCCCATCAATGGCTCCTCCTTCCGTTTTGGTCACTTTCTCAATTTCTTCATTTCTTTCCAATTCACTTTCTGCTTTTGGCATTTCATCAATGGAACGTTCAAAATCGGGACTATTAAAATGGAGGAAAAATATTTGGAGAATTTACGGAAAACAAACGATGGAATTAAAGTGGGGAATAATTCGGGTTCAGGTGAAGAGGCCGCCTCAACTTGGGTTTGGCCAAATCCAGCATTGTTTTGGTTTTCGGGCTGTTGGATGGAGTCCAAATCCTCAATTGGGACTGGCGTCCCACTGGCCATTGGAATGTCGGGTGGAGGCAAAATAAGGCCAAAAGGAGGGGCAGCAGGTGGAAAGAATGGTTGAGGATGAGGGGATGGGGGAGGAGGAGGATTTTTTACTGTAGAAAATAATTTTTAAAAAAAGAAAGGGAAATGATTGACCTTGAGGCGAATGGCCACTCCATTCTCCTTCCGTTGTGAATCTTCGTCGGCTCATATTCTGATCGGTGGGAGGCGGTGGCAAAATTAATGAAGGCAAATTGGGCAAAGGTCCATCAATGTTGGGGTTAGGCAAATTCACCGAGGATTGGTCAATTGAACCGCCAAAAGAGGTTTGAAATTGGGAAGGTGGAAAAGAGGGAGGAGGGGCCTGGAAATTTAAAATAAATTGTTTAGGGATGAAATTAACCTGATTGGAGGAAAATGAAGGTTGACCACATGGAGAAGAGGAAGAAGATTGGTCATGGCAAAGTTGGGCACAATTTTGGCGAACCCGATTGGCACAACAAAATGCTGGATGAATTCGGCGGCAATCAAAGGGAACATGGGAAAGGATTGGGGCCGGAGGGATGGAAAGGCAAAAATGAGGAAAAAGAACAAAAAGGAGTAAAATCATCGGCAGGAGAATTGCATTTTTGGGTCTAAAAAATGAATTAAATGGGCCATTGGAAAGGATCGATGGGTTGGGTACGGGTGGGGGATTGTGGTGATTTGTACGCAATTGAATGGCCTCGATCCACATCTAAAGGAGGGAAAGCGGCGAATGGGCCGAGCCGGTTTTATGTGGGTTTAGGCAATATTAAATGGAGGGAGGGGGAAAGCGCAACGAAGAAAGATGGATTAGTAGAAGAAAAGATGAATAAAAAGGGGGGATGAATCATGAATGTCTCGGAGGAAATTGAGGAGGAATTAGGTGAAGGGGATATGGCCAAAGAATTTGAGGTATGTCAATTTGGAATTGGAAGACAAAATCATTGAAAATTGGAGTCAATGAGGAGAAAAGAATAATTTTGTTAGGTAAAATTGGAAGGATTCGGAATGGACAAATAAAAAAACTAATTTTAAGCAATGCCACTTTCCTTTTTAACATTTTTGTTCCTACACTGACTGTCGAATATGCAGTGAATTTGCTAACAAAATAATTTGGCTAATTAATAAGGAAGGGAAAGCAAATCTGTTGGCATTTTGCCCTGCCAAATCCAATAAAGTGGATCATTCTCGCCAATTTCCTCGTTTCTTTGCCCAATAATTTTGTTGTATTTTTAGTCTATTTTTAAACCAACTGCCTTTTCCCCCTTTCCTTTTCCCATTTCCTTTGATGAGGGAAAATCCACGTTTCCGGTTTATCGAGCGGACTTATTCGTTTAGTGCCGCCTTCCGTTGGGTCTCCTACCCAGCACAAATGTGTGGTCGAATGTGTGGCACCAAAAAAACCCATTTTTTGTTTTGAATGTTTTAACCTTCCTTCCCCTAAATAAATCGGCCATAATTTACCCGGGACAGCTTCTTCCTCCCTTCTGCCCCCTAACTAAGCCATTTTGGTCAATTCCCCCAAAAATATTTGTGCCAAAGAAAGGATTTGCTTCCCATTTCGCCCATCCCCCATTTATTTCCCTCAAATGCGTATGCATATTTTTCCGGCCAACGGACAGCCCCCACCCACCCCTTTTGAGTCCAATAAAATTCGATTGACTTCCCTTTGGCCCCTTCCATGCCACTTTAGGGCGACCTTCCCCACCCCAATGCAATTGGCTGCTTTGCTGGCTGCCCACTTTGGGGACATTCCTCCATAGTCTTTTGGGTTGGGGCCCATCAAAAGGTGTGCTCCCAAACCATTCTTTCATTTTTCTTCTTTTGGCCACAATTAATTTGGCCTTCTCATCAGAGAGAGGGCCGTCGGCTGCAATTAAAATTTTAATGTTTGGCACTTTTGGTCCTTTTAGGTTGTTTTTTGGCCAAACACCCCTCACCATTGTGTCATTCATTCCCTTTTATCTTTTCCCATTTGTCCTTGCCAAATTGCTTCAGGCAAAAAATGACGAATGAAGGAAAATGAGGAGAAAATGGGAAGATTTAGCTTATAACAATCACTCATCATTCGGAGGTGTGAAAAGGAAAACTAAAGGCGAGAACAATCGATTCGCCACTTTATTTTGGACTTCTTTGAATGGCCAAATGGATGCTTTTCCTCCATTACTTCATTCCCCCTTTATTTTAAATTGCCCCATTTTGTCCACTAATTTTAAATTAATTTTAAATTTAGAAAAGCTAATAAAGTCGCCGCCTTCTAAAAACATTGCCATTCTCCACCGGAAATTCCTCCTCTTCTTGCTCACATTGTTCGCCTTTTGCCCAACCAATCGTCGCCCAAACTGGCTGCCTGGCTGGTCTCCCGTGTTCTGTTCAAGTCCCTGTAAGTTCTCCCCCATTTCTCCTTCCTCATTTCGATCCATCTTGGTCTTGGCCACCCCATAATATTCCCCCGGGAATGGCCTCATCCCCTCCTCCGCCCCCACTGCTCATTTCCCCCCAAAAAGCCTGTCCTCCCAAAACTGCTGGGACCAATCAATTCGGCAATTTCCTCCTCCCATTTTTATTTAAACTTCAAAAAATGCTGCACTTTTTGACATTTTATGCTCGATTTGTTCAAATCGGTGCATCCACCCCAAAAATGCATTAATGCCCTAAAAATGCCATCCATTTTG
The DNA here is from genome assembly GCA_030063045.1 of Pratylenchus scribneri. Classification (NCBI taxonomy): domain Eukaryota; kingdom Metazoa; phylum Nematoda; class Chromadorea; order Rhabditida; family Pratylenchidae; genus Pratylenchus; species Pratylenchus scribneri. The sequence goes on along the minus strand of JAQSEB010000114.1, from coordinate 3,177,384 downwards.
GCCCATTTTTGAATGCCGTGGGAAACAAAAAAAGGCAATTTGTGCCATCCATTTTATCAACAAAATGGCCCATCCATTTGCCCCCACCCACCCTCTCTTTTTTTCAATCTAAAATTCATGGAGCAGTAAATTCGACGACGACAGCAAAAAGGCATTAAGCCTATTCTTGTTTGAGCCACCTTTTAATGAATTGGCCAAATTCCCAACAATTGCAAATGGCCACATTTTCAACAAATGGCTTATTGTAATTTTGACTGTTTTTTTTGCGCAAGAAACATTAAATTCATTAATCCTTTAATGAATGCCACTTTTGTCTTTTGTTTCTCCATTTGATGAAATGTAATCCGTCCATTTATCCTTTTGGCCATTTCACTTTTTCCTCCTTCTTGACCTGTCCTTCTCCTCCACCTTTTCCTCCTTCTTCCATTCTCGTCAGGCATTTTGTGCCGAACTCGCAGGGAAATTTAATTTTGCCAAGCGAGTCCCCCGCCCCAACTTCCCATTTTCCCTTTGCCAGCGGCTTCATCCTCATTCCCCCTTTTCCCGGGTTTTCCTCCCTTTTTTGCTGCCGCCATTTTCCATCCCATTAAACGGGGAGGCAATTCCAATTTGCCCCTCCCCTCCTCCCCTCCTCCCATCCAAACTATTCTCTCCAAACAAAACTGTGCTCCATTCCCTTTTTCAACATTTTTGGCCATTATTTTCAACGCGGCAAAGCGGATTTCCGTTGCCGGATTCCGCGCCCCCCTCTCCCACCATCCCATTTTTGGTTGCTTTTGTTCGGCTAATTGCCATTTGGCATCCAATCCTCCAAACAATATTTCGGCCGTCGATCAATGCCAATGTCCAAAACAATCTTTTTGCCATAAAGAATTAGTATTCATTCCCTCTCTTTCTATTCCTTTCTTCCTTGTTCTTTAATTGGTTTTTCCCGAAGAAATTGGCCAATGTTCCTCATTCCCATATATTCCATTCCCTTTTTGAGTTGTTTCAAATGCATGGATGGAAAGAAAATGAATAAATTTTGAAGCCAAAAAGCCATTCAAGTTGGCTAAAGTTGTTTTTGTACCCGATGTTGGCCCATCTTCTTTTTTCCATATTTTCCCTCAATTTTTCCATCTCCTTTTGGGGCCAATAAATTGCCCAAAATTGGAATTGCCGGAGGGCCAATTGAATTTGTCCACGGTCTCCTTCCCTCCATTCTCCTTTTTAACGGCTATCAAATTTCCTCCAACAGGTCCTTTCCCTCATCCCAAAAAGGAGAAGGACATTGGCCAATGAAATATTCAGCCAAAACGGCGGCCCAGCAAGGTGGGCGCGAATTCGGCTTCCCACCCAAAAACATACTTCTTCTTTCCTTCCTTCCATCCAATTCCCAATTCACATTTGCCCAATTTTGGGGCTGTTTTTGTGCGGATCCCTCATTCCCATTTCACTCAAATTCATGTTTTGTTGTATATTCCCCGTATTTTTGTCCAATTTCCCGTTAATTTGCGCACGGCCTTCCACCATCCCTGTCCTTCCCATTCAAAAAGTCCTTCCATGCGGGCGAATTTAATTGTCGCAAACTTTGGGATGTGCCCTCCCTTTATTGTTGGCTGTCAATTATCCCCCCCCCCTCTTTATTCTGGCCATTTCCAAATATCCACCCTCCCTCCTCCCTCCATTCATTCATTCTCGCCCATCCTCCAAATGCCATCAGTGCTGCACATCCAGCCCCCAATGGCCCAGCTGCTGTCAGCGAATTTCCTCCTTTTCAGCCACCCATCCTCTGGCCGAGTCGGCTTCTTCTTCTTTTTTAACCAAAGCTTGTCACTTCCCCCTTCCCCTTTTCTTTGACTTGCCAAATCCCCTTCCTCCCCTTTTCCCCCTTTTTGTCCCCTCTTGTCTTGACTAAAATATTGACAATTTCTAAATCCTCCTTTGCTGCCACCCCCAATGACCCCTTTTGAACCATTTCTCTTTAATTACAATTCACTTTTTGGATGAATCAAAAAGTTTTTATGGCACAAAAGACCATTAAATTGTTTTCACACTTTCTTTTCCTCTTTTATGGACCATTTTATGGGCGCCCCATTTCCTTTGCCCATTTTGCCCTGATGAGGGCGGAAATTGAGAAGAAATCATGGCAAAATCATTCTCTGTTGGTTGGCCAATCTTTGCGTCATTCACATCCCGTACATTCTTGGGCCATCAATTGCCGTGTCCTCATTCAAGAGTCATCCTTTTCTCGAAGCCGTTTCCTTTTCCCACTTTCCATTCCCCCCCCCATCTATTTTGTTGCCAGCCGCAGATTTGCATCCCTAATCAATGGTCTCCTCTCTCCTCCCTTTCAAAACATTCCGTGTCCATCACGGAAATGGGCCACTTTTAATAAAATATGTAATGATGGCGACCACTGCCCAATCCCTCATTCACCTTTTATTTATTATAATATTTTTCCCTTTTCCATTTCAACAGAAAAGAAGCCAAATCCTCGGCCACCTCTTCTTCATCGCCATCTCCATTCACCTCTTCCTCATCGTCTTCATTGCCAAGTGGAAATCATCATCAGGAGGAGGATTTATCCTTTTTGCTTTCCCCAGAATTTGAACAATTTTTTCTTCGTCCAAATTCGGCCACAGATTCATCCCTTGGTGGGCCATATCATCAAGGAGGGAGCGGCGGGACAATCAACACAAATAGGCAAATATCAATTAAAATCATCAATTCATTTAATCGAATTCTTTTTCAGAATCGCTTCTTCGAACACAGTGGACCCTCGTGCCATTGACCATCGGTCGCCCTTTTACGGTGGGGCCGGTTCGAGGGGGATGAGTGTGGACGATATGGACAATGGACAACCACGGGTTGGCAGCTTGGAAAAGTTGATCAGGTGGAATAAATAAATTATGAAAGGGGAAAATACATTAAAGGATAGTTTTTTGGCCAAATTATTTCTACTTTTTTCCTTCTCTTCCATTTATTTACTTCCCTTCTCTTCCATCAAATGCGAAAAGTCGATTTGTATTTGGGGCCAAACCAAAGACTTGCCTCCCAAAAGGAAACAGGAAATTAGCCGAAAGAAGGCTGCAGGCACATTTGCTGTTTTTGACCAAAACCATCCATCGCCCATTCCCTTCCCCCTCCCATCTATGGCCAATATGCTGGATGGACGGCCACCATCAAATCCTCCATTCCCGCCTTTTGACTCTTTCAATCCTTTTCCCCATTTTTGGTTTATTTATTGCTCCTCCTCATTCATTGGCACCAAAAGTGCGAAAAGTGCCATCGATTCCTCCCTCTTTGCTCAAATTCTCAACCAATTTTCATCACATTTGGCCAGCACATTTGTCCCCATTTCCTTCCATTTCTTCATTCTCAATTTAATTCCATTCAAAAATAAATTCAAATCAACAATTTTGAAGGCGGACAATGTCGGTTTATCGGACAAGAGGGTCAGTTTTCATACTTTTTATTTTTTGCCAATTTTTTTGGCTATTTGAGTGTAAATTTTTTAGTGAATTTAATGAAAATAAGAAGGAAGGAAGGTGAGAAGTGTGTCCCCCTCCCTTTTGCCCAAAACTAAAATAGAATCAACAGCAGCCGGCTAAAACTATAGGTCCTCCGTTTGGTCGGTCATTTCGGCACTAAAAGCCATTAAACTCTTTTGGCGATCCCCAAATCCACTCAATTTCCTTATCTTCATCAACTTCTTCATGTTCCTCCTCATCTTCATCCTTTATATCGACTCCCTTCCCCTCATCTTCCTTCGCCCAAGGCAATAAATTTCGCATTGCTCCCCGGCCCTTGCCCCTGCCGGTAATTCAATACTCTACAATTTTCGCCTTTTGCCGTCCCATCAAATCTTCGGCTGGCCCAAACCCCATCCCCCCTCAGGGTCTATGGCCACATTTTCGAAACTTTCTCACCACCTCCCAATCCTCCCTCTCTTCATCCTTAACCCTCTTCTTTGTCTTTTTTGTTCCAATTCGTTCCCAATCCATTAGAATGGTCCCCAAAAATAAAACAAGGCCATTAAACCCATTATTATTTGGCAATTTGTCAAGGAGGTTATTTGGCCCATCCCATTTGGGCCCATTTCTCTTCATCCCTTTTGGCATTGATATCGGCCCTCTTTCCTTTATTTCCGTCAAGCAGTTTTGATGCCGTGCCCCGAAGGCATTTTTTGGTGCCGATTCATTCCCGATGCATCACACCAAATTGGCCCGGAATCGTCTTTCCGGCTTTGCCCCATTCTCCCTCTATCTATGTATTTGGAGGAATGCAAAATGGCATTGTTCGAAACAACCTACTTCTTTTGGCTGCACTTTTCCCAACTTGGATGAACACATGTTTTCGTGTCCTTTCCCTCCCCACCCATTCCACCATTCTTTCCAATTCCCTCTTCTTAAGATGAATTGCGCAAATGAATGGGTGGAATCCATTCCCCCTCCTCCAGGGTCGATGCCAATGCCATCCTCCAGACAAATCCAAGGAATGTGGCAAAAAGCATGGATGGCACAAATTTCGTCCCCTTTTCCCCAACTCCCGGTCCATCCACATATTCCACCCCCCTTTTTTTGCCCGTGTGAAAAGAATTGTTAATGCGCACTCCTTTCGAAAGCCACCATTGGGCCATTCCTCTTTGGCTAGAAGGATGCCCAAATATCTTCTTCTCTTTTCTCGTTCTGCGCACGGCCCACCGATTCTAAATCCTGAAAGGGAATTTCCTACTACCATTCCCTTGTTTTCCCTTGTTGTTTTTAACCGAATCTCCTCGTAGGCAAATATATTTGTTTTCCCTTTTCATCAAAGTTCCAAGGCATCAAAGCGCCTGTCCCTCACTCTATTTGGAGCTTTTTCCCCATGGAAACGGGAATATGGCCAAATCGAGAGTGGGAAGGGATCGATTCCCCTTCCTTTTACCTTTAAGGTGGACCCTTCCCAGAGTTATGTAAGCCTATTTTTCTTGGGTTAAAGTGCGTAAAATATTTAGGAAAAGAGGTGGTTGGCAGGAACGGCTGGCAGGAAATAAGACATTTGGCGGAAAGGGGAAAGGTGCATAACCATTTTGGCTCAAATGGAATGGAAAAATGTGAGCGGCATTAAAAGGGAGGGGAGGGGTTATGCCACTTTTTGGTGCTACTTATTATTTGTGTAGCCATACAATTTTTGTAGGGGAAATGCCGATTTTTGATGAGGCGGCCAAAAGCAAAAGCAGGTGAAGGGGAAAATGTGATCATCCCCATGGATACACAAAAAATAGAACAAAATGAATGAATGAATGAATATGAATGAGTATTTGGCCCAAAAAATGAAAAGGGCGACCCGCCGCCCGTGGGAATCGATAGGCTCATTTTCAGCAGACAAAATATGGGAGCAAAAACCCATAATAGTAGATAGATGGCACTTCGTCCCCTCCCCCCGCATTTCCCGCATATAACTTTCAGCGGCCCTTTTGGCGCCATTTTCCCACATTTCCTCCCATTTACGGCAATGCGCTAATTGAAAGGGGTCCATGGCCATAGAGTAATGGGCAGCCCCCATTTCCTCCCTTCCGTAACCCTCTTTGTGCCAACTTTCGATTAGCCAAATGGATGCAGGACCAATCCATCCATCCTCACTAATATTTTGCGCAATTCCCCCATATCCCATCTATTCCATCATCCTTCTGCTCAAATCTAAACCAAACCCCACATTTACTTTGCTTTATAAAATTTGTTTCCCCAGCCGTCTCCTCCCCATCCCGAGTGACTTTATTCCCCCCAACCCACCGATGGTCGATTATATGTTTTACCAAAAATATTTTGATGGATTGGCCTTCCACAAACGGGGGATTATGATCGATTACGTACACTTATTTTGGGCCAAATTCATTCAATGGCCATAGCCGCCCCTCCCCAATTCGCCGATCCATCTGCCAGATTGCCCAATTTCCCCTTTTCCAATGTCCTTTGCCGCTCATTTGCCCACGTTTTTAGCGTCAAGCCAATTCAGATTTTTCCTCCAATTTTTACACAAATTTATCCTTTTAATCCATCTAATTCATTCAATTTCATTCCGATCCAACAGAATTAAATATTAATTCCAATATTATTCACACAAACTGGAATCAGCGGATGAATTGGGGCCGATGAGTGTTTTGATCCTGAGTTTGTCCGACTTGGAACGGAGCATGAAGAATGGGTAAAAAAAGCACTTTTGGGAGTAAAATGGATGATGGGTTTTGGGGTGGGGGCAATTTCAATTTGTGCCAAATTTAATTTTGAATAAAATTATATTGGAATTGGAGGATATTGCCAATTTGGATGTGGCCTAAAATATTGTTATTTTTTGGCAATTCGAAATTCACACACAAATTTTCCAAAGGCAATCCCCCTTGCATTCCACCCAAAAAAGTCCATTTTCATGAACTTCCCAGGGGAAACCAGACAAACCCGCCCCAATTGGATTAGGCTCACTGAAATGTTGTCCCATCCACCCCCCCCCCCCCCCCTATATCCCTAATATTCACACTTCTTGGCCCATTTCCACATTCTCATCCAAACATTTTTCCTCATTTTCTTCTCATCATGGTTTTGCCCTCATTTCGGCATTTTATAAGCCCAAATTCAAAATATTCACAAAAATATTCTCGTTCCTTGATCCATCAAAATTCTTTGGGCCATCATCATCCGGGCGGAATTTATGCCGCCAAACATTCTCCAAACACAAATTTGGACGAAGATTTTCGCAACTTTCTTCGGTAAGTGCCACCAAATTGCCACCCTTTCTACATCATTATTATCCCAATTTCCTCTCTCTTTATTATTATAATTTAACCTATAATTATCATTTTCTTCCCTCTAATTTGGCCTTTATGCTTTTTTCCTCCACCCACTTTCATGTCCTTGTTGTTTTTTTTGTTGCATAGGAGGACAAATCCACTCAAATTTCCTTTCATCATTCTCAGCCAATTTTCAACCTAATCCATCATCCAATTGGCCGATCATTGAATTGGCTCAAATTCGAAGGGCTTTTTGGCCTATTTTCTTATCCAATTCTTCTTCTTCGACCCAGCCCGAGTCAATCCATCTTGGCCTTCCTTCTTTTGTTCTTTCCTAAATTTCCTTCCCTCCTTTTTGCTTCTCGTTTCCGGCCTCCAAATTGGTACATTTTCCCTCCCCCTTGGCCAGTAAATTTAATTGCCATTGGGCCTCCCCTCCCTCCCTTATGCTTATTATGTGCCAATGCCAGTGGTTTGCCCCAATCCCCAATCTATGCTCCGGGCTAATTCATTTATTTAACCGCCTTTTTATGGCCTTTTTCCATGATTAACTGACTACATTCCCTTCCCTTCCATTCATTCGGCCAAAATGGATCGGTGGCTCATTTGCCAACTTGGCGCAATGTTTTTAGACCCCCTCTCCCTCTCTTTTCGAAGTTGGCATTGGCACTAACATCAGAAATTAATTTGTCCATCCACTCTTTATAGTGCGCAATGCCCTTTTTGTCAGTGCCACCTTCCCTTTCCCCCTAGCACCGGTTGGCCATTCCTTCGTCTCAATTGAATTTGTGCCATTTTGTCGCGGCCACCCTTTCCCTCTATTCCGTTACTTATCAAATTGGGTTCGTTAAAGCCATTCCCCCATTTTGGCCATATTCTCTGCCATTCTCGGCCTGTCCATCCATTTTGAGTCTCAGTCAGGAACGCGCGTCAATTCTGAAGCGGGAAAGAGGAGCAAAACAGAAGGATGGCTTAACAAAAAGTGTCTTCCCTGCCTTAAACCGCAGAAGCAGCTGCCCTCCAGGGCCAAAAGAATTAGTCGACCCATTGCCCCACCGTCGCCCTCTTCGGTCGATTCCAGTCAAAAACAAAAAACAGCCGGCGGTGGCATTTCCTGACTTCCAAATTCCCTTCCACCCTTCACCTCTTCTGCCCGTAATCCATTGGCCCCGTGGGGCACAAAAATGGAGCGAGAGCATGGCAGCAGCAGTTACACGGCCACCCGGCATCATCAAAATGGAGCATCAGCAGCAGCTGGAGCAGGGGCAACAATGCCCGAGGATCCGATGCTAACCGACATGATGGACTATTATTTTGTGCGCAAAACGTAATCCATTCCTCTTTACTTTCATTTCATTCATTATTCTTTTCTTCATTTCATTCATTCTCTCTCATTCATTATATTTGGGGCATTCTTTTTTATTAAAATGAGCAAAGCATAAAAAAAGTTGACAAATTTGGCCAAAAACATCAAATCAAAATGAATGGAAAATTATTCCCCAATTTTAATTTTCAGTGAATCCTACAAATTCATCCGAATGGCCGACGATCTTCATAGTTCGTTTTATGGCCATCAATCATATTTTAATTTATTTCCCCAAAGATGTGGCCAATTATCTCAGCGAAATGCGAATGTGCTTTCTTCTGCTCACGGGCACTGTTTATATAATTCTTGCCATTTATTTTGTCACTTGGTGCATTCGAAGGAATCGACGCCGAGTGAATAATCCGTCGGCCACTGGGGCGGGTGGGAATCGGCGATTGCCCAATCAAAGATGGGGCGAATTGCAGGTGGCCAAAATTGGAATGAATTCCAACAATATATATTTTGACAGGGAAATGATTACGAAAATGCATTGACCGCACAAACGAATGTTGGCCAAACTGAGGATTTGGTTTCGGTGAGGAGTGATGGGGCATTGCCCCCAGGCAAAGTTCAACCGGCTGGAATTGGCACTGGGGCATCACAATTTGGAATGGCCGGAAGGGCAGCGAATAGGCAAGCGGCACCCACATTTATGCGGCACAGTGCGGCGGCGAGTACAATGCAAAATCACAGGTAGTCCCAAAAAGAAGGGGGAAGTTGGCATTGAAGGCATTTATTCATTAAAGACGATTATAGTGCCGGAACGGGTGGTGGCGGCGGTGGCAGCACTGGAGGCGGTGGGGCCACAACCCGGTTGATGGCTGATGTGGATACGGGCACGGCAATGATGGTGAGCACGGCGGCGGCAGCTGCAGCCGCAAAACAACAACAATCAAGTCCACATTTGGGCGGAGTTCACCATCATCATCATCATTCTACGGCAGTGGCACATTTGCAACATTCACCACATTCGGCCGAACAACAACAACAAACATTGGGCCAATCTGCTGGCAGATCACCGGCATGCCTTTTGAACAATATTGCAGAGGAGAAGGAAAGCAGTGGAGGAAGCAACAGTGGCAGTTCATCAACGGCCGGCACAATGTCCACATTTGGATGGAGGAATAAGGAGAAAGTACTGCTTGAAAGGCATGAACTACAAACAATGAGCGATAATGTTTAATTGAACAATGCGGTGGCCAAAACAAATTTAATAGTTCATTTCAATGAGAGCTTGTTTAAATTAGCATCCCTTTTGTATTGGATTTGGGGACATTTTTATGGCCTTCCCTCAAAATCCAATTCCTTTCTTCCATCCATTTTTGGCCTCCAATAAATCCCCCAATTTTTGTTCCTTTTTAAGCAATTAAATCCCCCTTCCCCCCTTCCTCCAGTGCGAATGCCCCCTAAATGTGCCTTTTGCGAATTATTTGATACTCACCCAAAAAACATTTGAATAATAATCACCCTTCCCTCCTCAAAATTGATTCAAGCAATTTAATTCATCCATTTTCACATTTTATCGTTTTTAATTTTGTTTTTCAATTTGCACTTTGATTCAAATAAATAAAAGAATATTCAAATTGGATAAATGCCATTGGATTGGTCACAATTTTGACCATTTTTTGGTGCCAGCCGGATGGCCATTTTCCCATTTCCATTTCCGAATATTATTTTTTCCACTGACCCCCCATTCATCCAAAATTTTGTTGGGGAAGAGGAAAAGCAAAGAGGCGGAAAATTTGGCCGAAAATGGCTGAAACGGACAGCAGGTATTGGAAGAGTTTTGAACTCTCCAATAAGAATAACACTATTTTTAATTAATTGAGAATTGAGGGCAATCAGCCCGATAAATTTAATTTAGGAAATTAAATTTATCACCTTAATCATAAGGCTGGTACGTAGCCTATGATTTCCTAATAAGACTATCAGTCTTTTCCTAAGGCTCGTGACCTTTATTTTAAATGAAATTGGATGGGCTAGGCCCGAATTAATTAAAGCTTTTATTCAATTTTATTAATTGGAAAGAATTTATTTTTACATAAGGAATGAATTTAATAATTTGAAAAAAACTGAAAAAACTGAATTTTTACAATTTTCCATCGCCTTATATAGTCGGCTGATGGTTAGACATACATATTCACAATTAAGTTTATAGAAATTATTTTTATATTAATTAACATTATGATGAAATATTTCCAGACAGTCACGTGTTTTTGTTCTATTTTTAGATTAAATTATTGCGAAATACACACGTGAATTATCACATGACTCATCACGTGAATATGATGAGTCATCATAAGAGATAAAATTATTTCGAAATAAGCACGTGATAATCACGTGAATAAGTTAAGTCATGATAAAAAATGATGAGTCATCATTTAAAAATGATAAGAAATAAAAAGGAAATGATGAGTCATCATTGGAATTAATTATTTCTAACAAACAATAAATTGATTTTGGAATAATTCAGAATAATAAATTAATTATAAATAGTTTTAATCAAATATTAAATATATTTCTTTTCCTTTTAATCGATTTACTTCGCTTTTTGCGACATTCCCGCCGAATTTAGTTTGTTTTTCAAATCTCTCCACATCACATCACTGGAATTTATTGCTTGAATTCATTATGATTTGAAATGATTTGTCACTGTTTACGAATAATTCTTCCTGAAGATCCTGATTATCCTTGATTGATGACGTTGAGATAATTGTAGTTAAAAACTGGTTGTATTTTGTGTATTTGATGAGCATGGCCATCTTCAATTTTGTATCAATTGTACTACATGATCTGAAAGGGAGGGAGCGGGATTTGAAAATGGGAGCGAGTGAGTTTTGTATGGAAAGGATGGGATTAAGTGGGATCTGAATGTGAGGGATTGGGTAATTTCATTGTTAAGTTTGAACCTAATATTAGATTGTGAATAGATTTGGATGGATAATTTCTATTTTGCAATATATTTGATCAACTTTATTTCGGGAATTAATATTTTAGATATAAGTGTTGGATGTAATTATGGTAGGATTTGGGTATTTAAATTTGGGTCAAAATATGTCTTATTAGATTAAGTTAATTCTAGAGTTATTTTGTGATAATAGATATTATTGAGAATTTAGTTGATATTCTCATATAGTATTATAGGAATTTCATAATGAATTCAGTTAGGTTTAGGGTTGAGATGATTAATCTTTTATAAAATCCAAGAATTTACTAAAAATTTGTTTTACTTGTGGCATTTGGATAGCTCTTATTTAAATTGCTTGTTATTCTTAAATGAATATGAATTTTTCTTTGTGTGACTGATATTAATTTAAAATATTTCTTAGAGTGTTAATTATTGATTAAATCTGTCCTGTATTTTATTATATGAGATGATGGTATTTCTATTAAATTAATATTGGGTTTGAATAATTGAAAAGTATTATCTTATGGAGTGGATTTTCATTAGTGCAATTTATAAAGAGGAAATCAATGAATTAATTTTACAATATTAATTTTTATTTGGACAGAAGATTATTGAAAGTTAGTTAAAAAAATTAATATTAATAAAGAGGTAAATAAATTATAGAAAATGCAATTTTTTATTTTTTTATGGGGGTAATGATATTATTGTTTTTACTATGCTTCGCATTTTCTCCTGAGACAATTTTTTTTTATTCTTGATTTGGATTGTTTGATTCTTGATCATTGTTATTGTTTATTTTATTTTCATTCGTATTTTTATTTGTTCTCCATAAGTTTCTACATATTAATTGATAATGTCCTGGTTTTTCACAATTTTTACATTTAACATCTTTTTTAGAACACGATTTTATATTGTGTCCGATAGTTAAACATCGTTCGCATCTTTTTAATTCACTTAATCTTTTGCTTCTTGATTCATAATCTGTGTATTTCGGGCAATTTTGCTAGTGTGGTTTTCAGAACCATCGAATATACACGTATATTTCTTTTTATTATCAGAATTATTTTGCTTAAAATGTTTTTTATTATTTTCATTATAAGTATTCGAATAATTTTTATTTTGTTCCGTCATCATTGCCATCACTTGGTTTTCATTTTGGTCGTCAAATTTAATGAATCTTCGTTGCGAATTATTATTATTATTTCCATTGAATTTATTTTGAGAGGATTCATTTCTTCTGGGGTTAGTTCCATAATTTTGTGAGAGCTCGAATGCTTCTTCACGTAGTGATACTATTTCATCAATTTTCTTTCTGAAATATTCAAGTTTCCAATCTGGGAAAGCTTTTTTCGCTTTCAGCATTTCAAGCAAAATCCATTGAGGGTACTTTGACTCTGCCAGGATTAACATGGATGGATTATTAATATCTTCTCCAGAAGTCTCTAATAGACGGAATATTCTTTCCATTTCAATGATATTTTTGCGAATTGATGGGATATTTGGACCTGCAATGGGTAATTTTCTCAAATCAGAGTATAAATTTACGAGTAGAGCCTTTTCATCACCAAATTTTTTAGTAAGGATATGAACAATTGTATCGTAATTGTCATCAGTGGCCGGATATCCCTGTATCTCTGCTAGAGCTTTTCCCGATAAACAGGATTTTAAATAATTAAATTTATCCACCTTTCTTAGACTAGCTTTTTGATTAACAGCTGAATGAAAACTAGACCAAAAGATTGGCCATTCTGTTGGTTTTCCATCAAATTTGTGTAAATCAAGTTTTGGTAGCTTTGTCGCTACATTTACTAGATCTACATCTGTTTTATTATCAATACGGGATAAAATAATTTGCAATTCAGTGATTGCATCTTTTCCATTTTCAATCATATTGATAAAATTATTATTTTCATTAATAAACTGTTCATATTCTGCCGCAAAGGTGTTATACTCTGCTGGAGCTGTGTTTTTAACTTCCACTAATAATCTGGCCCACCTATCATTATATTCTGCGAGCATGTCGCATTTATTTTTAATTTTTAAAATCAAATCGGTTACATCATTCTGGCAACCGCTTGACCATCTTTTACATTAGTTTTGATGGTAACTGCTCTAGTTATATATTCGGCTAATTTGGCCTTCCCAGGGCCAATTAGTTTTTTGAATGGCCCAGACATTTTTATTTTTCTTTAAATATTTATTTCCTTTCTTATTTTACTCTATTTCACTTTATTTATTTTTTATTAATGTATTCTTTTTATTCAGATTTATTTGCTTTTATTTTACAGTATTTTATATATTTATTTCTTTATTTTCTTATAGAATTAATTATTATATCGTTTTATTTATACGGTAATATTTCTTTTATTCTTTATATATTCGATAAAATTATTCCAAGTTTGAATTGCTTTCTATATTTGTATTCAATATATTTATTATAGTATTATTTATCAATCAATATTAGATTTATTTCCTTTAATATCTTCTTTAATATATTCAATATTTATTCAAGTTTTATTATTATGCAATTATTTTCTATATTTTATCAATAAATATTCAATTTATTCCCTTTTAATTCACAATTATCTACTTTGTATTTAATATTGATTTATTCCTTTGTTGAATATAGAGTACTGTTGATTTATGCCTATATTGAATTAGGTCTTTGTTGATTTATGCCTTTGTTGAATTATGGCTTATTATTATGTCCTTATTGGTGTATAGTAGAAAAATAATTAATTTATATATTTTTTTTTATCGCTTATATTTTTCTATGTATTTTGCTATAATTTTCTTCGATTCAATTAAATTTCATGAATTTATTTCTTTATTTAAAAAATTGTATTATATTTTCGATATATATTTTTTTTAATCATATATTCACCAAACGTTTTGGTGTATTTGACTAAGATAATTTTGCTCTCTCATCGAATGTATAAACTTGGTGCAAGCACTCCTCAAGCTCTTCGATGACTTTGGAATATTTATTTTTTATTTTATTATTATTTATTTTTATATTTTTTCTTACTTTATTTGTTGTAAATTTATTTATTTTACTGCAAGTATTTTATTTTATTATTTTATTTACGGTATTTAATATATTTATATATTCGTATTGTTATTAAATCAATTGATTTTATGATATTATATTGCTTTTTAACCGTATTTGGCTTTATTTTATTATTTTAAGTGATTTATGTTAATATTTTATTTATTTATTTTGCTTACAAGATATACTTTGTATTGCAAATTTATTTATCAGATTGGATTTGATACTATAGTAATGTATTTAGTTTATATTTATTCGAAGGAATACTTATTTTATATTTATTACAAGCCTTTATTATTCCTGATTTACAATAGAAATTCTTTACAAATTGTCCTTTATTTTGTTGTAAAATTAATTTTATTTAATTTTGTATTTATTTTATTATAATTTTTTATAACAATTTGTATTTTATCCTTTATTAATTCAATATATTGTTATCCAATTTTTTCTATATTTTGGTTGTATTTTATTATATTTGTTGATATTACCGTTTTTGGTATATAAATTTTTAATATATAAATTTTTATTCTTAAATTCCTCTATGTTTTACGTTTACAAAGTAAATTATTACCAGCCGAAAATTGACTGGAGTTTTGTGGATCAGAGTGATATATTTATCTATTTTAGATAATTGGAAAAATAATATTTTATTTTATTTATATTTTTATTATGTTTTTTATAAATGAAACCAACCAGATGCTTGTCCACAATATAGGGTTCAATTTCCTGTTAAGAAGTTTATATTTGTGCCTTCTGTTCTGTTGTCCAAATCCTGTTTGTTCAAATTGGGTTGATGCTTTTTATTCTTGTTGATTGGAACCAATTTTCGCTTGGCTGTAAATTTTTATTGAATTGAAGTTCAATTTTAATTGGACGAAGGTCTTTATTATTTAGTTATAGCAGAATTTTCTTTTCCTTGTATTGAAATTGCTGCTCCTTTTGTTTATAGTTCAGTGGATAGTTTTTTGTGATTTGTAGTCTTGTAGTTGAGAATGAAGATTATATGGCGTTCAGCCGTTGTTTTTATTGAGAATTTATCGTCAATAAAATTGATTGTTATTTTTATTTTTAGTATAAGACGTTCAATCTTTGCACTTTTTTATTACGAGGCCTTATCTCGACAATTAAATTAATTTATTTATTATTGTTTTTTAGATGGCTGTTTTTAGCCGTTGCACTATCTTATTGTTCAATTATTCAAATTGAAATTAAGATTTTAATTTTTTCCTATGGGCGGATTGGCCCGAATTATTTTATTTTCTTGGGCGGATTAGCCCGAATTAATTTCAGAATTAATTGTTTGGCCGCTTGTTTGGCCGTTGCACCACTTTATTGGAAGAGTTTTGAACTCTCCAATAAGAATAACACTATTTTTAATTAATTGAGAATTGAGGGCAATCAGCCCGATAAATTTAATTTAGGAAATTAAATTTATCACCTTAATCATAAGGCTGGTACGTAGCCTATGATTTCCTAATAAGACTATCAGTCTTTTCCTAAGGCTCGTGACCTTTATTTTAAATGAAATTGGATGGGCTAGGCCCGAATTAATTAAAGCTTTTATTCAATTTTATTAATTGGAAAGAATTTATTTTTACATAAGGAATGAATTTAATAATTTGAAAAAAACTGAAAAAACTGAATTTTTACAATTTTCCATCGCCTTATATAGTCGGCTGATGGTTAGACATACATATTCACAATTAAGTTTATAGAAATTATTTTTATATTAATTAACATTATGATGAAATATTTCCAGACAGTCACGTGTTTTTGTTCTATTTTTAGATTAAATTATTGCGAAATACACACGTGAATTATCACATGACTCATCACGTGAATATGATGAGTCATCATAAGAGATAAAATTATTTCGAAATAAGCACGTGATAATCACGTGAATAAGTTAAGTCATGATAAAAAATGATGAGTCATCATTTAAAAATGATAAGAAATAAAAAGGAAATGATGAGTCATCATTGGAATTAATTATTTCTAACAAACAATAAATTGATTTTGGAATAATTCAGAATAATAAATTAATTATAAATAGTTTTAATCAAATATTAAATATATTTCTTTTCCTTTTAATCGATTTACTTCGCTTTTTGCGACAGCAGGGGAGGGAAAGGGCACATTGCCAAGGCGACGGACAAACCAAAAGGCGGCCAATGTTGGTCATTCTTCAAGAATTGGGCCAATGCCGAGGGGAAGGGAATGGTTTGGCAATGGGAAAATATGCGCATCGAGGAGAAACATATTATTATTATTGGAAAATATTACCCCCCAAATAAAATGACCAAAATGGGAATAAAATCACCTTTTCTGAATGGTCACATTTCTTTCATTTATGTTTTGTTTAATTCTTGCGCCAATCGATGATTGTCTTTTTGGCCACAATGGTGGGAGATTGGCCTTCTTTTGGTTGGTTGCCATTGACGCCTGAGGGGAAAAGTGGAAAAAGTTGGCCAGGGGTCGAGAATTCCTTCCCTTTTTCCTTCCATTTCCATCAAGATGCCATTCCTTCTTCCCATTCTCATTTGACTGTGACTGACAGTTGAAATAAGCCGCCCTTCGGCATTTTTGAACTTCTTATTTTCCTCCAATTTTGGCCCAATAAATCCATCAATTTTTCCTTTCAAAAATTCCCTTTCCCGAGGCATTCATCATCCACCACATTTCCTTTTCCACTAATCTTCTTCTTTTGGCAATTTCCCCCTAAAAATTGGTCAATTTTGTGCCAGAATAATCTTTTCGGCTGCTTTTGACTTCAACAAATTGCCCTCCTCAATTTAATCCCCAAAAATCAAGCAAAAGAGTGGAAATGACAACTGGTTTGGTGGGGAAATGGACAAAATGAATTAAATAATAATATTTAGAGGCAGAAGATGATCAGCCAACTTTTGGATGCCGAATTTGTGGTCGAAGATTCGTCAAATCCAGTCTAGTATGAAATATGAATGAAAGGGGAAATGACATCAATGAATGGGCATCTTTTAGGAAAAACATGAACTGGCATGCAAAAAGTTGACAAAAATGCAAAGAAAAGTGTTCGATTCGGTTTTCACCTTTTTTAGGGAGAATATTATTTTTTTGATATTTTTCAGGGTAAACAAAGAGCCCAAAATTCGGATATTCCATTGAAAGATGTGCGAAAAGCGGCAATGGAAAGGGACAAGGTTCAAAAAAGTGGCCAATTTATTCAGAATATTATTTTTCAGATTGGCGGCGTTTTTCCTCGACCGTAAGTCCAAAAATAATTTTAATATAATTTTGAGGGAATTAGTCAAACACATTGGCGCGAACGGCACGAAGAATTCATGGGAGTGGTGAATTCATCCAAACAAGTTGGCCAAGCATTGAAAACGGGGGCACCATTGCCGCCGCCACCAAAAACAGCAATGAATCCAGGCATAGAAATTAAGGGAAGGGATTTTAATATCTGAATTTGAAGATTATATTCGATGTGAATTCTGCGGCCGAAGTTTCAACAAAAATGCGGCCGAAAGGCACATTGAATTTTGCAAGGAGCAAAGTTTGAGGAAAGGGACAATGGCCGGAAAAAGGCAAAATTCGAGCACAAGCAATTGTGAATAAAGGGCCAAAATATTTGGATTTATTGGGGTTGGATTTATTCAGCAAGTCGTCAGAAAACGGCCTCCTCAACGGCTTCGTCCATTCGGAATGGGAATTTGTCGGCCACATCCACAAAAACACCGTCGAGTTCATCCTCCTCCAGGGGAAGTCGACCGGGGAGTGCGGGGCCACGTCGACCAAGCAATGGAATATTAAATAATAATCAACAGCCAATTCAAATGATGATTGGAGGGGCGGCAGTGGGTGGTGGTGGATTGGCCACAAAATTGCCACAACCAACCACAAAGTGGAATTATTTTATTCAATTCATTTTTGATTATTTAATCCACAGAAGAAGTAATTCAGCGCCGAGGGGAAATAATCAACAACAAACAATGCAAACAAAATCATCAAATGGAAAGTAAATGAAATTGGAATTTATTAATTTTGGATTAAAAAAATTAAAGTAAATCAAATTTTGCGACACCAAAAAGTGCAGGAAATATGCCTGGGGCAACAATGAACAAAGGAGGAGGAGGAAGAATGGTGAAATCAAATTCCAAACAAAAATTATGAGAAAAATGAATGGAAAATGCGAATTTGAATGAGAATATTTTCCAATTATTTATGCACAATTTTCACCATAAAATGATGACATAATTTATTTTTGGGGATTGGGGGGGGGGGTGATCGATTTGAAGGGAAAAGCATCGATCAATCAATTGGGGCCATATAATGATTGAAAGGATGGATGGAAATGTGAATAAAATTGGTTAGCCAAAAGCATTCATTGTTTTAATGGGGCACCTGCTGGGCAAATATCCACCCAGCCTCCGGAATCACTTGATAAATAAAATAAAGGACCATTTTTCTGGGTCATTTATTCCCTTATCTTTGTCTTAATTTATTGCTATGGCTTCCGTAAATGCAAAAAAACTAATAATTTGCCCTGAATTTTGATCTTCAATTCCTCATTCATTTCCATTTCCAGACAAACCCATTTTTCCGACATAATAAATTGTCAATTCGACCAAATATTATATTTATTCATTCATTGCCCAAAAAATGAATAATTTGCCCATATTTTGGCTTCTTCTCCTCAATATTTCATTTCCATCATTGTACTTTGCCCAAAATGTCGATGATGATGGCCTAGTGCCAACAATTTTATCAAATCTTTGGGAATTGGATTCGGATAACCGAAATCGAATACAACAAAAACATTTGAATGGCATTGAAGGGAAAAATCTAATCGACGGGTTGGTTCAAGGAAAAATGACCAGAAAATTGAAAATTTAAATATTTTAAATCTTTTTTGGTCATAATTATTCTGATGATTCAATTTTCTCATTTCAATTTGCAGTTTAATGAATTCTTTTGGCCTAATTCCATTCAAGCGAGAATATTGCAACTATTGTGTGAGTCCATTTTACATATAATTGTGCGGGAATATTATAATTTAGGATGGGTGGATCGATGCCGAATCCACCAATGATTTCCTTGTGGCCCTAAATTCGACGCAAATATTCCAAAATGCCGCCGCCCAATTTGCTCCAAATTCTTTTCTTCAATCCTTTCAGGAATTATTTTTCTCGCCTCAAAATAATCCTCGTCTGTTTTTCATTCAATTTCCACTAAATTTTCCCATTTTCAGCATTCATTTCATTGTTTTGCCAATTCTCAATGGATTCGGCAACTTCATTTTCCCTTCTTGGAAATTATCATCAATTGGCTGATAAATTGGTGGAAACGGTGGCCGATGAAGATGTTGGTTTAATTTTAAAATTTAATTAGTCAAAATGGATTGGAATATTCCTTTTCCTTCGGATTAAATTGGCTCATCTCATATTGGATGAAAAATTAATTTAATTTATTAAAAAATGAACAAATTCATTAATTCATTTCTTCTTCTGCATCAATTCATTGACATCTCCTCATTTTCCACCATTTGGAAATGATCAACAATTTTGGCTGCCAAATATTCAGCCAATTCTGCATTTCTTTCCATTTTTGCCATTCTTTGTTCGCACATTTCCATCCTTTTCAAAATGCCATAATCATCATTTTCTTTGTTTTCTTCGTTTTCCAAAACACTTTTAGTCGCTTTTGATCCCAATTGAAGGTCCAATCGAATTTCCAACTAAAAATAATAAAAGGCATAATAAATTTAAAGTCATCATCCATCCATTTCCCTTCTTCTTTCTAATCATATATTGCCTTTCATTTTCCCTCCAATTACGGTATCCCATTCCCTTCTTTCCTTTCTTTCCCCATCATAAATTGCCTTGGGCACACTTCACTCATGTCAGCCATTTCCAATCAACGAGGAATCATTTTCCCTTCAATTACTGTAAGTAAAGTACTTTCCCTCTTTCCTCATTTCTTATGTAATTGATAGGCCCCGAGGGCATGCTCCCCATCCACTTTCTCCTCCATTCCTTATACCGTACTTTTTGCTTTGTAATTCCTAAAAAATGTAAAAAACATTATTGAATTAAAAAAAATATGAATTAAAATTTTCTGGAAAATTATTCTTTAAACTACTGAACTGATGAAAACATTTAAATCTTATGGAAAAGTTTTAATTAAAATTACAATCCTTCCGGAAACATTTTAATTACAATTATAAATTCCCGGAAAATTTATTCAAAATTTTTCCAGATTAGAATTAAACCCTGAAACGAAAACCGTAACTATGTTTCTATTTCTACCCCCTCTTTTTTTCCTTTTGCTACATTTTTCATTTTTTAAGGAAATAAATACATATTGCACTATTCATTTCATTTCGCCTTAATTATTTCAATAAATTGTTCTTTCATTTAATTAATTAAAATATGGATACAATCCATTTTTGACCTCCTTGAATTTCTGCAATCTTTGTTGTTCCAATTCGATTAATTCCGCCTCTGCATCCTTCAATTCGTAAGGCTGTCTCAATCGCTTGAATTTTTTGCGCAAACAAATAAATATGAAAAAATAGCACATTCGAAGGATGAATCGATGCCGTCCATTCACGAATTCATCGGACACTTAAAAATGAATTAAATTAATTTTGAATTAATTATTTGGTTGGAGGGACCATTTATTGTTTCTTCACTTTTATTTGACAGTAATGAATTTGAATGGGATCGTTGCCCATAAAAATAGTCCAAAATTCGTTCCTCTTCCGAAATATCCTCCATATTTTGTTGTTCCTAAAATGCCACTAAAATGAAAAATAATTGATTAAAAAACTACTTCTTCTTCTTCCTGCACATTTTTGCCATTTTCATTCTGGCATTTTTCCATAATTGTCGAATATTTTTGTAGCATTTGCACCAATCGACCCTTTCTCCTTTCCACCTTCCTAATTAATAATTCCCAATCAAATTCATTCATTTCATTTAATTCTACCTTTCCTTGGCCATTTTGACCATTTCCCTCGCCTTCCCAATTCTTTCCTCCACTTTTTGTAATTTTGCACAAAATTTTCGATAAATTCGAATTTGTCCAAATTTTTCCTCATCCGAAATTAAATTGAATCGAATCCAACTTTGAATAAGCCTGGCGGCCGCATCCCTCATTTTATTTTGTTGCCTTTGTTGTTTTTCGTCGCTCAACATCAGCGACATTCCAACGCCAACGAGGCCACTGGCCGCACTGAACATTGAGAGGCCAAGGTAGGAAATTGCATTTCCTCCGCCCACTGTTCGGATGTGAAAACACAAACGGCCAATGCCAAGAAAATGATGAATGTTATATAATAGGCGGAGAACAATTCAAAATAACTTCGACGGATCATTCGACGGATCAACGAAAATGCACTCATTTGGCGATCAACATGGAGGAGACTAAAAATTGAATGGATTTATTTAGTATTTATGATGGAATGACCGAAGAATTTGAAAGAAACGAAGTTGATCGACGGCCAAATTGGGCCCTGGCATTGGAAATGATCGAAGGAATGCGGCGGTTGATGGATGCTTCTAATTTTATTGATATTAAAATTGGAATTTATAATTTATTGACTGCTTCATTTGAATTGGAATTTGTGGAGGAAAAAAGAAGGAAAAAGCTGGCTCCGAGAACGATCAAATCAATGAGGCAAATTGGCCGGCATAAAAAGGCAAAACGGCCTCGAATGCCATGAAAATGGGCATCGGCGCCAATCCAAAAATGGAGAATAATATTCGGAGGGGAATCACTTACTGCCCAAATTCGCACAATGAATTCGGCCAACAAATAAAATGCCAAAAAATATTCGAGAAAATGGACAAATTCCAGCGAATCAGAATTTGAATATTCGGACAAAGCACTGAGAAAATAGAGTAAAATGATGAGGCCAAACACTGCTGATTGTGAGGGAATATTAATTATTAGAGAAAATAATTGATTTTGGCAAACCGAAATGGTAAAATTGGGCTAAAAAGCCGCTGGGTTTTTCCAAAAAACGAAAAGTGGCCAATTGGAATTGGGCCAACCTTATTCGGCACAATCTTCGAAATGTGATGGGATGGGCATCACTGGCGATTGAGAGGAAACGATCACGAACAAATTCAACATCTCTAACATTTTGGGGCATTTTTACAAAATAATCCACCCGACAAAAGAGTCAACAAAATTGTACAATTTTTAAATAAAATGGGGGAAGGGGGGCGACTGGCTGATAAAATGATAAGGAAAAAGGGGAGGGAGGAATTAATAATTTGTTTTGGCCAATTCATTCATTCATTTTAGACTTTGTTGATCCGATTGAGGGGAGAGGATGGAAAAATGGCAAAACGGCGAATTCTGCTTGGGCCAAGTCCACAATTTGAATTGACGGCAATCGCCCTTTGTGCCATTTACGGAGAAGGAGGAGGGAAAGGGGAATTGGGATGGAAGGTTGGATTGTGATATTTGGATTGATTTAAACAAATATTATAGCATTGTACGGCGAAAATTGGCAATGGAAAAATGTTGAGAATTGCATTGAAAATGAATGAAGATGGGAAGGTGAATTCTGGGAAAGGGAAATGGGCAATTATATAATTTTGGCATTGAAGGTGATCGCATATTTCCCACAAATTCAACAAAGGAAACCGCCGAAACCAAATCCAAATCCCGAATTACAAAAATTGGTTGAACAACTTTGGGCGAAAGACGTGGATCGAGTCGAGCCAGGGACAATTAGCCTAAATTGGCAAGGAAAATTGAAAAATGGACAAGTGGCCGACATTTCACCGGATCCGTTCGTTCTCTCTCCCATTAATTGAATCCATTTTTTGAAGTCTTTTCGCAAATGTGAACGAAACTTTCCTCCAAAAGCCAATTTATGCGGCACTTGTTGAAATCTACAAAGAGAAGGATTTTCATGAGCAAGTTTGCGAGGAGGAACCTCCAATGAGCCAAGAAAGACGCCAGAAATTTGAAAAATTATGGGGATTAATTATTGGGAGTGAAGTGTTCAAAACTGTCTACAAATATTTGGACAAATTGAGTTGGTTTTTATTTTTTATTTGATTTAATAGGAATCAATTATATAAATGAACATTTTAATTCGATTAACCCAATTAAATATAAAAATATAAATTAATTTAGACAAAACGGGCGGTGATTTTGATGGATTTTGTGACAAATTATTTGGCTTTTGGTTTGGCACATATTCTCGTTGTAAGCAAAAACATCGAATCGGAGGATTTTGGCATCAAAATGAGGATGAGCCTTTGGGCAGTTCAGGTTGGCCATTTAGCCAATATTCAATTCTAAATTTTCGGAATTTGAAGGTTTTGAGCATGTTTTCAGCGGGGAATGGCGTCAAGGAATAGTGGAAGGACATCACAATTGGATTCGATATTATTTGCAGGAGAGGGATGGGGACATAAATTATCATGGATATTTTGGCCATAAACAACAAAATTACATTGGAACATTCCAATATAAATGGAAGGGTTTCCTGAAGAAAATTGGCGGATTCTTCTTCCAAACATCACCAGGCAAATTTATTTATTCTCCGAGGGAATATCAAATTTATTTAATTGAACATTCTTTCCTCACCGTATCATTCATTTTATTCGTAATTTCCATTTCCATTTTCAGCATTTGATTTTTCCATTTTCACTGTTTGTGTTTTGACCCAACCTGGCAATGAACAATGCCAATTTGAATTATTCAACAATTCCAAATTGTTTATCACATCATTTCGGCAACCGTGCCAACATGGTTCATCCTGTATTGCTACAACGTATCCCGGAGAATGGTACTGAAATATTCACATTTCCATTCATTGACATTTTCAACAAATGAGAATAAAAATTTAAACCATGTAAAAAATGAACAAAGCAAAAAATAGAGAAGTTGTTTTTTTTTGCAACCGGGATGTTAATGGAAGAGGAAAAGTGAATGAAAATGAAAATTGGTTGGATTATTGAATTATTGTGGGCCATGCAAATTCATTCATTCTTCTTTCATTTTACCAGTAAATCATTCTCATATTCACTTTCATTTCATTCAAATTTCAAACAATTGAATCATTCGGTCCAAATTGTTTTGCCCCCGGTGGCAACAATGGGTCCATCTCCTTTTCGCCCTTTGTTGATGAGGTCGATGCTCGACCAATTGCGGGTTTTGTCGACTGTCTTTGGGAGGAGGAGGGCACGGAATGTTGTTTATGTAATTTATGTTCAATTTTGAGTGATTGGCTCAATTGTAATTGTTTATGCAGGGATAAAGGCACTTTTGATGAGGCGACGGTGGGCAAAAGGACTCCAGGAGAGGGACTTGGCCTTGAGGGTGTAAATGATTCGGTGGCGGAATATTTTGGCCTGCTAAATGAGAAGGAAAGGGGATATTGAAATTTGGGTATAGCCCACTGATGGATTCGGGCCGGGGGCGATGCAGCCTGCCGAAGGCTGGTCGATCTGAATGCAGAGGAATCGGCACTGGTACTCGGCTGCCTTGGAAATGCATTTTGGCTACTGCTTTTCGGCCCCGGTGACCCCCTTGGCCCAACTCCATCCACCAATCGTACTCTTTTCTCCTCCAAGAACATTTCCACCAACAAATCCAATTTCTTGTCTAAAATTAAATTGAATTAACTTATCCTAAAATTGAGTGCGCACCAATCTTCTCGACATGCCTTTCCACTTTCATCACTCGATTAGCCAGTGACACTTTCAAATCCTCTTTACTCGGTTTTGTGCCCATTATTTGGTCCAATCTAATATGTTGAAAATTATTTATAATTAAATATTTGAATAATTCTTTTCAAAAATACATTCCCTTTTCATTTTCCTATTATTTCATTAGGAATAATATTCATCTAATTAATTAATTGTCCATTTCCAAACATTCCTTTGCCAACCTTTGTTGGACTTGTTTGACCCTGGCCTGCAAATCGACATGTCCAGCCGAATATTGTTCGATCACATCCTTCACATCGTATGGTTTCAGAGCTTCCTTGAATTTCCTTCTAGCAACCAACAATTGGATTCGCCGAATTGCGCGAACTGCATTTTTCAATGCAGGCGTATAATCCTCCAGCGTGCGCAATTGGAGCACTGGGGAGTCTTCGTCTGCAGAAGGAAATTCAAAGAAATTTTTTGAAAATGTATTTTTATGAGGGGAAAAGGGGGAAATTGGAGTCGGGAATAATTATTATTGGACATATCTTTTTTGTTAGTACCAAAATAAAGTCAAGGAACTTATTAGTCTTAAATTTGGGAGCAGAAAATTAAAAGTAAAATCCGGTAAAAATCTGCAATTGGCTGATAGAATAAAGGAGGAAATAAAGGTGGAAACAAGGTGGATACACATCTTTCCCAAATGAGGAATAAAGTGGATTTTTAAAACCCATATCTGTACGCTAATTTCGGTTCAGCAAACTGTCGGAAAATGTTCTGTTTCTTTTCTGGAAATTTGTTTTATCTATTCCACATGTTTTTATATTTTTACATTAATTCCGCCTGTTTTTGTTTCGTCTAAATAATTCGCTTGTTTGTTAATTGTTAGAATAATTCCGCCTGTTTGTGTTTTCGCTTAGAATAATTCCGCCTGTTTGTGTTTTCGCTTAGAATAATTCCGCCTGTTTTTGTGTTTTCATTTAGAATAATTCCGCCTGTTTGTGTTTTCGCTTAGAATAATTCCGCCTGTTTTTGTGTTTTCGCTTAGAATAATTCCGCCTGTTTGTGTTTTCACATAGAAAAATTCCGCCTGTTTGTGTTTTCGCTTAGAAAAATTCCGCCTGTTTGTGTTTTCGCTTAGAATAATTCCGCCTGTTTGTGTTTTCGCTTAGAATAATTCCGCCTGTTTTTGTGTTTTCATTTAGAATAATTCCGCCTGTTTGTGTTTTCACATAGAAAAATTCCGCCTGTTTGTGTTTTCACTTAGAAAAATTCCGCCTGTTTGTGTTTTCGCTTAGAATAATTCCGCCTGTTTGTGTTTTCGCTTAGAATAATTCCGCCTGTTTTTGTGTTTTCATTTAGAATAATTCCGCCTGTTTGTGTTTTCGCTTAGAATAATTCCGCCTGTTTTTGTGTTTTCGCTTAGAATAATTCCGCCTGTTTGTGTTTTCACATAGAAAAATTCCGCCTGTTTGTGTTTTCGCTTAGAAAAATTCCGCCTGTTTGTGTTTTCGCTTAGAATAATTCCGCCTGTTTGTGTTTTCGCTTAGAATAATTCCGCCTGTTTTTGTGTTTTCATTTAGAATAATTCCGCCTGTTTGTGTTTTCACATAGAAAAATTCCGCCTGTTTGTGTTTTCACTTAGAAAAATTCCGCCTGTTTGTGTTTTCGCTTAGAAAAATTCCGCCTGTTTGTGTTTTCGCTTAGAATAATTCCGCCTGTTTGTGTTTTCGATTAGAATAATTCCGCCTGTTTTGTGTTTTCGCTTAGAATAATTCCGTCTGTTAATGTTTTCGCTTAGAATAATTCCGCCTGATTGTGTTTTCGCTTAGAATAATTCCGCCTGTTTGTGTTTTCGCTTAGAATAATTCCGCCTGTTTTTATGTTTTCGCTTAGAATAATTCCGCCTGATTGTGTTTTCGCTTAGAATAATTCCGCCTGTTTGTGTTTTCGCTTAGAATAATTCCGCCTGTTTTTGTGTTTTCGCTTAGAATAATTCCGCCTGATTGTGTTTTCGCTTAGAATAATTCCGCCTGTTTGTGTTTTCGCTTAGAATAATTCCGCCTGTTTTTGTGTTTTCGCTTAGAATAATTCCGCCTGTTTGTGTTTTCGCTTAGAATAATTCCGCCTGTTTTGTGTTTTCGCTTAGAATAATTCCGCCTGTTTGTGTTTTCGCTTAGAATAATTCCTCCTCTTTTATGTTTTTATTTTATCTTATGATTATGATATTATAAAGTAAAAATATAAATGAATAAATTATAATAAAATCTTCATATTTTTACATTTTAGAACTGTCAATTTTATATATATATATGTATAGATGATGATTATATTACCATACCACATATTTTTGGGTTAGATTTAGATTGCACACTTGGGAAAGATGCGTACCAATCTAGAAATTAAGTAAGGTACAAAAAGAAAAAAGGTGTGGAAAGTGTGACACATCAAAAACACGGCAAAAACGAAAAGGTGAAAATGAACAACACAAAAACGGCATTCGCTTTTCAAAGAATAAAGAAAAGAAAAGGAAAAATAGGAAAGAAGAAGTAAGAACTTGGAATGAAATACTTAAACTGTTTAGAAATATATCCCTTTTAAAATGAATTTTTGGTGCAAAAAAAAAGGGTGAATTGAGGAGAGGATGAATATGGCCTAATGATTGAGGAGGTGGAGGAGGCAAATTCATGGTGAAAATGGGAGCACAACGGCAAACTTTTACCGGACACATATTCATTGGACAGACGCCGTTGGTTGTCCTGACCCCGTCTCTGCTTCTTCTGACTCTGCAATGGCGAACAAGCAGTGAACTGACCCCACATGGAGTCGTCGCCATTGCCTCCACCGTTTTGGCCATTTCCGCCTTCGCCTCCATTTGCTCCACCATTTCCGGTCCCATTCCCGCCATTCTGATTAGCCCTAGCCCTTCCAATCCAATTAATCCACGGTGCCATCCAAAAATCTCCCAAAAGGAGGGTGGCTGGATCGGCGGCCGAAAATGAGCGGCCAGCCTTTCGAAGGCCCAATTCCTCCTCTCTATCTGGGCTGGGAAAACCCGCAGATTCTGCTCCTGAAGAAATGATCATTTTAATTAAATTAGGCATGATTATGCCCACCGGAATTATCATCATTGCCTACTCGATCATTGGCTGAAACTGGGGCTGATTCTGATTTATTGCGTCGTTCTTCCGGGGAAGTTGAAGGCCGGCGAGGGAGCAAATTAGAAAGGGGCAATTTCATGTTGGCAGGGAACATCCCTGGAGGGGCTGAAATTGAGAGAAGGGCGTTTTGGGAGGGAATAACCGGTGGAAAACGCGAATATTTTGAATTTATTTTGGATTGGAGGACATTTTTCCCTAATTATTTAGCCAATTCGAAAAATGAAGCTGAATGAGGATGCGAAAATGAAGCACGCGAATTTAAAAATAGCAAAAGAAGCGAAAGATTATGAATGAAAATTAAGCGATAAGCCGCAAAATTGGAGGATGGCATTCGAAAATTTGTTAGTAACCAACAAAGAAGAAGTTAATTAATTAATTTTATTTTGGGGAATGTCCGAACAAAACATGGCATTTTTGCCTTTTTGGAAAGGGAATGGGTTAATTGGGGGAATAAATGAACGAAAGAGGGGATAAATGGATGATTGGATGGATTTTGGATTGTTGACCTGCGAGGGTACCTAGGGAAGAACTGTTGCCAATCGGCCGATGGCCACCAAATCCATCACTATCTAATCCAATTGCGGCAGCGGCGGCCATTGCCGATTGGGAAATGGCCCTTTTATGGCAATAACTGCTGAAATTTTAAGGGGTATTTTATTTTATTAGGCCAAAATAGAATTTATCCAACTTTCGATGATAACTTTTGTTGCTACTTTTTCGCCAACTTCCCAGCGAGAATCCCAATGCCCCGAGGCTTTCAATTTCACTGAGTGTATCCGATGCGGAAACAATGCTAAAAATTTGGAAAAGAAATAATAAAAAACAAAAAAGATTGACCTAATATTGTCAGAAGGCCGATTTGGAACCAACAATGTTTTCACATTGACACCACAAATTGTTTCGGTTGGTGTGTCCTGGGCATCGCCATCTAATAAGTTAAAATGATTTTTTTAATGAATTATTTGCTATTAATTCACCATCTGCACCAAAATCAATGGTTATTGGGGCTGGTGGCTGCTTTCGACGGGCACTTTGTCTCAATCTGCTTATTAAACTGTTATTTTGTTGGCCATTGCCGCCACCCGCATTTGAACTTGGCCTAATTCTGCTGAACAGCAAAAAATGACATAATGAATGGCAAAAGTAAAATGTGAAGGAATATTTGGTGGGTAATTTGTGCCAAATTGTGAAATAAATAATGTGAATGAACAGAAATAATAGATTGTGTGAACATAGGGGAATATGAATTAATTGTGCCCCACCCAAACCCAATTCATTAATTAACATTAATTAATACTCATTATCCTCGCATTCCTCCTCCACTCTTCCAATCCATTCTGGCATTGATTGTTGTCGAGAATGGCTTCTGGCCCTTGGCCTTCTGCCTTCATCGCTGATTGCCCCCCGGTCCCCTCCAATGCTGCTTCCAGTCGATGAATCATCATTTTCATGCCTTTCTGGTTCTGTTTCCACAGCCCTCTCACCGATGGCACTTGGTGGCCTAACTCCAATCAAAGGCAGTGAAACAACCACATTTGCGGCAGTTTGTGGTGTCCTTCCTTTCAATCTTCTTCGAACACTTTTTGGTGGGCCACCTGCCTCGTCCCCGCTGTTTAACGCAATTATTTCCATCTCCTCCGGAGGCCGACTCGATTGGATGAGGCCAAGACTTCGCCGGAGGCGAAGGGAAAGATTTCGGCAAGAGGAGAAGGCACGGAGAGAGGATTGGGTGGATTTGGCATTTTTTGTTGGTTTGTTGGCAAGACTGAAATTGGGGGGAAAGAGGTGCCAAATGTGTGAAGGGTGAATGGAAGGAATTGGAAATGGAAAAAGTGAAAAGTGGAATGAAAAGCATAAAGGAAAGTTTTGGCGGGTGATTTGCCTTAAAGGAAAGTAAATTGAATGGACAAAACAAAACAAAAAATTGGATTGAAAAATTGAATGAATTTAAGCAAAATGAAGAGGAAAGCAAGGAATTGTGGCGAAAGTTTAATGGCCAAAAATAAAGAAGCCAAATTTAGGGAGTAAAAAATGCTCACATTACTGGAGTTGGCTGCAAATGAACTTTCCAAGTTGCCTGACTTCGACTCTCCGGCTGGGCACAATAATGGCGCCAAAGGCATTGAATTAATCGGGCGGCCGGCACTCGACGCCGAATTAAATGCTGAAAATGAAATGGAAATTAGACAAATTCCCAAATGAATTTGCCTTTTGGCGTTGATGTTGTTGGACTTTGAGGGCAAAACCAGAGCCAAGAATTCCCTAAAATTCGTGGAATTAATTGGAAAAAAAATAATAAAAATTTACAGCCGGTAAAGCGAAGAATGAAATGCCCAAAAGGGCACAAAGGGCACCGATGATTTTGCCAGGCCAAGTCGCTGGGGTCACATCCCCGTAACCCACGGTTGAAAGTGTAATCTTTGCAAGAAGAATTCATTAATAAATTGGATTATTTGAATAAATAAACTGACCACACCCCACCAAAGGGCATCGGCAAAAGTTGTGTATTTGTCTGAATTTTTGTGGTGGAATTAATTTAAATTAATTTTCACAATGACCATTGTAATTCTTTTCGCAAAGATAAACAAGGAATGAGGAGAAAATAAGGCCAAGAAAGCCAATATAAAGTGTGGTCAACAATTCTTGGCGGTGGGCCCAAACAACGGAGCCCAACAATTTCCAAGTGCCGGCCCTTCGATCAATCCTCAACATTCGAAGGATTTGAAAGAAACGAAGGCCACGAATTGCGGAGGCGGCAAAAACCTGAATTTTTTTTGGAATTTGCCATAATTTTTTGGATTATTTTTTTGCAAAATGAGGTGGCCATTTCCTTCCTTATTTTTTTTTGCTAAAATCCGAAATTCCTGCTTTTAATTTTCATCAATTTTTGTGTGTTTTTGAATTGGCTTAAATTTCATTGCATTTCATTTTTATTGTTTGCCAAAAATGATGCGAATTGTTGCGAATGGAATTGATGGCATATTTTGGGCATTCATTCTCCATTTTTGATTATTTTTTTTCCCTTTTTGGCACTCACTTGGCCAGTTGCGCCCATACAAAGGACCACCAATGAGGCGGAGATGACGATAATGTCTGGAAAAAGGCAAATTATTGGGCATCAAAAAATGAATTTTTGATTTCCGAATAAACACAAAAGCACATACCAATGATGCAATAGGCGGATGTGGCGAACCGAATTCGGCCAGCAATGCCTGGAATTGAGGGTTATTGGCCATTTTTTCAATATTTTTGGGCCCATAAAATGCCCCCTCCCCACCCGAATATTACCTCGATAACGGCTACGGCAGCCGGCAGACCAAATGCGGCAAACATATTCAATGGCCAACCAAAAGACGAAAATTATTTCCTGAGGGGGAATTGGGGGAATAATTCGTTGAGAATTGGGGAATTGGGCGAACAATGTAATAGAGAATGAGGGTGGCCTGCTCCTCAAATTCGGGCATTGTGGAGAATACGCTTAGGGCAAGGCACATCAAAACCATCACCAAACTTAATTCCAAATAAATTATTTATATTTTTGTATTAATTTTGGGACTCACACTGCCAAATGATAGCTGGCCGCCTTCCATCCCCTTGGCCTTTCCAAAAAATTGTGCATTTTTGATTGGACTCGCCGAAAACGTTGATCGGTTCGATAATTCTTATAGACCAACGGTTTGCCCACTAAGGACATTTTGCGCACTTGAGTGGAACGATGGGGCCGATTGAATTTGAGGGGCGGAGGTTGGAGGAGGGAAAGGGCCGATGAGCAGGTGGCCCCCTTTTGTTGGGGATCAGAAGAGGAAGAGGGGGGACGGGGCCCAATCGGTGTGCCACTTTCCAAATCAACGGATGCCGCTGCTGAAAATGGAATTTGATTGAATTTTTGGGGGAAGGGGAGGGGAATACTTTTTGGATCGTGAAAGGCAACTCGACGATCGTTGGCTGGCGAAATGGAAGAAGCAGTTCGAGAAGGACGGACTACCGATGGAAAGGCGGAGTCGGCCGAAGGCGAAGAATCGACAGCAGCGTTGACACTCTGATGTGAAAAGGGGATTTTGTGAAGAAGATTTTGGACAATTTTTAAAAAAGGGAAAAGGGGGAAGGAGGATTTCGCCCTTGGGCGGAATATAAGGCGATTTGAATGGGGCGGCGTAAAAACATTCCATTCTATTTTATTAATGAAATTGAACACTGACGGAATAGAGGGAAACACTGCGAGGCGGCAGAAATGTTTGATTTGTCAATTTGCTAATTCCGGGTTGAACATTGGTGGCCACAATGGGCGGTGGCACTGTTTTCTGGCTACTCCGACTTTGCCTTTGATTTTCAATGGCCAAAAGTTGTTGTTGTTCTTGACCGGCCAACAATGCCTCGCCAAGCTCATTTGAGCCGGCAGTCAACGATTTCTGCACCAAAAATTAATAATAAATAATGCAAAATATGTAAAAAAAAGACTATAATTTTGGACACAAAAAAGAGGCCAAAATGCCATGGCCCCGGCAAAGCTGATTTATTCTATTTTTGCCACATTCCTTTTTGCTTCCCTTTTTGGCCAATATGACATTGCGTCATTTTCCCATTTTCCTAGCCATTCAAAGCCTTTTGGCGCGCAATTCCTTCCAAAATTGTTATTGCGCCACTCATGGAATGAGCCAATTATGGGGTAAAAGAAAAGAATGGAATGATGAGAATAGGAAGGTGGATAAATGAATGAAAAAGCAAAGAAAATGGAATGCCAATAAATGGACTGGCTAAAGGGATGGGCAAATGAATGGAAGGGGGAATAGCCAAATCCCCTCCAGGGATTGGTTTGCAATTTCATTTAATTTTGTAGCGATAATAAAAAAGGGAATAAAGCAAGTCAAAGAAGGAATTTCGGGAGAGAGGTACTCTCTTGGGGCAGGGTCCATGGATATTCCCGTCAGCAGAAGATAGGATGAAAGGGCAAAAAAGGCTTAATTGGCTTAGACAGGGGCGGAGGAATGGCCAAAAAGCGTGGAAGAAGGAAATGGAACCTAAAAGGAGCCAACCATAATTTGGCCAATTGCAATTCTGGCCAAGTAGTTTTTTTTGGTTGAAGGAAATATATTTGGAGAAGGAATTGGGTTGCC
Organism: Pratylenchus scribneri; assembly: GCA_030063045.1. Lineage (NCBI taxonomy): Eukaryota > Metazoa > Nematoda > Chromadorea > Rhabditida > Pratylenchidae > Pratylenchus > Pratylenchus scribneri. The sequence goes on along the minus strand of JAQSEB010000114.1, from coordinate 3,144,383 downwards.
GATGCCGAACCGAAAAAGTGGCTTTAGATATTCAAAAAAAAATCTATCCATCCAATATTCGGAACATTTGTTTCCGTCAATATGAGACAATGGCATTCCCAAAAATGCCAATTGCATTTTTAGCATATTCACAACAAATAAAACTAAACCCATTTCGTTTTAATTCAATTTAAATTTGGAATTTTATTTTTTATATAAAAATGGGAAATAATCTTTGCATCCAAAATGTGGGTCGATGGAAAGGATAAAAATATTGAAGCAATGGTTTGGGAACGGAAATAAATGGTTTTTAGGGGAAAGGATTGGGCCAAAATTATTTCCGATTCCTTTAATATGCCTCAAAAATGTTTTGCCAAAATTGATTGGCTAAAATGCATTTGAATTGAATGATTTATTTTGTTCAAAATTATTTCGGCTTTTTTGGTGGTTGCTGAGAGTTTTGCCTTTTTGTGGCCATTCACTCATTTCATTTCATTTTCATTCATTCCAGATGAGGGAAAATGTCTTGCGGGCATTATGCGCGGTTGGCACCTCCCCCTCTCTCCCCTTTCTCCCTTGTTCCTATTGCCACCCTCCCATCAACTATTCATTCGCCATCGGCGGCCTTTTAGTAGTTTTTTAGCCAATTTTGGCGGCTTTCTTAAGCAAATGTTGACTCAAGGGAGAATAAGAAGGAACGGGTGGGGGGGGGGGGGGGAGTAGGATTGCGCGAAAGGCAAAAGCAGTTGCCGAGGGCAACCGACCGAATAAAATGAAATGTAATGGACGGACTTAATATTAAGGGAATTTGATTTGGCCAGATTAGAATAAAGCCATCCATCCCAACAGAAAATAATAGCCGGAAAAGGAAAATAAGGATAATTGTTGTTGGAAAATGGATGAAAAAAGGAAGAATGGGGTGAGAGGAGGGAGATGATCGGTTGGCGGATTTGTTGGAGAAGGATTCCCGTGAAAAATGGCCGACGACATTGTGTCAACATCTGTGCTGGACATATTATAAAACAAAATGTGAAATTGGGGGTCAATGGGAATTGACTTGAACAAAACAGATGTGCGAATGAGGGAAGGGGGGGGGTGGGAGACCACCTTTGATTGGGCCAAAATGCGCGTCATTCAACACAAAATAAATCAATAAACCAACCCGTTCACTGCAGCTGGAACTTTTGATCAATTGCCGGGCCAATCGTTGAGGCCTAGTCAAATTGCCATGGGAATTATTGGAGGAATTTGAGGAGAATTTGCGACGAAGACCGGATAAGGAAAATCGCGATGAAGAGGGAAAGGGAGGGGAATTTGGCATTTTTATTTATGAAATCTGAAGAAGAAATTGGATAAAAATCACGGAGAAATATTTGGATTGAAGGATTATATTCCCACTCCAATTGATTGTTGTTGTAATTATAATATTTAACATTTGCCGTTTTGCCCGGAGGGGGAATTGTCCTTTCGTGGGGGGCAAAGGAAGGGAGGGAGGGCAGATTAATTCTTCCACTTTTTGTGGCCAAAAGCACCAAAGAAATGTAGGAGGCGGGAAAAAGGAAGGGAAATGAGATGAAGGAGGGTTCAGCACATTCCATTCCACCCTTCCCCCTAAAATGGCTTGGCCCTAAAAACACGGAAGGGAGGAATCCATTTTGCGCCCATTTCCTCCTTTTTAACACAAAACCATTCATTCATTGTTCGCATTTCAGACCAACCTTTGCCTCCTTTTCTCACCTTTGGGTTGGGCCAAGGCACTTTAATTAGACCTGGGAATTTGTTGGCTTCAAATTGGCATCGGCCTGCTGGAGGCCCCTCCTTTATTTAACCTTATCGCGCAATAAAATGGACAACAAAAATGGTTAGAAATGGGGGAGGGGAGGGGGCGGTCGAGACGGACACAAATGGATAAAAAAGAAGGGGGCAAAGGAGGGAAAGGGGACACGGCATTTGGCCAACAAAAACAGGGAAAAGCGAAATTTGAGAGGCATTTTCCGGGGTGCCGCCAGCAGAGGTAATCCCCCTTAATCAATTTGGGCCAATGGAAAGGAAAGAAGGGAGGAAAGATGGCATCTCCGAATTACTCCATCAAACGGGAATTTGAGCGTGCCGAACAAAAAAAGCATTACAAAATGGCCCCAAAATGCACCCAAAAATGCTTTCACCATTTCAGTCAGTCAGGTTGGAAAATATGGCATTGGCTCCTTGCAATTAGCCCCATTTGGCAAAACCAAAATACTTCCTTGCTAATTTTAAGGCCCGAAAATGTGGGCGGCATTGGTTTTTGTTTGTTTTCGTGCCGAAAACGCAATTTGCCGCATTTTTGACGAAATTTGAGTAGGCCAAAAAAATTGTGACTGAGATTTTACGTGAATATTTGCATATTTTTTGATGCCAACCCAAAAATATTCTTCCATTGCCCACCTCATTGAATGTGCCAGCCGTAAAACTGCTTCGATGCGATTGTTGGCCTTGTCCTTCTTCTCGATTATTTTGCCTTCTCCTTTTTGGCCTACTTCTTTGCCTAATCCACAATTTCAATTCTTCTTCGTCGCAAAGTGAAGGCGAAGAATTGGAGTTTTGTTGAATTAGACGGGAACGAAGCAATGGAGAGAATAGGGGCAAGGGAAGGGTTGGAGGAAGGCAAATTGGCGAGGAGGAGGAGGCAATGATGGGGAATTGTTGTTTGGCATTGGCATTGGCCCATGTTGATGTTGGGGGTGGAGGCATTTCTGCATTTGAATGAAATTTGATATTGTCCTAGCTTAATTGTTCCCCATCAATTTGGGCAAACTTACCTTTGTTGTTATCCTTTTTGTGGGCACCGGTCCCCGACGGTGAAAATGCCGTCGCCCCCTTTTTTGGATTAAGCGGCGGTTTTCCATTCCTCGCTGTTGGGGGACTTGGCCGATGGCGCATCCTTTTGGCTGCCTGAAGCCAAAGGAAATACCGTTGCCTTTGGTTCAATTGAATGCCACGGAGTGGGGCCAATTCCGCCAAATCCCATTCCTGTGCCTCTTCACTGCTCGATGGCATAGCCACCAGGGAAAGTCGTCGCCTTTTCAGATCGGCTAAGGCAGGTGTCAAAATTTCCTCACTGGCTGGATTGAAGGCAGAATTCCTCCTTATATATTGCTGATTTTTGGAAGTTGTGGCCTCATCATCTGCCGGGCAACCTTCGATCACAAAAATGCCCGGTAATTGATTTTGGTGAGGAATAAATCGTTGGGAATGGGTGGAGGCAGAAGGAGGCGGATCACCAGCAGATGAAGAGGCGCCACTCATTCCTCCGCCAAAATTCCCAAAATTATTCAACATATTCAAAGAGGATGATATTCATATTTGAGGGTGGCATCCTCTGCAATTCAAAAATTAATTAAATATTAACAAAATTGGCAATCAAATTTAATTCTCCCATTCATTCCAATTCCATTTTTCCTTTCATCCACATTTTATATAAAGAAATGAATAAATTGGTTAGCCATCTTTTCATTCTTTCAATATTTATTAAAATATTTTACCTGTGGCGGTAAAAGGCAATAAAAATGCCAAAAGGAAATTGTATGAATGCACGGAAATTGGGGAATATTCGAGAAAAGGATCAATAAAAAATTGAGGGAATTTCTCCAAAACAAAATTGAAAAATGGGAAAAATTATAAAATCAACGGGGAATATGGGAATATTTTTATATTTTATAATATTTCGCTCAATCTTCTTATAATGGAAATAAAATTATCTCGACATCTTGAACTCATCCATCTCAAATTAATTTTGTCAAAAATGTGGCAAACGAATATTTGATTGGTTTATTTAAATAAACCCCTTTTATCTTTTGCCCATTTTGGTCATTTAGGAGAAAGATGGCTTAATCCCCTTTTTGAAAGGGAAAGTCAAATGAAATGGCAATGATTGTTTTTGGGGGAGAAGGGCGGCTTACATCTCCAAAGGAAAGTCGAAATGATTTTTGGCAGCCGGCGACCCTCAAGGGGGACTCACAATGAGAAAATTGGTGGGCCAGTCAATGAAAAAAGGGTAAAAGGGAAAACAATCCGGCGAGGCGAGAATATATGACGCAAATTCATTCAAACCAACGAATATACTTTCGACCGTGTGGGAATATGGGAACAATTTGGGGAATAGCACATCGAAAGATTATGCTGCAAAGAATTGATGAATAAAAGATGGTGGCCGCCAACAAAATGATCATAAAACATGTTTTTGGGAATTGGAAATGAATGAAATGGATGATGTGGCCAAAATACCTGTTGAGGGCATTTAATTGAGGAGGGGAGGGGACAAGGATTGAATTACCGGAATTGGCACCAAATGGAAAGGGAAATGGTGGCGGATTGGCAATGGCACTCGGCGAGTTGCCCATTTTTGGGTTTGTTGGAAGGCTAATTCAAAAGGCAACCAACACTGAAAAGTGGGGTGGAGGGTGGTGGAAGATGAGCCGAATGAGTCGATGTATGATGCGGGGGGAAGGCACATTTGGCCGAAGGGGAAATGGAAAGGAGATATGAGGGCCCAACCTGCGGGGACGACGATGGCCGTGGGGGGGGGGGGGGGGACAAAGCCGACAAAATTGAAAATTCATGAGTAGTGGAATGGAGGATGAAGCCGAGAGGGGAAAAATGGAGGAGGAAGAAAGGGTAATGAAGAAGGAAATGGAATGGGAATTGGTGAACACAACAATGTCCTCCTCCTTTTACCCAAAAGTATTCCTCCAAATTTTTCCTTTCAACGTTCAGCTCCATTCTTTTTTTTGTCCAATATTTTTCCGGCACATTTATTTTCAACTAATAATGAATGTTTTGGCCATTGTTTTTGGGAAAAGATAGCAAAAAATGACAAAATGAAATGAACATTTGCTTAAAAATAGAAATAAAATTTAAATAAATTAAGCGACAATTTTATTTGACAAAAAATGCGTGATTTTAATTCGAAAATGAATTCAAAAAATAAATTATATCAGTTTGTACAGTGAAAATGAATATTTATTTTTTTAATCGAAAAACAAAAACGGCAATACCAATTTCCAATTTAAAGAATGAGATCGAAGGAAAAAATGAATTAAATGAATTAATAATAAATTATAATCGATGGCAAAAATCAGCTTTTGATCAAATCAATTTAATTGTAATTTTAGCCTTATAATTTATCAAATTTGATAACATTATTTTAGCCCCAAATAGTGATGTGTATTGTGTATGTGTTAATTTGAAAAAGAAGGGAAGATTTATGTTATCGTATTCTTCTCTCTTCTTCTTATTTATAGCCGTAGGCAAAGTCAATTTATTTCTTCCTCGATTTAAAAGAAGGGAAACAAGAGCGTCCCTCGATTTTCAATATACCGTATACACCCGCTACTTTTCACTTTAACTGCAGACAACAGAAAAAATTTGTGTCATATCCAAATGAAAATTTAATGAATCAATCAAATAAATTTCTTCTAAAATCAAGAAATTCCTCTCCATTTTGGCTTTTTAGTTAGTTTACTGTCAATATGTATAAAATGATTTGCCAAAATTTATGCTTTCTAAATTATGCAACTTTTGGTTCTGTCTGTTAAATGTAAATATTTTTAAATATTAAAAAAATTCACTCGATTTGTTGGATCTTTTCTCTATTTGAGCATTTCAAGAAATGAATTACCGTGGATACTAAATTTACTTTGCCAATGAAATCAGCTGGAAAAAATCGTAATTGAATGAACTTATAGTAGAGTATTATTAAATATAACCTAAAATAATTTGTATGAAAAGTGATATATGCCACTGGAAAGTTCAAACTGCCTTCTATAATTTGGCTTTTAAATTTTATCAATCAAATTTTAAAAATCACACATCTTTGTTTGTAATTAAACACCCGAATATTTTGTATAAAATCCGCTCATATTAAGTTTTAACTAATTCCGCCTGTTTTGTGTTTTCGCTTAGAATAATTCCCCCTGTTTTGTGTTTTCGCTTAGAATAATTCCGCCTGTTTTGTGTTTTCGCTTAGAATAATTCCGCCTGTTTTGTGTTTTCGCTTAGAATAATTCCGCCTGTTTTGTGTTTTTGCTTAGAATAATTCCGCCTGTTTTGTGTTTTCGCTTAGAATAATTCCGCCTGTTTTGTGTTTTCGCTTAGAATAATTCCGCCTGTTTTGTGTTTTCGCTTAGAATAATTCCGCCTGTTTTGTGTTTTCGCTTAGAATAATTCCGCCTGTTTTGTGTTTTCGCTTAGAATAATTCCGCCTGTTTTGTGTTTTCGCTTAGAATAATTCCGCCTGCTTTGTGTTTTCGCTTAGAATAATTCCGCTTGTTTTGTGTTTTTGCTTAGAATAATTCCGCCTGTTTTGTGTTTTCGCTTAGAATAATTCCGCCTGTTTTGTGTTTTCGCTTAGAATAATTTCGCCTGTTTTGTGTTTCATCTAAATAATTCAGCCTGTTTTGTATTTCACCCGCCGCCTACTTGCCTCAAACATTTAATTCCACCTGTTTTGTGTTTCATCTAATTCTGACTCCCTTATGTTTCTGCAGTAATTCCCCTTTCTTTTGTCTTCTAAAATGTTATGTAGAAAAAAACAAATGATGATTTAAGATTTTAATTTTAAATTACCTAATTCTGTAATTAATTAAAACATTTTAACCAATTTATTTTTACTTAAAATTTGTAAACCATTTCAAAGAATTAAGCATTTCACTGTGCACAAAATTTTTTATAGTACAACTTCAAGAATTTTTAAATGATTGCCTCAGCCATTGGGTACATCAAAATACACTTATTCCAACCTCCAAATTGTATTCGCATGCATCGAATCCACAACAATTAAAACTTATTGCGTGACTTCTGTGACTTCATATAATTTGATTGAAATACACCCACATTAAAACATTCCATAGATACTCAATTTTATTACATTCAAAAATTCATTCATATCATTCAAGATTATGAATATCTCCATAAATTCATTTCCTCCTCTTTATATTGAGAATGCCTCATCCGCCTCCATCAATTCACCTTCATCTCCTCCTGCTGAATGTTTGCTTGCCCAATCATTTGTTCTCGATTCCCAGGCCAATGTGCTTCGTTCCGTTCAAATTTTGATGGTTTTCATTTTCTTTGCCCTTCTAATTCGATTAATTCGAGAATATTTCATGGAACCGATCATTTTTCACGGCAATTTCCTTGTACTAATAAATATTATCCCATCCAATCCATCCTAAATTCCCCTATCTTTTTGCAGTTACTTTTCAGCAACATTGTTCTCGTTTATTTGATTTATGCTTGCGCATGTTTCCTCCAAGAATTTCGCTATTTGGTTTATTTCCCATTTCAATTCCTTTTCATTTTTTTCAGTTTCTCTATTTTATCATTGGCCCACTCAATTTGACCCCATGCTCTTTAATGACCCCAATTTGGTGGTCAGCAATCGTTCATGTACCCAAATTTTTTGAATCTTTCTTCATGCCACTCATCCATTTTACACTAATGCTTGAACGTGTCCGTGCCACCCTTTTCATGGATCAATATGAGCGAGAAGGACTTCATTTTGGCCTCATTTCCCTGCTGTCCATTGTCCTTCCATTTTCCCCTTTTACCTCCTTACAAATTTGCATTAATTTTCAGTGGCTTTTTTCCATTCTATATGCCCTTTTCATTTTCCTCTCAATGTTAATGGAGAATGAATGGAATTTGTCCAAGAAATTCAGCTTTACTTCCCTCGCTTCTTCCAATAATTGGGTGGTCATTGCAATCCTTTATTCCATTTTGGCAATTATTTTTGTGACAATTTTGGCTGATTTGTTGATCGTTTTTCGGAATAAAAAGGCACAAAAACAAATGTAAATTAATTAATTAATTAATTAATGGAATATTTTCCCCATTTTAAAAGGATCAATTCATCTAGTTATAATTTAAGTCGAATTTATCAAATCAATGAAAATATTTTGACAATGCGTGGCCTCATTTTGCCATTGGATTTCTGCTATTATATTCTATTTTTAATTTATTTTTCTGTGGCCATTTTCCTTCGTACAAATCAATTATCAATCTCCAAAATTAATTTTCAAATTGGTCATATTTGGATCAATTCGGTCAATTTCAATTCAATCCCATTCCAATTCAAATTCCATTTTAAGGTGATGCTTTTACATGGAATTATAACTGTTTTCCTCTACACTAAATTCCTCATAAATTCGAGAAAACGAAGAAAAAGGGCTCCAGAAATTAAGCCAAATGATCAACAAATGGAGGCATATTTTGGGGAATTGAGGAAACAATGGAATAAATTATAAAAAAGAATTAATTTATTTATTCATTTTTAATGTAAATTTTACACAAAAAATATGATTATAATTACAATAATATTTGTATAATAAAATAATTTAATGAGAATCCGTTTTGTTTTTAATTCGACTAGATTTAGGTAAATAATATATATGGAAAAGGGGCAAGTAAAATTGAATATTCCAAATCTAAAGGATGGCCTCGGGTTTTTCTGCCTCATTTCCATGTGAATCATCGGCCCTAAAGAATGCGGAAATGAGGCCATCACTGACGAAGAGGCCACAGGAAAGGAGTGAAAAAATCTACAAAAAATTAATAAAAATTGGAAAATTTGTTTTTTTGGACTGACCCCAGCCAATGCCCATCCATTTATGCCACATTGAGTGTCAAAATATTTCTCCACGGAATGAAAATTTCGTCGAAGTAATTGACTTTGATAAAAATCATCAAGCCAAGGACAAGCACTGAAAATAAATGGACAATTTTGTTTTGAATGGGAATTGGGGATGGGTGGACCTATAATGCATTTCGAGGCCAAAAATGAACAATGTTATTGGAACGCAGGCAAAAGCATAAAAAATACACTAAAAATGAGAATAAAATGAAAGGGAAATGTGGATTGAATGAATGAATGACCAGCAATTTGGAATGATGAACCCGGAGGCAATGAATGCATTGGAGGAGTACGGTGCACAAAAACATGCCAATGGCCAATGAGGCAGCACAAAATTGGCCACTGAAAGGGAGATAATATAATTGGGATTATTTGGGGGGAATGAACGTCAATCTCATTTCGGCAAAAGTGGGCGGCACTTCATCGATTTGGAAGCCCGGAATATAATTCCTGAATATCCAAAATTGGAAATGAATTGAATTAATGTTAATGACCATTTGTCCATTGTGAGGAAAAGGGAAATGCGCATTCCATTCCGGTCATGATATTGGCCAACACCGGTGAACAGAAGCAAATTGATTAATAATAAAAGAACCTAGGGAATATTATTAAATGTGATTGGCCAAATGAACTCACAATATTGGCCATTCGAAGGGTGAAAACCACTCGGGAACTGTTCACATCATTTCGCCTCCTTCAAATATTTAATTTAATTCAATTATTTTCATCAATTCATTTCACCTCCAATCCACTTCATTTTCCAATGCTTGTGCCACCAAAATCAGTCGATTCAATGTGCCCGTGGATTGCCGATTCACGGCAGACCTATCCGGTTGATATTTGTTGGCAGAAAGCAAAAATGCTGTTGCCGAAGTTTGGCATTGCGAGGCGGATGATTCTTTTGGCTCATTTTCGTCATTTTTTGTTGTTTTTGAACATTCCGCCATTCCCACATTATTTCCATTTTCCTTGGCCAATTCCATTTCGGTGCTCTTTTTCTTGTTGCCAATTTTATCAACAATTAATTCATCATCCGTTCCCTCATCGATGGTCATTTGGGTGATTTGAATGGATGGAATATTTCCACTAATTTGTCCATTACTCATTTTATGATGCTAAAATTGGGAATATTTCGTTTTGTTGAGAATGTGCCAATGATGAGAACCTTGTTGAAATTGCCAACCAATCTGTCCATTTTATATTATTTTTCAATATTTACAATATTTTTGGGAGAAACCTCTTAAAAGAAATAATAATTAATTAAAATGGGCAAATGGATTTAGATTTAGAATGATTGAGCTTTGGGCAATCTTTGAACGAAATTAATGGATAAAAGGAAGGATTTAAGCGGCCAATCTTTGGTTAAATTTGAGTTGTTTTGGCCTAAAATTGGCTCGTTTTACATTTTTATAAAAATTCTTTTTGGCGGCCAAGGAAATTTGAGGAAATAATAATGCGAGGATTAAGACATATTTTTTCCTCTTTTGAGGGGATATGAAAATGGGAATGGAGGAATTTGGACATTTTTGGCGCCGAATTGAGCCGGAAATGAGGCGGAAAATGAAAAATTGGATTTTTCAATGGAATTAATATATTTTTGACAGATTCCCAGACAAAAAGTACATTTTGGCGAGGATTGGATTTGGCAGATTTGAGAAAAGGAGACGAAGAAGACCCTGCTGAAAAAAGGCATTTTTTAGTGCAAATTTATGTAAATGATCAAAGGCCAATTTAATATAGAAAAAGTGCAAAAAAGTGGCAAAGTAAAAAATAAAAATTTGGAAAATGAAAACGAATATTAAAATATGTTTAAATATATAATAATGGGCAACGGAAATGAGCACCAAAATGCGATATAAATGATGGCCATCCATATTTGCAGCCAAAATCTCGTTTTTACAATTTGGAAAGCCAATTTATGTTAGTTTGGCGCAAAATATTTTAATAATCCATTGGCCCTCCTTTGGATGGATTAACCCAAAGTAATGGGCCACGAAAATGAGGCAAAGGAAGAGGGAAATGGTGGGGAATGATTGCGCGAAACCATTTTAAAAGGGAGAAAGGGGATTAGTGAGGACTGAGGAGGGATGGGATTTGGAGGGATACCGGGAAATGAAGAAGAAAATGACAACGAAATGAGCGGAAAATGAAGAGATGGGAGGAATACGAACGGATGGAAACGCAAAAGAGGGCATTTTTGCCTAATTTATATTGGCATTGGCATCGGCATCCTTTTGGCCACCAATCCCCTTTTGATGATGATGACGCTTTTAAATGGAATATATCCAATGGGGGAATTGTTCAGTCTAATTAGCCGATTGAGTGGGGGGGATGTGGCTTATTCCCTTTTTTTAAATTTTAGCCAATTCATTTTTCGTTGTTCATTTTTGGAATCAAAGTATCCCAAAAAAGGAGGTCAAAAGCCAACAGGGAAATATGGCCAATTAAGCAAGGTTAAAAATGGACAAATAATTTATTTCCCTTTGGCATTGAATTGCAAACATTTTTGGTGCACAAAATTGGCTTAAAATTGCCGTCATCCAACGAATACATTTTCCAAAAAGGGAAATGGGGAGGGGGGGGGGCGAAATGTGCAATATTCAATTTTAAACATTAATTATGGCCTTTTGGGGATTTGCAAAAATGGAATATTTTAATGGCCAAAAAAAGTATGAATAATGGGGGAATTGTACTTTTTGACTGATGAATTGAAAAGAATTTAATAATTTTTTTGTGGCCAATTTGAAAGGAAATTAATTTTTCTTGTTTTGTCCAAAAACATTAATTTATTTGTGCGCGCGTGATGATTGGGCGGGGGCAAATATTTTATAAATTTGGCCGGAAGGGCGACATTTTCAATTGGATTTGGGGCGGATTGAAAATGAGGGGAAAAATTGAAATGGGGGAAATCGAGGATTAAATAAAATGAAATTGGCCATCAAAATGAAAATATATTGGTTTAAAAGGGCAAAAAAAGATTGGGCGAAAAAGCTTAAAAAATTCAGCAAAGGATTAGCCAAAAAGTTGGCCAAGTTTATGCATTTATTAATAAATTATTTAATCCTTTTTTTGAAAAATTCCAAAGTGGATGATGCCATTGAAATTGGAGGAATATTTTTTCAGAAGTTTATGAAAAAAATATTCAAATGATTATTTTTTATGTACAAATTTGTCCATTTTTTTTCACGCTTTGTCAGTAAATTTTGTCAATTCATTTGGAAAGTGTGATGAAGTGTAAAATTGGTGGAATGGCATTTTTTGCGCGGAGGATAAAAAATGAAGGAAAGGAAAAGAGGAAGTGGATTTTGAGACATTTTGGCCGAGTCGGGAAAATATATTGGAAAAGTGCAGCAAAATGAGAAGGCACCGGCAAAATATTGATAAAAAAAATGTTAATAAATTTTAATTTCCATGCCCTGCCAACGATTATACATTTTTTATAATAATTTATACAAATTTATGATTGATTTTCGAGGAAAATTGGCAAAGAAAATGGAAATGGGGGAATATTCCCTCGGGGCATAAATGTGTGGGAAATTGAGGCAAAGGAGGAAAATAAATTTTAATTAATATTTTTTTTATTATTTTGATTATAAAAAGGCACAAAAAAACATTCTAAAAATTATGATGGAATTTTTTGAAAGAGGGAAAATTGTTTGACTTTAAAATGGCAAATTGGATTGTTTTTTTTTGGCCGAGAACAATTGACCTTCTTAAAAGGATGGAGGATTGTTTCCAAGGACATATAATGTATTTCCGGTCAAATTGTTTCAATTTATTATTTTAGTAAAACAAAAAAAGGACATAAATGAATATTTAATAATATTTTTGTGTCCATTCCATTCAAATTCGAACATTCCCACAAATTTGTTGGCATTCTTGCATTGTCCCAAAATTGTTCAAATTTCCCCCACAGCCGGAATATTCAAATGGAATGCATTGACTCTGACAATGAATATAAAGGCCATTCCTAAACCATTTTTACCTTTTCCCGACTGAATGCATATCTCGTTTGCCTTCCACTGCATGAGCCACGGTCAATGGACAAAAGGCAAAGGGCGGCTGGAATAAAAAATTAATTGGTCATATTTGGGGAGTGAACAACCTGGGCACATATTTTGGCACTCATCTTGGGTCAAAAAATTATTCTGATTTCCTCTCTTTCCATTGTATTGAAATGAGACACATTGCCGGTCATCCGCATTATAATACCTTCAAATTAAATTAATAGGGGGTGGATGAGGGGAATTTAAATTTGTGACCATCGGGCGAGGCCGGCATTCCCCGTGCCCGGGGCCAATGGAACGGAACATGGATTTGTGGCTAAAAAATGAATTTAATATAATAAAAAAGTGGGAACAAAGACCTCCAGGGCAACAAACGGTCGTTTCTGGTATGGCACCCAAATGGCACCAAAAATTCACCTAAATTTAATAACCATTTATGAATGGCATAATTTGAATAAAATGACCGGGCAAGTGTCTCGATTTGTTGCGGAACAGAAAAGAATTTGGCCGCTGGCAGTTTTTGCGGGTTGACCAATGCAAGGATCTAGGGAAATTAATAAATTAATTATTTTTTTGGAGGCAACGCACTGTCCAAAGGAAGGCAGGCAAGTTGGCATGACCTCTGTGGATGGAATTGGGAAAATGAATGGGAAAATTAATTGGAAGGAACCAATGTGAGGAAATTATTCTGATTTCCTTTGAGTCCTTTATAAATGAAGGATTTGCAACTTTTTGATGCCGGATCGAAATAAAAACGTTCCAAACGGGCAAAACCATCGCCGGTGGACATTGGCAATTGGCATGGATTTGGATTTGCTTCATTTTTAACATTCAAATTTATTATTATTTTGGGCAATTGCTGACCATCTGGGCAGCAAACTGTGCTCGGCGTATTCACCCCAACATGGCACCAATATCCATTTGGGCATGTACTCATCGATGTGCTCACCGCACAACTTTGGATTCGGCCATCGGCGCCAACAAATGGAGTGCCTGAATATTTTCTAATTAATTATATAATGGAAAAGGGTCGAAAGGACCGGATGGGCAAGGATTCGGAAGGCAGGCCATTTCGCATTCCTCCAGGCTAAGAAAATTATTTTGATTGCCTTTCAATCCACGATAGGCGAATTGGCGACATTGTTGATTTTGGGCATCGTAGCCGAATCGAGGCAATTGGTCGGTGCCTTCTGCAAACATTTAAATGAAATTCACACATTTTGACCATCCATTCCCCAACCCCCTAATTCAATTGGCTGTTGACATCGATTCTCTTCGGCCGGACAACAAACGGTCGTTTCTGTGCTGGCACCTTAATCCGAAATTAAAATAATTTGCATTATAAGCCTCAATCCATTTCATACCCACATGGCAGTACAAATCTGAACGGCCTTCGCATGCTTCCGGGCCAGGTTCGCATTGTTGAAGAGGCAAATCAATGGGAAGTCGACAAGGATTTGGTGGGACTAAAATTCAAATATTCAAATTCGAAAATAAATTCGAGACCATTGCAAGCTTGATTGCATTCTTCGATACTGCAAAAATTGTTTTGATTGCCTTTTTGGCCACGATAAACAAAAGGGCGACAACATCCGGCCGCCGCATCCCAAAACCATCGTTGAAGTTGATAAAAACCTTGGCCAGCATTCATTGGCTGAGAACAGGGATTCCCGGCTGCAAAAAGATAGTAAATAGAATTGGAACTGGTTATTCAATATTTGGTCCTAAAAGGGGAATGTCCATCCCAAATTGGATGTGCAAACATTTTTGCATATTCAAAAAGAAAAAAAAAAGCATCCATCAAATCAACATTTATTCCTCTTCAAATTAATGTTCATTTTACTTTTTATTTCCTTCATTTTTGTATCATTTATTCATGCCAAATTGGATAATGCTACAATTGAAATGTCTAATTTTCTCCAAAATGAAGTCACTTTTGATTTTTTGATTATTTCTAATAAATTTAGGACATCAAAAATACATGGCCCCGATCAATGCTTGAACATTGCCGTTCACCTAGGATTCCTTTGCCAAAAGAAGGATTCGAATGTTTTATTCGACAATTTGGCTACGAAAATATAAGAATTGAAGTTCTCAATAAAAAGCCTCCTATTCTACGAATTCCCCAATTTTTACTGGACAAAAGTTTATCGGCAATTGCGCATCGATTTCGCACATCTAGGTCCTAATTTGCATTCCCTTTTTTTGTGGATTTCTTTGCATTTTTGTAGCAAAGTTGAATCACAAGGAGTTGAAGGCTATGCTTATAGTGCGGGGCATAGAGGAAGGCAGGCAGATGGCCTTTGGCTTCTTCATCACGAAAAAGTGATTCGTCCATTATTTGTGCGAATTCAACGGATACTGGCATTGAACCCGGCATTCGCAGAGGATTTTCTGGTTTATCCCTTTCTTTTTTACATTCCTAATCCAATTAAAAAGGTATTAAAATATGATCCATTTGGCCATTATGCTCCACATTTTGATCATCTTCAACCAATGCCGCCGAATTATGATGAAGGATGGTTTGCCTATTTTGGCAACAGATTAGCCACTGCCCTTTTATTAGTTGAAACGGCCAAAAAAGGAGGGTTCACGGTGTTCCCAAAATTGGGATTGACCATTAACCCAGAAAGGGGTTTGTTAATTTTTTCGGGTAAATATAATTTAATTTGGGAAAAAAATAGGTGATTTGTTGCTTTGGTTCAACGCCGATTCGAATGATCAAAGAGAGGAGGAGGCACTTCATGCGGCATGTCCCATTTTGGAGGCACAAAAAATTGCCGTTTCTTTGTGGATTCGTGGAAATTTTCAGGTAATTTATTTTTATTCATTTTAATACTTTCCAATTTAGGATGGCCTAAAATGTGCATTGGATAATCCCAGCTATGAACCAGTGGAATTAATTCGAAAACATTTTAATTTGCCTAATCGAATGAGGAAGGAAAGACCCAAAATCCCAAATTGGGTGTTCAATTATTAAAAATATTTACCCATAATTGGGCAGCATAAACTTGTCCTCGCATCCCCGCCAATATGGCAATAAAAGCCCGCAGGGCAAATTGATTGTTGTGCGGCAGAACAATAGCCAAGTTGACCTCGAATATCGCGCAATGGAGTGCCAACGGCACACGGATTTGCTGAAGGGGAAACTATAATTAGGAAAATGGGGGAATTGGAGATTACCTGGACAAATTTGCTCACAATCCACCCTGGACAAAAAATTATTCTCATTTCCTTGGAGGCCCCGATAGGTGAAAGTTTGACATTGCCCCGCAGGCGAATAGAAATACCAACGTTGTAAAGTGGATTTGCCAATGCCCGGATTCAGGGGCTGGTGGCAAACATCAACGGATGCTTCAAAAGAAAAAAAATAATTGGAAAATATTTGGAATATTTTTGCCTGGTTTATTGCAGCAAACTGTGGTGATTGGACTATCCCCTACATGGCAAAATTGAGGGCCTGGACAAATGGAAGGGGCGGCCGGTTGGCAAAGAAGCATTTGATTTGTGTTTGTGCCAAATGCGCATGGATTCGCAGCCACTGGGGTTTCTGTGAAGGAATTAATAAATTATTGGGAGAATATACAGCAAAATGGAATGGGAAACATGTTAATTCATTCAATTAGAAGAGGGTTTAACCTATTAGGGAAGATGCTCGTCGCCAATTTGCCAATTCCTTTTCGGCATCTTCTTCTTCAACATTTCCTTCCAATGAAATCCAATCAGGAAGGCCATCGTTGATTTGTTGGCCATGATTAAGAGGAGTGATGGGAAATTGGGGATGAGAAAGTTCAGAATCGATGGGGAAAAATGTTGTGGAAAATGTGGCCTTTTGGGCCAAATAAGTGAGTGAATTATGTTGGGAAAATTTGGTGGGATATTGGCTGGGAATGGCAGCAGATTTAGTGGATGATGATGATTTTAGGGCGACTGGAATTGGGAAAAGGATAAATTGATGGATGAGTTTAAATTGGGATTTGATGAGTTTGGGTTTGAAAAGAGTGAATGGATGGACCTTCGCATGAACGTTGGCACATTTCACGATTGGCAAAATTGTTGGAATTTCCACAACAACCGGACCAATAGAAAAGTTCGCATTGGGAATGGCTGGGATTGAAAAACCAACGAGAGATTCTGAATAAAATGAATGAAAAATGAATATTGCCAAGGAAATAAAAACCGATATGGGCCTGTGCCAACTTGTTGGGGTTGATCACAAGGATTTGTGAGGGAAAGAACCGCTGGAATGGGGGATTTGGAAATAAATGTTTGGAATTTTCAAGGTGAACTTTGTTGCTGTGATTTTGATGATGGATAGCTGGAGAAGGAAATTGGCATTCCCCGTTGCTTGGGAATTTGGCCATTTTCTGTAGGGAAATTGATCACTTGGGTTTGGGCTGGCAAATTCCGATAAAGGGTTATTCGAGTCAAATTTTTCAAAAGTCCCTTGAATTATTGGATTAAATTGGAAAGGAATTTGAGGGGAAATTAATACCGCCGGTGCTGTGCTCAAAATGACCCTTTTCAATGCACCCAACAAGGCATTCTCCTCCTCACTGCTCTTCGATGGGGTCGAAGCAAATGCGCAGAATAGGAGGATCAGCAACGGACGATGGGGGATCATTTTCACAAAAAAAGAGAGAGAAAGGATATTTCAATGAATGAATGAATGAATGACTTTTGGCCAATGGAAGGGAAATTAGAGGGATCGATCGCCACTGACCAGAGGCCTGATTCCTTTTCCCGACCCAATTCGCGCAGTTTAACTCGTTCGTGAACTGTATTCTTCCCTCCCCCGATTCCTTTCCTCACATCCATAATCCTTCCCCATTCCGTCCGGCCATTGTCCTCACTCAACTCCCCCTTCTTCTCATTTCCCCTCACTCCACTTTATTTACTCGATGAGAGGCCGCAAGGTAGCCGCGCGGATCGACTTGGCCACAAAATGTGTTGTCCTGCTGCAAATGATCCATCCACACCCATGAAAATGATTGATTCGGACTTCGAGGGGAATTATCTGAGTGAGAGGAAATAATGGATTTTCTTTGGAACTTCTTCTTCGGCTGATTTTGTTATTATTCTCATTGTTTTTTCCTTGATCTTCGAGTCTGTTCATGAAAAATGACACTTTCTTTGGACCAAAGCAACATCAAAAAAGCATATAGCTGGCTTACATTTTGGCTATGAATATTTTATTATATTTTAAAAAATTAATTGGTTTTAAATTTAAACCTATACCAAAATAAATAATTTAATTGAATTGAATATTCTAAAAGTGCCGCTTTTATATTTTGGTTAAAACCTTTTTATTTTTGACTAAATTGTGCAATCGAAACAGTTTGATGAGCTCTATTAGGTTTTATAAAAATTAAATTGGTTTTAAACCATAACAAAAAGTAATAAACAATGTAATTGAAATTTATATTAAGAATAATTCCACCTGTTTTGTGTTTCATCTAAATAATTCCACCTGTTTTGTGTTTCATCTAAATAATTCCGCCTGTTTTGTGTTTCATCTAAATAATTCCACCTGTTTTGTGTTTCATCTAAATAATTCCACCTGTTTTGTGTTTCATCTAAATAATTCCACCTGTTTTGTGTTTCATCTAAATAATTCCGCCTGTTTTGTGTTTTCGCTTAGAATAATTCCGCCTGTTTTGTGTTTTCGATTAGAATAATTCCGCCTGTTTGTGTTTTCGCTTAGAATAATTCCCCCTGTTTTGTATTTTTCGATTAGAATAATTCCGCCTGTTTGTGTTTTCGCTTAGAATAATTCCGCCTGTTTTTGTGTTTTCGCCTAGAATAATTCCGCCTGTTTTCTTTTTTCGCTTAGAATAATTCCGCCTGTTTGTGTTTTCACCTAGAATAATTCCGCCTGTTTTGTGTTTTCGCTTAGAATAATTCCGCCTGTTTGTGTTTTCGCTTAGAATAATTCCGCCTGTTTGTGTTTTCACCTAGAATAATTCCGCCTCTTTGTGTTTTCGCTTAGAATAATTCCGCTTGTTTTTGTTTCATCTAACTAATTCCTACTCTTTTATGTTTTATTTTATCTTATGATACTAATAAGTGGAATATATAAATGAATTATAATAAATCATCATATTTTTACATTTGAGAACTGTCAATTTTATATAGAGATGATGATTGTATTACCATACCACATATTTTTGGGTTAAAATAAAAAATTATTCTCACAATTAGCCCTTTGTTTTATATTAATTTACATTTCCAGATCTCCAATTTGTCATTTTCATTTGTATTTTCCAACGATAAAATCTTTGCACATTTTCGATTGCATTACT
The DNA here is from genome assembly GCA_030063045.1 of Pratylenchus scribneri. Classification (NCBI taxonomy): domain Eukaryota; kingdom Metazoa; phylum Nematoda; class Chromadorea; order Rhabditida; family Pratylenchidae; genus Pratylenchus; species Pratylenchus scribneri. The sequence continues at coordinate 3,125,427 of JAQSEB010000114.1, read as the reverse complement.
GTATTTTTCCTCCGCTTAATTCCCTTCTAGGCCATTCTTTCGAAAGGGCTATTTTGTTTTGATCAACCGGCGATGGATGATGATGACCCCAGGCCCTAATAACAAACACTACCATTTATGCTTCCTTTTCTGTTCCTAGTAATGCAACATAGCAGCATAATTGAAGAATGAATGAATAAATAAAGAGAAAGTGGCCACAGAATTATATATTTATACGCCCTTTTAGTATTATTGCTTCTTTTCGCTATATAAACCATTAACCATACAATTTCATAAATTTATCCGTTACCCATTCATTGCCCAATTTCATTCCACCACCATTCACTCTTTCTTTTTTATGTACACAATTTTCATTTTCATCATTTTTAAGCCTTGATAAAAATAAGTCGGCTATCTGTGTCCAGTTTCGAAAAATTTTAATACTATTTATTTTATGGTTTAAGAATTTTACGACTATGACTAATTTTGGGAAACATAAGGGTGACTTTGCTAGTGTTAAAAATCTAAACAAAGATAACCGATAAGCACCAAATAAATAATAGTCTATCAACCAAAATTAGCCATAATTTTCAAATGAATTCACTCCTCTCTGCTAAAATTGATTCACTTTCATTGGATGAACAACCGCCATCTTCAAAATGGCAACATTGGATCTATGATTGCAAGGATCTTCCAATTCACGATCACAAGAATAATCGTGCCAATAATGAAGAATGCCAATTTTGTGTTTGTTTTATGCCTCAATATCCAAATATCCCTCTGCTTTATTTATAGTTGAAAGTCAAGAATTTTCAATCGCCTCAATCCACATTTGAATCAAAGGAAAATTTTTTGCGCTATATTAAGAAGAATAAGGAATTTTGCAGTTTAAAGGCAATGAAAATTTTTTTGGAATTTAACAATGAAGAAGGCATTTTGCCCAGTAAATTGGCCAAATCAGTTTGTGGGTCTATTTCCTCTACGCCAATTGAATCGATCTTATTTTTAAGCTTTTAATCAAAAATTGGGTTCTGCTTTTTTCCGAAATGGAATCCCTCCGAACAATGAACATCCCTTGAATGCTTTGGGCGGAGATTTTCAACTTTTATTGATTGGAACAACGGCGGATAAAGAATTGCTGGAAAAATTTGACAAAATCTTCAATAAAATATTCAAAATGACTGTAAATGAATTGGAAAAAGGTGAACCATTTCCAATGCCATCAATGGAATTTTCATCCGTTGTGAGATTAACCCAGGAAAGTTTATCAAAAATCCGAAGGAGGCTTACAATAATTTGATGAATTTGCCATTTATGATCAAAATTGAAATATGGATTGGAAATAATTGGAATCAGGCAATCGTGAAAAAGAAATTAATTGACAAAATTGAACATGAATTGGACAAAAAGGAATTGTCACGAGGGATTTATCGCGGATTCCAATATCATCTGGCGGATCGACAAAGAATTCGAATTTGGATTTATGAATGCCCGGATAGGCCATTTCATTATAGGAATAAGAACAACCAATGCACTGGGAATGAATGCCAATTTTGCGTATGTTTATTATTCTTTGCTTTTAAACTTCACCCGCCGGGAAGAAATAATTGAATGTCCTACAGGCAAAGCTAGGAAGCATTTCCTTTCTATTAGCCTTCAAGGAAAATGGTAATTTTTAGCCTGGTAAATTAATTTCAGTTTATAAGACATGATATTTTTCTAGACATGGACCTCGAGGGCATAAATATTCAACCATATTTTCACCTACATTTCCATTTTCCAGATTGAAGTGTCAAAGCATTTTGTCGCCAAAGAATATCGTGTCGAATCACCCGAAAACTGGAAGGATTATATCAAAGAATATCAACTGATTCAACGTCTTAATTTGATGTTGGAAGTCATTGAACGAAATAAAGAGAAGATAATGCCAAGTTTTTTGGCCAAATCAATTTGTAATTATCCAATAAAAAGGATCTATTTCCGTAATCAACTATAATAATTTCAGCTTTCAATCGAAAATTGGGCGCAGCATTATTTCTCAATGGAATTGAACCCAATTATGAGCATCCATTGAACATTGGCGGTGGATCTTTTCGTTTTTTGTTTTACGGAACAACAGGAAATGAGGAATTGTTGGCCAAATTTGATCAAATTTTCAATAATCTCATCGATATTACAATTGCAAATATATCAAACGGAAATTCAATTAATGGCATTTTCATCCGCGGTGAGATCAACCCAAATGGCCCAGCAGCCGTCAATATTGGCTATAGTGATCCCACAAATTTGCCTATTATTTTCAAATTGGAAGTTTGGATTCGAAACAATTTTGACGAAAAGAAAATTAAATTGGCACTAATTGACAAAATTCTTGAGAAAGTGAATGAAATCAATCCTCGATGTTTTAACCATTTTTACATACCGCACGGGAAGTTTAACTAATCCACTCTGATTTAATCCATTCAATTAATTGATTATCATTTTTTAGGCTCATTAATGAAATTCATTTTGTAAACATTTTATTTTATATTTTCATTTTATTTAAATTGGAATAAAATGGACTTTTCCTCGAAAGTTTAATCGAAATTTCATTTTTTTTCTCGAAATGCTCCATTTTTGTGGTATGGACAATCACCCTGATGAATGAATGGATGGATGGCATGTATTTCAGCATTCTCTCCCCTCCTTTCACTGATAAAAACAATTTATTTATTTATTAGTTTTCTTTTTGATGGGACTTCGGCCTCCACCAAAAACCATGTTGTTCTGCTGATTTTATTTGGAAAAGGAATGTTCATTGCTCTTTTTGGTTGGAGTTGAGCAGGTGGCAATGAAATGATGAAAGGGAGGGAGGGGGGGGGGGGGGGGGGAATTGGATGTGCATGGAGGCCAAATTCACTTTTGCAATTTCCACACCATTTTTCACGTGATTCCGGGAATGGAAGGAGGGAAAAATGAATGATTTTGGGTGAATTGTTGATCACCCCATCCAAGGGGCCTCGTCCAAAATATAAAGGCGATGAGGCCAATGCGAACAACCCACAAATTTCCTTGGCCTCCTCCACTCAATCATTCAAATTGAATTTATCAATTTAATATTAATTAATCCAATTTAATTTTAGCCTAAACTCAATAATATTCGCAAAAATGCCGCCATCAACAGAAACAATCACGGAAACGAAAACGAGGAACAGAGTAAATGTGCAAAGATTGACCGAAGCGGATGGAATGTTTTTGGCAATGGAAGTGAATGAGCTGAAGGATTTGGAGGAAAAAGCAAAACAGGTAAATTAATTAACCAATTCCAAATTTCAATTTACTCATTACGGATTTCAGGCAAAATTCAAGCCAGCGATTGTTTGGAGGAATGTTGCCTTGTACATGGTCCTTCAAACCGGTGCCACCATTGGCCTCTATCAATTGTTCACCACCGCCACTTGGGCATCCGTTGCCTGGACATTGTTCCTGTGGATGGTCAGTGGAGTTGGCATCACGGCTGGGCCACATCGACTTTGGTCCCACAAAAGTTACAAAGCCAAAGCACCATTGAAGGCCATTTTGGTGGCAATGAATTGTGTGGCATTCCAAAATGATGTCATCGAATGGTCCAGAGACCATCGATGCCATCACAAATGGACGGACACCGATGCCGATCCGTCAGTCCCCCATTCCCTTCCTTCAAAATAATTCCAATTCCCCTTCAGGCATAACATCAATCGAGGCTTTTTCTTCTCCCATATGGGTAATTTATTAATCAATTAAATTTATTTTATTTATTGTTTTTAAGGTTGGCTTTTGATGAAAAAACATCCATTGGTGATTGAGAAGGGCAGAACTCTTGACATGAGCGATCTCGAATCTGAACCCATTTTGGCCTTCCAACGAAAGTGAATTCATTTTGCCATTTCCCATTAATTTATCTCTCATTCAGATATTACCTCCCATTGGTGGCCATTTTCTGCTTTCTTCTCCCAACAGCCATTCCTGTCTACTTTTGGGGTGAATCAGCCTGGATCGCATTTTGTACGGCCGCCCTATTCCGCTATTGCCTGAATTTGCATGCAACTTGGTTCATCAATTCTGCCGCCCACACGTTTGTGCCCCAAAAATTAAATTATTTCCCGGATTATATTTTAATATTTCAGTTTTGGCTATAAACCATACGATGTGAACATCAAAGCAACCGAATCAATGTTGACCACCTTGACTGCCTGGGGCGAAGGAGGGCACAATTATGTGGGAAAATGACATCAAAAATGTACAAAATAAATTCCCCCAATTTTCAGCATCACACTTTCCCGCAAGATTATCGAACATCCGAAATGATGGGCGTGTTCAATTTCAGCCGACTTTTCATTGAATTTTTCGCCAAAATTGGTTGGGCCTACGATTTGAAAACAATGGACGAGGCCACCGTCCAACGGCAAATGAATCGACAATTGGAAAAAGTTTTGCAGGCGGAAGCAAAAGAACAAAAAGGAAGGGAATCCGGTTGATGTGAATGAATGAAAATGAAAAGAATGAATTTTATTGATGGCAAAACTTTGGGTGAATAACAACAAATTTTGAACATATTTTATGAGCAATTCGGAAAATAAAAAATTGCATTCAAAAATGTACAAAAATATATTTAATCTAAGTATGGGAATATATCAAAATTGTGTTTTGGCCAATTTGGCCCATTCATCAGTCATCACCATTTCAATTTCATTCGGTGATTCGTCGAATTCCTCATTGCCATTTTTATTAATATTTCTCCACATTTCCATTCTCTTCTGTCTCTCCTTCCCCTTTTCCAATTATTGCCCATGGCCTTGGGGCTACACGGACAGTGAAATTGAAGAAAATTGTCGTCAAAATTTGGATTCCGGCAATGGCAATAAAAATGTGGGACCATTGTTCCTCATTTGTGGTTGTCAATTGGGTCAAAATTCTTTGGAAATAATTTTATTAAAAAATATTTATTCTTTGACTTACAAAACAATCAAATAACTGATGAAAGTATTCCACGAAAAAATTGAGGAGGCAAAGTGTCTGGCACTCTAGAAATGGAATTAAAATTAAATTAATTCCTTCTTTATTGGATTTTCTCACTAATTGGGCACATTTGACGGCGCCAACCTGCCAAAGACCAGCAAATGGAGTGACAGCGGTGTAGCAGGAAATGAGCAAAATCTTTTGGGAATTTGGAAGCAAAGAAATTGTGATGAAAAGTGCGGCCATGACAAACTGAAATAAATGGCCAAATATGGAATAAAATGAGGGGAATTTGCCTGCGAAATGCTGGTGATCAAAATGACCCTTGCCCTTTCGGATATTCTCGTTCCCACCCAATCACTCAATGGACCGGCCAACAATTTGACGCCAATTGCCAATGAATATGGAAATGCCGACAAAAAACCAGTCAACGTCTTTTGGGAATCGACGAATATCTATGATTGGTTGGAGGAGGGAATTATGAATGAATTTAACAACAAATTAACGAACAGTGTTCAAATATTTTGGGCCCAATGTGTTGAAAATTTGATTGCCAAATGTGGCACCAACATTTGAAATAATCAATCCCCAAATGACAAAATCCGAGAGCTATTAAAAAGGAATTAAATAAATTTTATATGGGTTAATTTACCATTTTGAGGTATGGAACTTTTTGGCCACTTTCCATTTTGCAAATTTGCATTTTGCCTTCACCAATTATTCCCTTTTCCCATTCGCTGATCAAACTATTAAAAAATGGAAAATTATATTTATTTTGGAATATTCGGCATACAAATGTTGTTGAGGGGTATCCCGGAATAGGAGGAAGAAAAGAAGGCAACAAATGAGGGAAATGGTGCCCGAAATGTAGAATGTCCATTGCCATCCAAAATCACAAAATTCGCCGGCCAATGGATTTATGAAAAGTGGCCCAAATTGAAAATGGCAGGAAATGATGCAAATGAATAGGCCAGATTCATTGAGAGGAGCCCATTCTGCGGTGATTGCACCTAAAATGGATGAGGGAAATGTGGAATGAATTAGTTGGGACAAAAACCCATGGCAATATAGGAAATGGCAACGGCAAAACCCTGGAACAAACGAATGACCAATAAAAATGGAAAATAGTTGAAGGCAATTGGCAAAAGAAGTGTGGAAATTGAACTGATCAGAGCATAAATGGTGATCATCCATCTGAAAATGGGAATATTGAGAATTAATGCCAAAATTGACACCAGTACCGTATTCCGAATTTGGAGGCAATCCAATTTATTGGCAAAGTGCCCAAAAGTGTGCCAACGGCGGCAATTGAAAGTAACAAATTCTTTTGATTTTCCTTGAGATCTTCTGGCCCAAAAATTGTAGAATTTATTTGGCCATTGGATGAATTGGTGGCATTTCCTTTTCCGCAAATAATCTAACAATTTTAGGTGAATATTTTAATTAAATATTCCATCAAAATACGGCAAAATTCATGGCCTGAGCATTGGCAACAATGAGTGAAAGGCAAATTGTGGAAGTGGCCAAAATGAGATGCCGGACTCGATTGAAAAAGTGGAATTGATGAGAATTTGAGGATAAGGATTTGAAGGCCATTTTAGGGAGGTAAAATGGTAATTTTGTGCTCATTTCTTCTTTTTTTGGACTTTTGAAATGAAAAGGTTAATAAATAATGGAGTGCCGTTTGATCAAAAAAAGGTAGACTAATCAAGAGGAACTTTATATTCTTTGCTCCCCTTCCTTTGATGTGAATGCGCCAAATTTGGTGGCTTTTTATTTGGTCGGCTTTTGGTGACTCATTTAAATTTGGGATTGACGATGGATGGCGAAGCGGAAGTGATCAGGCGGAATGGAATGGCCGTCGATTTTCTTTGACGAAAATTCCTCGGTGAATGATTATTGGGGTCGTGGGGGTTTCCCCTCCAAAAATATTCCTTGGTCATCGACACTCCAAATATGGTTTTGGAGGGAAATTGACAATGACGACAATCAAAGCTATTGAAAAATGCCAAAGGCCAAATTCCAATGGAGTCCCAATTTTGACTAAAAATGACACAAATTTTAATCATTCTTGGCCAAATTTTATTTCAAAAATATGAATAATAAAAAAATAATTTGTAACATTCATTCCATTTTAGGGCAAAGAACAAAATAAATATTAGGTATGAATGATTCAAATGTATTGGTGTGCCCAAAAATATGGTCGTTCTTTCTTTTGCTCCTTTTCCATTTTTTGTTCTTCTGAATTTCTCGTCAAATCATTCTCCATCAATTTTGCTGGTTCATTATTTTCTTCATTTCTGGAACAAATTGTGCCCATTTTTTGAAGAAAAGTGCAATAATTCAATCAAACTTTTTGGAATAAGAAATAAAATTGAAATGGAAGAATGATTGGAAATTTCCCATCCCACTTTGATTCGCTCAATTTTCATCAATTAATAATTTAATTCCCACGCATTTATTTTAAAGCAAACAAAAATGATTTATTTGTTATTATTGAAAATAAATAAAAATACGAAGAAAATAAATAATTTGACAAATTAATCAAAATGAAAATGTTTTGGCATTGAAAATCAATCGAATTTTATTTTATTCATTTAATTCAGTTTCAATTATGGCCGTTGAACACGGTGCCGAACGAAATTTGCATTTTCCGGTGCCAATTCTCTCTTTTCCAGTCGATGATCCTCTTTTTTTCTTTTTTGCCTCTTCCGGTCCATTTTTGGCCCAATATTCTTGGAGCGCATCAAAATGGGCATTCCTCAACATTTCATTCATTGAATGGGCGTCCGAAATGCGGGAATGATTGTTGGCACGGCGACAATTTTGATTGGCAATGGTGGAATCCGGTGATGATGAATTTGACTGAGATTGGGAGGAATTTGGCGATGATGAAGAGGCATTTGTGACGGCCAAACAAATGGGTTTGCTTTTCTTTGTTTTGGCCGATGTTCGGGCGGCGAACATTTTGCAATGATTGCCAAAATGGGAAAGCAACGAAAGACGGATGGATTCCTGCAAAAATTTCAAATGATTTTTGGTTTAATTTTTGATGATTATTGACCAATTTTGACGTATGAGGCATTTTCTAATTACTTTGGATTATTCCCCTTTCTTTTTTAATATCCTTTTAATTGTTTTTTAGAATATATTCTCCTCAATTAATTTTAAATCACAAAACATAAAAAATATTCATTTCCTCCATTTTTCGTTAAAAATGATTATTCCCTAAAGGGGAATTTGCCAAAAATGGAATAATAAATATATATTTGATGAACTAACATGGCCAAAAAGTGTGCAAATTGTTGGCAGAAAGAAAATTAGAAAATTGTAAATTTCCTTCGGAATTTGTTGTCCTCTTTCGGCTGATTTGAATGTGGCCACCAAAAATTGTTGAATTTCAACGAAATTTTGGTCAATTTTCCAGGTAAAATTGTCGCCGTAAAAAATGGCAATAATCAAATTGAGGAATGCGAATGAACAAATTAATCCAGTGAAAATGACACAAAAATGAAGAGAACGACGATTTTCTCGAATTTGATACCGGCAAGTGACCAATCGAGGGGAGGAAAAACTTTTGGAAAATGTGCAAGGAATAGTGGAGTCAAAATTGGTTGGATTTGTGCCGGTCAATTGGGGCTGAAAAAAATGAAATTTTGAGAATGAAATAATGGGGAGAAAACATACGGAAAGTTTATTGTTGAATGAAAGAAGTCCAAAAATGAGTAAAAGAGCCAACAAATGAACAAATGCCCAAAAATCAATTGGAATAAGGACATCTTCTTCTTGCTGCTTTTGTGTTGAATTATTGGCCACTGGTGGCCTGAATTTGTGGGCCAAAAGAAGAAGGGACGAAATGAACTGAAAATGAGAAAAATATGATTAAATTGAAGAATTATATTTTTGGCCAAATTTATTCAATTTTAAATTGAATTGCCCTCCAATTCTGTCTGCTTCATTTTCCCAAAATGATTCATTCACCCAAATCCCAAACAATAAAAAATGACTACAAACAAAGATGAATGAATATGCCCTCAGGCCCATTCATCCAAATTCTCCCTTCAATTCTTCATATGCCCCCTCCTCCAATACAGTAATCAGTGAATGAATTTATTCCCACCAAAAATGAATTCCCCAACCCAAATAAATGTCAATTATATCAATTTGTTTTATTTTATTTTATAATAGCGTGCCAATGCCAATGCCCAAATAATTTTATTTTGGGAAGGAATGGGCACCTTTTGGGTGATTCCAAGAATGCTCATTGAATTCACACGAAAATTTCCCTCATTTTTTGTTTATCCTTTTTGAAGGTAATGACGTATTTTGGGAGAAAACAATAAAATTAAAATATTACCTGAATGGCCAAAATGGCAATGCCAAGCCAAAGGAAACGTTGGCCTTTTTCGTAATGTTTATAGAAAATTGTGGCACAAAATTTTTCGGCAAGCAAAGCCAAAGGGAGGGAATTGAGCAAAAAATGGGCAAGAATTGTTGGGCCGGCGACAGTCCATCGAAGGATTTGATCAAAATTTGAGGGAAAACAAAGGACAGATTCATTTGAATCAATTTGATGTTCTGATGGAATGACCAAATGTTGGAGAAGAAGCTGAAAATGGCAAATTAAAAAATAAAGGGAAAAAGGATATGACTAACCTGGAAAAGAACAACTTTGCCAACACGAGAAAACAATTCAAGTGCCAAAATGAATGGAATAATGGCCAAAATGAGTCGAGTATTCAAATGAATTCTTTTGGCCCTGTTCAGGATGAAGGCAAGGAATAGGCCGAATGGAAAAAGCAAAAATAAATTCAGGAATAAATTTATGCAAAAACGAAGGAAAATGGAATGCAGAAATTCATCGGGCACCGAATCGAGACAACCCATTTTTTGGGGGAGAAATGAAAATGACTGAAAATGGGAGAAAAATATTATAAAATATTTGGTGGAATGAGGACACGCGAATGAATGAATAATGACCAAATAAAATATAAGGGACAAATTTATTAAGGTTGAATATTTTGTGAAGGCATAATATTATTATTAATATTATTTTGGATTTTGTGATTGATGCCGTGACATTGTGACTGACTGAAACATGGAAAAGGTGAAATGGCAGCAAAAATTATGGTGAACTTTTCAAAATGATTATGGCCAATATAAATTATAATATATTCGGATAAAAATGGCTGCCTAATGTTGGTTAATTGGCCATCAATGCATTCATTGGAGAATGGCAGTGAATTTGTTGGTCTATTGGCATTTTTATTTTAATTGAAGTGGAAAATGGTAGGGGAGGAGGAGGGCATTTAATTGGCCGTTTGGGACCAACAAAAGATTGGCCGGCAATTTGGCATTGGGGGGGATGCTCCCAAAGGGATTAATTCGAGATTAATAAATGGAGCAAAGGAATCGAGAATAGGACCGGAAATTGAGGGGAAGAGAGGATTATTGGATAAAGGCGGAGGATGTTTTTTTTCCAAAATTATTGGGATTTGGAACAAAATAACATTCAATGAAGTTAAATTGTGAATCAAATCAAATTGAAAATTATGCAGAAAATAAAATTAAATTGTTTAAAAATGGAGGAAGTGTTTTTTATTCGACTGGGAAAGTGCAAATTTTGTACTACTAATCCGGTTTTATTGGCACCCAAAGAGAGCAATCATTAAAAAGGGGGAAGGAAAGTGTGGCCAATGTTTGGGACGAAAAAACACCGGTCAAAAAAATATGGAAATGAGCAATCATGTGGGGGGGGGGGGGGGGGGGGGAAATTATTATTATTATTATTATTATTATTGGCTTTGACGCAAAAGTTATCGTCCAAAATTTGCCCTAAATTCGTTTGAATTTTAAATCGTCTTTAAAATTAATGTTTTTATTTGGAATTAGAAATGACAAATTAATTCAAAATTGGCCAATGAATTGAATGGGAAGAATGGTCAAATTGGAAATGATTTTAGGCTTTTTAGAGGCCCTTTAGCCTTTACATATTTTCCACGAAAGAAGTTTTTTCTAATTTTATTGCGTGTGAAAATTGGGGGAAAGGTCCCGACTGACTAGATTTGGCCAATTGGGAGGGAAATTGAGTTACGTGAAAGATTAAATTAATTTACTAATAATTCAGGGGAAAATGGTTCGTTGGTTGACGTAGGCAGGTGAAACTGTAAATTGTGATTTTTTCTGAAATATTTTTGAAGTCATTTCGAATAATGCCAAATGGGTGGCCAAAAAGGAGACCATGAAAGGTTCACACTCACAGGCATAGAGGTGAACCAAAAATATATTTGGGGAGGGAAAATTGGTGCCAAAATTAATTTTTAGCTAATTGAGATGAATTGAAATTGAAATTTATTAAATTTAATTATTTCCCATTAATTTTAATTCGAAATTTATGTAATTGAATTCAACGGAAGCCCCTTTTTGACTGAATTTTAATTCCACTTTTATTTTATTTTCATTCAGTTTGCATAATTTTATTCCACCAAATTTTGTACTATTCCTTCCAACCAAATTTGCAAATTTGTACTATACATTGACGGACAAAGAATTGAATTTGAATTTGATTGGTTTTTGAACTTTTCATTGTATTTTGTTGAACATCACAGATGACATTTTCAAAAAAATATGCAAATTTGCATAAATTGCTTACATTGCACGAAAGATAAATTTAATTTAATTGGAGGCTTAGAAAAATGAATGAATATGAAAGAAAATGAATGGAAAATGAAAGAATTTGAATGGTCCTTTTGGATCCAAAGTCATTTTTTTCAACGACAATCTTTTTTTCCCTAAAGGCAAATCACTAACTTTTTATTCATCAACATTAAAATCACCCATTTTTAATCCAATTTATATTTATTTTTTCGCATTTTTACCAAATTTCTAATTTAGAAATTGAATGTTTTTTATTGCAGAAATAAAATATTCCAATTAATTCAAAATGATCGGATTCGGCGCTTTCATTGGCTCTGTCGCTGTTGGCGCAGTTTTCTATGCGAATTTGCCCACTCGATTGACGATTGGTGCCCTCATTCCAACAGTGGAATATTTGGCCGATGCTCGACTCAAATTGGTTGAACCAGGCAAAGAGGCCAATGCCATTTTGGCCGGAAAAGAAATTCAGGTTTAAATATTTATTAATCCTTTTCTAAATTAATATTTTAGGCAAAGGAAATTTTCCAATCTTCGCCCACACTTTTTATGGCCGTTCGTCGCCCCGGTTGCGGTTTTTGCCGAAAAGAGGCCACCCAATTGTGCAGCATTGGAAAGCAATTGACCGAAAAGGGTGTTCGAGTGGTTGGCATCGTCCACGAAACATTGGGCGTTAACGAATTTCGACCATTCCTCGGATGTGCCGATTCCATTTATTTCGATCCGGAGGTGCTGATTTTTAATTCATTTTTTAAATTTATTCCCAAAATAATTATAGAAACGTTTCTTTGGGCCTCAACAACGTTGGCTGCCCCTTTGGATGGGATTTTTGCGTTTTTCCACCTATTTGAACCTTTATAAGACCAAAAAGGCTGGAATTGAAGGGAACACGGAGGGAGAGGGTCGATTACTGGGCGGTAATATTCGCAAAAATAAAAATAAATTTCCAATTTGAATTTAGGTGTTTATTTGGTGAAAGATGACAAAATGTTATTTGCACATTTGGAGCAGGAATGGGGCGATGAGGCCAATTTGGACGAACTTTTGGCAACAATTCAGAAAATTTGAATGAATTTGAAGAATGAATGAATGATATTATCTATTTTAGTTAGCTAATGTTGGGTAGAAAAATTGCCTTTTTGACTTTTACTCCTCAATTTTTGCTAGACGATACTCGCCTATAATTGAATTTATATTTAAAATTAAATTAAATTAAATGATTTCTACTGAATAAATGAAATATATAAATGCAATGTTAAATTCCATTTAAAAGAATTTGGTTTTGTTGTCATCATTAATATTGCCATTTAAGTTTGAAGGATTGTAATTATAATTAAAATGATAGCGTTCAAAACTAAAGCTTATTGTTAATTTTAATGATGTCTGAAGCATTTAGCCATGCCAAAAATTAGGCTAAAGATAAATCTTATTGTTTTTTAAACCGAATAATAAGTAGAATATTTTTATATCATTAGATAGAGAATTTTTTGCTCAACAAAATGATATCAAAATCATCAAAAATGGTTGGCATTGAAGGAAGTTATGATTGAATAAATATTCAAAGGAAACTGCGATATCGTATCGCATTTACTCTTGTTAAAAGAAAAGAAGTGAAATGATGATTGCCGCAGGCAGCAGAGAAGATTTGCATTCCTTTCCTTTCCCTCCATTTCCAAAATACAGTATTCTCTTTTATTCTTAAGAAGGTTAACCTCTCTTCCTTTGTGGCGAATATTTTTGTGAATTCATTCATAACTCCCTTCAATTTTAGCCGTTTTTGATGGATTTGGTATCATTTTGTAGAGCAGAAAATTCTCCATCTTTTGATATAAACAATATTTCATCTTTTTTAATTTGAATAAATTATTTGGAGTAAATAAACAAATAATTTTACACATTCCACCAATTGACAATGACAATCGCATGATGACTCGAATCCGGGACCTGGATTTGGGACTTGTTCACACCTTCCCCTATATTTCAAATAGTTATACAGAATTCGTATTCATTTTATTAAACATTATAAATAAATGATTTTTTCTCAAAAATTCTGGTTTATTATACTCAAAGACATTTCAATCCTTGGTGCACCTAATTTTTTTTAATTTTCTGATTTTTTTTATCAGAGTTTAAAGAAATTTCCAACCCCCAAACGACCCCTCCAATAACCATCATCTATCTCCTTGCAAAAACAAAGCAATGAAAAAAAATGAGGGAGTGAAGAGGGAGAGGAGGAATTGGGAAAAGCATAAAAAGTGAAGGAAGGCCAACAAATTTTGGTCATTTATTTCATTGTTCTTTTTTATTCCATATTTCTCTGTTGGACCTCACAGAATGATTGAACCGCCGGTGGATGCCAGAGGACAAATTTTTGAAAAACATCGAAAAGAAGAGGGGGAACGATTCTTGAAGGTTAATTGAATGGAATTTGAGGATTGTGATTCATTTTTGTGGGCCAATTTCAGAAGGAATTCCTGCAACCGGCAATCCCATTTGCTCCATTCCCGGAACTTTGCCATTCCTATGGCCAAAATTGCCAAATTTCTCCTCATTTGAAAGAGGCAATTCATTTTAAATTCAAATAAATTTCATTTCATTTTCTCCTATAGAATTCGGCCATTAGTAAACATCATTGGTCAATTTCCTCCCCACAATCTAATGCTGATTTGATTTCCTCGCCCGAATCTTTCGACTCCAATGTTTCCTCCTCAAAATCTGTTGGCCATCAAAATGAACAATTTCACATTGGGTCCAGCGAACTGGAAAAATGTGGAGGCGGTGTTCTTTTGGAGGAATGGGAATTGATGCGATTAAGTGTGCGAGAATTAAATCAAAAATTGGCGGTCAGTCCGGATATATTTTTGGGGGAATTTCCATCTCTTTTTAGGGCCAAGACCGATCAATTGTTTGTGCATTGAAACAAAAGCGAAGAACATTAAAAAATCGAGGATATGCGCTGAATTGCCGGGCAAGGAGGCTGAAAAATGTGCAACAATTGGAAAAGGAGAATGCAAAATTGAGGGAAATTGTGGAAAAACAGGCAGAATTATTGGCAAATTATGAACGAAAATTGGAAATTGGCAAAGGAGAAAAAAATGATGGAAAAAAGGAGGCAAATCCTCACCGAAATTGTGAGTTCAAAAATGCTGGAATTGAGTATTAAATTGTAAAAATTTAGCGAATGATTTTGGCAATTTGAATGGAGGACAAAATGATGAAACATCATCATTGACCCTTCCAATGTATTCCCCAAATTGTGGTGGCCAACATTCCCAGCCAACTTTTGGATATCCTCCAAATTCGATTGGCACTCAAAATATTCAAATTTACGGGGAAATTCCCTCCCGAAATTGTCCGGCTTATTCTCATAGTTTTGCCGAATGCCAGGACAATTTTTGGACCAATCAACAATTTCATCATTGAATGCAACAAACTCCAATCAAAAATGCAAAAAGAATCTACCAATTTTTATTTAATTTTCAAATTCCCAAATAAATTCCAAGAATCTGTCAATTTTCCCTTCTCAAATAATAACATTTACATGTGCCATTCCCTCCATTTTGTCTCAAATACAAATTAAATTTATTTGAATTTTGATTGAATAAATTAATAAAGATTTTACTCTGAACAAAAAAAGTTAACTGATAATTTGATAAAAAGCAGAATAATAAATAAGCAATGGGGCAATTGTTTTGTTTTCCTCCAATTAGCACCACATTTGACGAGGAGGAATGGTACCGGCTGGCACGAACAGAATATTGTGATAAGGTACAGGCCAGCACGAAAATTAGGGAGGATGAAGTCCATGCTGGGTTCATGCTTTGCAGCCGGAGAACGACGGTGGATTGGAGAGGGAACGGAGAAGCAATGATAAGAGGAAAATGGAGTTTTTGGAGGAATTTTTGATCCACAGAAATATATCAAAAATATACTTTGATCTTTGATAAAATAATCAGTAAAAATAGTGGATTAAAATGAAGTCATCATTTATATTCGAGGGATTTGCTTTTCCTTTAATCTCGAATCTGTTTTCGATTACTAAAATTGGTTGACCCAATGACCTCATCCTCCCTCACCATTCTTCCCTCATCCAACTCATCAGTTGTCATTCATCCGTCCATCACATCATTATCGACCGCGGCTGCCCTTTGCCCTTCTTCTGGAACTCTCGTGAATATTTCGGTTGGAGGATATGTACATTTTTGGATGGATATTTCAATATGAATGTGAATGGAAATGAATTGAATAAGCCAACCACCACAGTAGATCCTCCCTGTTCATTCCCTCTTCCTCCCTTTCTCTCCAAATCCCCTCCGGCTGCCTTCATTCAGCCAAAGTGGCTGTGGCGAATTCATTCCATCCACCCTCAATCCTCATTCAATGTCCACCTTTTGAAGATCCAAATCTCCCTTCATCCCCCATCCCACCTCCGTCCATTCTAATCCACCCAAATATGCTCATTCCCTCTTCCTCCCTATTCTTTTTTCCCATTCGATCGCGCAATCGTTTTGTCAGCCGAATTCGCCTTATTTTTCTCTTTTTGTTGTTCTATTCATCATTTGTAAATATTTCCAAAACTTTTTCTTCCAACTTTCCATCAGATCAATTTTCCTTCATTTTTTGACCTTCCAAAGGATTTCTTCCATCCTTTTTTCTTCTTCTCCGAATAAAAATGTTTTTTCTTCCATCTTTTATTCCTCTTTTCGATGACTATCCTCTCCTCCACCATTTTTCATTCCATTTTCCCCAGTCGCGAATCCCCCTAGGCACACTCCATCGGCCCCTTTTATGGAAGATTGTTGTGTCCCTTTTTTCATCCATTTTTTCATTCCTCTTTCCAACCGGCTCCTCCTTGAATTGGACGACCAAATGGAATCGAAGGAGGCAGCCACCTTTTGATTTGGTCCAATCTCCAATGCTTTTATCCGCCTTTTTCTCCCAAATTCCCATTCTTTGTTCCAATTCAACAAATAATTTTTTGTGAATTTGCCACGGCATTCTTCGTCTCAAATTGTCCCACTCATCTATCTCCAATCATTCAATTTATCCCCTTAATTTTCTTTTTTTTCCTTCCAATGACGAAAACACATTACAACAAAATGGAAAGGAGGGCAACAAAACATTATTTCTTCATTTTATATATATTTGATTTGTGCCCCTTCCATTCGCCATTCTCGCCTGCCTGCCTTCATCATCCTCTCGACTCGATCTCACATTTTAGTTGGGGGAATGCAATCGGTAAGGGAGGGCAACCGTGAGGGGCAGCACTGGAGGGGATCGGTCATCCCCCCCTTATTCCCATTTGCCCATCCATTTTTCCCATCAATTTCTCCATTTTCATTTGTCCTTGGCCTCGTAAACATCTGCCCACATTGCCCTAATGCCGATGGCAATATCCAAATAATTCATTCTTGCCATCCAAAAATGGATTGATGATCTTTAAAGATTCCCTCTTTTAGACCACCAAAAATGCCAAAAATTCATTCGGCCAGCATTTTGGCCGAACAAAATAAACAACAAATGGAATCGATGCCCACAAAATCAATGCCAAAATCGGAATCCTCAAAAAGATTGGCAATGATGGCATTGGCCCAGCAGAACTGGTGTCGACCAATCAGCGATTCGGAACAATGCCAAATTGAAGATTTGCGAAAAATATTGGAACCTCAATTGGCCAAGTATTCGCAAGAAGAGGAGGTGGAAAATGATGGATATTTGCTGCGATGGCTGCGCTCAAAGGAGGGAAAATTCGATGAGGCAGCCGATGTTGGTTGAAATATTCCAAAATAAATATTTTTGACCATTTTAGGGAATCAAAAAGGATTTAGTCTTCCGAAAGGCTTGGGGCCTTGACAAAATTGGCAATTGGACGGCACCGGAGGTGGGCAATAAAAATGGACAAAAAAAGGACCAAAACTCATTAATTACACCTTTTCCGTCTTTGTTCTTCTTTTTATCCAAAAATCACGAGGCCGATCCACTGCCGCGGCAGATTTTATCGCTAAAAGGGGAATTCATATATTTCTTTGTTTATTTCCTCAACAATAATAATAAAATGAATGGAAAAGATGAATCACCAAAAATAAGTCCATTCATTCATTCATTGAATATATTGTCCAAGAATTTATTAAATTAATCCATCAATTTCACTTTTGGGCCAACCAAAACCATTTTGGGAAATGAATTGGGCGAAAATTGAATCGAATTGAGGGAATTGGTTGATGATTGATTTTGGATGGACGAAAAAGGCGGTGGAACGACCTTTGCCCTTGGATGGGAGGGAGGGATGGGAGGGAGGGGAGGCCGAAGAAAAACTGGAATTGTACGCAAACAAGCCAAAATAATATTTTTCAGCACTTTTTGCATTGTTTTTTTTGGGAAAATTGGAAATAAAATTGGAGAGAGAAAATTTATAAATTAAATTGCAGATTTTGGAGAAATATTGCGGCTATGGATTCCTGGCCGATCGAGAGGGAAATCCAATTTTGATGTCCCTTTTGGGCAATATGGATGTGGAAGGTAATAAAATAAATTTGGCAACGAATTAATGAATAAATTTGATCAAAATAAAATAAATATACCGTAAATGAAATCAATTCCACCTTTCCCTATTTCCCATCCCAATTATCTATCTCTTTTTGATTGCTCAAAAGGAATGTTGCTTTTCCCTGCCTGCGTGAATTCTGGTATTTTATTGCAATTGCGGGGAAAAAGGGGAAAGCCGGATTCAAAGAAGCGCACAAAAAAGTCCAAAGGAAAAGTATTCCATTGGTCCCACAATCCATCCCAATTATATATTTGATTGGATTTTTGGGACTAGGCAAAAAAGATGCATCGAAATTGTTAAATTTGGAGGGAATTGTTGAGGGAATATTTATAATTTAATTTAGGAATGCTTCGTTCGGTCCAATCACTGGATTATATCAAATTTTCATTGGCTGCCATTGAAAAGGGCATTGAATTATGCCGACGGCGTGCCCAACACACCGGAAGGCCATTCGAGCAAATGATGGTACCCAAAACCTAACCAATTTTGGCCCTTTTCTCAATAATTGAATTCAGCTTGTCTTCGATTTGGACCACATTTCCTCGGCCCATTATTCCTCCAAACAATTTGCCTCCTCATTCACAACATTGGTTATGCTTTTCCAGGAACATTATCCACTCGTTTTGCGCAAAATTTTGATCATTCGGGCGCCGGAAATGGCCAGAATTGCATTCAATTCGATGACTCCATTTTTGTCGGAGGCAATCCAAAATTTGATTGAAATGCCATCGGAGGAGGATTGGAAAATGGCACTCAGCGAATATGTGGTCGGCCAATAAATTTGTGGAAATGGACCAAAGAATGAATTATTCCATTTTTAAGGATTTGGATGCTTGGCCCGTCCATTGGGGAGGAAAATTATGCGAAAATGGGGACCCAAAGTTTGTGGCCAAATTCCCATCCAAAATTCCCCCAATTCATTTCCAATAGATGCCCTTCCAAAATTCGATATGGACTTGGCCCAGTGCCGGACTCATATTACGTGAATCAGGCGACCGCAATGCCGGATTATGATCAATTGACGGTGAAATTTCCAATCAAAAAAAAAAAACAATTAAAAAATGTTTTAAGACGGTCTATGCCGGCGACAAACATTTGATTGAACTGAAAGTAAAGGCGAATACCCGGATCAGGTGATCAAAATCAAAGCCAGGGTGGATGAGATGGGTTGATTGGATTTCGGAGAAATAAATTCCATCCATTTTTTTGTAATTGATTTGTGCGCAATGACCCAAATACTATAATAAAAATGTGAAGGGGTATAAAAAAGAATGGGAACAAAAAGAATGGATAATATGGGAAAAAGGAATAAACGAATATTGGGACATTTTCAGTTGGCAATATTTGACCGAGGAAGAGGATATTGGATTCGCGGTTTATTTCGATCCGTCCGGCACGGCAAATAATTTAGCTGAAATGGAATGCGTTTTTCCGTGAGCAATTCGCATTCCCCTCACAAAATTCAATTCAAATTCACATTTATTCGTAGATATATTCGCCTTGAGTGTTCCCAAGTGCCAATTTCTGGCTCGCTGAATTGTGAACAAACCGGACGATGTAAATTTGAGTATCCCCCGGATAAAAATGATTTAATTCCCTTCAAAAAGATATAATCGAATTTGACAATTATTATTCCTGGTTTTCGGCCAAACAACTTCGCTATAACATTGAAATTGACGATTGTGGTGCAAAATAAGCAATTTATGGAGGAAACAAATTAATTGATGGCATAATTTCCAAACGATTTTAATTTTATTTGAAGCGGTGTAAAACAAGTCATTTTCCCATTCATTTATTCCAATTAATAATATAATATGCATAAAATAAATTTTCGAATATTTGTCGAATTGAAATTGTTCGGAAGATTTGGTCTTTAATTAAAACTAGAAAATAAAAAAATGAAAAGGTGCACCAAGGATTGCAGAATAAAAAAGTTAACCTATCTTAATCAGAATTTTCAAAAATCATTTAAAATGCTGTTAAATATGAATTCTATGTAACCATTTGAATAAGAGGAGGAATGAACAGCCTCAGGTCCGAGCCATGCGATCATCATTGTCAAGTGGTGGAATGTGTAAAAATCATTTGATCATTTAATACTAATAATCTATTCAAATTAAAAAAAAAAGATGGAGAATTTTCTGCTCTACAAAATGATACCCAAATCCATCAAAAACGGCTTAAATTGAAGGGAGTTTTTAAGTTCGCAAAAATATTCGCCACAAATGAAAGAGTGGCTCACTTTCTTGAGAAGAAAAGAGAATACTGTATTTTTGGAAATGGAGGGAAAGGAATGTAAATCATACTTTGCCTGCGGCAATCATCATTTCACTTCTTTTCTTTTAACAAGAGTAAATGCGATACGATATCGCAGTTTCCTTTGAATATTTATTCAATCATAAATTCCTTCAATGCCAACCATTTTTAATGATTTTGATATCATTTTGTAGAGCAAAAAATTCTCTATATTTTGAAATAAATGAGATTTTTCTGGACCTAAATTTTTGGCATGGCTAAATGCTTCAGACATCATTCAAATTAATAATAAATTTTATAAATTTGTTTGAATGTTATCATTCTAATTACAATTACAATCCTTCCGGAAACATTTTAATTACAATTTTAGAACATTCTTTAATTTATTGCCCATCATTTGCATTTTTCAAGCATAAAATTAGTGCATTCGGTACCACGTTTTTTGGTCTAAATAATTTTTTTGGCCTGGATATGCAAAGTAAAGTGTAAAAAATGGTTAAAAGTGACATCCAAGCTTGAAAAAAATATTTGCCTCTAAGTGGATTCGAACCAGAGACCTCAATTTTACAAAAAACCATCAACCCACTAAGCTAAAAATGTCGTTTTTAGTAATTTGGTTAAATCCTCTTTATAAATCCCAAATTTCATATCAATTCGTCATTTTTTCATAAATTATATCATTCCAAAAATGAATTAAATATTGCTAATTAAATTAAGCAAATATTCTGAATAAAATAAATAAATTTTGCACTAACTAATTTTATCAATACAACTCCACCAGCCAATCCAAAGCAATAAATGATTACAAGTCAAAATTGGGGAACATTTATTTCTGTTTGAAAATCATCCTATTATATTTCTTCTTCTCTTTATCCATAATAAATTCCCTCATAATTCTTTATTTTTGCCAATTATCCGCTGCCGAAGCTTTCCACCGAAACTGAATTCTCCATTTCCTTGTTCACACCTCCTGATGGCACTTCTTCCACTTTGGGCGCAAATGGGTCCTCGCCTATTGTGATGCCCTTAATCCATTTTTATTTAAAATTCGATCAATTAATTCAATTAAAACCTTTTCTTTGAGTTTCTCATAGAGAACGTCGGGACAGCTGACCATATATTTCTTCGGATAGCTACAAATTCGTCGCATTTCCTCGTATGGATCATAGTTTCTAAAGATAATAAATATTTATTAACAATTTGATTGGTGATTAACCTTTCGTATTCGCGATATTGATTGCGGATTGGGATGACATAGCAATAAAAGTAGGCGAGTCCAGATGCCAAACTTGAAGCCAATGCAAAATAGCAATATGATTTTGCCCGATGATGAAGCATATATCGCATCATATGCTCCGGTGGTCGCGGAATTTTGCCGGTCGATGTCGACATTTTTTAATTTTTATTTGCTGAAAAATGACTAAATTAATTTTCAAATAAATTAAATAGATAAATTTTAATAATTTGGAAATTAAATGGTTAGCTGCGCGGGATTGTAGGTTGTACAATCTTCGATATGAGAACAAATTGCATCGCAATACTAAGAATTGCGATTGTATTTTTGTGATTTTGTGTGTAATCTGCGAACTGGACTGGATGCCGATGCCGGCCGATGCGTTGGCGACTGCGAACTGCGATTGCAAATGAGGATAAATCGTCATATATTATTTGATAAAAAACATTATGCTTTATAAATGAAAATTGAATTTAATGAATGGTCCTCATTCCTCCTCATTATTCATTTTCTCTCATTCACACAAAAGTTATTCATTAAATAATTTTAATTTTAACACCATAAAAGCACGGCTCAGAGGCAATGCGCAATCCAAAATTTTGCCAAACAACTCTTTCATTGTCCCTTATTAATTACTAATTTAATTATATAATTCATGAAGAAATATGAGGCACTCAATCTTTTCTTTACTTTATGATAAAAATGGAATTGGAATTATTTATATTTATTAAAATTGGTATAATATCATCATGAAATATTTATGTGAATATTATTTATTCCTCATCCTTTTATGCAAATTTTGCTCATTTTCAATGTCTTCATCAGCAGCTGATCCTTCCAAATCAAATTTGCCATTAGTGTAAATGTTGTTTGGATAAAATTCATTCAAAGTAATTTATTTGACAGAATTTCCACTTGGTCGACCGACGATTTTCAGGCGGCTGCCCAAAAAGGCAAACAATTTATTAATTTGAATTTGTATTCTCGGGGAGGAATTAGTCCATTCGAGTATTTTGTCCCAATTTTAGCATTTGATACACTTCTTTCACTCCCTTTTGCCAATAATGGTTCATTTCGACGCCTTAATGCTCTCGTGGAAGGTTTTGATGATGGCTAATACATGAAAATGATTAGAAATTTAAAAAGGCCTTTCTGAATGTGAAAGGCGTCAATGCGATGGAACGGTGGGTTTTGGTGGATCACCGGATGAAAAAGGAGAAACAACTTTGGATTCGTTGGTGATGGATGGACCAGGGCATAAATCTGGGTCCGTTGCTGCAATTCGGTTCAAATCTTTTTTGTTTGGAAATTTCCAAAAATTGTTTGGATTTTTGAATAAAGACGAATAAAATCGGCTGCAAAAGTTGCATGGGCAGTGATGAATTACACGGAACATTCTTTGTTGGTTGGCGAGAAAGGTGAGAGGGAGAAATTGGCAACAAAATGAACAAAATTCCAAAATAGCCACAGAATTTGCATTGGCAATGGGTTTTAAGGAGGAATCATTGGAAACACCGGAATCGAAGGAAATGCACCGAAAATGGTTGGATTCGAATTGTCAACCAAATTTTTGGAAAGTTCGAAAAGGACACTAATATTTTGGTCAAAATTCCCTTCAAAGAATGTCCATCCGGATCCGAACACAAATTGTGGTCCATATCATCCGGCGAATTGGCCACAATTTGGTACACCAAATCCGAATTGGAAGGTTTCTTCCCTTTTCCATTCAAATGTATTCCTCAAAAGAATATTTTATTGGATCAAACGGAAGCCCTTGGCCAATTTTGGCTGCCCAAATTCATCAAATGGAATCGGCCAATTTTTGATGGCACAAATCATGACACAATTGGGATGGTCGTAATTGATGAGGCCAAAAATGTTTCGGTTGGGACTTCGAGCAATGGGGCAAGGAATAAAATTCCTGGGTATTTCCGTGGAATTTGCCAAAAATGAATGCGAATTTAGAAGAGTTGGCGATTCTCCAATTGTTGGGGCAGGCGCCTATTTGGATAACCAAATTGGAGGGGCAGCAGCCACCGGCGATGGGGATATTATGATGAGATTTGTGCCGAGGTAAATTTTTTTAAGATCCAAACTAAAAAGAAAGAAATTCCCCCAGTTTTTTGACCGTTGAATTGATGCGACAAGGCAAAACACCTACAGAAGCAACCGCCGAAGCCATTGGTCGCATCAAAAAATTCTATCCAAAATTTTCGGGTGCAATTATTGCCGCAAATATTCAAGGAAATTTTGGGGCATCATGTGCCGGAATGGAGAAGTTTGGCTATTCCGTTGTGAATCCAAAAATGAGAAAAGTGCAAGTGGAATGGATTCGATGCTAAAAACATTCATTAATTGGCCCCTTTTGTACACATTCAATCAAAATTGTCATTGCCATCCAACAATTTCCCTTTCCAGTTTCCATCATTTCTTTTTTTTTACATTTCCCGGAATAAAATCCAATTTTCATTCCACTTTTTTCAATGCAATCTCAATCTTGGCCAATGCCAAAGTGGACTTTTTTGTGCCATTTCCCCTCTTCAACAATCGATGCCACCTTCCTTTTTCCACGTATTCCGCCTTCCATTTTCACTGCTCGGTTTCCCCTAGTAACATCAGTGTCCCATTCCTTCTAATGGAATTGTGCGCTTCACGTCCTCCCCCCCCCCCCCCCCACCCAATTCCCAATGCTCTTTGGACGGCACATGCCGAGAAGAACACAAAACCCCATTTCTCCTCCCAGTCCTCATTCTGGTCGCCCGCGGCACTTGCGTCAATATTCGCCATTTTTTGTTTGCTGTGGCCATTTGAGAAGGATAGAAAGAAAGAGGAGAATGTGGCCACAAGAATATTCAAAAGGGAATCCGCCGGTTCTTCGTTTTCTTTTTCCAAATTGCCAATGCAACGAATTTTTTGCTGACAGCCGGCTCCAGCCATGCCCAACCAACCGAAGGCCTATTCCCTAGTGCCACCCCAATACTTTTTTGCCGGTGCCATCTTGGCCTCTTTCATTTTTCCATTCATGCACATATTTTCTTTACTTCCTCCATCGAACCTTTAGGGTTTCAGATTTTTCTGTCGATGCCAACAAAAAGACCAAATGGAACCATTCTTTGGGCTGTCTTTTAGCAAATGAAAATGGTTTTTGACCAGGAAAATGGTGGGAAAAGCCGAAGCTAATTCGAGGCCATTTTTGGCTATCAATTTGGTTGAATTGGTATTTTTTTCTCACGGCCATTTCAATTCTACGAAAATAGAACTTTGCTGCCAGTCACTTTTTTACCTACAATAATTTTTTCCACTCAATGATTCCCTTTAGTGTCCCAATATTTTGTTTGTACCAAAATTTGTCCGCCTCATCATCAGCTGGGCCCATTTGATGACTAATTGCTTTCAATGGCACTTTTCCCTTTTCCAACTTCCGCCATCCCTGTTTCCCATCCCCCCAAACATGCATTGCCAATTAGTCCCATTCCCCCTTTGCATTTCCATTATTAATTCATCATTCATTTCCACAGGGCAAAAGGATGTCCAATGCCCATTTCTTTTCCGTGGCCCTTTCCCTCACTTTTGTGGGCCAATTCATTTCGGCTGGAATCATTTCCAATGGAATTGAGACATTCGATGCACCGTGGGCAGAATTCCAGCAACAAGAAGGAAAAGGTACCACATTCCAAAAATTTTAAAAAATGACAAATTTATTATAGGGGATTTGAGTTATTTGGAAAATGCATTGGCCCAATTCCAACAAAATCAACAGGCACAACAACAACAGTACCAAATTGATGATCAGAATGAAGAAGGGGATGAAGGCGAACAAGTCAGCATAAAAATGCAAATTAATTCCCAATAAAATTACTCAATTTTAGCAGCAACAAATGAGTTTCACCCTTCAATTGCCGCTTCAAATTGGCCAAACCCCGGGAATGGCATTGGACCCACAAAATAGACTTGTCCTTTTCCATCGTTCCGGACGTGTTTGGGACGAATATACATTTGATGAGAAAAATCATTTTAACAGGTCAAAATCCCCTTCCATTTAATTTTAATCAAATCCACCTTTTTCAGTTCATTGGACATCATTCCAAATAATACAATTGCAATTTTGGACAGTGAATCAGGCAAAGTGATTGAGGAACATGGCAAAGGCCAATTTTACATGCCACATGGATTGACCATCGATGGCCAGGGGAATTTATGGTTAACGGACGTTGGAAGCCATCAAATATTCAAAATGGACAAAAACTTCAAAACAGTGATGAGCCTTGGTGAAAAATTGATTCCCGGGTAAATATATATGGAGAATGGATTATATTTTAATATTTAAAATTTAAATAGTTCCGATGATAAACATTTCTGCAAACCAACGGATGTGGCCGTGGCCAGCACCGGCGAATTCTTTGTTGCCGATGGATATTGCAACAGTCGAATAATGAAATTCGACAAGGATGGAAAATTGCTCAGCCAATTTGGGCAACCGGATTGTTAGCATTCTTTACATTGAATTTTAAAATAAATTTTGTCCTTTTTAAGCGAGTGATTCACCAAAAGCTGGCGAATTCTTTGTTCCCCATTCTTTGGCATTGATCGAGGATTTGAATTTGCTTTGTGTGGCCGATCGAGAAAATGAACGGTTGGCACCCAATTTTGTTCCCAATAATCCAATTTTAAAGGATTCAATGCTTTTCGGCCGGATTGGAAGGCGCCCATCAACATAGACGTGCATATGTGCCAACGGGAACATTCTTCACGAAGGCAGAGAATATTGGCCGAATTTATGCCATCAGAGAGAAGGAACATTTCCTTGTTGGGGTTACTGATCGGGATCGAAGTGGCCAATTGGATCCGCAAGTTTTTGTGATGGACATGAACACGGGAAGGGCAAACAGCTTTGCAAAGGTAAAATTCACACCAAATTTATTCCATCAATGCTTTTTACATTAATTTCAGGGTCTTGAGAATGCCCATGCCGTGGCACTCAGCAACACCGGAGACATTTATGTTTCACAAATGCAACCAAGCCAAATTGTCAAATTCAGCATTGGAAGCAACGACCAAATTGCAAATTGATGGGCAAAAAATCAAATCGCAATTCACATTCTTTTTTGTATCCAAAATCATCAGAATTCTTCTTCCTTTCCTCCAACAATTCCCATAATACAAAATCCTCCACTCATTAAAAAATTACTTATTAAAAAAATGGCGGGCGAATGGCTGGCAGAGGATGGCGATAAATATTTCTGTTTTTTTACTTCTTTTTTATACAATTTTTCTGCAATCGACAAAATATGAAAATAATATTAATTTAATGTTTATTTCCTTCCTTTCATTTCCATCATTCAACCAGCTGTTAATAATCCGCAGGCATTGCAGGATTGAACACAAACATCGACCACTTTTGATGACTGAAATTGGACACTCAAAATTGAATTTAAATATTCCCCCAAAATACCAAAGAACAAAGCGACAAATAAATTCGACAACTCGGGTCCAAATCACGACATAGAGTGGCTATTCAAATCAAGCAAATTGATATGCAAAATGGATTAACTCACTTCCTCC
The DNA here is from genome assembly GCA_030063045.1 of Pratylenchus scribneri. Lineage (NCBI taxonomy): Eukaryota > Metazoa > Nematoda > Chromadorea > Rhabditida > Pratylenchidae > Pratylenchus > Pratylenchus scribneri. The sequence continues at coordinate 3,098,218 of JAQSEB010000114.1, read as the reverse complement.
TCCCCCAATTATTGGAATAGTTCCACCAATTCCTGGTACAGTGCCTGGTATAGTGCCAACACCAGGAATTGTGCCAACACCAGGAATTGTGCCAACACCAGGAATTGTGCCAACCCCTGGTATAGTACCTACACCTGGTACAGTACCCACGCCAGGGATTGTGCCCGCGCCTGGCAAAGTGCCTGTTGGGATTGTGCCAACGCCGGGAACTGTTCCTATTGGTATAGTGCCCGTATTGTAGCCGGGTTGACCACCGATATAGGGGCTTTGTGCATAAGGAGATTGGGCATACGGTGTTTGATAGGGTGATTGGCTATAGGGCGTTTGATAGTTGGGATTTTGGCCATAGGGCATTTGAGGTTGTTGTCCATTATTTGGAGGATAAGTATAAGGAGGAATATTGGGGTAAGGATTGGTATTCGGGGGATAATTTGGATTAATATTTCGAGGATAATTTGGATTAGTATTTGGGGGATAATTTGGATTATTATTTGGAGGATAATTTGGATTATTATTTGGAGGATAATATGGATTCGATGGATTGGTGTTTTCTCTGCCTGAAGTGCTATTTTGTTTATTATTAATTTTGAATAACCCACAGCATGCCCCTTGGACACATTTTTCGCCAAGTCCGCAAACTCCTAATGGACAAGCTGCAAATTTGTAAAGTATTCAATGAATTGGAATATTATTTATTTACAATTAGTATAAATATAATTATATGGACATTGGCCAACACCCCCGGGTGTATTTGGATTTGTCGATTTGCCTAAAAATGTAAAATTCAAATAAAAAAAATCAATATTTGCCAACAGCATGCTCCATTCAAGCAATCCTGCGTTGGATTCCAGCAGAAACCGAGTTGTTTGCATTCTATGAAGCAAAATGCAAAAATAAAATAAAATTAAAAAATTCATTTTTACGTCCATCCTGGAGAAAATTGACCGGACATGTCCCATATCTACAAAATTTTGAATTTCTATCATTCTTTCCACACTTTTCCATACGGTGTGGGCAATTGGGGTTGTCCGGTGATTGTGGTTTGTTGAACTGGAACAGATCCAACATTTGAAGGCTGATAAACGGTTCCAGTGTTGGCTTGGCCCGGTTGGGGCATTGTATTTACATATTGGCCATTGCAGGGGAAATAAAGGAGGAGTAAATGGATTAAAAAATAAACAACAAATTGTTTGGGGACCATTCGGACAATTTGACAAAATAAATGTTGGAATTGAGTTGAATCAAAAATTGCCTTCTCGAATCAATTTTGATGACGTTAAACTGAAAAGTACCCTCAAAAATTCCATTAATTTAAATTTAATTATTTGTTCACCGGTTTCAATTTTGTTGATTTGATTAAAAACAGAGAATTGGTTTTATAATGCTCAATTCGACACAAAATTTGATGAAAATAGATTGCATTTATGCGAATATTGGACAAGAAATGTTACATAAATAGAATTAGTTAATTGGAAGGCATTATGTCAAGAATTCGCAGAATAAAATTTCACCAACATGTTAGGGAATTAGTTTAATAAAAAGTTTTATGTTTCCTCAGCTGCCTTCACAAATTCCAACCCGTTGAAATTGCATCTTCTAATTTTCAATATATACCCCTAAACCCTAATTGCTCTTAATTAATAAATCCATCCTTAATCCTTATTACATTATTCCTTCATTAATATAATGTCAAAATCAGTGCAAATTTCCATCATTTTTGCCTTTTTCCTCTTCATCCTTTATCCCAATCAAATCCATGGCCAAGATTGTGCCGATTCGGCCACAAATTGTCCAGATTATCGACAATTTTGTACGGTTGAAATGTATTCTGCCTGCATGAATACACATTGCCGCCTAACGTTTCTCAATATTCCAAATAATTACAAACAATTCTTCCCATTTCAGCTGTGGTTTTTGTAGCACAACGGCATCTTCATCATCATCGAATGCCAACAGCAATCCAACATCCACTTTTTCCCCTATTTCTTCAACTACTCCTTCATCAACAACTCCAATTTCTTCCACTCTCTCCACAACAACATCCACAATGACCACAACCTCGCAACAAAATGGAGGCAGAAAGCGAAAATGATTCTATTTTTGTCCGAAATTTGGCATTCAATTAATAAAGAAATGGCAAAGTCTAGACATTTTATATTTTGTTGAGTTAAGTAAATAATTAAATTTTCATTTTTGGTTAAAATTCAATTTATCTTTTTCATCATTTGGTCAAACAAAAAGTGTACCCCTTCGGACATTCCGCCTTCCATATGGATTATTCGTGTGCATCACTGGGGGCATTGTCATTGGTCTTTTCATAGAAACATTCGACCGTTGGACCATTGAAATGTTCAATGGTTGAATTCGGGACATTTTTCGGGTAATGGCCGCATGGGAGACGACAAAAACGCGTTCAGCCTGTTCACCTTGGCAACGAAACATCATGAAAAAACGATCACGGAATTGGGCATTCATTGCCAAATAGAGGAATGGATTAATTCCACAGACAATAATCTATAATTGAATATTGGAATGGAATTGGATGAAGAGGGGATGAACCGATCCAATGTTGAGCATGGCGACAATATCAAAAGGGGCCTCCGGCAGAAAATAGCTGAAAAGCATCAAAATACTGAGCAAAAAGAATTGTAGGCCGGACTGAAATAATATGATGAAAATATTGGAGGGAAATTGAAGTGAAATGACAATGACCTGAAGCAGAATCCGCTTTTCCTGATTATTTAACAATTCATTATTGAAATTTCCTCCATTTTGATTCAATGGGGATCTTCTCTGCAAAATTATGTGGGGAAATAATAATAATTAACTTAAACATTCTGTACAAATTACCCATTTGAGTAGGCAAACAATTAGGCAATAGGCGCAAAAAGTTGCCAAAGGCAAAAAGCCAGTTGCCTTAAATTCAATGTCCCGCACAATAATTGTCCATGCAGAATTTATATAGTTCCAATAGAATTTAGTTGAATTGAAAGTGAGGCTACAATATGGGCTGACAAAAATGGCGACAATGCCAATAAAGAGGACGCTGAAGGAGAAATGTTAAATTGGAGGAATTGGGTTTGAAAAAGAAAACTAAATTTTCAATAAAATTGTAATTAAAAAGTTTCTGGATTATATATTGCGATTGCTTTCTCTGATAGTTTATAAAGAATAATTTTCCAAAAAATGTTAATTCACGATTTATAATTCAATAATGTTCAAATTTTACATTTTTAAGAATTATGAAAAAAAAAAGTACGGAAAATAAATAGAGGGAACATGGATTTGATGAGTAGTGTTCCCTCTGGGCCAATCTATATTAAATTCATAGATATGGGATAACGTAATTGGAGGGAAAAAGATTCCTTGTTGATTGGAAAAGGATGAGTAAATAAATTTGCCGGAGGCAATTTATGATGGAAAGTAAAAGAAAGAGGGAAATGTGCAGGTAGTGATACCGTATTTGGAAGGGAAAATGATTCCCCGTTGATTGGAAATGTGACATGAGTGAAGTACATATTTACCAGGCAATTTATGATTGGAAGAAAAAGGAAAGAGGGGGAATGGATATGGTATAGGTAATTTTGATTTTAATTAAACAAAACAATCTTCTACTATTTATTATTCCGGAAAGATGTAAGAATTGTAATTAAAATGTTTCCGGAAGGATTCTAATTAAATTTAAATCGAAAATAAACTGACAATGTGAGGAAAAGAAGCACCTGAAAAAAGGGGGAATGAGATTATTATTTTGTTTCTTTTCAAATCAAAACAAACATTGAAGAGGACCCGTTCCCAGGGCAATTCCTGCTTTTTGACGGTGATTAGAAAGGAATTCTTGAGAATAACGCTGAGTCGATTCAAGGCCAACAACATTTGAAGGACGAAAAGAATGTCCCAACTGGAGGCATTGAATGCACCGGACCACTGAAAAATTATTAATAAAATGTGATTATAATGTGGTGGATGCCTTTTCGAATTGTTCGGAATATTCAAAATTGATGAGGCCAAAAAATATAAACAATCCATTGACCAGCAATTGGCAAATGTCCACAAGGCCAATGGCCAGCATAATCCGATAGCAAATATTCTTGCGATAATCAGAATAGATGAAAAATAGCTTTGAAAGAATGAAATGAATTGAATGATCGGAATATATTATGAATTTTACTGGAAGAATGGCCAATTGGAGGAGAAGAAAAATGGCAGAAAGCAGAACACGTATAATGGCGTAAATGATGATTGGGTCCAACATTGAATTGAATGGAATTGGTTTGGAATTGAAATTAAGAATGCGAAGTTGGCGAGCAAAAATGGAAAATGTTGGAGCAAATGAGTGAAGTAAATTAGCTTCGGGCAAAAAATGTTCCTTGATAATTAAATTTGGAGCAGAACGACCATTTTGGATGGATATTCCAGTGAATTGTTGGGAAAATTTAAATAGAATTTGGTATTTGGCCCATTAATGAATGCCCAATTTGAATTTGATTAATGTTTAATGAGAAGGAAAAGGGCACAATTTCCTTCCTCATTCACGGTTGTCCTCAGGGGCAACAGCAGGTGTCCCACAAAATTGGCCATTTCTCAGTTTGTTACTTCTTTTTTTTCAAATTCATCCATTTGTGACTTGTGATTGTTTTTTATTTGATTAAATTTGGATTTTTACACCAAAAATAGCCATTCGCATGAGCAGCAGGTGGAAGTCAAGGTCAGGGCTTGTGGCCACCAATGAGTTCAACGTAAATTGGAAATGTTTTAAGGGCACAAACATAGGCCATTTCATTTTATAATGTTCTTCCTTCTCTTTTTTGCTTCCAAATTTCATAATTCAATTTTAAACTAAATTAAAATTCAATTTTAGTCAATTTTAAACTAAATTAAATCAAAAATGTTATTTAAAGCATTTTTACGTACTTTATGGATCAACCGAAATGGAAATGAAAATTTATTTATTCTTGGAATGAATTCTTTCCAAATTTGCCATTCTTTTAAATATTTTATTCCCTCTTTTATAATAATATTAATTAGTATTTTTAATGTTCGAGAAAATTCCAAAAATTGATAAGGGCATTTTGGAGGAGGCCATAAATAGCCTATTCTTTAAAGAACAAAACGAAATAATCATATGCCATTTAATAGATGATTATTAATAAATTTAATACTATTTTGTTTTGATAAGCGAAGACCAAAGATGCTCCAATGGAAATGGATAGAAATTCCATAGATTTCTAAAATTATTATCAAAAATATTACATTCTTTACATTTCATTCATTTTAATATTCGAAAATATGAATATTTCCACCAAATCTTCTCCTTCTTTGGGCTCAATTTTCACATTGGACGGTGGGGAATGGCAAAAAAGAATGGCAAAAATGTCGAGGAGAAAACAAAATGAAAAGCAATACCTTTTCCTCATTTCCTTGATTTGCACCCTTGGTTTGCTTCCAAAAATTACTTCAAAATATTTAAATGGGTTAAGGTGGCCTCCTTTTTGGCTATTCCACCGGTGTCACCAATGGAGCATTCTCATTCATCCAAAAGTGTCGCGACTTTGCGCGATGATCCGGGAATTGCCGGATCAATAAAGAAGGAAGAAGAAAAAGATGATTGATTTCCTTATCAGTCGCCTTCCCCTTTTCCTCCCATTTTGCCCCCCCCCATTCCATTTTTGTCTTTTTAGCACAAAGTTCAACCACTCGCTAGAATACATTCACATTCAAAGTTCATCCATTCTCATCATTCACATGAAAATTATCGCCTAATAATTCTCGCTCAACACATTCACATTAAACTTTTCTCCTTCAAACGAGTTGTTTACTTCGCCATCGAATCAGCCCATTTTTTAGCCATTTCCATTCATTTGTTCATTTCTATTTAACCTAACCCCATTTTCACCTTAATTGCGTTCCTCCTCTCATTCCATCCAAACAGTTTGAATTTGTTGGGGTCCTTGGGGTCCTCTCCCCACCCAATTCCATTCGGCTCTCACCATCATTTGCCACACCATCATCATCCATTCATTCCACTTTGGCATTATTCAAACATTGGCGAACTCTTCATCCATTCATCATCAAACATCGACAAATTCATCATCCATTCATTCATTCACACAAAGGCAGACTCAACATTCATCCATTCATTCACACATTAGCAAACTTCAACATTCATCCATTCATTCAATCATTGGCAAACACATCATCATCCATTCATTCACACATTAGCAAACTCGACATTCATCCATCCATTCATTCACCCATTTCACTAACCAATTAACCCATTTTCGCTTTCACACATTTTTATTTTAATGAATAAAGACAAAAAACCCATTTAAGTCCAACCAAATCCCCCTCCCCATCATTTTGGGTTGAACCTGCCCAAAGCCCGTCCGGGCACTTTGTTTGCGGTAAAAGGGCCCGCAACAAAATGGCGACCCTGGCAGGACAACTTGCAAATTCCAGCATCATCATCATTCACATTTGTGCCAAATTCCAGCATCATCATCATCATTCACATTTTGCGCCAAATTCCAACATTGATTTAAAAGTGAGTAAAAAGGGGATTAATTAAACCAAAAAATAGGCTTAACCCAAAATTGCGCATTTTGTGTCTCATTTTCAAATTGAATAGTTATTTTCGGATTTTTTAATCTGAATTTAGCTAATTGCGCATTTTGTGGCTCATTTTCAAATTGAAAAGTTATTTTCGGATTTTTGAATCTGAATTTAGCTAATTGCGCATTTTGTGGCTCATTTCAAAACCATTCATTCGCTTCATCATCTCATCAACACACATCAAATGGAATATGCCACATTTAAAATTGCCGGAATTTGGAGGAACCCCAACAATTCTTGATGGAATTGGAACGCCAGGCCGCAAAAATGGCCAACATCAGAGGATATCGAGGAACGCACCGTTCTGCGCACCATCCTCACAAAGATGGCCGAAACTTCACGCCACATTAGCAGGAGTGAAGGCCAAGTGGATCGAAACAGCAAACGCCTGCTTCTCTCCACACATCATCGCATCCATTTTCGGATGCATCGGGTACAGCTTCATGCCCCATTGGCAGAAGCGAAGGCCCAGAGGATTGAGGCAATAAATGCCACAGGCTATGCCTCTCCTCACTCATTCATCGCGTAACGTCAGTTACAAGGGTACAACTTCAAGCCCCATTGGCAGAAGTGAAGGCCCAAATGGATTGAGACTAAGGGCCTCAGGCCATGTCTCTCCACACATTCATCGCATCCAATGCATACTTCGGATGCAACGGGTACAGCTTCAGGCCCCATTGGCAGAAGCGAAGGCCCAGAGGATTGAGGCAACAAATGCCACAGGCTATGCCTCTCCTCACTCATTCATCGCATGCATTTCGTGCAACTTCGGTTGCAAAGGGCAAGCCCACACTTTGGCAATGATGCCTCATTCATTGGCATTCGCCTCAAACATTGGCATTCGCCTCTTCACTGGCATTCGCCTCATTCATTGGCATTCGCCTCATTCATTGGCATTCGCCTCAAACATTGGCATTCGCCTCAAACATTGGCATTCGCCTCAATCACTGGCAATCGCCTCATTCAATGGCATTCGCCTCTTTCATTGGCATTCGCCTCTTTCATTGGCATTCGCCTCTTTCATTGGAATTCGCCTCATTCATTGGCATTCGCCTCATCATTGGCATTCGCCTCACTCACTGGCATTCGCCTCAATCACTGGCAATCGCCTCATTCAATGGCATTCGCCTCTTTCATTGGCATTCGCCTCTTTCATTGGCATTCGCCTCATTCACTGGCATTCGCCTCTTCATTGGCATTCGCCTCAATCATTGACATTCGCCTCATTCATTGGCATTCGCCTCTTCTTTGGCATTCGCCTCATTCTTTGGTATTCGCCTCATTCATTGGCATTCGCCTCATTCATGGCATTCGCCTCATTCATTGGCAGTCGCCTCAATCATTGGCATTCGCCTCTTCATTGGCAATCGCCTCATCATTGGCATTCGCCTCATCATTGGCATTCGCCTCAATCATTGGCATTCGCCTCTTCATTGGCAATCGCCTCATTCATTGGCATTCGCCTCATTCATTGGCAGTCGCCTCATCATTGGCATTCGCCTCATCATTGGCATTCGCCTCATCATTGGCATTCGCCTCAATCATTGGCATTCGCCTCATTCATTGGCATTCGCCTCTTTTTTGGCATTCGCCTCATTCATTGGCATTCGCCTCAATCATTGGCATTCGCCTCAATCATTGGCATTCGCCTCAATCATTGACATTCGCCTCATTCATTGGCATTCGCCTCTTTCATTGGCATTCGCCTCATTCACTGGCATTCGCCTCTTCATTGGCATTCGCCTCAATCATTGACATTCGCCTCATTCATTGGCATTCGCCTCTTCTTTGGCATTCGCCTCATTCTTTGGTATTCGCCTCATTCATTGGCATTCGCCTCATTCATGGCATTCGCCTCATTCATTGGCAGTCGCCTCAATCATTGGCATTCGCCTCTTCATTGGCAATCGCCTCATCATTGGCATTCGCCTCATCATTGGCATTCGCCTCAATCATTGGCATTCGCCTCTTCATTGGCAATCGCCTCATTCATTGGCATTCGCCTCATTCATTGGCAGTCGCCTCATCATTGGCATTCGCCTCATCATTGGCATTCGCCTCATCATTGGCATTCGCCTCAATCATTGGCATTCGCCTCATTCATTGGCATTCGCCTCTTTTTTGGCATTCGCCTCATTCATTGGCATTCGCCTCAATCATTGGCATTCGCCTCAATCATTGGCATTCGCCTCAATCATTGACATTCGCCTCATTCATTGGCATTCGCCTCAATCATTGGCATTCGCCTCATCATTGGCATTCGCCTCATCATTGGCATTCGCCTCATTCACTGGCATTCGCCTCTTCTTTGGCATTCGCCTCATTCATTGGCATTCGCCTCATTCATTGGCATTCGCCTCATTCATTGGCATTCGCCTCATCATTGGCATTCGCCTCAATCATTGGCATTCGCCTCAATCATTGGCATTCGCCTCATCATTGGCATTCGCCACAACCATTGGCAATTGCCTCATTCATTGGCAATTGCCTCATTCATTGGCAATTGCCTCATTCATTGGCATTCGCCTCATGCATTGGCATTTGCCTCATTCATTGGCATTCGCCTCATTCATTGGCATTCGCCTCATGCATTGGCATTTGCCTCATTCATTGGCATTCGCCTCAAGCATTGGCATTCGCCTCAATCATTGGCATTCGCCTCATCATTGGCTTTCGCCTCAATCATTGGCATTCGCCTCATTCATTGGCATTCGCCTCATTCATTGGCATTCCCCTCATTCATTGGCATTCGCCTCAACCATTGGCAATTGCCTCATTCATTGGCATTCGCCTCATTCATTGGCAATCGCCTCAAACATTGGCATTCGCCTCACTCATTGGCATTCGCCTCATTCATTGGCTTTCGCCTCAATCATTGGCATTCGCCTCAATCATTGGCATTCGCCTCATTCATTGGCATTCGCCTCATCATTGGCATTCGCCACATTCATTGGCATTCGCCTCAATCATTGGCATTCGCCTCATTCATTGGCATTCGCCTCATTCATTGGCATTCGCCTCAATCATTGGCATTCGCCTATTCATTGGCATTCGCCTCAATCATTGGCATTCGCCTCATTCATTGGCATTCGCCTCTTCATTGGCATTCGCCTCATCATTGGCATTCGCCTACCATTGGCATTCGCTTCAATCATTGGCATTCGCCTTATTCATTGGCATTCGCCTCAACCATTGGCCTTTGAGCCAGTCTCATTGGCCTCCATTTCGATCGAGAGGGCAAACCCCACATCTTGGCAATCAAGTCTCGTTCATTGGCATTCGCCTCAAACATTCGCCATTGAGCCATTCTCATTGGCCTTCAGCTCGATCGACAGGGCAAAGTCCCACATCTTGGCAAAAAAGTCTCATTCATTGGCATTCGCCTCAACCATTAGCATTTGAGCCGTACTCATTGGCCTCCAACCCAAATTCATGGGCAATCGCGTCCATTAATGGAATTGAGTTTGCAAAGGACTCAAGCTGTGCTTCTCCCAACACATTAATCAACCAAAGACCATGGAGCCCCACGCAAGCATCCATGGCATTCACTTGGGCAAATCCGCCCAACACAAGAGCAAAGCTCTAAAAATGGCATTCGAAAATGCTGTTCACATGGACAATCGCCAGCCTAATCATTGGCTGAGTCCGACATCGCCATGCAGTCAAACTAATTGGCACTCAATGGGAGTCAAGCCACAGCCACCTATCAATGATATCGAGTTCAAAAATGCAACAGGCTTTTTCTCACTCAAACATTCATTGCATTCGCGTTCAACAAGGGGAACGATTCTGCAAACCTGCTATGATTCCCCACGCATTCATTCAACCATGGGACAGAATGCCCAACTCATCGGCACCTATGCCAACTTCATGGACGATCGCCAGGCTAATCAATGGCGCCTTGCGCTTTATCCATTGAAGCATGGGCCGTATTGGTATCAATTGCCCAAGGCCGCAAAAATGACAACTGCCGATCAATGCAATCTTTGACGGATCAACCACATCACGAGGACAATGAACAAGGAACTTTATCTACAGAGCAGACTTTGGCACATCACACACAAAGCTGCCATACAGCCATGCACCATTCAAGGACCATGATCGAGGATCTTCATCTTCAGGCCATGACACCGCGCATCAATAATTGGGCCGCCGGGAGTGTCGCGACTTTGCGCGATGATCCGGGAATTGCCGGATCAATAAAGAAGGAAGAAGAAAAAGATGATTGATTTCCTTATCAGTCGCCTTCCCCTTTTCCTCCCATTTTGCCCCCCCCCCCCATTCCATTTTTGTCTTTTTAGCACAAAGTTCAACCACTCGCTAGAATACATTCACATTCAAAGTTCATCCATTCTCATCATTCACATGAAAATTATCGCCTAATAATTCTCGCTCAACACATTCACATTAAACTTTTCTCCTTCAAACGAGTTGTTTACTTCGCCATCGAATCAGCCCATTTTTTAGCCATTTCCATTCATTTGTTCATTTCTATTTAACCTAACCCCATTTTCACCTTAATTGCGTTCCTCCTCTCATTCCATCCAAACAGTTTGAATTTGTTGGGGTCCTTGGGGTCCTCTCCCCACCCAATTCCATTCGGCTCTCACCATCATTTGCCACACCATCATCATCCATTCATTCCACTTTGGCATTATTCAAACATTGGCGAACTCTTCATCCATTCATCATCAAACATCGACAAATTCATCATCCATTCATTCATTCACACAAAGGCAGACTCAACATTCATCCATTCATTCACACATTAGCAAACTTCAACATTCATCCATTCATTCAATCATTGGCAAACACATCATCATCCATTCATTCACACATTAGCAAACTCGACATTCATCCATCCATTCATTCACCCATTTCACTAACCAATTAACCCATTTTCGCTTTCACACATTTTTATTTTAATGAATAAAGACAAAAAACCCATTTAAGTCCAACCAAATCCCCCTCCCCATCATTTTGGGTTGAACCTGCCCAAAGCCCGTCCGGGCACTTTGTTTGCGGTAAAAGGGCCCGCAACAAAAGGACCTCCAATTGAATTCGGCAATGTTGGGCATACTCACCGGTTTTCCCTTTTGATTGGAGCCGCTTTTGGTGCCTTCATTGGCGGCCATTTGGCCGGTTTGTTCATTTCAAATTATTCCTTCCAGTTCCCTCCTTTTGCCAGACCAATTCGGCCGTCGACGCATTACCCTAGGCAACAGTGTTCTATTCATTATTGGCACACTTTCCTCCTCATTGGCTCCCAATTTTCACATTATGCTCGCAGCTCGGTCCATCCTCGGCCTCGCCGTTGGCTGCGCATCGGCCACTGTTCCAATGTTCCTGGCTGAATTGGCATCGGCCGAAAAACGTGGCCAAATGGTGACCCGGAATGAGTTGATGATTGTGGTTGGCCAGTTGATTGCCTTTTTGAGTAATGCCATTTTGGGCACAATTTGGGAACAAAAGTGCGCCAATTCTGCTTATTCAAATGATATATTCTCATTATATATTTTATTTAGCCAACAAATTTGGCGTTGGATGTTGTCCATTGGTATCATTCCAGCCATTGGTCTTTTATTTGGCACTTTAGCCATTGTTCCCGAAAGTCCACGTTGGTTGATTTCCAAATCGAGGAATGAACAAGCATTGAATGTTTTGAGGCAAATTCGGGGAAATGAAGCCGAAGCAATGGCCGAATTAGATGATATAAAGGAAAAGGTGGAGGAGGACCAGAAGATGTCTTTAGGGAAGGCAAATTCAATTCGATTCATTTTTAGTGAATGGCAGAGAAAATTGAATTATTTTGAGTTCATTTTTGTTTTTAGTTGGGTTCGGAATTGTATTTTAATTGGCACTGGAATTGCTCTCTGCCAACAAATCACTGGTATTGCTCTTCCAAATATTAAAATAATATTCCCTCAAGGTGTCAATTCAATAATGTTTTATGGGACTGAAATTCTACGGAACACTGGCCTAACAAATGGAGCCGCATTGATGGCCAATATTGCGAATGGGGCTATCTCCGTTTTGGCAGCCTTTTTTAGTATTTGGCTTTTGGGAAGGATGCCTCGTCGTAAAATGCTCATTTCCGCCCAAATTGCGGTCATTTTTGTCCATTTCCTTCTTGGTATTTGCCAAATGTTTTTGCCGGATGGAACGCCCAAAGGATTGTTGGTTCTTTTCCTTTGTGTCGCATTTCTCGCCTTCCAACAAGTCCACCCAAATTTATTTTTCATTTTTTATTCTATTTTAGGGTTCCATTTCACCGGTCACTTGGCTCCTTCTTGCCGAAATATTTCCTCTCCGAATTCGTGGTTTGGCCATTTCCCTGACCACATTTCTCCTTTGGCTTGTTAATTCCATTGTTGGCATCCTTTTCCCGATTTTGGCCGACACCTTCGGCATTTCGTGCACTTTCCTTGCCTTTTCGTTGTTAAATGTTTCTGCTGTCATTTTCTCATTTTATTGTTTGCCCGAAACTCAAGGAAAATCGTTGGAAGAATTGGAACAACAATTCAAAATGGAAGATTGGTCCAGATTGAGAAGGGCTGGCAATTTGGATTTGGATGATGCAGAAAGTTTGGAGGAGGATGAAATAAAAAGAAACAACTATGAATCCATTCTACCATAAAAATGTCAAAGCTTTAAAATATTTCAAAAGACATTTTTAATTTAATGTTATATTTTTGTAAATATAATTTAATTGTGAATTTCAATCAATTTTTGGGGCAATTTCCCCAAATTCGCCATTGGCCATTTGTCCGGCGGCAATAGCAAAAAGGAAGGAGGGAACATCGGCGGAAGATTAAAATGGATTTAGGGCCAATTTTTCCCTCACAAATCCATTTTTCCCCTCTAATTTGATGGATCGACTCTTTCATCCATCCACCGGCCCCTTTTTTTGCCCAAATTCCCACTTCATCAGATGTCCATTCTCCCCTCATTTTTCCACAAAAATGTCTTTTTCCTTCATTTCCAATTTTATATTATTATTTTTGTCCTCATCAATTTTGGCTCTTCCCAATATTATTTTGCTGATCACCGATGATCAGGATGTGGAATTGGGTTCATTGGAACAAATGCCAAAAACACTCCGGCTTCTGGCCGAACGCGGTGTCCAATTTCAGAATGCATTTGTGAGCACCCCAATTTGTTGTCCGAGTCGGAGCAGCATTCTCACCGGCCTTTATGCCCATAATCATCAAATTATGACCAATAATCAAAATTGTGCCGGAATTGATTGGAGGTGTGCAATTTTGTTTATTGTGTTTGACATTTTGTATTTTCATCAGAAATTTGCATGAAAATGGCACATTTGCCGTACATTTGGCCAATGTTGGCTATAGGACTGGATATTTTGGAAAATATTTGAATGAATATGATGGAGGATATATTCCTCCAGGCTGGCAACATTGGGAGGCCATCATCCGTAATAGTCGATATTATAATTATTCATTGAATGTGAATGGCCAAATTGAGACACACGGATTCGATTATTATCAAGTTTGGTTGTTTTCCTTTTATCCCAATATTTTTAAAGGATTATTTGACGGATTTAATCACAAATAGAAGTGTCCAATTCATTCAAAATTCTTCAAAAAATAATCCCTTCCTTGCCGTGATCAGCTTTCCTGCACCCCATGGCCCGGAAGATCCGGCACCAAAATTTGCCCATCTTTTCGAGGGAATCGAAACGCATCGGTGAGAAATTAGGTGAAAAATTGTGCCTAAATACCTATTTGATTAAAAGGACAAAATCATGGAATTATGCTCCAAATCCGGATAAACAATGGTTACTGCAAAGGACGGGCAAAATGGAGCCAATGCACGTGGCATTCACTGATTTGATGCAAAGAAGACGAATTCAAACATTGCAAAGTGTGGATGATGCCGTGGAAAAGGTGCCATCCAACAAATTTAGGGATTTTATTAATATTTTTGGCATATTCACATTCATTAATTGATTTATTGCTTAAATTTAATCCATTATGGAGAATATTTAGTATATTTTCGATTAATTTGTTAATTTTCAGCTGGTCCAAACCCTTCGTTCCCTTGGCCAATTGCATAAAACATTTTTGCTCTTTACCAGCGACCATGGATTCCATTTGGGCCAATTTGGACTGGTCAAGGGCAAATCGATGCCCTACGAATTTGACATTCGTGTTCCATTCATTTTACGAGGACCAGGATTGCCCAGGGGCAAAATGTAATGGATATTCCCCTAAAAATATTTATTTTCTCAACAGAATTCATTCTCCAGTGGCAAATATCGATATTGGGCCAACAATTTTGGCAATGGCTGGATTGGGGCCGGAAATGAGAGAAAAAATGGATGGAAGGTCGATTTTGGATATGGTAGAATTTGGAGGAGAAAATGAGGAATGGAGGGAAACAGTGCTCATTGAAAGAGGGCAAGTCAGAGGGAAAATTATTAAAACAAAAAGTGATTAAAGGAAAATGCCGAAAATGAGGCGAATTGGCGATCGACTGAAAGGCCAGAGGGAAAGAATGATGGGTGGAAGGAAAGGGAGGAAAAGAAAGATTGGAAGGGAATGTGCCAAAAGGAAATATGCGGCCGGATGCAAATTGGCCAATCAAAAATGGGAATGTTTGATGGGGGAAAATGGATGGAAAATTGGCAAATGTAAAAGAGCAAAATGCAAATGTGAAGAAAAAAGTGGGAGGAAAAGGAGGGAAAATGATAAGGAAATGGATAAAGAAGATGAAGAAGAGGAGGAATTCTTGCGGGAAATTGAAAAGGTTAATTGAGGGGAAATGATGATAAATGATTATTCATTCAGGAAGAGGATGAAGGATGGTTTCAAGGCAATTTTGATGAAGAGGACGAGGAAGAAGATTATACATTAATGGGTATTAGGGAAAGAAGGCAAATTGACGATGCATTTGCACTTTTAAAAGGTGAAAATATCCAATTCATCCTTTTTATTTTCCATTTTAAAGGAGCTTGTTCCGGACAAAATATTCGATTTTGTCAACAAATTTTGATGAATGGAAGTTTTAATGAGGAAAAATTATTAAAGAGAGGAAAAAACCAATTGAATACAAAAATAGGAGCATTGCGCCGAAGATTGACAGCATTAAAGGCAAAATTGGCCATATAATCCATATAAATCCCATTTTAGGATATTCGAAAAGTCCTTATGAGCAATCGTAAAGTGAATTTGAATTCAACGTGTAAATGTACAAAAAGTGGAAGGCATTCATCCAAAATTATATTTGTAATACATTTTCCCATTTTCAGGCGAAAAGCATTATACTCGAATAGTAATAATACAATCGAATCACCCATCTCCTGTCATGTTGCACAACTCAATTGTTTCCATCATTCCGCCCATCATTGGCGCACTCCTCCATTATGGCCATCTGAATTTGGCCAATTTTGTTTTTGCCAAAATGCCAACAATAATTCATATTGGTCAATTAATACACTACTCCAAAATATTCAATTTTTATTTTAGGTGCCTTCGAACTGTCAATTCCACCCACAATTTCCTTTATTGCGAATTTGTGACAGAGGAATTGGGTTTTTATGATTTGAATAAAGACTCAAATCAGGTGAATGGAAGGGAGGGAATGGCTTAATTGATGGATTTATATTAATTTGCATAAAGTTGGTGAATTCGGTGAATGAATTGGCTGAAAATATTTTGGAAATGTTGAGTGCACAACTTCGATTGTTGAAATCATGCAAAGGAAGGAAGGAATGCGAACATTGGGCATCAAAAAAATGGAATGAGCCAATCGAGAAAAAGCGGGAAATATAAACATATTTACTTATTTATTTTATTTTAAATCACTTATTTTATAACTATTTCCGCCTGTTTGTGTTTTCACTTAGAATAATTCCGCCTTTTTGTGTTTTCGCTTGGAATAATTTCGCCTGGTTTGTGTTTTTGCTTAGAATAATTCCCCGCCTGTTTGTGTTTTAACTTAGGAATAATTCCGCCTGTTTGTGTTTTCACTTAGAATAATTCCGCCTGTTTGTGTTTTCGCTTAGAATAATTTCGCCTGGTTTGTGTTTTCGCGTAGAATAATTCAGCCTGTTTGTGTTTTCGCTTAGAATAATTCCGCCTGTTTGTGTTTTCGCTTAGAATAATTCCGCCTGTTTGTGTTTTCGCTTAGAATAATTCCGCCTGTTTTGTGTTTTTGCCTAGAATAATTCCGCCTGCTGTTTGTGTTTTCGCCTAGAATAATTCTGCCTGTTTGTGATCATCTAAATAATTCCGCCTGTTTTGTGTTTCATCCAAATAATTTTGCATTTCCACATTTTTCATTTGCATTTTCCGATAATAAATCTTTATACATTAATTTTATTATATTACAAAAAATTACAATTTGGGCATTTTCCTCCCATTTCCCTATCTAATTCCTTTCTAGGCCATTCTTTCGAAAGGCCTATTTTGATCAACACTGGTGATGGAATACGATGACAGCAAGTGGCGCCCTAACAAAATATGGCCTTTTAGTGTTGCCTGCTGTATGTATATGTGTATGGCCTTGGCCCTTGGTCTTTTAATGTTTTCCTCTTCGCCATTTACTAAAAGCACATTCATCCACCATTCAATAAAAATTGTCCTTCATCCATTCGCAGCCATCATTCTCATTTCCATTTCATATTTGCTATTTTATTAAGCCTTGATAAAAAAAATAAATAATCGTCTAATTGATCGAAATTGTTGGCCATAATTTTCAAATGAATTTACTTTCTGATAAAATTGGATCACTTTCGTTGGATGAATCACCACTATTAAAATTTTCTCAAAAATGGCAACATTGGATTTTTGATTGCAAGGACTTCCCAATCCATGATCATCATTACATTAATAATAATGCTAATAATGAGGAATGCCAATTTTGTGTTCGTTTTATGCCCGATTATCTAATATCCCTTTTTTATAGATCAAAGTCAAGAATTTGCAATCATTTAAACCCCAATCCACTTTTGAATCAAAGGAAAATTTTCTGCGTTATATTAAGGAAGGTGATAAATTTTGTAGTATCAATTCAATGCGAATTTTTGTGGAATATACCAAAAAAGATGTTTTGCCTAGTCAATTGGCCGAATTAGTTTGTGAGTCATTTTATTAATTTTGATTTTTGGTCTAATTTTTCTTTTTAAGTTTTCAATCGAAAAGTAGGTTCTGCCTTCCTTCGAGATGGAATTCCCCCAAACAAACAACATTCATTAAATGCTTTGGGTGGAAATTTTCAACTTTTATTGATGGGAACAAAGAGGGATAAAGAATTGTTGGAAAAATTTGACAAAATCTTCAATAAAATATTCAAAATGACCGTAAATGAATTAGAAAAAGGTGAACCATTTGCCAATGCCATCAATGGAATTTTCATCCGTTGCGAGATTAACCCGGGAAAGTTTATCAAAAATCCGAAGGAGGCTTACAATGATTTATTGAATTTGCCATTTATGATCAAAATTGAAATATGGATTGGAAATAATTGGTATCAGGCAATAGTGAAAAAGGAATTAATTGACAAAATTGGACATGAATTGAGCAAAAATGAATTGCATAGAGGAAATTATCGGGAATTCCAATATCATCTGGCGGATCGGGATAGAATCCAACTTTGGCTCTATGAATGCAAGGATTGGCCATTACACAAGGACAATAACAACAAAATCCAAAAATGCAAGGAGGACGAATGCCAATATTGTGTATGTTTATTCTCAATCATTGTCATCTGAAGAAATTTTTCAATGTAGGTAGCCAAATTCATCTTTTTTGCCACGGGTTAAAATTGAGCTATGGAATTCCTTTCCTTTTATTAGCCCTCGGGACATTTCAACTGATTTACAGAATAAAAACCGTATTATTTTATTTTCCCCAAAATGATTTTATAACGCTATTTATTTTCTTGAACTTATTAGTCTACATTCACCTTCTCCAGATGAAAGTGGCGGAACATTTTGACGGCAAGGAATACCGTATCGAATCACGTGAACATTGGAAGGATTATATCAAAGAATATCAACTGATTCAACGTCTTAATTTGATTTTGGAAGTCATTGAACAAAATAAAGAGAAGATAATGCCAAGTTTTTTGGCCAAATCAATTTGTAATTATCCAATAAAAAGGATCTATTTCCGTAATCAACTATAATAATTTCAGCTTTCAATCGAAAATTGGGTGCAGCATTCTTTCGTAATGGAATTGAGCCTTGCTATGAGCATCCATTGAACACTGGCAGTGGATGTTTTCGATTTATGTTTTATGGGACTACTGGGAATGAGGAATTGTCGGCCAAATTTGATGAAATTGTTCACTTGTTCATCAAAGATATTGCAAATTCACCAAACAATTCAATTAATGGCATTTTTGTTCGTTGCGAGATCCACCCAAATAGCCGAATAGCATTCAATAATTCGGCAAATTTACCTTTCATTTTCAAATTGGAAGTGTGGGTTCGTAATCATTTTGCGAATGAACATAACAAATTAAAAGTGATATTTATTGACAAAATTGTTGAGAAAGTAAAGCAAATAATACCCGTGAGAAGTTTTAATCATTTATTCAGACCACACAAACAAGATTAATCCACCCTAATTTAATCCGTGCAATCAATAAAATTCAATCATTTTTGTAAACTTTAATTTTATATTTTCTTTTGTAATTGAATAAAAATGAATTTTTCACGAGTTTAATCATAATTTTATTTTTCTTTTTTTCTTGAAATGCTCATTTTTTGTGATATGGAGACTGGACAATCATCCTGATGAATATGAATAGATGTCATCTATTTCAACATTTTTTGATAAAAACAATTTATTAATTTATTAATTTTCTTTTTGATGGTACTTTGGCCTCCCACCAAAAACCATGTTGTTCTGCTAATTGGACCGGCTGTTTTGTGTTTTCGCCTAGTATAATTCCGCCTGTTTGTGTTTTCGCTTAGAATAATTCCGCCTGTTTGTGTATAATTCCGCCTGTTTGTGTTTTCGCTTAGAATAATTCCGCCTGTTTGTGTTTTCGCTCAGAATAATTCCGCCTGTTTGTGTTTTTAGATTAAGAATAATTCCGACTGTTTTTGTGTTTTCGCTTAGAATAATTCCGCCTGTTTTTGTGTTTTCGCTTAGAATAATTCCGCCTGTTTGTGTTTTCACTTAGAATAATTCCGCCTGTTTGTGTTTTCACTTAGAATAATTCCGCCTGTTTGTGTTTTCGCTTAGAATAATTCCGCCTGTTTGTGTTTTCGCTTAGAATAATTCCGCCTGTTTATGTTTTCGCTTAGAATAATTCCGCCTGTTTTGTGTTTTCGGTTAGAATAATTCCGCCTGTTTGTGTTTTCGCTTAGAATAATTCCGCCTGTTTTGTGTTTTTAGATTAATTCCGCCTATTTTGTGTTTTTAGATTAAGAATAATTCCGCCTGTTTTGTGTTTTTAGATTAATTCCGCCTATTTTATTCTTTTCTTTTAAATTTTCCGCCTGTATTATGTAACCGGATTTTTAAAATTAGTGCCATATTTTCCCTGATTTTTAAATGCAATTTTTTTTGTTTTTGAGTCAGCATCTCTGAATGTATTGTCAAACAACTAATAATTTATTTGAAAGCCATCTTTTGACACCAATAAATTTATTGGGATTGGGATTTAACCAGTTTTAGATGAATTGGGCTATCTTTTTCATCTTTTGGTCTCCAATTGTTTTATTGCTTCTGAACTGGTCGTCTACCAATTCTTCCACATTCTCTATTTTTTTTACATTCTTTCCCAAACCAAATGTGGATTTCCGTTCGGCTTATTCTCTTCATTTACTAAATCCTTTGATTCCACAAACTCGTTTAAGCATTCTCATTCTGATGATTCCTAGAGGCGGTCATTGCCCGAGGCAATGAATGAAAAAGGATAAGAATATTCTTCCTTGAATGTAGAAGAGGAAAAATGGAATGAAACGGTTAATTTGACAAAATAAAAGGAATGCGCAGAAAAGTTATGGAGAATTTGGGAGAATAAAACAATAATAAAAATTAAACAATAAGATGGTTGTTTATTGGGCACTTAATTGGATAAATTAATTTTTTATTCATTCATAATCAAATGAATGGATGCAAAAATGTACCTTGCCACGAAAGATGCGCAACTTTGATTGTCATTTCCTCCCGCCTTTGCTAATCTTTTGTTTTGTTGGTTAATGAATCCAATGCAATTTTGCCCAGATCCCATCAATTAAAATGGATATGTACCGGTTATTATTGCTTAACGGCGAATGGGGAATGCTCGCTCTTTTACCACCATATTTTCCTTTTTTGACAATTAACGGATTGCCCAACCAAAAAGAACATTTGAACATGTTTGTAAAAAGGGTGTAATGCGATTCTTAACCAGTTTATCCACTTTTTTACTGTCAAAATCCCATCTATATAAGTCAGGTAACAATCCGAACAAAATTAGATTTAGCTAAACTTTCTCCATCAGAAACAATATGCAACGTCTATTCCTAGCAGCTTTGCTTTTTCTTCCCTTCACCCATGCCTTTCTCTTTGGCGGTGGCGGCGGTGGTGGAGGAGGCGGATGTTGTTGTCCACCCCCATGCCCGCCACCTTGCCCTCCGCCATCATGTGGTGGTGGATGCGGTGAGTTCCCATCAAAATTGGCATAGAATCTTGGCCAAATAATAGAACAATTACGATAATAGAATAGTCATTTTCGGAGTTAGTTGGGATAGTTAGTGAATTAAATTAACACCTTGTATAGTTGGCCCAAAATGCCATATAGCTTTACAAAAAGGGAATTGATCTCCATTTAAGGTGGTGGTGGCGGCGGATGCGGAGGAGGATGCGGTGGTGGAGGAGGTGGAGGCGGTGGCCCCATCATAGTTAACTGTGGAGGAGGTTGGATTAGGAAATGAAGCAGATAAAAGAATTATTGAAGGTGGTGGTGGCGGTGGCGGTTGCGGAGGAGGAGGAGGCTGCGGAGGCGGAGGCGGTATGAATATATCAATTATTACTTATATGATTGCTTTAAATAATTAGGCTGTGGAGGCGGAGGCGGTTGTGGAGGTGGATGTGGCGGAGGAGGCGGATGTGGAGGAGGCGGAGGTAATAATATTATTGGTGAAAATATTTGGCTGATTTGAATAATTAGGTTGCGGTGGCGGATGTGGAGGCGGCGGAGGAGGTTGTGGAGGTAGGAATATAAAATATTGGATCAAAATATTATTTATGGCTATTCAGGTGGTTGCGGAGGAGGCGGCGGTTGCGGAGGCGGATGTGGTGGAGGAGGAGGAGGATGTGGAGGCGGATGTGGCGGAGGAGGAGGCGGATGCGGAGGAGGATGTGGCGGAGGAGGCGGTGGTTGCGGTGGTGGTGGTGGTGGATGCGGCGGTAAGAATAATAAATTTTGGATTTAAATTAGTCTACGCATATTCAGGAGGATGCGGCGGAGGATGTGGAGGATGCGGTCGACGAAAGCGATTGGCCCTTCTTCAGAGAACCTCAGCCAAATTGGCCAACAAAGCTTGAAATGCCAATGATGATGATCGTCTTCATATCAATCATAGAAATTAGGTCCTCCCCTCATTTGTTTATCCAAAAACATAGACATATTAGTTTCCCCTCCTCATTGTTGTACGTGTAATATATATCACCTTCAAATTGTTAGTGAATGCTTTTTAGTTTACAATATATATTAGAATCGCCTTGTTGCCATAATTAGATTGTAGTTTCGCTTTAAAAATATAGACGACAATAAAGGAAATATACTCAAATTCAAGTGTGTTATTTTTTACTGATTTAATTTGTTTTTGTTGCGAAAATTGAGCACCGACTTAAGTGTGAAAAAGTCGCAGATGGTTTGTTCTGTTCCACTCCTCACATTCCCATTAAAAAATAAAAGTCCCCAGCTTCGCCACATATCATTCCCTTTGTCAAATTCATTCAATTTCGGTTCATTCATTGTCTTCTCCGCCAATGTATATTTCCTGCCGCGCAATTAGTCCTCCTATTGAATGCAATTATTGTTTAGCTCATCCTCCAAAAATGTGAATAATAATGGGGTTTCCTTGGTCAAGTGGGTGGAGGAAGGGAAAATAAGGAGGATGAAAGCGAGCCCAAAATTGGCCGCCGGGGATGAGGAGGCTGACTTCAACGAACAAAGAAATCAGCCATCATATTTAAGTAAAAAATTAGTAGGCTAAACAGGTTAAATCTGCAAAGGATTGTTCCCTTCCAATTATTCTTCCAAGTTCCAATAAAGCCTTCTCAAAAACTTTCCCTTTTATCAATGAATTTCCTCCTCTTTTTGCCTTTTTTGCTGGCCATTCCCGATTTGTCAGAATCATTTTTATTTGGCAGTTTTGGTGGGGGATGTGGTGGTGGATGTGGCGGCGGTTGTGGCGGAGGTTGTGGCGGTTGCTGCGTCAGTTGTTGTTGTGTAAGTTGGCCTATCTTTATTGCATTGTGGTAGACATTTATGCCCTACAATTTATTATTGAATTTATAATAGAATAAATTTGCCAAAATTGAATAAATTATTATTATTAGATAAATCACCGATTAATTCAGGGCATAAATCTCGTCCATCCCCCAAGCCCCCCCCCCAAGTTCATTCAATTCTAAAATTTATTTAAATTAAAGCCTCCTCCGCCGGTTTGTTGCTGCTGTGTGCCCCCTCCTCCACCTCCCCCATGCTGTTGTGGCTGTTGCGGTTGTGGTGGTTGTGGAGGTGGTTGCTCTGGGGGATGTGGAGGAGGATGCGGTGGAGGATACGGATATGGAAGGCGAAAACGATACGCATTGGCATGGATTCAAAGGGCAAAAGCACTGCACCATGAATGAATGAAATGAATGGAATGAATTGATGATGCTGACTAAAGCAAAGGGAAAATGTCAACAGATTCTTTCAGCATTAATTTCTTTCAATATCTTGCAAATTGACTGAACTTTTTTAAACATTTATATTTTATTTTTGCATTTATTATTCCATAAAAAGAAGAGCACAAAACACTCAACTAAATTGATATGAGATGATCATTTTCTTTTGTAAAAATTGAGTCAAAAATATGATTATTTTCTTTACATTTCGTACCAAAATTTGGTGGGTGCGATTATTTGGGAGAAAATGCTGCAATTAGTCAGCAGCTGGGTAGAAAACTGATGAATTTAAAAATACATAAAATGACGAAATTTTGATAAGAAATGGAAATGAATCCGGGAAGGAAGAGGCAATTCCAGCTGCTGGGCAATGGCCAAACATTTAGGCATATAAAACAAATTCATTCACTGTGGCCAATGTTCACGGAGAGTTTAGTCATCAAAGAGGACACTGATGAGGAATAGAAAAAGTAAAAATATCAAATGAATAATTTTGATGAGTAGATTGGCCAAAAGAGTGACTTAATCAAAATCAACAGCAATTAAATTGCATAAATTTGACTATCCGGGATTGGTCAAATATAAATTAGCAACATTTTCTGTCCAAATTCATTCTCCTCCCCTCCATCCTTAATGTCTTTTTTAATATTCCCTCCTCCTTCTCCTTTGCCTCCCAATCAAATTCGGCACCATTCCCATTTTGCCCATTCTCATCCACCGGCTTCAAATGTCGCCCAATGGCCCGTCAATGATCCAGTTGTTGATTTTGATGGATTCATCCTGGAACCAGATGCCGATTTGAATTGCACTTTTTGCACTTGGATTGATCCTGAAATCTCTCTTTTGGATATTCATGGTTAAATATTCATTTTCTTTTTTAATTTGCATTCTCTACTTCAAGGCGTTTTAATGGTTATCGCTTGGCTTGGCCTAATTCCCAGTGCCATTTTTTCTGCTCGATATTTGCGTGGCAGTTGGCCGAATAGAAGTTTATTTGGGCTGAAATTGTGGTTCCATGTGAGTTATCCCTTTTATGTATGCGTTTTCCTAAAAAAATTTAAAAAATTAAACGTTATCGAATTAAACCAATAATAATTACAATTACAATCCGTCCGGAAGGCATAATAATTAGTTGAAGATAATTTCAATTAAAATCAAAACTACCATACCTATCCAATACAATATCCATTTCCCTCTTCCCTTTCTTTCCCATCCATCATAAATTGCCTCAGTCAGGCAAAATACTTCACTCACTCATCAGGACTCAGCCATTTCCAATCAAGGAGGAATCATTTTCCCTTCAAATACGGTATCCTATTCCCACATATTTTAATGAATTAAACATTTTTTTGGAAAATTAATCTTTAACAAAAACTTTCTTAAAATAATCTTTAACATTTACAATTACAATTATAATTCTTCCGGAAACTCCCAATATTTTCAATTTTTTGAAAATATAATGGCACAGAATTAGCACATTCTCCCCAAATTGGCTAATTCCCCTTTTCATTCTCAGATTCATCGAACATTGAATTTCATTGCCGTCCTTCTCATTGCCATTTCCACCTTTTTTGCTTTCTATTCTCATGGTGGCAAATGGACTGGCCCATGGTTTGGCCGGAATGCCAAAATGAATCTCACCTATGGGGCTTGGCATTCTTTGGTCCCTCTTCTCCCTTTTAAAATTCACCCAATTTCCAATTTAATTAGTTTGGCCTTTTTGCCATTATTCTCGCCATTCGTCAACCCTTCAATGCCCTTGTTCGGTGCGCGCCCGACCATCCCCAGCGCCCATTCTTCAATTGGCTGCATCGAATCGCTGGAGTGGTTGCCTATTTGTTTGCAAGTTAATTGTCCCATTCAATTCCCATTATAATCCATCAATTCCACAAGTGGTTCCTCTATTCATTGGCGTTTTCGTACGCCGAATTCTGCATCGTCGATTGTCCGAATGGATTCTGATTTCGTATCATATTTTCCTTTTCCTTCTCATTTTGGCAGCCGAATTTGTCAATTGGCTCGATTCTCGAAATCAGCGAAGACATCAATTATTGGTGAATAGCCAAAATGGAAATGAGGATGAATTTGATGATGGCTTCGAGGAAAAGGCAAATCCGGAGAAAGTTAGAAGAAAATGGGAATTTCTATATTTTAATTCTTCAGAAACATTTTCTGCGAAATTCAATTTTTGTTCTCCTCCTTTTGGCCTCAATTTCATGCTCAACATTGTTGGCCATTTTCATTCTGATGCATGGATGAAATTAAGAAGAGGAGGAAAAAGGAAGCAGATGAAATAACAAATATTTAAAATTATTCCACCAAAATTTCATTAATGGAAACATTCTTTCCTTCACCTAAATCCTCTATTTGAATAGTCAATCCCTCCCCCCCCCTCCCACATTTGCCATTTTGATTTCATTTTTGTATTTTCCATTCATTAAAATTGCCATAAAAGACCAAAAGTTGTATTCCCCCATTTTACTTTAATTTTGTGATGTTTGGTCTACCCTCACCCCCTCCCCCATTTCATCATCCAATCCAATTTCCCAATCCTCGCCTTTTTAATTTTCTGCAAAAGCACATTCATTCATTCATTCAATTGAAATGACCCTGAATGACTGAATGAATTGTTCCGATTGGCCTTTAAAAAACATTTCAAAAAAGCCGATTTTCCTTTGTATTTTTGTGGAAAATGCTTTTGAAAGTCGTCGGCAATCGTAAAGAATCTGTATCCCTAGATTTTTTTCGATTTATCCCAATTAAATATGTTTTCTGAGGGTTTTCGTGGGCGTAGAACACGAATTTGACATTCATTTTGTCATATCTTACCATCTCGGTGAGATATTGCCGACTTTTACCATGAAAAAGTAAAGGGGGGACCAAGGGCATTTTTGGTGAAAATTTTTCTATGGCCAATATATAGCTTAATCGAAGCTGCTAATCGAGCTGAAACTAATGGTACTACTTTTATTTTATAATATTGCAATTGGCTCAAGTTAGAGGTCTAAATAACATACCAAGATAATTTTTCTTTTGGTCATAACTTGTCTATATATCATTATTACATAATAAAAGTAGTACCATTAGATTCAGCTCACTGAGCTGCATCGATTGAGCTATAATTCGCATATATTAAAATTATTTTGGAAATTGGCCTTGGTCCCGTCCCCCCTTTACTTTTTCATGGTAAAAGTCGGCAATATCTTATCAAGATAGTAAGATATGACAAAATGGATGTCAGATTCGTGTTCTATGCCCAAGAAAACCCCCCAGTAAACATATTCTAAGGGAAAAAATCGAAAAAAAATTAGGGATACAGATTCTTTACGATTGCCAAGTCGTCTTGCCAAGTCGTCTTTCTTTCCACATTTGTCGGCGACATTTTAAACATGGCTGAATATTTTGAAAGCTGCCGCCGCCGGGGGGGTTTCCCAATGCTCTTTCAATGGAAG
This sequence comes from Pratylenchus scribneri, assembly GCA_030063045.1. Classification (NCBI taxonomy): domain Eukaryota; kingdom Metazoa; phylum Nematoda; class Chromadorea; order Rhabditida; family Pratylenchidae; genus Pratylenchus; species Pratylenchus scribneri. Next base: position 3,071,295 of record JAQSEB010000114.1, on the reverse strand, counting down.
GGAATGGAAAATGGATGGATGGAATGGAATGCACGTGAACATTTGAGGGGGACAACGACGCAAATGGAATGGAAAGCAAATATATGGGAAGGAAGAGGGGATATCCCCCATTCACATTCCCTTCGCCGGCATAGAGAACGACGACGGGAAAAGCGCCCTTTCCAATCTGCAATGCATTTGGCCAATATATTTGTGGCCATATTGCCTCCTCTCTGCTTTCATTTCCATCCAATCCAATCCCATTCATTCATTTTTTCATTCGACTCCAGGCTTCCCCCTCTTATTTTTTATATTTGGGAATATTCCCATCGGCCATTTACCCATTCAAATTAAATTAATTTTCACCTCCTTTCAGCTCCCAAAAATTTTCAATGATTTTTGCACGTTTTTCCCCCAATTTTTTGACCAAATTTTCCTCCTTCAATTTGACAAATAGTAAGTCAAATAGAATATAAATATTTTTAACCAAATTTTTAGGCCAATTCAACAATTTTTCTGCTTTCAATGTGTCCACCCTCCAAAGTACCTCTCCCGCCCATTCTCTCCTTTCCAAGGCCAATGTTCGACATGGTCGCCAATTTTCCCCCAAACAGCCTCGTCTTCTCATTTTTGACAAGGATGGCACTTTAATTTGCTTCAATTCACTTTGGGTCCCATGGATTCGAAATTTTGCTGAAAAGTGGGCTTAAAATGAATTCAAAATTGGCCATTATTAATATTTTAGGGTGGATCAGGCCAGCCAATTGGGAATTTCATCAAAAGTTTTCGGTGCCCTCGGCTTTTGTCCAGTCCAAAAGAAGGCATTCCCTCCATTCTCTCTCATCAATCCTTTTTTTTATTTTCCTTCAGGTCCGTCGAGGTCTTTTGGCCGAGGGAACAATGGGTCAAATTCGGGAAAGGATTGCCCAATTGTTGGTCCAACATGGAATGGATTGGGGCACGGCAAAGGAAGTTGTCGATATGGCAGCCAATCAAAGTGCCACCGCAATTTCGCCCCAAATTGGCGGTGTCCGTCAAATTTGCAATTTGGAGGCACTTTTTCGGCAATTCAAAGGGCGAGGCATCAAAATTGCAATTTGCACGGCAGATAGTCGGTCCGTCAAATAAATTTCACTTTTAATATGTTTAATAAAACCCCTCAAAAAAAAAGATTATTTTAATACTTTAGGATTAGTAAATGATTATATTCTTTGAATTCATCCCACTCCCTTAGATGTGAGGATTAGAATGGGATAGACAAACATTTGAATAAAATTATAATATGGAATATATTTATTTGCCTTTAACCATTTCAGTGCCAGCACTTTGCGTACTTTGGAGGCATTAAGCCTTGGCAATTTGGTGGATTTGGTGGTTTGTGGCGACGATAATGGATCCAAACCGAAGCCGGACCCGGGCAATGCCCTTTTCATTTGTCGCCAATTGGGCATTGACCCACAGGACACAATGGTCATTGGGGATACACCGGCCGATTTGGGAATGGGCCGAAAGGCACGATTGGGAATGACCGTGGGCGTATTGTCGGGAGTGGGATTGAAAAAGGAATTGGAGGCAGAAGCCGACCATTTGGTCAGATAATGAATTAGATAATTAAATAAAAATAAATAAATTAATTAATTTAGGTGGAAGATGTTGGTGAATTGGTCAGATTGATTGGATGAAAGAAGGATGGCATTTTAACGAGAATAATTCCATTAAGAATCGAAGACAATTTGCATCTAATTCAATTCAACGATTTAATTTTAAAATATTCCTCACATTTTTGTCATTTTTTCTGGCTATTTTTAGGATTTGATTGTTCCCATTCCCACCTATTTAATATCCAACAATAATCCAAGCATAATCCATTTTTAATACATTCCCCCAAATTATCATTATCAGCAGGGTATTCCCCATTCCAATTTGTTTTTTTATTATTTATTTTTGTCTCCAATTTTGAATGAATGCATAAATCAAATTGATTTTCAATATTAAAATTCATTAGCAACATTTTTCGATTAATGCTTTTTCCCTGGCATTTGACTTTGCCCCAAGGCCATTTTGGCAATCCATCATATTGAAAATGGAGGCCACGTGGAAATTTTCACGGACCAAACGAATGGCAGTCTGCAAAAAATAATTTGAAAGGGAAACATTTTTGGCAACAATAAAACAAACAATTTAATAAGTTAGCCACCTCCAAAAAACATTAAAAGCAAAATTATTATTTTTTTAATTTTATTCCTTCACCAACAATAAAAGCACAAATAAAATTATAATAATAAAATTGGAATGGAAGGAATGGTCGTCAATTTGGCATAAATTTGTGAGGATTTGGTTCACCATTTTATATGGGCCCTTCGAAGCAGAATTGTTTCGGGCAATCCATTGATAATGCCAAACAATTCCAACATTGAATAATCCTCAACTTTGGAGCGAACAACCCGCTTCAAAGATGGAAGGAAATTTAGAAATTTAAATTGAATTTGGCAAATAAATTTGCAGAAAAGAGGCGAATGAAGGAAAGTTGGAAGTGGCAAAATTGTTAATTAAAAATGGCAAAAAATTAGAATTAAAAAAGAATTTGGCCATCATTTTTATGTTCATCAATTTGCCAATTAATCATTGATCAGTGCACATCGATTTGCTCTTTTGCATGCTCCATTCACGCTGAGCATGTTGAAAAGTTCAGAAATGCAAAAATTGTCATTCAATAAACGAACCGATTTCTGGAATAATAAAAATGATGAAAATGAATGTTGGAAATAAACATTGGAATGGTGCAGGCAAATGCAAACGGGGGAAATGCAAAAATGGGGAAATTTATGATAAATATTATTGGATTAGGGATTGGGGATTGGGGAACATTGGGTGAAACAATGGGCAATATATTAAAAGAAATTTGATATTCAAATTCAGTGTCAATGCCAACAAAAACTGTGGTTTAATCCATTCAATAATGAAGATGCCCGAAAGCAATTTAGACGAAACTTGAGGGAATATGGCCAATATAATTTTAATTTCCCATAGACGGCATTCTCCTTCCGGAGTTGGCATTGGCACCGAATATTATTGAATTCATCCATTCCAACCAAATTCCAATTTGAATTATTGATTTTGTGGGTGAAAATGAAAAGCACATTTGCTGTGAAAAAGGCAAAATTGTGTGGGTGGCAAGAAGCAAAATTTAAAAAGGGCAAAAACAAGGCAAAAAATATCCAATGAATAGCTTATGAACATCTTTCGCTTTCCATCATTTGCGGCTGATGTTCATGTTCACCATCATTATTATTATTATTTGCCCGAACCATGTTGAATAATTCGGCAACCTCGAAATCCTCTTTAAACAGCATAATACTCCTCTGTAAAATTAAAAAAAAAGCGGGGGTGAGGCACAAAAAAACGATAAAGCAAAGCAAACGGTTAACGAAAAATAAATATTTTTATTTTGATGGGACCCACCTCCAATTTTGGGATTAGTAAGAAAAGATTGGCCCTAAAAAAATAATAATTTAAATTGGATATTTTTGAATAACGTTTTGAGTGTGATTTCGGCCTCGGAAAGTCCCTGGCTACGGTAGAACAAATGAAGGTCAATGATAATTTCATTTCGGACTCGCATTGCCAATTGCAATGATTCGGGTGAGATTTCCTCAGCTAATAAAGCCAAATTTATTCCATTTCCCCCTTCTATTTCAATTAGCTCACAATCACTCCAAAGGAACATCCCAAATAGGGCCATCATTTCCATTTCACCCAATTCAATATTCCGCATATGAACGACCACCGTTTTGACCAAATAATGCATCGCATTCTCGAAAATCCTAAAATGGCCAATTCCCTCTTTACCCTTTGCCCTGTATATTTATTTCCCTCACTTTGCCACTTGGATTGGATCGCCTCGGACCAAAGTGTTATTCTCGTAGAATTTTTGTAGTTCACTCAATCGAATATAACCCTGTGTAATTGAACAGCAGTAAAATATATTAAATTCAATAGTGATTTAATGGGATTTAAACAAATCCGATTAGGTATATAATAATTAAATAATGTTTTGTTTAAATTTGAATAAATTATTGGATTCTAATCTTATCCCCTTTATTTCCCTATGAGGACTAACCCCATCCGGCATCAGTAGCCGATCATCGCCAGCTCCGAACATTTTATACGTTCGGAATGCCCTTTCAGCATTGGAAAAGAGACAATAGAATGGATCGAACATTTTATGCTGCAAATTAATTTTAATAAAATGAATAAAAATTAATAAATTTTGCCTTGTCTTCCATGGCCAATTGGCTAAATGGATTGAAGAATTTGTCCACCGTGTCCATTATTAAACTGGCCTTAAATGCAAAAAAAATTCATAAATTCCCTACAATTAATTAAATTAACCTCAATTTTACAAATTTTTTTGGATGTTCCAAAATTACTTTGAGGGCAATCTTCATCATCACGTTTATCCAAAGGGAATCCCTCCACCAAAGTATAACTGGCCTTTCGAAGGGAAAGAAAATGATGATAGCCTTGGGGAATGGGGTCAATTATATTGGATTATTCACTACTGCCGAACCTTCCAACATTCGGGACAAATATTTCAATTCTGGTTGATGGAAGGCGGATGAAGTTGATGGTTGCTGTTGGGGCTGGGCCTGTTGCTGGCAGGCAGTGGAAAAACCGGAAGAAGTGGATTGGCTACTTTGGCCAGGTTGGGCCAACTTTAGGAGAAAATATTTGGAAAAATGAATTGAAATGGGGATGAAACCAAATTGGTGAAATTGCCAACCAAATAGGGCGAAACGGCAGTCATATTTGATGATGATTCGCCGGTGGTGGTTGAGGGCGAATAATGTTGCGGAAGTTGACCAAAAGCAACGGCCGCTTGGCTGGAAGCATTCAATTGGAGAAGGGTTTGTTCAAGGAGAGAGGGCGATTGACCCCTTATTAGAATGAGGGATAATTGAATTATTTGGCCATTCAAATAAAATAAGAGGAATACCCCTCTGGAACATTTCCACCTCCCTTACCCATATGGCACAAAATGTTGGCCACTTCCACTTGGCATCGATGGTTGTTGTTGATGAATGCCAATGAGGGAATATTGGGCCGGTTGGGGGAATGTGGAGGATGAAGTCGATGAGGAAACAATGGCCAAGGAAGTGGGCGAACCCAAAAGGCCCTTTGGCATTTTTATGTCGGGAGTATCCGAAGAGGAAGAGGTGGAAATCTTTTGCGCACTTTTTGTCCTCTTCCCAATTCCATCGCGGGCATGCTGAACTGCGGAAGTCAACATTCCACGTTGAAGGCATTTTCGATATCGACAAGAACGGCACATATTTCGTTGGGCTAAATAATGGAAATAAATTCAGTGAATTTGAATTTCCCTTAAAGCGAAAAACTTGCTTTTATCCACTTCACAATTTCCCTCCCTTTTGCAAGTATATTGCAATTTCAATGAAACAGTTCGCCTAATGATAATGAATGTATTTAAAAAGGAATATTTTTGGGAATGATGGACCTGAAAAAGGCGGCGCATGCCCGACAGGTAAATTGGCCAAAATGAAGACCTCAAATATGGAAATTAATCCTTCCTCAATATTGGTTTATTCCTAACCATCACTTTCATCCCCGCAAACAACACAAATATGTTGGGATTGCCTTTGTCCTGGCCCTTCGCCGCCTTCCCCACTTCCACTGGGCCCTGCACCACCACCTGTAGGCCCATTTCCACCTTCTCCAATGGAATAATTCACTTGAGGGCCATGGGCCACGGTTGTCATTTTTTTAACTTAATTCGTTCGAAGGATAAAAAATGAAGACCAAAAATAGGGGCAAAGGGAGGCTTTTAGTGGCAATTAGCGGCGAGTGGCCGTGTGGCCATTTATGGACGATTCGAAGAAAGAGAGGGACAAAAACGGAGTGGTAATATAAACTATTATGGCAATTTTGTGATTTGAATCTTTATTTTGAGGGTTCAATGAGCGGATCGAAAAGGATTTTGTTATGGGGAATATTTGGATGGCATCAAAATTGTAGCCAACAATTTCATAGTTGGCATTTTAGCAAAGTAAACACTAAACAACCAATAAAGAATCAAAAATATATGTGGAATATGGGGAAAATGCCAAATGAGGATTAATAACTCCCCTCGTTTGGGGAATCAAAGAATGCCGAAAATTGAGGGGGAAGGTGTTGGCAATAAATTGATGAAAAGTGAAGATGGAATCGAAGATGATGTTGATGATAAGAAGTATTTATTTATCAATTTCTGTTTGTGTTTCTCTTAGAATAATTCCGCCTGGTTTGTGTTTTCGCTTAGAATAATTCCGCCTGTTTGTGTTTTCGCTTAGAATAATTCCGCCTGTTTTGTGTTTTTGTTTAGAATAATTCCGCCTGGTTTGTGTTTTCGCTTAGAATAATTCCGCCTGTTTTGTGTTTTTGTTTAGAATAATTCCGCCTGTTTTGTGTTTTCGCTTAGAATAATTCCGCCTGTTTTGTGTTTTCGCTTAGAATAATTCCGCCTGTTTGTGTTTTCGCCTAGAATAATTCCGCCTGTTTGTGTTTTCGCTTAGAATAATTTCGCCTGTTTGTGTTTTCGCCTAGAATAATTCCGCCTGTTTGTGTTTTCGCTTAGAATAATTCCGCCTGCTGTTTGTGTTTTCGCCTAGAATAATTCCGCCTGTTTGTGTTTTCGCTTAGAATAATTTCGCCTGTTTGTGTTTTCGCCTAGAATAATTCCGCCTGTTTGTGTTTTCGCTTAGAATAATTCCGCCTGTTTGTGTTTTCGCCTAGAATAATTCCGCCTGTTTGTGTTTTCGCTTAGAATAATTCCGCCTGTTTTGTGTTTTCGCTTAGAATAATTCCGCCTGTTTGTGTTTTCGCTTAGAATAATTCCGCCTGTTTGTGTTTTCGCCTAGAATAATTCCGCCTGTTTGTGTTTTCGCTTAGAATAATTCCGCCTGTTTGTGTTTTCGCTTAGAATAATTCCGCCTGTTTGTGTTTTCGCCTAGAATAATTCCGCCTGTTTGTGTTTTCGCTTAGAATAATTCCGCCTGTTTGTTTTTTCGCCTAGAATAATTCCGCCTGTTTGTGTTTTCGCTTAGAATAATTCCGCCTGTTTGTGTTTTCGCCTAGAATAATTCCGCCTGTTTGTGTTTTTGCTTAGAATAATTCCGGTTTTCGCTTAGAATAATTCCGCCTGTTTGTGTTTTCGCTTAGAATAATTCCGCCTGTTTGTGTTTTCGCCTAGAATAATTCCGCCTGTTTGTGTTTTCGCTTAGAATAATTCCGCCTGTTTGTGTTTTCGCTTAGAATAATTCCGCCTGTTTGTGTTTTCGCCTAGAATAATTCCGCCTGTTTGTGTTTTCGCTTAGAATAATTCCGCCTGTTTTGTGTTTTCGCTTAGAATAATTCCGCCTGTTTTGTGTTTTCGCTTAGAATAATTCCGCCTGTTTGTGTTTTCGCTTAGAATAATTCCGCCTGTTTGTGTTTTCGCCTAGAATAATTCCGCCTGTTTGTGTTTTTGCTTAGAATAATTCCGGTTTTCGCTTAGAATAATTCCGCCTGTTTGTGTTTTCGCTTAGAATAATTCCGCCTGTTTGTGTTTTCGCCTAGAATAATTCCGCCTGTTTGTGTTTTCGCTTAGAATAATTCCGCCTGTTTGTGTTTTCGCTTAGAATAATTCCGCCTGTTTGTGTTTTCGCCTAGAATAATTCCGCCTGTTTGTGTTTTCGCTTAGAATAATTCCGCCTGTTTTGTGTTTTCGCTTAGAATAATTCCGCCTGTTTTGTGTTTTCGCTTAGAATAATTCCGCCTGTTTGTGTTTTCGCTTAGAATAATTCCGCCTGTTTGTGTTTTCGCCTAGAATAATTCCGCCTGTTTGTGTTTTCGCTTAGAATAATTCCGCCTGTTTGTGTTTTCGCCTAGAATAATTCCGCCTGTTTGTGTTTTTGCTTAGAATAATTCCGGTTTTCGCTTAGAATAATTCCGCCTGTTTGTGTTTTCGCTTAGAATAATTCCGCCTGTTTGTGTTTTCGCCTAGAATAATTCCGCCTGTTTGTGTTTTCGCTTAGAATAATTCCGCCTGTTTGTGTTTTCGCTTAGAATAATTCCGCCTGTTTGTGTTTTCGCCTAGAATAATTCCGCCTGTTTGTGTTTTCGCTTAGAATAATTCCGCCTGTTTTGTGTTTTCGCTTAGAATAATTCCGCCTGTTTTGTGTTTTCGCTTAGAATAATTCCGCCTGTTTGTGTTTTCGCTTAGAATAATTCCGCCTGTTTGTGTTTTCGCCTAGAATAATTCCGCCTGTTTGTGTTTTCGCTTAGAATAATTCCGCCTGTTTGTGTTTTCGCTTAGAATAATTCCGCCTGTTTGTGTTTTCGCCTAGAATAATTCCGCCTGTTTGTGTTTTCGCTTAGAATAATTCCGCCTGTTTTGTGTTTTCGCTTAGACTAATTCTGCCTGTTGGTGTTTTCACTAAAATGTATTTTTCCTTTTCCATTTACGCAAAATAGTAGTTTTTCTCTATTAAAATCAAACAATTTTATTTATTTATCAACATATTTTGGGAATTAATTTTGATATTCAATTCATTTTTTGAAGGGGAACAATTAAAAAGAATAAAATCAATTGGGAGATCGATTTGAAGGGGTTGGTCGGGGCGGACGAGAATGGAGAGTCGAGACCGGCTTTCCGCAATGCTTCGCGTGACGTGAAAAAGACGAAATAAAAGAAAAAGAGGTACACCAAAAAGTGGGAACGAATGATTTGGACGGAAAAAGTGAAATGGGCGAATATAAATATAAATGTTGGAAAGGTGGGGCGAATTTGTTGCCTCCTCCGTATCCGTACCCATCGGCCACTGTTCCCACTCCATACTCCACTTTTCCAATTGTCACCAAGGCTATGAACGGCTGTGGCCAACTATTCCTCCCCATTTGTCTCATTTGCCTTTGGACAGAAATAAAATAAATATACATTGGATGTTTTGTGTCCCCGCAGGGAGGAATTATGCTTTCACAAAATGGATTGTGACCAACAGTAAATAATAAACTATATATTCGAGATTCGACCCATTAAATTGATGAAATGATTAATAAATTATTGATAATGGATTATTAATTCAAAGTTTGATGTCAATTTGGATTAGGACTTTTATTATTTTATTAATTTTTTGTTGGATAATTCGGCTGGTAGAAAGCAATTTGGTTTATAATATTTTTGCTGTATATTTGGTCAGCTTTTCTCGATGAATTTTGGATATGAAAGGAAAAGGGAAATAATAGTCAGTCGATGCCAAATCGGTGGATGGCCATTTTTCCCTTTCATCGGCTTTTCGTAATGCAATTCTCAAATGGATTATGAATGGTCATTCCCAAATTGGTCGTCAATTATGATATTTTTGTAATAATCCATTCTAATAATCTTCCTACTTATTGAAATGTTCCAATTTTTCAACGGCTTTTCCCATGTCAAATGACCGGAATCGAGACGTATCCGAGGCATATTCATGTGAGTATACTGTATAGTTGAGAGCGTCATTTGATATTGTCATTCATTCCCATCATTTCATAGCCAGCGGCAGTGCTCAATCAAACTTTTCCGCCTCTGCTGCCCAACAACAAAGTCGACAAAGTTATGCGCCAGGGACTGGCGCCGCATTCATGGCCCAATCGGGATGGACCAATCGAGACGAGTATTCATATTCATTTATTCCTGAATTATTTACATTTAATTTTCCCATTTTCCGATATGGCCGTCCCCGCCAATCATCCACTACCGTATTCCCTGTTTTCACCCCAGCTCCCCGTCCCCCAATTCAACTCCAACGGAGACCATTTGGGAGTAATAATGGAGTTCAACGTGGCGAAAGCATTTTGGGAAGGCAACCGCATGAAGTCACATTTTCGGAGGCACCGAACTATAAGAAAGTTTATTTGATTGCATTGATCATTGTTACGGTGTTGTTGATTTCGTTGATCGCCCTCATTGTCATCCTTTTGGCAACAAAAGGCACCAGAAATGATTCCTAACTCTCAAAAATTCATTCAATTTCAGTTTTTATTTACAATGTGGCCCAACCTCCTCCTTCTACCGTCTCTCCCACCTCCACAACCGTCCAAATTCCTGTCGTTTTTCCGCCGCCATTTTCCCCTCCCCAATTGCCACCGCCCCAACCCCCTCCACATTTGGTGACCAGAACATTCGAATGCGAATTCTTCATTTTGGATCAGGCCAATCAGGCTTATGATAATGCAAACAGTTTTGAGCAATATCAGGCACAAACAATCATTCAAAATGCGGTCGATTAATATTATTCCAATAATTGAATATTTCAACATTTTAGTTGGTCACCACATTCGAAGGCTCCTCCCTGCGTGATATGAATCCAACGATTGGTTTGGAAAAATTGGAAAATAGGTTGAATGAAAAGGAGGAAAAAACATAAAATAATCTAATTCTTTCCCCTTTTTGAGTGGTTCCGACCTTCGAATCATTTTTCGGCTGAGTATTGTTGTGCTTGAACAAAACCCCGGTTTACGGGAATTAACCATCAAAAATTTGTTATTGAGCGAAGCTGGCACATTGGAAGGCCTACTTAATCGGACCAGTTTGGATCGGAATCGAGTTTCTGTCAAGCCAATTTCCAAAAAAATGAACTAGTATTTAATTTGCCGGAAGTAATATTATAATTGCCAAAAAAGAGAATATAAAACCGAAAAAAAATATGTTTTAGGGGTTTGACATATTTCACAAACCATATCCATCAGTTGTTAGAGCTCATCAAGACTCACGAATGATTTATAACTTTTCATGGTTTAGTCAAATTAAAGGATATTGAACAGTTTAAACCATTTTGTTTTTGAGTTCAAATTTATTAAAAAAAATCATTTGCCGCCACCGGGTATCGAACCACCGACCCCCGAGGAGAAACCTAGCGGTTTAACCAACTAAGCTAAATGGGCTTGCTACACGCACCAAAAAAAGTTAGGTTAAACCAAAGTCAAAATTTAATCTAAAATTCAAAAAATGCGTATAAAGTAGCATATCGATTGGATATAAAACGTTTATGGGTTTCTAATAAACTTGAATTAATCTTTTCGACATTTTCAGTATTCCTTTCGGCAATTTCAGTGTTTTTCGATGAATTAATTCCCATAAATATATTTCAAATTTTATTGTCTTTCCTTTTGTCTTTCAAAAATAACAAAACAATGAATGTACTAAAAAATATGAATGAATTATTTTCATCTCTTTCTTTTCCTCCTTTATTGTTTATTTATTGACCCGAAATGCATGGGATTGTTGAGAATGGCCGTCGATGATGAGCGAATTGTCGACGGGAATAAATTGATGGGTGCACAATTTGATGGCCTCCTGCGAAACACAACCACCCAAAATTGCGGCCACCACATGGGGTTCGGCAGCTCCATAACGGCAAATTTCATTGAGCAATTCGTTGGGAATTAATTTGTCTTGGGCGGCCAGCAATTCCGAATCCTTTAAAATGAATAAAAAAAATTATAAATTATTTTTTGATTTTATAATAAAAAGACATTTTTAAATAGTTTTTTCTATGGCAAAATTGTACCTTTGTTTCGGCAAAAAGTTCGGTCAGACATCGTTTCAGGTCGCGTAAATCGGCTTCCTCCCGCGGGAATCGGCCATTCTCAATGCAAAATCGATCAACCGCCCGCAAAAGGACATACCAAATCAATGGATTCACACAGGGAGTAGATTGGCCAAAATCGGGTTCATCAATTTGCGATAAAATTGACTAAAAATGGAATATTAAAATAATATTAATTTAATATTATTTCACCTGAATATTGCGGGAATATTCCGAAGCCAGTGATGCCCCATATTGAATGCTCATTTTTGATGCATTTTTGCAAAATAATTGGCATTCCTCCAAACTAATTATGTCTTCATTTGATGTTGCACTGTTCATTGAGAGTTCATTGGCCGTACTTGTCACAATATCCTCACTTAAATTCAATAAAAAATTAAATAATTTGGAGAAAAAAAAACATTGTCTCAAATCCATTCCCTCCATTTTCTCCTTCCATGCATTCATTGGACAATGATATTTTGGGTGGTTCATCATTTGCATCGGATGTGCTCATTCGGGAGCATTGGTCCTCATCGTCATTGCTGCTATTTTCATCCGTTTCCGAGGGGGCCGTTGGATTTGTTGAAAGCAAAAGTGAGGAGGAGGAATTCTTCGATTTATTTGGGCTCATTTCCTCCTGAATATTAAGCATCAATCGTTTTTCTCGGATTTCTTCTGCCAATTCATGCAATTTTGCAGCATCCTCTGCCGACTTTTTCCTATTAAATTTATTTAAAATTAATTTTAATTCTTTTTTGAACCTATAAATGCCCAATAATTGAGTGTATCTTTTCGAATCGCTGGTCATATCCGGAAGTTGCCCTGAATGCGGCATATATTGATTTTGGGCAATGAATTCACGAAGTGCGGAACAAAGAATCCAAAAATGATTGTTAATTCCCCATTGGCCAATTCCATTCATTAAATTATTATTTTCCAGCAATGGAGCAGCTTTTGGGTCAGTCAATACTTTTTTGACATTTTCTGGCACCTTTTTATTCTTGGTTGTTTATTTTAATTGGATTTGAATATTCACCTTTGTTCGGCCAATGCTCTTCAATAAATTTGATTTGGCTTCATCAAAATTTTCCTCATCCACAATGAATCCTTTGTCATTTGGTTTGCGTAGTTCATTTAAAATTGCCAAAATTTCCGAACGAACTTTGTAATTATTCTCCGGATAATTCGCACCCTCATTCTTATGTCTATTATAAATTAATTTAAAAATTAATTTTAATTATTTTATTTTACCGTTCTTTCCAAATTTCCAATGCTTTAAAATATAAAATGACATATGGAGTGTGTTTATGTTGTTCATAGGTCATCCCGTTCAAATCATTTTCATTCACCATTTTCAACAATTCAGGGAATGGACTGTCCAATCTGAATGAATTAAATTATTCCATTAAATCAATTAATAAATAATAAAACCTCAAATCGAATGGATCATTTTCTTCATTATGATGATTCCAAATGACGTGTTCCCGGAAAGACAATCGCATATAGCCCAACAATCCGTAAACTCGAGCATAAATGAATGGAATGTTATTCTCATAGAGGAAATGATCCAATTGGATGGCCTCCATTGCGGACATGTTTGTGCCAATGACCAGTGAGAATTGCAAAAGCATTTGAAGGTCATGATTTGAAAATTCCTTGAAGGAAAATGATGAATGTTGGCCATGGACCGATGGATTCAATTCCTAAAATTAATTTTTTAATTAAATTAAATTATTTTAAGCTAACCATTATTAGTTTAAGAAGGCATTCTCCTCTGGGTTTTCTCAGAGATTTTTCGTCCAAAAAGAAGTTTTGACCCAAATCTGATTCGGTTATGCAAACATCGTCGATTATATGAAATGAACCAATGCCAGCAAGCACCAAACTCTTCAGAATTTCTGAAGCCAATGCTGATGAACCAAAAATACAAATTCGGGCCTGTTGAATTGATTGTTGTCCTTCATCTCCCCAAAGACGAATTTGTCGATCATAACGAATTTGTTGTTTTTCATCAATATCCATAATTATAACAAATCTAAAAATGTTAAAATAATAAAGAAGAATGCTTAATTAATTGGTGTTTATTTAATTAAAGTTTGCTCTAATAAAATGTGATTAATTAAAACTGGAAAATCTACCTAAACTAACCTAGAGATTTCGCTAAAAACATGAGAAAGAGAGAACATGAAATAATGTTAATTCCTTTTCATCCCAACCTCTCTATTTTGTGTACTATTTATTTTTATTTTCTTGTCCCACATGTCAAGAATTTATTTTTTTTTGCGAAAATCGCTACGCTTAAACAAATTAATCTAATCACTAAATCTAAAAATTTGTCGGTTTTCGGTTTCGGCTTTAGATGGATTTTTAAAGGCTAGGCTAGGTTTTGTTAGATATTTAAGTGGTAAATTTAAAAAAAATTAACATTTTTTTTCATTAAAATTTCAGAAAATTATGAAAAATGATCTCTTTTCTCGATTATTTAGAGAAATCTTCCTGAAATCTTTTTTAAAACGTCAGCAGAATTTCACAACTTCATTAATAAGAAGGACGGGCGATTTTGAATATGAGGATCCAAAATCTGAGGAAGAAGTGGTCAATATTACCTACATAACAAGGGATGGAACAGAGAAAAAAGTTCGCGGCAAAGTTGGAGATAATGTGATGTATTTGGCACATAGGTTTGTAAATTTAATATAAAAATAAAATTAATTAATTAAATTATTTAATATTTAAATCAAAAATTTCGGTAATCAATTTTACATTCATTTGATTTTAGATACAATATCGAAATTGAGGGAGCATGTGAAGCATCATTGGCTTGTTGCACCTGTCATGTTTATGTTGATGAAAAATATTATGAAAAATTGCCAAAACCAGTAGAGGACGAAGAAGACATGTAATTTTCATTTAATTTTCATATTCAATTCCAATTAATTATTTTAGGTTGGATATGGCACCACTTTTGAAGCCGAATTCTCGATTATCTTGCCAAATAATTCTCAACAAAGAATTGGATGGCCTTGTGGTTTCATTGCCAAAAATAACGAGGAATTTTTATGTGGATGGACATGTACCCGAGCCTCATTAGACCAAATATTCTTCTTCACAATTTATTTGCTCATTTTTTGATCATTCATCAAAATTAATTTGTGAAATTAGATAATTTATTTAAAATCGAATAAATATTTTTATTATTTTTGTTCTACTTGGATGACCCAATATTACAACTCCCCCATCTCCAACTTTAATTCAATCACCCTTTTTTACTCTCCATTATAAATCCACATTTTGTTTGCGCAAGTCAATAATATAAGAGGGAAAGTGTCCCCCCGTCAACAAATGAATGGCCAAATCCGTCAAAAATAACACATTTCATATTCTCACTCACCCAAAATTCCACATTAAAGTCCAAATGACCTGTGAAGAATCCAAAAAGAGAATAATGAATGATCGATATTGGATATATCCCACAAAATAATTAATTAATTTCTCCCCAAATATGCTAAATGCCTCTACTCTGGCCATGCCCAAAATTCTGTTACTTTTCATTTTTGTCCTCAATTTGCGGGTCATCAATTCTCCTTCCAATCCTCTCCCATCATTCCATTAAATTTCCAGTTTTTCTCCCCAATGATCCTTCGGCTTCATTCCAATGCCCTCCGTGATTTAGGCCAAATGACACGAAATTGGATGCGCGAATCCGTCAAAAGGCATTTCCCTCTTCGTACCCATAGTAAACATTTGGCCCATCGATTTGGCCAAGGCCGTCTTCAACTCCACAATTTGAGCATTGTCGACTTTTCTCCGCCCGATGTGCATTTTCAGGCATCAAAGAATTCACTCCTTTATATGAGCACGGATGGAGGCAATTCTCAAGTCCATTATTCCATCATTTTCAATTCATTTTCCTTCAAAATTTTGTTCAGCTCGATGCCCAGTGGTCACTTCAATCCGATTTTCTCCTTTCCTTAATCCGTTCTCCAGCATTTGCCGGCATTGTCCGAGCAAGAATTGTTGGATTCAGTGCCGATGTTTCCATAAAGGTCCTCCATAAAATTGCCAAATTATCAACCAATTTAGGTGATCAAAAATAGTCAGTTGGTCATCCATCAATGCATTTCGCGTTTTGATGAATTCCAATTGCATTTGGGCGGTTCATTGGCCGCAGATCTCAGTCAAATTGACCCCAAAAATATTTCTTTTATTTATTTTTTAGTCCATTGGTTCCATCGTCCTTTGGCCCAAGCCCTCCAATCCCACGTTGAGGAGACTTATTGCCAATTAATTGACGAGAAATTATTGGTAGAATAATAAAGAATTCAATAAATTAATTGAGAAATTAAATTAGCCATGGCTCCATGAACAATTGGCCAAATTGGCATTGAAATTGCGCATTGATTTTGGCGGCGATTTACAATTGAACCAATGGCTTCATTCGGCCAAAATTGGGGATGGATATTTGGATTTGGGAATGGCCCAAAGACTCGTTCAAAGAGGAGGGGAAAAGGGCGGCAGAGATCGAGTTTTGGCTGAAAGTTTTCCTTTGGAAATGCCGGCGGCAAAATTCAGATCTAAGGAAAATATTGGTCAAATTTTATGAGGAATTTATTCAATGGCGCATTTCATTTTAGGCGAACATAGTTTGGACTTGTTTTTGCATGAAAATACACTTCAACAAGTTTTTTCGGGCGCCCATCATTCCCATCAATTGAGGGTCAATTTTTCGTCCCCATTTCTTCGAACCAATTGTCCTCTTTTGTGCCTTGGCAAATTTGTGCCCCAAATGAGGGCCAAATTAGGCCCAACCGAATTGTTGGCTGTGGTCAGGGAATATTTCCTCATTCTAAATTCTTTTCGTTTCCATTGAAGTTGCGAACCAATAATCCGCCGGATGTTCGACTTTTTCAACAAAAAATTCGACTAAATTTGAATATTTCCTTTGAATTATTCGAAAATTGGAAGATTGAAAAGAGGGAAATGGAAGAAGGAATTGAATTAATGGCAAATTATGATGGAATTGAGGAGGATGAGAAAGGGGAATTTGATCAAGAATTGGAGGAAAAGGAAGAAGAAGATAATGAGGAGGAATTAGTGGAAATTGAGGAGGTGGAAAGGGAAAAAAGTAAGCCAAAAATTTGATAATTTTTTTAGAATTTGATCATTTTTAGGCATTGAAGTGATGAATAAAGGAAATGCTTTAGTGGGGGAGGAGGAGGAGGATGGAACATTAATTCGGCCAAAATTTATTGGAGTGAATGGAGGAGGGCCGAGAATAATTGATTTTGGCCAAAATGGCATAACATCAACGACAATGTTGAGCACAATTGTATTCACTCAATCCACTCAAAAAGGCGAACAAATTGTGGAATCGACGACAAGCCAAATGGAAATTGGACCAATTAATAAAAATCGGAAATTGCCATCAAAAATGCATCATGAACCATTTTTACGGATTTTGTTAAACAGTGAGTTGGAAATTCTATTGGAATTGGAGAAGAGGCGGAGAAGAATGAAAACTGAATTAAAATTCACAAAAATGCGAGCCATTTTGGCACAAAGTGATGTGCGAAATCTCTCACAAGAGGTTGGCATTGCCAAAAAATACATTTTGTTTTGATGATTTCCTCAAATTTTCAGACAATTGATTTGTTGGTTGAGGCTTCAATTCCATTTCTGGAAAATTCCATCAAAATACTGTACCGTGATGGAATTGAATTGGACGAATTGATGACATTGCCTACGGGCAATGAATCCATTAACATTGAGGATGGCTTCATTCGCTACAGTGCCGATGTGCATTTGGCACAAATTCTCCAATAGATTTAAATGATTTATTTATAAAATGCATGAATAAAAATAACAAAAACAAATTATTAGGAACATGTTATGTTTTCCCACCCCAATTCATCCTTTCCCCCTTATTGTATTTCCCAAATCCTCATTCCATTCCAAATTCTTCGTCCATTTCCCCATTAATTTTCTTTCTTCAACGGCAATGTGCCCGATAGCATTGTCCATCCTTGATTGCACGCAATTCGGCGGCAATTTCATCGCGACGTTCTTTTTCCTGCTTCAATTGTGTTTGATAGCGATTCACTTCATTTTCATGGGAAATGCGAAGATTTTGGGTGTGGCGTTGTTCGGAATTGACCAATTGTTGGCTGGTTTCGAGCTGAAAAATGAAATTGAAATTGTTCAATTATTATTATGATTCACCTGTTTGCGCATAATTTCCATTTGTTTTTCCATTGTATTGGCCCTTTCTTCATGACTTGCTTTGGAATCGTTGGCAATTCGAAGAATCTGAATTACATAACAGTTAAGAAATATGTTCGATTCATCCCAAACGACCCACCTTCATTTCCTCTTCATAATGTTTGATGTCCTCATTCTTGGATGCAATTATTTGTTCGTTTATTTGATTTTGACTCTCCAAATCTGCCACCGTTCCATTCAGTCGATTCACCGTTTCCTTCAACATTTCCAATTCATCCTTAAATTCAAATTCAACTCAATTTCCATCATTCCCTTTTGGCCCACCTGTTTCCCCTCAATGTCCTTCTTCAATTCCTCAATTTGATTGGCCATTTTATTCAGCTCAATTTTCTTCTGCCCAATTTGATCATTCAAAGAATTGACCAATTTGCGCTGATTCTGAAATTAATTCCCCATTTCCACTGTTCAAAATTCCATCCAAATTCACCTCAAAATTGCTTTCGCTCAAATTCAACGATGCCTCCATACTTTGTTCCATTCTTTGCATTCGCTCCATCTCCGATTTCATATTCCACATTTCCGACTGCAATTTGTCTCGGCCATCAACGCATTTCTCCAACAAATTGTTCGTCTCATTCAATGTTTCCATCAATGTTTGATTTGACCGTTCATGCAATTCAAGCACCATTTTTTGCAATTCCAAATGTTCACGATGAATTTCGCTCACATTTTTGGCCTTTTCCAGTTTTTCACGATGAAATTTGATCAACTAAAATAATTTTGGAAAGGATAAAATTGAAATAATTCCACCCACCTTCTTTTGATTCTCAATTTCCTCTTTTCGTGCCTGAATTTGCATCTTTTGCCCTTCCATTTGTTTTTGTTGGGTCGAATGGCGCATTCCCATGGCCACCAACAACAAAACAAGGACGGCACTGATGGCCAATAAGGAAAAAATCCAAACTAAAAAGGAATATTATTCGCCTTTTTCACTTTCCCAAATTACTTCGTTTGTTGCGTTTCATTTTGGCTTTATATTCTTGGAAGCTGGTTTTAGCATTTTTGAACAATTCTTCGCGATCATCGACCGGCAAAGTGCCATCGAAAGATGATCCGGCACGAAATGTTTCGTTCAGATGGAAATCATCGTGAATTGAATTGGAAAAAATGGTCGAGATTTGGGGCGATTGGGCGCCATTTCCACCATGTTGGGGGGAAGGACTTTTGGGCATGTTTTAAAGTTAAAACGAGGAATTTGTTGGTTTTGAAAGAAATTAAAGTTAATTTTAAAAAGGAATTGAATAAAGAAAATGATAAAGGAATGCAAGGAATGAAAATGCGTACTGTGGAGGGAACGGCATTATGGTGATTGGGGAATTGAAGGAATTTGACGGCATTGGCAAATCCTTTTGGGAACATTCATTTGTTCATCCTTTCGGATTAAAATAATAATATGCCCCCGTCAAATCCTTCAAATGGTCAATCAAATGCAGATTAATTCAAAATAATTTATTCAAAAAATAAAAATTTTTGTTGATATTTCAATGATAAAAATTGATGTTCAAATTTCGTTTTTCCCAATAATTTTCCTCTTCAATTTCTTCTTCTCCTCCATTTCTATTCTTCTTTGACAAATTTCCCAGCACAATTCCCGTAAAAATCGCTGCCCCAATCCACTGATTTGAATAAAATTTATTCCAACAATCCTCGGCTGAATCCATTTTCAATGTTCCAATTTGCCAACAAAAATGACCAATCGAAGCTAAAAATGATGGAAAATAAAATTAATTTTTTGGGAATGGATGAATTCACCGATTAATGCGGCATAAAATGGCCATTGTTGGTCGGCTGCCAGTCCAACCAATGCCAAATTTCCGATCATCCCAGCTGAGAATGCGGCCAACCAAATGTGGGTTTTTTCGCCAAATTTGATTGCCGTAGAGCCAATTCCAATGAGAATATCGTCTTCCTTGTCCTGATGCGCATAAATTGTGTCGTAGACCATTGTCCAGCAAATGCAAGCAAAATAGAGGGGAACAGAAATTTGGGCAGAGAAATGGCCGGTGGCAGCAGTGAAACCGAGCAAAGCGCCCCAATTGAATGTGGCACCTTAAATTGGAATTTTGAATTTAAATTGATTTGATGAACATACCCAAAACAATTTGTGGCCAATTTGTGTATCTTTTCACTAGTGGATAGGCCACAACAAAACAGAGTGAGGAGGCACCCAAAATTATGCTAAAATTCGTTCAAAATAAATTTTAAAAAGTAAATAAAACTACCTAAGTAGATTGAGTTGAACTAAAATGGCCAATGAAATTGAAAGAAGCGGGACAAGGAGGATGGTGGCTTCCTTTTCAGTCAATTCTCCACTGGCCAATGGCCTTCCCCTCGTACGTTCCACCCAAAATGCTGGCAAATTTATTGGAAAAGAAAAGTTTAAAAAATGAGCCAACCTTTTTGTCAAATTCAATGTCCCAAAGATCGTTTAAAATGCAACCGGCACTTCTCATGAAAAAGGCACCGGCACCAAAAAGTGCCAATAATTGTGGATCGGGAAGACAGCCGGCGGGTGCACTCAATGCAATTGACCAAGTACAAGGCCAATATAATAGCCAAGTACCTGAAAAAAAAAGAATAATGAAATTAAAATTATTAAAATTAAACCAATTGGTTTATTAGCCCTCATCAAACGCAAATATGAATTAATTTTTTTGGAAATTGGTGAATGAACAGGAGGAGGAGATGGCTGTTGATTAGACGTTGATGTGGATTGGGCCATCATTGGAAACGAATAATAAATTGACGGTTTGCAAAATCGGAGAAGGTGGCAATGTTTGGGAAATAGAATTTTACTCGCTATTTGAAGCATTTTTTCTCTAAAAATTAATTTTTAATTAAACTTTATCAATCAAATAAAAAATAATAATAATAAATGTTAATAAAATCAAAACAGCCAAACCAAAACCAATCAAACCAAACCAAACCCAAATGCAAAACTCATAAACAAAAAATTAAAAAAAAAAGACATGATATCCTAATTTTTATAAAATACAAATTAATTAAAATTCAAAACTTCACGAATACCCCTTTTTAGTACAGTACCTTTAACGTCATTTATTGATTTTTAAATAGCCATAAAATTAGATTAACAAGTAACAAAATCGATATAATTATGAATTAAATTATGATTATCCGATGAAAATAAATCAACATTCCATTTCATTCATTTTGGTCCGTCCAATTCACTCAATCTTCAGCACCAATGACGATAACGACAATTGTTCCATCGGTTCAATCGACGTTGTGCTTCTTCGATGGCCTTTTGCTTTTTCTCTAATTCCACCTTCAATCTCGTAATTTGATTCTCCATTTCCGAAATTTGTTCTTCCTTTTTGCGCATTTTCTCCTGATGGACTTGATGTTTGGAATTGAGGAAAATCTGCGCAAAAATCCATTCATTCTTTCATTTTATTCCCTCCCATTTGAACCTTCCGGATTGTTTCCTCCGCCTTTCCCTGTGAATGGGCCAAATTCTCTAAAGCATGAATTTGTTCATCTTTTTGAGCCAATTGGTCTTTCAATGATTTTATCAATCCCAATTTGGCCGTATGGCTTTCATTCATCAGACGCAACAAAGTCGATTCCTCGTCCAATTTTCGCAATTTTGAATCTCGCCACTGAAAAATTAAATAGATTTTTCTTCAATTCTATCAATGACAATAATTTCTAAGGGGGTTTCCTATTTCTCCTACCGTATCCACTTTTTGCCACTCACTTTTTACCTAATCATCAATCAAATATTGCCCCAAGCCTCCTTTTTAAATAAATCTTTCTCTACAAAAATGTTCACTTTTCAGCGTTTTATTTTCATATTTTATCTAAATATTAATTTAAAGGCTCTTTCCTCTCAAATTCCTATCCCGTTTTTGGGCCACTGGGAGCTTAGGGCCCTCGGCGAAGGCCTCACTCTCGCCCCGAACCATTTTAGTCCAAGAATAAGGACTAATAAATTTCAATTCCATTTCACCAACCTCCATTTCGACTCTCTTTTGTGCTATTTTTTCGCCCAATTTTTCCACCGATGAATTCAAATTTGCTTCAATCATTTTCCATTGTTCCGCCTGCATTTCCAATCCTTTCAATTTTTCCTCCTTTTCCACCATATTTTGCTCCAATGAAATTCTCTTTCCATATTCATTTACAAAATTTTCGCTGCTCGACGATATAAATTTTTGGTGCAATTCAAAATGATTTTCTTGAATTCGAAGTTGCCGTTCAACCCGTCGAATTTCCTCCTGCTTTTTCCAAATTCTTTCTTGATATTTCCAATAGGCATTCATCGTCAATTCCAAGTGGGATTTGCAAAATTGCAATGAATTTTCCTGAGGCAAAATTAAATTAATCAAAAATTGCTTCAAAATTACCGCATTTTCCAACTTTTCGGCCATTGTCCCATTCTCCTTTATTTTATGGGCCAACAATTTTGCCTGAAGCTGAATATGTTCCAAATGAAGTCGACTTTCATTGCTAAAATATGTAAAATGCCCCCAAATTGGCCATATATTCTCCCCAATTCACCGTTGCCATTCCAGATGATTTTCTTGGCTAATAATTAATTCATTTTGCAATTCCAAATCCTCTTTTGTTGACCACAAATGTTCCAATTCTGCGTCAAAATTCTCCTTTTGGGTAAAATGGCGCATTCCCAAGGCCACCAATGCCAACAAAATGAGGAAAACAAGGCCAAAGAAGATTCCATTTCGAACTTAAAACCCCCAAAAATATTCAACCACCCCAATTTCCTTCATTTTCTCACTTTTCTTCAACATTCGTCCTTTTCCCATTTGGCCATCTTTGTTCACTCCATTTTGTTGAATTGGCAAAATGGACGAAAATGTTGTTGAATTGGACGGCACATTCCGCGGATTTTCCTCCTCAAAAAGACGATTTTCAAAGGAAATAGCCGGATTTGGAGGCTGTTCAATTTCCATAATTTAAAGTAAAACTTGAAATTGGGATTGGAGAATGGATTGGTCAAATTATTATTTTTTAGAGAAATGTCATCGATGGAATGAATTCCCCTCATAAATTCTAATTTGCTCCCAAATAATCCTCCAATCATTTTCCACAGTCCCATCTTATTCTCAAAGAATTGTTCTCCATAAAATTCACAATTCCAATCAAAATCATTGTTTTATTTCAAAGCTTCATCCAAAAAACAATCAAATGAAGGAAAGGAAAAAGGATGATTAATTTGTAAAGAAGACAATATCCTCAACTCAATCCAATCCAATGGAACAAAAAGTGCATTTTACACAAATGGCGACTAAATGGCCAAAAGAAGGAAAGGTGGCAGCCAACTTGGTTTGGACGATGGCCGTTTATCATTCGGACACAATCATCGAAGAAAGGGGGAAAATGGATTAACAAAAGGGGGAATTAAAAGGGCAATTAGCCATTGATGAAAGAAAGAAATGAATTGACTACTTTTTTGTTGGCCATTCTCTGCTTCAATTTTGCCAATTTTAGTGTCCAATTTTGTCCTATATTGTAATTATTTCACGATCAGAACACAAATCCTCATTTTCTTTAATCGCCTTATTATCATTTTTCCTTATCAATTAATTATTAAAATGTGTTGACCTCACGCCCTTTTTCGAAATAAAATAGTTCAAAATTGAACATTCAATGAAAATAAATTCCTAATCATTTTTTTCAGAAGCATTTTTCTTTTAAAAGAGATGTAAAAGCTTGAATCATTTTAGTGCTCAAAACAGGGCCAATTCCCCCTCCCCCCAATCATAATTTATATCAGTATCAGTACATTCATTCCCCCCCCCCCTTCCACATATTTTGATGATGGGCCGAAATACAGGGTGCGTAAAAAGTTTCCGGACACTTTTTAAATGATCATATCTTTTTTTCTATTTTATCAAATTTGTTGATTTTATGCTCTTTTTATAGCTAAAACAATATTCAATAATGACAAAAGATCGCGAAAAAATAATTCAATTATTTACGAATGGAAACACTGTCCGACAAATTTCAACACTTTTCGGCATTCCAAAAAGCACAATCCATGATCAATCAAAAAATTCCTGTAAGTTTAAGCTAACTGTAAAAATTAAAAACTTTGCATAGAATTCATGGCACGGTTGAGGACCTTCCACGAAGCGATCGCCCACTATCAGCAAGTACTCCTGAAAAAATCCACAGGGTTCGAGAGCGAATTCGTCGAAATTCCGAACAGTCAATGCGCAAAATGGCCTCAGAACTCGGGCTGAGTGAAGGCAGTGTCCGAAATATCGTCAAATCAAAGCTGGGACTCCGCAGTTACAGGATCAATAAAGCACATTTTTTGGACGATCGAATGAAGGCACAAAGGATGCAAAAATGTCGAATGATGAAACAGCGGTCCGCAGGTTTGCGTCTTCAGCGAGTGCTCTTCACTGACGAGAAAATTTTCACCATTGAACGCCACCACAACAGCCAAAACCATCGTCAATTGCTTCAACGGAAAGGGCTTGCGGCGAGGCTAATCGAAAGGAGCCACTACCCACAATCAGTGATGGTCTGGGGCGGCATTTGTGCCACTGGCAAAACTCCCCTGGTGTTCATCAATCGGAACGTCAAAATCAATGCTCAATTTATCAAAATGAAATCTTGCGGGGCGTTGTGCATCCCTGGGCCATGGAACATTTTGGCGAAAACAACTTTTTTTTGCAACAAGATTGGGCACCGGTACACGGAGCAAATTCAACAATTCTGCTCTGCGAGGAGCTGTTTCCGGAATTTTGGAACAAAAACGTTTGGCCTTCCAACTCACCTGATTTAAATCCGATGGACTTCTCCGTTTGGTCAATGCTGGAACAGAAGCTGACCAAACGATTCACATCAACAGAGGGATTGAAACATGCATTGCTGCGTGCCTGGGACGAAATTACTGTAGAAAATTGCGCGGACATTGTGACCAATTTCAAGAAGCGTTTAGATGCCTGTATCGCAGCCAGGGGTGGACATTTTGAACAATTGTTATAATTTTTTGATAACACTCATATTATTTGTTATTTTTACAAAAGAATAAAATTTTTCATTGATTCAATAAATTTTTATGATGAAAAAACTTTGTCCGGAAACTTTTTACGCACCCTGTACAAATACAAACATTGGGCCATGGGAAAGGTGACATCAAGAATGAGGTGCACAAAAAGGGTGCTTTGATATTTGGGTGTGTTTTTGTTGATCATTTCCACAATTCAATTTTATATTTTGGATTATTCCTTTAAATTCTCATAATAATATTTTCCTCCCCCAATTTCTCATTCATCATCAATTTATGTCCAAAAATCGGTCGGAATATGCAAATTTGTTGGTGAATGTTGGCATTCCATTCAATTCTCATCCGCTTTTCCCATTTTTCTTTCCCTTTTTTTCTTCTCAATTTTTTCCCCAAAATGGTTGGCCAAAGGAAAGGGACTGACTGTACGAAGGCCACAAAGGATCAACAAAATTGAGTGAATTTATTTATTCCATCTTTGCACGCAAAGAAATTTGGACGGGAATGGGTGGGGGCGGTGAATTGGTTGGCCAAATATTTGCCCAATCATGGAATGGAGGAATGGGAATTTTGGCGTGGCAAAGGAAGGAACAAAAAATAAATGGGCAAAGTGGATTACCAACAATCCCTCTGAAGGAAGAAATAAAAATACAATTCATCCTAAAATAGACCACCTCAATTATTGAAACATTTCCCCGCAAAATGCCATTATTTGTATTAATCCATCATCCTCCAATTCCTTTCCAATTCCTCTTCCCAATTTTTGGCCAAAATGATTCATTCTCCCTCCTCTAAAAATCACCCTCCTTCTCTCAGAAAGGAGAATACGTAAATTATTTTGGTTTTTAAATTCCATCCAAAAAATGGCCCAATTAAATGTCATTCATTTGGATTAGTCAACATTAAAAAAATGGAATCATTTAATTTTTAAATTGGCCACACATTCACATTTAAACTAATTGGCCCATTCAATTGATGGGCCAATGGATTTATTCCATCCAAAACTAATCTCCAATCTTTGATCCATTCCCAATTTTATGCCAATTATTTCCCTCAAAATATTTTCCAAATATATTTTACCCATCCATCTATCATATGTGCATTGTGGTGTGGATCATCCATCCATAATAATCCCCCCTGACTATTAAAATTGTTGCCAATTCCATCCCCAACCACTTTTCACCTGTTTTCCCCGCATTCCATTTTGTTGGTCATCCAATCGCCGGCCTCTGATCCTTCACCCCAATTTCTCCTTTTGGCCATCACTTTTTTGCCACCACCGATTATTATTATTATTATTTTCCCGGCGGAAGATGAAAAGCAGCGGGGGAACGGAAAGGAGATGGGGGAATTATGTGGAAAACAGCCACATTTTTGTTGGATTGAAGGGCCAAAAAAAGGTGGCGGCTGACAAAGAGGAAAATGGCTTAAAAGAGAGCCGAATGGGTGCTGACTGGATTGGTTGGCCAACCAATTTTGCCTTCCATTTTCCTCAATTCCCAAAAAACCTTTTGTTTCGCCATTTTCATATTCATTCGCAAAGAACACAATTTGAAGGCAGCGATGATTTCATTCATTCATTTTTGGCCAAATTCCGCATTTTCCATTTTTTTGAAAAGGCAAAATATGTTCTATATAAATTCCTTCATTCCAATTTTGGACAACAAAAATGGAGGAAAGGCGGCTTTTTCTTTTAAAATGGAAAAAAGCCAAGGCTGTCAGCTGGCCGATTGTCGGTCATTCCCGTGTCCCCCCATCCACTTTGCCTTTTTATTTTTATTACCATTAAAAATAAATATATTTCCTCCGTCTGTCTCCATTTGATAAGCAAATTCCCCTCATCAATTTATGACATTAATTTGTGGCCAAAGAAGGGGGCATTCCCCTCAATTTTTTGATTGGCTTCTGCCATTTTATTATTCTTTCCAATTAAATAATAAATTTCCCCATTTCAGCCAAATTCCATTCCAATAATGTCCTCTCCTCCCAATTCCCGTAAATGGCGTAAATCTTTGTTCAGTTTTGGCATCAATTGGCCAACAAAATCATCCGCTAACCATTCTCCCCCAATTTCCCCATTGGATTCAAACTGCCGTCAAAAACGCCACAACAGTGTCGTCACTTTTGCCCCTTCGCCCCCTCAATCCCACCATTCAAATTGTCAAAATTTCGAAGAAGAAAACCCTCAAATTCAACGCCAAAGGGGCTATTCCACTCAAAGTTGCCGTTCCAATCATCAAATTACCTCTTCAAAATTTGGCCATTCACATGGATCCGTCCAAAGTTTGGTCAATCGTCAGAAAATTCAGCAGAAATCATCGATGCTCTCCACAACAACAATGGCATCCGGCAGTAGCACCATTTCTCGCCGTCCATCTACGCCTTCACTGCCATTGGCCATTGTTCAGGCGGTCACTGGCCGCATTCGAAAAGGTGCAAACTCCAGCCTCTGCAAATGTACAAAATGAATTCCCCTTTTTTGGACAAATCTCCCAACAAATTCTTTCCTCAATTGAATTATTGCCTTTTATTTTTGCAGGCTCTTCCACTTTTTCACTGGATGAAGGTGATTCGGCCTTCTATTCCACCGATGATTCTGCTTGTTCAACCGCATCGTTGAGTTCATCTCCAGGCAAAAGGAATAGCAGTGAATTAAGCAGCAATGTGAGCGAGACTTCAAGGCAAATGCCCACTTTTCTTGCGGAATGGACCGAGGAAGATGAAGGTGAACAAAATGAATGGGTTTTGGATGGAATAATTCCCCAAAAATTGCAGAAGAATGGGAAAAACGTTTTGGCAATTCGCTTGGCCATCTAATGGTGAAAAACTACAAAACATTGGCCTGGGCAAATTTGCCAATGATGAAGGAGGAAGAACCAAAAGTGGAGGAGTCAAACATTCTTTATGCCGAAGGGTAAGTTTTGTCCATTCAAATTAATAATACCAAATAATTCATTTTTAAAGGGAAGTCCAATTCCAATTGCTCTCATTAGTCTGTCCTCCGGGCAAAAGAGTCGTTAAAGTTCTTCCAAAAAATGAAAATTTGTGGAATATGTCGTACGCGGAGCTGATGAACCGAAAATTGAAATCCGAAATGAAATGAACTTTGTGGATTAATGCCAAAAATAACTTTGTTTCTTGCCAACCAAAATTGTCAATTAAAAATATAACTCAGCAATGAATGTTTCCCATTTATTTTAAAACCTTTCACATTCCTTTCAAATTGTTAAAAATGTACAAAATTGCAGAATGAATTGCAACCATCATCAATTCAGAATTCACTCATTCCACTTTCTTTTTCTTTTTTGCCTTCTCCATAATCGTTACCGTAGTTGTTTTTGGATCATTTGCCTCACGGCTATATTCATTCCAAGTGCAATTCTCCCTTTGACATTTTCCATCAGCATTCAAAAGGGAAAGGGTGGTCACACAATTGAATTGGACAGCCGATTTTTGGCCTCGGAAACGGATGGGATATGGATTGTAAATGCCAGCCGTGAATGCATCCTCATACTGATTGAATATTAGAATAAAATGACCCCTTTATCCCCCTACTTGAACATGTTCAAATAACGAAGGTTCTGTTGTGCATCCACGGCCATCAATGATCAAATATGGCGGTTTTTGATCATCCGAATCAGCGCTAACCTATTAAAATGTAAATGACCCTATAGAGGGTCAAAAACCCAACCGAACAATTTGCAACTCGGAGGCAATATCCTACAATTATCTTGCATTTTTTTAATCGACTATCATTTCACCTTCAACCGGTTCACAGCGAATTTTATAGTAGAGTTCTTGGTCAAGTGTAACATCTGAAAATTGCTTAGGATTTGGATGTTCCTACACAAATTCACACCTTTCACTTCCGCCCCATCTGGACCTTTGACATGAACCGAAAAAGGGAAAATGAGTGAAATTATTAATATTGAAAATGTGAATGATTAATTCTACCCCAAAAGTGCATTTAGCCTGTGGCTCATCAGCTTGACTGATTGACTAAAATTGGTAGAATTCTTTCAAAATTAATTAAAGTTTAACTTCATGAATTGGAAGTGAATTTCCAGTGATGGCATTGGTTGCCTCAAAAAGGCTTAATATTAAAATGAAGGGAAAAGTTTCGAAGAACAATCGGCGGTTGAACATTTTAGAAAATTCGTCAAAAATCAACTGCACTTTAATCGATTCCCGAAAAGCCGACGAAACGATGGATGCGCTTATTAGTTATAATTATAATGGTGGTGGAACGATTAATAATATAATGAGAAGTGAAATGTGGGGAATATGAAGGCAAAGGCATCCATTAATCCATCCAAATGTATCCATCCTTCCACTTAATCCTAAACCGGGTCAAGAGAATCGCAAATCGCATCCACCATTCAATTAAAAATGTTTTTATCTTTTTAAAAATAAATTCTAATAGAATTAATTAATAATAATAAATAATCAATCTAATTTTTTGAGCAATATAATTGTGATTTTATTTATTGGCTCCGTGCATTTTCAGTTTTATCTTCTTCTTCCTCCGTATTTTCAATTTCTTCTGAATTTTCTTCCTTTTCTTCAGCTTCAGTAGCATTTGTTGGCATTGAATAGCACGCATCCAAATAAAGGTAGGCCACCTCCTCGACCACAGTTTTGTCCGGTATTTTGGCAGCCATTCCATAAATTGCTGCCGTTTTTGAACTATTCCCTTTGTCCTCCAAATTTTCAACTTCGGTGCATGCTTTGCGAAGTGCATCCAAAAATTCCAGAATAACAATGCCTTGGGATTGGTTGTAAGTGAGGCAAAAATGAAGACTGAATGAATAAATTATAATTATTTTGGTGGGATTTAATTCTTACGCATCAGGAAGTTGTAGAGAATTCAAATTCCAGCCTAATTTGTTTAGCCGATCTCCAACTGCGTGAATGTTGAATTTTTGTGAAGAAAATGCAACCTAAAATTCAAATAAACTGTTTCTTTTTTTTCCTTTGAAATAATTATTACCACTGAAACATCGGGTGACCCAACAATGAAAAGGCCGGGAATCTTAATTATTTAAATAAATTATTAAAATAATAAATTTAATTATTTTTGCCTCACTTTTTCAATTGCATCCGCCAATTGAGCCGTTTTTGATGCAATCAAATGTGCTCTATGCGAATATCCAGAACGTCCAAAATGCAGGATGGTTGCCCAAGTCAATGCAATATTCCTATTTTTTATTAAATTTGTTTTGGAATATTTTCTTACAATCCGGCACGACTTCCGGCCAAAGTTGGCGTGGCATAAATGCCTCCGGGCCATTCGGTAATACAAAAATATTGATGGTGAAGAAGTTGGGTTGAACGGTACAAAATTATCGAAGTTCCTTTGGGCGCATATCCATACTGAAAAATTCATAAATATTTTTATTGATTTTTACTAAAAAGACATTGAAAATAGTGAAAATATTATAATGTTTTTAACGGTTCGATGGTTTGTGTCCCCGAGCCCCAAACCTCAAACCATAAACCCAATCGATAGGTCTGATCAAGACACATAAAATGGTCTAATATTCGTCATGGTTTAAAATAAAAGTGTATTAAACATAAACCGTTTAAACCATTTATGGTTTTGGTTTAAAACAAATTTAAAATAGGTTAAACCAAAGATTTCGACCATTTTAAACCATTATAATTTTTATATCATTTTAAATATTTGCCAAAAATATTATTTTACCTTATGAGTATCGCAAGAAATTGAAGTAACGCCTGGAAGACGGAAATCAAAAATTGGAACATGTTTGAGCGCGGGCGATTCGTTGGAAAATGCAATAATGAAACCGCCGAGGCAGGCATCAACGTGCACAGGGATTGAATATTCCAAACCCATCTACCAAAATTAATAATTTTAAATAATAATTCAAAATAACCTGCGAAATTGCCGGAATATCATCAATTGAGCCATAGGGAAAATTCGGTGCTGAACCAACCAACTGGAAAAATTAAATTTATAATTTGAATTACAAACCAAACATGTATCCCGGTCAATTGCTCGTTTCATTTCCCTCAAATCAACTTTTCCCGTTTGTTCATCGCATCGAATGTGGCGAATTCGAATTCCGAGCAGATAAGAAGCTTTGTCGAATGCGGCATGGGCGGTCTTCGGGACAATAATCACCGGATTGGCAACGCCCTTTGAATGGGCATAATTTCGGGCGGCCATGCATGTCAATATTATCGATTCGGTCCCTCCAGAAGTCACCTTAAATTAATAATTATTAATCAAATATTTAAATATAAATTCTCACTGTTCCAACGGATTCCGGTGGTCCATGGAATAAATTGGCAACCATTCGAATTATTTCCGTTTCAAATTTGCGAATAACCGGAAATATATCTAAATAAATATGAATAATGAAAATTAAATGAAATTCCAAACCAGGATGTAATGGATTTGAAAATGCAAATTGGTGAAATACTTTGCCCAAAATTGCCATATGAAGTGGATCCATATTCGTATAGACTGCACCCGAAACCCTGCCCTAAAATAAATATTCCAATATTATTAATATAAATCAATCAATATATTTACCCTCAAATATTCAAAACGGCCTTCCATTTGTTGATAATATTGAATTGTTTCCATAATACTTTCTTCTTGAAAACCACGCGATGGCAAATAACAAATGAAATCCTTCTCCTTGTCACATTCATGTATTGATTTCACCAATTCCATTTTGGTTTCGTGCAAATTTGCTTCAATCTTTCGTTGAATTGGCGGCAATTTCCGTAACAATGAAAAGCAATATGCGGAAAATCTAAAAATTAATATTAAATTTTGATTGATTTAAATGATTAAAAACCTTTTATAAATTGATTGTTCTGAATTTTTCAACAATTTCCGAACACGCAAAATGAGCAATGTTCCCGTAACGGATGCCACAATCAAAATATATGGATTTATTTTCGAAAGCCTCTCACTGGCATTCTCGTGAACATAAATAATCTTCTCAACTATTTCGGCTTTCATTTCGAAACTGTGAATTAATAAATATCAATTTGGTAAGTGTATAAATAATTCTTGAATAGATCACATATATTGCAAAAATAATAAAGAAAAATAAAACAATTTATTCAAAACAAATATAAAAAATAATGAACTATGAAAATGAAATCATCCAAAATAAATTAA
This sequence comes from Pratylenchus scribneri, assembly GCA_030063045.1. Lineage (NCBI taxonomy): Eukaryota > Metazoa > Nematoda > Chromadorea > Rhabditida > Pratylenchidae > Pratylenchus > Pratylenchus scribneri. The sequence continues at coordinate 3,039,272 of JAQSEB010000114.1, read as the reverse complement.
TTATGCCTCCCAGCCAAGCATTTTTCTGACCAGTGGATTGTCTAAATTCTTCAATGTTTCCTTATAATCCTCCAATTGTGGGTCACGGATGTACCTGTGTGAATTTTAATATTAACAAAAAAATTCTATCTTGGATATAACCTCTCGGAATCATCCGTTGCATCATGCCTTTTTACAGTTATGTTAATTCCAACTGGAGTATGTGTTTGAATGAACATTATAAACAGCGGAAGATGAATGGCATAAACTGGTCCAACTCGAACAATCCGATAAAATGTTTTCAATTCATATTCGGCCAATGCCACATTTGAGCCTGGTCTAAATTCCTTCACAAGCTCTGATTTATGAGCAATTGCATAACTAAAAAATGGATTCACTTTTAATGTAATTTGAATTGTTTTTTACCTTTCAATGACATCGAATTTATATTTTAGTGCAGTCCAATGAACATAACGTTGGAATTTCTCCAATGGTTGATAGTCATGTGATTGGAGTTTTATATTAACCAAAGGAATATCCGGGTAATGCCGATGTACTTCAAATCTTAATAATATTGAATTGAATTTATAAACAAATTAGGAAAATCTAAAACCTTGGTTCATATAAATCTGAAGGCTGGGGAGCATTCGCTCTTTCTCGCAATGTTGGAAAAGTTCGAATTTGGAAGATGCCTTTTGCTTTTTTATTGAATAATTTGCAAAGCATCTTTATAAAATTGAAATAAAATATAAGGATTTGACATTCGTTTGATATTTTTTTGATTTATTTACTGATGTTTTATTAAAGGTTTTTGATTGTGAATTTTAAAAGTTTATACTCATAAATGAATGATTGGGAATTTGTTTTGTAAATTAATTTGTATCATCTTCTCATCTTTTATTCGTCCGATGTTCATCTGTTGTAATAACTTTGTCGATAATTCGCATCATTAGATCCACCATAGTCCTGTGGTTGGTTTAGCATCGGATATGGACTGCTGCCACTATGACCACCCAAATTCGATGCATTTGCTTGTGAGATCCTGGACATCGGCTGATATTGTTGTTGGCTTAGCAATTCCGTCAATTTCCCACTTTTTATTTTCCTAATATTCAAATAAGTTATTAGGACAGCTAATTTTTGAAAATTAACCTTGTATGGGCGACTGCTCGTTTTGCACAATATTGTTTAACAAATTCTTCCACATCAATTGTTCCATTTCGGAATTCTTCTGAAATCTTCTCACTTTCTTCTTCTGCATCTTGTGCTAATGTTTTGAGCATTGTGCACACCGAGTCCAAAGACCTAGACTCAGTTATCTAAATATATTTTTAAATCCAGGCAATTAACTCTATAAACTAACTTCTTCTAGTTTCACTTTCAATTCTTGAACTTCTTTCTTTGTTTCAACAAGATTTTTGTGCGTCGATCCCAATTTTTTTAATGCATCATTTAATTTTCGCTCATATGATAAATTGCATTCGGCAAGTGATTTGGCTTCAACCAGTCTCAATTCCTTGTCATTTGGAAGGGCACTTATCTTAATTTAATAGAAGTTTAATAATAGCATTCATTTTGTTATTAAATTTACCTGCGATAAACCATCTACCATTGAATCAAGTCGCGATTCATCCTGCAAAAGTGCTTGCAATTGGTCTTCAGTGAAATTTCGTACACGCGTCATAAGATTTGAAGTACAAACTTCGATCATTCCTCCAAAATCTCGAGTGCCCATTTTAATATTTTAATTCTGATACTGCTGATCTTAATATAAACCCAAAAACATCATAATTTTTTTGATTCATTTAATCCTTATTAATTGATGAGAACATAAATGTCTCAAAAAGACTATTTTTATTGCCCTTTTTCGATGAAATGAGAGACCTCTAAAATTTTCAATATTTAGCAAAATACAAATTATTGATTGAAAAACAATAACAATAAACAATAAAACAAATAGCAAAGTACAAATCAATTTTTCACAATTTATTCAACAAAAAAAAATTCAATTACAACAACAAAAAAAAATACATATGATACAAAAAATACAATATGTGATGGGAAAATGGTGGGACAATTGAATAGGGGGAATGTATGTATTATCTCAGCATCAATGTTTCGTCTTCAAACTTCTCTTCTCAGCCATTTGACAATGTAGGCGAATGAGGGCCGCTCCTTCGGGTCGTCGTCCCACGTCCTGAGCATTATGGAACTGACACGTGTAGGAATGTGCTGAAAATAAAAGGGAATGTTTAAAATGTTATCGAAATCAAAATGAACTTACGTTGGGGACGTCCATCCGGTTGTTTTGAATGATATATGCCTTCGCCTCACCGTTTGTCATCCCTGGATATGGCTCTGCTCCATCATTGTACACCTCCCAACATAGGATGCCAAATGACCACACATCACTGAAAATTGAAAAAGTGTTAAATTATTTAATTGAGGTTGATAAATAATAACTCACGTTTGTCTCGAATAAGTTCCAAGTTGTAGCGTCTGAAAAATGGTTTTTTTTGATTTGTAATTATTTAATTTCCCTCCCATTCTTACCTCTCTGGCAAGCCATTTCACTGGTACTTTTCCTTGCACTTCTGCTGTTCTTGCCGACGTTTTGATTGTGAGGCCAAAATCCGCGATTTTCAATGTGAGGTCCTTGTTGAGTAAGCAGTTCCGGGCGGCAATGTCACGATGCAGGAGTCCTTGAGCGGCGATGTATTGCATTCCTTTTGCTGCTTCCGTGATCCATTTATATTTTTGCTCGTCGCTGGTCCTGTTGCTTCGCAAGAATTTCAGCAGACTTCCTTTCTCGCACAATTCCATGACGATCATCAGGGGCCTAAAATGAAGAAATATTTTCCAGAAAAAAGACCCAACTAACATACCTTTCATACACTGCCACGCCATACGTTCTGATGACGTTTTCATCCCGCAGATCTCGCATTGTCCTTGCCTCGTCCAAAAAGCTAAAAAAAAATGGGGATTTTAATTTTTGAAAAAATTACTTAAAATTTATACCTTTTTTGGTTTTCTATGAGCTCGCCATCCCGTAATACTTTGATTGCAACATCGCCTCGGAAGGATGCGGTCTTGAGCCTGCCACGGAACACCTAAAATTAGGTTTAGTTAGAATCGTTTTTTATTAATGATAAAAAATAATTACCTCTCCGAATTGTCCTTGACCAATCTTGTTCCCAGTTGTGATTGATTCGTGCGTCAAAACCCATTCTTCTTTTGCAATTGGACGTTTGATAATACAGCCGCTTGCCTTTGTTATTGGGTGTTTCTTCCTTGCCATCCACTGTATGAGCGCTTCAATGTCTGAAAAATAATAAATTTTACTATTAAGAAATAAAAATTTAAGTACACCAACCTTTATCTTTGGGCCCTCCATGTTCAAAAAAAACAAAGCCGGCGTCTTCCATTACGATGAAGTGTTTTGTTTTTTCTTCAGATTTCACGGATAGCACAACATTTTCCCCTTTTGTCTGTTGATTGATGCTCTTCCTCAGTAGAAAATCGCCATCTTCTTTCAGTAGTTCGTCGACGTCTGCTCGCTGGATCATGCCTAAAAATTAAGGAAAGAGTTAAAATTGAATTTAAGTGAAAATGTTAACTGACCGTGATAGAAGTCCTTGCCACGTAAACGCTGTGTCCTCGTCTTTGTTGTTGTTTCACTGTTGCTGCTGTTTGTCCTCATTGTGTTCTTCGGCTGCTGCTGGATTGATTGCTGATGAGTGATGACTGATGCTTTATAAAATGCTTCTTTTATAGTTTTTTTGGTGCTAGTACATAAAGCGTACCAATTATGTATGCTGTAAGTGTAGGTTACAATAAATTTGCATTACAGTACGCATTGATCTTTTGATTAAGTATTTAAGTGTGCTAATTTTCCTATTTAACATCCATTTTCCAATCAATCTATTGTCAACAATACCAACGAAAATCCTATTCTGCTCAACACAATGGCTCCAGCTGCAGCAAAGAAGACAAAATCGAAGGCAGATGCAAAATCAGCAATGACAACGAATGCTCCTGCAAACGACACAACCGCCGATGCCAGCAATCTCGACTATGTGCCCGAAGCAACCCAACCAGCACCGAAGGCAACGACAGTCAAAGTGGAAAATAAGAAGAAAAAATCGGGAACGAAGAAGGCCAAAATGCAAGTACGCGGACCACCAAAGAAGCGCCGGTTCGGACAAAAGCCTCGTCGCAACTTCAAGTGAGTTTTTGAATATTTTGGTTTCAAATAATTCAATGATTTTATTTTAAGGATCTACGTTTACAAAGTTCTCAAAACTGTGCATGCTGAATTGGGTATCTCAAAGCGGGCCGTTGAGGTGAGTTCCTATTTTCTTTACACATTTTATTAACTAATATTCAATATTTTAAAGGTGATGGACAGCTTCTGCAACGACATCTTCCTCCGCATTGCTTCCGAATCAGGTCATCTCTGTCAAATCAACAACAGGAAGCCCACATTGAATGCCAAAGAAGTGGAAAGTGCCTCAAAGTAAGTGGTGTTATGGCAAAATATTTATTAATTCTATATTTTTTAGATTGGTGCTGCCCGGCGAAATTCGATCTCATGCACTCAACCAAGGTCGTATGGCAGTTCAGAAATGGCGAGATTGCTGATGTGCGGCAGAAGACAAGAAAAGGACATTCCCTTGTGATATTCCCCCCTCTCGATTGTAAATATTGTCTTAAAACCCAATAATTGTCCCTAAATATGTGATGTTTCTGTATAATATAATGATGTCCTATATATCTCAAATATTGTTCTTATTGTCTCCTATATAATTGTACCCAAAATATGATATTTTCTGTATGTAATGTATTGTTGTTATTCGGATAAAAATTGTTTTGAATTGATGAATATTAATCAATAAATAATCAAGTCAATCCATATCAATCAATATCATATCAATAATCTGACTAATTGTTAGAATTTGATTGTGTTTTATCATCAGTAAATTATTTAGGCTTTCAATCATTTATCACAGCACCAAGTCGCCTTTATTAAAATATCTATCGAACAAACAAATTAAATGTATAACGCTTATTGCCTTGAAGAAGTTGTATCAAAGCTGCCGATAGAAGCCTTATCAATCTCGAATCATGGTAAAATTAAACTTGTTTGATTATTGTATTAATTTTATTTTAGTTGCAAAGGATATATTATTTATTGGATCGAAACCAGGACATTTACTTTGTTGCAATCATATCGTTGAAGGTTATTAAGAATAAATAAAAGCATTAATTTTTCATTAATGAAAATATTTTGATAGGAAATAACAACCATTATGAATATATTGTGACCAGAAATTTTGAGAAAAGACCAGTGATTGATTTGAAGGTAATCGAGCAAATGGATTTTATAGCTTGTCTTACGGATTCAAACTTTTCCATCCATGAAGCAACTCAACCTTATAGGTAAAATTTTACTAAAATACTTATTGATTTCAATATTCAATTAAGATTGGTCGCAACTACTACAAAATATAAACCAATTTTCAATTTTACTTTCCACATCGAGCAGCAGGCAATATTTAATCTTAAAAAATTATAAATTAATTTTTTCAGAAATTTGCTTTCTTTTTATTGGCACTAAAAAATCGTTTGGTTCTCATAAAAATGTTGAACAATGAAATGGAAGAAATGACAAATATCAATCTTGTCGATACATCAATAAAAAGCTTATGGTGCAATAATTCAATATTCATTGCTATGAAGAATGAATATCAATTTGCAAAATTGGCAATAAATTGCAAGGATCCTGATAATTTAGTAAGAGTACCGATGAAATTAATAATAATTTTAAAGAAAATTTAGATTGCTGATATATTGGAACAACCGCGAAATTTATTTGCAATTTCACAAAATTCAAATGAAAATCAGCCATTGCTGATTAATTTGAAGGATAAATCATTAGTTGGAATTTGCCGAGAAGATAAAACCGTGGATTTTGTTGATAGCGGCAATGAGAATTTGGCAGGAATTAACAATTGCCGATTTTCCGATGTAATTTGTGAATTAGGTTTTTTTTAATTTTTTTATTTCATTATTAATTATAAATTATTTAAGCCTATGATTCTCCATATCTTATTGGAATTTTAAATTCAAATATTGTTGAAATTCGCACAATTTCACCTCCAATGTTCATCCAAAAAATATCAATACCGAAGGTTTCAATGCTTTCCGTTGGAATGAGGTAAATTATTATTAAATCAATGTTAAATTAATTATTATTTTTTAGGGGTTCAATTTATTGTGCTAATGAAGGGCAGGCATGGAAATTGAATGCTTTGACAAATCTTCAACAAAATTTTAAATTCTTAAAAAATGAAAAACAATTTGAATTGGCACTTCAATTGGCAGTAAGAAATGTTTTAAAATAATTTATTTAAATTTATTTTGAGCAATCTTATCAACCATTAATTGATCAAAATCAAATAATCGATTTGAAGAAAAACATTGCGGCAAATTATTTTTTGGAACAAAAATTTACAAAATCATTTGGAATTCATATCGAATTAAACACTGGTCAGTAAATTTATAAATAAATAAATAATAAATTGAATAAAATTTCAGACATTTTATTTATTATTAATTTATTCAATGAATTTGTACCCGAAAAATATGCTTCATTGATTTCGAGATTCAAAGAGGAGGATTTACAAATGTACAATATTTCACAAAAACAAATGATTATTTCTGATCGAAAATATGCAATTCAGGCTCTCGTTGAATATCTTTCAACGGTAATTTTATTTAATTTTTTGGATTATTTTAATTTTGATAATATTTAGAAAAGGAATGAGCATTCAAAATTGGTGAATTTGCATTATATGGATTATAGGGATGGAAGGAATGAACATATTTTGTCAGTGAATGAATTAAAAAGGAATGAAGCATCGTTGGAATTGATTGACAGTGTCCTTTTGAAATGTTATATTCAAGTTGGTTTTTTTTTTGATTATTAAATTAATTTAATTATTATTCCGTGAAGATCAGCCCAACATTGGTTGGCTCACTTTTGCGGTCAAAGAATTGTTCTTGCATCATTTCGGAGGCAGAAAAAGATTTGAAGAATAGTAAAATGTTCGATGAATTATTAATTTTATACAAACAAAAGAAAATGTACCGAAAATGTAAACATATTAAACAATAAAAATAAATAATTATTTTCCAATTACAGTTCTCGAATTTTTGAAGAGAGAAGTCAAAAAGAATGGAACACCGAACAAATTAATAATTGAAAAAATTACATCTTTAATCATGGAATTAAAGCAAGAACATTTTTCATTAATTGTTGAATTTTCACCAATAATATTCAACGAAAATATTAATTTGGGAGTTAAGGTTAATTAAATTAAAAAAAATAAATATATTAAATTAATTTTAAGATATTCATTGAAGGAGAAGATGCAAAGAATTTTGACCGCGAATTGGTCCTCCAATATTTAAAAAGGGATTACCCGCAAGCAGTCATTTCATATTTGGTTAAATTAATTTTAAATAATTTTTATTTTTTTAAAACAATTTTAGGAATATATAATTTTAAATTGGAATGATTTGAGGCCAAAATTCCATGAAGAATTATTATCCCAATATATTGCCCGGGTCCGTGTACTTATGGCGGCATATGTGAAATCATTGGCTGGGAATAATGCAATTTTGGCATCATCAGCAAATGACCAACCGGATGAATTGACAATTCTTCGAATGAAATTGAGAAAATTTTTGGAACAGGACAAAAATTATACAATTAAAGATGCCCTTGAATTGATTAAATCTGATCAAAGTATAAATAAAAATAATTAATTATTTAAATTACATTTTATAGATTTGGTTGAGGAAAAAGCAGTACTTTATGGGCGGATGGGCCAACATTTGGAGGCATTGAATATTTATATAAATATTTTAATGAACTTCGATGCAGCGGTTTTTGATATTTTTATTATAAATATAAATTATTAATTATTTTAAGGAACATCATTGTCAAATTTATTACAATGAGAAAAATGGAAAAACATCAAAATTATTTTATAATTTATTTCATTTCTATATAACGGGCAATATTAATCCGGCAACCAGAAATGAAAATGGAGAACAAAACTTCCAAAATAAACGACAAAATTTGACAGAAGCATTAAAATTGCTGCGGAGGCATCCGACCAAAATTAATATTGGTTTGAATTTAATTATTTCAAATTGAAATTTAAATTAAAGTTTCGGCATTTTCCCTCATTCCATCGGATATTCCGTTGCAACGGATTTGTGGAGCATTAAAAGTGGTTTTCGAAGCATTCAATAATCGATTGACATCCGTAAATATGATGTTATCCCTTACGAATATCACAATGAGAAGAGTTGAAATTAAATTAAATTCGTTGAAGAAACAAAGAATACAAATCAATGAAATGGTCGAATGTATAATTTGTGGGAAGAAAATTATGGACAGGTAATTTTAATTAATTATTTAAATTTAATATTTTAAATTTTAGTGCATTTGTTCGCCGTCGTGATTTTTCAATTTCGCATTTCTTTTGTCACAAAACCAATCTTGAACGAAGGCAGCAAAGAATTGATTCTCCGCTGGATCACAAAAAACAAAGTCATTGATTATTTTTGTTTTGTTTAATTTTATAAAATTCTATAAATTTATTTTTGCTCAGTTCAATTTTTATTTATGTTATTTATTTGTTTGTTAAATTTCAAAAAATTATTTTATTATTTAATTTATTTTATCATTTTTTTTTCAACATTATTTTTAGTTTATCAAAAATGTTTGCCAACACAGATTCCTCATTAATGGTTTTGGATGGCTTATTAACATCCACTTCGAATGATCAAGTAAATTTAATTCAATTTAAAATTAATAAAATTAATTGATTCAGTTAAATGTTGAAATTTTGGTGGAAAAAGAGAAAAAGTTGAAGAATTGTAATTCAAAATTATTTCGTGAAGCACACATAAATTACATTTTACGTTTTCTCAACAATTTGCCCAGCAATTGCATGGTATGGTATTAATTAAATTAATTATAAATAAATATAAATTTAAAGAGTATGGACTCGAGTAGAGCATGGTTTTGTTTTTGGGGAATTCACAGCCTTAGTTTGCTCGGCCACCAACTTGATAAAAATTTGGCACACCGGTAAATTTAATATATCCATTAATGATTATTTTTTAGGATGATAAATTTTTTGAAAACATGTCAAACCAAAGAAGGAGGCTATTCCGGTGCTCCCGGTCAATTTCCTCATCTCGCAACAACTTATGCTTCGGTTTATTAATTTCAATTTTGATTATTCAATAATTTGTAAAAAGGTAATGGCATTGATTAGCATTGGAAGCGACGAAGCATTGAATTCAATCGATCGAAAAAGTTTGAGGAATTTTATTGCATCAATGAAGAATCAAAGTGGAAGTTTTTCAATTCACAAAGGCGGTGAAATTGATGTCAGGTAAAATATTAAAATTAATTAAAATAATTTAATATTTAATTAGGGCAGCTTATTGTGCCATAACCGTCGCCCACATTTGCAATCTTCCAGAATTGGATGAATTATTCAAAAACACAAAAACTTGGTTAACACGTTGTCAGGTATATTTAAATTATTAATTAATTTTTTGGCTAATTCTAAATTTTAGACTTATGAAGGTGGATTTGGAGGAGAACCAAATTGTGAGGCACACGGCGGATATACATTTTGTTCGCTGGCTGCACTTAAAATATTACAAAAAATTAATTTAATAAATTTGGATGATGTTTTGCGATGGTTGGTGAACCGGCAAATGAGATATGAAGGTGGTTTTCAGGTTTGAAAAAAATAAATCAAAATTGCCACTACTCAAATTATTCAATTTATATTTGAATTTTTAGGGTAGAACAAATAAATTGGTGGATGTTTGCTATTCATATTGGATTGCTGCCTGCTTCCCAACATTAGAAAATAATGCAATGGATCATTGTTTATTCAATACTTCAACTTTACAAAAATATATTCTTGAAGTTTGCCAAAACAGCGCCGGAGGATTCAGCGATAAACCAAACAAGTAAAAATCAAATAAAAATTAATTTTTAAACATTTGTTAAGACCATCCGATATGTACCACACATGTTATGCATTATCCGGACTTTCAATTGCCCAATCTTTTGCAAAAACAAATAAAGAAGAAATTCTGGCCAAGGAAACGAATCAACTGGTTGGTTTAATTTTTAATTTATTTAGTCAAAAAAGAGGGATTTTTAGGAGGCAACGCATCCAATCTATAATATCACAATGGACTCATACAAAAATGCAATACAATTTTTCAATCAATTTTGTTAATTTTTTAAATTTATATTTTTCTTAATTTTATAAAAATAATTTGTGCAAAATAAATTAATGGGTTAGCTTAAACAAATATTGGATTTCCTCCTCCCCAAATCCACCTCTCCTCCTCTTCTTTTGTTTATTTTAGAGAAGAACACGGTGGTGAGTGCCTCAAATTCTTGAGTGCGCAAATTCTGCTTTAGCTCATCAGTAGAGTAGTTTCATTTTTTTTGTTGAGATCACATTTTAGCCTTCCAAAAGTTAATTAAATCGATTAAAAAATGAATGGTTTGGGTTATGGCCGCTATAGTGGTCTGTCCGGGTCCAGTCATTCCATCAAAGAATTTGCAAACACTTATAAAGAAAAAAACACATCAAATTATGCATATCTTGATGTTCCACCGGCTCATAAGCAACAACATGGATCCAGTCGAAGTTCAATGAGGTTATTTTAACGAATAAAATTAAATTAATAAAATAATTTTCAGTCGATTGGAAAGTGCAATGTTCGGTGGTAATCAAAGGGCCTATTCTGCTGGATCATCACACATTTCAAATGCAAGCCGAAATCGAAAGAAATTCCACTCAAATGATAATTTCCATCAACCTTTGACAAAGGTAATTATTGTAAATTTTTTTTTAATTTTTATTAATTCACAGCAAGTCGACCAACTTCTTTATGAGATTCCGGATTTTAAATTTACGAAAAATGCTCTCTGCCAAGCACCGGAATTTTTGAAAGTTTTCAGCGATGTTAGATGCATTGAAGGAGACAAAGCTCTGTTTGATTGTGTTCTGCTTGGTTCACCAAGACCAAAAGTTCATTGGCTGTTCAATAATGAAAAAATGAACTTTGATGATGTTTCACTTGAGGACACAGCTGGTTGGTATTTAATTTACTAATTTAATTAATTTAAATTCCAATTAATAGATATTTGTCGATGCACAATTAAAATTGTTCGTCCCTATCATTATGGTAAATTTATAATATTTTTAATATAATAAAAATGGACATTTTTCAGGTGTTTACACGGTTAATAATTGAATTTATGAAATTGATTATGCAACACGAAATTCCAGGTTCTGGCTGAAAATGAGGCAGGCAGAGCAATAACCACGGCAACACTTTTTCCAATGATATTTTAGTGGAAAAAAGAATATTTTTAGAGAACAATTTATTATGTTCATTTTATTATGGATGTACATTTTTTTTGTCCCCTATTTCAATTTTTTTTGTCCCCAATAATTTGGAACATTTTTTCTGTCCCCTATTTCAATTCTTTTTGTCCCCAATTGATTTCCCTTCTTCTCTGCTCCTCCCTCATGCTTATCTCTCATCCCCTTTGCTCCCTTGCTTACATAAACGGTTCCAGGGGTTCGCGGAAGTCAAAAAGAAGGTGCGCAGGATATCCGGATATATGGGGGGGGGGATTAAGGAGGATTAAGGGGATTAAGCTCCAGAATACATGGTAAATGGACCGGAAGGCCCATGGAAGGTCGGGGAAGTGTAATAGAGGCCCGGAGAGTGCGCGAGATTAAGACGGATATAGGGGGATTAAGGTGGATATAGGAGGATTAAGCCGGATTAGCCCCGAAATAGATGGGAAATGGTCCGGAAGGCCAGTGGAAGGTCAGGGAATTGCAACAGAGGCCCGGAGAGTGCGCGAGATTAAGCCGGATAAAGGGGGATTAAGGTGGATTTGGGGGATTAAGCTGGATTAAGGCCTGGAATCGATGGGCGCGAGCCCTGTTTGGGCTGTTTTGCTTCTGGCTTCGCGAGATTCCTATGCTCCGAACCCCTAACCCTAACCCTAGCCCATAACTAAGCTTAATCCGGCTTAATCCCCCAAATCCACCTTAATCCCCCTATATCCGGCTATATCCCGCAAGCTCCGAACCCCTAAACCCCTAGCCCCTAGATCCCATGCCGCCCCTAACCATAACCCTAATCCCTAGCCCCTAGCTAAGCTTAATCCCCCTTTATCCACGTATATCCTCATATATCCGGTTATATCCCGCGCACTCTCAGGCACTACCCGACCTTCCACTGGCCCTTAGGACCATTTCCCTTCCGTTCCGGGTTTAATCCGGCTTAATCCCCCCATATCCACCTTAATCCCCTATATCCGACTTAATCTCGCGCATTCTCCGGGCCTCTGTTTCACTTCCCTGACCTTCCAATGACCTTCAGAGCCATTTTGCATCCATTTCGCGGCTTAATCCGCCTTAATCCCCTTAATCCTCCTTAATCCCCCCATATATCCGGATATCCTGCGCACCTTCTTTTTGACTTCCGCGCACCCCTGGAACCGTTTATGTAAGCAAGAGAGCAAAGGGGATGAGAGATAAGCATGAGGGAGGAGCAGAGAAGAAGGGAAATCAATTGGGGACAAAAAGAATTGAAATAGGGGACAGAAAAAATGTTCCAAATTATTGGGGACAAAAAAAAATTGAAATAGGGGACAAAAAAAAATATTTGCCTTTTATTATTATTCAATATTTTTTGTATGTACTATAACTATAAATAAAATGAAGAGAGAAATTTAAATCTTATTCATTTAATGGATTTTGTTATAAACCAAATGATTATTTTTGTTATTATGTTTAAAAAAATGATGGATAAATCATAAATTTTACGAATAAAATTATCTTAAATTTAGATCAAAATGGGAAAGAAGAAAGGTCGCAGCAGAAAACAAAGGTGATTTAAAACATTTTATCATTGAAATTAACATTAAAATTTCATCAGAACCAAACGAGACCATCATTCCAATGTGCAAATTGTTAAAAATGATGGCGGGGAAGATGATGATGTTTATGATGAAATTGACAAATTCAATATGGAATATGATGAAAATATATTAAAATTAGTGAAAACCAAAAAGCCATTAGCCAAAGAAGTGTTGCGGGTTGCATCGGATGACGATGTTACGGATGAAGAGCTCATCGAAGAAACACCGGCTGATCCATCAAGAGAAGGTAAAATATTGTTTCAATTTTAATTCAAATTAAATAATAAATAAAGTAACAACAACAAACAAATGGGGAAAACGGCGTCAAAATTATTATGGTGCATCCTATGTCCGGAAAAGTGGAACAAAAAATGATTCTGAAGAGGAAGAGGAAGCACTTCAATTGGAGGAGGAAGATGCTTTAAATAGACAACACAAATTGGAATTGGCAAATTCACAAATTGATTTTAATCAATTATTGATTAGTAATTCTTCGAAAAATAACAATGAAAATGGCATTGAGGGAGGACTTGCAGAAATTCTAGAAATTACATCAAAACCAATTGTTGTTGTTCGGAGTGAAGAAAATGAAATGGAAAATTCAGAAGAGGTTAAAAATACCAAATTATTATTTTATTTAATGTTTATTTAAAGGACGAATCCGGTGACGAAGAAGATTCCACTGATTCTCATAAGAAATTGGAGAATAGGAATGAGAAGGAACGACGGGCAATAACTTATGAAGTAATAAAAAAATTATTCAGCAAATTTATTTTTGTTCAGATTCGCAAAAACAAAGGAATAGCAAAAGATAAAGGTCGCCGGAAGGGAAAACAACATTCGAGGGTGATGAAAAGACATCAATTCAAGAAAGCATTGATCAAAAAAAGATCACAGGTTTTCATCCTATATTTGACGAAGCTAATTATTAATTTAAAGGTTCCGGATGTTGTGAGAGAAATGGCCAGATATGGTGGAGAGAAAAGAGGAATTCGGATTAGCACAATTAAATCCATAAAACTTTGATTTATTTTTTGATAAATATTGTTTATTTTTAATTAATTAATTTGTCATCATTTGTTAATTTTTAAACAATATAATATTTAATTTTCTAATTATTAAAAATAATTCAAATTTAATTTCATTCAAGGAAAAATGTCTTCACGAATTTCAAGACTTTGGCATCCGGGCGATCCCCGGGTTCGCGTTTTTCTGCCCGATTTTTGGATAAAATTATTGGAAACGCCGAAGAAAGGATATAGACGACAACCGAAAAGTGCTGCTACCTTCGAAGTTGACCCAAGAATGTCTTCTCATGGTAATTAATAAATCAAATTAATTATTAATTAAATTCAGATGTCCGTGAATATTTGGAGAAAATTTACAAACTTCCGGTCCGTGATGTCCGTACAATGAATAAAATGGGAAAAATCACTTGGGATTATCCAATGGACCGTGTCCGGAGGACAGCTTTATGGAAAAGGGAGGACAGGAAAATTGCTTTTGTTTATTTTAAGGTATTCAATAAATTATAAAAAATAAATTTAAAATTATTTTATTTTAGAAGGGTTTCGAAGCAGAATTTCCGGACTTTTTTGTCGATTCGGAAGTAACGAATGAAGATGAGGAAATGGAGAATAGAGTTCATCGGGTTAAGGAAGGAGATGCAAATGAACAAAATAAGAAATATATCACCAAAGACAGATTGGGAGTTGCCGAAGATTTACCAGTTTAATTTAATGCATTTTTGATGGTTTTTGTTTGAATAAATTTTTAATTAGCTTTCATCTCATATTTATTGATTTTAATTGATTCAATTTTATTTATTCATTTTTTATTTCAATTTAAAAAATTATTAAAATTTACAAGCACCGGATATTCTTCAATCAATAAAATATGAAAAGCCGAATTGATTTGGGCACTTCAACAAAACCGGACATTTCCAAATTCAAAGAGCGTTTTCGTGCACTTCACCAGAAAAGAGTATTATTTTATTAAATATTAAAATAATTAATTAAACTTAATTTATTTAGGAGGAATCAAGAAAATTAAACCATGAATTTGTGGTGGAAGAGGACCGAAAATCAAAGTTACCAAAGAATTTTGAATCGAAGAGAAAACGACAAGAATGGGAATTGGAAGAAATTGTGGCGAGGAAGGAGGCGGAGAAGAATGGCGAAGATTACGACCGGCTGAAGGCGTTGGACACACAAGTGGATATGGCCGATAAATTGGATGCGGCAAAGCGGCGCAAAACAAATCCGGACACTGGATTTGCTAGTAAATAAAATCAATTTATGGTTTAATCAATTCTTTTTTAGGTTATGAAGCAATGTCCCTTCGGCAATATGAACGATTGACGAATGGATTAAAACCTGACTTGGAATCATACCAAAAGATGAAGGAAGTGGTGTAAGTGAATAGGAAAAAAATAGAGGAATTTATTTATTTTTACAGTGGCGAAGAGCAATTTTATCCAACCGCAAATACTCTAATCCATGGATCGCATTATCCAACCAACAAAGAATTGGATCGACTCTCGGATGATGTCCAAAACCAGTAAGGGTTTATTTTAAAGGAAATATTTAAAATTATGAAAAGATTTCGGTTCAATGGTTTGTCAATGATCACTAAACCGTAGCTCAATCAATAAATCTCATCGTTGAACGAAAAGTTCGATAATGAGCTGGTTTAGGCTTAAATCAATTTTAATTAGTTTTGAACCAAACCGTCAGATGGTTTAAACGGTTTAATAAAACCGGTTCAAACGGTTTAATACCCATAATTTAAAGCATGACAAATTATATACAAATCGACACGTCTTGATGAGATTTATCGATTGAATATACGGTTTGGGTCTAGGTCAAACCATTAAACCGCTATAATCTTTTCGCCATTTTAAATGTTTTTTTGCCTGATTAAATATTATCCAAAATATTTGTTCTTTTTCAGAATGAAGAAACGTGATGAGTATCATCGCCGCCGAATGTTCGATCCGGACGCTCCAATTGACTTCATAAATGAACGAAACCGAAAATTCAACCACAAACTGGAACGCTATTATGGAAAATTCACGGCGGATTTGAAGGAGGATTTGGAACGTGGAACAGCAATTTGATGAATGGAATGGAAAATGGAATGAAAATGGAAAATATTTTTGGATTTCATGATTCCAATATGAACTATATAAATCACATGCATAAACTAACTCGATTCATCTTTATTCAATCCTCCCATTGTTTCCACCAACAAAGGGAGAACATATTCTACTACATGATCGTTGGAATGAATTTGGATGGTCGATAAAATAAATTTAACCTCTGAAGGGGGGCGCCGTGACCCCTCTTATCAGCTGAATTCTTACCGAACTCACAGGTTCGGTTCACGTTTTAATCCTTTGCGGCTCTAGGGCGGAACCCCTTTGTGTGTGGATATTATGCAATGATGAAGAGGGGTGCGACGACAAATTCTCCGAAATTTCCAAATTCATAAGATCCCCTTCCCAATGTTCTTTAGTCATTTATTGTCCCAATTTTCACAAATTTTCAACCGTTTTAAAATGACAATTATTCCTTTTGTCTTTTTATTTGCAATTTTTTTCTTCAAATTTCCACAATTCCCGTCGACCTCCCATCGAAGGTCTAACGATGAGTTTATTTCCGTCCGAAAGATAAGGTAAAAGATAAAAAAATTTTAAATATCCTTTCAAATTCAAAGCACTGGCTTTGTTCGAGGCCGGTCAATCCGGGTTGGACCAAACGGGGAAAGAGCATTCATATTTTTGGGTTGGCCAAAATTGTTGACGGCCAAAAACATAATTTAAACAGGAATTCCATACGCAAAAGAACCAAAAGGCGAGCTTCGATTCCGGCCAATAAATGAAGTGGCAACGGCGTGGACGGGCATTTTGAATGCCACCGAATATGGACCATCTTGCCTATACAATTCTTTGTAAGCTATAAACAACACAAAAAATTTATCACAAATGAACACAAAATAAATAATACAACAAAAAAATATACATAACAAAATAATATTCATCCATCTTTCTTTCTATTTTTGCTGGCTTTGCGCTGTCATCAACAGATTTTTCTTTCGGGCTCCATCCAATGTAACGTAGGCAAGCATTCCGTCCTTGTACTAAAATGAGAAATATTAAAATTGTTCAAAATGGTAAATAGCAAACCTGAAGTTCCACAATTTTTCGAATATATTGCATCTGATTAATGAATTGTTTTTGTATTCCTTCACCATCAATTGTATTCGTGCAATAAGCCCGTTGTGATTCGTAAGCCTGAAAATTGAAAATATTAGTTTATGTTTTTTTATTGATATATCCAAACCTTTTTTGCATTGTCCTTTGCTTGTTGATCCGCTTTTTTGGATGCCTCCAATTTTCTCATTTCATCCTTCAACATTTGGCATTTGATCAAGTCCTTAAAATGAATGTCATTATCTTCTTATCCAAATAAATCAAAATTATTACCTTCATAGTCGTCTCATATCCATCTCCAGCCCATTGTCGCATCGGCCCAATGCATTCCTTCTCAATTTGTTCCTGCATGGCCATCGTTGATTTTCCCATCTTTCGCAAGGCAGCCCCAAAACGATTCAATTGGTCAGCATATTCATGGCCCGCAAACGTTACCGCATACTAAAAAATGTCAAAATTATTGCCAAAAACATGTAAATATGTTACCTTGTTGCAAGTTAGAGCCATTTGTTCGGTTATATTCGGTTGTTTTGTTTGCTGCTTCTTTTTCTTCATCATTGGATTTATCTGCTCCGTTGTATTCATCTTCTCCAATTGCAGAACAATTTGCTGAGTCCCTTGGCGAATTTTCTGTAAATGTAAAATGAATTATTTGATGAATGTAATTCTGAAAAAGACTCACCGAAAACTGCGCAATTTGTTTGGCGAATTCCTCTGGATATGCCGGCTCCTTCTTTGAACAAATGCCCATTTTGTTGAAACGCAAATAATTTGAATAATAATAATGTAGAACACGGGGGATAGGAATTTAGGAGGAATTTAGGAAGAATGATGATTTCACACGAAATTAAGTCGTTCTTTTATACTGATATCGATTAATGTATCGACTACGATTTTATTATTTTCATACAAGATTTTAATAAATTATACTGTAACGCAAATATCACCGTATTCTACTTTTCAGATTTACCAGTGCCGATTCGACTCCGGTTCCAATGAGCGAGAATTGTTTGCTAGTAAATGTTTTTACATCTGAAAAATGTTTGCGAAAAGGCGGATGCCCCGTCTTCCAATACATTTACGGCGGCCAATTTATGTTTGGAACTACCAGAAAATTGGATCCACAAATCATTGTACGAAGCAAATTTAACAATGACTGACACTTCCTTTTCATTAAGACTGAAAATTTTTGTTCGCCCGGAAGGGATATTGTTGTGGTCACTTTCGGTCCGTTTTCATTCATTTTCTCCCCTATCCAACAATTCCATATTCTAGGCTATCGAATGAATGTTTTTGGGCTTCTGAATTTGAATTACCTTTTCCACGAATTGAATCCTCCGAACACTGTTCTCCACGGTTCGTTGGCACTATTCATCTGCCGTTTAATATATTTGCTAACAGATATTTTGGCCGCAATTCGTTGGAGTCGAAAAGAAATTGTCAATTTTGGTGGTGATCCAAACCGTGTGTTTTATTATTATCTTTGTCATTTTTTTCATTATTTTAAGGCATCACTTTGGGTGGGGAAAGTTCTGGCTCAGTTGCAGCCCAAATTGTTCGTTCGAATCAGCCAAAATTTTACTTTTTTCTCATTATTTTTCTCATTAGTTGTCTGTATGCCCTCGAGCCAATTCTCTTTTCCAGCAAGTCATTTCCATGAGTGGCCCCGGAACAATTGAAATGTTGCCCAAAAATCGGAATCAACGGTCAAGCCGAAAATTGGCTTTTTTGATGAATTGTATCAATGAAAAGGAATGGAAATCGGCAGATTTTTGGGCCCATCATTCCAATGTTTCGGCCGTTATGAAATGTTTGGAAAAAGTACCAGCACAAAATATTTTGGCCGCATTGCCACCGATGGAAAGAGAGGACTTATATTTTCATGGTTTGGCCAAGGAAATTGTGCCGAATGGGGTGAAAATGGGAAAATAATGAGTGAATGGAATTGGTGCCTAATTTGCAGATTGTGACTGACACTTTCCAAAATTTATTGAAGCAAAATCCGCCAAAAATGCCTCTGCTAACCGGCACAGTTTCCAAAGAATTTCAGGATACCCTTTTCGCAGTAATTGACCCAAAAAATGGTCAAATTGATCCATTGAGACTTTGGCTCTATTGTCGGCGACTTATTCGCCAATTGAATTATGAGAATATGGAGGCGGCATTGGCCGAATGTTTTGAGGAATACAATGACGGTATTCCATCAGTAAAGAGGGAATATTATGAATGAATTCAGATGAACGGGTCAAATTCCTATTCGAGGACATCAATTATTTTGTGCCACATTATAATTTTGCGGTGAGCACAGCCAATCAAGGTGTTCCCACCTTTCTCTACCAATTTGAATATGAATGGATTGGCAAGGCCTATGGACATCCACCAAATAGGCAAAAATCGGGCGAAAGAGATTAGTAAATATTTTTGGCAACATTTAGATTCGGTAGCCCCAGGGAATGGACGCCAAAACATGTTCAAGATTTGGTTTATTTGTTCGGCCAAAACAAAGGAAATTTTACGGCAAAAGATCGACGCCTTCAACGACTTCATTCTGCCCTTTTTGCCAATTTTATTGTAAATGGAACACCGAATGGGGCAGAAATTTGGAATGCACGACAATTTGAACCGTCACTTTTCAATTATTATCGAATTGATTTTGAGGACCAACAAAATTGGACGGAATTGGCCGGCAATACCCCCGGGGGATATCACAAAAGGACAGTGGAATTTTGGAATATAAAAATGGCAAAGTGAGAAATGGGGGAAGGGCAAAAGTGGAAACGGTAATATTTGATGAAGGGCCGGAGGGAAAGTGAATTGGCTGAGCGATGAGGCACTGATTGATGATCAAATGATGAGTGAATTCATCGAAGGGGATGTGGCCAAAATGCGCGAATTGAATATGCCTTGGCAAAAATTGAAGGGGCGAAAAGGTGAGTAGAATAATATTATGGATGGAATTAATCAGTGTTGTTTTAGCATTTTGGCAACATTTATTCCTCATTTCTTCATTTGCATTTTTGATTGGATTTGCATTGTTTTGTGCAATTTTGTGGGCATTTATTTGCGAGAGGAGAAGGAGGCAAAGACAATTTGGATACACCCAAATTAATGGAACAACAATTTGACACAAATGAATACTCCCCCCCCCCCCCCCCCTTTATTTGTACATTTAATTTAATCGGAATAAAAACACAAATTTAATTGGAATGAAACACAATACTTTCCGGAAAAAATAAATCTAACCGGATTGAACTTGAATATCTTTCCAGAATGAATTTCATTGTGGAATAAAAATGATCAATTTATTTAGTCCCCTTCCCAATCAATTTTTTGAGCAAATGGAACTGCGCAAATTGACACCATCCTCCCACCCCAGCGGTTTCACATTTTGCACAGCAAATTCCAAAATGCATTTCCCCAACATAATTCCCCCAAATCATTGCTGAATTGAATTCGTTTTATCCCAAATTTCCCCATGTTTATTTCCCCTTCCTGTGACCGGTTTCCTCGCCTCCATCCAGCCTACCTTTGCTGCCGTGGAATTCATGTCAAGGTGGGCCAATGCCCTCATTTCCATTCTCGCATATTTCCATCAAAAGGATGCCATTCAATTGGTTGCCTTTATGGCCACATCCCTATTCGCATTCTGCTTCATTTCTTTGGCCCTTTCTTCGCCTCCAATTAAATTCATTCAAAATGTTTTGCCAATTTTGCCCGATTTTTGTGCCATCATTCTCCTCTTCAATGCCCGATCCGCTCAATCCCATTCCCTCCTTCTTCCCTTCATTTTCTTTCAGGCAATTAATTTCCCCCATTTAATTCACATTTTCCTTTAGGCAATTTATTCATTTACATTGGCATTTTTCTCCATTTTATGCTTCATTTCCTTTTGGATTGATGATCAAATTTTAAATGAATTATTCAAATTTTCTCCGGTCCAATCAACAATGCAAATGAAAAAAGGTGGTCAAGATTATAAATTTCCAATCCTCAATTTCACTTTCCTCTTTTCCAGTTTCCAATTTGGCCAATGCTTTTCTTTTCGCCTTCTGCTCTTTTATTTCCCTTTGGTGGACTCAAATGGCCATTCGCTGTTTTCATTATTTTCGTGATTTGGCAACATTCAAAGCTGAAAACATTGGCCAAAATGAGAATGCGGAATCGGCCATTTCCCGGAGTTGGACCAACCAAAATGGATGACCAATTTTGGAATGGAAAATGAGAAAAAACAGTTAATTTTTGAGGAAATCCATTCCATTTTTATTATTATTTTCCCAACTGCTCCCTTCCACTAATAAATATATCCCAATTTGTCCAATATCCGATCCTTTTCTCCTCTGCTGCTTGCTTCAAGCCCAACAAAATAATTATGTCAACAAAGTCCGCTCCCCACATTGGTCAATTCCCCTCTCCGTCCCTATTCCCGACCTCATTTTGGCCATTCATTCCGTTCAGTGTCAAAATTCATTCCATCGTCCCTAATTCCCCTTTCAACTTTCTTCCCTCCAACCCATTCTCCCATTTCTAAAAGCCCCCGGAATGCGTCCAATCCCCACAAATCCATGCTCTGGACCACCAATCAACCGGCCGAGCTGAATTCCCCACTAATTTCTTCCATCTTCTTGTCATCACTTCTTTTGTTCATTTTTGCCTTTATCTGTCCATTTTCGCCAGTTTTGGCTCAGAATAATCAACAAATGCTCAGCGAACCCGAAAGTGCATCGAATTTATCAGAATTCTACACGAAAGAGCCGAATTGGTCAATCGGGGATTTTGATGAAAGGAAACAGCCTAAAAAGCGAAAAGACAATCAATTGACTTCCAGATATGGACTTAGAATTGGTATTTTGAATTAGAGAATTGGATTAGATTGAGTGAATTGGCCCCTTCCAAAATAGATCATTGCCCGGAGGGGGGCGAACCCGAATTGGATTCGTTGAATGGCCAAGTTAAATTGTGCCAATTGGACGATGAATGCCGTCCTTCCTATAAATGCCAAAACATCATTGGCCTCACCCATTTTGGCAAACAAATGCGTTATTGCTGTCCAACAAAGAGTAAGAAGGAATGTTTCCAATTATTATTTAATCAATTCATTCCCCAAAACCAGCAACAGCATGCACAGAAAAACCAAGATTGGAGCCAATTATCCCGGGACGTTGTCGTCCATTGAAAATCTTCTACTATTTTGATGTCGAACAATTGTCTTGTGTGAAGGCAAGAATGGCCCAGTGCGAGGATTTTGGACGGAATCGATTCGCCTCCATCCTGGAATGTCGAACAAAATGTGAGACCACTGCCTGCGAATTGGGCGAGTCAATTCTCCTGCGCAATGCCTCATTTGATAAGCCATTCCTCTGCGAAACAGATGAGGACTGTCCGGTGGGGTAAGCCGGAAAAGGAATTTTAATAATCCAAAATTATTCTCTATAATTTTTGGTACAATTGCCGTTCGGATAAAATATTTCGGCGAAATGTTTGCTGCGGATTCCTTGATTTCGGTTCAATTTCGATTTCATTCCATTTCCCCAACAAATCTACTCACTCAGAACCGTGCCCACTTGGTTTTCGTTCATTCACTGTCCCATTCTCGGGTCGACCCAAAACGTGTATTAGCAGTGACACCCGTGATGAATGCCCAACCGATTATGTTTGCACCCAAAATCAAATTAATCAGGAACATTATTGCTGCACTGTGGAAAATGGTGTTTGCCCAGAGGGCCATCAAGCTTATATTCATCCACTCACGGATGGAACAATTAAGGCAAAAAAGTCACTCAATTCATACAGAATCCCTCTCTTCCTTATTCAGTGTAATTTGAAGGGCTACGAATCAACGACTGCCTGTCCTCCGGGCTATGCATGTTTAGCAGCCGTTTTTGGCTCCTCCTGGGGTTTTTGTTGTTCCCAAGCTGTTGTCGGTAATATAACAAACAATATTCACCCTTTTTATTCCAATGTTTAGCCAGTTGCCCGGATGATAGCTATCCCCAAATTAATTCCTTAACAAATCAGCCACAACGTTGTGAATTGATGCAACCGCATGCATGCGCGTTAGCCACTAATCCATCATTCCTAATAAATTTAAATATTCCAGAAAAGGATTCGTTTGCGAATCGGATTCACTCAGCCATTTGGGTTTCTGTTGCAGTGTCCCTCGAAAATTTACTCGTAAAAAGACGCATCCGCCCGAATTAATTCCCAGAAAAAAGGCAAAGCCAACACCCCCAACGGCCACAATTGAACCTGAGGAGGAGGAGGGGGAGGAGGAACAAGATAAAATTGTTCATGTTACGGAGGCGACAGCCGTGACAATGGCCACCACAACAACGCAAAATGTTCAGCCAACATTCGTTGTGACAACAACGATTCGGGGAAAAAGGAAAGGAGATTTGCGAGGGAACGGAAAACGGAAAAAGAAGAAAAAAGATGGACGAAGGGATGTGGGGAAGAGGAATCGGGGTGAAACGGATGAGAATGAAACAAGTGAAGAGGAAGGGCCAAGTCTATTTTAAATTGGGCCAAGATTATTTTGATTGTCATTCATTTTTACAGATCTTACTTCATCTTCGGATGAAAAATCCTTCGAAAAACACGAATTGACAAAGCTCTCCACTAAATTGGATCGATTCATCACGGGTATACGGAGGAGAACAGCACTGCCCAAAGGGCATCGAAGGCCAAAACCCCGAATTTGGAAATTAAAAAAGGGCAGGGGAAGGGGACAGGAAATGATCGACCCACCGGTAAGGAGGAGGGAGGATGAAGATGAAACAGATGAGAGGGAAGAGGAGAGAAGTGAAGAGAATGAAGATGAGGAGAATAGGACGAGAAAAAGGCATCCACGGCCTCGATGCCCTTCCAATTATCGGCCAATGGCCTATCCGGGCACAAAATGGACTTATTTGGAATGTTTGCCGGAGAAAGCCAAAAAGAAAAGACGAAAAGAAGATGAGGTGGAGGATGACGAAGATGTTGATGAAAATGAGGAAGAGGATGATGAAGGAAGAGACAATGATGATTTGGAAGAAGAAGGGAGAAGAAGGCATCATTCATCCATTTGCCCAAAACCGGCAATTTGTTTGATGGCAAAAAACGATCCCTTTCGGAGGGCACTTTGTTGTTTAAGAAGGGAAGAAGAAAATGGAAATAGCAGGGAGGATGAAAAAGATAATGGCGAAGGAAATGAAGAAATGGAGGAAGAAGAAGAAGGGGAAATAGAAAAGAAAAGAAGGAGGAAGAAGAAAAAGAAGGGAAGAAAGGAGGATGAAGAGGAAGAGGAACATGGGGAAGAGGAGGAGGATGAGGAAGTGAATGAGAAAGAGGAGGAAGAAGAAAGGGAAAAAATGTCGGAGGAATTGGTGAAGATCAAAAATGAGGAAGAGGCGGTTGAAGCATCGATAAGGGCCAAAAAAAGGAGGACAAAATCAACGGCGATTGTGCAAATTGAAACAACCCAAATGGCCACAACAACCACAGCATCCACAACAACAACAACAACGATGCCATCAACCACAACAACAATTCATCGAGGCAATGTTTTGATGGTCGAAAAGAGCAATGGTGAATTTGAAAATTGAGAATAATTTGTGTTAAATGTTCAATTTTGTCAGATCCGGCATGCCCTCGACTCATTGCCGACCGAATTTGTGTCCCAGGATCGACCAGAGATTGCAAAGAACGTGGATTCTTTTGCCAATTCAACAGGGAGAAACGCCAATTTGTTTGTTGTTCAAAGAAATAAAAAAAAAAGAATAATGAGAAGTCAATGAATACAAATACTGTGCCATTTCTTTCGCCCATAAACTATTTTTAAATCCAACTTTTTCCAATACAAACCAGCAATTGTGAATCTTTCCATGAATTGACTTTTTGCCATTCAAATGACCCGCGCGATGATTATTTATTCCACTAATTCCATTCATTATTCCATTCTTTCAACCCAAATCCATCTAACATCGATTGAACCGTTCTTGACCCAATTTCCCAATCCATCCGCAATTCCATTTCTCCTTTTGAAAATCCAAATTCCGTTTTGCGCCTTCCAAGTTGGGATATTTGCCGTCTTTTTCCAACAATGTCGCGCCCAATTATTCGCCCTTATTCGTCCATTTTCGCCTTCCCCAAATTCCAATTTGGGCGATTTATTAGATGAAAGAGGATGTGCTGGAATGGCTGCTGAATTCCCAATTAAATGCTTTCACAAGTCAACAACATTCCTTTGTACATTCCATTTTTCCTCAATAATATTTCCATTTTGGCAAACATCCATCGTTTATTTTCATCGATTATTAAGCCAAAATGCTCCACCGAGAATATGACTCATCCATTTTATTTTCCCCTTTTTGAAATCCCGTTCCATTTTTCTGCGCTGTCCATTTTTGTTCACGGGGAGTATTTATTTTCGACCATCTGCCGCCGATGAGTAATCCTCCCCATTCTTCGCCAGTCGTTTCCCCACATTTTCCCAGTCCAATAGTCTCGCCTTTTCCCATCTTCAAATTGGCCTATCTTCATTATTTATTTCCAATATTTTTTTTATAATATTTGTCCTATTTTCCCAATTCCCATTAAATTGTAATTTTTATGCGCAATAATGCATACAGTACAACTAACACTGGCTGATTTGGGATTGAATTTGCCTCGGGCAAAATTCTTTGTCACTTTCATTCATTCCCTCACTTGGACTGATTGATGCCCATTGCCCATTGGACAGTAGTAAAATGTGAATGAATGAATGAATGAATGAATGGGGGATGGATTTATGGAGGGAGGAGGCCAAATGTCATTTGTCCATCAAAACTCTTCATTGGACGCACCCAGCTTGAGTCCGGCCCAAACTCCTGCCTTTTTCTTTGTCCCCCGAGGTTATTTTTGGTGGGAAGAGGAGGAAGGAAATGGCCTAATGCCACATTCGCGTCCACCATTTTTGTCCTCTTGCAAAACCAAGTAGACTCCCCAAACCCAATCCATTTGTTTGGTTGGTCCCCATTTCCATTTGACCCTCCACAATTTCCTCCAAAGCAGCAAATGCCCTTGCACATTGCCCTTTCTCCCAAGCCCTTTTCCCCTTCATTTTCCTTCTTCGGCTGTCCCTCGCGGCCATTTTCTGACCAGCCTTTTTGCCTCCTCAATTTTATGCACATCCATTCGCCTTGCAATCCCTCCCGGGCCCTTGCCATTCGTACCAGACGGTTCCTTCCTCCTCCCTTCCTCTCTGCCCGTTCCTTTTTTTCCTTCCAGCTGCGCAGATCGGTCCTTTCCTTTTCCATCAATTTTTGGACAATTTCCAGGATAACCCATAAAATTAATGCAAATATCCCTCATATTTCCCAAAGGAACTCAAATCAAAAAATTTTAATGAAATTGAATTTGCCTGAGGGAATTGGCGATGGATGGAATCCGAAGTCCATGCCTCCCAATAAGCCTATTTATCCAATTTTTAATCTACTAAATTGCTGCCTCTCCTTTCTCCTCTATTAGAGGATTATGCAAATTCATCCGCTCATCAAAAGCGCATTTGCTCGCCAAATCCAAATCCGCACCAGCGTCCTCCGTCAACTGCGTCAAATCCCTTCACTTCGGTTCATCGACTTCAAATTCAAAAGTTGATTATTTGAGGGGAAAATTATTCGCACCCCAAAAATATTATCAATCCCCCCTCCCATTCATCACATTTTAGTTGTTCCCATATATTGTTGACTAGAAAAATAAGAATAATGAATCATTTTTTTCCAACTAAAATGGGACAAAATGGGAGGTGATTCGATCAATTCCGGACGCAATTTTGCTGATTCATCCCCCTCCCTTCCATATAGAGGAATTAGAACGCCCGGGAAAGGGTAGGGTAGAATTGGCAAATTTTGGGAGGCGGCTCTAAAAAACGGGCCCAACAATGTCAGAGCCACATCAGCATAATTCATTGCCCAAAAATTTGGGCCATTCCAAGCCCCTTTGCTTATCATTTCTCGAACATTATTATCAGCCGCCCCCACACCCTTTTGCATTCCTTTTCCTTCCTTTCCTCCTCCTCCTTTCCAGAAACAATTCATTCAAATGCGTCAAACGATTTGGCAAACCCCTCGATTGAGGGACTAGTTTTTAGGGGGTTTTGTTTGGCCCTTCCCAATCCTCGCCCCCCTCATTTCATGTGTTGGGTGTCCTTCACTTCCACCTCCTTCCTTCCTCCGGACTGCTGTTAACTTGAAGGGAATGGAGGGATTAGTCGGGCCGAGTGGGCTGGAGAAGCTTAAGCCGGTTGGCCGGATGAATGAGAATTCCCAGGATCAGCAGCGGGGTTTGTGGCAATCACCACCTCCTTTCTTCTCTCTTTCCGCAACACATGTGCAATTTGCTGCTGCTACTGCACCCGCTTGTGCTGCTTTTTCTATGATTGTTCTTTCTTCGAAGCGGAAGAAGCAAAAGATGAGGATAAAACCCACCCAGTTTCCTTCGTTTTACCAAGAATGCGGGTCAGATCAGTAACAGCTGTGCAAATGCAGCCAGCCTAGGCCGAAAGGCATCAAGAGGGATCAACACTTTTGATCCTGGGAAGTGGGTACATTCACTAGAAATAGGTCCCAATCTTCAGCAAAGCTTCTTCACATGCCTACTAACAAGAAGCCCAGATTCCCCGAAGTTCCGCCCTTTCTCCCACTCATCGGCCTCCCGGCCATCGTTTTTAATTGCCAGTTTTTGGGCCATTTCATTCATTAAGAAACATAAACATAATTTGAGTTAAAGCCAAATTATTTGTGCTATTTTTCTAATAATAAAAATCAAATCCATTGAAACTTGAAACATATTAGGCTAGGCCTAGGCCTATAAATCCAAAACATTCTCGCATTACTGTATATGAAGTATTATTTTAAGTTTTAAAAATGATTCATTCTAAATTTTGGCATTTTTATAAATTAAGAAATAGTACGAGAAAGAGAACACAAAAGAAAAAAAAACACCCCGTCCAGTCCATTCTCCATTCATTCCATTCATTCCATTTTCACTCATTCCGTTGTTTTAAAAAACATCTGCGCCTGTGAAATTATTTCCTAATTCTTAATTGTGAAGATCACATTAATTTCATCCTAATCTAGTGAAATTTCTAATTTTTAATCAAAAATTTAGATATTCTAGCTTAAATCAATCTAAATATCCAAGAAAGCAAACAATAAAAATGTGCGACGAAGAAGTAGCTGCTCTTGTTGTGGACAATGGATCTGGAATGTGCAAGGCTGGATTCGCTGGAGATGATGCACCCCGTGCAGTCTTCCCATCAATCGTTGGCCGCCCCCGTCATCAAGGCGTCATGGTCGGTATGGGACAGAAGGACAGCTATGTCGGAGATGAGGCCCAATCCAAACGTGGTATTCTGACACTGAAATACCCGATTGAACACGGCATTGTCACCAACTGGGACGACATGGAGAAGATCTGGCATCACACCTTCTACAATGAGTTGCGCGTTGCACCTGAGGAACATCCCGTTTTGCTCACTGAGGCTCCACTCAACCCAAAGGCCAACAGGGAGAAAATGACTCAAATCATGTTTGAGACGTTCAACACTCCAGCAATGTAAAAATAACCATAAATAATTTTTATAACATTCAATTTTGAATAGGTATGTTGCCATCCAAGCTGTGCTTTCGCTCTATGCTTCTGGCCGAACCACTGGAATCGTGCTTGACTCTGGCGATGGTTTGCTATTATTTTGTTCATTAAATCAAATCATATACTTAGGTGTCACCCACACCGTGCCCATCTACGAGGGTTATGCTCTGCCCCATGCCATCCTCCGTTTGGATTTGGCCGGTCGCGACTTGACTGACTACTTAATGAAAATCCTCACTGAACGCGGTTACTCATTCACCACAACTGCCGAACGTGAAATTGTCCGTGACATCAAGGTTAATATAATTACCAATAGAAGCAGAGAATACTAATATTTTTAGGAAAAGCTTTGCTATGTTGCTTTGGACTTTGAACAAGAAATGGCCACCGCCGCTTCTTCCTCGTCCCTCGAGAAGAGTTATGAACTGCCTGATGGTCAAGTCATCACTGTGGGCAATGAACGCTTCCGTTGCCCGGAGGCCCTCTTCCAGGTTTGCTCTTACTCACTATAATAAAGAGAAAATCTCATTTTTAAAGCCATCCTTCTTGGGCATGGAATCTGCCGGTATTCACGAGACTTCCTACAACTCAATCATGAAATGCGACATCGATATCCGTAAGGACTTGTATGCCAACACTGTCCTCTCCGGCGGCACCACCATGTACCCCGGCATTGCTGACCGCATGCAAAAGGAAATCACCGCTTTGGCACCATCGACAATGAAGATCAAGATCATCGCACCACCTGAGCGCAAGTATTCCGTCTGGATTGGAGGCTCTATCCTGGCATCGCTGTCCACTTTCCAGCAAATGTTCGTTTATTTTTATAGATTGATGAAAAATAAATTTTCCTTATTTGTCCAGGTGGATCAGCAAGCAAGAATATGACGAATCCGGCCCATCCATTGTTCACCGCAAATGCTTCTAAACAGTGAAGGAAAAGCAGAGCAGAAAAGGCGGAGTTGAGATGAGAAGAGACAAACCATAAGATCTTTTGCCTATTCCCCCACCATAATTTGTTTGGATTTCTTGACCTCCTCTCTTGGATAAAAAACAATCTATTCCCCCTTATCTTAATTTGTGGATCGTATAATTTGCTTGTTCGACACTATAAAAAATAAAATCATATAAATTTTTGCTGTAATTTTTATTTGAAATGCTTAAAAACCTTTCGGTGAATGCTTATTTCATATTTTTAACATTGTATTTGGTTGGCATCGATTTTTTGGAACCAATAGTTTGCCTATTAAAGAGCTAAGTGAAAAGAAGGAAAATAGTGCGGAACACACAGTGCAAGGAAATAAAGGTTTTTTTCCACCATAGTTTTATAGACGAAATTCTCATCTATTCTTCGTATAGAAAGGATAGAGAAATGAATTGACATTGGCATAGATAGGAGAATAGGCCGGCATGAATATAGGAAAGAAAGATGATGGCGGTAGTACGTAATAGCCACTAAATTTTACGTAGTCAACCCCATTGTGCCAATTCATTTTGACCTTAAGTTTTAATGGCATTCCTTATCCCATTTTAAAATTTGAACACCTTATTAATATTTGAATACACTTAAAAATGTTTAATTTCTGAAATTTAGAGACTGCCTAATCAGTTGCTGACTCTACGAGAGCTTTCAACCAAGTGTGATTGCTTTGCCGGTTTTCCTTTCTTCGCTATAAACTTCTTTAAACAAGCTTCTTTTGTCTTTCGTCAAATTGCATCGATATTCCGATCCTGAACACCAAATCTCCTCTCATCTACCCTCAGGCCTTAACCGAGTATGTTTTTCTTTAAATAAACCTATTAAAAGTTCATTAATTCAGTTTCGTCAAGCTGGATCCTCAACAGAAGCAGCCGCCGCCACAAACTCTTCAACAGCAAGGAGATCAACCAGTACAACCACCACAACAATCACAGCAGCAACAACCACAATCTCAAATCACAGTTACTGCCCAACAACAGCAACAAACGCAGCAAATACAACACCAAACTCAACAGCAGCAACCCCAAATGGCTGCTATTGATCAGCAAGCGGTCCTCAATATTCTAGGTTTTTTGACAACCATATATGACTAATTTAATATCCTAATAAAGAGGCGCTGACTGTCAATGAATCGGGTGGAATGCCACCAACAACATTTATCCCTCATGGTCATGGTTTATTGGGCGGACCTTCACTTGGCGGTCCAGGCGCTTCCCAATTTCCACTTGGTCCAATGCAAGGTGGCCCAACTTTTTCTCAACCTCCGTTACAGGTTTTGAATAAATATGTGAATTTACTTTAAATAATTTAGTATTCTGAGCAATCCTTCTTTATGCCCCAAATGATGCCACCGACGGGAGGTCAAATGATGCAACAAAGCAGTTTAAGCAGTACTCCGCTGCATTATGAACAACGACCAGCAACAATGAGCGCAGGAGGCCCAATGGGCTCGGCTGTGGCGGAAATTGGGCCAATGCCAAGTGGAGGCCCCGGTGGAATCTCATCTTCAGCCCAAACTCCGGCTCAACAACAACAAAGAGCATTGGTTCCACAACAAGTACATTATTAAAATTATTGGATCAAAAATTAATGTAATTTTGTGTTAAGGCTGGTGCATATCAATTGACACCAACTGCCGTGCAATTTCAATGCCCCCGACGACCAAATCATGGCCAGGAAGGACGGCCAATTCTGCTCAGAGCGAACCATTTCAAAGTGACAATTCCGGGCGGTTTCATCCATTATTATGCCATTGACATTCAGTAAAATTATTGATTGTAAAATATAATTTAATCCATCATGAAAATTTAGACCTGATAAATGTCCTCGGAAAGTAAATCGTGACATTGTGAACACAATGGTCGAATCTTTTGGCAAAATTTTCAATGGGATAAAGCCAGTCTATGATGGGAAGAAAAGCATGTACACAAAGGATCCATTGCCAATTGGGCATGATCGAATAGAATTGGAAGTGGTTATGCCCGGTGATTCTGCGGTCGATCGAAAATTCAAAGTGGCCGTTAAGGTCCAAAATTCATTGTTTAAAATAAATATAAAATTAACAAATTTATAGTTGGTCAGTCGAGTTTCATTGCAAGCATTGGAGGATTCCATGGCCGGCAGAATAAGGCATATACCGCCGGAATCGGTGCAAGCAATGGATGTCATTTTACGACATTTACCCAGCATGAAATATACTCCAGGTTTTTCTCATAAAAATAATAATAAATGTTAATTTATTTTAGTCGGTCGTTCCTTCTTTTCCTCACCAACATTGGCCCTCGGCGCTCAACATATAAGTTCGGCGGCTGGTGCCGGCTCATTTCATTCCGTTGACAGCAAATTGGGCGGAGGCAGAGAAGTTTGGTTTGGTTTTCATCAAAGTGTTCGGCCCAGCCAATGGAAAATGATGCTCAACATTGATGGTAAAGCATTTGTAATGAGTTAAAATAATCGGCTTTCTCAGTTTCTGCCACTGCTTTCTATCGAAAAATGCCAGTCATTGATTTTATGGCCGAAGTTTTGGAATTGCCCGTACAAGCATTGGGTGATCGGAGGAATTTGTCGGATGCCCAAAGAGTAAAATTCACAAAAGAAATTCGCGGATTGAAGATTGAAATTACACATTGTGGACAAATGAGAAGAAAATATCGAGTTTGCAATGTGACAAGACGACCGGCCCAAACTCAAACGTATTTTAAATTAATTCAAATTAAAATTTAATAAAATAATTTTAGCTTTCCATTGCAACTTGAAAGTGGCCAAACAATTGAATGCACCGTGGCAAAATATTTTTTCGACAAATATCGAATGCAACTCAAATACCCACATTTGCCGTGTTTACAAGTTGGACAAGAACAAAAGCATACTTATTTGCCGCCGGAAGTGTGCGAAATTGTTTCCGGTCAAAGATGCATCAAAAAATTGACCGACACCCAAACTTCGACAATGATTAAAGTATTTGGATTTTTGCTTAAGCCTAATACATTTTTAAGGCCACTGCTCGTTCGGCACCCGAACGTGAAAAGGAGATTTCTGCTTTGGTGAGGAGAGCGGAATTTATTCACGACCCATTTGCCCAAGAATTTGGCATTTCAATAACTCCGGTAATTATTAAAGAATAAAATAATTAATTTCAATAAAATATTCGCAGATGATGACCGAAGTAAAAGGTCGCGTTTTGAATGCTCCAAAATTGATGTATGGAGGCAGAACGAAGGCAACGGCCCTTCCAAACCAAGGAGTTTGGGATATGCGAGGAAAACAATTCCACACGGGAATTGAAGTGAAAACATGGGCAATTGCTTGTTTCGCCCAACAACAACATGTAAAGGAGAATGATATCAGGTTATTTCGGTGGTTTAAACAATTTAATTTAAATTATTTAAGAAATTTTACAATTCAATTGCAAAAAATTTCCACTGAAGCTGGAATGCCAATCCAAGGCCAACCATGTTTTTGCAAATATGCAGTTGGCGTGGATCAAGTTGAACCAATGTTCAAATATTTGAAGCAAAATTTTCCTGGCCTCCAACTTGTTTGTGTTGTACTCCCCGGAAAAACTCCTGTTTATGGTATAATTAACCTTAATTGAACATATTATTAATTAATCATATTTATAGCGGAAGTCAAGCGGGTTGGCGACACAATTTTGGGCATTGCCACTCAATGTGTTCAAGCAAAAAATGTGAACAAAACAACACCACAAACCCTCTCAAATCTTTGCCTAAAAATGAATGTCAAATTGGGCGGAGTTAACAGGTTTTTAGCGTCTATTTTGAATATTTTTTTGGCAATAATTAATTCAATTTTAAGCATTTTGCTGCCCACTGTTCGGCCACGTATTTTCAATGAGCCAATCATCTTTCTCGGTGCGGACATAACCCATCCACCTGCCGGCGATTCACGGAAGCCTTCAATTGCAGCCGTTGTTGGCAGTATGGATGCGCATCCTTCTCGATATGCGGCCACAGTTCGAGTTCAACAACATAGACATGTTCGTTTTTTGTACTTTTTATTTTAAAAATAAATTAATTTTTTAAGGAAATTATATCAGAACTAACTTTCATGGTCAGAGAATTATTAATCCAATTTTATCGCAACACTCGCTTCAAACCAACACGAATTGTTCTCTACCGGGACGGTGTCAGCGAAGGCCAATTCCTCAATGTATTCGAATCAATATAAAATACTTTTATTTTAATATTTTAAAAGGTTCTCCAAAGTGAACTTCGTTCAATGAGGGAAGCGTGTATGATGCTGGAGCGGGGATATCAACCCGGAATTACATTTATTGCTGTCCAGAAACGTCATCATACAAGGTGAGGGATTAAATTTTTTCTATTTATTAATCATTTTTGGATTTATAGACTGTTCGCTGTTGAAAAGAAGGACCAAGTTGGAAAGGCTTACAACATTCCGCCGGGCACTACAGTCGATGTTGGAATCACGCACCCAACAGAATTTGATTTTTACCTATGTTCCCATGCTGGCATCCAGGTAATTAAAAACATTAATTTTGTCATTTAATTAAATTTTTAGGGCACTTCCCGACCATCACATTATCATGTTCTTTGGGATGACAACAATTTGAGCGCCGATGAACTCCAACAACTCACATATCAACTCTGCCATACCTATGTTCGTTGCACTCGGTCCGTTTCCATCCCAGCACCGGCCTACTATGCCCATTTGGTGGCATTCAGAGCACGATACCATTTGGTCGACAGAGAACATGACAGGTCAATTTTGGTGGTTGAATTTATTTTTTGGCATTTTTAGTGGAGAAGGCAGTCAACCTTCTGGCACAAGTGAGGATACGACACTCAGCAACATGGCACGAGCTGTGCAAGTCCATCCGGACGCAAATTCGGTTTGTAATTTTGAATATTTTTTAATTTATGAATTCATATTTTAAGGTCATGTATTTTGCTTGAACCACTCAACTTCATTTGAATCGAAGCATTCGGCAGTTCAATTTTTCAAACAAATCAATTTTTTTATAATCAATCACATCAATTGTAGCGTTCTTTCTTCCTATTTGGCCTCCACTCCCCAATTCTCCTTATTTTTATACTTTTCACTTTTTTATTTTATTGTTTTGCCATCCAAAATTCATTTTATTTTTTTATGACTTTTACTCATTTGGTCTGAATTCTCTCGAATGCCAAATTTCTTTCAGTTCGCTAATAAAATATCTTTAATCAAAAAATTCCCAATCCATATAATCACAATAAGCTCTAAAATTAATTTAATATGTAAAAATGTTTTTAAGCCGATCAAATCCATCCAATTTGTTCAATTTACACGTTTTTTATATTATGTTGATATTGTTTTTTTTTAAATCTCCAGCCATTTTTCGATTCAAAATTAAATAACAATTTTTAATGTGCAGCATTTCCTTCCCTCCCTCTTGCCCCGCAATTTAATCCCAATAATACAAATAATATTCATCTCCTTTCAATTTGGACCGAATGGAGCATTCCAATTGGATTCTTCTCGACAAATTCTTTTGGTGTCGGCCGTCATCCATGCCCAAATGGCGGTCTTGGCCCAGTTGCAGCGTTGAATTTGGCGAAAAGTGTCCGGCTGATCTGCTCGTCACGTCTAAATTTTTTGCCTCCTCCAATAAATAGCAATTTGTGCAGAATCATTTCATATTAAAATACTACTTCCTACGGATTTTATTCATCAAACATCACATCCAATCCATTCATTAATCCAATAAAATTGTGATGCCGAATTGTGGACAATAATCTCCTCCTCCTCATTTCCTGCCAATTTTTGTGTAAATCCCAATTAAATTCATTCTTGCTTTTTAATTTTTCAAGCCAACTTATTCTCTGATTTCAAATCCGAGCTCCCAATCCCACTCATTCAATTGGAATTTGTTAGCAAAAACAAATAAAAAAAAGAGGCACATAATTCCCCTTTCTTAAACTTAATCAGCTGCCCCTTCGACCGAAATTTGCAAAAATTCCATGAAATCCATCCTTGATTTTTATTTTTTATGTAATAGTAATTTTTCGCCATTATTCGCATCATTCATAGTGGCTTTACCACCCAAAATATACACAAACAAATTCCGTTCAATGTAATAAATTTTCTCTAAAATCCATCCATTTTGGTTACTCTCTCTTTCATGCACTAAACGATTAACAAATCCACAATTTTGGTGATTTTTTTCCAATAAAAACATAAATTTGCTTGAAAACAAATTGAATATTTATTTGTGGTAAAATATTCATAATCCAACAAAAAAGCCGGTAAAAAGCAGGCGGAATTTAGATGAAACACAAAACAAGTGGAATTGATGAAACACAAAGCAGGCGGAATTATTCTAAGCGAAAACACAAACAGGCGGAATTATTCTAAGCGAAACACAAACAGGCGGAATTATTCTAAGCGAAAACACAAAACAGGCGGAATTATTCTAAGCGAAACACAAACAGGCGGAATTATTCTAAGCAAACAGGCGGAATTATTCTAAACGAAAACACACAAACAGGCGGAATTATTCTGAGCGAAACACAAACAGGCGGAATTATTCTAAGCGAAACACAAACCAGGCGAAATTATTCTAAGCGAAACACGAACAGGCGGAATTATTCTAAGCGAAAACACAAATAAGCGGAATTATTCTAAGCGAAAACACAAACAGGCGGAATTATTCTAAGCGAAACACAAACCAGGCGAAATTATTCTAAGCGAAACACGAACAGGCGGAATTATTCTAAGCGAAACACGAACAGGCGGAATTATTCTAAGCGAAACACAAACAGGCGGAATTATTCTAAGCGAAACACAAACCAGGCGAAATTATTCTAAGCGAAACACGAACAGGCGGAATTATTCTAAGCGAAACACGAACAGGCGGAATTATTCTAAGCGAAACACAAACAGGCGGAATTATTCTAAGCGAAACACAAACAGGCGGAATTATTCTAAGCAAACAGGCGGAATTATTCTAAACGAAAACACACAAACAGGCGGAATTATTCTGAGCGAAACACAAACAGGCGGAATTATTCTAAGCGAAACACAAACCAGGCGAAATTATTCTAAGCGAAACACAAAAAGGCGGAAATATTCTAAGCGAAAACACAAATAGGCGGAATTATTCTAAGCGAAAACACAAACAGGCGGAATTATTCTTAATCTAAAAACACAAACAGGGGGAATTATTCTAAGCGAAACACAAACAGGCGGAATTATTCTAAGCGAAAACACAAACAGGCGGAAATATTCTTAATCTAAAAACACAAATAGACGGAATTATTCTTAATCTAAAAATACAAATAGGTGAATGTTTGGAAAAAATAGGAAGGCAGAATTAAATGATGGGACAGAAATAGCCAAAAAAACACAAAAAAAAAGAAAAGCAAAAATAAGAAATAACAAAATATTTTCCGGAAAAAAATCAAACAGTCAGAATACTTTTCGGAAATTGATATCAGAATTAAATTAGAAATTTCCATAGAACAATTTGTATTACGCCTTCTCCCATCAAATCATTATTTCCATCTATTATATTTGCAACATAAATTTGCTTTATTTAAAACATAATTGAATCTTTATTAGGGGTAAAATATTCATAATCCAACAAAAAAGTGGATACACTCGCCATAAAATTGTCATCTTCAGTGATAACTTTTTTGAGAATCTGAATCCATCGTTCATCATTTTCAATAGCCTGGGGCAGTTCTCGGCGGAGGGCAATGATCTGAAAAAGAACAAAAAAAGGAATTGGAGAAAAATGGGTGAATGCTCCTCCCAATGATGGTGGCCAAAAATCAACTCACCGCAAACTCCTTGGCTTCCAGGGGCACCTTAAAATGAATTTGATTGCATGAAAATGTCCTCCAATTGAAACTCCATTTCCAAACCTGCTTGGCCTTGTTCCCCTAAAAAAAACAATAATTATTGTACAAAAATGATCCCAACAAAAGGGCTAACCATTTTCTCCTGCTTTTCCAGGCGCTCCTGGTGGCCCCGGATTACCTGAACATTATCAATATAAAAAATCCTATTTCCCTTATCCATAAATATATTACCCGGTGGTCCAGCTGGTCCTGCTTCACCCGGTTGTCCTAAAAGAACATTTTAGCTTCATCTATTGTCCACATTTTCCCTTGCCTGCTTCTCCATTTTTGGCATCGCTCCCCGGCTGTCCTGCTGGCCCAGGTCGACCTGGAGGCCCTGCCGGCACTTTTACCTTTAGTCATCCCCCAATTCATTACTCCTTTTCCCACTCAAAGAACCTCCTCCAATGTGCCAGCTTGGCCAGGCGTTCCCGGCTCTCCGGCTGGCCCCGCATTGCCTCGAGGGCCGGGAGGACCTTGAGCGCCTTGGGATCCAGCGCTTCCCGAACTGCCATTTTCCCCTATTTCTCCTGGCTTGCCTGGAGGCCCTTTTGGGCCAGCCTTTCCTGGGGGACCCGGCGGTGATGGTTCACAGGTGAAGCAAAAATCTGGCCAATTATCTCAAATGATACCACGCCAAACTTTTTCCCACCTTCGGCCGTTGGCTTTTTGTCCGGCGCCGCATCTGCTCCAGGATTGCCATTTTGACCAGGTTTTCCATCTGCCCCGGGTTGCCCTTCTCTGCCTTCATCACCAGGAGGCCCTCCAGGCCCATATGAACAAGCGCAAACCTGAAAATTGATAATCCATATGACGGAATGATAATTTTATCAGCGAACTTCGCCTCCAGCCGCATTCCCTCCAACTGGTACATTTTGACCACCACCAGGGCCATATCCACCTCCAGATGGCCCTTTGTTGTTCCAATTTAGTGTGACCCTTCCCCATCTCCTATACCTCTTCCTGCCCCTCCAGGTGAACCTATTTTTGGGGAAATATTCCAATTAAGCAACAAATTAGGCAACATTTTTAGAATTTTATTTTCACCTGCCCCTGTCGCTCCTGCCGGGGCCGGCTGCCTTCCAGCCTTTGGCCCAGTTGTTGGTGCAATTGCCTCTTGTGGAACATCATATCCCGCCTGCCTTTTTGCCCTTTGCTCAATTCCCTCATCCAATGTTTCGCCCATCAAGGTGGGGTTGTGAATTTCACGACGGAAATGGCATCGGCCAAATTGTTGCCAAAGGGTGCCCGTCGCCGATTTGCAATATTCAGCCTCAATCTATTTTAAAATAATTTGTGAAAATGATTGGTCCATTGAATCATTTTGTTGCCTGCAATTCGCTTTGAATCCTTTGCAAATAATTGTAGACCATTGGAACAGCACAAATTCCTATTTGTGAATGTTAGGGAATGTACGGTATTAAATGGAGGGCCAACCAATTGCTGAAAGTGTGGCGGCAATGAAAACGGAAAAAATTGCAAGCCTTCGGAGCGAATCGGCCTCCTTGAGTAATTTTTTGGTATTGGCCTCATCTGAGGAACTATGTTTTTGGCCAAAATAATCCATGGAAATGGCCATAATCTAAATATGAATGGACAACCAAAATAATGAAGGAGTGATATGGAGGGGAAGGAATAGGCCAAGGATGTGGAAGAAGATGTGGTGGATTTATTTTTGGAGCTTACCTATTATCATTATTATTAAACATATTCTTCATTTCATTGATGTGCGCAAATAAAACCGGCCTCCAATCCTAAGGCAGCCAAAAAGCAGCGTTGATTTCCGCCAAAAATGGGCCATCAATTTTACGCACAATTCTTCCCCCATTCCCATTCCCAAATCCAAATCTTCATTCCCAAATCTCCGTTTCCCATCATTCATTCCTTTTGGCCCACTTTTTTCCGTTCGCCTTTCTTCTAAGAAAATTGCCTTCCAGCAGCAATCATTGTTGAACAACACAAAAAATGGATTTGTTGCATTTTAAAGTGTCAAAAACGAGTTTATACGGCAAAAATGGCAAAACATTTTGTGAATAAATTAATATTCCTCAATTTGACCCTTTCATTTAGAATGTACTTTCACTTTTTTTCAATATTTTCAATCCATTTTTGGTCCTCGCCTCCACATTTTTTGCTCCAGGGAAATATATGCAAATCTCCGGATGCCCAAAAACAAAAAAAAGCAACAAATTTGTATTTTCTCTTCTCTTCAAAATGCATACACTAAAAAAAATATTTAATTGGGGCCCACTCACAGAGATGGATTCAAAAATGCAAAAATGGAATTGAATGGAATGAATGAATTGGGAATGAATTCAAATTCATATGATAAAAAAGCTAGCGACAAAAAAAAACACATTGCTGATCTTTGTTGATGATTGGCGGGGAATGCAAAATGCAAAAATTGAAAATTGTGTTAGTTCTTCAATTGTGATTATTCCATTCTTCAAAAGCCGAATGAATTTCCCTCCAATGCGTCCAATGCCCTCCGCGCCCGCAACATTTGTTGCCGTTGCCAATTCATCCTCTCCAATGCCCTTCAAATAATCAAATTATCTCAAAATTTTGGCCAATTTTCCGCCCACCTTTGAACTCCACTACTTCGTTTCCGTTGCATTCCCATAAAATCATCCCCTTCCAAAATGTCCAATGCCCTTTTCTTCTTCAATCCCATAAAATCATCGCCCTCCATTATGTCCAATGCACGTTTTTCTAATCCACCAAATCCGGCACCATCCATCAAATCCAATGCCCGTTTTCGTTGCATTCCAATGAAATCGTCGCCTTCCAACATATCCAATGCCCGGGCATTTCGTCGGAATCCTCCGTCTGAATTTACTTTGAATGAATTGAACCAATTTCCTCCATTTCTATGGCCATTTTTAGACTTCATTTCCGGTCATTTGTCATTTCAAAATTCAAACCCAAAAATATCCTTTCACTACCAAAAAATGCTTCCATTTTAAGTTCATTTCGTCCCAGGTCTTCGTTTGTCTGTGCTTCTTCTTTTGTTGTACCCAAATTTAGCCCTTTCTTTACCGAATTCCCTGGGGGTCTTTGGTCAGTCGGCGGTTATAGTCGGTGTCATCCACCTCCCTCCCAACCCCATTCGAATTATCTACATTTCCTTTTCCATTCATTCACCTCTTTGCGTGCCACCGATTATGGCCACCCTGACATCATGATTGGCCTCATTATTATTTTTGTTGTTGTTATTTGCGCTGGTCAGACAGAAAAGGGCGGCGGCCAAAAACTGCAAAATATTCCAAAATTGGTTTTTAATTCAATTCAATATTACCAAATGGAAGAGGAGGGAATTGGATTTGTGTTGATTTTTGCTGCTACTTTGATGGATTAATTGGCCCATTTTAATGTGAATTTGAATTGAATTGGATGCACAAAAAATACTTTAATAATTAAATTATGCAAATGTGCGGTTGATTTCCGTGTTGCCGAGGAGGAAATAATGGAAAGCAGGGAAACCCTCTGAAAATGAAGCAATTGAGTCTGATGGGGGGGGGGGGGGTGGGATTTATGCAATTCACGCAATTTCAAAAGAATTGACACAAAAATGTGGGGGAGAATATGTGGAATGGCCTTTCCAATTGGGACAACAAAAGTGCCAATGCCAACTGAACACCCATTTTGCCCTCTTCTCGAATTTCGATGCATTTTTTGTGCCACTTTTTTTGGAGTCGCAATTAACATGAAATAGGCAAGGGGGGGGGGGGAAGGTGACGCCAACCCGAAAATTCATTTTCATCAAAATTTTATGTTTTTTTTGGTGATTTTTGCTCTGCGCGGAGGAATGGCCAAAAATAGAGGAGTGAAAAACATTCAAAAATGGACATTTAGAGGAGAATGGGGAAATGATGAATGAGGCCACTTTATTTAAATCCACTTTATTTAAATGGCCGCGCAATTTGGCCAAAAAATTTATCTATTTTTGCCAATGGCCACCATAATTGGCCTCCACAACTCCCTCCGGGGAGTTTGTTTATGGGTTTCCGATGAAATAATAAAATAATATAGAGGAGGACCACCGGTAGGTGGAAGGAAGTACAAAAAATGCAGGTGGACAAAAAACATTGAACGAAAATGGGAATTTGAGGAAAAACGGAAAAAGATGAATTCCATCAAATGGCGTCAAAAATAGGAGGAGAATTGCGTGTTACGGGGTAAAGCGGCCACCATTTTTGGGGGCAAATTTGTGGCCAATTGGATATGAGGAGGGGGAATGGAGCCACCACCATTATTGTGGCCGATTATTAAATGGCATAAAATAAAATGATGGGCGGGGGAAGTGGGAGGTCATTGGCTGGGTTGGAGGCCTTTCCATGAATTAATCCTTCAATTTAATGGAAAAGCTTAAAAGGTGCGCGGTTGGCCAATGCCCAAGGGAAATTGTGCTGCGCATATTTTGGATAAAATTAGGCAACGGTGGCAAATTTGGTGACGGCAAAAATTGAGAAAATGCCCTCTGCGGTCAATGTGGAAAGGACCACGCGATGCCCGAAAATGCGCGTCAAATAAAAGGGAGGGACCATAAATGAATGAATGGGCAAAAAAGGTGCCGGAAATCGGAGGCGGAAGGGGGAGGGGGAGAAGAATCGGGGATTTGGCGCAAAATAGGCCAAAAGGGGGATGCCGTCATGAATGAATATAAATGGGAGAATGGGATGGGAGCATATTCCAACTTTGTTTCCCTTGTTTTTTTTTGTTGTTGAGGACTTTCCTGGAAAATTAGAAATGGAAACAACACCGGCCATCTCCTTTTTCCACCCTCCATTTTGCTCATCTCCAAAACAGGGCATTTTGGCATTGGCGCCACATTCCCCAGTGAATTCCACGGGAATAATTTCCCCCTCCCCTCCCCCTCCCACCACCCAAATTAACAAAATGAGAAAATATTCTTTTAAGTGTGCCAAAAATGCCAACAAAAAAGGTAAAGGGAAATGTGCCCTATCCAAAATGACTTTTGGAATTTGAACAATGTTTGGGAGGGGGGGGGGGGGCAAATGGATGGAATGGCCATTTGGGAGTTGGGTGGAACATTGCCAATTGCCCAAA
The DNA here is from genome assembly GCA_030063045.1 of Pratylenchus scribneri. Taxonomy (NCBI): domain Eukaryota; kingdom Metazoa; phylum Nematoda; class Chromadorea; order Rhabditida; family Pratylenchidae; genus Pratylenchus; species Pratylenchus scribneri. The sequence continues at coordinate 2,996,502 of JAQSEB010000114.1, read as the reverse complement.
TTCGTGGGCCATGTGACGCCTTTTTGCCCCCTTTGCCAAACATTCCAAACAGCCTCCTTGATTTATGCGCTTCGAAGACGAAAAAAGGGAAAAGGGTGAATTTTGGTTTAGGGAAAATCGAGGGAAAAGGTAAAATTATTTTGTGGATTTTTTGTAAAAGAATGGAAGGAACATTTATTCGAGTTTTTGAGAAGAATGGACAAAATTGGATTCTGAGTAGAAATAGAAACGGAAATGGAGGAAATTCGTCGAATCATCCAAGAAAATACCCAAAAAGCCGAAAAGGCAAAGAAGGCTCGAAAAATGGAATGGCCCAACCAAGAAGGCAGCCATCTCACATCAACGAATTATTAATTGGCAAAATGGGGAATTGGGGCATTGTGTTGCGTAAATGCATGGAAAATGAGGGGGATGGGAGGAATAATTTATTTGGGGGCAAGAAGATTCGGCAAAATGGATGGAAGGGAAAATTGTGGGGGGGGGGGGGGGGGGCTAATTTGGCGGAAATTGGCCGGATGGCCAATGCAAAGAAGGCGTCAAAGACGGCGCGAAAATGCGCTCCCAGGAATGGTGGGGGGATGAGGAGGGGGTACCGCAATGGGAATTGGCCATTGCCATTCACACATCACACAGTGGCCATCTCATTTTTTGCAATTTTTGCAGGAAACGGTATTTAGGAAGGCAGCCGCCCATTTTGCCTATTATCATCAGCAAATTTTTGCATGATTTATGGCCAACGAGAAAAGAAAAAGACTGGAAAAAAATAAAAAACAGAGGCATTCAGGCGGAAATCCGCTCCAAAAGTTCATTTTGGCCATTTCGTCAAGAAAAAAAGTGCCAAGCAAATGCTGTAGGAGAATGCAACCGGAAAAGGAGGGATGAAGGGATAATGTTAGGGAATACGTGACCGACCGCTTCAATGACCAAATAAAAACATTGAATTTGGAAAAGGGAGGGAAATGTGCACTTTCGGATGGGCCATATGCTCAATATATTCTTTCTTTCCCCCTTCAAATTAAGCCCAACATTGTCCCCTCATTCCCTTTCATCTATTTGAATTCCCCGTCTGTGTCGACTAATTAAACGAAAAGAAATGAATAAAAGACGGCAAAATGAATTGGGGGAATTGGCACAAAAAGGGCAGAATAGTTTCGGCAAAATATGTAAATTAAATTTGCCAATTTAAATTGGGGGAATCATCATTTTAATAACAGGAATTAACAAATTTATATCGAACGAAAATATTGATAAATTTGCTATGCGCAACATTTTTAGTCCAAAAAAACAATGAAAATTTAAAATAATATTTTTCCATCCATTCTTCCATTTCCATGTTCATCCAAACAATCAACAAAAATTGGTAAAGAATCGCTTTTGATTTAATGATCGGTCAAATGAGTTCGCCAATGTCGGCCGGCATTTCCTCAATTTGGGTGGAATAATATGATTCCAATTCCTTCAGCATTTGTTGGTCCTATTTAATACAAAAGGATTACATTTTATATAATCGTTTTATGATTATTAAATATTGCTCATAATTTATTTTCATGCCCACCTGTTTTGTCACAAAATTGATGGCCACCCCTTTACGACCAAATCGACCCGAACGACCAATACTGTAGCATAAAATAATTTGAAGGGTAAATTATTATTTGGCATCAAACCGATGAATGTAATTTTCGCGATTGCCAGGCAAATCGTAGTTGATTACAACCGAAACTTGTTGAACATCAATTCCACGGGCCAACAAATCTGTGGTGATCAGAACACGGGATGAGCCCGAACGGAATTCGCGCATAATCACATCACGTTCACTTTGTTCCATTTCACCGTGCTATGAAAGTGAAAACCAATTCCGCAAATCATTTCCCTTAGAAGGAGATTTTACCATGAATGAAACGGTGAACTTTTTTTGTTGCATATTTCGTGCCAAATCCTCAACCTTCTTTCGGGTATTGCAGAAAATGACAGCTTGGGTGATGTTGACCGTATCGTAAAGGTCGCAAAGGGTTTCGAACTTCCATTCCTGCAATTTGAATGAGAGAATTTCAAAAAATTCAAATAAGGATTCAGGAAAAAGATTGGATGCATCCCCATAATGTAAAACAAAAAACAGGCGGAATTAAAACTTCAAAACAGGCGGAAATAGTGCAAATTCAAACAGGCGGAAATAGTGCAAATACAAACAGGCGGAAATAGTGCAAATAAAACAGGCGGAATTAGTGCAAATTCAAAACAGGCGGAATTAGTGCAAATTCAAACAGGCGGAAATAGTGCAAATTCAAACAGGCGGAATTAGTGCAAATTCAAACTGGCGGAAATAGTGCAAATTCAAACAGGCGAAAATAGTGCAAATTCAAACAGGAGGAAATAGTGCAAATTCAAACAGGCGGAATTAGTGCAAATAAAAACAGGCAGAAATAGTGCAAATTCAAACTGGCGGAAATAGTGCAAATTAAAAACAGGCGGAATTAGTGCAAATTAAAAACAGGCGGAATTAGTGCAAATTAAAAACAGGCGGAATTAGTGCAAATTCAAACAGGCGGAAATAGTGCAAATTCAAACAGGCGGAATTAGTGCAAATTAAAAACAGGCGGAATTAGTGCAAATTCAAACAGGCGGAAATAGTGCAAATTCAAAACAGGCGGAATTAGTGCAAATTCAAACAGGCGGAATTAGTGCAAATTCAAACTGGCGGAAATAGTGCAAATTCAAACAGGCGAAAATAGTGCAAATTCAAACTGGCGGAAATAGTGCAAATTAAAAACAGGCGGAATTAGTGCAAATTAAAAACAGGCGGAATTAGTGCAAATTAAAAACAGGCGGAATTAGTGCAAATTAAAAACAGGCGGAATTCGTGCAAATTCAAACAGGCGGAAATAGTGCAAATTCAAACAGGCGGAATTAGTGCAAATAAAAACAGGCAGAAATTGTGCAAATTCAAACAGTCGGAATTAGTGCAAATAAAACAGGCAGAAATAGTGCAAATTCAAACAGGCGGAAATAGTGCAAATTCAAACAGGCGGAATTATGCAAAAACAAAATAGGCGGAATTGTTTAGGAGAAATAGAGGATTAGACAATTTAAAAGTTTCATTTATACCATTTTATGGACCTAATACCAATTGAGCTAATGAATTCCCCCCTCATCACCTCTTTTTCAATAGCAATGAAGAATTGGCGAATACCCTCCAGGGTCAATTCCTCCTTTTTGATCAGAATTTGAATGGGATCGCGCATGAATTTTTTGGTTACTTCCAACACTTCGCTTGGCATTGTGGCCGACAAAAGGACAACCTTAAATTATTAAATATTGGAATGGCCCAATTATGGATGAAATGAACAGACTTGAACATCGTTTGGCAGACTTTTGAAAACATCGTAAATTTGGTCTTTGAAGCCACGGGACAACATCTCGTCGGCCTCATCCAATACGAACATTTTGATTTTGTCCGTTTCTAATTAATTTACAAATATTAACATTGAATGGCCCATTTAATCATTATTAAATTATTCATTTTTGGCCATAATTCATCAAAAATTGATTCCTTCTCCATTGTTTTTGACTCACTCAATGCCCCTCTTTGGATCATGTCATTCACTCGTCCAGGTGTGCCCGCAATCACTTGCACTCCACCCTCCAATTTTCGTTGATCATCGCGCACACTTGTCCCCCCAATGCACATATGGAATTTGACTCCCATATAATCGCCGAGGGCACGCATCACCAACATAATCTGCCACAATTTATTACATTTTTAAAGCATCAATTAATGTTTATTTAATGGCGAATAACACAGTCCCCCGAATTTATTGGCCAATTCCCTCTTTTGCATATGCCTTTTAATTTTAACCTGTTGGGCCAATTCTCTGGTCGGGGCCATCACCAATGCTTGCGCATTTGGGTCCTTTTCATCGACGCGTTGCAGCACCGACACGGAGAATGTGGCCGTTTTGCCCGTTCCCGATTGGGCCTGCGCAATCACATCCCTCCCGGTGCAGCATGGCACAATTGCCCGCTGCTGGATGGCCGATGGCTTTTCAAACCCAAAAGCATAGATGCCCCGGAGCAATTCCTCTTTGAGGTTCATGTTATCGAAGGATTCCACCACTTCGGTGGTATTTGATTGAATCAAGAATTCACCGCCGTCAATTTGGGTGGACGTCATTGTGGGCGGCGATGAAGCAGCACCAGTTGGGCTTGGCGAGGCAGCCGTGGCCCCAACGGCGGGTGGCCCTCCATTTGGAGCGCTCTCGTCACTCTTTACATTATCTTTTTGCCTAATTGGAATAATTTTTGATGGCATCCCAATTTTGAGGACTCACTGAATGTTGGCATCAGTCATGTCAGGTCAAAATCCCAGGCTCAACACAATTGGTTAGCGGAGAAAGAAAAAAGAGTTGAATTTGTATTTGCTTTACCTAATAAATATGGGGAATATTCCGAATTGTTATTAACTAAAATCCATCCAAATCTAGTCTAGACAAATTGGACTGGAATAAATGAATTCCTTCTAATTTTTCCATTTTTGGTGGAAAATCATCGCCCGACCGTCCAGCAGCCAATTTTTTTTTGTGAGGCGAAGAAATAATGTCCAAAAGGGAATACAGACAAATTTTCTCATTTTCTCCATCCATTTTCCCAGCTCAACTCTCCAAATTCTCTCGGACCCTTTCCAACATTGCCTTCCAATTTATACGGTAATCCGGGTATTCAAATGGAAATAATTCACATTTGGCTTGATGAATGAATAGGAATTGAAAAAAAGAGAATAATCCAAAATAAATAATATTCGTTTTTGCCAAAAATGGACTTGGCCAGCAGTTCGATGGAGGAGGAAAAGATGTTGGCACCAAAATTGATGGTCATTGCCAAATACAAATTCGAAGGGCGAAACAATGATGAGGTGAATTGGTTGAAAGTGAAATTTGTGCATTTTCCTTTTTAGCTTTCATTTGCCAAAAATGACATTATAATTGTGAGCCAACAATTGGAGGGAGGATGGTAAGGGCCAATTAAAGGGGAAATGGGCCAATTCAAACAATTTTGGGTGGGAAGGATCGTTGGATGGGCGAATTGGCTGGTTCCCGGCAGATTTTGTTGGAATTGTCAAAAATGGGCCGAATGGGGAGGTGAAAAAGAAAGGAGGCTTAATTGAAAATGGAGGAGATCAACACAAATTGGAGACAAATAGAATGGCATTTCGTGCCCAATTAGTGAAGGAATTTTTGGAAAAAGAAAGGGAAAATTTGGAGTCGATTGAGAGGACAATGGAGGAACTTCGAAATTTGGCCAGGGAATCAAATGAAATGTGAGAAGTGATTTTTGGAAATGAAAAATTGGCTGGAAATAATTTAGAGGACGAGAAGAATTGGTCGGCGAATCAATTGGGAAATTGGCCGAATTTGTTCATTTCAAAAGGAAATTATTGGGCCAAATGGAGGAGGAGGCAAAGTTTGTAGAAATAAAAAAGAAAATTGTTGGAAATGGATGAATAAATTCAGGAAAACAATGCAAAACCAAAAAATTGGACAACTTTTCTTGGATGTTGCGGCGGAAATGCGCAATAATTTGAGGCAATATTGCGGAAAACATTGTGATTTGGTGAAATTGTTGAATCGAAAAAGTGGTGGAGGAGGAGGAATGGTGGATTTGAAAGGATTGGTGCTGGGATTGAGTTTGGTTTTTCGGCATGTCCAAAAATATGGGGCAATGTTGCACGAAATTGAGAGGAATACACCGGTTTAATTAATTGGGAAAATTATTGTTAAAATTTGGACAATATTTAGGAAGAACATTCGGATCGAGGCAATTTATTGAGGGCATCGAAAGTTTATTTGGAATTTCATGTGAGGAAGAAAAACGAAATAAAATAAAAATTTGATTTAGGAAGAATGTGAATTGGTCAGAAAACAAAGAGAGGCACAATTGGATTTTTTGGAAAGTGGCATTCTCCAAACGAATTTTGGGTCCGATTTTGAGAAGAAATTGGGAAAATTATTGTTCACCGGAAAAGTGGGAGTTTTGGATGGAAATGTGAATTTGTTGGATGAAGAAGAGGAGGAAATGGGCGATGAGGAGACAAAAGAATTGGACAGGTTTTTTTGGAGGAAATGGATGGCATTTTTGGATTCCATTTTTGCAGATGCATTGCAATTTTTTCCTCCACAATTTTATTGTTGGAAATGCAAATGCCTTCTTGCAGATTTTCCCTCAAAAATCGGTTTGGAACGGCCGATTTGGCCATCAAACAATTCGATTCAAAAAATGCAATCCAATTGAAGAAAGGTTCACACAAAGATGATGTTAATTTTATATTTGAATATTCCATTCCAGGCAAAGATTCATTGATAATTAAAAGTGTTGGCAAAAGGGATTACGGCCAACTTTTGGAGGCCCTCAGGGAAAGTTGTGGCGCACAAATGAGCAATGGGGAAATGAGAACTCCAATGAGGAAAAAGAGCCAAAAGAGGGAGGAAAATTTGGATCAGCCGGATTGTTATACTGTAAAAACAGCGCCGACAATTGGAAACATTCGAGTGGACCACAAATTGGAAATGATTATGCCGGAGGGAATTTTGCCTTCCAAAGAATTGGCAATAAATTCTGCGAATATTTCCAATGGAAATGGCCAAAAAATTGAAGAAAGTAACTTAAAACCATATTCGGGTTGGGCACTTCGGCCAATGCCACCACAAAGGGCCACTTGGTTTCCGGACGGCGATTTGGAGAAACTGACGCAACAAATTAAATTGAGAAAAGGACGTAAGTGAATGAAGTATTTTTGGCAAATAAAGGTATATCCGGTTGTTTTAGTATCGGCCGAAGAACAAGAAGACGCACTTTTGCTTAAAATTGTTGAAGGCTATCGACTTTCGGGTCCGGGCGGTGGACCCTCCTCCTCGAATATCCAATTCCAGCATTGCTGTGTACATCGACAAAGGCAAAGGAATTCGGCCGATTCCTGCCATTCTCCATACGGTGGCGGAACGATTCGGAGGGCGGCTTCATATCCAGACCATCCGGAGATGGTAATGGGCCGTCCCCCACAATTGATTGTGGCTGAAGAGGAGAAAATATTTGTGGAAGAAATGGAGGGGGATCAATTGGTGATGAAGGAAAAGTAAGCAATGAGAAATGACTAAAACAGTTTTAAAACATTTTTATAGAAGTTTGGTGGACACCGTTTATGCTTTGAAGGACCAATTGAGTGCGCTGACGAAGGTTTGGGGAGAGGTAAAAATCCAAAATATGCTCAATTTAAGGAGGTGGCCACAATTGCCAAATCATTGGAACATGAACAACGTGCCCGAAGAAGAATGGAGGAATATATTCGTCAAAATGAGAATAACGACAGCATTAATGATGCAAATGCAAAAGTGCCAATTGCCTTATCAAAACAGCCATCATCATCAATGAATTCAAATTAATTAAGCCACAAATAATTATTAGCCATACCTCTGCTCATTTCATTCTTTTTTTAATATGAATAAATTATTTTTCATTATTTATTCTCCTTCCTTTCCTTCATTTTAAGATTTTCCAATACCGTATTTTTCGAATACCGTATACAAATGAAAAAACGAGGCGAAGTGCCATGATTTAAAAATGACATTTTATCCAAATCGGTTTTTTAACTTTTATTAATTTTAATAATTAACTTTTAAGAGGCTCACTCACATTCACACTCACTTTTATGTTTTATCCAAAAATTAGCTTTGTTTTTCAATGATTTAAAAATATCTGATTTAGTAAGCTTCTTGAAGAAGCCTTATTTTGTTTATTTTAAGGATTTATATTGCAAAAAATTATAACAAATAATGGTGGCAAGGACAAGGAAGGAACAAAATTTTGATTTATACCCAACAATTTTATGGCTTCTTCCTTTATTTATGATTGCTTTGAAATTCACTTTGATGCGAAGTTATCATTCAACGGATTTTGAGGTAAATTTAAATTTTAAAAATTAAATTAAAATTTATAATTTATTAGGTTCATCGAAATTGGATGGCAATTACATTCAATTTGCCCATTGACCAATGGTATTTTGCAAATATTTCACAATGGACTTTGGATTATCCGCCTTTATTCGCTTATTTTGAATGGATTTTATCCAACTTTGCAGCACAATTTGATCCGTCAATTTTGGCACTAAAATCTGAACCTCAATTTTCCCAAAATGTGCTCATTTTTCAAAGAATATCTGTGATTGCCAGTGACCTTATTTATGTGAATTTTTTAATTCAATTTATTCCAAAAATATTTAATTTAGTTCATTGGATGCGCCCTAATTGCCAAAAATTTTATTTCTTGGATTAAAGGGCAAAATTATCGGAACAGACTTAAAATTGGAATTTATTCCATTTTGATTACAACACCGGTAATAATTAAATAAATTAAAATTATAATTATTAATATTTAGGCCTTAATTTTGTTGGATAATATTCATTTCCAATACAATGGATTACTTTATGGCATTTTTCTCCTCTCTTTGAATGCAATTTTCACCGGCAAATTTATTCAGGTTAATTAATTAAATATTAATTAAAATAATTAATATTTAGGGTGCCTTCTTGTTCGCCGTTCTTCTCAATTTCAAGCATATTTTCCTCTATTATTCGCCGGCATTTGTTGGATTCTATTTTTCCGCCTATTTATTGCCATTCAATGCCAAATTCATTAACCGGTGTGCAAAACTTGCCTCCGTCCTTTTAATCGTTTTTTCAATTTCATTTGGCCCATTTTTGTGCAAAGGTTTGTTTTTTCAATTTTTTATTTAATTTTTATTTTATTTTAGGCGGAATTCCAATGTTCAAACAAATTATTTCGAGGCTTTTTCCCTTCAAAAGGGGTTTAACCCACGCAAATTGGGCTCCAAATTTTTGGGTTATTTACAATTTGGCGGATTTTTTGTCTGCAAAATTGGCCACAAAAATAGCAAAAAATTGCACAAAATTTCCGTGGAATTCAATTTTGAAGGAATGTCCAATGAAATCGCCGGAATATACGAAAGGATTGGTCCAAGAATATTCGCATTCAATTTTGCCAAATATTTCACCTTCAATCACATTGGCATTGGTTTTGGCATTTTTGACACCGGCTTTGTGGATTTTTATAAAAAAGGTAAAAATAAATTAATTAAAATTAATTTTAAAACCAAAATCAAAAGGAATTTAATCGAAATGATCAATTTTTGATTTCATTGACCCTTTCGGCCTATTCATTCTTTTTATTTGGCTGGCATGTTCACGAAAAGGCAATCCTCATGATTTTCTTCCCAATGGCATTTTTGTCAATCAAAGTAAATTTTAAATTTAATTTAATTATTTTTTTTATTTTTAGAATTTACAATTTTGTGAGCCATTTTCGCTAATTTTCATTGCCTCAATTTTTGCTCAATTTCCACTTTTCTTCACTCCAATGGAAAATTTCATCAAATTTTCCCTCTTTTTGGCCCATTTTGCCCTTTCAATTTTTTTGGTTAATTTTTGTTGGCGATTACATCCGGCCGAATTAATTCAAACTTCAATGGGAAAATTCCTCCTCAAAATAATGTTCGCTGCCGAAATTTATGCCCTAATTTTCCATCCGGTTAATTTTAATTTGATATTTTAATTTAAATTAAATTTATTTTTTAGTTATTTTTTGGCCAAAATCAATTGCAATTTTTGCCAATTATTATTTGCTCATTTTCGTGCGCCTCAACAATTTTATATTCATATTTTTATTTTATTTTGACAATTTTTGGCCAACAAATTTGCATTCAAATTGCCAAAGAACAAATTATTAAAAAAGAAGTAAATTTTAAATTAATTTCAAATTTATTTTCAGAAAAAAATACTCCAAAATGAATTTCACAAATTTGACCCAACAAATATTCGACATATTGCTGGGATTGACCTTTCCCAATGCCAACAACAAAATTCACCCCTTGCCTTGGTCACCCTCACAATTTTGGAATATCCTTCAATGAAGGTTTTTTTCACTTTCTTTTTATTTAATATTCCAATTATTTTTTGGGTGGTCTGTTGTGCCGATGAATTCATCCTTTTGAGAACATTTGCCGGCCACATTCCCCCGTATATTCCCGAATTTCTTGCCCTTCGTGAGGCCGCACCATTGAGAAGGGCAATTGGCCGGCATATTCAAAAATGTCCAAAAATTGATTTACTTTTTGTGGATTCAAATGGAAAATGGCATTCCAGAGGTACAATCAATATTTTTAATATTTAAAAATATATTTTAGGATGTGGTTTGGCTTGTCATGTTGGCTTTGACACCGGAATTTGCACAATTGGGGTGGCAAAAACATTCAATGGATTTCCTTTGATTTCTAATGTAAATTGTACAAAAGAAAATTTGAAAGAAATTGAAATGGTTTTTATTCATTTTTGAAAATTAATTATTTTTTATTAAAGAATATTCAACAAAAATGTGAACAATCACTGGATGAGGCGGCATTATTCGAATTTATTTTTGGCAAAGAATTATCAAATAAATTGGCCTTAATTCGCACAAAAACATCAAAAAATCCATTTTTTATTTCATCCGGTTTTGGCATTGATTTTGAGGAGGCAATGGAATTTTCATTTGAATGTTTTGCCAAAAATTCCAACACATCAAATCCAATTAGAATGGTTTGTTAATTTATTTAATAAATATTTTTGTCAAAAAAAACGTAAATTTAGAGTGATCTTCGTTCAAGGAAATTGATAGAAGAAATGTTTGAAAATTAAATATTTTATTGTGAATTAAATTGAATTGTGATATTATTTTTTCAATTAATTGTTTTTTTTTTGTTGATTTTTGTTGACTTAAATTTATTAAATATTTTAAATTAATTTGAAATTATTGGAAATTAATCAATCAATATATCGATTAATTTTATTATTAATTTTTAAATATAATTATAATTAATTTATTTTTTATATTTAGAAGTATTGAATTAATGGATGATCTCCGAATATTTGCGGTAAAAATAAATAAAATATTTAAATATTAATTTTATTATTTATTTAGTCAAAAGAAGAAGCCTGTCAATTGTTGGGCATTGAAAAACCGCCAAAATTCATTGCAGCTCCAATGGTCCGATACTCAAAGTTTGTTCATATTTTCTTTTTTAATTAATTTATTTTTTACATTTTTGGACTCCCATTTCGTCGACTCGTCAAATCCTACGGATGCGATTTAATTTATACGCCAATGATTTATGCGGATTGTTACATTAAATCCGAGAAATGTCGCCAAGTCGAATTCCAACCGGCCCCCGACGATTGGCCGATTGTTCAATTTGCGGCTAAAACACCGGAGGAATTTGCGGATGCGGCCGAATTGGTTTATGGGTAAGTAAAAAAGGAATTTAAAAGTATAAAAAAATATTAATCGCCCATGGGAATCGAACCATCGACCTTTAAGTGAAAATTGGTGAATTTACCACTGCACTATAATTGACTGTATTATTTGCATTAATTCCGCCTGTTTGAATTTGCACTATTTCCGCCTGTTTGAATTTGCACTATTTCCGCCTGTTTGAATTTGCACTATTTCCGCCTGTTTGAATTTGCACTAATTCCGCCTGTTTTGAATTTGCACTAATTCCGCCTGTTTGAATTTGCACTAATTCCGCCTGTTTTGAATTTGCACTAATTCCGCCTGTTTGAATTTGCACTAATTCCGCCTGTTTTGAATTTGCACTAATTCCGCCTGTTTTGAATTAGCACTAATTCCGCCTGTTTTGAATTTGCACTATTTCCGCCTGTTTGAATTTGCACTAATTCCGCCTGTTTTGAATTTGCACTAATTCCGCCTGTTTGAATTTGCACTAATTCCGCCTTGGAAAATGGGAAGTAAAATGAATTCATAACCTACTATGAAAATAAATTATCAATCATTAAAATTTCCGCATTGATTCCCTGCCACACTTGGCGCAAAGGTAAAATTGCTCACTTTCTCCTTAAAGTCGAAAGTTCGATACCCAGCAGCGACAGATATTTTAATATCAGTTTTTATACATTTATTTTTATTTTTAAGACATTGCCAAGGCATCGATCTGAACTGCGGTTGCCCAAAAAGTGATGTTCGTTCCGAGGGTTATGGCTCAAAATTGTTGGATAACCCCGAATTAATTGCGGACATTGTGCGACAATGCAGTGCCCGAATACCCGACGATCAATTTTCAATTTCAATCAAAATTCGCATTCAATATCCGCTGGAAAGGACCGTGGATTTATGTAGAAAGGTGGGCAATTGTTACACTAATGCTTTAAATTATTTTTTGTTCACATTATTTCATCATGAAATATAATAAAAATGCATTAACCAAATTAAAAAAATATTTATTCCGGAGAGGATTCGAACCGAAATTTTTCAAAACGAATGATTATCCCTCTCGATCAAAAATTTTTGTTCAATTTTTTTCAAAACAAAAAACTTAATTTCACCAAAAAATTCGAAAAGTATCTAAAGCGCTTTTAAAAATAAATTAATTTCATTTTTTAAGATGGAACACGCCGGTGTTTCGCACATTGCCATCCATTGTCGAACAATTCAACAAAGGAATGAGCCACCGGATTATTCGGCAATAAAATTGGTCAAAGAAGCAGTCCAAATTCCCATTTTTGCCAACGGAAATTGCAAATCATTTTTGGATGCGTTGGAAATTTCCAAGCTCACCGGGGCCGATGGAGTGATGGCAGCCAACGGATTATTGGACAATCCGGCACTTTTTGGTGGACATTCCACCACACCAAAACAATGTGTTTTGGATTGGCTACGATTGGAGGAGACCGAAAATGTTCCATTCGATTATTTTCATCATTTGCTGGTTTTTATGCTTAAGTTGGTGACCAAAATTAAATCAAAATATACATATTCATTTTTCAGATTCTCCCTTTCCAAACAACAACGAAAGATTTTCAATAATTTGAGGAATTCAACGGATGTGAGAGAATTTTTATCAAATCATTATTTTATTGATTCCATTTTATAAAATGCACAATTTCATTTTAAATTTGAATAAACAATGTTATTTATTAATGTTCTTCCTCTTCCGTTTTTTCCCCTACTTCCATTCCTCCACCTTCTTCCATCATTTCCTCCTTCCCCTCTCCATTTCCCATTGACGTTCCATTTCCCTTCATCATCGGCATTGCCCGGGGCATCATCATTTTTGTTGTTCCATTTGGCCCACCGTAATCCATTTCCATCATGCTTAGATTTGTTACTTGAGGAGGCATTATTCCCTGTAATTTTAACAAAAATGAATCCCTCACTCAAATTTACCATTTCTTCATTTCCTTTGGCCAAATGGAATATGACCGATGAAAGTAAAAAGAATAGGGGAATTATGTAAGGAAGGGACATTTTTTGGACTGTAGGAAAATTTGGAGAATAGGGGAAATGTTGGAAATGAATGATTTGAGTTCATTGAAAATATTCCAAATTTATAGGAAATTTTTTATTGATGGACTCAAATAATTCTCGAAATTGAATTGAATTGGCTGAAAATGAAAAAGAAAGAAATAATAATAATAAATTCGGCAAAATCCAATTATTATTTTTGATTTGATGGCCAATTTTTGATTATTTTCCCATCAAAAATGAATTCAGTGATGAGGGAAAATGATGTTAGAATGGCAAAAATGAAAAACACCAAAAACCAGTTTTTTGCAAAGGCCATTATTATTGCATAAAAATAATAAAATATTCTCATCCAAATTGCGAAGGGAGCAGTGTTTTTTTTGGCTAATTTTTCTAATGACTTCGACATTATCAGCCTTTTTGGACACAAATAACGTGGTTTTGGCTCAATCCCAAATGCCAAATGTGACCACGGCGGCATGTGTCCCCAAAATTAGCTCAACCCAGAGAGAAAAAGCAATTAGAGACGAAAAGGGGATTGGGGCATTGGTAATGAACTAAATTAGTGTGGCAATCCCCTCCCCCTTCACCTACTTTTACTTCTTCACCAAAATTGGCAGCTTAATCAAATGAAAGAAGCAAACATATTTGGAGCGCCAGGCGAAATATTTTTACTTAAAAAGGGCAATTTTTACAATCGTCAGTTACATCGAAAAGCAATACAAATTCGTACATTTTGACTAGATAGACAATATAAAATTCTCTGAAAAATTATCGAAATCCAACAAATAAATTGGCCTAATTCAAATTCAATTAAATTTAATGTGTTTGATATTTTATTTGGTACGAATAAAAACAAATCACGTTGACCCCCGTGCGTAGTCCTCCCACTAAAATATTTCTTGACACTTCGAGAAAAAACAAAAAAATTGTTGCCATCATTTTTTGGGAATGGAAAATGGGGGATTTAAGGAAAGGGGGCAATGATGTTATTTTTGGATGAGAAGGCGGCCCCGCCGGATTTGTTTGGATTTATTTTTATTTAAGTGGCCCAAATTTAGAAGTTTAAAATATTCATTTTTAGAGGGGTTTTTGATGATATCCCCCAATCCATTCCAACATTTTTATTTCATTTTTGTTTATTTGTCCCAATCTCCCTTCCTTTTCCGTTGATTTAGTCATTCATTTCATTTTCTTAATGAGCAAATTTCCATTTTTGCCATTGGCCAATACAAAATTGAGGCCATCCATTGGGGCATAAAAAGGAGGAATAAAATGCGAATTTACAAATTAAAATTGAGAAAATTGAGAAAATTTTGGATGCGCGAATCTTTTGGGTTGCCCTTTTCCATTCACTTCAATGCCCCTTTGGCTATGAAAATGTCAAAGTTTTACCTAAAATTCATTCATCAATTGTCGAGACAATGACGACAAATTCTTCCCTTCAATTGTAAATTGCTAAATTCCTCATTTCCTCATTTGCCATTCCCTTCTCGACACCCTCGTGGATAAACCCAAATGGGAAAATGACAACATTGACAGGGCCAAATGGAGGCATTTACTTAAACTAAAAATAAGCCAAAAAGACGAATTAAAAAAAGTAAAAAAGGCAACACAAAAAGGCGCAAAATGAAATGCCATCAAAGGGGGGAGATATACCCAAAAATGGCCATCAATGATGATTCATTCTTGGACATTCATTTTGAATGATAAATTTATTTATTTCTTTAACCAATTTTTTCATCAAATTTGTCCAATCTGTGCCCATCCATTTTGTGCAATTGACAGCCGGTCTGTCTTGCCAATAATTAAAAAATGGCAAAAAAATAAAAAAAAACCATCCATTTATTCACCGGCAATCCGTCATTATGGGGCAAAGGCCAATTCCCCTCCCCTCATTCATTCATTTAAGGGCATTCTCAGCATCCAATTTCCAATTGTCCCCCATAAAATTTGCACCTTTTCCACCCAATTTTAGGTCATTTCCCATAAAAAGGACACCATAAAAATAGTAAAATTAATCTTTTCACAGGCACAAAATAAATTAAAAATAAAATATTAACGCACCCAATCCTACTCATTTATTCTCATTTTATTCTGCAAATTCATCCAAAATTCCCAAAATTCCATCAAAAATGTTTAAAAATGGAAAATCGGCCTTTGCTCCCCTTTTGCCCTTCAAAATGTTTGTTTTTGTAATTTTGGCCAAATCCATTTCCAAATTCCCCTAATTCAGAGCCTTCATTTTGCTGCTTTTGGCCCTTTTGACCGCCTCCAATCCACTCCTTCAAATTCAACCCGAACAAATTCAATTAAATCGACCTTCTTTGCTTGAATCCAATGCCGCCTCCACAATTCGCCGTGATTGGCTTCAACAAAAAGTTCGTCCAGATTCGGATTGGCAGCGCAAAATGGAATTATTGCTGGGAAGGACAAATTTGATCAAATCAGCCGAAAATGAATCAATCCAAGAGGCCCAAAGGGTTAATTAATTCCCTCCACCAAATTATTCATAATTCACTTATATTTTCAGAATTTAATTGCCGCAAGGAAGGGCGGCCCAAATGACACATTCCGGGCTACAATCAAACAAATCCTCCTTGGCATTCACTGATAAAATATTTTTATCGTATTCCCCCCTTTTTAATTGTACAAAATTGACGCATTTCCTTCACAAATTGTTCCCTTTCTAATTCATATTTTGCCATTTTTCAATTGCTTTCCTTCCTATTTTCACAATAAAATTTGGTCATTCATGCGACTAATAAAATACCCAATTTTGTCACATTGTATATTTTTTAATTTGAGGCTACAAAAACGCAAAAAAGAATACAAAAATTTGGTGTCAAAATGTTGCGCATGAAACATATTTTTCGCCACTTTTCGTCATTTTCTGCTTGCTCATTTTCGTACAAAGTTTAAATCAAAAAATTTGTATGCGAATTTCGAATTCCGAAATATAAACAAAAATTTGATTCTGATGATTATTATTGACTATGACAGCGATGAATCTTTGTAATATTATTATTGACCATTCGTGTTCATCATGCCCGGCTCCGTTCCCCTCAGCTCAAATTCGAATGTGTCCCCACTCAATGGTTTTGTTGGGCGCATTGTACTCAATGGATCGCCCCATTCTCGGGTGGATGATGATGAAGAGGAAAGGATAAATAAGGTGCCAATGAGCAGGGAAGTGGAGAAAATGATCAACAATAGGCGATCGAGCACAAATGCAACGTAGGACCAATTTTCGGAGACCTTCAAAGGAATAAATCATAATGGTCATCGCAATATGCCCACCTTGTCCCTCTTTTGTTTTGCCCGAAAGTAGTCGGCGATGAAATGGACATTTTCCAACATTTGCCTCAACACTTCCGGACCCAATCCGCGCATTTGGGCCAAATGTGAAAGTCGCATATCCATTTCGGGTACACTGCCTCTGGCCAATGTGGACATGAAGAATGGACTTGGACTGCGACGAAAACTGCTGGGTGCATAGCCAGAATATGGGGCTTGCGTGTCTTTAAAAAAGGAAATACATTATTGTTTTTCAATTTTGTTCAAGATTCAAGCCTTATTTTCAAATGTCTAGTCCAAGTTTAAGCCCAATTCCCCTCACTCAATTGGAATTTGTTAGCCAAACAATAAAAAATCATCGCACACTCAACAAAAAGGACATCAAATTCTAATTTCCTTTAATCAATCATGTTTCCCTTTCAAAAACTAACAAAAATTCCGCAATTTTGGTGAATTTTTCTAATAATTATTTATAAAGAGCCCATAAAAATGTCATAAATGAATAAAACAAAACAGGCACAATTAATGTTTGGGGCAAATAGGCGGAATAAAAACATCAAAAACAGTCGGAAATAGTGCAAATAAAAAGGCGGAAAAGTGCAAATAAAACAGGCGGAAATAGTGCAAATAAAAAGGCGGAAAAGTGCAAATAAAACAGGCGGAAATAGTGCAAATAAAAAGGCGGAAAAGTGCAAATAAAACAGGCGGAAATAGTGCAAATTCAAACAGGCGGAAATAGTGCAAATTGAAACAGGCGGAAATAGTGCAAATTCAAACAGGCGGAATTAGTGCAAATTCAAACAGGCGGAATTAGTGCAAATTCAAACAGGCGGAAATAGTGCAAATTCAAACAGGCGGAAATAGTGCAAATTCTAACAGGCGGAAATAGTGCAAATAAAATAGGCGGAAATAGTGCAAATAAAACAGGCGGAATTAGTACAAATAAAACAGGTGAGAATTATTTTGATGAAACACAAACAGGCGGAATTATTTTGATAAAACACAAACAGGCGGAATTATTTTGATGAAATACAAACAGGCGGAATTAGTTTAAAGGAGAATCAGAATAAAATAAAACATTTTACTGAAAGAAAATCAAACAGAATGCTTTTGAAATCGATGAATAATATCTCTGATAGAGAGGATTGACCTGAAATTGTGGTAGATTCGTCATTCTCGGATTGAGCATCCTCATCCGGAGGATTCATCAACAATATTTTGGGCAGAAACCGAATAAAAAGCCGATAAATCCATCGGGGCATTGTGTGCAATGTTCCATCGCGCCGATGGAAATTGAGGGTAACAACGGAGATTGCAATGGAGAATGAGACCAGGAACATTGTGAACAGTAAATAGCGGCCAATCAATGGGATAACCATGGAAGTGGGCGGAATCAACTCGATCAGAATCAAATAAAATACAGTGAGGGTGACCAACACCGAAACTGTGGAAATTGAATGGAAAAATATATAAAATGAATGAATTGACTCACTGGAATATGTCATTTTGTGTTCACATGCGGGAATATAAAAGACGAATACGGTCAAAATAGCTGTAGGGAATTTAAATGAATTCATGGGATTCACTAAAAATAACCAATTAGCATGCAGGGTATGACCAAATTCACATTGTAGAACAATGTTTTCCTTCGAATTACCATTTTGAATGTGATATCAATGTAAAAGTCTTGGCCACAACAACCCGGATACAATTGTTCATGCCTTTGTGAGAGGGGAAATAGACATTTTAAAAATTTTAATAAGTGTTTAGAGATGCAAGAAAATTAACCTGCTGCTGCTAATTGACATCAAATCCCATTCCAAACTCCTATAAAATAAATGTATCCTTTATTATAAATGAATTATGATGGCCAATTTTTAATTTACGCATGATAAGCGGACAAATCCATGCCCAATTCCAAATATTTATATTCCCTTCCATCCATATAGCTCCTTGTTTGTGGTTTATCCTCGGGACGAACCTTCAAATTTAGTGAATGAAAAAATGAATTAACATCCATTATCCACCGGTATTTGGGAAATATTCATCAAAAATCCATTATAAGTCCATCCACCAAATTTCATCAGACATTCTTGAGTGTCAAATGGAAAATATTCAATCTCAATCTATTATTAATGAATATTCTCATTTGATGGGATTTATTCATTTCAAACATTGCAAAATGATTTGTAAATGCTTGGCGGTTTCCAAACGACCAATCCGGTGTAATAAATGATGGCATCGGACACGATGGAAATATGCGGTTCACCATCCGCATTATTGTACAAAAGAATATCCGGTGTCCAAATCAAATCCGATGGAATGTGCAATTTTTTGATGCCATTGAATTTTGCCGGATCCCTTAGAATTTAGAAAATTCCAGTGGAATTGTTTGGATGGAAATTGAAAACAAACCAAACAAGTTTGTAGTCAAACCATTGCTAACAATGAAAAGAATGGAATTTAAGATTGGAGGGATAAAATAATAAACCATTTCAAGCCAAAGTGAAGTTGTCAAAACTTGATTCACTTCATCCTGGAATATATTTTTTGTGTAAATTACCTTTCCATTCCCCTCCCTTCACAATATAATTCGACCATGACCTTTTTCATGGATGGATGAAAAAAGTGAACGGAATGAATGGGTTTGGAGGAGAAAACGGGATCATTGGAATGTTGATTGGGGGATTTGGTGGGGAGGAGGGAAACTTATCCGGCACTCGAGGGAATATAAAAGAGTAAGTGAAAACGAAATTAATTCATTTGCTTTTCCATCCAAAAATGGCAGTTAAAAAAATAATGGTGGAACAAGGGCGATGGGATTTCTTTCGCATTTTGGCAATTTCCTCTTGCGCCTTTTCATTGGCTTCCATTCTCTTTTTGGCCATAACAATTCCATGGCTTTATGTTCAAATGGAGGAGAATCGAACAGAAATTGTGGCTAAATCCAGGCAATTCAAAGTAAAGGACAAAATCGCCTTCAAATTATGAATATGTTTTAAAGGAGAAATCAAATCAAATTTGGTCAAAAATGGTGGAAAATGGAGAGGCAGAGGAAAATGGAGCAGAAAATGTGAAAAGGCGTCGGGCAATTTTGCAAGCCGGCGGAATGTGCGAACAATGCAAACAATTAACGTGTAATCCGGGTCAAATTGGCCCACCAGGACCGCCAGGGGAAGATGCCCAACCTGGTCAAATGGGACAGCCGGGAAATCCAGGGGAAGATGGATTGGATATTACGCTTGGCCCTGAACAGGATCAACCGTGCAATGTGTGCCCGGCAGGGCCACCAGGAATGCGGTAATTATTTTTGGAAATTGAATAAGAGAAAAAATCTATTTTGTAGAGGGAATCAAGGCGAACGAGGAATGAGGGGGCAACAGGGATTGGCGGGTGCGCCTGGAGAACCAGGGCAAATTGGCATGGATGGGCCATCGGGAGCACCAGGGCTCAATAAAAATGGTGTCTCCATTCTACATTCTATTCTACACTTTTTATTCTATAGATTGTAGATTTGGAAAATGTAGAAAAAATTCAATAAAAATGGGAAAAAAATGTAGATATAGATTGTAGAGAGATATTTGTAGAATATAGACGGAAATTTGTAGATTGTAGTATTTCCAATAAAAATGGAACTTTCTCTTTCTACATTTCTACATTCTTATACTACATTCTACAAATATTTGAGGGGTACTTATGAACGCCCCTCAAATATTTTTATCTCGAGAATTAGTCGATGAAAAATTCTGTAAATTTCAGGGCCTGTTTATTAGATATATTTAGACTTCATATATTTTTTTCAGAATTTTCTGTTGGTTTATTGATTAAATAAAAAATATTTTCCTAAAATGGCAAATTAAAAATAGAGACGGAAATTGTAGAATGTAGATTCTATATTTCATTGGATCCTTTTCCCTTTTAAAAAATGTAGATTTCTACAAATTTCCTTTGTAGATTGTAGAATCTGGAAATTTGCCATTTTTATTGAATCCATCTACATCTAGAGTCTACATTCTGCAATCTATAATTTTACATCTTTATCTACAATTCTACAATTTTTATTCATTTTTATTGAATTTTACCTACATTCTACAATTTTCTCATTTGTAGAATAGAATGTAGAATGGAGACACCATTTTTATTGGCCCCAGGGCCTCCAGGCAATGCGGGTCCAAAAGGAGGGGAAGGATGCCAAGGACCCCCGGGCGATCGAATTGTGGCCGGGATTGGGATGAAAGGGCCGAAAGGGCCACCGGGCGCAATTGGATTGAATGGGCCAATGGGAATGCCGGGAAAAGCGAGGATGGTACAAGGAATGCCGGGGCCCCAAGGTCCACCTGGACCAGAGGGTTTGCCGGGCCAAAGTGGAAAACAAGGACAAACAGGAATGGCAGGGGCACCGGGGGAACCAGGTTTAAATGGAATTTGGATTTTGAATGCAAAATTATATATTTTGAAGGTCAACCGTCAACATTCTGCCCAGCGGATTGTGGAGTTTCCCATATAAAAGTGCCAGGATTTAATATTGGTGCCAAAATGGAGGTCGAAGAGAAGAAGGCACCCGGAATAATGCCACCGCCTAAATATGGAGAAAGGAGACAGAAGAAAGATTATTTTGGACAGGAATGGGAAGGGAGATGAGAAGACATCCAATTGGAGGATATTTTTGGCAATAATTGGAATTGGACTGACCACATCAATTATACGGATTAGACTGGCACCGAATTTGACTTCCAATGGTTGAGTACTGTTCTTGACTGGGCGTACATTTTTATTGTAGAAATACCTTTTAATTTGATGAATAAATAATTAATTTATAATTTAATATTTTGGCGCCTCACATTAAATCCTCATAAAGTTGATCGGCATATTGGCTGGCCTGAATGATGTTGGCGAGGAGGGAGAGAATTGAAAATATTGGCAAAAACATTGAAAAGATTAAGTGAGATTGGCAATTTCAATTTGGTTTTGGCCAAAGGCAATATATATATGTTTAGGAGGGAATCGATTTAGCAATTTGGAGAGGGGGATTGGGCGAGTGAACAGCTGTCGGGCAATTCTGCCTCTATTGGAGGGGGAATGGGAATTCCTTTTGGCCATTTTTTAGAATTTGGCCGAGAATTGAATATTTATTTATCAATATGTATTATAAACATTTAAAGAATATGTACAATTTTTGTTGAGTTGGATATGCAAAATTATTTAGGGGTGGAATATTTGCAATTAAAGTTTGAATTTCATCACAAATTCATTTCATTTTCAAATTCGCAATTTGTTTCTTCTTTTTCAATTCCTCCTCCAAATCCTCTTTGTCCACACAATCCTATAAAAAACATTCAAAAATAATAGCAAAAATGGAAAATCACCGAAAGGGCGGAACAATAAAGGAGCATAACCAATGCCAATGCCTGGAGGCGATTGTCGATTTGGTCGAATTCTTCGCCTTTTTAATTAATTAATAAATATAAAAATATAAATTATGTATTTTTGCTGACCAGTTTTGTCCGGAAGGGATCTCCTCTCGCGGGTCACCTTCTCGATCATTCCTTGCACCAGATCAATCTAAAAAAAATTCATATTTTGGAATTGAAAAAATAAATTTGGATGGGCATCAGAGAAGAATTAAACAAAATACTTTATTTTTAATTAAATTTTATAAATATGAATGATATTTTGAACATTTTTGGTCATTGCGAATAATTCAATTAAAGAAAAATCTTATGGCCATTTTAAATCCCAATAATTAATTCAAATTAAAAATTTATGGAATATAGTATTTATATCAAAAAATCCAATCTACAAAATGATACCAAAATCAAACGGTTAAAATTAAAAGGAATTATGAGTTCTCAAAAAATGTGAGCCACAAATTGCCGCAAAGAAAAATCAACAAATTTTCCTTTCTTGTAAAGAAAAGAGAATACTGTACTTTTGGAAATGGAGAGGGAATGGAATGCAAATCTTCTTTGCCTGCGGCAATCATCATTTCACTTCTTTTTAACAAGAGTGAGTGAGATACGATATCGCAGTTTCCTTTGAATATTTATTCAATCATAAATTGTAACCTTCAATGCCAACCATTTTTAATGATTTTGATATCATTTTATAGAGCAAAAAATTCTCTCTCGCTTTGATATATATTATTGGGATTTTGAAGAAATAATTTTGCCTATTCCGTGGCTTCTCAATTATGATAAAATCGGGTCCAAAATTCCAACCTGTTCATTGATTTTTGCCTTCCTTTCAGCCGGTCCAATTCCCTCGAAAATTAATTGGCCTTTTGTTTTTGCTTCGCAAATTACTTGTGCATTATAGGCATTGCCCGGTTCAAAACGGAGTTCATCAAATTTTGATTCTGGCGGAAATCCTTCCAATGAATTTAGGAATTGCCGATCCAAAACTTCCTAAAATAATCAATAAAATAAGTTGAATTATTGAAAATACCGATATTGCTATCAAATGCTGTTGTTCCATTTGTTCATTTTTTGGGTAAATTGGCGATTCTGGCGACTCTAAATTAATCCAAAAACATTCAATTTTTAAATATTTATTTTTCCCCACCGGATCCTTGTGTTGATTTTGTCTCTTCAATTTCCGCAGAATCCACTTTGGATCGTCGATTTTTCCACGATGCCCCAATTCCGGCAATTTTTTCGGCAATTCTCCTTCGCCGGCATCCTCCACCGCCACTTTTATCAATTTGTTCCTCGGTTACGGATTTCCTCTTTTCCATTGTTTTGGACATTTCCTTTCCATTTTCCACAATTTTTGTGCCAATTCCATTCAACTCTTTTGGGTCCAATTCCTCAAATGGGCCATCATCATTGAATGTGAATGCCACATTTGGCTGGCATTCTTGATATTTTGCCATTTCTTGGCATTTTACGCTATTATGGCAAGCCAAATTGCATCGTTCGCAACGGGTTCCTCCTTTAATCCAAATTTTTGCTCCACAAAATGCACAGGTGAAATGCAAACCGGCCACTAAAAAATTCGCAAAATATATTTTGTGAATTGCTATTTTGCCTTGTTTCGGATTCAATCCAATCCATTTATGTCCATTAATTGCCGGTGGCGATGGAGTTTGGGCGGAATTGCTGGTCGATGGTTGTTGTGCCATTTCAGCTGCCTCTTGGTCATCCTTTTCGCGCAATTCTTCCGGCAATCCATCGGCAAAAAAGCGAAAACCGAGGACAATATCGCCGAAACAAAGCCGGGGATCGAATCCATTATGTTTGCTTAATTCATCCAAATCAGGGGACAACAAATTTTCACTCTCTTTTGGCCCCTTCAAATGGAAACGTTCTCGATGGCAATTTGAGAGGGTTAACTGTGAATTGGAAATGAATTGGAATAATTTAAGTGGGTGGCCACTTGCCATGCAATCATCCACAATTCTGGGCACATAAATACTCGTCTAAATTATAATTAATTAATTAATTAATTGATGTGCCCCCTTCATTCACATATCCAAGCAGAATATTTTCTTCTCCTTCCGCATAAATTAAAACATTCAAATATGCTGTTGAATCTTTTTGTAGGCCAAAATGCAAGGATTGACCCCAAATTGCATTTTTGGCCAATGCCACTGATTTTGTTTGTTTTTTATTCGCATCCGGTGCCATTTCAACATTCAATTTGGACATCAATTCAATTGAAGGCGAAGGTGATTTACTTAAAATTTTAAAAATTCATTTAAATTTAATTTTTATACCTTTTATTTCTGCCTCCTTTTTTCTTCTTCTCCTTTGTCGGCTTCTCCAAATGGTCCATTCCCCCAATTGTTGTTTTTGTTGGTGATCCAATTCCATTTTCTCCCAATATTATTGTCCCATTTCCATCATCATTTGCCTCAATTCCCAATTCCGGTGGTTTTCTCCTCCACGGATGTGTTGTTGTCAAATTTGCCCATTTATTCATTCCAGCTTGCACCATTTCCTAAATATCAATGCCAAACATATTCCAATTCCCCCATTAAATAATGCTTACATGTATTTTTGCCCTTTTCGATGAATGTTGTTGTTTATTATCAACATTCACTACATTCTTTCCCTCAATTTCTTTCAATGAATTCCCTTCCAATTGTTTTGTTGGCACTTCACTACATTCTGCTGTTGTGCTTTTTTCGGTCAAATCCTCTTCGCTGCTTTGAATTCTCACTTCCGGCACTTTTAACCGTACCAAACTTGATTCGGACCTTGATCTTCTCATTCCTTCCCCTCTCCGTTCTTTCCTTCCAATTCTGGCCGCCCGAAAACTTCCACCTCCTCTGCCCCGAACAATTTTCCTCAACTTTTTTCGCTTTTTCTTATTCTTTTGTTCCACAACAATAATTGACGATGAATTCCCCTCCGGCAATATTGAAATGCCATTTATTCTTGTTGGAATTGAATTTGAATTTGCCAAAATTTGTGGTCTTTTCGGTGTTTCCATTAATGAACTTGGCCTCCTTTCTTTCGGCAATGGTTTCATTTCCATTGATTCGGATGTGTCTTCCTCCTCCTTGGACATTACTACAAATATTAAATAATAATTCAATAAATATTTAATATTGCCCTTCACCTCCATTTTCTTCCCTCTCATTTTCCAACATTTCTGTGGCCATTTCATCCCTGGCCTTTATTTCCATTGGTGGATTTTCGGCAAGAAGTTGAAATTGTTCATCATCCTCCATTGGGGAAAATAAAAGTGGAATTGGTTCTTCAATGAATATTCTTTTTAAATTTATATTTCCAATTTCAACCTCCTTTTATTCCATTTTCGTCCTTTTCTAATGCTTCATCCAATTCCCTCCTTTCCACCAAAACCATCAAATCACCAGCCGTTCCCGTCAACAGTCGACTTGCTTGTCTTTCATTCCTCACCGGAATATTATTCACCGCAACCAAACAATCCCCAACTCGAAATCCGCATTTTTCCGCATTTGAACCGGCCTCAATCTTTTCCACCCTAACTTCCTTTCCATCCTTCAAAAATATTCAATTTAGGAACAAATTTTTAGCCATACTTTTGAGCCAAAAGTGAGGCCCAATTTGTCCTGGGCTCCTTTCCTCGAAAATGCCAAAAGGACACTCAAAAGGTGGGAGGCCTCACGAAAACTTGGCACCGTATTTCCTTCGCCATTTCTTTGTTGGAAATTTGCCCCATATGGCCGTCTCTCTTTATTTTAATTATTATTTTAATTCATTTTCCCATTCTCATCTCACCCAACATCACTTTGCAAAACAATTTTTGGGCACCATTCCCTGGGAATATGTTCAACCTTGTGGCGGATAAAACGGTCACTTCCAGGCCAGAGCCGGCCAATTCAATATGTTCAAGGGAGGCCAAATTGGGGGATGGATTGAAAAGTGGATTTTGGAAGAATGGACGAAAACGCAATTTATAATTGGGCCAAACATGTTTTAATTGGAGTACTTTTCGGAATGCGGAACCAATCAAAGGAATTAGATGGCGAAGATTACGGCCTTGGAACTGGGAAATAATTTTTATTATTTAAATTGGTTGGGGGAATTGGAAACCTGGGACTCAATTTTCAATTCCATTTGAGGATTATCCACAAATGAAAAACTCCAATGGGCAAAAGGCTGGCGGCGAATGGTCAATCTGGCACGGCCACACAAATTCACCAACTAAATTCGCGAGAATGGACCAAAAATGAGGGAAAAGGGGATCTCACTTTGACTGAAAGTTGCGCAAATTTGCCAAAAGCCATCAGCGCATCGACGGACATTTGAAATCCGCCGTGATAGTCCAAATCCAAAAGTAAAACCAATTCCTCAAACAAATCCGGATCATCCTCGGCCAATCCGAAACCCTCAACCCGAACTTTTCGAACCATTGGCGAATTTGTGCCAGCCTCCAAATCCCGGATTTGGATGCCCTAATTCATGAATGGATGTGAATATTCCCTCAATTTGATTATTCAACCTGGATTATTCGGCCCGCAGCCGAACTTCTGGCCGTCACATCATTCAATTCCAATTGCAATTTTTTATACATCCACCTTTTCAATGAAGAAATATGTTCATTTCAAAAAGAATACCGACCTTCGAAATTGTCGAGTATCTTTGTGCTCTTGGAACAGAAAATGGAGTAATAAAGTGAGAGAGGAACACGATTCCCATTCTGAGCCATTTCCATCGGAAGCAGAACGCAAAAATGCTTTCAATTCCTTTTTTCGGAGGAAAATTGGACTAATTAATTTCGGGATATTTACCGATGGAATCCGAGTTTTGTTTGTCGAAATTTGGGCGGAATATTGGTCGGGGATTTGGCGTTTGCCAAAAGCATTTAGGAAGAAAAGGATGCCAACAATGAGGAGACAAAGGGCACCGGAGAGGAAACCGGCAATGAACAAAAGGATCATTTTGTTCGGAATGTGTTGATTTGAGGAGGAACCCGGCGATGAATAACAACAATGATAATTTTATGGAGGAGCTTTTCCCGTTTAAATGTGGTAGAGCGATGAAAATATGTTGGAAAATGGAATGTTTGGATAGAAGAAATTCGAAAAATGAGACAGATGAAGTGGCCCTTTTGCCTTTGGCCAAAAGGATGAATTGCAATGTAAAAAAGGGGCAAATTGGCCTACGTTGACTTTCGATGGATGTTGGTTGCCTCTTTTTTCCTTATATTCACGTTGTCAATATTCTTTTTTCCCGTTGTTGGCCCCGAATGTGAAGGAATGCGCTCAAGTGGAGGTTCTTGCGTTTTGCCTGACTCATCTGCCCAGGCTTGAAGCTTATTTTCCTGCCAGCCTTTTTCTCAAATTTGTTTTGTTTGTTTGGCCACAAAATTCCAAAGGCCAGCTAAATCTTCTTTTCCTTCTTATAAATTAGTTGCCAATTGCCAGCTGATTCGCCAAATTAATTTAAAAATTTCCTTTGGGTTATTTTGTCCGACCAGTTCCCCTTCATTTCACGTAAATTTGAGAAAGAGAAACAAATAAAAACAAGTTTAATTCGGCTCAAAACCAAATAAATAAATAAAAATGTCGGCCTTTGGAGTGATTGCCGCAGGGAGAATGGTTCAAACAGAATTTGTGGCCATAAATGAGAGCCAATTTGTGATTGAATTGCAAAATGCCGAAAAGTGGGCATTCAATATTATTTTGACAAATAAATAAATAAATATATTCCAGCATAAATCATATTGCCGTTTTCCTCACCGGAATTCATCCTTTGCCACCCGAAATTGGTGGATCCAGTCAGTTTTTGTTTCCCACTTTTTATTTCCAATTATCCCATCCAAGTTTATATAAATTGGCCAAATTCATCGGTGGATGAGCCACATTGGCATTTTTTGGGGTTTATTAGCAATGAAAAACCAAGTGCCTTTTTCAAAATTGGCCAGGTAATAATCCAAAATGGCATTTAATTTTCTGAATATTTTTTAAGTTGAAAAATTCGAATCAATCAAATTCCCAGGGCCAATCCATTTTTAACAATTTTGTCCAATCATCAAATTATGCCCCCTCCTCTTCTGCAAAATTGGGCATTATTTTGGAACCAATTGGCCAAATTCAACAGAAAACAGAGACCGAAAAGGCAAATCCAATCACACAGGCAAAATGAATATATCAATCAATTCCCCTAAAGCATTATTCATCAATTTCAGTCTTCAATCGCACAATTTACCGAAAAAATGGTGTCAAATTTTGTGAATTATGTCCAATCATTTGCCATTTCCTTACCAAAATCGGGCATTTTAAATACCACTGGACAAATTGAGGAATTTGTGCCGGCAAAGGCAGTGACCGATTGGTTCAACAATTTCCAACGGAAACTTCAAATGGATCCAAATTTTTGGAAGAATTTGAATTAATTTTCATTTCATATTTTCAATTTGTTTTTTTTTATTATTCTGCCATCAATTTAATAAATTCCTCATTTTTAATTTTCATTGGGAAAATGTTGTTGGGACCAAAGTGAAGGGAAAAAAGGGATTAAAAATTGTACAAAAAATGGTGGAAAAATGTGAATTATGGATGAATGTGTGAATTTTAGTTTTGTGTGTTTTGGTGCAATGCAACATTTCAATTCATTCATTCATTCAAAGGGAATAATGGGATTAAATCTTCGATGCCAAATCAAAAAAAAGTTCAAAAGGGGGTCAAGGTGAATGTTGGCCATTATTATTGACATTTTGTTGTGTTGTGATTTCCCCTCCAGGCGATCCTCCATTCACTCCAATTGGTGAACCACCCAATTCTTTTGTGCCACCGCATTTTGTGCCCAACAATGTGCCAATCTGCAAATTAAGGCCATCTTTAAGCAATTTAATGGATTTTTGTTGATTTGCCTGTGCCTCGTTTCCATTTTGGCCATTTCCCTCTGATGAATTTGTCCGTCCCGTCGTTGATCCCTTGCTGGCCAGCCCACTTGTTGACTGAAATATACCGAAAAATTGTCCAAATTATATAATAATTTTGAATATTCACCACAGAATTGGAAGAATTTGAGCCACTTGAATTTGGGGCGAAAAGACCAACTCGTTCACGGTCCCTTTGAAATGCCTCATAGTCCTCGGTGCCAAGGATCTAAAAATTGATGAAATTGATCAATTGGAAATATGGTAAATGAGAATTTTTGTACCGTTTGAATCTCCTGGGGCATAAAAGTCCAAGCTTGGCATGAATTATTGGCCAAAGGGCATTTATCGCCCGAGGGGCAATGAACATCCTTCAATTTGACTTCAATTAATATCCCAAAAAAATAATTCACTTGTGAATTCCATTGCCGTTTAATGCTTTTTCGGGAACATGGAAAGCAGAATTTATGGCCATTTACGGAAGGGCATTGCACAAAATGAGTGTCCTCCAACCTTTCTTGGCAACTTGTACATCTCAAAATTGGCTGCTGAACTGGGGTTGGCACTCCTCCACTTTGTTGGGCAGCAACTGCGGCTGCGGCTTGTTGGGCGGCTGCGGCCATTGCCAATGAAGTTGGCGTTGATCCACCATTTGTTGTGCCACCCAATTGTTGGAATAGGGAATGCCGACGTTGGCCACCTTGATGATGGGAATGATAGCCACCTCCTCCATTTTGATGGGCCAATGATTGTTCCGGACTATTGGTGGAAGTGGGCGAAATTGACGTGGTTTGGGCATCGCCTTAAATGGCTAACAATTTTGACGGGGGATATAGTCCACAAATTCGCACCTTTTTGTACTTTATTCAACATTTCCTTATGTCCATCCCCTCCTTCATGTTCCCTTTTCCTTCCATTCATTGCTGTCCCAGTCGTTGTTCCATTTGTTGATGTTGCCTGAGGGGGCATCAAACTGGCAGCCAATCCAGAAAGTGTTCCCATTGGAAAAAGTTGATGTGGATTGAAAAATGGGAACATTGCCCGTAATTGATGTAATTGAAACTAAAATAAATATTAAATTATTATTATTAACTTTTAAAAAAAAGATCTCGGAAAACGGCCGGCTAGAAAGCCGTATTTTTGAAAAAATTAACGAATTTCAAATTTTTTATATATATATATATATATATAAATTATTCTTCCACCTCATCCAATCCATTCCCTGTGGCCAATGCCCCGGCAGCTGCCCTCGCATTCAGCAATGTCCGCTGTTGTTGTTGTTGAATGGTTTCCGTCAAATTTTGTTGTTGATTTGCCAATTGGGCGGCCAAATTCAACGGGGAATTGCCATTTATCCCATTCCCGTTATTATTATGATGATTGCCAATTGTTGTTGAGCCACTTCCATTCGCATGTATTCCCCCAGTCCCATTGCCATTAACCCGGGGACTGAATCGACTGGCCAGTCCATTTCCATTTAAAGCCAAAGGCAGAATTGGCTGGGCAAAGGGGGTCGTCTTCAATTGGGTATTTGGCCCTCCGGATGTTCCATTCATCAAATCCAATGGCAAATTTGGACCATTCGAAGTGCCACCGGTGGAGGATGGATTCAATCCGGCTGACAATGCTGCGTAAATTTGCTTTTGGCGTCTTGTTTCTTGCATAACTGCCTCAATCCTTCGTGGCATAATTTAAATTAAAATATATTCAATTTTGCCCTACTTTTCTGCCCCTTCATAATTTACACATCCTCGGCACACTGCCTCGCCATAATTATGAACAATGGCCCAGGGCATTCTGGGCAAATCACAAAGGAAACAATTAATTTTGGAATTGCGCATTAAAATTGAAGAGGCTGAAGCCAAATTGCCAAATGCCGATTGGCCATTTTGACCAAAAACTGCGGGAATCGACGCAGTCGAACCACCGTTCATGGATTGTTGGGTTGAAGAGGCAGAAATTCTCTATAAAACACAAATGAATTTGAACTATATTTGAGGGATATTCTTTTTTTACTTTATTATTTGTTGGATGATGATTCGAGTTTGAAACGGAGGCGGCACCATTTGAGGCCGAATTTTGATGAGTTTGACTGGCAACAGCGGCGGCTGCAGCTGCGGCCTGTTGAAGGTTGAGAGCGGCCAAATCGGAGGCCGAAATGGACTGCATTTTATGTTTTGAAAGCTGCAAAAATATGCGAAATTTATAAAAATGGAAGGGGGAAATGAGCCAAAAGGAAGGGTAAAAGGGAGGGAAAAGGAAGACCGGCTGGCTGCAAAAAAGGCAAAGGGGAAAGTTGGGAGAAGGGGGGGGGGCACAAAAATGGCCGGACTGAACTCGCCGCTGGGGCAATTGCTGGGCCTGGGCCGGAGCCAGCTGCGCGACTAGCACCAAGGTCATCATCAAATGGGAAGTAAGAAGTAGTTCTGCAGCTGAAACACAGAACAGACTGAATAGGCAAACCCCAAAAGGTGGGGTTTAGGAAATGGGTAAAAATGGGAGGCGTGAGTGAGGAATAATAATAAAATGGGGATTGCCAAAAACAGGGCGGCCATTCTCATTTGCTTTGCCATTCATTTTGCATTCAGCAATTCAGCTGAGGCGGTCAATGAATTATTCATGACCCGCCGGGAATTTGAAATGTCGGAAGGGAGTTGGGGAGGGGAGGGGGCAGAATATGCAATTTAGAGGGCCCCGGGCACTGCATGAATATTCATTGAATAAATGAAAGGGCCAATGGGAAAAGGGAGGGAGGCTTGGCCATTCCGCTCACAGTCATCTCTCTTTCCTTCCATTTCTGCCCTAAAGGGCGGCCCAACAATCGGCAAGCAAAACAGAATTAATCATAGGAGAGAAATGCAAAATTTTTTGGGAATGAGGAAGAGGGAAAATTTTGCTGGAAGGGATTTTGGTTGGACGAAGGAAACCAAAGAGGGAATTTGTGTATTTTTCGATTAGAGGACCAAAAATAGAGAAAAGGGGGAATATTTTGGAATGAGAATTGAAGGGAAGGGGACTAAAAGGGTTCTGCTGATGGTTTTAGGGGGTTCAGAGAACAGGTCGAGAACAAGTTGCTGGTTGGTCGACCGACGATGGGTCATCCGTGTCGAGAGTCACAATCCCGCCATCCCCCTCCACCCTTCCTTCAATCCGATTGGCGCCTTCTCTGCTGATGATGTCCTCCTCTCCTCAATGCCTTGTTTGACTGGATGAATGGATGGATTGGTGGCTGGCAAAACGCAAAACACTCAATCGGTCCTGCGCAGGGGAACCTGTTTCTGGCCCTTTTGCCCGGCCGCACCTGTTCCTCCCATTCTTCTCTCCATATTTTCCCCTATCTTCATTGAGTTTTCGCCAAATCGTGGAAATGCACGCCTTTCCCTTCTGCCAGGCGACCTCAAAACCTGTCGGCCAGCAGCAGTCATTCCCCTCATTTTTACTTGCTCGGTTGTCACTGTTGTTGGTTGCTGCTGCGCGAGTTGTTGGGAAGGTCGTTGGGAACTGCGACGGAGGGAAAAGGGGGGGGGGCAGATGAGGACACGGAGGAGGGGAACAGTGGAATGGAAAGATCGACCCTAAAAGGGGCAAAATGAAGGAAGGGGCGGCGACCGGTAGAGGCTGGCACGGAATCAATCAGTGCGCCAAAATTGCATTTCATTCATCAGTTACTTATGGACCGACACGTTGGACTGAGAATGGAGGGGGGGGGGGAAGAAAGAATTGAGAAAAGGGGAATTGGTCTGATGATTAGAATTGAAATGGGAATGAAATGAAAGAAATAAATGAATTGGCCTGGATTTGGCCATAAATGAAAGGTGGCCACAATTGAATGATGAATAATTTGTATTATTCTTGAATGAATGAATGGATGACTGGGCGGGTGGAGGGTGTCTGTTTTGTTGTTTTATTTCTCCAGACTAAAAGGCCCCAAATCTGTTTTGTTTGCTCATTTGCAACCCAAAAATGCCTTCTCAAAGGATTTTGGTCCAAAATTAGCGTGTGTTGTTCTATTTGCATTCATTCCCCTCTCCCATCTCTCCCCTTCGCTAAAATAGGCTTCTCCACATTGGCCCCTGCCCTCTGCCATGTTCCCAAAATCCATGTTGTGTTTGTTCTTCTCATTCTCCTTCGTCATCTCCACCTTTCCATTCATTCCCCCGTGACCAATTCATTGATGATTCCCCCTTCATTTTGTGGCTGAACAATTCGAGAATAGCAGACAAAAAACGTGAAATAAAAGATGGAAAAAGTGGCAAATGGAGGAAGGGAGGTTGTGTGTTGGAATTTGAAAAACTGGATTTATTAAATGAAAAAAATTAATACGAGAAAAAGAAGAGAATGTTGATGTTTGCCGAAGTTAGGATATTTAGGGAATTGGGGAAATTTGTTTGTTTAAAGTTTGAACATTTAAATTTTGCTTTCAAAAAATAACCACAGATTTGAGGAACTTCAGCAAAATGGAATGAATTTGAAGGTGGGATTTCGGAGAATGGAAGTTGGGAATGGAAGAAATGACCAAAAGGATGGACGAGAGGAAGCAAAAATGACCAGTTTTTTGTGTGCATATTTATAGCGCCAAAATAAGGAGGGCAATTGCCTTCCCCTTTCACCCCCAGCTCAGATTTGCGCAACCCATCATGAACTGGGTCATCGGGGCACACAAACTCCCCTGGGGGGATTGAAAAAGGTGGGAGAAGAACGAATTGGGGCATCCGCAAAAAAAAGGAAGGGAAGTTGGAGGGAAGTCAGTCGAGCCCATCCCTGCGCACGAAAAACACATCGCATTGGTCATTGAAGCAGCCGACGGACCGGCTGGCAGGTCATCCATCCATCCGTTGCCCTTTGCCCATTGCGCAACCAACTGCTGGGATGAAGAGGAGGAGGAGGAGCACACACAATGCGCAATGAGAATTGACCAACAAACACCCCTTCCACTTTTTATAATTGAGGGGCACACGAAAAGAGGGGTGGTAGAAGGAAGAAATCGTGACCGAAGTGAATTTTGCGAAGAAAGCCCAATCAAAAGTGGTGAGATGAGTTGTGGGAGTGGATTTACTGCTTGCAGATGTTCTCCCGTCAAAGTAGAAAAAAGTGGATGGGATTAGTTGGGATTTGGGGATGAGATGAAGGAAAATGAAGGTGGGGGCATTTTTAAATTGAAAAAGGGCAGAAGATGACCGAATTTTGGCGAACCAAATGAGAATGTGAATGAATGGGGGTCAAAAAGAAGACTTGAATTTAATTCATTCATTCATCAGTGATTTTGATTGGTTCATTCATTCAAAATTTTCATTTATTCCACCCAAATTGGTCGTTGATTCTGAATTTGACTATTTCATTTTGAATCCACACATTCCCTTTGAATGGGAAAAAAATAAATGGGAAAGGAAAAATGAATTTAGCCTCCAGAAATATTCAATCAACTTAGAAAGGAAATTGGAATGGAATAAAAATACGGTACCAATGGAATTTGTATCCTCTTTTTTATCGAAGAGGGAAAAAGTGAAGGACCTCCTATGGGTCATCAGGATTAGGGTTAGGGTCATTTTTGGGTCAATCAGGGACAGGATATCATCTCACAATAAAAATGGGATACAAACTCCAAAGTCCATAAGTACCAAAAATACTTATGAAGTAAAAATAATAATAATGAAATTGGAAACGAATGGAACGAAGGAAAAGCCGAGAATGTGGATTCAAGATAGAAGGGAGAAGAATGAATGGTATGGAATTGGAGGGTGGGGGGGGGGGGACTTGGGCAAATGCAGATTGCGCCTTTTGTGGCTGTGTTTTGGCTGCACAATTCATTTTCATTCCATTCCATTCTTTGCCTATCCGGGGTGGTAGAAAATAATGTTTTGGGTGGTGTTGGTGTTGAGCCTGTTGCCGACTTGTTTTTAGCCATTTCCCCAAAATTTCCCCCTTTTTGGAGGATGTTGTTGGCTCTGGATGAATGGGATGGAGAGGGAGGAGGGGGATGTGTTGATTTGAGGTAAACCAGTCCCCGGGGGCTGCAGCTGATCGGGCAGAACAACAAAACTGGATTCGGGTTGGGGAAATGAATGTGAATGAATGAATGGACGAAGAAGGGGGGAATGGGATATTAAAATGGAAATAGGAGGGGAAAGTGGTGAACGATGGGAGAAGGGGGATGAGGACTCATCATCCAGAAGAAGAAGAAGGAAGAGGATGGTGATGAAGGAAAGTGAAGCAGCGAAAAGCCGAATGATGATGACTGATGAGGAGCCGAAAGGAACTTGTTTTGGCTATTTCTGGAAGGTGGCGATGATGGAAATAGGAAAAAGGGGTCCCCACCCCCTTTGGGCTTTTGTCTTCCACTTCTTCTTCAACAGCTGCGCGGGAATATTCCCCCCATCCCGGATAACAATAGCCCCACCCTCCCCTCCTTCCCTTTCGTCCATTGCCCATGGCAAACCGGTTCATTTCGTCCCCTTCCCCTCCAATTCAGCATTTTCTGCAGCTGTTCCTCTTCCACCCACCCCCTCCCCCTCCCCCTTTTATTTTCCCTTTCTGTGCTGTTCCTGTTGTTGTGTGTATTTTGGTCTGTTTGTTCTTCGTCCGTGGGCAATTGTTTTGTTGGTGGATTGAGAATTGGATTGAATGGGAAAAGAATATAAAATAAAAAGGGGGATTTGTCGCCTATTTGGATGGTTGTTGGGCAAATCCCAAAAAGGAAATCAAAAAAGGGGGAAGGGGGTGATCACCGAAAATTTGGAGGGGCCACTGAATTGAATGTGCGTGGGAAGAGGACGAGAATAAAATACATTGAGGGAAAAGGGTTTTTGTTATTTGGAGGAGAAGGAAAAATGAACCAAAAAGGTTTCCATGGGAAAATTCTAGGTTGGCTTTTTGGCCAAGAAATTGGCCATTTTATGGCTGAAAATGACGAGGCAATATTTCAAATATTTTATTATAATATTTGGGAATTTGTTTGAAATTTACGCAAATTTTTTGGTGAATTTTGCAGAAAATTATGGCAACTTTCCCAGAAAAAATGTTTTTGACACTTCACAGTAATTGAATGAACGTGTGAACTTTTTTTGAAGAAAAAGAACGTCAAAAAGAAGTTAATTAAATTGGTGAATGAAAGTCGCAGTCGGCGGAATCAAATTTCATCAAAAATTCGTTCATTCATTTATTCAATTCAATTTAAA
The DNA here is from genome assembly GCA_030063045.1 of Pratylenchus scribneri. Classification (NCBI taxonomy): domain Eukaryota; kingdom Metazoa; phylum Nematoda; class Chromadorea; order Rhabditida; family Pratylenchidae; genus Pratylenchus; species Pratylenchus scribneri. The sequence goes on along the minus strand of JAQSEB010000114.1, from coordinate 2,960,359 downwards.
TGCGCAATTCCCTCTCCATTCATTTTTATGACCAAAACAATTTGTAAAAGTCTAATTTCATTCATTCAATGGGAATTTTATTTAATTTGCATTTTCGCAAATATTTTCAAATTTCTTTTTCTTCATTCATTTTTGCCCTCAAAAAGTTCATTCCCATTTAATTAAATTCCCCATGGGCGACGGAATTTTCAATTTTGCCCATTTTCAACGACTTTTCCGCCTCTGGCCACGGATGATGAGGACAAGTCCAAGTGCATTTGGCATTGGCACATTCTTTGTCTAAAAGTCGGCACCTCCTTCTCCCCTTTTTCCTTGTCAACTTCGCAACATCCCCACTTTCCCCCAAACCTCCATTTTCCCATTTGTCCCCGACCAAAATTGTCCACAAGTTTCCCCCCTTCGTCATTCAAATCTGCTTTTTCCCCACGCCTTCCCCATTTTAATCCATTTGGCCATTCCATCCAAACAACATTGTCCCCTCCTTTCAATGTCTCCAACAAAATTAGCGCCTTCTCCTCCAGAATCCAGATGGTCCCCAAATTTTTTGAATTCTTTTTCCATCGATTTTCATTCTCCAATTTTTTGCCACTTTTTTTTCTCAAATTTATGGCCAATTACCTTTTTCAACCGTTTCTTCTTTTGTCCTTCAAATTGGCTCCTCATTCATAAAAGCCTATTTTTTTCATAAAGATTTTGCCAAAAATTCATTCATGCGTTCGTCAATTTTTGGCCCATAATTCATTTTCTTTTGCTTTTTGCAGCCTCCTTCTATCTTTTTTTTTTGCTTTTCATCAATTTTGCACCTTTATTCCATTTCTGCTATCCTTCCAATTTGTCTTCGTCATCATTATTGCCAATTTTTGTGCCATTCAACAGCTCGAATGTCTTGACAGCAAATTTGGAATACTATATTATTTTATTTCATTTTATGACCATCGCTTGCCAAAAATCCAATATCCAGTTCATTCCCTTTTCCCTCCCCATTAAATGCCTCCACTTTGCCTTTGCCTCCCCTTCCGGCACCAAATTCATTCCTCTTTCCATTTCTCCCTTTTTGGACAATTTAATGGCCAAAAACGTGTCAATCGCGAAATGAGACACCCTTGGCCATCACATGGATGAACTTGTGGCCATGCCAATTTTGGCAATATTCGGCCTTTCCTTTTCTTTTCCTTCAATTCTCCCTTTTATGTGGAATTTGGTCATCATACATAAATTTGTTTTTGTTCTTTGAACATCTACCAAAATGGAAGATTGGCTCTTTTATGTTGAATTTTGCACAATTTGGACTAAATTAAAATGGATGGAAAATTGCCCATTTTAACCATTCACGACATCACCATCAAATGCCATTTTGTTTGGAGAGCATCCCCTTCAACAAATTTAGGTCCCTTTTTGCCAATTCTCGAAGGCATTTGTGCCTCTTCCTCCTTTCTTTTCATTACAAATTCCTCACAAATTTGCGGTCGCCACAAATCCCGTCCCCTCTTTCCTTTTGGCCAATGTGTCTTCTTCAATCCCCGTTGAAATGTTTTTTTGCCACACACGAAGAATAATGGAAAAATGGAAGAAGATTATTCCATCAACTGTTTTTTCCCATTCCTTCCAACTTTGGAGTGTGTATTTTTTGGTATCAAATGTGAGAAAATCCATTCAAAAATAATAATTGTCTCCCATTATTATTCTTAAAAAAAAGCACAAATTACTTGAAATTATTCAACTTTTTTAGATTATCCATTTTTGCATAATATCCTTTATGGTCATTAGCAAAAAATTTAAAAATCCAGCAAAATTCCTAGACATCATACATTTTTATTGGATACATTTTATCTCTCCGGAAACAACAAAAAACAGGAGGAATTAGTTAGATCTTATTAGAGGTGAAATATAAAATAAATGGAATAAAAATATCAAAACACAAACAGGCGGAATTAGTGCAAATAAACAGGCGGAATTAGTGCAAATTCAAACAGGCGGAATTAGTGCAAATTCAAACAGGCGGAATTAGTGCAAATTCAAACAGGCGGAATTAGTGCAAATTCAAACAGGCGGAATTAGTGCAAATTCAAACAGGCGGAATTAGTGCAAATTCAAACAGGCGGAATAGTGCAAATTCAAACAGGCGGAATAGTGCAAATTCAAACAGGCGGAATAGTGCAAATAAAACATTACCTAATTTATTTTAGATTACATATTAACACAATATTCTTTGTATTCAAGATTCGGGTAAATTCGTTCGAAAAAATTCAAATTCTTAGGCACCCACATTAGCCTAATTAAATGAATGGCAAAATTGGACCAAAAAATTTCGCCTTATTCAAAGAGGGCAACATTCGATGAATGTAGGAAAAGTGACGAGAGGAATGCCCAAAAAAAGATTGTCACATTTTTGGTGAATTCTGTAGTTTATATTAAAATCAAATTAAAATCAAACAAATGAATGCTTTTTAGTCAATTTTCCCCTCGTCGATTTTAAGTTGATTAATTCATCATAGATTCTCTCCATTTGTACGGAACTAATTTTACAGAATCAAAAAGATTAGCCATACTTTTATTAATAAAATATTAATCCAACATTGAGGAGTAAATACCTTATTATTGGCCAAAAAACACACACACCAAACAAATAAATAATTGAAATGAATTGGATTCCATTTTCCATTCATTCTTTTCATGCCCTTTGACCTCGGGGCTCAATCCTCCCTTCGCTCCATTCTTTCGTTGTTTTCATTCCTATTGAATTCACCAACAATGGAAAAAGAGACCAAAAAAGGCCATAAATGAGGAAGGATAGGATATTCAAAATAATATATGAGAATATTTTATTTAATAAATATTCCATAATGTGTGTTGGGTCTTCGCCAACTTTTGTTGGCTTCACCCAGACTCTTGAATGACTTCTTTCTGGTCTTTTGGCACATTCATACACAATTCGAAATGTGCCAAAATTATGTCAATGCCAATTTTTTCAAGCCCATTATCCATATCTATCCATTCATCATTATCCCTTCATTATCATTATTTTCACCTCAAATTGTCCTTTTCCTTCCTTTAAATTTAAATTGTTGCCTCATAATTTCATCCAAATTATTTTAATCCCCCATTTTAAGACTACACTTTAAATGCTCCCTCATCCACCCTCAAATTCCCCAAATATATCCATCCGGTTGTGCCTTTTGCATGTAAATCAACATCATTACCAATGCTAAATTTACGTATTTTGCGCAAAAATTGCACAAATTTGGGAAATTCGATGGCCAAATTTAGTTTATGTAACCAAAAAGGCACAAAATATTTGGGAAGATGATTTTTGTATTTCTTGTTATTTGAGAAGAAGTCACGCGAAAAGGGCGAACAATTGGATCCGGTCCATTACATATGTATGTATATTATTGGGGCCAATATGCCGAATCCGCCCATTCCTCCCACCTCCCACCCCCAGGGCCATGCCATTCGCGCGGAAAGTTGGATTTTTCAACCTCCTTCACACATTCATTGCCTCATTCATTTCCCGTGAGCATATTCCCATTCCCCTTCACTTTTTTCCACTCATTAAGCAAAATTCTCGCCCCTTGCCCCCTCCCATACAAAATATTAAGTTCAAATTCATCAACACAGATTGCTGCCATGGCCGCCAATTCCCCACTCACATTTATTCTCGTAAACAGCAGTGACGGTATGGAAATGGCCCCAAACGCATTTGAATTGGATGAAGAAGGCGAAATTGCGCGACCAGAAATGGCAAGTGCCATCCCCATCCCCTTTGGGCACAATTTGATTGGCAACTTTTGCCCTTCTTAATTTTAGTTGCCTTCTGATTGGATTGAACTCATCTTGTTGGCACTTTTGCTCCTTTTTGGACTTCCCCTTAATGCGATTGCGTTGAGCAAACAATTGGGTGGCAGCTCTGCCCTTTTCAACCCAAGGAAAGGTGCCCGAATATCGAGGGTATGTTTTCATTCTATGCCAATTATCACTCCATTTTATTTCCTTTCAGCAAGAAGTCACACGGACCAATTTCCTATGGCTTAAATTGCATTTGACCGTAGTCGATTTGTTGGTCATTCTCTGCTATTGCCCATCCCATATTGCTTGGCTGATTGGCTACACGTGGAGTGCCGGCGAATTCCTCTGCAAAGCAATGCAATATAGCTGGGATTTCTGCTTCCATTTGATGTCATTTGGTGTGGTCAGCATTGCATTAGACCGATTGAGGACTGTTTACGGACTGATGAGAATGGAAAAGACTGGCAAAATGACAGCCGGCGCCTCTCGTCAAATTCGTTTTGTGAAGGTAAAATGTTGGGGGACCCGTTGTTGTCACTCCTCCTTGTTGGTTTGTTCCAGTCGCTGATCTTCCTGCTCTTTCAGCGCCTCATTCTCATTTGCTATTTGGGTGCCGCCCTCGTCTCCATCCCTCAATTCTTTGTTTGGACCACAATTGACCTGCGCAATTGGAGTCAATGCACAACCAGATGGCACAAACAAAGGGCAATTGAATATTTGAAAGGCCGCGAATTCACCGTAAACCAAAAACAGAATGTACATTTGATGAATTTTAATTAATATAGGAGAGTTTTGCCGGTGAACGCATTTACACATTGGTTCATTTGCTCACCGTATTCTGGCTCCCATTCCTCATTATCCTTTCTGCCTATATTTACATTGTCCTTTTCCTTTGTTTCTATTCCCTGCGGCCATGCACTGCGCATCCATCCACCTCCTCCTCAACAATAGCTCGCTCAACAGATCAACAACAAATTCCAACAAATCAGCCGAATAATTGCCAAATTCCTCCCATCCCCTCAAATGATAATCATCAAATCCATTGTCCTTTGCTCAATGGTGAAAAGGGCGGCAGCGTTTTGGTGCCAAAAAATGTGGCACCCAGTGAAAAGTAAAAATAAGCACGCAAATTCATTAAATCTCAATTTTTTAAAGTTCAATTTGTTGGCCAAGCACAACGGTTGCCTCCACTTCGCCCCTTTCCCCATCCTCTTCTGCCCACACAAATGCCAGTTTATTGGGCGGTCAATTGCCGCCACTGAATAACAACAAAAAATATAGTAAAATCAGCACCCAAATCCCCAATTTACGCTCCAATTCCCCTCCACTAATTTAGATGTGCCCGCTTGGCGATTGGAAATGCGATCTCGGATCTTCCAAACCACAATCCACGTTATTGCCGCTTATTTGGTTTGCTGGCTTCCCTACAATGGTCGGTCCACCTGCGCATTCACCAATTTAATTATTCCTTTTTGCCCCAATTTCAGTTCTTGCATTGGCCACCTTTTTCTCGCGGGACCTGCAAATCACAATTTCCGTCCATTTGGAATTGTTGCGAATTTGTGTGCTCCTCAATACACTTTTGAATCCATTCATTTATGGTAATTGGGCAATTTCCGATAATCAAACATCAATAAAACAAATCATTTTTCAGGGTTCAAAAAAGGCCAGCCGTGACCCTATGCCCTCAGGCCATCAAAGAAAATGATGACGAAAAAGGAGAAGAAGAAGCCAATCACATCCATGACCATTCAAAGATGCTCAAAAAAGTCGATATTAATTAATTATGGAGGAAATGAATGAATGGAATGCCCGATGGAATTCAATTCAAGCATTTATTCTATTATGGACCTCAATTTATAATATCATTCATTTATAATTAACCTTTGCCCAATTTGATAAAAATGAACGCAGACTGATCGGAGCCAAGGAAAAGCCATTAAATTGGATTATTCCCATTAAAGATTAAAACCCATATTTCCCCTTTTAATCCATCAATCGACGAAAACCCCTCTCATCCTCCTTTTTTGGGCCGCAGTCAATTGCGCCCGCAATGCATCCCATTCCCAGCCAGTCATTTAGCCGATAAACGGGTTCCATTCCAACCACCAAGATGGAAGGAAAAGCATTCATCCATCCATCCAATCAGCCATCCAACCAACATTTTTAGGAGCACAAATCAGCCAATAATCGCCCCGCAATGCAAAAACATTCACATTCATTTTTGTCAATTCTCCAATAATATTAATGTCTTTCACAAAAATTCTTATTAGCCACCCATCCAGCTGGTTGGCTGGCTGTTCGATGATTCAAACCACCCAAAAAGTGCTATTATATAAGAAAAAGAAGCCCATTTTGTTTTTATGTACCATCTTCTGCGCGTAACCAATATTGTTGGCCTTTTTTCCCGTCTCAACAATAATCATCCACCAAAAAAGGAAGAAAGCAATCATAATTTGGCCCTTTCTTTCTTCTTCGATTCTTTGCTCCATTCAAGTATTTTTTGCTTCATTTTCGGCCATTCCATTTCCTCTCATCCCCCGAATTTTCTGCCTTCCCTTTTACCTCATCAAATTCCCGTGAAAAAAGTCGGGTCTTTTTTGATTCATTCCATCCAACAAATTCCTTTGTGTCACCTTCAACATCCAACTTCATTCATTCATTCATTTTTCACTCCTCCGCACAAATTTTTGCCTTTTTTCCCTCTGGGAAATGCCTTCCCTGATTTGGTGATGGCCCCCAAAAATGAACGGTTCTGGGGCCATTAGAATGGAAGGGCGCGACCGGAGGAATGCGTCACAACTCGGCGAAACACTTAATTAGCCGCCACCAACAAAAAAAAGTGGGTGGAGCGACAGTGAAAGTGATGGAAAAATGGGATGGGCAAAATTGCTTATTTGGAGGGGGGGGGGGGGTGGATGGTGTTGTTTAAAAAAAGTTGAGGGGATTGGAAGAAGGACAAACAGGAAATCGCCAAAAGGACACAACCCCAGAAATGCGCATAAGAAGGCAAACATCAGCAGAAGATTGCACTGGGCTTGAAGGACGGTTCAAAAAGGAGGAGGAACAACCCCGGAGGGGGCAACCCAAGATGCCAACCCCTCCCCTCCCCCATTCTCACAATTCCTAACTGGTCGGCCTCCTATAAAGGCGCTCGCTGTTCCAGTGCGGTGTCACTTCCCCCCTTCTTGTCCGCTTTGTTCACGCTAATTACTTTTGCCCGATCAGAGCAGCCTCCCACCAAAAAAAGATGCCTCGGGCGATGCTCAAAGGGAGCAAAAAAAGGGAAGGGGAGACAAAAAGCAGAAGGGAATTTGGCAAAGGAAAAGCAATGACTGAGACCAACCCAATTGCGGCTTTTTTTATTATCATTCTTACCTTTCCCTCTGCTGATTTAGAGCTATTTTTTAAAAATGGATTACGAGGCCAGGATCAAGGCTTACCGTTTTGTGGCCTATTCCACCGTTTCATTCTCCGTCATTTCCCTCCTTTCCGTTTGCTTTACTTTGCCAATGCTCAAAAACTATGTCTCAAATGTGGCCGTAAATATGGACAGGGAATTGAGCATGTGCCAAGGATCGGCAAAGGACATTTGGAGCGAAGTTTTGCAAATGAAGAATTTGCCAGTGGCAATTGGAAACAGGTGGAAATGACACAAGAAAAACATCAAATATTCCCCCATTTAATAATAGGACTGCCCGTCAAGCTGGATACGGAGAAGGAGCAGTGAGTGGAGGAGGCGCCAGTGCCGGTGGAGCATGCAGTGACTGCTGTACGTTAATATAATTAAAATACATTTAAAATTTATTGGAATTAAAGGTTCCGGAGGCGGACCAGGACCTGCCGGCCCACCCGGACCTCCAGGCCGACCCGGAAACCCAGGAGCACCAGGATCGCCCGGACAACCAGGAAAATCACAATCGGCCCCTTGCGAACAAGTCACAAAGGTGGGAAAAGGATTTGGGCCAATTAGAAATGTCAAATTTGAATGCCAATTTTCAGCCTCCATGCAAACCTTGTCCTGGCGGTCAACCAGGCCAGCCTGGCCCACCCGGACCCCCTGGCCAGCCGGGTCAACCAGGCCAACCTGGACAATCCGGAGGCCAAGCAGCCCCAGGCGAACCTGGCCCAGCCGGACCACCCGGTCAACCGGGAAGCCCTGGCCAACCTGGAGCCCCGGGACAACCAGGACAGCCTGCTCAATCTCAGGTGAGAAAATTAATTTAATTATTAGGAAATTAAATTTAATAAGAGAATTTACTTAAATAAATTTAATTTTCTTTTCCTTTCAGGAAGCTGGCCCCGCCCCTCCTGGCCCTCCAGGTACGAAGGCGGATTATTTGAGATTGATGTAAAATATCATTTTTATAGGAGATGCCGGAGCCCCAGGGCAGCCAGGAAGCCCGGGAGCGCCAGGACAACCCGGAGGCCCTGGCCAACCAGGCCCGAAAGGACCACCTGGCCCACCAGGACAGCCCGGAAACGATGGAGCGCCTGGCCAACCCGGTCAACCTGGACAGGCTGGAGGCGCCGGAGAGAAGGGAATTTGCCCCAAATATTGCGCAATCGATGGGGGCGTTTTCTTCGAGGACGGCACTCGACGACGTTAAACAACAACAAAAACATCGACGGCAAATTGATGATGGATTTGGAGGCGATGCCGACCCTATTTGGAAGAAGATTATATTGGCCATTTGCTATGGATTCTGCCGTTTTGCCGCTTTTGGCCAATATTTTCCCCATTCCTCTGTTTCCCCTCAACAAAAGACTGCCATTTTTATTTAAATATATTAATTAGTATTCTCCCCCCTTCATTGCCCCAGTCCATTTTCATTTTGTATGGGTAATTTTGCCGATGTTTTTTGGCTAAATTAGTGTTTCCAAAATATAAAATTTATGTGTTTTTTTACAAATAAAATCTCTGTTGATGTAAAATTCACTTTAAATTGCTACGAATTTGAGTAGATTTGATCTGAATTCTGAATTTGGATCTAATAAATCATAAATTCCATTTAATTTACACATTTTTGTGATTTTCCATTTCCAACTTTTAATCCCATCAGTCAGAAAATTCCACTCGAATTCTCGCATTTTAGTACTAATTCCCCCAAAAATTGTACATTTTGGTGTTTCTTTTTTGTCGCATTTCTTGAATCGGAAGGTCCCTTTCCCCCTTCCCCTCATTCATTCATTAGTTTATGGCCCCAGCTGCTATTTTTTGTGTAAAGCGGCGATGGCAGCAGCATTCTTGGTAAACTTTTTGGACCCTAATTGAAGTGTGTGGGTTGATGATTTGATGGTCTCGTCGACTTGATTCAATCGAATGTACCTTCCTTCCATTTCCAATGACCTTGCTTTTTGCCCAAAGGTGGCTCATTTTGGCGGAACTTCTGTAACGATGAATCCGGTGGAAAGGGGCAAAAGGGATTGAGTCATTATTTGAAGATTTGAACTTTCATTTTTCACATATAACTGTGAGAGTATCAAAGAAGAAATGCCAGAACAATACACAAATCTTTCCGTTACACAAAATGATCTGCAAGGAAGAAATTTGGCCAAAAATTGATCATTTGTAGGGAATGTCTGCCAGGGATGAAAAAAATGGAAAAATGAGATTTGGCATCTCTGCTGAATATTTTAATCACAAATTTGATGAGGGAATTTAATTAAAAATAATCCAAATGAACATTTATATGATTAGATTAGATTAGATTAGAAATAAAAAGAAAGATTGGAGCTGAAACACAATTTTTGGCGATTGATATGCCCTCCGAAAGAACATCAAAAGGAAAGGAACCATTGGAAGCAATGATCCAACGGATCCTTGGGCAGCGTTGAAAGATTGCGGGATGCAAATTAGAAGGGAATTTGGGGATGAATTCGGTGGGGAAACGGGTTTTGTCGCCTCGGCGAAAATTGGGCAAAAAACATGGGGAAAAGGGGAAGGATGGATGGATGGATGTGGAAGCAGATCAAATTATTGGTTCCCCATCACCGACAAATGTGCCTAGATCAGTGTCAGCATATCATCTTCTTTTGGTGTCCATTTTAGCTGCTTTTCCTCCTCCCACACAATTTTCTCATTCATTCAGTTGATTTATTGCCTTAAATATTGTGGCTTCTGAAAGGCAATCAGCAAATTGCGCAGCACAGGAAAAAGGCCCAATGAATGGAAGAATGACTCCATTTCTCCTTATTAACAATTATAATAATTAATTCCATTCTTCTTTTGTCCTCATTCTTTCCTCGCTAATTTTTGTCTCAATTTCCTCCCAAAAATTAATTCCCGACTTCACATTTTGCTAATTTCATTTCCATTTTCCTCATTTTTGATGCTGAATTGAAGACGACCAAAGGAGCAGAACGGTTCGGTTCCCCTCCCAATTCCCAAAAATGTTTGCTAACGGCTAAAATGTCGAGCAGTCAAAAAATTAAATGGGTTTTTACAACGACCAATTTGGGTGGTTGTGTTGCTCCGGGCAATGTAGGAAGGAATGGAATTGGAATTGTGTTTTTTGTCGGCGTTTGGCCCCAAAATTATTTCTTTTGTTTATTCTCCAACTCCAAAAAGGGAGAGGAAATAGTTGAAGATGGACACAGGAGGAACCGTTTTTTCCATCAATTGGCCATATTCGGCGACTCAATTTACAGTTGTTTGGCCCAAACTGGAATTAGAGGGGAAGGTGGGGTTGGCTGGGAATGATCTGCGTTTTGTGTGCTGCTTCTTTCCCCCATTTTTTCCCATCGTAATAAACTGCCCGAATGCGCTGGCCGCAAGAAAGCGCAACGTCGCCTCCGGGTTTTATTGAGGGCTTCCCTCTTATTGCTCTCATTTTTTTGGCCGTTCTTCCCCAACAAATGCCTATAAATGTGCAGTGGGCCACCGGCTCGACTGGTCCTCTCCATCATTCCCATTTTGCCATTTTCCCCTCCTTCATTATGTTTCAATGACCCAAAATTCTCGGCCAATTTCCTAATTAATTTTGTGGTTAATTTTTCAGCAGCTAAAGTACAAAAATGGACTATGAGGCCAGGATCAAGGCTTACCGTTTTGTGGCCTATTCCACCGTTTCATTCTCCGTCATTTCCCTCCTTTCCGTTTGCTTTACTTTGCCAATGCTCAAAAACTATGTCTCAAATGTGGCATTGAATATGGACAGGGAATTGAGCATGTGCCAGGTGAAAATTTGCAGCAAAAATTAATTTTTGTTTTGATTGATGAATAATTAAAATTAAATTAAATCAGCAAATCGGGTGGAACAATTTGCCCAAAATTCCATTCTTTGGCCTTAAAATGACCTTGGGCTTTGAATCACAAAAACAAATTTCCCTTTCATTCATTTAAAATTCCATTCCCACCCAAATGTATATTTTTTAAACTCCATTTCAGGGCAACGCCAAGGACATTTGGTCAGAGGTCAATCAGCTCAAAAGCATTCCCGCGGCCGGCAACCGTACTGCCCGTCAAGCTGGCTATGGTGGAGAAGGTGCTGTGAGCGGAGGCGGCGCCAGTGCCGGAGGCGGTGGAGCATGCAGTGATTGTAAGTGAATTTGATTGTTTTTGGTCAAAGCCTTTAATAAATCTTTTCGTTTTTAAGGTTGTCAAGGAGGCGGACCAGGGCCAGCTGGACCACCAGGACCGCCAGGCACTCCCGGAAATCCGGGAGCCCCAGGAACTCCAGGACAGCCAGGAAAATCTGTTTCCGGTAAATTCAATCCAAAATTTATATTTTCTACATATTCTTTCAGCTCCATGCGCCCAAGTCACACCTCCACCATGTAAACCATGCCCTGGAGGACAAGTGGGAATAATTGGAAATATTTGTTAATTAATTTTAATTTAGCCCGGTCAACCTGGTCCACCTGGACCTCCAGGTCAGCCCGGAGCCCCAGGACAGCCTGGCCAAGGCGGCGGAAACCCACAACCCGGTCCCCCTGGACCACCAGGCCCACCTGGTATTTTCAATTGGCAGAACAATTTAAAATGATAATTTTCAGGAAATCCGGGAGGCCCTGGTCAACCTGGAGGACCTGGACAACCGGGACAACCTGCTGCCTCCCAACAGGCGGTCAGTGAATATTTTTAGGGGCATTAAATTAATTCAATTTGCATATTTCAGGGTCCTGCCCCTCCTGGACCCCCAGGAGATGCCGGTGCCCCAGGGCAGCCAGGAAGCCCAGGAACGCCCGGACAACCCGGAGGCCCAGGCACACCAGGCCCGAAAGGACCACCTGGCCCACCAGGACAGCCCGGAAATGACGGAGCTCCCGGAGAACCCGGTCAACCTGGACAGTCTGGAGGCGCCGGAGAGAAGGGAATTTGCCCCAAATATTGCGCAATCGATGGGGGCGTTTTCTTCGAGGACGGCACTCGACGACGTTAAATATTTTATTGAGAGAGGAGTCATTCATTTATTTGGTCATCAATGTTTTTTTTGTCCATTTTTGGCGGCTATTTTTCACCTGCTTTTCTATTCCATCCATCCAAAAAGTAGCAGAAAAATATGTGCCATTATTGCCATTTCCACATTTATATGATTGTGCCAAAAAGTCCATTTTGAACAATTTGACCAACGAATAAAGCGGAACATTAAACTTTTTTGTACTCTCATAATTAATTTAATTCGTGAGATTTACCCCAGAAAAACAACAAAAAAGTATGAATTTTGGACCCAAATTTGGTCAGTTAATTATTAACTTAATTGTTTTTATGGGAATTTTAATTGGCCAATTTTAATTGAATTCTATGAAAAGTGCATTTATTGGATACAAAAAAGTGTAAGACAATCAAGGGACTAAACTTGACAAATTTTAAAATGGACTTATTAGGGGCATTCCTCAAATTGACTCCAAATTGACGTTTAATATTTTGGAGCCCTCTGGGAAAATTCATTGGTTGTCGTTTGCCTATTCCGGTCACAAAAAGTATATTCTGAATTGCGTGCCGGAAAATGGGAGGCGGGTAAAAGTAGGAGGAGGGAACAAAGCATAAAAGAATAAATTGGCCATTGGCAATGGCCTCCATGTTCACATTCGTCCCACCACATTTTTGGCCCAAAACCAATCCTAAATAAATCACAAAAATAGCCTCAAGGCCGAAATGTGTGTTCAGTTTACATTTTCATTCATTCATTTCAAATTTAGAAAATCATTTTCAGAAAAAGAAGAAAATATTCCCAAATAAGGAAATTATTTTATTTTTATTCCCTTCACTCACATCAATTTGTGCCCAAAATGACCTCAAAAGTGGAGGCAAATTGCAGTTCATTCCAAATGGACAGTCTTCGATTGGGATTATTCGCCGTTGAATTATCCATGAATACGGGCGTCATTTTCATGTCCGCCGTTTTGGCAATTCTCCTCAAAAGGACACACACTTTTGATCGGAATCCGAAAGTGTTATTGGCCAATCATCAATTCGCCTCATTCAATATTGCATGGACACGGTAGAATTAAGGGGAAACCCATTTGAATGGCAGCATTCTGCGTTATTATTTCCTATTTAAATTAGACAAATCCAAAATAGCTTTTCCCTTTTAATTGAATAATTAATTTATTTTTGTTTAGATTTATCCTAATCCCTCAAATGTTGGTGCCAACCGGCCTTTTGCCCTCTCTCATTGTCGACCCAATCCAATGGTTCCACGACATTTCCATAAATGTTCGCCTAATTCCATTCTACAAAAACATTCCCTTCATTTCCGTAAATAGGTGAACACATTCATCCAATTGGCAATCACCTTTGAATGCTTTTTCTCCACATTTTATCCAATAAATTGGGAAAAGTTCACCGCCCATCGTTGGGTTCCAATTTTCACATTTTTATGGCCCTGGGCATGCACTGCCCTTCTCTATTACGTCGAACAAATTCGTGAGCAGACGCAACGGAATGGAAAATTTGGCAAATTCAAATTTTCAGAATTGGTCGCAACAATTCCCGAATTCATTGGCCTTTTTCTGCTAAATATTTTCTGTTCCATCATTTTCTGCTTTCTTTACGTTGTGAATCGACGAAAATACAAAAGAGTGAATGCCGGGGATTTAGCAGGAAAATACAAAGTAAAAAATGGGCAAAAATGGAGAAGATTTACATATTACCTATACTCATGAAATTATCAAAGAACATTCAATTTTTGGAGTAAAGAAATTTATTAAAATTAGTCAAAAACTTAATAAAATAGTTACACCATTTTCTTTCAATTATTCATTAAAAATGCCATTTTCCCTCCTCATTGTCAGGTCATTGTGAATATCAAAACTGTGCGCACTCTAAATTTTGTGTCCGCCCTTTCCGCCATTCGCAATTTCATCACAATGTCCCTCCTCCTTTTGGTTCAAAATAGCCTAAAGCCTCATCACCTTTTCCCCATAAATTGCAGATTATTCTCTACTTTAAACCACTTTGCGATTATTATGCCTATTTGATTTCCTCCCATTCCTATGATCTCACCGTTTCCTTCTACAATCTTTTCCTCATTGTTCCCCTCGTCCTCACTCATGCCGAATTTGCCAAGCGTTTCAGGTAATTTCATTCTTTTCATTTCCAATTTATATTCTTATTTAGACATTTTTTGGGCATCCATGGCCGACGTGGCCTCAACCAATTTGGCCAAAGCACCGATCAACAAAATGGACCAACCACTGTGGCCAAAAATGCGCTTGGCGAGAATATAATTGTCAGTAATAATCCAAATCAATATTTTCAACAATTGGCCAAATCCTGGGGCGCATTGCCGCGTCCATCCATTCCAAAACAACAACAAAATCAAAATAATGGTCCCGGCATTCGATCATTACCTTGGGCTGGCCCAACGCCACAAAATAATCGAAGAGGCAGCAACAGAATGGTGGAAGTGGAAATTCCCGCATCAAATTAGAATTTAATTTATGGATTAATTTTTGTGCCATTTTAATTAAATTAATAAAAAATAGTCCATTTTTGTATCACGCAAATTACCGTAAATTTTATTTATTTACCTTTTTAGACACAAATATTTAATTTTGTATTTGGCCATAAATTTTTTTCCCATTACCACAAAAAACGAGACATTTTTCCATGAATTTTGAATTTATTCACAAATTTTGCAATTTTTGGATTCAAAAATGAAAAAAATGAAACAGGTGCAAGTAAATGGCCAATAAAATGACGCAATAAGATCAAGAATATATTTTGTAGCATTTCTTTTTGGTCCTTTCTTTCTATTATTTCCTTTTTACTTTTTATTTTTACCTACAAATAAAGCAACCAGGTGAAGAGGAATCATTTTGAGATTAATTTTTAATCATCAAATTTCCTTTTGGCATTTTAATTTTAGTTCCATTTCACATTTACTGTATAATAAATAATCCGATAAACATATACTAATTTTATTTATATTGTTACCAAAAAATATATTTTCTATGCGACGTCTTGCGTGCCGTCATTTTTTCCTCTAAATTTATTTTGATACTAATTCCCCTTTCCACATTGGCCATAATCGAATTCCAGGAAATAAAATATTTGGATGAAATTTTTTGCACTAATTCCGCCTGTTTGAATTTGCACTAATTCCGCCTGCTTTGAATTTGCACTAATTCCGCCTGCTTTGAATTTGCACTAATTCCGCCTGTTTGAATTTGCACTATTTCCGCCTGTTTGAATTTGCACTAATTCCGCCTGTTTGAATTTGCACTAATTCCGCCTGTTTGTGTTTCATCTAAATAATTCCGCCTGTTTGTGTTTTCGCTTTTAGAATAATTCCGACTGTTTTGATGTTTTTTCGCCTGTTTTTGTTTCAGCACTAATTCCATCTATTTTATGTTTTACCTAATTTTTGTGTTTGCGCAAAGTTATAAATATTAAAAAATTATCAATTAACTAGCTCAGGAACGCGCGCTATCGCGCGCGTCCCTTAGCTAGTTACTTTTTGAATTGAACCAATATTTGAAATAATTAAATTTAATAAAAAAATTAATAATAATAATAAATGAATAATTTTATGCTAAAAAAAAAGAAAAAATTCTATTTAAATACTTTATTCATCTCTCATCAACTTCATTAATTCCTTATTCCCTATATTCATAACTCATCAATCATCATCATCTTCATCCCTTAACATTTTTTATCACTATAATTTCCCTCCCTTTATTCTTTTTAATTCTTCATTTTCTCTTCCATTTTTTTCATGCTTCAATCTCTCCCCCTCTCATCCTCCCATTATCCTCTCTCTTCCTCCCATTCATCCCTCTCATCCTCCCATTATCCTCTCTCTTCCTCCCATTCATCCCTCTCATCCTCCCATTCATCCCTCTCATTCATCTCTTCTCATCCTCACATTCATCCCTCTCATTCATCTCTTCTCATCCTCGCATTCTTCCCTCTCATTCATCTCTTCTCATCCTCACATTCATCCCTCTCATTCATCTCTTCTCATCCTCGCATTCATCCCTCTCATTCATCTCTTCTCATCCTCACATTCATCCCTCTCATTCATCTCTTCTCATCCTCGCATTCATCCCTCTCATTCATCTCTTCTCATCCTCGCATTCATCCCTCTCATTCATCTCTTCTCATCCTCACATTCATCCCTCTCATTCATCTCTTCTCATCCTCACATTCATCCCTCTCATTCATCTCTTCTCATCCTCCCATTCATCCCTCTCATTCATCTCTTTTCATCTTCCCATTCATCCCTCTCATTCATCTCTTCTCATCCTCACATTCATCCCTCTCATTCATCTCTTCTCATCCTCCCATTCATCCCTCTCATTCATCTCTTCTCATCCTCCCATTCATCCCTCTCATTCATCTCTTCTCATCCTCACATTCATCCCTCTCATTCATCTCTTCTCATCCTCACATTCATCCCTCTCATTCATCTCTTCTCATCCTCGCATTCATCCCTCTCATTCATCTCTTCTCATCCTCACATTCATCCCTCTCATTCATCTCTTCTCATCTTCGCATTCATCCCTCTCATTCATCTCTTCTCATCCTCGCATTCATCCCTCTCATTCATCTCTTCTCATCCTCACATTCATCCCTCTCATTCATCTCTTCTCATCCTCCCATTCATCCCTATTCATCTTCCTATTAATCTCTTTTCATCTTCCCATTCATCCTTATTTTCGTATTCATCCATTCTCATCTTCCCATTAATCTCTTCTTTCATATTCATCCCTATTCTTCTTCCTATTCATCCCTTTTTTTCTTCACATTCATCTCTTCTCATTTTCCCATTCATCCTTTTTTATCTTCTCGTTCATTCTTCTCATTTTCCCATTCATCCTTTTTTATCTTCTCGTTCATTCTTCTCATATTCCCATTCATCCCTTTTCATTTTCACATTCACTTCTTTATCATCTTCACATTCATCTTTTCTCATCTTCCCATCCATCCTTTTTTATTTTTCATTCATCCCTTTTCATTTTCACATTCATTACTATTCATGTTTACATTTATCTCTTTTCATCTTCTCATTCATCCTTTTCATCTTCTCATTCATCATTATTCCTATTCATCTTCCCATTCATCACTAATATTCATTTTTATAAGAATAAATTGCAATTCAATGAATTTTGACATCTTCTTAAATAAAAGAATTGGGGAATGATGTATGAAGATGAATTCTTCCAACAATTTTTATGTTAAATGAAATCGGTTGATATTAAAATTGAATATTGCAATTCTATAAATAAAATAAACAATAAACTTAATTGTTGCTATCATTTAATTGCTATTAATTATAAAAAATAATTCTCGGCTATTCCAAATAGTTAAAAAATATATTTTATCATTTAATTTATTGAAATTTTTCTCAAATTGCAACTTATTTCATTCTAATTTCCTTTATTTCTTTATTCCTTATCCTAATTATTAAGATTGAGTGAATGTGTGAAGAATAAGGAATAAAAAATTGTATTGTTTTCTGTCATTAAAATTTAGTGAAGATAAAAATGATGCATTTTATTCTTTTAAATTATTCCATTGTTTGCTTTTTTTGTGTTCCGAATTGACTCTGTTGTTTCAGAAAAATTAAAAGAAAATAAATCTTTATTTAATTAATTTTAAAGAAACTTTCCAAGGTGCCTTTATTCTTTGGGAAATTTCAGAATAGTTGCAGGCAGTAGAAGTAAATAAAAATAAATAACTGAAAACAAATTTCATAATCAAACATTAGTTGCAGTCTGAATTAGAAATAAAAATTAATAAAGAATTGAAAAAGAACATGCACCATTTTTATTTTTAATTCTTTATCCTAATTTTTCTTTTTCCTTTTTTATTCTTTATGTCCAAAAAATGTTTTTCTGTTTCTTCTAAAAAAAACAAAACGCCAAGTTCAAAATATTTTTTGGTAACAAACCAACAGAAAATTATATATAGGATTGAATGAATAATTTGGTAAATTTTTTCGGAATTATTTAGAACAACATCGCCAACTTTGCCTTGCATATTATCACTTCTTCAATCAACTTCATGTTTGTCATGGAATTTGGGAATAATCATCATTTTCACCTAAACATCAAACATAATTTTAAACTGTTATTGCTTTAAAAAATGCAAATGCTCTATTTATTTTCTATTTTTCATTTTAACCGGATAAAACATATAAAACTAATACAAAAATTTGTCAAATTTGTTTTCTTATATATCTTCCATTGAATGGATTCATTCACCGGTGTTGCCTTCATCAATGCCATTATTTTTGCCCCACATTTGATTATGCCATTCCCCACCCTTGTGTTTGTACCTTCACTAGACAAATTCATTTCCTCTACTTCACCTTTTGTCTCCATGGTAATTCGCCGTTGGCCATTTCAGAGGATTCCTTGGCACTTTGTGTTGTGCATAAAATGGCCAATTCCCCACCTTGTCTTGATGGTCAATTTTGACAGAATGGAAAATATTGTGGGGTAACGTTGGTTGGTTTCTCCTCCGGAATTTGGCCACTGCCAAATATATATACGCTTCAACACTTTCAAATGGCCGCCTTCCTCCAAATCGATAATTGGCCATTGTGCCTTTAAAGGCAAAATACCCTTCTTTGACCATTTTGAATGCTTTTTTTTTCGTTGACTTTTCCCTCAATTTTAATTCCACTCCATTTTATTCCATTTTTAAGTCAAAGTGAAAATCCCCCTAAAAAATGCGCGAGATTGTGCACATTCAAGCTGGCCAATGTGGAAATCAAATTGGGGCAAAGGTCACCCAAAATATTGTTGAATATTTCCAATTTTTTTATAGTTTTGGGAGGTTATTTCCGATGAACATGGCATTGAGCCAACTGGAGCATACAATGGCGATTCCGACCTTCAATTAGAACGAATCAATGTTTATTACAATGAGGCCAGCGGTCAGTGGCCAATTTATTAAGTAAGAAATATTTTCCAAAAAATTATAGGTGGAAAATATGTGCCAAGGGCAGTTTTGGTCGATTTGGAGCCAGGCACAATGGATTCGGTTAAAATAGCAGTAAATGAATTAATTCAATGAATTGGGTATTTTAAGGTTCGTGCCGGCCCCTTTGGTCAACTTTTTCGGCCAGACAATTTCATTTTTGGCCAAAGTGGTGCCGGCAATAATTGGGCAAAAGGCCATTATACGGAAGGCGCCGAATTGGTTGACAATGTGTTGGATGTGGTGCGAAAGGAGGCAGAAAGTTGCGATTGTCTTCAGGCAAAAATCATTTTTATTTGATGATTTGACACATTTTCATCCATTCAGGGATTCCAAATGACGCATTCCCTTGGTGGAGGGACTGGCTCTGGAATGGGAACATTGTTAATCAGCAAAATCAGAGAGGAATATCCGGATCGAATTATGGCTACATGTTAGTTTAGGAACAAATATTTATTTTGTGAATATTCCAATATTTTATTAAAATGTATTATTTAATTGATTAAATTATGCATAGTAATCTTACATAGATTCGGTTGTTCCTTCGCCAAAAGTTTCGGACACTGTAGTCGAACCGTACAATGCCACACTTTCTGTGCATCAATTGGTGGAGAACACGGATGAAACATTTTGTATTGACAATGAGGCACTTTATGATATTTGCTTTCGAACATTGAAATTGACCACTCCAACCTATGGGGATCTGAATCATTTGGTCAGCCAATCCCATTATTTACCCATTAAATTGTTTTTCAAATTGCTTAAGGTAAGTATGACAATGTCAGGCGTCACAACTTGCCTCCGTTTCCCAGGCCAATTGAATGCTGATTTGCGCAAATTGGCCACAAAGTTGTTCCAATTCCCATAATTCCATTTCTCATTTATTTCAGTATGGTCCCATTCCCTCGTCTTCACTTTTTTATGCCCGGATTTGCCCCGTTGACTTCCCGTGGCAGTCAACAATATCGGGCATTGACTGTGCCCGAATTGACTCAACAAATGTTCGATGCCAAAGTTTTCCCCCATTCCTTTTTTGAATTAAATTAATTTCACAAAAGAATATGATGGCAGCTTGCGATCCTCGCCATGGCCGATATTTGACGGTGGCTGCCATTTTCCGTGGCCGAATGTCCATGAAGGAAGTGGATGAACAAATGTTGAATGTCCAAAATAAGAATTCCTCATATTTTGTTGAATGGATTCCGAATAATGTGAAAACGGCGGTTTGCGATATTCCACCAAGAGGTAATTCAATTCAAATGTGATTTTCCCATCAATAAAAGGTGTCAAAATGGCGGCCACTTTCATTGGCAATTCCACTGCCATTCAGGAATTATTCAAACGAATTTCGGAACAATTCACATGTAAATATGTTCACGCATCTAATAAAATAATTATTTAAATCTTTTCAGCAATGTTCCGTCGAAAGGCATTCCTCCATTGGTACACTGGAGAGGGAATGGACGAAATGGAATTCACTGAGGCCGAATCCAACATGAATGACCTTGTGTCTGAATATCAACAGTATCAGGATGCCACCGCCGATGATGAGGGCGAATTTGATGAACATGAACAGGAACAGGAGATGGAATAGAGGGCAAAATGGAGGGAATTGAATTGGCATTTTTGGAGGGAATATTCGAGAATATTATTATGGATTTGCACACAATTTTGGCAATTCTTTCATTATTTTCATCATTTACTGCGCAACATTTCATTCATTAATATATTTTGCCACTCTTCTCCATTTCTGAATAAATGAAATGTCCCATTCCCCCCCTCCCTCTATTTCCCCATTAATTATCTCCAAAATGAATCTGCCTTTTTCCCTCCCTCCTTCCTTTTCTCATTTCCTAAAATAATCTCCAAATCCCATTTTTCCCATTTTTAGAAAATTTTTACTAAATTTTCTCCCGCGGTAGGAACAAATTTATAATCTGCTGAAATTTAAGCCTAAAATGGTTGAAGTAAGATTGTCTTCCTCCAGTGATTTATTCTGCATTATTTCCATCTTTTGGCCAATTTCCCTCCAAATAAAATTCATTTCCCTTTCATTTCATTTATATCGGATTATTATGAAAATATTGAGAGGGAAGGGAATTCATCCCTTTGGCAATAATATTCTCTCGCACTCGCACTCGCATTGAATATGGCCATTTGGCCAAGGCCATTGGCCACATAGGCTAATTAGAGCGCGTAAATCTTGGCTCCCTCCAATATCATTGCCTTTCCTTTCTTTTTCCTCCATTTCATTCTGCCCCTTCCTTTTTAAAATTCTTGGCCATTATTCAGGAGGGAAAAGGCCAATGAAGGGTCCAAAGAGGGAGTTGGTTGTTTGTTTGGGGCGGACGATAAAATTGTGCGGCGTGGCGATAAATTCGAATGTAAAATTGGAGGAAAATGGGGAAAGGGAGGAGAAGGTCGACCGTGAATGGAAAATTGAATGTTGGAAAAAAGAGAATGGAGTGAAATAGAATGGGCGGCTGGCCAGAACAAGTTTTGGGCATCAAACACAATCCAACAATCCTCCACAACCAAATCGATTCCTCCCAAATATTGTATTTTTGATGATTTCCATTTTAGTATAATCTCGACTATATTATCCAATTTAGCCATTTTATTACTTTTTTTTCAATTTTGAACTCTCATTAAATAATTGTCCATTCGCCAATCAGCTTTGATCATTCTCCCCCTTCCATTCCAATTCCATCCCATTTTCTACCCAAATCGTTCTTTGTAATTTGCCTTCCATTCCACTTCTCCATAGAGCATAAACCAATTCCACCCACCGGTGACCACCAAAGAGTTCAAAGCTAATCGCCCGGCTGTCACCTTCTATTCCACTTTCTTTCCATTTCACATTGGATGAAGCCAAAATTCATTGATCGGCCCCCGAGGCAACTAATTCTGTTGAAGGTATTTCCCCTCCCTCTCCTACTAATAATAATAACCACTTTGGCTTTAGGGTACATCGCTAATCGGTCTCTTTCCCTGAATGGAATTTGCCTCAAAATTCCCCCTAATAATCCCCTTTTCCATTCTTATCAATCAGTCAATTTGGCCTAAAAAGGAGGAATGGCTTGCTGCCTTGTTGGTTTAGTAGATAATTAATTATTCCTTCCTTTTTGTTCTTTTTTGTTTCTTTCCATTTTTCTTTATTCCCTTCCACCTTGTTCTAGTGCCAATTTCCCAAAAGAGTTAAATGGCCGTATAATAAATACAATACAAAAAAGTGCGGCCAAGACAACAACATTCCCCCCCCCCCCCCTCTCTCCCCCTTCGTCCCCATATCTTTCCATTCCACTTGTTTACATCCCTTCTCACCTCCTTTTGGCCGCATTCCGAATCCTTGTTCCTTGACGCCATTTTGACTCCTTTTTAACCCCAATTTTTAGTCCATTTCGCGAATTGGCCATATTCTGCCCTTTACCCCTAAAAATTTTGCTTTTCATTTATTACATTTTGTAGATTGTTAAAATCCAATCAAATTATCGAAGGAAAGGAAAATGCCAAAACAAGAATTTGACCTACTCGATATGATGGCACCTTTGGTTGTGGCCTGCATTTTTGCAATCATTGTTTTCGTGAGAAAATATTTACTCAATTTTTGCCCCAATTAAATTTGCCATTTTTGCAGTTAATTTCATTCACAATCATCAATTGGTATTGCATAACAAAGAAAGACGATTTGACCGTTTTTGAGAAGGTAAATGAAAAGGGAGAGAATATTTTAATTTGAATACATAGAAATCATCATTAATTCGCATCCGAATCCCTTTTATAATAGTACAGCAGAGGAGGAAAATTAATATCATAAGAAAGAATTAAAACTATGATTTTTGATTATTTTGTCGCATTCTTTTTGCCATAATTTAATAAGGAAGTAACCAATTTTGGAAGGCAATATGCCATTCGAAAGCTCCAAATCACCATTAAAAAGTGGCTGATCGCTGATCTAACTTTTGAAAAATTTATAAAATAAATGGCTTTTCCTCAAAAGATTTGAATATATAACACTCAAATGGAAGCAACTTCTAAGTAACTTTTTTGAAAGAGGATTTCATAAAATTAGTTAAACCACTTTTTAGAGGATACTTTAGGCCTTTCAATGGTATATCGCCTTCCAAAAATTTGCCACTGCCTCATTGAGCTATAGACCAAAATGAAGACATAGAGTTAAACTCATTCTGTGGCATCATCAGTTGTTCCCATACAATTAACGAAATGGCCTATGCCATTCATTAATTTGACAATTTAATATCGAAATGAATTGCCATTATGGCCTAATTTTATTTGCTTAATTCTTTACAGCTCGGCGCCCGTGCCAATCTCCGCCTTGGGCCTCATACAATGTTGCAAATTAAAAGGGGCGGATTTGCGAGCACATATGCAAGGGAGGAGGAGGAAGAACACCGAAAATTGACAATGTCTTTGGATGGACCGGCAGCACAAACCGCGAGGTTGATCACCAAAAAGACGGAACAACAACAACAAAAAGCAGCAATCGCCGAGGATCCGCAAAATGTTGGCGAACTTTGAATGGAAGGAAAATGGGTCGAGTGGGCCCAATTGATGAATAAATGTATCCGCCAATTAGCATAGTCAATTGAATGCTTTTCCGGACATCAAAAACATTTTATATTCCCTTTCCCTTCCTTCTCCATTTTGTTGGTGTTTTTCCATTTCAACAATTCCCAAAATATTTAAAATTTTTTGTTAAAAAGCGGGCATTTTTGGATCGGACAATTCGCAGAAAATATTTCTAACAAAATCTGGCTTTTTAAGGCCAAACATAATTCTAATATATCCTTGAATCAATTTTGGCTTCATTGAATTTTCTGATTTTTGAATTGCCCACATCGCCCCAATTATTTCCCACTTTTTCAATATCATTCCCTTTTTTATTATTATTGGACAAATTTATAATAAATATTTCCATAAATAAAATAAAATAAAATAAAATTCTCCCATAATTTTGTCCTTTTTTTTGAGAATTTCTTAAAGCCCCTAATAAATTTGTCCTTTTTCCAATTCTCCAAATTTTCGTGCTTTATTTTCACTTTTATTTTTCATTATTTTAAAAATATTGAATAAAAACTTTTAGCCCTACCCTCATTCATTTTTGCCCTTTCCATTTGTTCAGCCTCTCAAATTGAGGGCATTTTTTCATCAAAATAATATTCTAATAAATTGATGGAATATTTTTGATAAAAATTGAGTTCCTGATCAACTAAAATGTGGATTCTATTATTATTATTATTGTTATTTGGAACTTGGGTAAATGGATTTGATGAAAATGTGGACAATGGAATTGTCGTTGATTTGGAGAATTTTTTGCAGGTTCCACCGTTTGCCAAAAAATGCCAATTTTTCACCTTTTCGCCACAGCAGATTTCTTCTCAAAATCAAAAGGTTGAAGAAATTCTGGCCAGGAAAAAGCGGCAAAATGAATTGGAATTGGTGGAAATTGTTGACGCATTGACACATTTGGAGAAACAAATTGAAAAGCCAAATTCATTGGTAGAGGGAGGAAATGAAATTGGTTTGGAATTAGTGGAAAAGGAGAGGAATATTTCTGCTGGCAGGGAATTGGCAACTGAAAATATTGACGGGGATGACGATGATTTGTTGACAATGATTTGGAGGAATGATTGGATTTGGAGGAAGAAAATGGGCGGAAATGAAACTGATTTGATGGATGGAAGAAATGAAACAAATTATGAATATAACAAAATGGAATTGATGATGAACACAACAGAATCGACGACAACAATCACAACAAAGAAGAAGACAATGACTCCATTTTGGAGGAAAAGAATCCACAAAAAGGGGAACAAATATTTTAAACCAGTCGATTTTAATTCCAAAGCAACAGTTTGGCCCATTGGCTGGCTAAATTTGCCAATTCCAACAAATTCGCCACAATCTACTCCACATATTGCTGAATTGTCCACCACAAATCAACCAAAAACAACATTGAAAGCCATCAAAAAACAACTTTGCTGTCCGCCGGGTGGCCTCTGGTCTAATTGGACCCAAATTGGGCAATGCAATGATAATTGTGGGGGTTGTGGCCAACAACATTTCCAGCGTGAATGTCTTTCCTCCATTTGGGGGTGTCCTTGTGTGTGAGTGGCCCAAAATTAATATTAATTTAATAATATTTTCGAAATAGAAAAAATTTATTATTCTCGTTTCAAACCTTAGGTCATTCTTTTGGTCTTTTATCAATAAGGAAGCAGCCAATTCGGTAATGCGATATGTCAATCGAAAGACCTGAAATTCTTCTAAAAAGAGGCGGATCTAACTTTTGAAAAATGCAAAATTTACAAAAGAAGCGGCTTTTATTAAAAAAATATCGGGTTTATTATACTCAAAGACAATAACTAAATTAAAAATGTAAATTTTATAAAATTAAAAATGACCATTTTATAGAAGACACTTTGGGCTTTCAAATGGTATATCACTTTCAAATATTGGCTATTGCCTCGTTGAGATATAAACAAAAGAATAGTTCAAATACTGAAACATCCACTACCGTAATATTTTCCAATTGTGAATTTTTCCTAGGGGTGAATCAAAGGTCCAAAGAGAATGTGCCTTTTCCCCCTGCCCCTTTCCTCGCCTTTCCTGTTGTAATGGCCGCAAAATCAACACAAGCGGAGAAGGTCGACATGTAAATTGTGGCCCGCCGGTTCAAATTCCTTCTCCCACAATTATACATCAGCAATTTAGCCAGATCCGCCGGCTAATTCCCAATCCTCCTTGCCTGATTGTCTTTGCTGTCCTAATGGAGGGGTGTGGGGTGAATGGAAAGCGGTGGATGAATGTTCGGATAGTTGTGGATCATGTGGGACACAACAATTCAATCGAGAATGCATTTCAATGGCCTGGGGCTGTCCTTGCAGGTACCCTTCATAAATGAATTAATTCCATATTCAAATATTCTAAGTGGGCCAGTCATCTTAAAATTGGTTTGCAATCAGCGTCCCTGCATATTTCCCCGCCTTTCTTGCTGTAATCGACAAAAACTGAAAGCCGGTGCCAATCGAACATTAATCTGTGGCCCAGAGGTATTCCAATTTAATGGGATTAAAGGTCATTTGGAATATGGAAATGAATTTTGTCACGAATTGCAGGTGAAAATGCCGACTGAAAGTGGCCGAGGCAATTTACTAAACTGCAATTGAAATCAGTTGAACAAACATTCCATGAATTTGAGGGCCCAAGTGCGAATTTTTTTCAATGTCGTTGCTTTCATCAAATCCACACAAAATCATTCCAATTTTTACACTCATGATTTTTACTCTTTTCCACAAATTTTAAATGAATTTGCTCAAAAGTGCCACTTCCTTTTCAAACTTGGGATTTTTGGGGAAAGCTTTCATTGCCAACTTGGCAGCTGAGAAAACAATGGGAAAGAGGGCAAATTAAATCCTCTCTCAATTTGAATTTCAATATTCAAATTCCATCTCCTGGGACAACTCCTTTATAAAGCCATTGAATTAGTCCACCCTAAATCAGTCGAAGCTTTTACCTCAACCTCAAAAAATGCTTCGGCCAAAATTGGGACTTTTATTCCCACTTTTCCCTTTTCTATTCCTAATCCCTCAATGCCTTTCCCATTGTGAATGGTGCAAACAATTTTCTGATGCTCCTGTAACCAAAAATGGGACATATCAAGTCATTGTTGGCCAAAATGCGTCCATGAATCCGGCAACAAAATGCAAAGAAATTGTAATATTTTAATTTATATATTTGCCAATTATCTTTCCTCCTAATAAAATAGATTGTCACTTGTAAAGCCACCTATGTGTCGGAAACTCGTATTTTGAGTGTTTATCCATTGAAGGGTGGCAAACCAATTGTGAGTTCCGAGTGAATTGATATTTTTTATGGGCCATAATATAATTTAGGTTTGTGGACAAAATCATAATTCGGGTGAATCATTGAAAATGGTGGCCACTTGCTCCCATTTTGCATATTGGGAATACAATGGAGTGCCAATCAGCGACAAAGTTTCTTGTGAAGAGGGGCCACCCGTCAAAACTACACCTGCTGCGCCATCAACAACAACTGCTCCCCCGACGCCATCACCAACAACTGCTCCTCCATCCTGCGGCGAACAAACACCAAGCACTAATCCACCACCAACAACACCAACTGTAGAAACCACCAAATATCCGGGATCTGGCACCGTAGTATGCACATGCACAGATGGATCGCATTGGACTAAACCAGGGAATCCTCTGAATCCTGGAAGTTGCGGTAATACAATGGTTTTCGATTAACAATGAAAAATGTGTTTTCGATTAACTAAGAAAAATGTGTTTTAGATTAGCTAAGAAAAATGTGTTTTAGATTAACTAAGAAAAATGTGTTTTCGATTAACTAAGAAAATGTGTTTTCGATTAACTAAGAAAATGTGTTTTCGATTAACTAAGAAAAATGTGTTTTCGATTAACTAAGAAAATGTGTTTTCGATTAACTAAGAAAATGTGTTTTCGATTAACTAAGAAAATGTGTTTTCGATTAACTAAGAAAATGTGTTTTCGATTAACTAAGAAAATGTGTTTTCGATTAACTAAGAAAATGTGTTTTCGATTAACTAAGAAAAATGTGTTTTCGATTAACTAAGAAAATGTGTTTTCGATTAACTAAGAAAATGTGTTTTCGATTAACTAAGAAAATGTGTTTTCGATTAACTAAGAAAATGTGTTTTCGATTAACTAAGAAAATGTGTTTTCGATTAACTAAGAAAATGTGTTTTCGATTAACTAAGAAAATGTGTTTTCGATTAACTAAGAAAATGTGTTTTCGATTAACTAAGAAAATGTGTTTTCGATTAACTAAGAAAATGTGTTTTCGATTAACTAAGAAAATGTGTTTTCGATTAACTAAGAAAATGTGTTTTCGATTAACTAAGAAAATGTGTTTTCGATTAACTAAGAAAATGTGTTTTCGATTAACTAAGAAAAATGTGTTTTCGATTAACTAAGAAAATGTATTTTCGATTAACTAAGAAAATGTGTTTTCGATTAACTAAGAAAATGTGTTTTCGATTAACTAAGAAAATGTGTTTTCGATTAACTAAGAAAATGTGTTTTCGAATAACTAAGAAAAATGTGTTTTCGATTAACTAAGAAAAATGTGTTTTCGATTAACTAAAAAAAATGTGTTTTCAATTAACTAGTAAGAAAAATGTACTTTCGATTTCATTAACCAATAATAAGAAAAATTTGTTTTATGTTATAAACAGAAAAAGAAGAAAAAATGAATTTGTTAATTGATGAATAACTTTAATAGGTACAACTCCAAGTGGAGGCAACACAGGCGATCCTGGGAGTGGCCCGACAACACCAAATGGAGGCAACAATAGCCCTTCAACTCCTAATGGAGGAACAGGAGATCCCGGAAATGGGGGAACAACTCCAAGCGGAGGCAACACTGGAAACCCTTCAACACCTGAAGGGAATGGCTCGACAACACCAAATGGAGGCAATGGAAACCCTTCAACCCCTAACGGAGGAAACAATAGCCCTTCAACACCTGATGGAGGCAACAATGGCCCGACAACACCAAATGGAGGCAATAATAGCCCTTCAACACCCGATGGAGGCAACAATGGCCCGACAACACCAAATGAAGGCAACAATAGCCCTTCAACACCCGATGGAGGCAACAATGGCCCGACAACACCAAATGGAGGCAACAATAGCCCTTCAACACCCGATGGAGGCAACAATGGCCCGACAACTCCGAATGGAGGAACAGGCGATCCCGGAAATGGATCAGGATCAACAACTCCAAGCGGAGGCAATACTGGCAATCCTTCTACACCTGATGGAAGTGGTTCAACCACAGCAGCTACTCCTCCTCCTGGGTCCTGCTTCTGTCCTTGTACTTCTCCTTCCTCATTGTCATCATTGATGACAACACCTTCCCCATCAACTGCTGCTCCATCCACGCCTGCTCCATCGACGGAAACTCCATCAACCGCCGCACCTTCTACGGCTTCCCCTTCAACCGCCGCACCTTCTACGGTTGCCCCATCAACGCCTGCTCCTTCAACAGCTGCTCCATCTACTGCAGCGCCAACTACACAACCCACCACTACAAGGGGTACAACCACTGTGGCTTGTCCAGCTGGGTAATATATATTTCACGGATAAATAATATTCAAAATATTTTGCAATTTGTAGTGGCACCTGGAGTGCATTCACGGCAGGTCCCTGCAGTGCTACTTGCGGCAGCTGCGGCAGACAAACATTGACCCGAACTTGCACTTCTGCTGCCAGAGGTTGTCCGTGCACTGGACCAGCAACTCAAACACGAACTTGCGGCGATCCACCATGCATCTTCCCGGTTTGCTATGACATTGCTTAAACAAAATAATAGCGAATTTAAAGGCCCAATCATGTTGTGCGCCATTTACAGCTAAAGCCAGTGGTGGCAAAATTGTTTGCGGATGAATGGCAAAGAAAAATGGCAAAGAAAAATGAAAGAAACCTCTTTTAAATAAAATGAACGAAATTTTAATTGATTTAATTCGAACATTTATTGTGAAATTTTATCGAAAAATAGAAATATAAAACAAGCATTTCGATAAATCAAATATAATTCAGATCACATCAAAATACTCTAGAAATTGAGTTCAAATAAATTTATGAGAATTTTGTTATTTTGAACAATGGACTGACAAAAATTCAAATAAAAATCTTAAGGCCTTTTTAAATCATAAATATATTCATATTTTTAAATTTTTGAAATATTACTTATATCAGAAAATGGAGATCACCGCTTTAAAAAGGGATCATCAAAAACGATTGAGATTGAAGGAAGTTAGAATGATTATGATTAATTTATGCAGAGATTCAAAAGAAGGGGTACTGTATAGAAGACCTTACCCTCACCTGTCACTCTCCTCATTTGATAGAAAAGAGGCTCTTTTCTTCTAAAGAAGGGAAAATTTTTTCCCTCGATTTGATTGAAAGGAATATCGTATTCTCTCTTTTAGGCTCATTTGGTTTGATGGAAAAGGGCTCTTTCTTTCCGTCTCTTTCACAGCCACTGCAGTGATCCTTCCTTTAGGGCTATTTATTATGGGCTTGGATAACTCCTTCATTCCCAACCTTTTTTTTGGTAATTTTGATATTGGAAATTCTCTATCATTTAATCAAAAGCCGGTGGTGGCAAAAATGTTTGTGGATAAATGGATGAATGGCAAAGAAAAATGAGAGAAATTTTTATCAAATTAATACAATTTTAATTGATTTATTCAAACATTTAATGCAAAATTTTATCGAAAAAATATAAATCAAGCACTTCGATAAATCAAATGTAATCCAGAGTCCGAATCAACAATGTCGGACATTTCGCCTATTTTAAGGGAAAATGATGCATCCTCAAATGGTTTCTGCATTTGGCCCTTCCCAAATGGTCCCAGGTCACCGCCTCTTTTTGCAGAGCTGCAATCGCTGTATTCCTTTGCAATTTTCTTGAATCGAGAAAAGCGTTCCGCCTCATCCAGCTTTAGTAAAGTGTCTCGATATTCTGAATTTATTCAAATATTCCAATTCATTTTTGGTTATTTACCTTCCAATGTTTTTCTGGCATCGTCTTTTGAACGTGTGATTTTGTCGCTTCTCCAGGATTTTGGGTTTCTCGATCCTTCATGTTTCACTAAA
This sequence comes from Pratylenchus scribneri, assembly GCA_030063045.1. NCBI lineage: Eukaryota > Metazoa > Nematoda > Chromadorea > Rhabditida > Pratylenchidae > Pratylenchus > Pratylenchus scribneri. The sequence goes on along the minus strand of JAQSEB010000114.1, from coordinate 2,929,510 downwards.
ATGTGGAAGCATTGAACCTTGGATGGTTGCTTGGCAATTTCTTCTGCATCTTTGGTTGGACGATCCCATTGGCTTTTATGGTTGATAACATTGAAATAAAATTCACGGCCTAAATTAAAATAAATTTAATTCTGAAAAAAATATAAAGTTCAGACCCGATGAACGGCTCAAACGCTTTTCCCATCCTTTTGGCAGTGGATTTTCATCGGAATTCTTCCGCTTTCTTTCTCCGCTTTGCTCATTTGTCGATTCCATAATTGATATTCAAATTTCTTTTAATTATTTTTATCTAAAACTTAATTAGTAATTAGTATAACTAATTTTACTTTATCAAAAAAAAACACACATTTTAATCAAACATCATATTTCATCGACATCGGCAAAAGTGCAGAATTGTGGTCTGCCTGGGATTTAATTGTAAAATTATGGAAATCACATTTTTAAAGGTAATTGGGGGCGTAGAACACGATTCTGAGCTCGGATTTTTGATATCTTACCATCTTGGTAAGATAATGCCAACTTTTACCATGAAAAAGCAAAGGGGGGAGGGACCAAGGGCATTTTTGGTGAAAATTTCTGTAGGGTCAAATAATAGCTCAATCAACGCAGCTCGTCGAGAGGAATCGAATGGTATCATTTTTATTTTATAATATTGCGTTTTGTTCAAGTTACAGGTCCAAATACCTTACCAAGACAAATATTTCTTTTGGCCATAACTTGCCAATAACTGTATATTATTTTATAAAAATGGTATCAATCGATTCCTCTCGATGAGCTGCGTTGATTGAGCTATTATTTGGCTATGTAAAAAATTTTACCAAAAATGCTCTTGGTCCCCCCTTTGCTTTATCATGTTAAAAGTCGGCATTATCTTACCAAGATGGTAAGATATCAGAAATCCGAGCTCAGAATCGTGTTCTACGCCCCCAATTACCTTTAAAAATGTGATTTCCATAATTTTACAATTAAATCCCAGGCAGACCACAATTCTGCACGTTTGCCTCGACATCGACAAAACTCCGACCTCCGCCCTTCGCGTCCGTTCTGCTCTGCTCAGTTTGTTTTTGTTTTGTTTGGTTATTTTTTCTTTTTATCCAATTTTAAAACATTTTGCCAAATTAAATTTAAACAAATCAAGATGTCTCCAAATAATACAGTTTTCGAAAAATTCACTCCTTTTAGGGAATTCGTATTTGAACATTTCCATAAATTTTGTGGCAGGCAACAAATGCTCTTTGCTCCTTGATAAGGCTGTTGAATGGCAATGACCAATAGCTAAATTAATTTGCAAAAAAAGCTATAAAATTCATTTCAAATCGACAAACACGTCCGGAGGTAAGGGTTCATCCCGAAACAAAGTTTTCTTCGATTTCCGATAAACTGCTTCGACTTTCTGTTGGGTTTGAACCAATTTTCGTACATCCCTAAAGTTTTTCCCAATTTTTTATAAATAAATTTTCCCAAAAGACCTATCAAAAATGTAAATTGTAGCAAAAATGCCCAATGATCGCAAATTCGTTCCATCCTTCAAATCATAATTATCATTTTCCCCATGGAAATTCTTTTTATTTTTACCTCGGATTGGATGAGATTTTTGAATGTTTCCCTGGTCAATCCTTGGTTTTTAAGCATTTCATCGGCATTTGGCATGCAAAATGCCAACTCCAAATTTTCATAGGAGCCTGGCTTAAGGCCTTCGCCACAATTTATTGGCTTTCCATCCAACAAAAGTTCCGCTTTGAGGCCTTTATTTGTTTCCAAAGTTTGGCAGGCATCGCAATAAAGGCTGAAAATGTCATTGAATATGAAGATTCCCATTTCAATTCAAAACCAGGAGCCAAAACCGCCGCATCCATCTTCCCGGCGATTATTGCACGATTCGGGAACTTGCTGAGAAATTTCCCTCAATATTTTAATTAACATTTCTTTTTGTGCCTACTTTTTTATTCGCCGAACTGCGAAACTCCAAATAAATGCTGAATTCTCCTTTGAATTCACTGAACACAGTCACTTTGCCTCCAATCGAATAACACTGAAAATGGTGGATGCCACTTTATTGTTTTTATTTATTATTTCCGTACATTTGTTGAATTCGGCCTTGGCACCAATTTTGGGCCCTCTTGATCTGTGCCGGACTCAAATTCCAATTTCCTTTCCCATTTGCTTTTATCCGCTTTGAATGAGCACGGCTGATGCTTTATCAGCTGCAAATTCAACTCAAAATCCTCATTGTCAATTTTGAGGCCAAAACAGATGGAAATTGGCACCAACAAAATTGGAAATAAATAAATGTGGAATTGTTGGCGCATTTCAATGGGGGAAAATGGCAATGGAAGATCACATTTGGAGGAACAATTCAACACAAAACAAATTGGGCAACCAATCAAATGTGCAGCAAAAGAAGAAGTTCCACGATTGACGGGGGAGATGATCCCCCTTTAGGGGACAGAAACCGGTTGAAGGCGAAAAAGTGGCTGTGGGAAGGAGGAAAAGCCATCAAATCCAATCTAATCCAAACCAATGCACAAATCCATCCACAATTTTTTTTATTGTTTTTTAAATTTAATTCCACCAATTTTATGCCATCAATCATATAATCTCAACTCATTCATTGTTATTATTTTGTAAATAAATTTTAACCAATTTAACGAATTCGAATTCCCAAAATTTTCCTCTTTTTTACTTCCTTTATTAATTTGTTAAAGAAATATTTGAAGGTCGGCAGATTCCTTTCCTTTAAATCATAAATAAAATAATTTAAAGTAATAATAATAAAAATGCAAAGAACAATGGAAAAGAATGATGGAAAAGACAATGGGTCATCATTTATTCTTCAAAAAAATTTGCGCAAACTTATGTGAATGATCTTTAATATAATTTATGAGCATTTATATTTACAATTTGATGCACAAATCGACCAACAAATTGCCGGCTATTTATAAAGAAAACTCAAAAATCAGAGGCAGATTCGCAGATAGGAAACCTCAAAACAAAGTTCAACAAAAAGAGGGGGCCGAAGAAAAGGAATTCTGCGTATTTGGTCCAGTCGGTCGATCGGTCGATATCACGTCAATCACGTCGATGCAAATAATATAGGGTGGAGGAGGCCTTCTTCGAGTCGACATTGTCGGCTGGCGCCAATTAATTTTTAGGCCAGCCCATCGCCCTCCTCCTCTTCCTCCTCATCCTATTCTTCTTCACCTTCTCTTCCCAATTTTCTGCCCACATTTTCGTTCGAAGGGTCGCTCACCGGCTGGCAGCAGCAGGTCGGCGAGTTGTGGTCCTCCCCCCCCCCCCCCCCTTTTCCCCTCACAACACAATCGTCATCGTCAAAGTTTGCGCCTTTCGCCCAAAACCAATCCAAAACTTCTTTCCATTTTATGCTGTTTTGTGTATTTGGCGCAAGCACTTTCCTCCGTCCAATCATTCACTTTCTCCTCTACAATTATTTATTCCCATAAATCAACTTTCTTCACTCTTTTCAACAATTTGTCCGCTTTTCCCCGGCGGCGGTTGTTGATCAATCCATCCTCCATTCAATTCACCTCAAATCCCCTTCGAATCCATCCAAATCCTTCATCCTTTTTCGCGCATTCCCATTCAATCCATCCACCTTCCCTTCCGAATCCTCCCAGCCAATTTCCTCAACATTCCCCCCAATCCATCTTCAGAAGTGAATGCAAATCCATCGCCGCCCAACCGCCGTCCACCTCTTCAGAAGCCGCAAATCCTCCACCTCCTCTTCCTCTCCCATCTTCTGTTCTTCCTCTTCTCCCTCCGGCCCTTCAATCTCCGTCAAAACACGCAGAATGCAGCCGCAGCAGCTGCTGTTCGGCGGATCGCGGAAACAACAACAAAATCGACGACGACCACAGCGACAACTGCCCACAATGATTTTGTTGTTCGCATCCATCATTTCTGGCTGCTGTTTGACGGGTTCAAATGCTGTGAATGACATTGCGGTCAAGATTGAACGGCATTTTCCTTGTTCGCCCGCCTCCGGTCCGTTCAATTTGAATGAATTCACCAAATAATTAAAAAATCAATTTTAATCAAATGTTTTGTTAGGCCCAAACAAGGATCAATTGCGCATCAAATTTCCCAGCTACAAATCAACGGGTGTTAATTTCAAAGAGGAAAAGGACCAAGAAGGGCATAAATGTTTCCATATGAGTGGCGGAAAAGTCGAGGTATAAAATTAATGTGCCCTTGAGGGCGAAAATGATGGCCCCCTTAAAAAGGTCTTTCCACCTGGATTGGATGGGTCCAAAAAATATTACGTCCACGTGGAAACACGGATTGGAATTCACGGAAAGCCGGAAAGATGTGTGAATCCGGACAAGGAAAATTGTGGCGGAATTGGCTCATGGTCCATTCCATTTTCCATCTTCTCAAAATATCTTCATTATTCAGTGTTCATTGCGATATTTGCCAACAAAAGGGCGGCTCACTGCGCAATTTCATTCAAATATTCAAAGGGGATAAACCGGCGGAATGCACGGCCGAAGGATTGCCGGCGGGCACTTATGATGATTTGGCATTGAGAGTTTGTTTGCCAAGCAAAGAGGAATTGCTTCCTTTCCTGGATCAGGCATAGCCAAAATAGACATTATTTATCTATTTATTTATAATTTGTGCAGAATTCGAGTAGAGCAGAACAACTTTGGGACATTTTCGTGAGCAGCAGAGCCCGCTCAGGAGGGGTGAATATTAATTAGTGAAATGGGACAAAAGAATGTTTTTTGTTCAGGAAATTCCATTGGTCATTGCGGCACGCATTTTTGATAGGCCAATAAATAAAATGTCCATCAAAGAATTGAATGATGCATTGCATCAGGGAAAACAGGGAATGATTGGGTTAATTTAAATTAAATAAAAATATTTAATGAATTGATATTCCCTCATAGATGCCATTGGATTTATGCAACAGTGAAGAGCATTGGCCAATGATTGGCAAATTTAATTGAAATTGATGATTGAATGCGGGCTTTTTTTTCAACAAAAATACAAACATTAAATAAATCCACTTATCCTCTTTTTTTCAATTTTTTTGTCCCCAAATGAACACCAAAAAATGCACAAACAATTTATATTTTATTTAATCGATTCAAGTAAATCCATTGACTAGAAAAAAATGAATTTTTAATCAAGAACAACCCTACCCCCCTTTTGTCATTGTTGTTCCGTTTTTATTGTCCAATTCCCCCCTTTTTTATTCCTTCCGCGCAATTTGTTGTGATGCGATTTGCCATAAGAAGAAGAAGAATAGAACAGCGGGAACCAACCGAGTCATATAAATTGGGTCAAGTCCCAATGTTGAATGGTGGCCAACATAAATTGTTCCAATTTGTTGGCCACAATTTTGCAAAAAAATTGTTCCAAATTCCCGTTGTTCTTTGCTGCCCCGGCAGTCATCTTCAATTTTGAATTGGGCCAATTTCCCCCTTTCCATTTTCCATCCACAAATAATCATCTTCATTCCGCCTCCTTTCATTCATCATTTCCATTTTTTCAAAAATGGGCCAGGCCGATTCTTCCTCCTCCACTTCCTCCAATCGAATTCTCCAATTCGACCAACTTTTTGGCCATATCCGCCAATATGGCCCATATCAATTGTTTATGCTCCTCTCAATCCAATATGCAATGTTCAATTCCGCCGGCAATTATATTTTCCTCTCATTTGCCACTCTCCGGCCAAATTGTGCCGACGGTGACATTGCCAAAGTGGAGGTGAAGCATTTGGGTTAATTTTGCCTTTTAATCCATTGTTCAAAAGGCTGAATCGGACATTTGCCTTCGAATTGAGAAGAATTGCCCTCATCTGCAAGGGAATGGGACATGGCCACCAGGGTCCATCCAATTCCAAAGTCTTTACATTGAACCCAATTTTGTGTGTCCTTCTTCCCATTTGCCACATCATATGCAAACTCTACAAGCAATTGGATCGGCGATTGGTGCCATTTTAGGAGGCCATTTGGCCGACATTGTTGGAAGGTAGGCAAAAAGGGGATAAAGATGGGGCCAAAAGTGGAATATTCAAAGGCGATGGATTACTTCGTTTGGGGCAATTTGCATGACAATGTCCGGAATTGGCGGAGGATTGGCACCGGATTGGCATTTTTTGGCATTGGCAATGTTCGGAATGGGATTGGCTTATGGGGCATTGGTGGATGCTTCCATGACATTGGCATCCGAATGTGTTGGCCCAAAATATCGAATTGTGCAAACATTCGCATTCCAATGGAGCATCGCATTTCAGGCAATTATTCAGCATTTAAATTGTTATATTTATTAATGTTTTTCAGCTGGCCGCTTTGTTGGCATTTTTGACGGCAAAATGGCGCCTTTATTTGATCACTTTGAACACAATTTGCCTTCCAGCCACTTTGCTCATTTTCTTTTGGCGTGAATCGCCACGTTGGTTGATTCAAAGAGGAAAAATGGAAAAGGCGGCCGCCGAATTGAATGCCATTGGCCGATTCAATGGATGCAAAGTGCAATTTAGTGCCGACGATTTGGCCCAAATTGAGACGAACAATGATGAGAATGGGGGTGAAGGGAAACAAAAGTTGGTTTTAAGCACAATTTTGGCTGCATTTCAATATTCAGAATTTATTCGGTTTGGCATTTATTTGCCAATTCCAAATTGGCCTCATATTCATTTGTGATGATTTTGTCGGCATTAACTGTGGAAATGGCCGTTTCCGTCATCATTTTCGATGTTCAGGTACAATCCAAATAATAATATATTGCCTTAATTAATTCATTGTTTTGAAGGTTCTTTCCGGCAATCCATTCCTCAATGTCGCCCTTTATGGCCTTTTACGTATTTGGGTGCCATTTTTTGTTGTCCTTCTCGACACCAAAAGCCAATGGTTTGGTCGACGTTTCTTCTTCCTTGGCTCCCAATGTTCCAATCCCAAAAATTAATTCTTTCAATTTTCGTTCATTTTCAGCAATTTCCGCCTTCTGCTTTTTCTCGGTTCTGGCCCTTCTCCTCATTTCGCCAACTTCTCCCTCCTCTTCACCTTTTGGCATTGCCCGTACAGTTTTCGCCCTTTTTGGTGGCATCGTCAATTCCTCAATTTTTTTCACAATTTACAAACAATATTCCGTTGAACTTTTCCCAACCCCAATGCGGGCAATGGCCGTTGGCACTTTTGGGGTGGTCGAACGAATTGGCGGCGCATTGGCCCCACAATTGGCAAGCAAAAATGATAGAATATTAAAATTGTCATTTAGGTGGCCCTCAATCATTCGGCATGGCCTGGAACTGCATTGGCCGTTACTCTCGGCCTAATTATACTTTCTTTGATTGGAGGGGCAACATTTTTGCCAGAAACGCGAGGAGAGGCAATGCCAGATTTAATGGAAAATAAAAAGAAGAAATTGGATGAATAAAATTGATCAAAAACATTTCTTTCAAAACCATCATTTTTTGATAGAGCCGCCTAATAAAATCTCGGCTCTTCTTTTTCCTTTCTCCCTGTCTTTTCTTTTATTGTAATTTTCGCAAAAATAATAAAAACAACAAAATGCGGAATAATAAAAAATTGGGGAAGATGTTTTTACTGTTTTTTGCGTGATTAATAATTGCAGTAATATTTATTTACAAAACCCGAATCCATCCAATGAAAACAATCAAAAATATCTGTCAAAAAAGGGAACAATTCCCGCCCGCCGTTCATTCATTCAATCTCGATTCTTCGATTCATTCCAATCAAATCCATGCCCCCCTCCCACCCCCACCATCTCCATTCCCGCCACTGATCATCGCCCATAAATCCCCGTGGGTCATCTTCAATCGGGGCAATCTTCTTCCTTCACAGACCGGTTCCCCTTTCAATGCTTTCCCTGCATTTCCGTCCATTCTTCCTCCTCTGTATGTGTTTTTTTCGGCCCAACTTGTTGAGCAGGCGTTGATCATCCCTTCCACCCCCTCCACCAAAACCCTCAATCCCCTATATTCGACCAGCTAATTGCCTCTTCCCTCCAGCGAATTTCATTTCAGCCACCAGCCAAAAATCCGTCCATCCCATTCATTCATTCATTTTGGCGGGAGGAAAAGGGCATTCTGCATTGTCTACGGATTGACCCAAATCGGTCGTAAAATCCGTTGATTGACCTTTTTTTTGCCTGCTTTTCTTTTCTTCGCCTTTCAATTCTTCCATTCAATTTTGTGCCAAATCCCACCAAAAATGTGCACTTTTCTCCGTTGATCCGTTTTTATTTTACTTGTCCATCCTCCATTTATTGCCAGCCGGTCTCTAAACTCGTTTGACCATCTTCTTCCCCACATCGTTTTGTTGTCTTTGATTGTCCACCGACCGCCGATCGGCAATTTCGCCGTCAAAGAGCCGCCGGTGAATTTTATTTGTTTTTGTTTTTTATTCTTCCATTCATTCAACCACTCCATCCCATTGGGATATCCTCCCACCCTCCCACCCTCCTAGGCCATTACTATTAAATAATTCTGCGCAGGGTTTTCCCTCAATTTACAATCACTTTTCCCCTTTTTCAACACATGTCCCCCTCTTCGAATTGCGCATTTTGGGACCTTTGGAAAAGAATGTGGACTACAATGAATTTTGTGGTTTAATTGAGGAAGGCAAATGATCAAAGATCCACGTTAGTCATTTCATTTTTATATTCCCTTCCAAAGTGACAATTTATTCGTCCCTTCGATGACGACAACCCACCAAACCCAAATCACCCCAAATGCGCAGCATTGATCTTGCCCTATCAAAAAAAGAGTTTGTTCCAAAACGTCCTTCCCCCATCCCCTTATTTTTTTCTTCCTTTCCCTTTCGGCGGATGGGGTGAAATTCTTTTTTGCATTTTTCAGGCAAAAACTGGTCCAAGTTCAGCTGAATTCCTCCTCCCCTCCCCATTTTTTGCAGTTTATTTTCCCTAAACATTTTGCAAAGAAAAATATGGCAGATCTCCTTTTTTGGATCATCAAATTTTGCACGGGGATTCCCCTTCGAATATTTTTCTAATATTTTGCATTGGAACATCCCCGGCTGATTGCTGGGCAAAGATTGTTGCCTTGCCCAAAATGGGCTTAATTCGCTTATTGGAAGTTGGGACTTACTTTATTCTTCACCGCCAATCAGCCAATCCCCCCCCCCCCCCCAACCCACTCATCATTCCCCCACAAGTCCATAACCCACCGTCGATCATTCCCCCCTTTCCCCCTATTCCACCAACTTGCAATTTTTGTGCGCTCACCGCATTCACTTAATTGGCTCATTTCGCCAGAAAAGCACTTCGGGGACTTGGCTCTGATGAGAGAATCTTCAGCAGACTTGGAAAAAGTGAATAATACGAATGAAAGGTGGGATTGGATTTTGGCCTTTTCCATTTTAGCCAAAACATTAATTTGCCGAATTTTGGCTGATTCATTCAATTTGATTTGATATTTTTGCAGATCAGACCATCAAAAACAGATCCAAATTTGGGTTTTTTAAACTACAATTTTGAGGGTCATTTTCCCCTTTAAAAGTTGGCCACTTTTCATTTTCTTTTAATCAAATTTCTCTCTTCCATCCCTTCATTCAAATATAATTTTCCTCAATCGTCCATTTATTTCCATTTGGGCCTAAATTGCCAGCGGCAAAAGCTGAGGAAAAAGCAAAGAAAAGAATCACGTAATTTGAGGGAGAAAGACAATGAATGTCCCTCCCTCCCCTTCCCTCACTCAAGCACAAACAATCCACAACAATTCCCCCATTCCCCTTTTCCCAAATCATCCCAAAATCGCGCAATCGCCCAAAGGGGAGGGAGGAATATTCGCGCAACTAACGGCAACAATCCCCCTTCCTTTCCCCCATATACCTTTGAATGCTTCTTTTTCTGGCAGCCGGTCGGCCGGACTGCTTCTCCCCCCCCCCCCCCCCCCCATCCAAATCTCATCCAATCCACCTTCAAGTGTCCATCCTCCCATTCTCCTCCCCCTTGCTTGCCTACGGCCTTCTTCTATTTTTGGATCGGTCGGCCCACTTTGAGGCGGCATTGCGCAATTGGCTGCAGGCAATATTCCCCATTTTCTCTCCACAATGTTTTCGGCACAAAAGAAAAATAAATTATTATTTATTTTTGATCATTTATCATTGTGATGCAAAGCCAACCTCTTTTTTGGGTTGTTGGCCCATTCTTTGGCTCCTGATGTTGGCCTTCTTTGGCAGTTGGATTCTTTCCCCCTCAAAATATTCTTCTCAATTTCCCCCAATAAAAACCGGTCCTTTCCCTCAAAAGTGGGGTTGATCTGGCCTTCATCAGCAGCAGGAGCAGGCCACCCTCCTCCCCCTCCCACCCATAACTTCCAAATAGTCCAATAAGAAAATTAATTTGCCACTGTCCATTTCCCCGCCTTTTTGCCGCCTTCCCTTTTTTTGCGTTCCTCTTTTTCCCGCCGACTGCCATTTTCAAAGGTGGTTTCCCCCTCGCAATTCCATTCGAACATTTTGGAATTTATTTCTCGAAAATAAATAAATAAATATTTTAGCATTTTCGCCGGTCCATGCTCCCCTCCACTCCTCCTTGCACTGTTCCCGGCTCCCCATCCACAGCCATCCTCGTTCGCCAAATTAAATCCGAACCAGAAACGTCGGTCGATTTGCAACTGTCAATTGAGGAGGAATCTTCCATAAAATACCCTCAAATTCCTTCGGCACCCCTAATTGACATTTCCACTCCCGAAAGTTTGGAACGGGATTTTCACGCTTGGCTGAAGGTAAATTTTGTAAGGGAAAATTGAATTTATTTTTTTCAACATTTTTGTCATTTGTTTCGAATAAAGTTTATGCCCTTTTCCCTCTTTTCCCAAACTAGTAGTCCTTTCCCCCACCATCAAAATTGCCCTTTTTGTCTGCAAAATTTATAGACGCAAATGGGGGAAATGCATCCATTTGAGAGAATAAACAATAAATCATTTTCATTTTGGGTTTGGATTTTATTGTGTTTATTGGCCAAAAATTGAGCAAAAACAACTTCCTTCCTTCCTTCCTTCAAAAGTTTAAAAATGGAAAGGAAATTGGCCGCCAATTTCCTTTGGGCAAAATTAATTTATGGCCTTTTCCCATTAAATATTTTAATATTTTAGGGTGAATTGAAATCGACTACAAAAAGATCATTTTCTTGCTCCGATTCTGAGCCAATTAGTATGTTTTTGAGTCCATTGATGAAGACAGAACAATGTCCGGTTGAACAAATGGATTTGGCCATTTTATTTGGGGAAAGGCGAATTTCGTTGCCTCCAGTCCATTTCAAGGTAGTTTCAACCAAAAATATCCAATATTAATTATTTCCCAAAGGAGGAATGTTTTCCCCTGCTTTCGGCTGGTCAAAGTCCTTCCAGTTCTTCGCATTCCTCATCGGAAGGATCACCCAATAATGGGGAAAAGGAAAGGGGCGAACGAATTGTTCTCACCGAAATTGGGACAATAAAAGGTGGCAGTGGCCAAGGAGGGAGGCCATCGGCTATTGCGGGAGGCAGCATGGATTCGGCGAAGGCCACAAATTTGGATGATTCGCCGGGCAGTAGAAGTTCAGGTGGCCAACAAAATTGTTGAATTGAATATAATATTGGCTAATTTGGATAGGTGTAAACCAATTGGGCCGAACATATTCCCCCGGATTGCCTTTGTCAATGAGTGAAAGGCAGCAAATTGTGGAATTGCACCAAAGTGGATGGAAAATTTGCGACATTTCAAAGTGAAAAAGGGAATTGAATTCCTCTTTAAATTTGCATTTTTTATGCAGATATTTATGCGTTACGCATAGTTGTGTGTCAAAAATTCTGCAAAGATTTCGAACGACCGGTTCAGTTCGGCCAAAAGATGCCAAAGAAGGCCGGCAAGAATCGCCGTTGGTCGCAGCCATTCGAGATTATCGCCTTCGGCTGGGAATTGTGCGACAATCCGAAATTAGAGAGGTATGAATTAATATCAATATCCAATGGATTAAATAAACAATTTTGGCAGCAATTAATTCGAGATGGCCTTTGCCGAAGGGAAAATGCCCCATCCCGTTCCTCCATCAATCAGTTTTGAACAATTTAATTTGATTAATAATGGCCATTGTTTTTCAGCATTTTACGCACAAAATTGAATCTCGTTGAGCCGAAAAAAGTGGAAACTAATGATCATTGAAAATTAAAAAGGCAATCCAGGACGATTCGGAATACTAAAAATTATTGTAGAATGAAAATATTTGGATAGGAAAAAATAGAATAGAAAGCATCCAAAAAATAAGCCATGAATTTGCTTAGGTCTTTCTCATAAAATTCAGCATTCGCTTGCCAAAAAAGCATTTTCGATTCATTCATTCATTCATTATTAAATTAATTTGTTTTAGCCTCATTTTCAATCCCACAATTCATTTTTCAAATCCACCCAGATTCCATCCATTTTTATTGGATAGTTTAGTGCAGCCTTTGATCATTCCCAAATTATTATTGTTTTTTATATTTCTGTGATGGACCACTGCCAAAACAAATAACAATGGACCGAATTCATCAATGAAGCCGGGGCACCATTCCCTCATAATGCCCCCTTTTTCACTTTTTCATACATAATTTTTATATTTATTATATTTGGCTAATCATTTTTGAATATTGATAAATATTATTATTATTTTTAATAAACATTTAAATATTTATAGTTTAAAAATTTTAGCAATTTATTCAGCCAATCAGCACCCTTCCTATTTGAATATTCCTCTGCTGCTGATTGGATGGAATTGGAATGGCATTCTTTGACAACCAATTCCCTCTTTAGCCCCGAGGCAATCGTCAATTTGGGACGGATTAGAAAAGAAGGGGGCTCCCTTGAATTTGAATTACAGTAATACTCTCTTCCTCCAATCCCTTCCTATCAATAAAAAGAAGAGAGGAAATCCCTCGAAATTTATTTTGAGTAAAATACTTCCCAACATTCTTCCTTTAACATTTTAATTTACATTAATCAGATTTTGGGACATTCATAGTCGGATTTATTAATTTTAAATTTTTTATGATTATAAATTAACAGTCAAATCTTTTTATAAGTCTTTGAACAGTTTAAAAACTGGCTTGACTTAAAATTATGTATGCTAGTTTTTAGTCTTCTTCTTTCAATCGAAAAGGGTCATTGCTCTAAATTTATTTAAATTTGGCATATTGTTTTTATATTTTTCAGCGAATTAAGATCCAAATTCAATCCCGTCGCCGCCACCGCCGACCGACCACAGCTCATTGAGCTTATTTTAATTAGTAAAATCATAGAATTTACCACTTTTCTTTCATATTTTAATTTATTTATATTATTTAAGAATGTTTTCTAGAGTAATTGCTGCAAAAACTATGAGTTCTGCTGCAAATTCATCAGAAGGACCGTTGACATTGGCATTAAGGAAAAAATTGACCGATTTTTTCAATGTAAAAATATTTAATTGTTTTTTTTAATTGAAAATTGTTTTATTTCCGCCTCATCATTTGGTGGTCGAATGCGAGAGCCAATTCCATAATGTTCCAAGAGGGGCGGAAAAACATTTTCGGGTCCAAATTTGCTCGGAAAAATTCAATGGCCTTTCACAATTGCAACGACAAAGAATGGTGAATAAATTGTTGGCCGAGGAATTGCAGAATCAAATTCATGCATTGAGAATAGAGGCAAAAACCCTCGAAGAATGGAATGGCCAAGAACAGGCACCGGCACCAAAATGTTTGGGTGGAGGAAAATCAATTCAATAATTGATGATTAATTTAATTTGATGTTTTTTTTCTCATTTTTGGCTATTTGAATTTTTATTGAATAAAATATTTGATTTGATTTTTTCATGTTTTGTGCCGGAAAAGACTAGCCCACTTCCTTTTTCCTCCAATTCCCCAGCCTCTTTTCGGCATTGCATGTTTTGGGCCTAATTGGCCAAAGACTTGTTGTTGTCCATTTTCCCATTCTCAATTCATCGACCCATCCACTTTTAGTTGAAAATATCCCATATTTTCCATTTTATTAGTCCATTTCCATTTCAAATGTCCTCAACCATATCTAATACTGCCCGCCATGGAAATGTACTCGTCCTTCTTGGTATGCACATATTTTTGGATCATATTGGCCAAATTTGTGGCCATTTTATTCAATTTTTTGGCTAGATCTTTACGCCTCCGGATTTGCCTCTGCCAACGCCTCGCCCACAATTCCGATGCTCACTTCCCGCACAATGCATGCCCTTTATGCCATTTCTTTGCTCATTTTTTCATTGGATTCCCTCCTCAATTGGATCCATGTTTATGCCATTCTTCAGGGATTTCTCACCTCATTTCCCCTTCGATTCTATTTTGTACTCCTTCTTGTTGTTGTTTCTGTGTCCGGTTCAATGCTAATCCTCCTCCTTGTGGTGAATTAATCCCCAAATATCCACCATTTAATTGCCTAATTAGATGCTCTGTATTGAGAATGCATTTGTTCATCGATTGGACATTGCCGAACATAAAAGTGGATTCACCGTACTTTGGGAGGTATCCATTCAATTCAAATAAAAGTCCACTATATTTCAATGTAGGCTTTGGTTGAATGGCTTCATGGCTTCAACAATTTTCGCATTGGCTTCCTTTTCATGGCCCTTCATGATGGCCCAATCACTTTTGCCAATTTTTTCCTCCTCACTTCTTGCCGTTGTTCTGGCCCATATGTTAATTTTGTTCTCCTTTCATTTTTCCTCTCCATTTTCAGCTCCTCCTTTGGCCCCTTCTCCTCTCAGTTTTGGCCACCACTGCCTCACTCATTTGGCGTCTTGTTCTGCTCTATTTTGCCTATTCTCGTTTGGTTTTTCCACCCAAAAAGGCCAGCACTTCTGCCATTCATTCTCGTAGCCAATCTTTTCGCAACAATTTTGACCCTTCAACCAATCAAAATGATGGCCCAAGATTGGATGAAAGTTGGCCAATTCGTTGGTCAAATGCAATTGTCTACGGCGAATCACCAACAAAAGGTGGTCGACCAGGAAGAATTGTTTATTTTGGTGATGATTCAATCGATAATAAATGTTCCATTGGCCAATGTTGTGGATTTTGGTTAAGCTGCATTGTATTCCGGGTTGGCGATATATTCTCCCTCTCCATTTAATTAATTTCCCCAAGGGCATGGATTTGGGTGCCATTTTGATTCGTCGCCTACTTTGCCTATTCAGTACCGTATTCCTTTATTTTGCATGTTTTGCCATTGGTTGCACCCCTTGCCTTCATTTTTACTTTTGCCGAGCATCCAGTTTTTCCCATCGCCATAAATGTGCCAGAAGTTGTGTTCGACGATGCACTCTGTATAATAATCATATTTAATATTGACCAAATTCCACTCAATTTTAAGCATTTTTCATTATTCCATTTTCTTCTTTTCCCTCCTTCTCACTGTTTGTCTAATTCTCCTCAATTTGGTTCTCCTTTCTTCTGTCCATTTGATTGGACCAAACAATTTGCCACCCGAAATAAGCCGAGTAATCTTACTTTCAATTTTCATTTCATTTTCCATCAGATTTGCCTTTCCATTGATCCAAATCGACGTCTAATTCGTCCCTTTTTTTCGCCTGAATCAACTTGGCTTTCGCCTCTTTGGCCAAATGCCGATCAATCTTTGCCACCTCTTTCCCAATGTAAACCAATTTGGGATTTGCCCCAATCCGCTCCTTTCTTGGGAAAATGGGCACCTGCATTTGCCAGACAAGATCCGGGCCCTTGGCAAGCCCGAGTGCCCCTTGGATATGGGAATGTGCTGGCTGTAAGTATTCAATCAAATCATTTTTATATTTAATTCTTAAAGATAAGCACCCATTTCTTTTCAAACTATTCTCGGCAACATTCTCCCCAACATTTGCTTCTTTTCGATTTTGCACTTCTCCATTTTGGGGCTGAAAATTCGACGAGAACAGCCCAGTGCTGGAAGCAACAATTTTCGGGATGGTAAAAGTGGAAAAAGGGAAATATTTATAAGAAATTGAAAAGGTTTTTCACTAATCGGCTAAATCATCTGGGTTTTCCCTATTTCCTTGCCTGCTCCTCAACAATTCGAATTCGGCGAGGATCACTGATAGATTGTCAAGCATTGACTAGGAAAAGAGGAGGAATAAAGGCGAAAAAGGCCGTAATAAAAATAATAAATAAATTTTAAAATAAATTGTACATTTTTTCTAAGAATAAAGTGTATTTTCACCGAAATATCGACATTAATTAATCATTTAAATAAATAATTGATTCCCCTATTTGCCTCAAACATTTAATTCAGCCTATTTGCACCAAAATAATTCCGCCTGTTTTATTTGCATTAAAATAATTCCGCCTGTTTTATTTGCCCCAAAATAATTCCGCCTGTTTTATTTGCACTAAAATAATTCGTTTTATTTGCCCCAAAATAATTCCGCCTGTTTTATTTGCCCCAAAATAATTCCGCCTGTTTTATTTGCCCCAAAATAATTCCGCCTGTTTTATTTGCACTAAAATAATTCCGCCTGTTTTATTTGCACTAAAATAATTCCGCCTGTTTTATTTGCCCCAAAATAATTCCGCCTGTTTTATTTGCACTAAAATAATTCCGCCTGTTTTATTTGCACTAAAATAATTCCGCATGTTTTATTTGCCCCAAAATAATTCCGCCTGTTTTATTTGCACTAAAATAATTCCGCCTGTTTTATTTGCACTAAAATAATTCCGCCTGTTTTATTTGCCCCAAAATAATTCCGCCTGTTTTATTTGCCCCAAAATAATTCCGCCTGTTTTATTTGCCCCAAAATAATTCCGCCTGTTTTATTTGCCCCAAAATAATTCCGCCTGTTTTATTTGCACCAAAATAATTCCGCATGTTTTATTTGCCCCAAAATAATTCCGCCTGTTTTATTTGCACTAAAATAATTCCGCCTGTTTTATTTGCCCCAAAATAATTCCGCATGTTTTATTTGCCCCAAAATAATTCCGCCTGTTTTATTTGCACTAAAATAATTCCGCCTGTTTTATTTGCACTAAAATAATTCCGCCTGTTTTATTTGCCCCAAAATAATTCCGCCTGTTTTATTTGCCCCAAAATAATTCCGCCTGTTTTATTTGCCCCAAAATAATTCCGCCTGTTTTATTTGCATTAAAATAATTCCGCCTGTTTTATTTGCCCCAAAATAATTCCGCCTGTTTTATTTGCACTAAAATAATTCGTTTTATTTGCCCCAAAATAATTCCGCCTGTTTTATTTGCCCCAAAATAATTCCGCCTGTTTTATTTGCCCCAAAATAATTCCGCCTGTTTTATTTGCACTAAAATAATTCCGCCTGTTTTATTTGCACTAAAATAATTCCGCCTGTTTTATTTGCCCCAAAATAATTCCGCCTGTTTTATTTGCACTAAAATAATTCCGCCTGTTTTATTTGCACTAAAATAATTCCGCATGTTTTATTTGCCCCAAAATAATTCCACCTGTTTTATTTGCACTAAAATAATTCCGCCTGTTTTATTTGCACTAAAATAATTCCGCCTGTTTTATTTGCCCCAAAATAATTCCGCCTGTTTTATTTGCCCCAAAATAATTCCGCCTGTTTTATTTGCCCCAAAATAATTCCGCCTGTTTTATTTGCCCCAAAATAATTCCGCCTGTTTTATTTGCACCAAAATAATTCCGCATGTTTTATTTGCCCCAAAATAATTCCGCCTGTTTTATTTGCACTAAAATAATTCCGCCTGTTTTATTTGCCCCAAAATAATTCCGCATGTTTTATTTGCCCCAAAATAATTCCGCCTGTTTTATTTGCACTAAAATAATTCCGCCTGTTTTATTTGCACTAAAATAATTCCGCCTGTTTTATTTGCCCCAAAATAATTCCGCCTGTTTTATTTGCACTAAAATAATTCCGCCTGTTTTATTTGCACTAAAATAATTCCGCCTGTTTTATTTGCACTAAAATAATTCACCTGTTTTATTTGCCCCAAAATAATTCCGCCTGTTTTATTTGCCCCAAAATAATTCCGCCTGTTTTATTTGCCCCAAAATAATTCCGCCTGTTTTATTTGCACTAAAATAATTCCGCCTGTTTTATTTGCACTAAAATAATTCCGCCTGTTTTATTTGCCCCAAAATAATTCCGCCTGTTTTATTTGCACTAAAATAATTCCGCCTGTTTTATTTGCACTAAAATAATTCCGCCTGTTTTATTTGCACTAAAATAATTCACCTGTTTTATTTGCCCCAAAATAATTCCGCCTGTTTTATTTGCCCCAAAATAATTCCGCCTGTTTTATTTGCCCCAAAATAATTCCGCCTGTTTTATTTGCACTAAAATAATTCCGCCTGTTTTATTTGCACTAAAATAATTCCGCCTGTTTTATTTGCACTAAAATAATTCACCTGTTTTATTTGCCCCAAAATAATTCCGCCTGTTTTATTTGCCCCAAAATAATTCCGCCTGTTTTATTTGCCCCAAAATAATTCCGCCTGTTTTATTTGCACTAAAATAATTCACCTGTTTTATTTGCACCAAAATAATTCCGCCTGTTTTATTTGCCCAAACATTTATCCTTCTGTTTTAATGTTTTATTCCCCCCCCCCCCCCTCCACTTTTTTTTATTCATATTAATTCTGATTTGATTTCCTTCGTATAAATTTTTTGTTCTGATTTAATTTTGGACAATGTTCATGTTTTAATTCCCTTTTCAAAATATCGTACACTTTCTCACAATTTCATTTCCCTTTTCTTTTAACTATCTTATTCAGAAAACTTACATTTTTTTAGGTACTCGTGAAAAAACTCTGAATTTTAATATAAAAAATGCTTAATCCTTATCCATTTTGCATTTATAATTATAACGACAATAAACATCCCTTGGCTGCAAAAAGGACGCAATAAAAATAATAAATAAATATTAAAATAAATTATACAATTTATGCAAAAATAAAGTGTCCATCTTCACCAAATATTATTGTTCCATTAATTGTTCATTTTAAAGTTTTATGCTTGCCAATCTTTCATCGTTTTCGATAATTCCATTTTGTCCATCAAATTGCCCAAATTTTCCCGTAAATTTGTTCCCTCCGGCGGCCATCATTTTGAATCGACTTTTCCCCATATTTTCCTTTCCATTCTTATTTATATGATGTCGCTTTTTAAGTAAAGATTGGCGAAATTCTGGCAAAAGTGGAGGCGCCGGTGGTGCACTAACAATTGGCAATGCGATTCGATCATCGGCCGAACTTAAAAATGAATATCATAATGTGCATATTTCTCCCATTTTCGCACCATTTTCCCCCATTCTCCTCCCCTTGCTGTTCATAATCGGGTGTCGGCTCTGTTTCC
The DNA here is from genome assembly GCA_030063045.1 of Pratylenchus scribneri. NCBI lineage: Eukaryota > Metazoa > Nematoda > Chromadorea > Rhabditida > Pratylenchidae > Pratylenchus > Pratylenchus scribneri. The sequence continues at coordinate 2,910,205 of JAQSEB010000114.1, read as the reverse complement.
GGTTCCTCCGGGATGATTCCACCTTTTGGTCTATTTTGAGCCTTCTTTTCTTGACTAATCCAATTTTCTGGAATGGTTGGTCTTTTGTTGGCCATTAATCCATTCTTTTGCTGCACAATTCCATATTTGATTGCCACACTTTTGTTTATGCTTCGATAAAAGCCGGAATGGCTTCCACGAATTGTGATGAATTCCATGCCGACACATTTGGGCCTGGGAATTTGGAATTGGCCCAAATTGGTCAGCGAATCCTGAAGAGCAGCCATTTTGCTGGAGGGAAATATTCTGCTGGAATGATGAAGAATCAAAGAATGATGCAAAATCTAAATAAAAAAGAAAGGATTGTGGCTGGACATTTTTATTTAAAGCGCTTTTGCGGTTAATTGATAAAAATTGATAAGAATAAATTTATTGGGAATAATTCTTAAAAAAAGGCCATAAATTTTTTGATTGTTTAGATTGGGAGGGACATTTTATTGTTGGGCAAATATCAAAAAATAAAATAAACTCGCCCAATCATAAAATTATTCCACACTTTTTGAGGAGGGTTAGATCATAAAAGATTGACCAAAAATGGGAATTGGCCAACTTTAGGAAAAGCGGAGGTTATTAGGAAGGAAAAGCCGCATTTATGGAGGGAGGAATTGGACTGGAAAAGCTCAAATGGAGGAGATTTTGGTGGTCAGTCCTCAGTCGCTGCAATTTTTGTTTGCTTAATTGCTCATTGCGGGGAATGGTCAAAGAATTGGTTGGTGGAGAGATTTATGAATGATTATTATATGGAGGGGTATGGAGATTGGATGATATTTTTGGGAGAATTTATGGAAATTTTGTGTACATTTTATTATAGTATTTGAATGGATTTTGTGGGATAAAGGCAAACCACAATGGAAAGAAGGTTTTTGATGTCGCCGAAATGAGTGGATTGGATTTGGATGTTTTGTTGCTTTCGCCAACCACTTTTTGGGTTATTCCTTATTCATTCATGGTCAGATGGAAGGGGAAGGGGAAGGAGGGATTGTTCGCATGGAATCGATCCACAACAACAAAAAATCGGCTTATAACCAGCCAATCAAGCCGAAGAGGGAATGTGTGGAAGCCGGTTCAGCATGATGATGGATTAAAAAGGGAGATGGAAAGAAAGGGTCCATTTCCATTTGTTTGGTCAAATTTAATGAATTCTTTGATCATTTTGATTAAATTTTAATTAATATTAATAATTATAAGTGGGAATGTGTGAGCTGTGAGGGCCAATTTACTCTTTCAAAATATGGACAATTATGTTTTGTGGATTGGATGGATAATTGCCGTCCTCCACAATTTGCATTTTTGGATGTTCCCAGATAATTCGCCTTCAAGGCAGGTTTTTCCATTTCATCTGTTCTCCTTAATTTTTCCTTTATTAACGACGACCTTTTCCACTCACCCAGTGTTCATCTTAATTAGCACAAATTCGGCGACGAAAAGAATGACTGAATCGGCTTTTTAAAAAAATAAATGGGATGGATGATGGGAAAATTGGAGAAATGTCCGGATGAATATAAATAAGAAGGAATAATTTGTTTTTTGATCTCAAAGTAAGCATAATTTGGAAGGAGATTGTGGCCCTCAATTTTGTGATTTCGAAGGGGAGAGGAACGGCTGGTTCATTGATGTTTGGTTTTGTTCAAGTGGAATGGACAATAAATTCATAGAAGAAGGCCATCTATCTTCAAGGTCAATCGCTTCGGCCTTTGGTTCAGCAAATGAGGAAAATTTGAATGGGAAAGAAGGCAAAATTGAAGAAGAAAGGAAGGGAGGGATGCGCAAGAATAAGCAATTGGAATTGGGAGGACAGGAGAGGGGGAACGGTGGGAAGATGGGATGAGATGAGATGAATGAATGAATGAGGGAAGGCAACGGATGACCTCAATTGGGGGATTATTGTCTTTGTGATTTGTATTGCCAGCCGCCCAAATTCATTGTTGACCAAAAGGATAAAGGGCGAAGGGAGAAAGCTAAATAAATGAATAATGGGGAAGAATGCATTTTCAAACAAAACATTGATGTATAAAATAATTGAATATTATTTATTTTATTGCCTCAATAATTTGAAAGAATCCATTGATGTGCCCTTCAGCTTTTTTCCAATTATTCTTTTGCCATTCCATTTTCTTGATGAGTAATTCGTTGTCGGAGAGTGTCCAATCCGGGATGTTTCTAAAATATAATTTAATTTATTAATGAACAATAAATTAATTCATTTTCCATCCAACCTGGTCCCTTTCGCTCACAATCCATTTGGATTTGTCCATTACTGGCCAAACAATGCCAATCTAAACCAAAATATATTCCCTCATTATTGGCCCATTTTTGTTTGCCTCCTCATCCAATGGATTTATGCCAAATTCCAATTTTGAATCGTAAACGGCGGAACACTGAAATAGGCAAGGAAATTGTGAATTTGTTGGAAATTATATTTGAAATTGAATTCAATTCACCTTATAAACCACATGGGCCCCTTCTTGTGAAATGCACTAAAATAGATTGGGGACATTAAAGGCCAATAAATTATCCCCCCCCCCCCAACAAAAAATTACCTGAAATCCATGTAAAAAGCCTTAAAATTAAGAGGGAAATTAATATTTTAATTTGCCTTCCCTTTCATAAAATACCATCTGGAATCCAAAAATTGGTTTTCTCCTTTGAATCCAACAAAATTCCGTGCCATTTGCCAAAAGTTGGCGAATTTGGGCGAATATCGACGGCAACATCTAATATTAAAACAATGGAAATTAGAATCTGTGCAAAATAAAATGACCATAAATTGCGCCAACCAAAACGGAGACCAATTTGCCCATTCCACTTTGGGCGTGAAGGCCACGGATTACGCCAAATTTGGAGAATGAATGATTGTCCTGGAGGAATGGCTCATCAAAATTGAGTTTTTCTTTCCATTCCTTTGCATTGTACGATTCGCAGAAGAATCCACGTTCATCCGGGAAAACCTACCCAAAAATGAATAAAAACCCAAAATTGAAGCCCATCACAACTTTTGGCCGAATGAGGCGAAGTCCATCGATTGTTGGCAATTTTTCAATTTCGGGATTGACCCTTTTGACAATGTCCATTTTTGGGTGAAATTATTTATTGAGAATAAAATGAAAGAAATGGATTTTGATTGAATTGGGATTGGAAGGGCGAAAATATTATTTGGGGTGAAGGAAAATTGTGCGCCACGCAGCAAATTTGTTGCACCGGTTCTCGACTTTGGATTGGATTGGATTGGAGGGCAATCAATGAAATGAATAAAAATGCATTGGAAGAATGACCCTTTAAAGAACACATAATGAATTGGATGGATTAATTGAATGAATGAATGGAAGGGATTGGTTTAATTAATTCATTAATTGGATGGATGGAACAAATTCGAGGGAATTATTATTAAATTAAATTATAAAAAATAATAATAAATAATTAGAATATTTTGGCCCATTCAATTCCCATTTAATAAAATGCCATTTTTGTTCATTTCCTTCAAAATTATCCCCTCCTCCCTCCAAATCCAAATTCAATTCGTTTTCCCTTGGCCCACACCAATTCGATTGAAAAGTGGCTCACGATTGGCCATCCATCCAAAATCACATTGTGGTGGTCATTCTCATTGAACTCTGCTTTCATTCATTCATTCAAATTGATCGGTGGCCATTTCGGCCACTCCACTCGATTTGCTGTTGAATTTGTTCGTTTTCCTCTCATTCGGCTTAAGTGTCCATTCCATCAATCCAATTCGCCCGATTCCCCTCCCAATTTTCCCCTTTGTTCTCATTGGGATGAGGGAAATTCCATGGAATTGGCCCCACAAAATATTCGGTCAAAATGAAATCAAAAACTGATGTTATTTTGATGGCCAAGGGGAAATGTCCAGCTTCTTCCCTCTGAAAGCAACCGGATGGTCCAATGAATGATGGACCTCGACCCAAATCCTCTCTTCCTTTTCAATTCCCGAATTCACTCGAAAAACATTCATTTTCATCATTTTTCGGCCAACCACTCCAACCCAATTTGCTTCTTCTTCCTCTTTTTTGATTCATTGAATTGGCCATTTTTGGAATCTTCTCGCCCACCAAAACCAATTTTAATCAACCAATTCCGCAAATACTTGACATTTTTCCATCATTTTTTTTTGCTCATCTTCTCCCAAAATAGCAATCCCAAATCCAAGTAAATTTTCGAATATTTTCAGTGTTAAAATTGTCAATGAATTAGAATAATGAATTTATCAATCAATTTGCTGCTTTTTGTTCTTTTTCTCCTTCCATTTGGTCAGTTTAGTTTTCCAAATTTAATATGCCAATTTTGAAGTCAATTCATCAATAAATCCAACCTGTAAACAACCCCAAGAAGGAGAGGGCGCCATCCTTTTTACCGAAGATCCCACCGATCGACAAGCATTCCTCAGTTGTAAGCCATTTGCCAATAGCCCATCAATTGGCTTCTGGGAACGTCATTATTGCCCAAATGATATGCATTTTGAATATAGCAGTCAACAATGCACGGCTAATTCACTTCCACCGAATATGGTGCGCGAGGCCAATGACATCCTCCAAATTGGTTCGAAGCAATTTTGGAATATTTTCTCATTTATTAGCCATTCTAAATGGGTCATGTGCCCGCGGGGAACAATGCATTGGTGGTACCGTATGCGATCCTCTCTACCAACGTTGCCTTTGCCCATATGGCACTGTGGCCGTTTTAGGTGAGTCAAATTGTTTTTTAAATTGATAACAAAATTACCAAGAAACCCTTTCCTGCGTCAAAATTTATCCAATGAGCCAACAGCAGGTATGGCCAAATTCCGATCCCTCAATTCCATTTCCTCCCCTCCAGCAACAATCCATTAATTCCTCTCCTCAACATCAATTTTGGCGAGCCCAAATTCGGCCCACCACCTCCCCATATGGGCCAATCTCTCAGATTTCAGGTGATTCACAATTATTCAATTATCCTTCTAAATTAATTCCACAATTCATTTTCCACAGTTCCACCTGGCTCTAATTGTGAAAGAGGCCAACAATGTGGGGGTGGCTCAATTTGCATGCGTTCAATTGGAGGTGGGGCCATTTGTGCTTGCCCTTTGCATTCCGAACAACACAATGGACAATGCCTCCCAATAAAATCGCCGACAATTGGCGGCGGGGATCAAACGGCAAAGGAAATGATTGGTCAAGGCGGATTCTTCAAAGGTGAAAATGGATGGCATTTTCCTTCAAAAAATGAACTTTAGTTCCGCTTGGCGAACATTGCAATGAATATTTGGGACTATTCTGCGCCGATCAAAGTGCCATTTGCGGGAATGGCCGTTGCCAATGTGTGCCACCAATGTTGGAAAAGGATGGACATTGCCAAATGATTAAGATGAGTGGGCCATCGGCAAAGGAAGCAGGTGGGCAAAAATGGAAATAATGAATTAGATTCAATTTTATACTAATTTAGGGCCAGGTGAACCATGTAATGCAGGTCAAATCTGTATAAGAGGATCAGTGTGCAATCAGCGAATTCCAATTTGTGTTTGTCCCCAAGGGACTGATTTGCATGGAGGATGGTGTGTGGATGGGAGGAGGGAAAGTAGCAGCATTTCACCAATTATGGTACAAAATATTTAATTTAAATTAAAATTCATTTTTATTCCACAGATTCCAATTGGTTCAGCCGAGAAAACGAATACAGCTGGAGAAGTGGCCAAAGCAAGGCAAAGTAAAAAAGAAGCAAATGTTGGCGAAAAATGTTCACTGAATGCAGATTGCGCCGTATTTTATTTTACTTTTTATTTTTAATTTATTCCATTTTTGAAATAGTCTGGTGCCTATTGTAATGGAAATACACAGCCCCCAACTTGTCAATGCCTTTCTACCCATGTTAATGTGAATCAACACTGTGAAAAAGGTAAGAAAAATGATCCGATACAAAAATAATTTTCTCTAATTTTTAGTTATTTATCCTGGTCAGAGGGGATGCGAAACAGATCTTCAGGTCGAATTAAAATGAAAATATAAAAAGAAATTATGACATAGTTCCTTTTAATTATTCTAATATTATTAGTCCTATTCTAGGAATTTAGGACTAAAGTTGTTTGGGACGAGAGCTGCCCAGTGGCCTAATGAAAGTGATAGGGATAAATGAGCACTAGACCTTTAAATTATCCTTTATTTATTGTGCGAGAAAATTTGATAAAAAATGTGAAGCGTAAAAATATTTAAAAAAACATATAATAGAGAGGAAAAAAAGCAAGTTTATAAAGGCAGATTGAGGCAATATTTGATTGATGGGTGAAGGGGCGATTAGGCAAGAAGTTGGGATACAGTAGGATAAAAAGGCACCTAGGCATTATTGGTATTGATGATTCCTCCTTTTAATTTCAGTGCAGTGCCGCCTATGCAGGTGCCCGTTGCGTCAATGGTGGCCAATGCATTTGTCCACCCGGCTCGACAGCCATTGATCAAACCTGCATTCCTGGTCAGTTCCCCCATTCCACAATTCCCATTTTGCTGTGTTTTTTTATGCACTACAATATTCCCTTCATTTCCCCAACACCCAAATAATAATTGCCTTACCCAATTTTTGTATTATTATTTGAAGCAATTGCATGGCCGGGTGAGGCCTGCAACATTTCCCGGCTAATGCCAGTTTGTTCCGCCGATTCATATTGTTTCGAAGGCCGTTGTATTTGCAATCCTCCATTGAGCCTTTTCCAGAAACAATGCATCCAAAAGAGGGAGGAAACAATGTCAGTGATGAAAAGAGAATGTGGCCATCATTTTGATTGCCCTAAGGGAAGTCATTGTTCAGCAGAAGGTCGTTGTGAATTTTGTGGAAAAGAGCAAACAAGATTGGCTGGGAATTGTGTTCATTTGGAGAATTTTGGTGGCAAATTTGGCAATGAATTCCTTCAAAATGATGGAGAAATGAAAAATGGAACGGAAATTGGCAAAATTGAATCAACAACAAAGAAAACAATGACAAAAATGAATGGAATTGAACAAATATTCGCTGCACTTTCCATGCTTAGAAAAGCGGCATTGGATGGAATAATTAGCAGAAAAACCAATTCAACTTTTTCTACATTTGGTCGAAGGGAAAGAAGGGAAACGGCGAACATCAAAATGGACAGGAAAAAGGATGAAATAACAAGAAAAAGGATACCGTATGAAGAATTACCTCATGGACATCGAATGGAAGGGGAACCATGTTCCCCTGGGCATATTTGCCTGAATGGAACATTTTGTGAGGATGGAAAATGCAAATGCCCAAATGGGAAGGTGAATAAATTAATCTTGATCTAATTATTGCAATTTCCAGTGTAATTTGTCGCCAACATTCCGCCAAATCGGTGCCCAATGCCGCAATGGATTGGATCGATGCATTGGCGGTTCACAATGTCTCAATTCAAATTGCACATGTACGGATGGGGCCATGCCAGATTTGGAAATGGCTCGTTGCCTCCAAATACCAGGTGGTAGATGTTCGGCTGGCCAATTTTGTGGAGGCCATTCCGAATGTCGACTTGGCATTTGCCGATGCCGAATCGGACTGAAATTGGAGGAGAAAAAGAAGAAATGCGTACGAGCCGAGGCATTGCCAGGGCAGAATTGTGAAAGTGGAGAAAAATGTGTTGGAGGGAGTAAATGTGGATTTGGGCAGGTAAATATTGGAGAGACGACAATGTTTTGGGATATAAAACTTTGGATAATTTGCCAACAATTTCCATAGAAAAATTTTCCGATTACTGAAATATACATAAAATTTCACAAAATAAATTCAAAATTTAAATAAGGAAAAAACAAAATAGCCCAAAATTGGTAGTGCAAAAAAACAGGCGGAATTAGTGCAAAATCAAACAGGCGGAATTAGTGCAAAATCAAACAGGCGGAATTAGTGCAAAATCAAACAGGCGGAATTAGTGCAAAATCAAACAGGCGGAATTAGTGCAAAATCAAACAGACGGAATTAGTGCAAAATCAAACAGGCGGAATTAGTGCAAAATCAAACAGGCGGAATTAGTGCAAAATCAAACAGGCGGAATTAGTGCAAAATCAAACAGGCGGAATTAGTGCAAAATCAAACAGGCGGAATTAGTGCAAAATCAAACAGACGGAATTAGTGCAAAATCAAACAGGCGGAATTAGTGCAAAATCAAACAGGCGGAATTAGTGCAAAATCAAACAGACGGAATTAGTGCAAAATCAAACAGGCGGAATTAGTGCAAAAACCAAACAGGCGGAATTAGTGCAAAATCAAACAGGCGGAAATAGTGCAAATAAAACAGAGAGAATTAGATGAAATACAAAATATTTGGGGAGCCAAAAAGAAAATGCCAAGAAAAAAATATTTTTTGAAGATTTGTCTTTGTCCTCCCAATCAAATAATTGTTGCCAATGGAACGAGATGTATGAAGAGACCACAGGAACAAAAACAAGTCTTCAAAAAAGAGCATAAAAATGGGAACAACAAATTATTAATGGAGGATGATCCTGCAGGGGAAGATGTTGGAATAATGGATGAAAATGGGGATACTGTTGCTGGAGGTGGATTGGTTCGACTGGTGACCGCTCGACCCGGTCAAAGGTGAATTTGAGATGGTATTAAAAATTTCGTTGAAAATTTGGAAAAAAAAAACAAAATTATTTCAACTTTTATGGTGAAATTTAAATCATATTTATGGGAAATTATAATTTCTCCTAATTCCTCGACCTATATTTTAGATGTTCACATGGTGAGGCCTGCACCGGCGGTTCAATTTGTAGATTTGGTCGTTGTTCTTGTGTTCCGGGCGAATATTTGTCCGAAGGGGCTCACCATTGTGTTAAAGAAAGAATGGAAATGGCCTCCCAAAAATTGGATCATTTGATGGCCCCTGGTCCAGGCCAACTTTGCACCAAAGGTGGCGCCATTTGTTTGGGCGGCTCAAAGTGTTTACATGGAATTTGTCAATGTCCAGATGGTCCATTCATTCCCTCTTCCCCTCCATCCTCTCTTTTTAAGGCCATAATCTATTTCGTGATGAATGTTTGCCTCCAAGGGCAAAAATGAGTCCGGAAAAGTTTCGAGCCCAATCTGCGCTTTTTTCACCCGATTTTGCCGTAATGGACAGTCCGCAGCCATCATCAGAAGGGCAATCAATGACCACAATTGGCGGGGAAGAAAATATGCAAGATCCAGTGCCAAATCGAATTGTGGCCCCCGGGGCAATGTGCCGACTTTCTCTTGAATGCCCATATAGAACAACATGTTTGAGGGGCGTTTGTCGATGCCAAAAGGGCGAAACAATTGTGAATGGCGTTTGCAGGAAAACAATCCATGAAGTTAGCAATGTAGAATTAAGACATTTTTATTTGAATCTTCACAACAAATTCTAAAGTGATTTCATATTTATTAGGTGTTGCCTGGTGGCCGTTGCGATACCCAAAAAGGGTTGGATTGTGTGGGCGAATCGCATTGTTTTTATGGAATTTGTGTTTGCCTTTATGGACTCGTCATTGTTGGACATGAATGCGCCAATTCTGATGTGCTCAAAACAGTGCCACCCGGAGGCCTATGTGCCCCAAAGCAACAATGCCATGGCCGTGCCCGATGTGTCCGTGGAAAATGTCAATGTCCTAGGCAAAATAAAATTCATAAAATTTTGGCATTTTCATCTCATTTTAGAGGACATCGAATTGAGTCAAGCGGTGAAAAAAGATGCATCAAATCCATTCGAATATTGCCATCCACTCCTTCACCAAAGCCGGAAGCAATGCCCGCACATTCAGAGGCGGATTTGTCTGATCCATCGGCCTCCACTTCATTCATTCCCCTTCAGCCAATTCCAAAATTCATTTACACAATTCCGGCGGCATTGGCCGCAGCAGCCGAGGATGGAAAATTCAATCAAATTTTGACAGCCAATCAAATGAGCTTTTTTGTGGATCAAGAAATGCTTCGATCCCTTTTGGCCCCATTGGTTCAAGCCAGAAAAATTGGGGCCAAAAGTCCGCCATTGACTGTAGAAATGAATGGAGGGAAAGGATGCGAAGGGTTTGTCCGGCCAATTCCTACTTTTCGTGGTCCAATTCACAGTTCATCTTGTCTGGTCACATCCCCGCCCATCCCTTCCGTCGATTCTCCTCCAACCCCTTTACCCCAATTGACCGCTCAAATATTTGCCACAACCGAAAATCCCAGTGTCGGTATTCCCGGCCATTCCTGCACTTCAAATCATCTTTGCCACGGTGGCGCATTGTGTTTGGGTGGAATTTGTGTTTGTCGACCAGGATTCCGGCCCCTCGATGGATTTTGCCAAATTGCCAAAGTTGGATTGGGCGAACCATGCTTCATCAATGTTCCCCCATCCATTTATTTTCATTCTTCTTTATTAATTTTAGGAACAATGCAATGCTCATGGATTTTGCATCGATGGGGTCAGAAATTCTTTTCAATTTTTTTTAATTATTTCTTTATGAATTCACAATTCATTCATCATTTAAGCTTAAGGCTTATCAGTTCATTCTTTTCTCAATTTATATTCCTTTCTAGATTTGTCGTTGTTCTTCGGATAGCCCAAATCCACCACAACAATCCCAGAAAGATGGCCGCCTCGCTTTTCATCGGCATCGCTGCCCAATTCGGCCGGTGGCCACTGTTGGCGAAGATTGTAGCCAAGCACAAAGTTGTGCTTGGAATTCCGTTTGTGGTTCATTCAGTGGAGTTTGTGAATGTGCCGTTGGCTTGGAGAAGAACCAAGTTGAAAAAGCGGATTATATTTTGTTTTATCAAAATTTCCAGGGCGCATGCATTGCAGCCCGCCATCCTCGAGGTGTTGAATGTAAGAAGGCCATATAAGAATGAATTAGTTATTCCTTATAAATTAGGCTTGAGCAGTTCAAATTGTCATAAAAATGGTTTCTGTGACAATGGTTATTGTGTATGCAAATCTGGGTATGAACCGATTGGCGGATTTTGCCTCCCCCCGGCTCGTCCAGTCGTCGATGACCCAAAAGCATATGTGGATCCAAATTTGATGGCAATTTTGTTGAGGAAACAGGGAATTGGCCAAACAATAAGCAACAATGTCAAAATGGAAGTGAACAGTCCATTTGGGTTGAGAATGGCCAAAATGGGGGGCACAAATAGAGGAGGGATTGTTGAAAATGGATGGAGGGAACAACCATGGCAAAATGATCAGCAGCAAAGTGGAAATACATTGGCAGAAGCGGCAATTGGACTGGGATGGCCATTTAGCAATGTGGCAGCCAAATTTGGGCCACAAAATGATGGAGAAATTGACGGTGATATTCCCCTCTTCGAATTTGGCCCACAATTTGAACCGGAAATGGCAAATGATGATAATGGAAAAATGAATAAAGCAAAGGGCACAAAAATAATGAGTTTAGAAGAGAAAAGGGAATTGTTGATGAGAACATCGGCTGGCAAAGGAAGGGGAGGAAAGGTTGGAAACAATGAATGGAGAAGGGTATTTTATTCTTTTTTAATGAAGATTCGGATGCCAAGTCAACGGAAGGAGGGAATTGCAATGCCCGGCGAATTCTGCGGCAATAATGCTCGAATTTGTTTGGGCAATTCAATTTGTTTGGCCGGATGGTCAATTTTCCCTCCATATTTGTTCTTTTTACCGACAATTCTCAGGTGCCAATGCCCGGATGGAATTCACGTGGAAAAGGGCGGAATGTGCGCATTGGGAATAGTGGAAAAAGGAAACACAAATAAAACAACAAATGAAATTGTTAAAATGAATTCAAAAATGACCATTTTATCCGCCAATTTCGCATTCTCCAATGAAATTCCATGGCCGTGAGCCACATAAACCGTGGGAAAGTTGTGCCAATGGTCCCTGCATTCATGGGGCAAATTGCATTCGATCATCAGCCCTAAATACCGTTCAAAAATTGGGTCAGTCCTTCGCCCACAATTTCACTTTAAATTTTCTCCAATTTTGGGTCCATTTTGTCAATGTGCCCCTGGCTCAATTTTCATTGAAGGAGAATGTGTTCCTCGCAACCCGGAAATGCGCATTTTACCTGTAAATTCCTTTGCTTATTTCAATTTTGCATTCTATTTTTGTAGATTGGCTCGCATTGTCCCCAACCATCGATTTGTGATTTTGGTGCATTTTGTGGGCCAAAAGGGATTTGCCAATGCGCAGAGGGACAAAAACCAATTGGTCCCATTTAAATTCATTTAAAGTATTCAAATCAATTTTAGCTGGAATTTGTGTCCAAATTGCACTACCCGGCGAATCATGCGCCCACGGGGAATTCTGCGCGGATGGGGCAGTTTGTGCCCCCGGATTGGATGCATGTGTTTGTCCAGTTGGGTGGAAAGTTCGGCAAGGGAAATGCCATCGAGGCAGAAAAATGATGGCCAAATTGGCCCAAAGGGAGAAGAAAAGAAAACGTCAAAAAGTGGCCATAGAAAGGGGAGGCGAAGAGGAGGAGGGAATAATGTTCACTGAAATGCCACCAAATTCGGCTGAAATGGCAACGACCACAATGTCAGTGGCCCATTTTACTACAACGCAAATGCCAATTCCACATATTTTAGTACCACTTGGCGAAGTCGGTGTCTTTTTTTTTGGCCATTTTTTGATGCCAATCCCTTTATTAGATTTGCCATTCGGACAAAGATTGCCGTGGAGTGTCGAAGGCATATTGCGCCTTCCCAACCCGAAGATGCACCTGCGTTCCGGGTTATGCCCAATTGTATTCATCAATTTGTGTGCCGGAAGAAAGAATTCGATTCCCAGGCGAAGAATGCGTTGCGGTATGTTTTGCCTTTTAGGGAGAAATATTCGCCAATTAAAGAGTGCCCATTTTTGTTCGGCCAATTCCTGGTGCAAGGATGGCCAATGCCAATGTTTCCAACGGGACATGTTGGCATTGAATGGTCGATGCCAACGAGTCCATTTACCCGGTGAAATGATTTCATCAGTGAGAACACTTCGACGACATCCACAAAAATTGGTGGAGGCCAAATGGTGCCAATCCGAATTGGATTGCCCACCTGGGTCAAAATGCCATGACGGTGAATGTTTTTGTAATGGATTGTCATTGGCACAGGCAATGGCCACAAATGAGGCCAAAAATTGGGCAGAATGGCAGCAGCAAGAATGCCATCTTGATTTGGATTGTCCACCCATTTTGGGATGCCATCAAGTTAATGAATTAATTGAATTTAAATTTTTGAATTCCCTTCTCAAATTTAGGGTCGTTGTGTTTGCATTCGAATATCGCTGGAAAAACCATTGCCATTATCAACACATTTAAAAAGGGAGAATGAATTGGAAGGAAAAGGAGAAGAGGATAAAATTGAATTTGATTATGCCTTGGGCGAATCGGTTGGCCCAATTTTGCCGGGCACTTTTTGTGATGCATTTTCCCGATGTGGCCACGGGGCTGAATGCTTCTTTGGCAAATGCCAATGCATTTTTAAGGGCCAAAAATTGGCATTTGTGAATGGCACGACTGAATGTGTGGATATTAAATTGGAAAAGAATGGGGAGGAGAAAGGTTGGCAAAGGAAATTGATGAGAATATTAATGTAATTATGGATTCAAATTCAATGTCAGAATTTGCGTTGAATGAAGATGGAAAAATGTTGAATTTAAGCAGAAATGATTGTGCCAATAAAACATTGGATAAATGCCAAAGAGGGAAAAGGCATATTCGAGAAGGTCAAAGGAAACAACGAAGAAAATTTAATTCAATTTTAGCTAATTAATTAATTGATAATTCTTTTCGCACTTTTCCCACAATTTAATCCTCTTTTTGCTGTGAATTTTCCCAAATTAACAAAAATCCCGCTGACTTGAAATTCGATTCAATTTTTATTTATTTTATCAGATCAAACAAAATCATCGGATCGTAATTTGCCTGATCAAAATTGCACAAAATTCTCCGCTGATGGAAAATGTCAACATTCAACAGGCCCAATCAAAGTAGGGAAAGGGAGAATTTCATTGAATTTCCCTCTAATAAATTGAAAAGGGTCCATTCCAATCTGAAACATTGAACAGTAATTCAATGGGTGGCCATGTCCAAAATGCGCCGCCAACCCGAACAACACCAATCAGCCAAAAATTAGCAATTCCTGGAAAACAATGCGGTCAGTCGGTGATCATCTAATCTATCTATTTCCCCCTTTTTTGGAAAGAATAACTTATTTAATTTATTGCCCCCTTCCCCTTTAATAATAGCCCCCTCTTGGATTTTCTCTGAAAAATAGTAGCCCCAAGGTCATTAATAAAGGAAATACGGTATTCAAATTTGAAAAAAATTAAATGGGCAACTTATCCAAATATCTTTTCAATTTAATATTTTGCTCTACAGGGCCATTGGATATTTGCACGGGTGGATCATCTTGTGTTGAGGGAATTTGCCTCTGTCCGGCTGGCACCCGGCCATCACCTTTAGGAGGAAATTGTGAAACATTCGAGCAAAGAAAAGTTGAAGAGGAGGAAATGGCCACAACAATTGGCAACAAAGATTTGAGATCAGCCAATGAAATTGGCACCCAAACGGCACCAGCCCCAATCAGTTCAGTTTATAATCACAATTGGATTAATTCATTGCAAAATTCCACTAACAATTTCATTGCTTTCAAACAGAATCTAACAAATCTTCGTTGCCTTTGCCTAAACCAAATGTTCTTCCCCAATCGCCATTGTCCTCTCCATTCATATTCAACCCATCATCAACCGCAATTCCTCCACTAATCGCTAATCAGCTAAATTTCTCCGCAATTGTTGATCCTCCATCGACTTCAACATTACCGGCCAAAATGATGAATTGCAGCAATAAATCAATGGCCAGCAAAGAGAATTGCCTCCCAAATATTAATAATTCCATTCCCCTCAATTTGACCAACATTAAAGGCCCAAGAAGGGCACCACAACGTTGTTTTGACCAATTCCCCATTCAAATTGAAATAACACCCAATTCCCCCCAAAATTAAGGACGACCATATTCCCGTCCATCGGAAAGCTGTGAAAATGGCGAAATTTGTACCGGAGGTTCAATTTGTCAGAGGCAAACAAAAGTGGGCATCATTTTTGTATTTATTAGAAATAATTTTGGCCACTTTTGAGATTTGTGAATGTCCTCCACGAAAACCCATCCTTCGGAATCACATTTGCATTCAATCGACGGAAATGAAAGGAAACAATGCAAAGCCTGGGGAAAAATGCAATGCCGAAACAAATTGCACTGGAAATTCAATGTTGGCTAATTAAATTGGAATTTCATGGGAAATTTTGAATTAAAATTAGATGCACGGATGGACATTGCCTTTGCCAAAATGGATTTGTGCTGGAGGGGTCAAAATGTGTGGAGAATAATGGGAAAGGGCAACAAAGTTCGGGAATGGTTCCACCGCCCACTGAAGCATTGCCACCGGTGAAATTGGCAGCAGAAAGTGAAACTGTGCAGAGCGATAATGAGCCGGGAGAAAGAAGTGAAGGAGGCGGTAAATTTTTATGAATATTTGACTAAACAATTTTCCATTCAATTCCAAATAATTTCCTAATTTAACATTTAACCAATTAAATTAGCAGAATCCGATTCCGATTCTTCCCCACAAACTCGATCCAACAGTCAAAGACCAAGGATTAGTGGCCCCCCATTGCGTAAATCATCATCAATTGGCGGTCCTTCCTCCTCCTCCTCTTCAAACATAAATCGTCCATTGGCTCCAGAAGGGTCCACGGGTGTTTGTCCACCGGGGAATGTGCCCACAACGGACCCATCCACCGGCCAATTGCTCGTTTGCAATGGAATGACCCCAAATTGTCCGCCCAAAAGCTATTGCTTCATAACAGGCTAACACAAATGCCAAAATCCCAAATAACCCCATTTTCTGAACTATAGGCGAAGCCAGTGAGAATTACAATTGTTGCAAGGCATATTGACGGATGGATGGCACAAAAATGGAACCAGAATGATTATTTGATGATTTAATGAAATTTGAATTGAATGGAATATGTCTTTTCCTTTTGCTGATCTTAAAACAAATCCAAATTTCCCATTTCTCACAGATGCCCTTTTTTACTGCCAATAATAATTTAAATAATTTTTTCTCCATAAATAAAATTTTTACCTCAATTTTTTTATTTACTTTAGCCTCAGGTTTTAAAATTTAGTGCCAATTTTTGCATTACCTGGCCATTTATGCCTTGATGGCCAAATTTGTTTGGGCGGTGCCCTTTGTGATTGGGCCGATCGAAAATGTATTTGTGCCGCTGGGCATATCATCGTGAATGGATTTTGTGCCATAAAGTTGAAGGGGAATTGTTGATTTGAATGAAGTGGATGAATATTTAAGTGAAACAATTGAGGAACAAATCCGTCGGAGGGAAATGGGCGATTATGTGCCCGAGGGCACAAAACGATCGACAATCCAAAATCAATGGCCTCAATTTTTGGATGGGCCCAGAAGAAGGGCAAAACCGTGTCCATTGCCTGAGCATCCAGAAAAATGTCAACTTCCGGATTGTTTTTGCTCAAAAGATGGTTTAAATAAAGGGAATATCTAAAACATATTAAAAAAGGGCAATCCTCTCCATTGGCCAATGTTTTTCCCATCCAACAAATTCCTCAATTTGTGGTCCTAACTTTCGATGATGCCATCAATGGACGAACAATGCGCGATTATTTTACTCTTTTCGGCACCAGTCGCCAATTTCGAAACCCAAATGGATGCCCGGTGAAGGCCACTTTCTTTGTTTCCCATGAATGGACGGATTATAATGAAGTGGAAAGAATTGCGAATAGTGGCCACGAAATTGCATCAAATTCAATCACGTTTGAAGGGAATTGGATGGAGATTGGTCCTATTCACAAAATATTCAGACATGAATGTTTACAGAGGGCAGATGGACGACGGTGGTTGGAGGAAATGGACGGACAAAGGTGAAAAAAGAAAGATTATAATAAAAATTGGCTAAATTTGAAGGGAAATCCTCTCAACATTTGGCAATGTTCCATCCGAGAAGATTGTTGGAATGCGGGCGCCACAATTGAATTTAGGCGGTGATCGTCAATTTCAGGCGATGGTCACATCCAATTTCCTTTATGACAATTCCCTTTCCATTGATCCAATCATTGGGGCACAATTTTGGCCCCAAACCCTCGATTACCGTTTGGCCTGGCCATGCGATGAGGAAAGTAATTGTCCGGAAAGGTAATGAATAATTCTCAAATTTGAGTTTTATTCCTTTTAATTCAGCTCATTCCCATCAATTTGGGAAATTCCTCTGAACCAATTCCATTCCCCAAATGGACCTCAACGTTCGGCAATGCTTCGTGGGGCGATAGAGGCGAATGTCAGTGTCGAAGCCATTCAAATGCTTCTTCATCGACATTTCCATAGGGCATTCTCCACAAATAGGGCACCAGTGGTTTTGTCATTGAATGCCGATTTCCTTCAAATTGGCGGGAATCGAGGAATTCGAGCATTGATAAAGTTATTTTAAATTTATTTTAATTGTTTAAATTACTTCTTTAGTTTCATCGACACAATAATTGACAGCCATTTTGGTGAAGTTTATTTCCTCACACTGCGTCAATTGGTCGAATGGATGCGTCGACCATTGCCCTTAAATGAAATGCACAAATTTCTTTGGATTCAATGCGACGATACTGATCAAAATGACCACGAAAGGAAATTGACATGTGAACAGCCGAATAAATGCATTTATCCCACACCGGAATTGGCCAGCCCAGAACATCAAATGCTTACGTGTTCTTCACCTTGCCCAATGATGTTCCCTTGGGTCGGCAATCCACTGGGCAGTTTTAGAATCGAATAAATGTTCACCAGCAAATTTTATAAATGAAAAAAAAGCGATGAATAAAAATAATATTGAATTGACGTCAAATATCCAAAATATAATTGCAAAATATAATTGAAATAAATATTCTTTCTTCATACAATCTTGGCAGAATTGCTCATACCGAATAAATTCACTGAAGATGTTCTTTTTGTCTAAAGAGCCTCAGGCATCATTTTGCCTCAGCCTATGAAATTTTCTTGAGTCCTCCAATTCTACTGTATTTCCAATTTCATTCACATTCATATACACAATGAACAATTACCAATTCAACTTTTCAGCCAAATTTCATTACCTCGGCCCAATGCCTCATTCCATTCCAATCTTCTGATTTTAAGGTCTTTTTTGTATTTAAATCAATCTACTAATTTCCTTTTCTTCTCCGTTTTTTTCTTTTTTAAGGCATTTTTTCTTTTCTTCTCGTCGTTTTTTTCTTTTTTACGGCATTTTTTTCTTTTTTTACGGCATTTTTTTCTTTTCTTCTCGCCGTTTTATTTTCTTTTTTTTACGGCATTTATTTTTTTTAATATTCTTTTCTTCTCGCCGTTTTATTTTCTTTTTTTTACGGCATTTATTTTTTAAAAATATTCTTTTCTTCTCGCCGTTTTATTTTCTTTTTTTACGGCATTTATTTTTTAAAAATATTCTTTTCTTCTCGCCGTTTTATTTTCTTTTTTTTACGGCTTTTTTAATTTAATTTTTCAATTTAAATTTTTCAAAATTTATTTTATGTAATTTTATTGTAAATTTTATCATCCTAATCGATAATCAAATCAATAATAATATTTTTAAATGCAGCAATAAATAATAAAATAAAAATAAACATGGTTTAAAATAACCAATACATCTAAATATAAAATTAATTTTCAAATTATTTTTTTTATCAAAATGATTATAATTGGTGAATGAATATAATATTCATGTCAAATATCCGACACAATAAATATTCTTCATCTTATCCATTCCATTCAATTTCTTCAATCCGAATCATCCGAAGAATCACTGCTCGGCACAAATTCCTTGGAGATGGGCTTTTTGGCTGGGCTGGCCGTCTTTGATTGTGATTTTGACGAAGTCGATGCTCCCATTGATGAGGTTGATGCCGTTGGCTCTGATGCCTTTTTGCCACTGTTATATTCGCGCATTTCCCTCTCATAGCGTTCTTTGTCCTCCGCGGCCCGTTGTTCATATGGCTAAATAATAATTTGATCGATTATTATTCTAATTTAGTTTTACCTGCTTTTCATCGGCACTCATCGCTTTCCACATTTCGCCTGCTCGTTTTGCCGTCATTGCCACCGAATCGCCTTCCTTTTTGATTGATGAACGATTTTCGGTTTGCCAAATGAAGAATGCCGTCTAAATAGAATAAAATCAATTAAAATTATTTATAATTCATTACTTGATTTCGCTTTGGTGCATTCGGGTCCTTCTTTTTCTTCTCCACTTTGCCTCCTTTCTTCCTTCCTCCTCCTTCCTTTTCCGCTTTCTTCTCCTTTTTCTTTTTTGGTGTCTTTTCGGCGTCTTTGTCTTTATTTTTGCTCTTCTCCTTCTTCTTCTCCGGCTTTTCCGACGTGTTCATCAAATCATCCGACACCGCCGACTCAACACTGCTATCATATTCTTCGTCCGGTTCTGAGCCACTTCCATCCGATGAGTCTTTGTCCTTTTTCCTCTTATGAATGTCTCTTTCCATGTCATAATCCTCTGAAATTTAAAATAAATTCAAAACCCTCTAAACCGAAAACTGACCATCTTCAGAGTCTGTTTCCGATTCGCCTGCCGCCGCTGCCCTTTCCCTTGCATCATCCTTCAATTTCTCCCGGTAGGGATCCAATTCATCGTCGCTGTCCGCAAATTTGTCCTCTTTGTATGATTTTTCGCCCAATCTTTGTGCATTTCGAATTTTCAGCCCTTTCTTTTGAATATAGTCGAATAATTTGTTGTATTCTTCTCTGTAAAATTTCCAATAATTATTTATTTTAATCGTCTAATAAATTACTTTCCAATGTTGCTGAAAACCATTCCTTGGCCATTCTTTTGTACAATTTCAAAATCGAATGAGCGGGTGGAAACATCCGAACGGGCGAAATGAACATTGTCCACCTCCTCGAAGCGAATATACAATGCCGGTTTGTGCACATAGACAAAACCCTTCTCCAACGGGTAAAGGAAGCCAATTGACTGACGAATTGCACATGGAATTGCCGGAGTGCCGGAAGCACTAAAAATTAAAATTAATTTATACTATTGCTGTTTGGCCCCTAACTGGGGAAAGTATGAGGAGACAGGAGAGGATGATGAAGAAGAATAAGATGAAGCTGAGGATGATCTTCATCACTCTCATCCTTATCATCATCATCTTCTTCTTCATCATCATTTCATCATCCTCATTATTTTCCCTGTTAGGGGTCAATATTGCTAATTAATTAAATAATATTTTTGGATTGTACCCGGTGAATTGTCCAGGAACAATAATTCGGGAATTGACCATAACACGGAATATCTTGGAAACAATTTCAAAAAGTTGTCCTCGCATATGCATTTCCAATTTGTTTTGGTATTGAGTTGACAATTGTTCCCTTCAAAATATTAAATAATATTTTAAATTAATTTAAATTTTACTCTGTGATGCCCAAATCCAGTTCGATGTATTCATCTTTTGGGAACTCCAGCACCAAAAATGGATAACGCGTTTGGCCCTGACGAATTGGCGGATTGATGTGCAGCACAAAATACATATGCCGGCCATCCTTGTGCGGAAGGAGGAACATTCGGGTGATTGTTTTGATTGGAATTTTGTAGTCGTAAGATTTTCCGTGGAATGACAAATGATTTTGGAACACTTTGATTTCGTAGCGGCCACGTGGTGTGGCCAACAGGATTTCGGGGAGGGTGACAATTGCTTGGCCTTTTTCCACATCATCCTCCACAAATCGGATCACTTCTTTGCGAAATTCCTCAACTACATCTTGGTCTTCATTTTCCGGGTCTTGCGGAATATGGAAGCGCATTTCAGTCAATTGGACCGGTGATTCTTCATTTGGATTGAATTCGATGATTGCCTCCGATTTTGTGCCAACACAACGCATCACATTCAACAGGGGAACTTCGAATGCAATTTTGTCAGCCACATTGAACATTAAATTTTGACCTAAAAATTATATAATTTAAAGAAATTAATATTTAATTAAAAACCTTCGAATTCTGTTTCACCATAATTCCATCCTTTCAATGCCAATTCTTTCTTTTTGATGGCTCTTTCGAATTTTGCACTGACGAATTGTGAAATTTTCTCAAAATCCTAAAATAATTTTTATTTTTTATTCAAAGAATCTCTGGTTTGGACTTACACTCTCTCGGAGACCACCAAAACGATGATGAACGCCGGCACTTGTGATCAATTTCATGCCAGGTTTATTCCCAAGTTTTTGCCAATGAATTTGGTCAATGTCCGAAGCAGCAATTGTTTTCACTTTTCCCGTTGATTTATTCTTGAATTGCACATTTTGTGTGGATAATCGAAAAAAACCATCATTCTTAATTTTTATTTAATTATTCGGAATTAAATGATGCTAACTTACAAATCCGCCCATTTCTTCCTCAAAAACATTCGCAAATTCCAATGCATCCGTAGAGGCCATTATTTGTTTGTATTAAATTGTCCTTTAATAAAATTTAAAAAATTGTATTGTTGTATAAAATTACATTAAAATTTAATATATAATCAATAACAAAATCAATCAATATGATGAAATATTAAAAGTGAAATTTCCAAATTTATATTTGAACTTTTTTATCGTTAAGAGAATAAATTAAGTGAAAAAGTTTGAATAAAGGAAATTGAGATTGTTGTGCTGTTTCGATTTGATTAACATTAAAAATTGATTAACATTAAAAAAAGAAAGACAAAATTAAGGAGAAAAGGTGTTTTAAAACATTAAAATTTAATGAGTGATGATTCATAAGAAATATTCATGTTGCAAACATTCAGCCGCAGTTGATCGCTCGTGTGGATTGAAATGCAGAATTCGGATGAGCAAATTCAAGGCAAGTGGAGGCAATTTCGGCAAAAATGTTTGAAGAGGCGGTGGTTTGTGCTCCGGATAATTGCTTAGACTAACAATTGCTTCTGAGGGCCACAAATTCGCTTTTGGAGTGCCAAGTTTCCTAAATAGAATGGAGATTATTATTTATGATTAAAAACTCACTCGAAAATACATCGCAATTGTTGCACCTCATTATCGCCTTTGAAAAATGCATTCCGCGTGTAAAGTTCAACAAAAATGCATCCAACTGACCAAATGTCGACCTAAATAAGCAAAACCAATTTAAACATTGTATTTTGAATATTTACACTAGTGCTATATTTGCATTGAAGTAGTAATTCAGGCGATCGATACCAAAGAGTGACCACTTCCGTTGTAAATGTTGCATGCAATCCATAATTTCGAGAAAGGCCAAAATCAGCAATCTGAAATATTATTTAAATTATTCAATTGTATTTAAAATCAAATTACTTACTCGTAATGTTTGATCACGATTCACTAAAATATTTTGCGGCTTCAAATCGCGGTGTATCATATTGTTCGAGTGCAGAAAATCCTTAAGAATTGATTATTAGTAAATTGTCAAAAACATACAATTCCGGAAAAGATTTGAGATGCGAAATGTTTGCATTGGGCATCGCACATATCGTGGGGTATTTTCAACAAAAAATCAGCCAAATCCCAATCGCATTTTTCGCAAAGTATGTTGAGACTTATTTGGTCATCCCTACGCCTAATAAATGCATCATGCAGTCTTAATTGATTAGTTGAAGTAATTTATTTTAAAATATTACTAACTGTAAAATGTTTGGATGCTTCAGTCGTTGAAGGGATACCAACGATGCAACCTTAAATGATTTAATTATTTTGAAAATCTTTTAAAACAAACTTCGCGAATAACGCTTTGTGGAATGCCCTCATCACTTATTCTCACGGGAATCTTTTTTAATGCATACTAAAACTAAATTATTATGCTTTTCTTTTTGTTAGAATTAACTTGTTGATCTTGATGCTCCCGGTTGGTTACGAGCCAAACTTCGCCATATGCTCCTTTGCCCAAAACTTTAATTTGCTTATAATCATCATCATGAGGCCGGATCATTTTCAAAATTGTTTTCGAATAAACAAACACAAAAAAAAAACGGAAAATGGCTTTGTTTGGTTGGG
This sequence comes from Pratylenchus scribneri, assembly GCA_030063045.1. Lineage (NCBI taxonomy): Eukaryota > Metazoa > Nematoda > Chromadorea > Rhabditida > Pratylenchidae > Pratylenchus > Pratylenchus scribneri. The sequence continues at coordinate 2,887,132 of JAQSEB010000114.1, read as the reverse complement.
GTTTGGGTGGAAATTTTAAAACTTTTAAGCTTAGCGATTTTTGATAAAATGAAAAATCTTGACATGTGGGACAAGATAAATTGAAATTGAAAATAATACGCAAAACATATAGTTAGTGATGAAAAGGATTAAAAAATATTTTATGCCTCTTGTTCTTTCACTTAGCGATTTTTCCCCTCGTGGAAAAAGGTCTAATAAAAATGACTGCACTTGTAATGCGGGTAATGCCGTTTTGCCACATCATTTGCATGTTCTGCGTTTAATTGCAATGCTATTTGACAATGCCAACATCATTCTCATATCCTTATTTGAAGATTTTTAATCTGATAAGATATCTGACGAGTAATGTTTACGAAAACCAACTAAAATAATGTTGTAATGAACTAATTGATAGTTTTGATTTATGATGCGATGAATGGACGATATCGATGTCCTATTCCCGTCCTCTGATTCATAAAATATTTGTTAAAAATTTACTTATTCATTCAATCATTTTAGATTCGACCAACCAGCTAAAATGAATTTATGGTTATTCTTAATTATTACTTCATTAATTCAAGTCGTCTGGAGCTTCTATCTGCCCGGACTTGCTCCTGTTAATTTTTGTGATCTTGAAAATGCAAAACCAACTTGCCCGGTCCGTATTTTACGAATTATTTTAAATATAAATACAAAATTTTAGAGTAATGTCACATTGTACGTCAATAAATTGGACAGTGATCAGTCAGTGCTTCCATATGAATATCATAGGTTAATCGTTAACATTTATTAAACTATTCTAAATGGAAATTTTAGTTTCGACTTTTGCATTGGTACTGAAAATGAATCACCAGTTGAAAATTTGGGTCAAGTACTCTTCGGTAAATTTCTTAAATTGATTTCTTTTATTATTGAAAAATTTTAGGAGAAAGAATTCGCCCTAGTCCTTACAAGGTTTTCTCTTATAGACAGTTAAGACCAAAGTGTCGATTTTTTAGATTAACTTCAAACAACAAACGCATTGTGCTTTACTTTGTGAAAAAACATATACTTCAACGGAAAAGCAGCATCAAGATAAATTGCGACTTCTTCAGAGAGGAATGAAGCTAAACTACCAACACCATTGGTTCACTAATCTAATAACTTTTATAAAATTGAATATGAAATTTATAGGATTATCGACAATATGCCGGTTACCTTTTGCTTTATTAATCAACAAAATATGAATGTGTGTACAACTGGATTGTAAGTCGAAATTCATCGAAAATAAATAAATGTTTTAGTCCAATGGGTTGTTATGTTACAAAAGATGGCAAACCGAAGGATGCTTGCGTTTTGGATGTAATTTTATTTTAAATAAATTTATTTAAATAATTAAATTAAAGCCACGATATCGCCAACCGGACAGCTATTATTTATTCAATCATGTTGACATCAAAATTGAATACCGAGACCTGGCGCACGATTCCAATTTCCTCGACGACAAAATTGGTGGCCGAATAATTCGAATCAAAGTTCAACCCCGAAGCATAAAGCATGAAAACAAGGCCGAAATGAATTGTGGAATGGACATTGCACCACAACCGATTGGAGCCGATGAGAAGGAATTCAATGTTATTTATTCTTATTCAATTGAATGGAAACCGACCGACGTGAAATGGTCTTCTCGATGGGATTACATTTTGGACTCCATGCCACATACAAACATCCAATGGTTCTCCATAATGAATTCACTTGTTATCGTCATTTTCCTTTCTGGAATGGTATTTTTCAATCAATTAAAATAAATTAATTTTAATATTTATGTATTTTAGGTTGGAATGATTCTACTGCGCACTCTTCATCGCGACATTGCCCGTTACAATCGATTGGACGAGGAAGAAGATGCCCAGGAGGAATTTGGCTGGAAATTGGTTCACGGCGATGTGTTCCGACCGCCTCGTCATGCATTGCTCCTCTCCGTTTTTGTGGGCGCCGGAAGTCAAGTTTTGCTTTGTTCATTCGTCACTTTGGCTTTTGCCTGTCTCGGCTTCCTTTCTCCGGCCAACCGTGGAAGTTTGATGACATTTGCCCTGGTTTTCTATGTTCTTTTTGGCATTGTTTCTGGCTATGTCTCTTCACGGCTTTATAAAAGTAAGAATAAAATAACAATTACCTATAAATTTCGCATTCTTTTAGCTATGGAAGGACTTGCATGGAAATCGAATATTTTGTTGACAAGTTTCCTCATTCCAGGGTGGGTATTTAATTTTTTATTAAAATAATTGAAAATAATTCTTAGAATTCTATTTGGTGTCTTCTTCATAACCAATTTGATCCTTTGGTCCAAGGGTTCATCTGCAGGTTTTTTAATCCATTTATTAAAATCTGGAAAATATTAACATTTTTAGCTGTGCCATTTGGAACTCTTTGCGCATTGCTCTTCCTCTGGCTCTTCATCTCGATCCCACTGACATTTATTGGCGCTTATTTCGGTTTTCGAGCAAAAGTTTGATTTTCAAATTTATAATTTAATCCTTTAATTTTTAGCGCGTTCAACCACCAGTGAGGACCAACCAAATACCGCGACAAGTCCCGGAACAAACCTTGTACACGAAACCACTTCCTGGAATGTTGATGGGTGGAATTCTTCCATTCGGTTGCATTTTCATACAACTTTTCTTCATTCTAAACAGCATTTGGTCCCATGAGGTAATCACAATTAAACAGTAAAATAAAATAATTTTTAACTATTTTTAGGTCTTTTACATGTTCGGTTTTCTGTTCATCGTCTTCCTTATTCTCTTCATTACTTGCTCCGAAGCAACCATTCTTTTGGCATATTTCCATCTTTGTGCTGAGGTAATTTAAATTCAATAATATATTTTAAATTCCTTTTTAAAGGATTATCATTGGTGGTTCCGTTCATTCATGACTTCCGGATTTACTGCAATTTATCTCTTCATCTACTGTGTTCATTATTTCAATTCCAAATTGACAATTACTGGTGTGATTTCAACCCTTCTCTACTTTAGCTACACATCCATTTTTGTCTTTTTATTCTTCCTAATGACAGGTAATATTATTTTTGGCAATTAAATATTTAATTCTCTTTTAATTTATAGGAACCATTGGCTTCTTTGCAACTTATTGGTTCATCCTTAAGATTTATAGTTCAATTAAAGTTGATTGAAGAAATTTCTGGTGATGAAGAACAACATTTTGATGATTTGTACATGCGAATTAAATAAATGTCTAAATTATGATCCATTCTAATCGTTATTGTGGGATTTTTATTCACCATTTTTTTAATGCCGATAAATATGACCTTTTTAATTAATTTTTGTGAATGTGTTTATTTTGATCGGTTGCTCTCCGATTTCAATCTCTTTAATAATGTAAAGATAGGTAGTGATTTTGGTATAATTATTTGAGATGGTAGGTCGATCTTCTCTTCCTTTCATCTCATCTCATTCACCGCACAGTTTGCATTCACACCGACTTATCATTCCCCTAATTTTTTTTTTGATATTTTAATGGGAATAGAGCCCACACTTTTTAATCGATTCCACGTGTAAAAAAGTGTAAAATAAACCTCTCACTTTGTTAAAATTGATTAATAATTCACAAAAAAAATTATGCAGCCCTCACGTTCCACATCAGCAGCGGCCAAAACTAAAACAAATAAAATGGCCAATAATTCCCGACATTCGGATTATGGTGAAGAATTTGTAGAACGACTGAGAAGGGACCGATTCAAAAAAGCATATATTCTGGTTAATGGAGTGAGCAGCGAAGAGGAAGACGAAGAATTGGATTTTGATGAAGAAGACGAGGAAGTGGCCAGTTTTGCTGCAATGGGTTCACTTCATCATCATCAACAGCCACCACCAAGACCATCTTCAACGCATTCATCACGACGAGGACCACCGTCAATTGCCGCATCATATTCAAATAGAATTGCTCCTCAACATCAGGGACTGAATCGAGGAGGATTTGATGCCAGGGACCTTTACTTCTTTGGAGTGATTTCTGAGCTGACAGACAAATTTACACCGGTTTAAATTGAATAAAAAATAATTTAAATAAACGAATTTTAGGAAAGGGCTGCCCGATTAATCAATAAAAATCCACCACCAGCAGAATTCAGGACACTGGTTTCCATCGAACGAATTGCATATCTACTTTATTTCTCACTTTACGGAAAATACCTAAATGTTGCCAAATTCCACAATATATTTAACAGGTTTAACTATTATTAGACTAATTATTTTAGTTTAATAATGTTCAGAGAATTTTACAAATACACGAGTGCTGGTGATTCTGAACGAAATGCTTTCTTAAAAATTTGTCGCCACACATTGGAAGAATACAAAAGAAGATTAATTGAGCAGAACAAGCGGGCATACAAATTGACCCAAAAGCACTTGTTCAGTGATGAACGAGCAACTCCGGATAGCAGGTTTGAATATATTCTACATAAATGAATGATATGAACATTTTAGGGCAAGCGATAGACCCAGCATTTGTGCGGATGAAAGCATTGACCAAGAAAGTTTGGAATCACTTCCCAAAGGTTTTTAGTATAAATTAATATATAAAAATTAATTTAATTTATTAGAATTGATGTTTTATCGCTCTCCGCATGCCCCAGTTCGATTTGGACCAGGCGGTCGAATAATTTACGTTCAACCGGATTTTGGCATGAGTTTGGTTTGCATTGAAGACACCAAAAAGTTTTACAAAGACATGGAGGGTAGACGATATGTGGAAATGATTGAAGTTTTCAAAGGTTTATTTATTCGGTTAAATTGTTCAAATCAATTCATTTTTAGGACCAATGTTGGTCGGCCATACACCACCCCAAACACCACTTTTATTCATTCAACGACAAATTGACCGAATTCTTCGCTCAGATGTGTATCGGGCCAATCCTGCTTCCGGTGATGCAAATGATTGCCTTCTAATTTGGCATCTTCTTGAAATGCTCGTTCGTCAACAGGGAAAAGTGACCGGTCCGGATTTGGCTCGACTTCTCTGCTCCAATCAACAATATTCATCATTTACCTATAAAAACTTTCAAAAAACATCCACAACAAGAGGAAGGCCAGAAACTGTTCGACAAGATTCCAATGAATCTATTCAAGAAATGGAATTGAATGCAATGGACCGAATTACTCGATTCCTTTTGGGCGGCCACATTGAGGAAGCAATTGAAAGCGCAATCGCCGATGGATTACTTTTTGATGCATTTATGCTGGCCTATAGACTTTTTCGGAATGATCCACGACGGCTGGCCGTAATCGAAGCCAGGCTGATGTCACACCGGTCACCGCAACATCCAATTACCACATTGGTCAGTGTGGCCGCGGATTTGCCAGTTCCTTTGCTAGTAAGAATTTATTTTTGGATTTAATTTTAATTATTTCTTTTAAAGAATAATCCAACGGTGGAGGATAGCAGTGGATGGCGAGGACATATTGCAATTGTTTTGGCCAATTTACAAACGCAAACGGCAATGAATGCTGTCTATCAATTGGGCCTGACATTGGCCAAAAAGGAATTCAATTCGGCGGCGGATTTTTGCTTTTTGGCAGTGAATTTGTTGACTGGCTATAATTGTTTCCAAAAACCAATTTCAAAGTAAATATTTTAATATTTTTGGAATTAAATTTTTTAATATTTTAGTGAGGCGGAAGATCAACCAAAATATCGGCAACATATTTCACTTATAAATGCCTCATTGCCCGATGATGAATTCTACTCTTGCAATACACGTTTTGGATGGTCAATTTTGGATTATCAAGCAACCGAAATATTCGATTATGCCCTTCAAATGGCCAATCCTGCCTATCAAACTGCACTTTCCAATTCAATGGACTATGTTCGTTCACGGAAACAATATATGCAATTGTTGAATGAATTGGGCGGTTTCGGCTATGCTCTCGAACTTTACAACAATTTTAGCAGAGGTTTTTTGTTTATTTAAATAATTTATGAGTTTAAAATTATTCAGAAAATCCAACAATTCAACCACAAACAACCCCGTCGCCTCACAATTTGCACTTTCAACCGGTAGAGGCATCATTTTCACCACCCGAACAACCGCAACAACATTTCCAACCGCAACATTCAACACCAAATGAGATGATGGCATTTCAATTACCGCCACATCAACAAAGACGTGATTCAATCTCACCGGAACACCACAAAATGATGTCGCAATTTCAGCAACCGCCACAACCGCCGATGATGAAAAGAGCCGATTCAATTTCGCCTGAACTTCAATTAGCACAAAACCAACCAACAGAAATGTCCAAAAATATCCAATCAACGGCGACAATTCTTCCACAATTCCCTCCAATTTATTATGATAATCGCGAAGAAACTTTAACACCGCCAATTTCCTCATCAACAATTCCTCCAGCTGATCAACAACAACCGCAGCCGCCACCAATGATGCAAATGCCAACAATGATGGGAATGGGAGGAGGACCGTCAGCAGAAAATTCCGCCGATTTTTCTATGTCATCTCATCCACCAATACCGACCAATAAAAGTAATTTTATTTTTTTTTAATTATTTATTTTGTGTTATTTTCAGATCAATCACAAATGATGATGCCAATGGTTGTTCCAACAGCAGCAGCAATGACGGCTGAAATTCCCAATGTTTCTGTGGCATCCACCAAACAAACAACAAAAACATCCACCAAACAAAATGGTTTATCCTCATTTTAATTATTTTTAAAAATATTTAAATTTTAGCAAATGATGAAAATAACACAGCAAAGACAGATGAGAAAAAAGCAACAACAGCAAATACTTCGGCGGCGCGAGGCAGCGATGGATTCCTTCGAAGCACATTGGGTGGTCTTTTATCCAAAATAAAACCTCAAGGTCCAAACCAAATGATACTTCCACCGGATAAAGATCCAACGGTTTATTTTTCCACATTTATACATTTAAATTGTATTCCCAGATTGTCTGGGATGAGCAGCTGGGAAAATATGTTGACCGGGAACAAAAGGACAAACCACAAGAGGAATTGCCGCCACCTCCCATTTCCATGGTCCCCCAATCGCAACCACAACAACTTTCTCGGGATGATAGCAGAGAGGAAAGAACTTCAACACCGCTTATTGGCCATCAAGATGGAGGAGGTTTTCCGCCAACAATGCCTGACATTTTCACTGTTCCACCCATTCCAAAGAGCGGCGGTGGTGGTGGTCCCTCTCGACCATTTCAAGGGGTAAATTTAATTTCAAAATGAATTTTGTACTAATTAAATTTAAAATTGCAGAGATCAAGATACGCAAATGCATGGAATTCCTGACGACCGGCGTAAAAGAAATGTGGATGAAATGCATGGAATTCCTGACGACCGGCGTAAAAGAAATGTGGATGGATTTGACTTTACTGATTGATTATTGTGATACTTTTTTTTAATTGGTTGTTGGGCAGTCCCTTCCTTTCACACAAAAATTTATTTTCCTAATTTTTGTTATTCATGACTATTGTAAATTCTATTTTACTTTTTTGAATAAATGTGTAAATTCAACAAGAGATTCATCAATTTTATTTCTTCTCTTAAATAATAAAATAATAGAATTTCTGTCTAGGCATAATTTGCGTATAAATAATGAGGATACACATTTGCATGGAAATGTACAATATAAAATAAGAGGGAATTCTTTTATAATTTATTTATCACGGTGAAGGAAAGCGCTGGCTTGAAAATGTCTTCTTCAGTGAGAGTCGTTATTTGCTGGCCTTGGAAGAATTCATCCGCTCCCTTGACCCTCAAATTCATAATTCTCGGATTGATTTTATAAATTCCTTCATAGCAAAAAGCAACGGAAAATTTCGCTTTGTATTGATGACCCGTTTTCTTTTCGTCCATTGAGCAAATTTCCACTTCCTCCTCTTCGTCATTTTCTTCATTGTCATTTTCTTCATCATAAAATGCCAATTCCTTGATTCCTTCAATTGAAAATGACATTGAATTTTGGCCCAAAATGAGCAAATTGTTTGAACATTCAATCGGTGGTCGATTGTTTTGTAAATCTTGATAGCAATCCAAGCTTAAATCTCCGGTCAGTGTGCCTGAAATTTGGAGGATAAGAGTTGGGTTTAAGAGATTTTCGTAAAATTTTAAGGCAAGCATCTTTGGCTCGAATGGTTACCCATCAGTTTCAAAAATTTAGGTTGCGGGTTGGAATCCTCTCCGGGACTAATGTTTTTTTGCGGGCTTGTTTATCATTTTTATGCATTCTAATGAAAATTTCTAGACTAAATAAGGTATTTCGAACAAGAGAACACGACCAGAAACTGGCCTTTGTTAGCAAATATTTAATTTATTTAAAAAAATTACCGCTAATTGAATAATAGAGAAGCACTTCAATGTTGAGTAATTCACCAATTCGAACATTTATATCGCCGCCACCATCCACAGCAGTCATATTATTCGATTTTTGACTAACATTCATTGCTGAATAATCATAAAATTAATTAATAAATGTTAAAATAATTTTACTAATTGTCAATGAAGGCAAAACCAATTGCCGTAAAAATGAAACTGATGAGAGCAAAGAGCCCATTGGGACTTGTCCATTCAGCTAAATAATAAAAATAATTAATATTAAATTAAACTATGTAATATTTACATTCAATTGTGGAATTGTCCAGTGGATTTCCAAATGTTTCACGACGTGTTTTTCAATTGTCCGTCGAAGTCGTTCAATTTCTTGCATTTGCATCATATGTGAGGCCCTTTGCGTTACCCGTTGAAATGCAATTGATTTTATTTTTGTACAGCAGGCACAAAGCAATGGAACTCTGAAATTATGCGACCATTATTTCTTATATTTTTCGGTCTAATACCTGCACATTTCCTTTGGTTGAACCGTAATTTTCCGTTGTTCTTGTCCGTAACTCAATTCTGCTTCACTGTCAATTTGATTCAGGACATCGATGACAATATATCGAGAGAATGGACTGTCACCGGCCAAAATATGCCAATTCGAAACACTCACTGCCGGCACAATTGTTATAGCCATTGGAAGTTTGGAAAAACGCATATATTCTTCGCCTTCCTTTTCCGGTTTCAAATCGGCAATGTAAGTGAAGGCAAATTCGGCACTCAATAAACGCTGAAAATTGATGTTTGATTATCGCCCAAAAATATAAATTTTGATAGGGGATATTTAATTAGGCGAAAAAATATTGAAAATTGAAGGGTTAAACGGTTTGTTCAAGACCCCCAAAACCGTAAGCCCAAGCGAAAAATCTCGACAAGTCGTTTGATAATTATTTGGTTTATTAAGTTTGGCAACACTATTGCTTTTGGCAATTTATTTTTATTGCTCTTTTGATTTACGCTGGTTAGGTTTATAAAGAATATTTGACCGGCTAATTAAAAACGACATTTTTAGCTTAGTGTGTTGATGCTTTTTTTGCAAAATTGAGGTCCCGGGTTCGAACCCTCTCCGATGAAAATATTTTTTTCTGGCTTGATTGTCATATGCATTTTCATACATTCTATTAAAATTTCTAGTAAAAAGTAAAATTTTTGAAGCATATTGCTCTAGTCTAACTTTAAGTTTAACCATTCCATCTTATTAGTTTTGAACCCCAAAACCAAAATTAGTTTAAACCGGTTTAATAACCTTAATTTTTGATCAACCAGTGAAAAATTATATACCATTCGAATTCGATGTGTTTGACTAGTTCCCTCCTATTGGGTATATGATCCGAGGATGTAGGACAAACCGTAAATCATTTTTCGATATTTTCAATATTTGTTTTTGACAAAATAAATATCATACTCCTTTTGTTAATATTTACCCCTGTATATGGAATGAGATCATGAATGGATGAGGAGTCCACTTCATCTTCCACCGATTGTTCCAAAAGTGGCGTCGATGCGGAATGTTCCACAAAATGTTGTTTTGTTGTTCCAATTTTGGTGGATATTTCTTCATATTTGCTACTCTCTTCCCTTGTTGATAATCCAGCAGTGAATGTTTCGGGTAAGCCACTGTCCGTTGTCATTAAACTCATCGAAGTTGGCCGCCTCACATATACTTTCTGTTCCTCTCCACCGGATTTATTTTCTTTTTGTTCAATTGATGTTTTTTCGGACGGTGTTGCCGTTGTTGGGTCAATTCCAAATATTAAAATGTCCATTTTTCGCCTCTCTCCTGGTGCCAAATCGCAAATTTGATAGTCAAATTCCTCAACATTTGTTGGATTTTCGTTGACAATTTTAAGAAGTTTTGGACCAGCGGCAACCTAAAATTAATATTGATTAGTTTTATCGATTTTTTTAATGTAAACCTTTGATTGTTGAATTTTAACTGTAATATTTTTAATGCCAATCAATTCACTTGAATTGTACAATGTAATTGTATGAATAAAACTAAATAATAATTAATTATTTAATTTAATTATTTTCCATTGATTAAACCTTTGTCCGGAAAATACACAAACTTCTGCGATTGCCTCATTTGGATTTTCACTCAATGTTGGGACACGTTTCAGTGAAGTTTCCACGTGAAGAAGTGGCAAATGTGGAAGAACCCGAACCGTGTATTGTTTTGGTTCATTTTGGGTTGGGAATTTGCAAACATTTTTGCATCCCAAAACTTCACAGGAATATCCAATAATTTTGAGAGTGCCAACAGACCTATTAAATTGGGTATTATTTAATTTGCGAAAAGATTATAATATAACGGTTCAATGGTTTTTTCTAGACCAGCGATCTAGTCAACTCGAATCGATTAATTTAATTAATTAACCTGGGTACTCCCAACAATTTGATAATATTTTTTGTTGGATCCACACATGGCTCATAGCAATATGGCAAATTTAATCGAATTGGAATTGCCTCAAATTCGCATCCTTCCGTCAACAAAACCAAATTATTCACAACCAATTCAATTGGAAGTGGATTTTCGGCCTTCAAAGAAACACCGGTGGCACAATTCACAACCCAATGAACTTCTTCTACAAAAATTGGGAATTTTTGGTTGATTTAATTTTAGTAATTTACTTTTGTCCTTGAATCGATTTTGGAATGGTGAATAAATGAATATTTTTGTGTGAAGTGAGGATGTTTCAATGATTGTTGGCGCCAAATGGGCCGGATGTGGAAGTAATTGGATATCTCTAAAATTAATATTAAATGAATTAATTTAATTCAAATTGGTTTACTTTAATGTTGGAAATCGAGTGAATTGGAGTGGAGGCAAAAATACAGGTGGCGAGGAATCCATGGAAATTGGTTTATCCAATTCATGAAATTTATCCAAATTTTGTTGATTCAATTTATTCAATTCCTCAACCAATGCCAGGGAGGCGGCTTTGTCCAAATGATCAAAAAATGCCTTAAAATTGAAATTAATATTAAATATTATTGATTGATTACTTCAAGCATAAAACAAAGATGACGAGTTGCAATTTCATATAAACCAGAGCGCATGGCAACCGTGAAAACTTCGTGGACAGCTAAAAAATTAAATTAAAATTTAAACAAATAAAAATAACCTTTAATTTGTAGTGAGAATGTATTTGATGCGCCAATTTTTGTTAGGAATTGTGCTTTCAAACTTTTGCCAGTATTTTTATTATTTTTTGCCAATAATTTCCATGCAATTCCATAACCCGTCAAACTTTCATTTAAATATGGACAAACCTAAAATTGTTTTTTAATTACTTTTGTTGATTAATTTTATTTACCTTTTTGTAATCATTGTCCAAATGGCTGTCCGTATATAATCGGAAAAAGACGGCAAGCCGTAAGAAGAAAGCAAATTTACGTTTAAAACCAATCTAAATTGTTTTTTTTAATTTTAAATAAATTAAAAATTAAACTTGATTATAAACTTCGGCAGTGGCCAAACAAATATTTGACTTCATAAAATTATTAAATACAGTGAATTTGTCATCCAAAAACCGGCAAGTATGTTCCCTCAAAAATGATTCCACTTCAATGAATTGATTTGTGACAATGTGGAGGTGGACTGCCCGCATCATGCATTCATATTCCACATTTACGGCGAATGAAAATCGACCATAATTTTCCAGCGATTGCCGAAAGCGGTCGGCCAATTCCACTTTTGAAATTGTTTTTGACGCATTTGTCGCAGTTGCTGTTTTTAGTGATCCATTCGGTGATCCCAAATTTGCCGTTGTTCGAATATTTGTTGTTGGTGAATTTGAATTTACCAAATTTTGGGCACTGGCACTTCTCGACGCGGAGGACATTCCGCCGGATGGAACCGGCAAATTCTCATAATGCACTTTCATAATTTGTTGCATTTTTTTGGCGTCATTTTGCTGTGTATTATTTAATGAGTCAAAATTGAGTAATTGTCGCCAATTTTTTCGTTTTTGTTCTGGCATTTCCGTTGATTGATTATTATTATTATTTGGTGAATTATTTTCAATTTGTTCATTTTTTGATGGCAATAATGAATCATTTTCATCTTTTTGTGGATTTGGCATTAAATGGAAATCACTTCCAATTATTTTGGCCGCCTCATCCGATCGATATCGATGATGACCGGAACCGGAATTTCTATAAATTATTAATCATTTTTTTTAAATAATTTTGTTTATTTTTACTTTGTTTCTCCATTTGTATTTGCTGATGCGGAATTTATTGTGGCCCTTTGAATTAATGAAATATTGGAATTGTTTTCGCTCATCCTCTGCGTTTGGGTCAAATTTTTTCCATATTTTGCCATCATCGCCGAACAACAATATCCTTCCAATGCGGCTAAATTTAAATTATATTTTATTTATTTGCTTAAATTTAGACCAGCTAGCCAAAGTAAATCTGAGCTGGATTTGAATAAATCAATCGCTGATTGGTATGATTGCATTGCCAACTCAAAATAACCAGTCAATAATGCATAATCAGCCATCCTTTTCCTCAGCCTTCCGATGCATTTTTTCCTATTCAATTAATTTAAATTGAATAATTTAATAAATTTATTAAAACCTATAATTTTTGCTCTTCACATTTTCCACTCCCATTCGATATTTCTCTTCATCCGGCAATATTAAGCAAGGTGGCGTTTCCATCCGTTCGAAGGAAGTGTCCAGCCGTTTACTGTCCAAAACTGCATAAATGCTTCGAAGTAATTCCTTCGAAATTGTTTCAATTTGTTCAAATAAAAATGAAATGTCGTCGGAACGAGGAAATGGCAAAATTTCGGTGGAATTTTGACTCTAAAAAAATAAAACATTAAAATTCATTTATTAATTAAAATTTTAACCGTGTTAAAGCCAAAAAGAATGCATCTTGAATCGACCAATTGATCATTGAATTGTTGCTAAAAATCAATAATTTATTCAAATTATTGATCCGAATTTAAACCTTCATTTTTTGATATTCCTTTTTGAGAATATTCATTTGCTTTGATTCCAAACAAATTTCATCCTCGTCCATTTCCACATCAATTGAAGGCATTTTGGCTAGGGAAGACCGCCTTAATCGACTTTGAGCATTTTGTTCGGTGGGCGGCGAAAGATCAGGCGAAGATGAGGAAGCATTGAATTGAGCACCATTATATTGGCCAATACAAATTAGGCCAAAAATTTTACGAAATGCTTGGAATTCGGCGAATCTGGTCAATTCTGGGATTGGATCCGAAATGAATTTGAGAAGTAAAACACGTCGAACATTTTGACTTGTTAAAACTAAAAATTATTTAAAATTTAATTAAAAATCAATTTAAATTTTAAACCTTCAACTCGATCCAATTTTTGCTCTAATTTTTTGAGCAATCTTTCATAAATTGTCGCCGGAAATTGACCAACTGGCTTTATCTGTTCAATTTTAAATTTATATTTTCCCATAAATTGGGTAAAATACTCACTAATATTTGTACTCTGCAATGGTCTTCAGGCCTCGGTAATGTTGATTCCATTCTATCTACTAATATAAAATGAAATGATTAAAATTTACAAATAAATTAAAGATAATTAAATGTAAAATACAAATAAGTTGATATTTTATTTTTTAATTATTCAGAGATCTTAGTAGTAAGTCAGGAAGTATTATTTCATGGCTCCAGGAATCTTGGCATTTTTAATGAATCTCGGCATTTTTATTAGGAAATTTATGAATCATTAGGTTACGAAATAAATGGGATGACTGATGAGTCATCATATTACGAAATAGTAAGGAATGTGATGAGTCATCAGGTTACGAATTAGTAAGGAATGTGATGAGTCATAGATTACGAAATATATGATGAGTCATAGATTACGAAATAGTAAGGAATGTGATGAGTCATAGATTACGAAATAGTGATGAGTCATAGATTACGAAATAGTGATGAGTCATCATGTTACGAAATAGTAAGGAATGTTGTCATCATGTTACGAAATAGTAAGGAGTGTGATGAGTCATCATCTTACGAAATAGTAAGGAATGTGATGAGTCATCATCTTACGAAATAGTAAGGAATGTGATGAGTCATCAAGTTACGAAATAATCAGGAATTTGATGAGTCATCAGGTTACGAAATTCGTCAGGAATTTTATTATTATTTTAAATGTAAATTATTCTAATAAAAATATAACAAAAATTAAATGTTCTGATACAAATAAAAATTTATTTTCAAAATAATAATAACAATATAATAATAATTACAAATTAATAAAACCAAAATCTCTTATATAATAGCCATCTAATATGCCTTTAGAAACAAAAGGTTTATAAACTTTTATCATCTTTCTTGATATAATTTCTCCTTTCTTTATCGAAGGCCGTATAAATCTGTTGTAAGTAACTGGGATAGTTTCGATTCTTCCATATTTGGCATAATTTAGGACACTTTCTTTAAAATTCTCATAACACAACGTTGTTTTTAATATTTCGTTGTTGAGTGTTATTCCCCTTAACTTTAAGCTATATGTGATTTCTCCAGTCGAATTATCCTTGAGCTTCAATCCATATTGCTTGGCACCTCCTGAAATGAACTCCAATATTTCCTTATTAGGGTATTCATCCGTTAAATCCCCTAGATGAGGCCCTGTTTTTAACGGATTGTTGTTTCTTCTGTATGAATATATTATTGAATCAGTATCACAATAGCATAATTCGCATCCTTCTGTTCTTACCACTTTTTGCATCGCTTCCAGTAAAAACAATCTAGCTTGAGAAGTCGTCCATAAGCTTATAACGACATTAGAGCAATCATGTTCCTCGATAAATTCATTTTTAACTTCATAACTTAACAAAATTGAATCCTCCGTTAAAAAATCTATCGCATTTACTTCTATTTTTTTATCTTCTAAGAATTCTCTCAATTCTGCCGGAGAATTGACAATGTGTGTTTTGACTAATTGATTTTTTAGAGAAAATCGACCCCATAAATTATTGGCACACAATTTCGCGATGAATCGTTTTCCACTATTTTTGATCATCTTTTTCTTTTCAATTTTTATTCCAAATTTCTCATCGCATTCTTTAATATATTTCTCTTCATCTTCCTTTGTTTTAATGTCAGTAGGAAAGCCCGATGCATGAATTTTCATGGCTAAAAATTCGGAAACGTAGCCACGAAAAAGTTTTGAATCCGTTTGTTTAAATTCCAAAACTCTGTATACTTTATTAACTTTATAACCCTCTTTCAGAGCGAAATTTAACTCAATCGAAGTACAAGACGAAATCCAGCCTCTCTCCTGATCAATATGCTCACAACAGTAGTTTCTGATCACAGCTCCTGTAGGATATTTTAGACAACATAATCGGCAGAGGGGGAAGAGCAATCTATCATCAAACTTCATAGGTAGTACAGGTATATCGATTTTTCTTGGTGGTATTACAAATACTTTGAGAAGAGCGATTTTGTATGGATTATCTTCAGGTTTTTGCCACAACACATTCTCATTTAAAATATGTACTTCAGGGTGACCGACTGGGTACTCGGTACCCTGAATTTTAATCCTTTTTAGAATTTTATTCTCTTCAGAATTTTTATTATACTATTTTCTTCCTCAATTCATCTATTTTAGCTACCTCAATCCAATTGTATCCTCCTCAATTGATTAATTTTAGCTACCTCAATCGAATTTTATTCCCCTCTATCGATTAATTTTAGCTACCTCGATCGAATTTTATTCCCTCAATTGATTAATTTTAGCTACCTCAATTGAAAATTATCCCCTCAATTGAATATCTACCTAAATTGAATTTTATCCCCAATTGAATAATTTTATCTACTTCAATTGAAATATAATTAGATAGCAAAAAAACGAATTTTTCAGGTTAGATAGTATATTTAGTTACAAAATGGTTAAGAATATTTGACACTGAAAACATAATATAGAAGATTAAACAAGATATTCTTTAGAATTTTTAGTTACAAAATTAATACGGATATTTGATAATGAGAACGGGATATAGAGGGTTAAATAAGTATTCATTATATCGATAGCAAGAAAGGATGCTTATAAAATGGAAGGTTGTGTAAGTTTTTAGGACTATAAAATAAAAATGAAACTCGTACATAACCCAAATGGCTCTCTTTAGTGCCACAATCATAATGAGTAAAGTGAATGATTTGTGGAGTTATTTTTCTTCATTATATTTGGAAAATAAAATCCGATCAAAGGATCCAATTCACTGCCAGGAATGTGGCTATCGAATTCTCTACAAAAAAACATTTACGCAAGTATTTTTTCAATATTTTCTATCTAATCAAAATTCACAGGTAGTCAAACATTCCATACTCATTAACTAAGGTAAATTACATTAATTTGCCGAGGAAATATATATATGAATATTAAGTGAATTTAAAAATTCAAGGTTAATTTATTTTTAATTCAGGTCACTATGTCGAACATTACCGGTCTATTTGGCCACCATTTTTTTATATTTGACAGCGGAGGTGTTTGATTGGTTGGCAACTCAATGTGCCATCTTTCAACGGGTGTACAAAACGAGGATAATTTGACAAGGTTAACACAAAGAATTATAATTTAATTAAAATCAAATTTAATAAATACTGATTCTTTCTGGTGCCACCATTGCCAAAGGAGGAGTTCTACCAAATATCTATGCCGTACCAAAGGAGACTAAACCTAACCCAAATGGCTCTCTTTAGTGCCATAAATATAATGAGTAGTGAATGATTTATGGAGTTATTTTTCTTCATCATATTTATTTTTCATTAAATTTCTTGCTTGATAAAGCTTGATTTTTATGTATGTGTATTATAGAGTTTCATTCTAATTAATTTTCTGATGAGTTAATCTTTAAAGACGAACGATGGTCAAGGTGAGTCAATTTTTTATTTATAGATTACCATGTCAAAATTTAGGCTAATTTGTTTAGCCAATACAGCTATACATTTTGAATAATCCAACTTATTTAATAGAAAGCACATTCTACTTTCCGAACATTACAATCATTTATGAAGAAATTAAGATATGCTGAATTAAATAATTTATCCATAAAACAGTAAAATTATGATTGAAAGAAATTAAATTACATTCAAACATTTTAAGCAACATAGTAAAATTGAAAATCTCCAAATCTCTTTCGCTTAACTCATTGGTTTGTAGCTCTAAAGAGAGCCGTTTAGGTTAAGATTGATTGAATTAAATTAGAAAAATACAAACAACATAATAAAATTGAAAACCTTCATATATCCAACATTTAATTCATTGATTTACAGTTCTAAAGAGAGCTATTTAGATTAAGATTTAGGTGTTCTCTTTCAAATTCTTCATTTCTTTATTTGAATAATATATATTTGATTACAGCCTTTGTACCTTCGGAAAAGGTATGTTTAACAAATTAGCTAAAATTATTCGTTTGACCAAGTCCAGGAAGCGATGATAATGCCTAAATTTGTAATAATTTAGAATTAATTCTGCCTTTCCATTTTCTTGAAAGTTTGCCAATTCAATTAAAATTTATTTTGATAAAATTAATAAATTTAGATTTAACCTTCAAAATTGTTCAAAATCAATGCCAATATTATTCAATAACCAATTTATTTGTTCCATCCGGGAGCATATTATTAATGCAAATTGTTGGCTTTGAATTGGTCACATTCAAACCAACACATTTTAATAGGGAATGGAAAAGAATTAATTTTAAAAATAAAATCAAACCAGTTAAACATGAATATTTTTGGTCGGATTCACTTTGCAATGTTCTCACTAAAACTGTGCCCAATTTGCTAATTCTTCCATAATACAAATCATTTGACCATTTTATTTTTATTGGAAATTCCATTGAAAGTTGGGAAATTGTAAAATTAATTGAACGGTCCAATTGGATTGAAATTGGAAATTGAAATTTAAATTGAACATTACCACCCAATCCGCACACAACCATTCATTCCCAATTCGATCTAAAATAATAATTAATTACATATTCACAATTATAAAACCTCTTCCTACCGTTTGATGACCGGCTATAACCAATGTTACGTCAAAAGGGCAAATAAATATAATTTTAGTAACAATATTTAACCTTTCCGAAATGTCCATTGTTGAAGTGCAAACGGGTACATAAAGGAGTGTCCAAATTTCTATAATATTTTTCCACATCAAATTTATGGTTCACTTCATTCGGCAATAAATCCTTTTTTCGCCTCACTTCAGCTGGCGATAGGATTTAAGTGATTTATAACAAAAGACTTAATTAAGTGATTCAAAGGTCTTTAGGGGAAATGAACAATAAATGGGATGGAGAAACCGGCACGGAATCAATATTTTTATTAGTGTAATAATAATTTATTTGTGGGTTGCATCTCTTCAAAGCATTGTGGCATCATTTCCTCCGTTGTTTCATACTAACCGCTAAATGCAGAGGCAATTTGATTGGCTGATTACCCTTCGATCGGTGGCCAATTGAGCAGGCGAATTTTCAATTGCTGATCGGGTGTTGGGCACGGTCCCGCTCCACAATATGTATTGTTGATTTTTCTGAAAATTTTGGGAAATTAAAACAATTTGATAAATGCGGTGTTTTTTAAATAAAAATTTTAATGTAATTTTTGACTAAAAATATTAATAGAAAATTTTGATTCGATCGAAATGATAAATTAAACCGTAAATGCATACATTGAATTCTGTTGTTGGCCATTTCGAATTTGTTGTTGGCAGGATGATTCAGGATACCCAATTTCTGTTGATGCCATATTTTCCCGACGGTGTTCTTAATTTTTAAAAACATTTGCGGGTTCTGCTGCAGAATTTGTTGCCGTTGCCATCATTTGCTGTTCTTTTGCCTTCAATTCTGCCTGAAATAATAAATAAAATGAGTGATAACTGATAAATTCATTTAATTCAAATGGTAAATCAAAATTCATATAAATTAGGGATGTCAGATTTTTTCAAATTGTTTTTTAAATAAAAATTTTGAGTCAAAATAAAGATTTTCGTCATAAATGGGCAAATGTGGATCAAGCAGTAATAGAAATGGCTAACATCTAATTTTCTGAGAAGATAATTTTTTGTTTTTCGGGTTGAATGCATAAATTTCAATAAAACATGAGTCTAGAAATAATTAATATTAACCCAAATATGAATATGGACCAAAAAACATTAGGAAAATTGAGGATAGGAAGGGAGTGCAAAAATTATTTTCATTAAACAGGAATATTTATCAAACAAATCATTTTAATTATTGTTCATCTATTGTATTCCTCTTATTTGTTGGGAACAAGAACCGCAATAACGGTAATAGAAAACAAGACGGTTGTCTTCAATATCAAAAAAAGGGTATTCATTAAAGC
This sequence comes from Pratylenchus scribneri, assembly GCA_030063045.1. NCBI lineage: Eukaryota > Metazoa > Nematoda > Chromadorea > Rhabditida > Pratylenchidae > Pratylenchus > Pratylenchus scribneri. The sequence goes on along the minus strand of JAQSEB010000114.1, from coordinate 2,867,406 downwards.
ATTCGAGATAGCAATCGTCGCACCAAAACACATCGTCAGGAAGCGGGAAAACATCCATAACTAATAACGGTTTACCGTATTTCCCTTCTTCCCAACTGAATTGAAAGAAGGCGAATTCGAGTAGAGAAATTTGATTAATATTTAAATCTAGCTCTATATAACGTTTGGCTGTTTGAAGACGGGCATTGGTCATACATGTGTCGCAAAATATGCGCTGTCTACGAATTCCTGTAATAACAGGTTCACCTGTAACGGCGAGGCTTTCCAAAGTGCCGCCGAGGGACAATAATTCACAATCGACACAAATTGGTCTAGTTGGAAATGTATAAGGAGGGGAAACCATTTTGAAAATAGGAAATAAAATGAAAGAGGTATGTCTTATTGGAAGAATTAAAAACTCTAAAGGGGCGTGGCCTAATCTAAAAAGATGTGGATGAGTCATACTAGTTTATTACGAAATAGAGGGCGTGGCCTAATCAAAAATAGTAAATGATGAGTCATACTTGTTGATTTCGTAATATTTTAAAAATAATATGTCTATTGATGAGTCATACTTGTTGATTTCGTAAAAATGATTATAAATAGTAAAGAATTTCAATGACTCATCACTAAAGAATTTGAAATATGTGAAGGGGCGTGGCTTAATGGACTTGGAAATGGGCCAATGCATTCTTTCAAGTAAAATTCGACTAAGTGGGCGGGGTTTTGAGGCTTTATAAGCCAGCGCTAATCAGACCGAGTTTCTCATTCCAATCTAATCCCAAAATGAACCCAATGAACCCAGAGCATCTTGAAGAGAGCATCAAAAGCGTCATAAACAAAGGATTACCGGAGGTGGACTTCTTCGTATCAGCAGGGGGAATTACAGTAAGCTCTGTTCGCCTGAATACTGCCCGTTTTGTCCCCTTCGACGTGCCCGGAAAGTGCGTTCACTGCAAATGCGATGGAATTGAGATCGATTTTGCTGTTACTTCACATGGAGTCACCTTCTTTTGTGCACGCATGAAAGGCATGAAATTTGTACAATTTGATAAGAAAGGGGATCTCAGCAAGAACTGCATATTTCGCGTCAAATGCAAAGGAAAGGTTTTCAACATCCCAATGGATGGCGGATTAATTGAACGCGATGGATCCTTATCACCAATAAAAGAAGAAGAGGAGCGAGCCGTGGATGCAATCAAGAGAAAGGTAAATTTTTCAACTTTAATCCCCGAAATCAAGAAGGAAAAAGTGGAAGAAAAAGCAGAAGAAGAAGAACCGAAGAAAAATGTCTTCTTTCCGTAAGATAGATAATATAACCAATTAATCAAAGATATATAAACTCAATATATTGTTATTTAATAATCATATTATTTTTATAATGAATAATCAAATATTCGAAAATAAAGAATTAAAATTACATCTTCCATTTTCTATGATAATCAATGGTCCATCTTCTAGTGGAAAATCGACCTTCTTATTGAAATTCGTCAATCAATCTCAGTATCTAGTGGAACCTCCCCCAAAATCTATATTATATTGCTACGGAGAATATAGTTCCGCAGTTCCTATTCTCCAAAAAATTGGTGTCACAGTCTATTCTGGTGTGCCTTCTGAAGAATTAATAAAAAAACAACCAAAGCCTGCCTTAATCATCCTAGATGATTTACTTTATTCAATCAATGAGAAATATCTATCAGAACTTACGACGAAAAAGTCGCATCATCAGAATTTTGGTTTTATTTTTGTCACACAAAATCTCTTCGAGAAAAAACTTAAGGTCGCAAGACAAAACACAATGTACTTCACTCTTATGAGAGCACCAAATAGCGCCTTAGCTATCAGAAATCTTGGACAGCAATTATTCCCTCGACAATTGGATTTCTTCCTAGAATCTTATAGATACGCCACCCGTGAGCCATATTCGTATTTATTTATCGATCTTCATCCATCCTCAGACCCAACCTTGAGGCTTAGGACCAACATATTTAAAGACGACCAAAATCCTTATACCATATTCATTCCTAATAATAATGTCTAATAACAATACCCAAATCAGTCCACTTATTTATGAAAATATTGACTTTTTAAAATCAGTTGCTAAGACAAAATCTATAAATAAAAGAAAGAAAATATTAAGTAAAGCTTCAACTTCACAATTGTTAACATTGGTAGAAATTAGTTTAAATATTCTTAAATCACGATTTAAACTAACTGCGAGACAGAAGAATAGAATACTTCCATATACGGAATTTGTACGGAAATTAAGTCGAGTTAGATCAGAGAAAGGTGCAAGAAATCTAGTACAAAAAGGAGGCGGACTTTCAGCCTTGCCGGCAATTATAACTCCAATTATTTTGGAAGTATTAAGAAATATTATTACAAAGAATAATGGCGGCCAATAGATTTGTTTTAGTACCAGAAGATATTTACAAAGGATTAACTTCAAGTGATACGGGAAATATTAACCTTGATTATTCTAAAAGAATGCTAGAAAATGTGAAAGAAGAGAAGACAAATCCTACAATTAAAAACGCTCGATACAACCAAGAATTAAGAAGGTACTTACATCTGAGGAAGGAAAATGAAGATAAGCCTGTTAAAGTTGAAATAACAGGTGCGCCAGAATCACAGACCATTGAGACAACACCTAGAGTATCACAAAAACAGAAAATATCCAGTAGAAATCCTTTTATCCATGTATCACCTATGATGGAACTTTCGAATGAATTTATAATGAGAATGGCTGCTAATCCTGACAAATATAGTGTGACCTCAGAAGGAAGGATTAAAAATGAACATGGAAAAATTATCGAGGGAAGTGATATTAAAAAATCTATTAATTGGATAGTATCGAATGAAAAAGGTCTACGTACAGGGCCGAGGCCGAAAGGAACAATAATTTTAGAGAATGTAATTAGAAAGGACGATGCATTACTACAAATACTTCAAAATTTAAAGGCAAAGGATGAATCCTTATCATTCCATTCTCCAGTCGGAACTTCTACTCCAAAAAGTAAATATAAGACGCCTTTTACTCCGGCTAAATGGAGTTAGAAGAAAAAGAAAAAATTTTAAAACGTTTATACAATAATCCTAATTATCCGTCTTCCTTTGCTGGTGTGGATCAGTTATGGATCGAAGCCAAAAAAGAAATACCAAATATTAAGAAAAAAGAAATAAAAGAATGGTTGGAAGGAAGTCGAACGTATACAATTCATCGTCCAAGACGGGTGAACTTCCCCCGACAGAAAACTATTCCCTCTGGATATATGACAGATGTCCAAGTTGACATAGCCGATTTGCAGAAGTTATCAAAAGAGAATAATGGAATAAATTATGCTTTAATAGCCATAGATGTTTTAAGTAAGCTGTTCCAGTGAAAAATAAAAATGCAAAAGATATGCTTGTGGCTTTCAAAAATCTATTTGAACTCATGCCTATGAAGCCACACAGATTATTTTCTGATAAAGGAAAAGAATTTACAAATTCCGATCTGAAAACTTTTTTTAAAGAAAACGATATTCAAAAATTCACTCCAAATTCATCAACGGTCAAAGCATCATTAGCCGAAAGAGCCATAAGAAATGTAAAACAAAGACTTTACCGTTACATGTCCCAAAAACAAACAGTTGAATGGGTACCGGCCTTGTCAAAAATAATTAATGCGATCAATAATTCTAAAAGTCGAACACATGGAATGAAACCGTCTGAGGTTAATTTCAACAATGCTAAAGAAGTATGGGAAAAACTATATGGACCAAGAGAAGGTTTAATTGAACCGGAAATAAAAAAACCGCCTAAATTTAAAAAAGATGATTTTGTGAGAATGAGTAAAAATAAAGGAATATTCCATAAGGGATATTTTCCTTCATGGAGTGACGAAATTTTACAAATTGAACAAGTAAAGAATCAGAACCCGCCTCGATACAAAGTACGCGACCAACAAGGAGAATTGTTCAAAGGATACTTTTATGAGCCAGACCTCCAAAAGGTGCGAAAGGATGAATCTACGACCTATAGAATAGAGGAAGTAATTAGAACGAAGAAAGTGAATGGAAGAAAGAAATATTTTGTTAAATTTTATGATTACCCTAACCCTGAATGGATTGACGAATCCGATATTGCCCCTACCGATTAATAGAATAGTATATAAGTATTCAAAATTGTTCATTTTTTAAAAAATATAAATATGATAAAAATGTTTTCAAAAAATGATGTAAATCGAATTAAATATTATAAAAATAAAATTTATCTCCATAAAGGCTATAAATTTAATTACTACTGTTTGATTCATAATCCAAGGAATGCCCCCATAACCAATCAATATGAAAAGTGGCCGTGTGAAAAAGCAAATGAACTTAATTGTCAGGCTTACCTAATAATTGACAGATGGAATGAAAATAGAATTAAATTAATGAATACACATAACCATGCTCCTATAGAAGAGCTAAAAGAATATAATGGAGAAATTTGTAAAGATGGAGAGTAATCCTAATGTGTATATAAAGTCTCAATATTAAAGTTTTTTCATTACTATTTAAACATAATGACTTCTACAAGCAATTATTATTTTGTTGTTTTGCCAAGCGATGTCCCTGATTACCCTGATAATAAACCAAATAAATATCGAGTACACCTCCCAAGACCGATTGAATTTCAAGGAGGAAATTGGGTATGTGGTCTCTACAGTATTCAATACCCTCAATCATGGGCTTCCACCATAGGGACTAATGAACAACAATGGATACAAATATATTACAAAAATGGAACTTTTCGTAGCGTGAATATTCCTAAAACATCCCAACAAACCCCTGAAGGTTTAAGTGAATACTTGAAATATGCTCTTTTGAACCAGTCTTTGCTATCCCATAAAAATTTACAAAATCGAAAACGAAGATTTATACATTTAAAAGATGAAGAGGAAAAGAGAGTCCGAAGGGAAGCTACATCTGGAAATGAGAATGACTGGATCAATACTTTTTTTATCGAGCATCGCGAAGATTATTGGACACCTATTCGAGAAGAAAGAAAAGTTTTCGAAACCTTGGAAAATACAATTAAAAATAAAATAAAGGAGAGCAATAATGAAACCGATAGGAATAAGCATAAAAAAATATTAGAAGAAATTGAAGCTCTCAACGCTACATCAGATTCAATGCTACAGAGAATAAATTTGTTAGAGAAGGCTGCAAAGGACAAAGATGAAGAGAATAAAAGAATCGAAAATCAAATTGCTGAAGAATTTTTCCGTGTCTATCCTGAGCCCGAAAGATATAATGAAAAAATTACAGAAGAAAGACTCAGATACATATCCATGGTTGAAGAGCTTCAACAAAAAGTTCAACTTTATAAGGAAGCAAATAGTTTGGAAAGAATAAAGGAATTGGATAATGAGACAAAAATTATCAGACAACGAATTAAGCTTCTTGAGAAAAATTTGAGAATAATTTCGAAAGCTATAATCCAAAAGGATTTGAATAGGCCATATGATGATTATCAAAAGCAAAATAATGAAAAGAATTCAGAATTCGTAAATGATTTTTTCCAGAAAAATCCTGATTATTGGCCGGCGATAGGAAAACAATTTAAAATTTTGCAAGATACAAACAAAGAAATCCGGGTGAAGAGGGAAACATTATTGGCTGCTGTAATACCGGAAGAAAAGGATACTTTGAAAAAACAAATTGAAGATTTAAGAAAAATCGCAGAGTACAGAAAACACAGGTTTAACGCATTAGAATATGAAGCTAAAATTAGAGATGAACGATCCCTACCTGAATCTCAAGCATTGACAGGGGGATTATTACAGCAAGTCCGCGATAAATTAAAGAAGAATGAAGAAGTAAGTGAGCAAAGCCCTCAAGAAACGGGTGGACTAATTCAACAAGTAAAAGAAAGGCTTGCTGAGGATACGGAAGAAGAGAAAATTCCTAAAGAAACGGGTGGCCTAATTCAACAAGTAAAAGAAAGGCTTGCTGAGGAAACGGAAGAAGAGAAAATTCCTAAAGAAAAGGGTGGCCTAATTCAACAAGTAAAAGAAAGGCTTGCTGAGGAAACGGAAGAAGAGAAAATCCCTAAAGAAGGGGGTGGACTAATTCAACAAATAAAAGAGAGGCTCGCAGGGGATACGGAAGAAGAGAAAATCCCTAAAAAGACAGGCGGATTAATTCAGCAAGTAAAAGAGAGGCTCGCAGGGGATACGGAAGAAAAGAATACCCAAGAAACAGAACCAAAAGGACTCATGGAAATTGTACGGCAGAGACTTATTCCTTTAGATGGGATTCCTGAAATTGAGTTTGAATATATTAAGAATATTGATCGTTATCAAATTAAATTTAATAATCCTGAAGTAAGCCACATAACTCTCTCAGAACAAATTGCTTATGTTGCTGGGTTTAAAGATGAAACACGTTATTATATAGAAAATGGAGAAATAGGAAAATATACTGTCGATTTACAAAGTGGTTACTCAAGCTTTGCTGTTTACGCTAATGGTCTGACGAGGAGCGTAATTCTAGGAAATTCCCTAAGCTCACTACTCAGGATAGTAGCTGTTGAAAATCAAGTCGGAGGCTATGTTGAACGAGTATATGACCAGCCTATGTTTATTCCTGTCCTGCCGCGTCAAATAAATGAAATAGAGATAGAATTGAAGTGGTTGAATGGAAGATATATACCTTTTGATTATGGGACTGTACTAGTGACTTTAGTATTTAAGAAAGTTATAAATTTGTAATTTCATTTTAATTTGATATTATCATAATATTGTTAAAAAATTTTCCTATTTGATAAAAATTTCAAAAATGCATATTCCATTCGACACAAGAACCGTATCATATGATGATCACGTATTTCAAATAGGGGGAGGATTAAATGACGAAGATGATATTCTAAAAGAACCATATACATACTATCGGGGAATAAACCCTTACCAAAGAGGCTATGGCTTTACCAGACAAAATGGTGCCGGAATTGGAGATATTCTTCGCGGAATTTGGCGTTATATTTTACCTGTAATCAGAAGAGCAGGAACTTCCGTTGGAAAAGAAGCACTCTCGACTGGAGAGAGAATACTGGATAAAATAGCAGAAGGAGGGAATGTCAAAGAAGCCATTATAGAAGAGGGAAAAAAAGGAATTGATACTATTCTTGAAAAGGGTCGAAAACAGATTGGATCGGGGACTATAAAAAGGCGAAGAAAACATATAGAAATACCCATTCATCAAACCATTATTGGAAGAAAGGTTGTTAAACCACTTCCTAATTTAAAAATACCAAAAAAGAGAAAAAGGATAGATAATTTCGGTCTTTATTAATTAAATAAAATGACGACCTTTCATAAAATTGACAAGGATTCCCCAAATGCCATCACCAATGCTCTATCGATTTTTGATATCCCTAGTACAAATGTAACCGTTAGTTCTTCTTCATTCCGTGAATATTTGACCCTTAACCCTCTCACCGATATTCCATATCATTTTAAAATTCATGCAAGCACAAATTACATAGATCTCTCCAAATGCTATCTTCTTATGGAGTGCAGAATTAAGAAAAGGAATGCTGAAGGACTTTTAATTAATGTACCGGCTAATGAAGACGTTTCTGTATGCCAATTAATTGGGCATTCAATATGGAAAAATTGTAGAATTTCTATTAACGGAACACAGGTGTTTGAAGGGAATTCTCTGATGGCCTACAAAAGTATTTTTGACTACGAATTAACCTATCCAACAACAACAAAAACTTCCTATCTTAATGTCGCAGGCTATTATAAAGATGGAGATTCACAGACAGCAGGACCAGGATATGAAAATCGAAAACAGCTATTTGCTCAAAGTAAAACAGTACAATTTATGTCAAAATTAGATGTTGATCTTGCTAATCAACCCAAATATTTGGTTAATCAGTGTGAAATTGACGTGGAGTTACTTCCTAACGAGAGCAATTTTGTCATAATTACTGGTACCGATAACACTTATCATTTTGAAATCACTGGCTTGAAATTATATGTAAAAATGTTGGAATTAGTGGACTCATTGGCCTATGATATCAATAAAAAACTTGAGCTCAAACCGGCAAGGTATCCTATGAGAAAAACGGCCATAAAATCAATGTACATAGGAGAGGGACATAGAGAATATAATGCTTGTCTTTGGACCGATCAAATCCCGAGAAGAGTGACTTTAGCATTGCTGAGCAACAAAGATTATGTAGGAGACCAGAAAACAAGTCCATTCAATTTTCAACCTTTCCACCTAAGGAACATATCGGTAATTGCAAACGGAGTAAACCATCCAGAAGCGCCATATACTCTGGATTTTCCAAATAAAAAATATGCACGCGCATTCCACGACACTATGGATGCTATTGGATATGCAGGATCATTAGAAAGCAATGGAATAGATTATAAGTCATATGGAAATGGTTGGTGTATCTTTGTATTTAATCTTACTACATCAAAAGAAGACAGCGGTGACACTTTCGACTTGATTAAACCGGGTTCATGCCTAGTAAAATTATCTTTTAACCAAGAGGTGCCCGAGGGGGGCGTTGTGCTCGTTGCTATGGCAGAAGTAGACGCTTTATTGATGCTAGACCGAAACAGGACTATTTCCACGGATATAACAGTATAAAATCCCATATATAAATACCCGTTTACTCATCATATTTATTTATGTTAAAAATTAAATTCCACCATATATTATTTACAATATATTTTATTTTAATATTTACAAAATTTTGTTATTCACTATTTCAATTTTTATAAAATAAAATGGATATAAATAAGACCAATCAATCAGCAGAAATGCTACAAGAACCACCACAATTTATTCAATTCCCTACAATTCCGTTGTGTAAAGATATTTCCGACAAATCGATATATAGTACAATATATTGCTATATCCTATTGGTACTATATTTTTCAGTAATAGTTACTTTCCTAATTTGGCAAATTCGTTGGGTATATCTGTGGTGGAAACGACAAAAAGAGAATGGCTTCTCTGGACTCGGATCAAATCACGAAAATATTGAACTTCAACAGAGTAACAAGAAGATATTTTCAGGGCTGTTATCCAAGCGATCAAGCCCCGTCGAAAAATGATCTAAATTACCCCGCTGCTATCATCTTTAATCTAGACAAATCAAATGAAGACGGCTCTCATTGGACTGCAGTTTTCGTCAATGGAAAAAATAAAGAAGTGAACTATTTTGATAGTTATTCGATCGAGCCAACAGGAAAAATCAAACAATTTTTAAAACAATATAATAATTTAAGAAGGAATAGATACCCTTATCAGTCACTAAATACAAATGTTTGTGGTCATTATTGTATTACTTTTATTTATTTTATGTCCTTAGGTTATCCCTTTGAAAGATTTTTACAATTGTTAAATTCATCCGAAAATTCAGATTTATTCGTAAAAAATATTGTTACAAAAATGTTGAAATAAAATTTTAAAAAAAACAATTATCGATAATTGTGTTCTCGCGATTAAGGAATGGTCCCATACCATAATCATTTAGACTGTAACGTCACGGCGATTTACCGTTCCTTATGAAATAGCTTAACATTCTATAAAGCGGAAGGGCCATAGCTCACGTCCTGTGACGGCCATTAGCTCGCAATCCGGATCGTTAGGGTGATCAACCTCTCTTACTAAGTTTAACATATATGAAATTAAGACCGAATTCTCAAATACAGAAAAGGTAACCAAAATTCCTCGGCCCCCTCTAGCCCACCCGCCGATTCTTTTTTGGCCTACCAGTTCCGGATCATTTTGGTCAATCCAAGGCGATCTACCCTCACTATGATAACAAAAACATTCTATGAAATGTATGAACTAAATACAGTAAATGTAAGCAGAAACTCTACTTCTCGGAAGACCGATCCATAGAGCAATGCATCCATTTCCGGATCATTAAGGCTATTAGCCAAGGCGATCTACCCTTACTCACTAATTTGTTCTCACTATGATAGTCCCTATTCCCCATTATATATATTTCATAATAACTTAAAATTTTAAACTAATTTTCTAAAAATTTTTCTGATTAAAATTAACCACGAATTGGGGGACGTTACGCGACCGATCTTTTTAGTCAACGATACTCGGGAACCCCAAACACGAGGACCTTAGCCGATGGTTTGGTAGGTCTTCACTTTAATTCTTGGAAAATTTTAATTATTTTTCCTTCATTCACTACATTATAAGATTTAAAATAATTCAAATTAAAATTTATTATATGGAGATAAGGAAATAACAATAATTGAATAAAATGAATTATTTATTTTTTGGACTTATTAAGTCTGTCACTCCTGCATTGATTCTGATGCATTCATCGCAAACAATCCCTAATTGGAGGCGATCGTTGACTCGTGAAAATTTCTTCTTATTATTGAATAAGTGGTCGCTGCATTCTTTGCAGAGTTTAAAAATTAATAAATATTTTTGCTTACATAGCTTCCAGATTTGGGGCTCAGCTGGCTTCTCAGATGTTTCAGTCGTGACTTCTTCTTCTCCGCTTTCTTCAGTGCTAGACTTTACGTCATCCATTACTTCATCCTTCGCTTCCTGGGCACATGTTTTCTTCTTCTTCTTCTTTTTCAATTCTCCGTTATATGGAGTTTTTCGATTCTTATTAATTGATTTACACATTTTGGATTAAGATAATAATGAGGAATTAGTAGAAAAATGAAGAACTTATATAAAAACCTAAAAGAGGGCGTGGTCAAAGGCGGAGCTTGGAAATTTGGCAATTTTCCAAAAAAGGGCGTGGTCAAAAATTTGGCAAATTTCCAAAAAAAAGGCGGAGTCTAAATATTTGGCAAGATGCCAAAAAAACGTGAAATAGGCGTGGCTTAGACTACTATAAATATTCTCAATATTTGTATCTAAATTTTATAATCCAATTAATAAAAAATGGCAGTTCTATTAGTCAACGAAATCGCCAAGCTACTTAAGTGTAATGTCTCAACAATTCGATTTCATCTCGACCATCCAGAAGATCGAAACAAAGTTATCCGACATTTTTCCGGTGCCCTTCTTCAGACAACTTATCTAAATCGTAAAAAGGAAAAAACAAGAATTCGTTTCGCTGGCATTACTGAAAACGGTGCATATAATATCAAAGCATATGGAAAATTGAAAATGCTATATAACTGTTCTATTGTACAACATTACTTTGCACGCCATAGAATCCGTCTGAGAGACCCTTATCTACAATGCGTAGTGACCCACACTCATCATAATACAGAGTTTTACCCAATTGAGTTACTTGAAATTGTTAGCAACCCATGGAATGAATTGCCAGGTTTAAAGATTGCTAATGATACTGAACCAAAATGTAATGTTCTTTTGCGCGTTTGCCCTCATTGCAAGGATTTATGTGAGATGCATTGCCCTGACGAATCGGACTCGGATAAAGATAAATTTAAAGAAATGGGGAAAAATATGTTTCTTGAACGTTGGTAAATTGTTAATTTTGAATAATAGTTATCTTCTTATCCTTAATTCTATTAAATTACCCCTAAAAATGGAAACTTCTCTAGCCTAATTTTATAATAATTGTAACTTCTCTATTATCTATTTTATCATCCGATGATTAATTAATATAAAATCGAAAAAATATGCGTTCATTATTATAAAATTTTTATTTTTTAAACTTTAATATGATAAAAATTAAACATTTGATTGATGTAAAACAAATAATTGATTAATGAATTGATGAGTTAAAGGTATTCCAAAATTATTGAGAATAAAATATGTTATGAGTCGGTAATCAGAATTATATACTTTTTTGAATTGTTCAATTTCTAAAGGATTTCGACCTTCTAATGATAGATTAATTTGTCGATTAATTAGGAGATAAGAAATTACAACTTTAAAAATATAAAACATATTAAAGAATAAGAGAAATATTAAATAAAAGTAAATACACATGAAAATTTTTTCGTTTAAAATATTTATTGTAAGCAAGCATTGGAAGGTATGGTTGTGAGGATTTCCAAGGGAAGTAACTTTCATGTCGCAAAATGTAATTCTAGGAAAAAATGAACCGTTATTCTCATCATACAATAAAGATATGAGTACATCATAGCCCCAAAATAAATTCATTTTTCCTACCAATAAAGTTAAAAATAATAGTTGCATTATTACGTTGAACAAGCATATTGATTTCACAATTATGAAAATGAAGCCGTTTTTCAGCAAGGCTGTAAAATTTAGAAATGCCACGATTCTGGAGAACGAGTTAAATTCATTTTCCAATTCGATTTCCTCCTTCAGTTTACTGACAATTTTTGCAATTTCCTTTTTCCTTTTTCCACTTGAAAGGCTCCGGATTGAATCGAATTTTTCTATAATTTCACAAACATCAACCGTTCGCGAATAAAAGTATTTAATGATTAAACATGGAAAGTAGAAATAGATGGCCTGTTTAAATAAAATCAGAGCTAGCCATGGGTAATAATGTATATTGTCGTACGGTCTTATTCCATATATAATGTCGTCCATATTCGTTGGAGGAGAATAGGTTTTTTGAGTGAAGCAGTATTCCTTACTATAATCGTTCCATGTAGGGTTAAAATTTGCAGGTAAAAGACATTGTATGGGTGATCCAAGATACTGCTTAGCTGAGATAATTAGAGCGCAAATAGCAAATAATATTGGTGTAAAAATATAATTTAAGAAGTCTGCGAAATCATCGGTCGGATTTCGCTTAAATTTGCCGATAAAAGATTCCGAAAGAAATGGAATTTTAAACATTTTAATAACTGACTGACAAATTTTCAGCTTACTTATAAGGAAGCAAGCCACGCCCTTTCTGGGCGGAGCCTAAATATTTGGCAAAAAGCCAAAAAACTATAAATCTATATAATGGGCGGGGCTTAATTTGTTGTATAAAAATGATACATTTTTCATTTATTTTTCATATTTTTATCCACCGCAATGGATGATCAACCACCTACAAAAAAACGACGTATTGATGAATATAACAATGACAAATATGAAACTGTAAAAGAAATTGGTGACCATGTAAAGCTGCTCGAAGATGAAATAAGCTTTAATGAAAAATATAAATGTCTACAATGTAAAGCAAAATATTCAATCGAATCAATACCAGATGACCCCGAATCCATCTTATCGGAAATATTTCAGAGCTGTGTGGATGATGCAATTGAAGTTAGCAAAAATAAAAAAATTAACCCTGATCAGTTAGGTGCAATGATCAGCTCCCCTTTGCTGGATCCAGATATTTGGATTCCTATTCGTGAAATTACAGACAATACAACAGATGCAATATTAAATCGTTTCCTTCTTGTAGCTCAGTCGAAAAGGAAAGAAGGAGAGGGATCTCTTTGGGGGGATCCCTTCACAGTAACTATCACAGTTTTGGATAAAAATTCATTGGAAAAAAAGCGGACAATTAAAGGAAAAGGCAAAAATAAAAATGTGGTCAAGCATAATTTTAATCAAAATAACTTAATAAAAATTGAAAATTCAGACAATTATTGTCTATTCTATGCCCTGCAATTGACATTGATTTACCAATTAAAATGTATGAACCAAGTAAAATTTTATAGATATCAAAAAGAAGAATCGAGCAATTTAAAATATGATGTGCATTCCTTGATGAAAAACTGCTATATTCCACTCAACAATAAAATATATGATGCAACTTATTATGGCCCCATAATTATAAATTACTGGAATCAAATCTACAAATCTCATAAATTTAAATTGTTCATTTTTGGTGAATTCGGCAACTATAAACCTATTTTTAAATATGGCGACGACGCATTTGATATTGCAATTATAATTTATCATCATGATAATCATTTTGATGGAGTTCGGAATATCGCTTCCATATTCGGGAAAAATAAATATTGTTTAAGCTGCGAAACCCCTTTTAAAGAAAATAAATTGCATCGAAAAACTTGTAAAAGCAGATGTATTAATTGCACAAGACATGGACTATCTTATCCATGTCCTGAAAAACCAGATTATAAAGCTTATTGTAAAAATTGTAAGAAAAGGTTTATAAATCCCGATTGTTTTAAATATCATTTGGAAAATAATATATGTGAAATATCAAAGAAATGTGAGGCTTGTGGAAAAATTTATGATGTAAATGACAACAGTAAAAATGGACGGAGTGGACATACCTGCAACGAGAAGTGGTGCTATAGATGTAAAATATTTCATGAAAAAGAAAGGGGCTGCTATATACAAAAATTAGCTTTAAAATTCCCTAAAGACTACAGAATTCTTGTCTACGATGTGGAAACTATGCAACATAAAAGTATCGACCCTATAAATTTCCCTGAAAGATTTCAACATAACGTGAATTTTATTGCTCTGAAAGTAATATGTACAAGTTGCATACGGTTCAATCGAATTAATGACAGTTTATTAAATGAAGATTGTGAAATTTGCGGCTCATATCGAACTATAACGTTTTCTCATAGAAATTTCAATGATACCTTTGTTGACCATAAGATCATTACCGATGACCCTTTGAAGGATTTTGTGGAATGGATTCTCTCTAAATTTTCAACAAAATATAAAAGTATTTGTTTCGCCCATTATGGAGGAAGATTTGATCACATTCTGACTTTTAAAGAATTATTCAGACTCGGTTTTAAACCCGGATTGATCAAAAAAGGCAATAAAATATATCAGATGAAAATTCCCAGAGGCAAAATAAATTCTGAAATTATATTTAGAGATTCTTATAATCTGACACCAATTTCTCTCGAATCTTTGGTCCCAGCGTTCGATTTAAAAATCGAGGAAAAATTATTTTTTCCACATTTAGCAAATAATCCCTCAAATTATGATAAAATTCTACCTAATTTACCTCCTAGAGAGGATTACATGGAAGGTGGAATGCTACCAACTAAAAAAGCAAAATTCTGTAAATACTATGAAAAACATAAAAATGAATCCTTCAATTTGTCCGAAAAACTAGCTGAATACTTTTTAAACGATGTGGAAATACTCTGTGCCGCACTTGTAGCATTTAGAGCTGAATTTTATGAATTGAGTAGAAGAAAGAAAAGAAAGCAAATCACGTATGAATCTACTAATAATCTATGGGGAAATTGGAAGCCTGAAGATAGAGGGATTGATATATTGAATGTTGCAATCACTATTGCAAGTGGATGTATGCATCATTTCAGGCTAAATCATTTACCGGAAAATCATGTTGGAATAACTCCTGAGAGAGGATATGACACTGCAGAAAATCAAAGTTTCCTTGCATTGAAATTTATAAAATGGTACACCTACAAAAACGGTATTTCATTTCGGACATCTTTATCTAAGGACGGAGAATATAAGTGTGGACCATATAAAATTGATGGGTATGCCGAAAAGGAGAAATTGGGTTTAGAAATAAATGGTTGTGTTTGGCATGCATGTCCAATTCATTATCCTGATGATCAATTCATTTTGCCGTCAGGAAAGACTGCGGGAAAAGTTAGAGAATTGGATGAAATACGAATGGATTTCATTAAGAGAGAAATCCCTAATATAAAGATTTATTGGGAATGCCAAATTATGGATATGCTAAGGAAGGATAATGAAATGAAGACCTTTTTTGATAATTGTCTCGATGAAGGTCCGCTTAATGTAAAGGATTGTTATTTTGGAGGAAGAACACAACCTTTTAAAGTCTATCACGAAGCTAAGGAAGGAGAAAAATTGGCATATTATGATTTTACTTCACTTTACCCCTACACAAATTATGTTACCGAGTACCCAGTCGGTCACCCTGAAGTACATATTTTAAATGAGAATGTGTTGTGGCAAAAACCTGAAGATAATCCATACAAAATCGCTCTTCTCAAAGTATTTGTAATACCACCAAGAAAAATCGATATACCTGTACTACCTATGAAGTTTGATGATAGATTGCTCTTCCCCCTCTGCCGATTATGTTGTCTAAAATATCCTACAGGAGCTGTAATCAGAAACTACTGTTGTGAGCATATTGATCAGGAGAGAGGCTGGATTTCGTCTTGTACTTCGATTGAGTTAAATTTCGCTCTGAAAGAGGGTTATAAAGTTAATAAAGTATACAGAGTTTTGGAATTTAAACAAACGGATTCAAAACTTTTTCGTGGCTACGTTTCCGAATTTTTAGCCATGAAAATTCATGCATCGGGCTTTCCTACTGACATTAAAACAAAGGAAGATGAAGAGAAATATATTAAAGAATGCGATGAGAAATTTGGAATAAAAATTGAAAAGAAAAAGATGATCAAAAATAGTGGAAAACGATTCATCGCGAAATTGTGTGCCAATAATTTATGGGGTCGATTTTCTCTAAAAAATCAATTAGTCAAAACACACATTGTCAATTCTCCGGCAGAATTGAGAGAATTCTTAGAAGATAAAAAAATAGAAGTAAATGCGATAGATTTTTTAACGGAGGATTCAATTTTGTTAAGTTATGAAGTTAAAAATGAATTTATCGAGGAACATGATTGCTCTAATGTCGTTATAAGCTTATGGACGACTTCTCAAGCTAGATTGTTTTTACTGGAAGCGATGCAAAAAGTGGTAAGAACAGAAGGATGCGAATTATGCTATTGTGATACTGATTCAATAATATATTCATACAGAAGAAACAACAATCCGTTAAAAACAGGGCCTCATCTAGGGGATTTAACGGATGAATACCCTAATAAGGAAATATTGGAGTTCATTTCAGGAGGTGCCAAGCAATATGGATTGAAGCTCAAGGATAATTCGACTGGAGAAATCACATATAGCTTAAAGTTAAGGGGAATAACACTCAACAACGAAATATTAAAAACAACGTTGTGTTATGAGAATTTTAAAGAAAGTGTCCTAAATTATGCCAAATATGGAAGAATCGAAACTATCCCAGTTACTTACAACAGATTTATACGGCCTTCGATAAAGAAAGGAGAAATTATATCAAGAAAGATGATAAAAGTTTATAAACCTTTTGTTTCTAAAGGCATATTAGATGGCTATTATATAAGAGATTTTGGTTTTATTAATTTGTAATTATTATTATATTGTTATTATTATTTTGAAAAAAAAATTTTATTTGTATCAGAACATTTAATTTTTGTTATATTTTTATTAGAATAATTTACATTTAAAATAATAATAAAATTCCTGACGAATTTCGTAACCTGATGACTCATCAAATTCCTGATTATTTCGTAACTTGATGACTCATCACATTCCTTACTATTTCGTAAGATGATGACTCATCACATTCCTTACTATTTCGTAAGATGATGACTCATCACACTCCTTACTATTTCGTAACATGATGACAACATTCCTTACTATTTCGTAACATGATGACTCATCACTATTTCGTAATCTATGACTCATCACTATTTCGTAATCTATGACTCATCACATTCCTTACTATTTCGTAATCTATGACTCATCATATATTTCGTAATCTATGACTCATCACATTCCTTACTAATTCGTAACCTGATGACTCATCACATTCCTTACTATTTCGTAATATGATGACTCATCAGTCATCCCATTTATTTCGTAACCTAATGATTCATAAATTTCCTAATAAAAATGCCGAGATTCATTAAAAATGCCAAGATTCCTGGAGCCATGAAATAATACTTCCTGACTTACTACTGATCTTTTTAATAAGAATTTGATGAGATCAAATATTTTAAAAATTAAATCAATTATTCATTCATCACTAAAAGTTGATGATGATTCTTCCTCCTCCTCTTCATCATAAAAATCACTTTCTTCATTCATTTTTGGTAAAATTTGACGACGATTTGTTGACTGATTTTGTTGAGAATCTTTAAAAAACTATTTTAATTAAATGAGATAAAAAAAACCAACCAAAATTTTGTAAAATTCCTTTGACCGAATTATTCCACGCCTTTCCCTTTTTGAATTGTTTTATTGGACTTAATCTTCCGGCTAAACGTTTTCGACCATTTTGTTGACCAATTAAATTTTTGACCATTTGAGAAGTTTTTAAAGCATTCTGTTCTTCATTCATCCATAAAATGTGAACAATTTTTGCAATTATCATCAAAATGAAGAGTGCAAAAACCCATAAGGCAATAATTGGCCATGCTAAATAATTTGAATAATTTAATTTGATGAATTTGTTTTTTTTTTTAAATTTACAGCAATCATTCTTTCCATTAAAAATATTTTGCATCCAAAAATCATCACAAATGCATTCTTTCGTTGAATTATTGCATATTCCATGTCCACATAATGAAGTGCAAACTGCCCAATTTAAATTAATTTTGAATATTTTCAACAAATTTACAATGTGTTTTGATTCCCAAAATATCAAATGATCGTTTAAATGTTGAATTCCCATCCAATATATTGATTATTTTGTTCACATCTGGTAAATCTTTTTTGGCGGTTAAATCTGTGAAATTAATGATTAGATTAGAATTTTATTAATGAATTCCAATCAATAATTAACCTTTCATGAATGGATGAAAGGTCAACAAAATTTGCTGTTCTTTTTCATGGAATTCAATTTTATTAAATTGGATATTAATTTCGTGACCAAAATGTCCGGTTAAAATGTCCTCAATTGCTGTAGATAACTTTTCTTGTTTGTAATAAGTAAAATCAATAATTTTTACTTGATTCATTAATGTAATTTCAATTGAAATTAGTTCATCAAAACCTATAATTAAATATTTATTTTTATTATTTTATAAATTTACCATTTAAAATGTCCAATCCAACAATTTTGCTATCCTCAAATTCATCATTTTTGACTGTTAAATTGAAATAATATTGACAAGGGATCAAATTTGTTAAGAATAATTCGGCCATATTTAAATTAGTGCCAACAATCTGAACAAATTTAAATGAAATATTTATTAAATAACATTTAATAGTACCATTTTCATTGGAAAATTATCGGATGGCGTCCATTTGAATTTGTTAGCATTCTTCGATTCAATTCCACTTAAAATTGCATATTTTGTTGGCAAATAAATAGTTAAATTTTCGGCAATAGCAATTGGTCGATCATCATTTGTTGGATGTTCATTTTGCTTTGTTTGATTCGGGCTCAAAATGGTTAAATTGTGTGGAATATATCCGTACGCACTTTCATTGGAAATTGAAAATAGGATAAAACCAGTTGTAAGCTTTAAATTCCAATAAAATATTATTTATTCATTTGAAAACAAACATTTGACAGTGTAAGGGTCGAAGTATTCAGACCGTAGAAATTTGCAAATTCATGTCCATCCTTAAATTTACTTGGTTTATTAATCATTATCATTAATCAAATACTTTACCTGAATTAACCATTCATACTGCCAATTGCTTTTGTTCTGATCATCCGATTTGAAGAAATTCACTTCATATTTTACTTCTTTCTTTGGTAAATTTATTGCTATTGGCCCATTTATCCGAAAATCATGAAAAATTCTTTTTGATGGTTCACAACGAGCAAATGGATGCGAATATGTATATCCGGATTCGCAAATGCACAAATTTATTTCATCTTCACTTAACTAAATTTAAAATTTGATTTGTAATCGTTTTTATTGTAAAAAACAACCTTGCAATGCATTCGACTTGGACATTCCGAATCTTGATAACAACTTGCATTATGCCTATTGTCTAGCAAGTCCAAATTCCTGATAGAACTGCTCTGTTTAAATTAAAAATTAAATTTATTAATTTAAATAATATTTAACTTGTAAAATTAAGATGAAAATTGTCATAATAAAATTAATCATTTGTGGTGGAATAATTGAACTTTTCGTCAACATTTCATCTAAGAGAATATCAAAATTTCCAGTAAATTAAACCGGGAGATTGCTTTTTTGTTTCATAAGAAGACAATTGGGACCATGGGAAGTAAAGGGCATGGACCAATAAATTTAATTTGCATAAATGCAATGGAAAGCAAAAGCAATTCCCAAATTGGAATGGCTCGAAATTCGAGTAAAAATAGGTATATTGGATGGTATTTGATAAACTTCGAATATGTAAATGTACTAATATAAATATCAAATTTTATTTACATAAAAAACAACAATTCAAAACAACAACAAAAATAATATCAGTGTTGATAACTAGGGTTGCGATAGTTATGTAAATAAAAAGTCCAAAATATGTACATAAAATATGTAGAAAAACTTGAAAATATTTACGAAAATAAGTAGATAAAATTGATTTTTTATGACTTTTTAGTAATTTTTCGAATTTTTTTAAGCCATTTTTACTAAATTTTCAAAGAAAAATGCTTTAAAAGGCAAAAAAATCGGTTTTTTCGACCAAAAAATTTATTGAAATGGTGCGGGATTCGAACTCTAGAACCCATTCAAAGTAGGCATTCCAAGGACACCTCTCTCCGCCATTCGGCCAAAATTTCGGTCACCAAAATCTACTATTTTTCACATTTTGAAGGCAATAAAGATCAATTTCATGATCCACTCAAGAATTTTTCGTATATTTTTTGCAATTTATCAAATTTTAATTCAAAAATTTTCATTTTTATTGCATTTTTTATTGGAAATTTCCTAAAAATTGGCAAAATATGTAAATTATGTAGAAAAATCGCAAAATATGTAAATATTTATGAAAAGTCGAAAATATGTAAATTTATGTAAATAAAACTTCTAGCTAGAAGCTTCAAACCAATTGGGAAATGCTTTTTTCATCCTTATTTCAACGTTCTGATATCAGGAAAAAAATATGTATTTACATAACTATCGCAACCCTATTGATAACAATGAATGAACTCTATTCCGATTGCATGCAATTGCAAGTATATTTCTTTAATCGTTTTGTTTCTATGAAGCAATCAGCATACGGTTTTGCATTCGGTGCCTCGATCATGCTTTCCAATTCCGAAAAATCCTTTGTAAACCATTCACAGAGCTTTATCTAAAATTTAAATATTTTTTTAAAAAATATTTTCCATTGAACTTTACCAATTTTTGAATCAGTTTTTCCATTTGTTGGAAGCGCCGAAACAAATTTAATTGATCATCTTCTTTTGAATTTGCGTAGAATACATCCAGAAGTTGAAGGACCATATCAAGATTCTTAATATTTGAATATAAAAAGTAATTTAAATTTAATTTACTTGTTCAAATTGTTCCTCATTTTTGTTCCCAATCAGCGCATCAATTATCGACTTCAATTCCTTTGCAAATTGTTTTGGCGTTTTTGATTTAATGTATTGTTTCAAATAAATGTGAAGTGGAACTGGGAGAAAACGCCGACGATTGAGTATATCTTCGAGTGGAATATCACCAATATTTTCCTTCTCTTCCGGTTCTTTTTTGAAAAGTTGAGGGAAGCGTTCTGCCAGCTGATTTGAATTAACTTTTCTCGCTTTTTGTGGATCGCACGTAAATCCTTCATAAACTATAACCTCATAATTCTTCGATTCTTTTGCCATATCCAAATCTATTGAATTGAAAGCGATTATTACTGCAATGAGAAAATTGTGATATTTTTTAATTGAATTTAAACAAATAAAATATTGAAATGTACACAATAAATTCAAAATTACGCAAATATTTATTAAATATTTTTATTCTTTTTTAAAAATAATATTTGTGGAAAATGTCCATGCCAAAACCCATCTTTGTGTTCTTCCTTGCGATAATTTATAATCCATATATTTAATTTGTTTTTCCTCTAAAAATCTTTTCAATTTCTTCAAACTAGCCAATTTTCCAATCATTGTTGTGTAAATTCTTAATTAATTAATAATATAGAATAAATTAGTCTTAAATAATTACAATATTTTAAGAGGGAATTGTTGGCTTTCTTCAATCATTTGTTGCACAAAACATAATTCTCCACCCTGGAAATTTTGCATTTATGTAAAAATCAATAAATAAAAAATACTTGAAAGAAAATTTCCTCCTCCAATGCTGTTGTTGCAGAGGAAGGTGGTCCCCTTTTTGTGTTCTTGCTCTCGATATTCTGGTATGAAGATTTATTGCCTTTGATGAATTTCTGATTAGCAAAGAATTGAATTGTTATTTTTCTAAATACCTCTTCACCTTCTTGTGGATCAAAAAATGGTGGATTACACATCGAAAATGTAAAATTTTTGCTTGAATATTCATCTAAGCTGAAAAGCCTCTGAAATTTTCCATTTAAAGTTAGACAATCTTTAAATTTTAAACCTTAAATATTGAATCCTTTTGCTTGTTGAGAAATAAATCAATCGAATGTTCTAATGAATTCCTTTCAACATTTTCGGCTGCTTTTTGGATGGAATCTTCCAAGATGTCGGTGCCAACAAATTTCCATTGATTTAAGACAGCACCCAAAATTGGATAAATGCACGAAGTGCCTGTGCCTAAACAAATAATTCATAAATATTTTGATTTAAATCTTAACCAATGTCCAATCCAAAAATCTGATCATTTTGTAAATTGTGTTGATTAATCAAATCCTCTATTAAGAGAATATAATTGAGCTTTTGAGGTATTCTCGGAACAAGTACATTTGGTGATATTTTCACATCAATTTCAAAATATTCGAGCAGAAGAATTTCATTAATTAGACGAATTGCTTCCAAATCATTGAAATCCAAACAGACCTGAATTTATAATAGATGTGGCTATATTTTAATTAACAATTAATTAACCTTTCCACCAGCACCAATAAAACATTTGGCTCGAATTGATGGATATTTCTTTGCTAATTCTTCGTAGTTTGGTGGACGAATTTTAAAAACATTACGTGGGTGCATTTTTAAGAAATATTGAATAAAATAACGCATAAACAAATCTAAATCAATTGATCAGTGTCTTTAATTTGCTTTTATTTAAGCAAATTTGGTATAATCTTTGATTGATGAGACCCGAATAAATGTCTCAAAAAGACTTTCTTTTACCCTTTTTCGATGAACTGAGAGAGACCCCTAAAATTTTCAATATTTAGCAAAATACAAATTATTGATTGAAAAACAATAAACAATAAAGCAAAGTACAAATCAATTTTTCACAATTTATTCAACAAAAAAAATTCAATTACAACAACAAAAAAAATACATATGATACAAAAAATACAATTTATATGTGATGGGAAAATGGTGGCACAATTGAATAGGGGGAATGTATGTATTATCTCAGCATCAATGTTTCGTCTTCAAACTTCTCTTCTCAGCCATTTGACAATGTAGGCGAATGAGGGCCGCTCCTTCGGGTCGTCGTCCCACGTCCTGAGCATTATGGAACTGACACGTGTAGGAATGTGCTGAAAATAAAAGGGAATGTTTAAAATGTTATCGAAATCAAAATGAACTTACGTTGGGGACGTCCATCCGGTTGTTTTGAATGATATATGCCTTCGCCTCACCGTTTGTCATCCCTGGATATGGTTCTGCTCCATCATTGTACACCTCCCAACATAGGATGCCAAATGACCACACATCACTGAAAATTGAAAAAGTGTTAAATTATTTAATTGAGGTTGATAAATAATAACTCACGTTTGTCTCGAATAAGTTCCAAGTTGTAGCGTCTGAAAAATGGTTTTTATTGATTTGTAATTATTTAATTTCCCTCCCATTCTTACCTCTCTGGCAAGCCATTTCACTGGTACTTTTCCTTGCACTTCTGCTGTTCTTGCCGACGTTTTGATTGTGAGGCCAAAATCCGCGATTTTCAATGTGAGGTCCTTGTTGAGTAAGCAGTTCCGGGCGGCAATGTCACGATGCAGGAGTCCTTGAGCGGCGATGTATTGCATTCCTTTTGCTGCTTCCGTGATCCATTTATATTTTTGCTCGTCGCTGGTCCTGTTGCTTCGCAAGAATTTCAGCAGACTTCCTTTCTCGCACAATTCCATGACGATCATCAGGGGCCTAAAAAGAAGAATATTTTCCAGAAAAAAGACCCAACTAACATACCTTTCATACACTGCCACGCCATACGTTCTGATGACGTTTTCATCCCGCAGATCTCGCATTGTCCTTGCCTCGTCCAAAAAGCTAAAAAAATGGGATTTTAATTTGTGAAAAAATTACTTAAAATTTATACCTTTTTTGGTTTTCAATGAGCTCGCCATCCCGTAATACTTTGATTGCAACATCGCCTCGGAAGGATGCGGTCTTGAGCCTGCCACGGAACACCTAAAATTAGGTTTAGTTAGAATCGTTTTTTAATGATAAAAAATAATTACCTCTCCGAATTGTCCTTGACCAATCTTGTTCCCAGTTGTGATTGATTCGTGCGTCAAAACCCATTCTTCTTTTGCAATTGGACGTTTGATAATACAGCCGCTTGCCTTTGTTATTGGGTGTTTCTTCCTTGCCATCCACTGTATGAGCGCTTCAATGTCTGAAAAATAATAAATTTTACTATTAAGAAATAAAAATTTAAGTACACCAACCTTTATCTTTGGGCCCTCCATGTTCAAAAAAAACAAAGCCGGCGTCTTCCATTACGATGAAGTGTTTTGTTTTTTCTTCAGATTTCACGGATAGCACAACATTTTCTCCTTTTGTTTGTTGATTGATGCTCTTCCTCAGTAGAAAATCGCCATCTTCTTTCAGTAGTTCGTCGACGTCTGCTCGCTGGATCATGCCTAAAAATTAAGGAAAGAGTTAAAATTGAATTTAAGTGAAAATGTAAACTGACCGTGATAGAAGTCCTTGCCACGTAAACGCTGTGTCCTCGTCTTTGTTGTTGTTTCACTGTTGCTGCTGTTTGTCCTCATTGTGTTCTTCGGCTGCTGCTGGATTGATTGCTGATGAGTGATGACTGATGCTTTATAAAATGCTTCTTTTATAGTTTTTTGGTGCTAGTACATAAAGCGTACCAATTATTTATGCTGTAAGTGTAGGTTACAATAAATTTGCATTACAGTACGCATTGATCTTTTGATTAAGTATTTAAGTGTGCTAATTTTCCTATTTAACATCCATTTTCCAATCAATCTATTGTCAACAATACCAACGAAAATCCTATTCTGCTCAACACAATGGCTCCAGCTGCAGCAAAGAAGACAAAATCGAAGGCAGATGCAAAATCAGCAATGACAACGAATGCTCCTGCAAACGATACAACCGCCGATGCCAGCAATCCCGACTATGTGCCCGAAGCAACCCAGCCAGCACCGAAGGCAACGACAGTCAAAGTAGAAAATAAGAAGAAAAAATCGGGAACGAAGAAGGCCAAAATGCAAGTACGCGGACCACCAAAGAAGCGCCGGTTCGGACAAAAGCCTCGTCGCAACTTCAAGTGAGTTTGAATATTTTGGTTTCAAATAATTCAATGATTTTATTTTAAGGATCTACGTTTACAAAGTTCTCAAAACTGTGCATGCTGAATTGGGTATCTCAAAGCGGGCCGTTGAGGTGAGTTCCTATTTTCTTTACACATTTTATTAACTAATATTCAATATTTTAAAGGTGATGGACAGCTTCTGCAACGACATCTTCCTCCGCATTGCTTCCGAATCAGGCCATCTCTGTCAAATCAACAACAAGAAGCCCACATTGAATGCCAAAGAAGTGGAAAGTGCCTCAAAGTAAGTGGTGTATTATGGCAAAATATTCATTAATTCTATATTTTTTAGATTGGTGCTGCCCGGCGAAATTCGATCTCATGCACTCAACCAAGGTCGTATGGCAGTTCAGAAATGGCGAGATTGCTGATGTGCGGCAGAAGACAAGAAAAGGACATTCCCTTGTGATATTTCCCCCTCTCGATTGTAAATATTGTCTTAAAACCCAATAATTGTCCCTAAATATGTGATGTTTCTGTATAATATAATGATGTCCTATATATCTCAAATATTGTTGTTATTGTCTCCTATATAATTGTCCGTTTCCGTTGTCCCCAAAATATAATATTTTCTGTATAATGTATTGTTGTTATTCGGATAAAAATTGTTTTGAGTTGGAGTGGAGTAGTATTTATATTTATCTAGAGAAAAAGATTATTTTGTATTTATCAATATCTATAATCAAGTCATCCAATCCATTACATATTATCCAATTATCATGCATGAAAAATGAAAGATTCTTAAATTACAGTATATTTTCCTCTCATTCCCATATCCTTCACTCAAGGTTCAAGCAAGCATTTTCATTAATAGTAGTGAAAGCAAAAGCATTTTAATTAATCTCATGGATTGGAGCTTGGATATTCTTTTATCATTTAAAATATTCGCCTGTTTTTCTAAACTTTTTCTCTCATAATTGACGGATGAATGGGGGAAAACAATAATTATGGAGTAAATATTTATAAATTCTTCTTCCGCATTGCTCAATGCTCATTCAATATCATCCACTGGGAGGCATAAATAAACCTTCGTCCGCCCATATTCTCGCCAGCAGCAGTCGTCGTCGTCACATTGCCCGCACACATTAATTTCTCAATAACCCTCCCATATCAGACTAATAATAACCATTGACCAAACCAAACGACCCAACTCCCTAGTTTATTCCTTTCAATCGCCCATCATTCTTTCACATTCTCTTTGCTGGCCATTTTTAGATTAGACTCATTTTTTCCTAATTAATTCTTCCCTCATTCTCGATTGGCTTTTGGCCGTTGTATGCGTTTTTTCCTCTCTCTTTTAACGACACTGCAATTATTGGTGAGTGCAGCCAATAATACTAAAGAATATATTTTATGGCCATAATAAATAGAAATACGCGAATGAAGGTCTCCTGACAGGGCCACCACCGGTTATTTTTCTCCCTGAAAAGGATAACCACAACAGCCAAACGGCTTTGTGGAGAAAAAATGTTTCAATTGCAATCATTGGTGCCGGATTCGCTGGTCCTTTTGTCAAAATGAATTAAATATTTGTTAAATATTCCGCTTTAAGGATTATCCGCCTACAAAAGACTCATTGAACTCGGTTTTGGCAATGAAGTTCATTTATTTGAGGCATCCCATCGAGTCGGTGGTCGAGTTTATCCTCTTCCATTTGGTTAGGGCATTTATGCCAATGGAATTCAATTTGCCACTTTTTCCAGAGGGCTTATTCTTGCAGCAAGGCGCAGAATTCATTAATGGAAAGAATAATCCAGTCTATGAAATGGCAAATCGACTTGGGCTAATCACCGGTGAAATAAATGATGAGGCACTAATTAAAGATGAGGCTACTATTTTTGCTTCACCCTCGAATTGCCGGGTGCCACCGGATAAAATGACAGCATTTTCCGCTTTAACGGAGGAATTGGAATTCAATTATGCCAAAATGGCAAAAGCCTCCCCACGCCATTGGAATTTAACAATTGCTGAATTATTTGAACGAGATTATGGCCATTTTTTGGAAGTTGGTGATTGATGTTCATTTTTCTTATCAATTTGAGCATCAAATTATTGCAGAGGGAAAATGCGACCATTGGAGAGAGCAAAGATCATTTTGATAGTCTAGCCAAAATGTACCAAAGTTATTACGAAGGCGAATGGTCGGCCCCAATTGAAAGGGTCAGTATATAAAAATGATATGGGAATTGGAATATACCCACAAATTACAGTTGGCCCTCCATAATTATGCCCAATGGAAAGATGGCTCCAAATCATTTCCGTACGCTTCATTCACTTTGGATGCCCGAGGCTATGCTCCAATTTTGGAGGAATTGAGTCGAGAAATTCCATCGGAAAATTTGCATTTAGGAAGCAAAGTGGTGAATATTGACTTCCGGGGTTAGATTGATTGGATTCATCATTAAAATAAAATTTTATTATTTTTAAAGAGCCTAAAATTCGATTAATATTGAAAAAGGAAGGCGATGACCTCGCTGATCATTTTGAAAATAAATTCGATTTTGTCATTGTTCGTTTCCCCTTCCATTTTTGACAAATATGATTTTTTATACCCAAAAAGGTCACTGTCCCAATTGGCCATTTGAAGCGATTTTCCTCTTCATTGTTTACGCCATCTTTGCCTCCACCAAAATTGGAAGCCCTTCGGGCAATTGGCTTCGGTGCAATGCAAAAAGTGTTCCTAATATATGATCGACCTTTTTGGAATCCAAATTCCACACATTCCCTCGTTTCTTTGAGTTGTCCAAGTCAGAATGGGTCAAATTTATTGGAGGAAAATTTGCATACTTTTCAACCTCATCCCTGGGCCCCAGAAAAGGTTCATTCAATTGTGAACATAATAAAGATGTATTTTGCAGATTTTGGTGGTCTGGTTATCCGGGAATGGACCAAAATTGGTGAATGAATTGGATGACCAACAATTGGGCACAATTTTCACTGAACATTTTCGTAAAATGTTCCCCCAAATGGACGGCATTGAATTGCCAAATAAAATCATCCGGACAAAATGGCTGGAGGATGAACTTTTTTGCGGTTCATATTCCTTCATCACACCGGAGGCCAGCCAACTTTCGGATGATCCATTTTCATTGTTGGCTGCACCAATTTTTGTGGGAGCCGAACTTCGAATGATGTTCGCAGGCGAAGGAACGCACAGTGAAATGTTCCAAACAACAATTGGGGCAATGATGAGTGGAAAAAGGGAGGCAGAAAGATTGGCCAAATATTTGGTTATGGAGGAGGAAAATAAATGAAAATGGGGAGGAATTAAAAAGAAAGGATGAATATTTAAAATTATAAAATATTTATTTTGAATGTATTTATTTTACAAAAAAATAACGATTTAAACAAAAACGCCTGTATTGCTCCTTCTCGTGTTTTTGGCGGATCCGCCTCCATCTTTCCTCAAAAATTTGCACCCAATAATATATTCACCAAAAGCGGCACGAACTTTTGGATTGGAAAGGGCATAAAGGAGTGGATTGAAAGTGGAACAGGCATAGTTGAGCCAAAGACAAAGTCGGAAAGTTCGATCGGAAACGGAATTGGGCGAAAATAGACGAATTGGCCAAACCTGGGAATGTGTGAAGGGAAAGGTGGATTGGATTTGATTTTTGGGTTTGGGAACAAACCAAAAGGAAAGGGAACCAGCAAAAAAGGAAACAACACAAAATTAGGCCAACTGCCTTTGCAGCTTTCACTTGCTGTGAAATTCCCTCACGTTGAAGCAAATCGGCCAAATTTTCGGATAAAGCGATCATCGAAAAACGGGAAGAGGAAGGACGGCGAGCAAGGAAAGAGGCTGACAATTTGCGCAGAAGGCATTCCTTTTTGTCATCACTGCTCAACGATGAATCATCATTATCGGCGGAGCCAAAACTGGGCGGCCTCGATGCTAGGGATGAAGTCTTTTGGCGTTGATTGGCCATCATTAAACTGCATTTCCTCTGAAATGGCAGATTACAAAATAATTGTCGATTAAAAATTATTATTCTCCCTCATTTTAACCAAAAATAATAAAAATATTGTTAAAATTAATTTATTTCCCATTTCACCTTTTCCTCCCCTCCATCTCCCCCAGCATTTTCTTTTGTATTCTGCCCATCAGCAACAGTAGATTGTTGGCCATTTTCCATCGTTTCAGCTGAATCCACATCTCCTCCCTCTTCATCATGGACCATAATTGTGGGACTTTTCCTCCATTGTGCCATAACTTCTTCGGCCGATGTGGCTGCCCTTTGTCTCCACAATTTCCTGCCATTTTGTGCCATCAATGGAGAAATTGTGCCTTTTTGATTAAGAAGGAATGGGCCAACATTTCCATTTGCTATAATGGGGAATGGATGGATGTGTGTAATCCATTATTATCCTAAACTGACCAATTGTGGTCGAAATATTATCGAATGTTTTGGCCAATCTGAATTGATGACGATGTTGAATATGAGGCGATGCCGTCCCCGGTGTTCGAAGTAGGAATTGAGCGGAATGTGGATGAGGAAGTGGCGGCAGGGGATGATGGCCATTTTGAGTGGTTTTTGGCGAATTTTGTGCCAATTGGAGGGTGGCAGGTTGAATTATTGATGGAGAAGTGCCGCATTGAGCCAATGAAGAATGTTCCCGGAGGAATTTAAGATGCCGATGAACGACCAAAGAGATGCGCAAAAATAGGCCAATCTGTGATGATTCAAATATGTTTTAGTCAATTTTGTTTGTTTTTGAATTCATTTAATGAAATTATTTCATCGGGTGGCATAATTTCCTTCCTTTTTTCATTCGTCAGCCACCCACATAAGCATAAGAACATGTGGAATGGGCGAGTTAATTTAATTTAATTTATTCATTGGCTAGTCATACAGGCGAACATTGACTCCCAATGTGAATAAAAGTGCCAAAAGAAAAACCGGAAAAGGAATTCGCGTTTGGACTTTGAGCACGATTGGATTACCCCCTCATAATCCCTTCACTTGTTTATTTTAAAATTAAGCCGGATTCCATAAAAAAAATGATGACTGACCAAAAGAGCAGCAGGAATATACAAAGCCGGCAGGGCAACCCAATAAACTCGTTTGGCCACATCCCTTGGAGGAAAACATCCGTCATGGCCAATCCCTGGGCCATCATTTTCATTTGGCCAATACAATGACAAATAAACAGGCAACCAAATGAGCAAAGGCAAAACCCAAATGCAGCACATCAACCGTCGAGCCCGACGTCGACTTCGAGTGAAAACCCTCAACGGTTGTTCCAAATTCCAAACACGGTCCAGGGCGATGGCACAAGTGGAATAGAGGGAAATTGTGGTGAAAAGCAAATCGGAGAGTTGCCAAACTTGGCATAGCCAAAAGGGAAATGCACTTCTGAAAGAGGAAATTGTGGAATGAATGAATTATTTTTGTGTTAATTTACATCCATTCCTGAGTGAGGGCCAACGGCATTGCAACGGTGCCAACGCCCAAATCGGCCAAACAAAGGCTGAGAACGTATAAATTTGTTGTCCTCGAAGAACGTTGAAGGGGACGGCATCGAAGGAGGAGAAAAAGTGTAAGAAAATTGGCAAAAATACAAAAGCCAGTGCCAAGTCCAAGGGCAAGGAGGCCGATTGGACGGAGTTGGACAAGGAGGGAAGGAGTGGCATCATCCACAATGGCAACGAAATTATATTGTGAGAATTCATTCTAATTAGAGTGGAATATTTGGATTCAATGGAATTTGGGAATTGGACCCACCGATTCATCTAATAAATCATTTTCTGCTGGGCGGTTTCTCTCCAATTCATGAAGAAACCATGTTTTGGATGATTCATTGTTTTTGTTTGCCAATGATAAATTTGTAGAAAAATTAGCAGCATCCGGTTGTGTTTGTTCCGAATTGGCCGAAACAGAAAAAAACCTCATTTTTTCTCGCCTCTATAATAATTCAATGTGGGAGAATATTTGTTTGCGCGTATTTTGGAGAAATGCGGCAATAATGAGAAGGGTGGGGGGGGGGGGAAGCCCGAAGTCTTGGTCTTGGAGGAAAAAACAAACAACTAATAATAACGGAAAGGAGGAGCCAATCTTCTTCGAAAGCCATGTACACCCTTATTCCCTCCGGTGGCACTCAAAAAAGTGGCAGCAGATATTTTTCCGCCTGCGCAATATTTATGAATGAATGACTGGACTGAATGAATGGCCAAGGGCATTTGAAGGGAGGAGGCGGGGAATGGCCGAAAGGATTGTTCCTTCCAATGGCAAAATGATTATTCCCATGGCAAAATGCCACCGCCGCCTTCCTTCAAATTGCGTCAAAAATGAAATGCTAAGGGGAAAATCAGAGAAGGAAATAAAATTGAGAAGGAAGCAAATTTTTGTAGAATGAATTTTGGAGGCGGAAATTGGTCTCCCATAAAATTCTGAAAAAATTTGCTGGGAAAGGGCAAATACAAAAATTGTATTCTAAAGAAATATTCAATGAACAAATTTTAAAATAAAATTTGGAAAAAGAAATGAATCAAAACATCGATGGAGATGAGGGAAAAACATCAAAGAATGTTGCCTAAAATTTGCGCGTCATAAAAATTTTTGTTTTGGATTTGAATGAGAAGATTTTTGGGTATGAAGAAAATACATAAATAATCCATGGAATGTGATGGAAAATGCATTTTTGGATCTTTGGAATTGTATGGCACAAAAATGTCACAAAACGAATAAATTGTTGTGGTAAATTTGGCATATTTATTGGCGGGGAGGAAAAGCAAAGTTGATAAAAAGATTGACTTTGACAGGTGAGAATAGTAATAAAAGGTGCAAGAATATATTGTTTTGATGTTCATTTGATTTTATTGCTCCTTTTAATATGGCCAAAAATGAATTCTGATAAAGTGCAAAATTAATGGAAATGATCTTTTTGGGAAGAAATTGGATTCCTTCGTGTCATCAAAAGACCTTTTGATTCCCTCAAATCCCTTTGCTTTGCTGACGATATTAAAATTAAAAAGATGACCAATAAATCCCCCTTTTTAAATCCCTACAGGGAAAGGAATATTCCCGTAACATCCATAACAATTAGCTTATCTCCTCTTTTATTTTTGTTCATGTTTGTCTAAATTTATCCTTTAAAATGGATTTAAATGGAATTTTGGTATCCTACTCATCAAATAAATCCCAAAAGATGCCCCTGAGCTATTTGCCCACAGTGAACAATTTGTAGTGGCACGCGAAAATGGGGAAAAAGGGCGGCAAATTGGCTTTGATTTGTCGGCCATAATGATGGCATTTCTTCTTATTTCCACCATCCAACCTTCATTGATATTGGCCATTTGTATAGACAAAAAAATGAGGTGGGGTTACTGGGCGAAAATATATTTGTTAATGTGGGTTGCCTCCCTCCCATTTCCGACATTGTCATTTTGGTTCCCACGGCACTCAAAAACCACGCAAACCGTTGAAGGAAAAACCGATGTAAAGAAAATAAAAAGGGGAGGCATAAAAAGGCAAACCGCCTCATTTTTTGAGGACCAAAATGAGATTGGCAATTACTAAATATTTGAGGTAAAAATGATAAAAAAAAATAATAATGAAAGGCAAAGTAAATAAAATAAAAATTGGAAATTAAATATTATTGAAGTTGTTTGGCGCCCACAAATGATTGTTCTTCATTATTTTCTGGAAAAATTGCTGTTTTCTTTGTGCAAGTATAAATGAAGCCGGTGGCACATCCTTGATCATCACGAGCGGATGCCTTTTAAAATTAATTTTAATTGGATTGAATTGAATGGCACCTGATAAGTGCATTTACAACTTCCATCCGAGGGAATTCCTTTCACATAAATCAGAATTGATTTTAAATTTAGGGATTACCGGGAAAATCCAAAGGGCAAGTTGGATCATTTGTGGCACTTGGTTGCCCATCGATGGCCGCATTAAGCACACGACAATCAAAAGATGGTCCTGCTGATGAAAATTCAAATTCAAAATGATCCAAAAATCTCTTGATTATACCCAAATGTGGAATGGTTTGGGATTGGATGAGAGGTGACTTATTAGAAGGGGATTTTGTTCTGGATTCCAATGGTGAAGGAGGGGAAGGTGGCGGCGGAATTGTCCCTCCTAGCCATTTCCGTCTTTCCATTGATGACAATTGCTTTTGCTCAATTCGTTCACCATGATTACTGACAAATGAAAGAGGAAAAAATGTAACAATTTTTAAATATTTTATATTATTAAATAGGGAAAGATCATCAAAATAGATTAAACTTGATGAGGAATTCTAATCCAAAAAATAATATATGGAATGGATAAAGGAAAAGAGGAATTGGTTTGATTTAATGAAAGAAATTGTATGGTATGTTTTTTCCTTTCTGGAGAATTTTCGACAAAAAGTATTTTCCTTTATGTTTTCACGAAACAGACGATTAAATGTTCGGGCAAACAAAACAGGCGGAATTATTTTGGTGCAAACAAAACAGGCGGAATTATTTTGGTGCAAACAAAACAGGCGGAATTATGTTGGGCAAACAAAACAGGCGGAATTATGTTTGGCAAACAAAACAGGCGGAATTATGTTGGGCAAACAAAACAGGCGGAATTATGTTTGGCAAACAAAATAGGCGGAATTATTTTGGGCAAACAAAATAGGCGGAATTATTTTGGGCAAACAAAAAAGGCGGAATTATTTTAGTGCAAATAAAATAGGCGGAATTATTTTGGGGCAAATAAAACAGGCGGAATTATTTTGGGGCAAATAAAACAGGCGGAATTATTTTAGTGCAAATAAAACAGGCGGAATTATTTTAGTGCAAATAAAACAGGCGGAATTATTTTGGGGCAAATAAAACAGGCGGAATTATTTTAGTGCAAATAAAACAGGCGGAATTATTTTAGTGCAAATAAAACAGGCGGAATTATTTTAGTGCAAATAAAACAGGCGGAATTATGTTGGGGCAAATAAAACAGGCGGAATTATTTTGGGGCAAATAAAACAGGCGGAATTATTTTTGGGCAAAAAGGTGGAATTAACTTATAGTGCAAAAAATAATTTTAGTGTAAAATAGGCGGATTAATGAGAAATAATATTCTATTTAAATAAGTGGATTTCAATCCAGCCCAATATTTTTATGGCCAAATTTTTTGATCCTCCTAATAAGAAAAAACAAAATGAAAGGAAAGATTTAAAAAAATAAATTTTATTCGCTAAATTGAAATGTTAAATAAGAAAATCAAACAAAAATAAGTAATCAAAAACTAAACAATTAAATAAATATTAAATTAAAATAAGCAATAACAGCAAAATCAATCACTTTCCATTTTATTCATTCTTTCCCTTCCAAACAGGGATTGTCCATTTATAAATTTGTTGATGTGGATTCTGGCTTTTGATTGGCTTTGATGCCAATAGTTGATGTTGTCCATTATTCAATTTTTTCCCATTATTTGTTGTTTTTTCCGCCAACCTGTCCCATGTTCGAATTTCCATTCGTCCATCCGGACCAATGCTCCAAGAACGCGACCAGGAAAATCTGCCCCCTCCCCCATTTTTGGTGGGGATTGGTCCTCCCGGGATTGAAGGTTGAGGAAATTGTTGATGCCCTACATCAGAGTCTGAGGGTGATGGACGAATCGTAAAGCTGTTGGATTTGACAGAAACTTCTGTACGCTGTGGGGCACCAGGTCTTTTAAATGAATTGGGAATATTCGTGTGAAATTAATTGAAGATGTACCGAAGAGGAAGCAACTTCTTTCTCAACCGTTCCAATGCATTTATTTGTTGTTCATTTTGGGCAAATGATGGCTTTTTAAAGTTGGCTGGCCTTCTCGAAGGGAATTGAATGGCAACGGTGCTTTAAAATAGGAAAAAAAAAACATTCATTATTTCCCCTTCCAAAAGGACCTTGTTTCCAACAATGGGAATGTATCTTTCGTTGTTGATATCGATGCCACCAACGATGCCTTCGTTGTAGCCAATATTGCCTTTGGCGTTGTTGCCTGTGTTGATGGCATTTTTGTTGGTTTTTTGTTCCTTTTCATTGTTGTTTCCTGTTGTTGAGGTGGCAATGTTTGAATTTGAATGGAGGGTTCCTCCTCCAATTCGAGGGGAGGAGGTGTTGATGCCATCGTTTGCTTCTGATTTTTCAATGATGGTTTTACTGTTGTTGTATATGGCCATGGTTCATTTTCTACGCCTCGATTTTTGGGCAACGGTGTATTCCACCATGACTTTTTCCTCGTCACAATTGGCAACTCAATTTGAATGAATTTGCCCCAATTCCAATTTTCACTCATTTATTACCTTTGTCCATCCCATATTTTTCCCATTTTTATGCAATTCGAATTTAGGCAATGGAGGCAATTGTTGATCGTAAATGTCGCCAAATTCGGCCACTTTCCTCAAATCCTCCTCAAAATCGAGTGAATAATCTTTTGATTGTGCCAATTCAGTTTCATCCACTAATTCAATTTCTAAAATTGGAAATGTCATCAAATTATTCCCCCTCAACAAAAAAAAAACTGACTTCCTCTTTTGAACACTTTCAAATCCTTGCCAAACACGGAAAATGCTAATAAAGGCAGAATTAAAATGTAGAATTGACCCATTTTTCCTTAAATTGGGTAAAATTTGCTTTGAATTGAATGAATCATTCATTTCCCCCGTCCTTCATTCACAAATTGACCGAATAAATTCACCCAAAAATGCGCGAAAATTAGCGTAAAGATGTTCCCTTAGAAAAAGACAATGAAGGAGAGAGGAATGTATTTGGCGGACAAAATAAATTAACAATTAGTCGGGTATAATTGGCGGAAATGATAAAAAGAAGGTGATGAGGGGAATTGTTGGTTTATTATTATTTGGAGCATTTTTGATTGATGAATGGCCTCATTTATTTATAGGGTATGCTGGATTTTATTTGGATTTTGTTCCAATGGATTTTTGTGAAGTGGGATGGAAAAGGAAGGGAAGGAAGGCGATGGATGCGCGATCGGCCGATTTTTGCTCGAATGTCCATCAAAACGGGTTTTTTGATTAAAATTGGAAGAAATTGATGAAAAGGAGAATGAAGGGGATGGCTACAAAATCTTTGCCAATATTCCTCCAATCTTGCTGGTTGAATTATGTCCCTTGAATGAGTGAGTTTTAAGGCCAAAATTGATATCAAATTTAGACAAATTAATTGAATTGGCCAATGTGATGATTCCTCCAAATGCGCATTGGATGGACCTAATTGTCACACTTTTTTCCATTCCAAGTTAAACTATTTTTTTGTCATTTCCCCTTTTCATTCCCCCCTTTCCCATCCATTCCTCTCCATCAATTTTGCACCTTTTTTTACAATAAGAAGGACGGGCCTAGCAGCCATTCGGCCACAATGTTCGATTTGTGGTTTGTTTTGGGCGTTCAACCTCTATTGAATTTGGGTGTGGTAAAAGTGGAAAAGGTGGAAAATATTTGCTGAATTTGAGAATATTGAATGGATTTGTGATTTTCTGAAATTATGCAAATCCTTTTCGCCATTTTTCCCCATATTCTTCCATTCTCGAATCAATTTCCTCTCTTTTATTTAATCAAAAATGTTTTTCGCCCCAAAATTGATTCTTTTTCATGGCCTTTTCCTTTTTCTTGTCCAAATATATTCATTATTGGCATCGGAGGAGAAGGAGGCATGTCAATGCAAGTTTATTCTCCAAATCCTCCAGAGTCCTCCTTATTTTAAGTCGGTCAATGCACTCATTGGCGCATTTTATTGGTCCCAATGTTGACGGATAGATTCAATCAAATTCCATTGTTGAAGGCCATCATTCGGTCAATGTTGTCCGGTTGTCGTTGGTATTTTCACGATCAAATTGCCATCCAAATGTTCACAAAAAATAATTCATTCATTCCAATTACGGATCCAATTTTATTGCCAGAACTTAACCAAATGGTTTTTAATTTTCCTCTAATTTTTTCCCATTCCACCAAAGTTGGACCAATTCAAATTCACTAGGCAAGAAAGGGAGGCCAGAAATGGCCAACATCTTTGGCGGAATTCCGTGGAAATGGCAGTGAGGTGGATGAATGAAATTGAAATTGAGGATGAAGAGGAGGAAAATGTGAATTCATCATCATCTTCCAGTGAAGAGGATGAAGTGGCCACCGATTGGGGCCGATTCATTTTTGTAATTACCGATTTTGAACAAAATCAAAGTAAAATAAAGGAATATGCTTCGAATATATTTGAGAGGGTTTTAGGTGGCCATGGCAGTGAATTCCTCGTGGAATTGGACAAAATGTTGGCCCAAAGTGGCATTTTCTACCGAAGTGTCCGTCTCCAATTTGATGGGAACAAACAAACGCATATTATCCCTGGGGGTGGCGGCCAACAACCCCCAGTTCATCAGAATATCCAAAATATTTCATCGAATATTGTTCGCGTTGCCATTGTTGAACCCGGAATTGGGGTGGATGCATTCGATGCCATTCGACCGTGTCCCCAATTGAATGATGAGGAAATTATTCGGGAATATTCGTGAGGAATGACATAAAACAGTTAATTAAAATAAATCATTTCTAATTAGTTATGTGCAACATTTTTATTACGAGAATTGGTATCTTCGAAGTGAGTTTTTTTATTATTATTAATTTGCCCCAATTTTTGATCCCCGCGGTGCCCTCATTGGTTTTGGCCTTTTCCTTTGCGCAATCCTATGTGCCATTGGTGCCTATTTCTTTCACTTTTGGGAATTGGCCAGAGCAAAAAGGAAAACGGCGGCCAAACAATCGCAACAACAGCAACAAATTGGGGGATTCGAAAAAAGTGACGGGGGCAATCATCAACTGCAGCAGTCAACCGGGAGTGAACCATAAATTGAGTGGGATGCCGACATTTTATTCATTATTTTATATTCCCCTGTGGCCACATTTATGAAAATTGCCCCCCTGGGGGATTGCCACATTCTCACATTGCCCTTTTCCTGACATTTTCCCATTAAATGTTCGAAAGTGCAAAATAAAATTCATTTTTACTTTTTTCTGCTCCACCGCATAAATTTGATCATTTGCTCTTCAATGACCTTTTTGCCTTTTATTAAAATAAAAAAGTAAATTTATGCTTCTATTCTATATTATATTTGTTTGTTGCTATGCCGACAAATTTTTATTTGGGCCGGAAGGCGTCAAAAGATTGACAGGAAAAGCAGTTGCTCTCTTCCACCCATTTACGTGTCCGGTAATTAATTTTGGAGGGACAAAAAGTAAATAAAAAGGAGGGAATTGAGGGAGAAGGCCATTTTGGATATGGCCAAATGGGAATATACCTAAATGAATTTAGTGAGCGATAAATTGGATCGGTGGTTGCCAATGGCATCAAAATTTGATTTGCAAATGGCATTCGGAATATGGAAGAGTGGAACACGGAAAAGTTTTTGGAGAGGCTGAAAACTTCCCATTTTTGGAATGACGAAAATTGCTGGCCAATAAAAAATAATTTTTGGCACGAAAGAATTCATTTTTTATTTTGTATTTCCTCTGCCCACTTCCCAAGAATTTCCCATACCAATGATTGAGCCTTGGCCAACAAATTGTTCTACTCCAATTTCTGCTGCTGAAAATGAACTCCGAAATACAAAATCCATGCCAACCCCCTCTTCCCCCTAAGCCATTCCCAACCATTCTTCCACTCATCTTTGGGGCCTTGTCGCGCAATTTCCTCATCTGTATTCAATATCCGCCGGCGACATCTCATCAGTCGCCTCCTTCCCCTCCCACCCCCCACTTCCAATTCATTGGCACTTTTTTGTGTTTCACAAAATTATTTGTCGGCATTCATTCACACTTTTCCTGCTTCCATCGATTTGCCCAGAGCAATTTCACCTGTTACTGGTCCCCTTCCTTTTTTCCTTTTCATTCACTTTTCATTACTCAAAATTCCATTCAAATTTAATAAAAATAAATTAATTTACCAGAAAGCCAGGTGAATTTGACCAATTTTTCCCAAAAAAATCATCTGATTATTCTCCATTCGTCATAATTTCCCACCAATTTTTCCCTTTAATGAGCCCAACTGGGCCTGCTGAAAAACCAAACCAAAGGCCAGTGGCAATTCCCCATTTTTGGCATTAGTGCGTGGCCAAACATTTCATTCGATTGCGGTGGCCGCAAATGGGCGCAAGTTTATGCAAAGACGGAAAAGTGGAGGACGAGCAAATTGACAAAGTATTTGTTGTTGAGGGGGAAAGGGGGACACCCACCCCTGATGTTTCGGCAAAAAATGCCAATGTTGATGTTGAAATGCAGAATCGACAAATCGAAATGGAACTGAAACGGGACCGGATGGAGGAGAGGCGCATTGTCAAAATCCTTCTTTTGGGCAGTGCCGATTCCGGCAAATCCACAATTGCCAAACAAATGAGGTAAATTTATTTATTTATTGATTGATTGATGGCATTATTAAAATAAACAAATTAATTCAGAATCCTCCACACAAATGGATTCAATGAGGCAGAATTAATCAATTATAGGTGAAAATAGGAATGAATATTTAAATTATTTTGAATTTATTTGAAGATATATGTTACACACAAATTACATTGGCTCATTCCATTACATTGCCAAAGGGATTAATCAATTGAAGATTGAAGTGCCTTCGGAAGAACGGGAAATGGTCGACAGATTCGAGCATTCATATTCCAAGTAAAAATATTGCTTTTTATTATTTTGATGATTAATTCAGATTCCTTGACTACGACGATGTGGATATGATCAAATTGGTCAATTCCCCTTCCCCATTCCCCCTTTATTCTTCAATCAATTTCCATTATTTATTTTTAAGATAATCAAATTTCTCAGCTTCAATTGCGTAAAAGTGGCCAGTCAAAGATTCACTGAATTCTACGTTCCGGACAATACCACATAGTTGGGGGAATAATTCAACATTTTTTTATTGTTTCCAAAGTCTCATAAATGAATCGAACAGAATCCTGGGTCCGGATTATAAGCCAACAGTGACGGATGTGATCCACGCGAGGGCATCCACCACCGGCGTTCATGAGGTGAATAATTGGAATGAATTTTGGTTATCAAATTGCATAGATTATGTTTGGATTCCGGCGATTCGGCATCAGGTTGGATTGAGGGGAGTTGAAATGAAATGAACCAAAATTGGGCAGATTGATTGACGTTGGTGGCCAAAAGACGGAAAGGCGAAAATGGATTCATTGTTTTGGTTTGTGCCAATTTCAGCCAATTCCCCCTAATCCATCCATTTAGACAGTGTTTCGGCCATTCTCTATGTGATCTCACTTTCGTGCTATGATCAATTTTTGGAGGAGGATCCATCCATAAATCGGTTTTTAACTCAAATTTAAACCTTTAATCCCCATTTTCAATCAGAATGGATGATTCCATTGATTTATTCCGGGCAATGTTCTATAATCAATTTTTGATGAAAGTTTGAATATTTCCCACTTTTCAATTTATTCCAATTCCATTTTCATTTTCACAGTGTTCATTCATTCTTTTCCTCAATAAAAAGGATCTTTTTGAGGAAAAATTGCGGCATGTTTCCCTTCAAAAGTTTTACCCTGAATTTGAAGGTCAAAAACCAAACTAATTTTGGCATTCATTAATTATTTACTTTCTATTGTAGATTGCCTGAAGAACATGACCATCGATGATCATTATGGGGAGGCCGTTGAATTCATCAAAAAATTGTTTTTGGATGTATTCCATTTCCCACCCAAATTCCCATTAAAATTCTTCCAAATTCCAGGTAAAAGATCCGGAAAGTAATCGGCACATTTACACTCATGTAACAAATGCAACGGACACAAAAAATATTGGTTTGTCCCATTTTTGCGCATTTTTTCAATTTATTCAATTCCTTTCAAAGAATTCGTTTTTGGTGCCACCTGCGACATTGTCCTCCAAAATAATTTGACAAAAGCTGGCATGACATGAAGCCAAATTCCAATTTATTCGATATTATTCCATTTTAATATTATTTCCTCATTATCCAAATAATTCTAATAATAAATCCAATTTGAACAGCCAATTTTGTGTATTCATTTCCCTCAATTTTATGCCATTTTTTTCTTTTTTATTATTATTCGAAAAGGGATTAGTGAAAGGAAGGAAATGAAAGGGAAGAAAAGATTGCAATCTTCAATTTAAATTGCACAAACCGGAACAAAACATTCTGGGGTCATTTTGTTTAAATTGTTCGAATCAACTTCCTTTCATTCATTCTCATCCAAAAATCCATCCGAAAATGCCATCAAATTCGAAGGAAAAAATGATTTTGCCGGAGGATGGCGAATTTGGTCGTCGACTTTTCCTCCTTTCTTTGGGCCTTTCGGCGGTTGCCTTTTGTGCCTGCTCAATTCTAATTCCAATTTTAATTGCCGAATTGGATGAATTGAATGAATTTGCGCAAAAAGAGGGGAAAATATTCAAAGTAAATTGGAAATTAAATATTTTATAATTTTTGTGAAGGAATTGTCCGATGGAATTTGGCTGGATTTGATGCAAATTCAGGGCCGACCAATTTGGGGGAAATCCGCCGCCTCCCGGCGAATTATTCAATTGGCAAAAAGACCCGAAAGAGAATTGCAAATGAGCCAAATTGAAATTGAACATTTCAAAGATAGGCTGGAAAGAAGTTGGATGGATGGGGGGGGGGGGAATGACCATAAAGCAATATTATTCCATTCAGAATCATTCAAAGGACGTCAAAGAATGAAAAATGTGAAGCCCGAAAGATTTGGGCAACCGCCAAGGGCAAGGGCATGGAGTTTTGCGGCCCAAACATACAATGAGGAAGTAGTGCCCTCAATTGAATCGGCAAAAAGTGCCAATGAGGGTATAAATTTGGGAGTGGCTGCCAATTTTGGAGGGAAATGTCCGGCAGGCCCTCCTGGAAAACCAGGATTGCCCGGAATTGATGGAGGTTGAATATCAAAGGCACAATTGAATATATTAATTTGAAAGAACCCGGACAAAATGGACTGCCTGGAAAGGCGGGAAAATCCGGAAATGATTTGGAAATTGAATTTGAGAAGGAAAATTGCATAAAATGTCCGGCTGGATTGCCAGGAATGATTGGACCTCCCGGCATAGAAGGATTGCCGGGGGAAATTGGCAGTCCTGGATTGGTTTGGATACACTTTTAATGGCTATTTGATCCATTTTTGTTCAGCCTGGAATTGCCAAAAACCCATTGCCAGGTCCACCGGGCCCAATTGGATGGCCCGGAATTGCCGGGGTGGATGGAAGTGATGGAGTGCCAGGTTGACTGGGGGAAATCCCAAAATGGTGAATTATGTGCCAAAAGGACTTCCCGGTGTGCCCGGCATAAAATATACCAAAGGAGTGCCGGGGCCAAAAGGACCAATTGGATTGGTTGGTGAGCCAGGAGCAATTGGGGTAAATGGGCCAGATGGTGAACCGGGCATTCCTGGAGAGGTTGGATGGCCCGGACAGCCTGGTTAGCTTTTGGATCATAAAAATGAATGGCCAAATATTTTATTTTCCTAGGCTTACAAGGGCAAGAAGGATTGGCTGGCCCAATTGGACCTGATGGAGTTGCGGGCATCCCAGGTAATCATTGTTTTTTCCCGATTTTTGTACGCCTTTTTAGGCATTGAAAATCATTATTGCAATTGTCCGGTCCGCACATCTCAATTAATCACGGTATAAAATTATGAAAGTTATTTACATTTAATGTAAAATTGAAGCTAAAAGATCAGCCGGGCGGATTGAATGCCTTTTTGGGCAGATGGAAAGGACGAATTCCCAACCAATTATTGGATGATTATGAAAAATATGTCAAAGAGAAGAAAGCCGAACTAAAAATAAAGCCGCCTTTGATTGAAATACAAAATTGACATCATAAAAAAGCATGAAAAAATGTTTATTTCCAATAAAGTTGCCAAATTTTCCCTTTTTCCCTATGCATTTATAAAAAGCTTCCAATTCAACATTGCCTTTTACTCATTCATTGTTTATTTATGGCTTAAACTTTGACGAAAATTACATCATTTCACTAGAAAATTGTAAAAACATTTATTTACAATTGATTTTTAGTAATTAGGATCCTGATTTATTCAATCATTTTTGCGTAATTTGAGGTTTACTTATTCAATTCTCCAAAACCAAACCCATTTTTTGAATACTGTACAAAAAATTG
The DNA here is from genome assembly GCA_030063045.1 of Pratylenchus scribneri. Lineage (NCBI taxonomy): Eukaryota > Metazoa > Nematoda > Chromadorea > Rhabditida > Pratylenchidae > Pratylenchus > Pratylenchus scribneri. The sequence goes on along the minus strand of JAQSEB010000114.1, from coordinate 2,824,009 downwards.
TAAGATATATTCAAATTAACTTGTTTGGCTTAATGGTTTTAAAATGGATTTTTTATCCTTTATTTATTTCTCTAAAATTCTCATCGAATAGAGCAATCTATCACTTTTTTGATTGATCAGCTGCAAATCAGCAATTCATTGATCAAAATTTTTAATTTTTAACGAATTAATAATTTTTTTAGAATGGGCGGTGAAAGGGAAATTTGGCAGCAATGTATTGATTGGATAAAATCCACAGGGGTTCTTCCAATCGACAGGGAATTCGACAAATTGGCAGATTTTGCAGCAATTTTGAGGAATGGGGTTTTGCTTTGCGAATTGGCGATGAAATTGTCGCCTGGATGCATTGATCGGAATGAAATAATGGCCCAATATCAACATTCACCGGTAAATTCCAAATACTAATTAGAATAATTTTAATTTTTCTAATTAAGTTCATTTGCTCCAAAAACATTGCACTATTTTTGGTTGCCTGTCGTGATTATTTTTCAATTGATGAACTTTTCGATGAAGATGATCTTTTGGAATTACAAAATTTTCCGGCCGTTCTTCGCTTACTTTCTCAACTTTCAAGAAATTCCAAATCCAGAAAATTGGGACTCAAGTTTTATTTTCATTTATTTAAATCAAAAATTCAAATTTTATTTTGCAGACCTTTTCCGGAAGAGACAATTTTGCCAACGGATTTGATTGTGAATGAAGGTATTTATTGCAATTTGAAGGAGGAAGTTGACCAACATTACAAACAATTGGGCAGCCAACAATATTCAATTTTGAATAAGAAAGAAGAAAATGATTGGGTGGACGAAAAAAGTGGACAGGAAATTTATGATTCAATTTGTTCGCAAAAAGTGCCGCGGAATAAATCCCTGCCAATTGTAATTATTTTATAAATTAATTAAAATTTACTTATTTAATTTTGCAGAATTATTCGGAATTTAAACCAAAAACCAAACGAGATCATTGCCTGAAGGAATTGTTGGACACCGAAATAAATTATTGCGAAAAAACCCAAATGATGGTGGACACATTCCTGAATAGAATGAGATTTCATTTGCGTGCCGAAGATTTGTCGACAATTTTCATAAATATTGAAGAAATTTTGAGGATAAATCGAAATTTTCTGTCCAAATTGAGTTCAGCCGTGATGAGGGCATTGCAATTGGAAGTGAAAAACAGCCAAAATGAACAACCCCTTCAAATTGCGGATGTGTTTTTGAGCTTCAAAATGCAATTTACGGTTTATGCAATTTATTGTTCCCGGCTGGGCGAATCCACAAATCGAATTGAGGAATTGGAAAGGGTGGACCCAAATATGCGGAAAATAATGACCGAAAGGATAATAATCATGGAAAATAATCAGGCAAAATTAAACTAATAAATAAATATTAAAAAAATATTTTAAGGAACAACCAAAAGACATTAAATTGAGGGATTTGTTGATAGTCCCCTTCCAAAGGATCACTCGATATCATCTTCTTTTGGAGGTAAATTCCATCAAAAATAAAATTAAATTTATTTTTTTGCAGTCTTTAATGAAAAATACACCGGATGTGGTGGAACAATCCGCATTGAATAATGCATTGGACGCAATGAAGGATGTGGTAATTTACGTGAATGAAATGAAAAGGGACCAAGAAATAATGGAATTCATCCAAACAATCCAAAGAAGTATTTCGGCATTGGATGTGAATTTGTTGGAATATGGCCGAATTTTGTGCGATGATTCCTTCAAAGTGAATATTACCCAAAATGGCGAATCCAGCAAAACAAAACAACGATACGTTTTCCTTTTTGAGAAAATGATCCTTTGTGCCAAAAGAGAAGTCCGCTTAAATTAAATTCAAATAAAATTGAATGAAATATTTTAGGCCGGAATGTACAAAGCCAAAAATATTTTTCTTCTTTCCGATTTTGAACTGCTCGAAAATGAGCCGGAAACACCGCCGCACAAAGCAAATACAATTTCCCGAAAATTGACGAACAGTTTTTTCGACAATAATTCATTCGCAATTTTGAAGCGAGAAAATGGCAATAATTTGAATGTCCCGCAAAATAATTTGGGTGGAACATCAATTCAATTGCATTTCAAAACATTGGAGGACAAAAAGGCATGGAAAGCGTTGGTCAAACAGGCAATGTTCGTTCGTTCAAAATTCAATTTAATTTAAATTATTCCACAATTTATTCAGCAATATTAATAATCCAAAGGCGGCAATCGCAAAAGGCCATTCCCTCCTTTTTCGAACATATCCAAAGGCCACAATTTGTTCAGTCTGCCAAATGCTTTTGGCCGGCAAATTTTTCCAGGGCTATCATTGCTCCGGTGGGTGACTCATTCCATTTAATTCAACAAATAAAAAATAAATTCATCCAATTTTTGAATGAATCATTCACAAATTTAAATTGGCCAAATTTAACCAAAATAATTTCAATTAATTTCATTTTAGGCTGTAACAAAGATATGCACCGGGAATGCGCCGAAATGAAGGAATGCCACATTCGAAAATCCCAATCCCTCGGATTCCCCTCCTCCACCGCCACCGGAACTTTAAATGGCAATGGAACGGCAAATGGACGGAATAATCATCACCAAAATTGTTTGTTTTTTTTTTACCAAAATCATTTAATTCCGGCATTTTTAGTTCATCCCGGCGAAATGGTCGTCTCGCGCCAGACGATCCCTCCAAATGGCCAATCCGCCCGGCTGAGCTGTCAAAATGGTGATTTGTTGGAATTGTTGGAAATAAATCCACAAGAAGGGACCGCATTGGCCAGACGAAGTCTTCAACCCACAAATGTTGGAATAATTCCACTGGACAATTTGGTCAGAACCGTCAAAACATTGGAAAATATGGTAAAATATTCAAAAAATGTTCCAAATTATTTTTTTAAGAAAAAACGATCGAGTCGGGCGTCGAATTCCCTCTCCGAAGTGATTCCAATTCAAAATGAGAACAACAATTCAAATTCCTCCCCGCAAACTCCGCCCCAAACCCTGCAAAAACAATTTCCCACCATCACAATGTCAAGGCAAAAACAATTTGTGAGCAGGTTTGAATTTGAATTTAATTCAATTTTATTCATTTTTAGCCATATAATCCGTTTGAGCGAACATTTGATGGATGTTCACCAACAACCGTGGTACTTTGGGGAATTGGGCAGAGAGGAGGCCAAGTCAATGTTGGATGGGACGGAGGAGGGAACATTCATTGTGCGGTGGAGTGTCCAACGGCAACAATTCGCAATTTCATTCCGAGTTGGGAGCACATCAGTGAAACATATCAAAATTGAATACGATTCGCAGGCAAAAAAGTAGGTTTATCCAAAATAAAACAACAAAAATATATAATATTTTTAATTGATAAAAAATATTAATTAATTAATTTGCCACTATATTGATTGAAGGTATTTTCTCTACATTGAAAGGCATTTCGACACAGTCGTGGTAAAAATTCATTCATTCATTAAATCAAACAAATTAATTTATTTTTAAGGAATTGATCAATTTTTATCGGCACAACAATTTGAGCGACGGATTCGCATTGGACGCAATTTTAAAAGGCATTTATTTTAATTTCACCCGACATTTTCCATTAATTATTTTGGCAGGCACTCCATTGAAGGGGAATCTTTATAGGGCGGTCAGTGCATATTGCCGGCCGGATGCTTCCTCCAAATATTTGACCCTGAATCCGGGGGACATTGTTCGCGTTTTGGAGACAGCCGGCGACCTGAATGGATGGTGGAAAGGAACAATTGGGGCCGAAGGAAGAGTGAGGAAATATTTAAATACCTCTAATTCGTATTTTTAGGTTGGCTTTTTCCCAGTTTCCTATGTGGAGCGAATCCCGGAATTGCAACAAAATGAACACCAATCGACAACACCAACATTGGGGGAAGAAGAAAATGGAGGAGGAGGCGGAATTGTTGCCTACCAAAGTACACAAAATGGTGAAAATGAACCAATCCAATTGGCCATTTCCATTCAGCAGCAGGGGGAGGAGAATGGGGCCGGAAGGAATTTGCTATCAACATTTTGAAATGATTCGAACGAATGCCCAACCAAATTAGTCACAACCAAAATCCATCACAATATTCCCCCAATAGCCATATTTTAATTATTTTCGCATTTTTTTGTACAATATTTTGACGCATATTTATTTAACCAATGCCAAATAATATTTAATTTATTATTAGAGCAAAAATTCCCACCAAAGCATTTTCCCATTTTTGTAATTCCCAAAACATTTTTATTATGCCTCCTCGCTTTTATTATATTTTCTGTATTTATATTTGTGCCTTTTTGTGCTCATTTTCGCTTTTTTGCCTTTTCCATCCAAATTCTTGCATCATTTCCTAATTCAATCAAAGATATACGCACGCAAAAATGTGAATTTAATTTAATATTTAATTGAATAAATATGCTGCATAATATGGGAATAAATGAGTCAATATGAAATGTTTGAATGTCTCCGATTTTAAATTTGCCATTAAAAATTCAATGGCGGATTGCACAAATGTCATCAAATAATTCTTTTTTCCACCATTTTTGCCTTCAATTTCTCCTCCATTCCCGGCGATTGACGTTTCCAAACATTTGACCGCTTCAATATTTTCCATTATATTTAGCGGTGGAATTGTTTTTGGTTCCACAAAAAGGTGGCCTTGGGCCCTCATTTTGTCGAATTTGTCCGCCGCTCCATCGCCACCGTCAAATTGGAAAAGGGCGGCCGGACCATTATTCGGCCCTTTTCGCCAATTTGAAATTATACTAAAAAATAATCCACTAATTTATTCATTTTGTTTGGGATAAACTTGTAGGGAATTTGGGCGCATTTTGCATCGAAAAGTCCTAAAGTGCATTGACGTGCCATCACATTATTGTCCTAAAGAAATAATCCATTTTATTGGGGGAATAAATTGAGGGGAAATACGGTGGCAAAATGATCCAAAAGGAATTGGGCAATGGAATCGAAAAATTGCTTCGTTCGATTGGAGGAACGGACGAAGAAGTAGCCTCCGGCAATCAAAAAATGACAGGTACCGTATAACCTTATTTAATTCCCCCCACCCTCAATTATGAGGACCCAGAGATCCTGTCAATCAAAAATGTCCACAAATTAAGAAGTTTAGAACCCAAATTTTCCTAATTTTTGAGGGATTCAGAAATAATTAATTCCCCTTGGGGAATTAAAGAGGTTATACGGTAATAAAAATGGCCATTTCCCTCTTTTTACCATGGATTTAAGTAGGCCTTCATCCCCTTCGCTGTCAAAAACCAAATCGGCATTTGCAAATTCTCCGCCATCCAAATCTGAAGAATTAATTTTAAATATTAATTTCCATTTGAGTTTTGACTGATTATATTGAATAAATCCTGGCGCCAAATTGTGTCAGCTTGAACCTAAATTCAAAAGAAAAAACAATTAAAAATTGGCCGATTCAACCATCCAAAATGCCGGCACAATTTCGGTGAGCAAAGAGGCCAATTTTGCGCGGAAAAATTGGAAAAGTTGATATCGACCATCGCCGGCACCGAATTTTTCCTCCTTTACAAAGAAAATAAATTCATTTGAATTGGATTACAAAATAACCAATGTTGGAAATTGCCAATGGATGACGCCAATTTCGGGGAATGATTTTTTGAGTAAATCATGCGAAAATGTGTCAAAAACAACGGCAACCAGCCTTTCAGCGGCACCCGGAAATTTGCGTAAATTGCACACAAAATTGAGGGAAATATTCAAAGCAAACTTTTTATTGAATTTTGGGCGAAAATTGAAAAGAAATTTGGAATAAAAAAACACCTTGTTGAGTAGAAGAATTGCCGGTGGACCATTTTGGACCCTTTCAAAGGCCTAAAAATGATTGAAATTGAATTAATTGATGGGTGAATTTGAATTGATAGCCTCTTTGAATTGTTGGCCATATTGTTGGTGGGAATTGATGAATGAATTGGAATTACTTTGTTCCACCAAAAATGCTTGAATATTTGCTACTCGACGAACTTTTGTGTAAAAAAGGAAGGAAATGAGCAAAATGGCAAAATGGAAAATTCGCAAACGGAATTGGATCATCCCCTCCGGGGGCAAAATGAGAAGAAATGTTCAATGCGGAATTTTGGGGGGATTGACGCAATCGATGCCGGAGGCAATGAATGCACTTCTCCCTCTTCAATATTCAATCCAGTCTTGGCTTATCGTTGTTTCTCGATCTGCCATTCCCCATTCGCAGTCAATCCCCCACCCATTCTTTTAATTATTCCCCAAAATAATGATGACATTTTCCTTTCTATTTTTATGCCTTCAATTGTTCCTTTCCATTTTATCCATTCCCCAAAATGTTGAATGTGCCAAATTGGCCAAACCAATCAAATCGACCACCGGCAGGCCATCATTTGGTGAATTGGATTTATTGAAACGGCTGTTGAATTATTACATAATTGCCAATGGAAAACATGCAAAAGTGTTCAATAAAACCATCGACCAAAACAACAATTCAACCATCGAATATCGTAAATATAGGAAACAGGATGTTTCAGAACCAGGGGCTTTCTTTTGATCATATTTCAATATGGAAAAAACCAATTTTGGAAGGGAATATACCATTTGAAAGCTCGAAATGTCCTCTAAAAAGTGGCTATTATAATTTATGAAAAATCTAAAATAATTTACAAAATAAATGGTAAATAGCATTTCCTCAGTAAATTCGGGTTTATTACAATCAAAGGCATGGAAAATTTTGTAGTGCTTGAATTCATAAAATTTACTAATGCTAACATGTAGGGTATAATCTGAGCTTTCAAATGATATATCGCCTTCCAAAATTGGTTATTGCCTCGATGAATTATGGCCCTAAAGAAACAGACCAGGTACTGAAATATTGCCCACCGTCTACAATGCCCCCTTTCATTCCCCTTCCCCTCATTTTTTAAGGAATTGCGCGGCCTCCTTTCCTCATCAAAACTAGAGGATCGGCAATTTTGTTGAATTCCGGTCAAAATTAATCAAATAATATTATCCCATATTTTCCAAATTTGAAGGAAATTCCCTGGATTGGCATTTTGGCTATCCTTCCCTCATTCAAATGTTGGCTGCCAGCGGCCATTCAACATTGGCCCTGGAGGGAGGAAATGGAGGACAAAAATTGGTGGATGCGATTGGATGGGAAGAATTACACGGACTAATTTTGATTGGGTCCGGCGATGAGGGAATTGAATTGGCATTGAATTCAATTGAAAAGTTGGATGAATTTTTGTAAATTAAAATATTGCTTTAAAGGGAATCGAGAATTCGTGACCAATTGGATGCAATAATTTTGATGAATTTGAAGGCATCCAATTTGGAAAGAATTGAACGAATTATGAAGAAAGGATTCGGCAAAAGTCGACCATTTTGGGTGCTTTTGAATCGTCGAAATGCCTTGGCAATTGGCGATTATTTGGCCGGAGAAGGAGTGACAAAGGCATTGGGCCTGGAATGGGAACCGGAGGAGAAGGGAAATGCCCAAAAATTGGCACAAATTTTAGTGAATTTGTTGGATTTTGTGCATCCAAGATGAGAATATTTGGCTGAATTTATTCTGTATAAAAAAACATTGGAATAAAAAAATGAATATAATTGGGGGAAATTGAAGCGAATTTGCGCGCATTTTGCGAATAAAAAATGTGGAAAATTTGGAGGAAAAAAGGGGAATATATTGCTATGAGATGGATGAATAAAAATGTTTCGGGGAAATTTGGGAATGGCTGGGATTTAATTTTGGGGATGATGGAATACATCAATCAGCCAATGAAAATGAATAAAATGGATGGATTACCGGTTGATTTTTGGGGATATTTTGGGTGGAATATAATAAAAAATGATGGAAAACAACACAAAAGAATGGGCCAAATTTAATTTAATGACACTTCGCTTTCCTTTCGGGATGGACCACCGCCTCCTCCTCCATTTCCGGCTGAATTTGTACTGCCGGGTGGTTGCGCACTGCCATTAAGGCTGGCCGAGTGGAAAAGTTTGTACCATCCATCCATTTGTTCCCTTCCCAATTGTAATTCGTCCAAGGCAATCTGCGCCACTCCCATAAATGATTTTCGCTCCATTCGGCCAAAATCGCCAATCACCGTCAACTTTAATAAATTAAAATATTCTGAAGTGAGCCAATTTGTACCTGTAACATTTTATTCCTTGGATTTTCGCCGAAAACAAGTTTTTGACGAAATGAAGGTGAGGCGGAACGACTTTTGGACGGTGGGGTTTTGGCTTTGGCCACACAATTTTTGCCATCCATCAAATATGCCTTCACATATGTTGCTACAAAAAAAGTGTCCGTAAATAATCCAATAGTAAATATTCACCCCAATTACCGGGTGCTATTCCTTTTGACCCAGTTGCCTTCAATCCCTTCGCCTCCTTCACATCCACAGTCAGTCCGTTGCCTGTCTCCAGAGCAAGGCCAACATGCAATTCGCCGAGGGGCGATGAGCCAAGGGCCTGTCGCCCAACAACTTGGCCGGGGCCAAGATTGTCCATGAATGAGCCAAGTGGACGGTCGGGAAGAATTGGCAGCCAATTGTCGGAACTGTCCGTCGATTCTTTGCTATTTTGCTTGATGAAATCCCGATTCTGTTCGGGCGGTGCCAATGCAGTGCCTGCCTCCAAAGGAATGCCAACCTCCTCAGAACGGGCAAATCCCAATCTTTTGCTCGCATCTTTAGTAAATTAAATTATATTGGAATTAATTCCCAATTAATTTAGCCAACCATTTGGCCCATTCCTCCCTGGAATCAGCCGGGTCATCAGCGACTTTTTCCGTTCCTTCATTTCCTTCACACTCATTTGCAGTCCTTGACCACCTTTTTGGCCTCCCTGTCCACCTTGCATCATCATTCTGTCCATTCCAATTATTTCCTCCTCATCCTCCACCACCAATTGGCCCCTTGGATCCATTTCTTCATTGGAACTTTGATGGCTAATTTGCATTTGTTGTTGGTCCCGAATTCGTTGGATTTGTTGCTGTCGGAGTAATGCCCTAAAGGATAATTCATTCCATTTCCCTTTCCTTCATTCCCAATTTTGACCTATTTTGCATGGATTGGGCGGAATTGACACTCAATGTTTCCACCGACCCATCCGATCCATATCCACCGGTACCGCCCACTTCTTGTTCCTTCAAAATTTGTTGCCGTGTTGTTTTTCGATTTGCTTTGCTATTATTTTGCACTCCTCCATCCGGTGGTTCATCATAATTCCCTCCTCCCCCATTGCTGTTATTGTGCCTCAATTCCCATTCCGCAACTGCAACAAAACAATAAATTAATTTATATTCATTTGGCCATATTTCGAGAAAGAAGCAACCAATCAGTGAAGGCGATATGTCATTCGAAAATCCTAAATCTCCTCTAAAAAGTGGCTTAACTAATTTTTTGTAAATTTAAAAAATTTATAAAATAAGCAGCTTTTATTCATAAATATCAGGTTATTATATTCAAAGAAAAAATTAAATTAAAAAGAAGAAATTCCTAAAAATTTTAGCCACTTTTTGGGCGGCTTTTAGGGCTTTTAAATGGCATATCGCCTTCGCAGATTGGCTTTTGCCTCGTTGAGATATGAGCCAAAAAATATAACAACCCCTATTTTAACAATTTTTTAAAATTTGTCCTATTTTGGCCATAGCTCAACAAGGAAGCAACCCATCAGGGAAGGCAATAAGTCATTAGAAAGCCCTAAATCTCCTCTAAAAAGTGGCTTAACTTATTTTTGAAAATTAAAAAAAATTTTAAAATAAGCTGCTTTTCCTCAAAAATATGGGGTTTATTATACTTAAATACGAATAACTAAATAAAAAAGTTAAATTTCTTAATAATTTTTATTGCCACTTTTTGGGCTTTCAAATGGTATATCGCCTTCACTGATTGGCTGCGTCCTCGTTGAGCTACGGGTCAAAAACTAATGGGATTATCCAATCAGCGATACTCAATTGTCCCCTTCCCCAATTTCCCCCCTTTGCTGACTATTCCGAAGTGCCGTTGCCGATTGGGGCCTTCGATGTTCGCCTCCGGCTCCTCTGCCCCCATTGGCCCTTTCCCCACCACTTCGATGATGTTGATGCCGGTGTTCCTTTCGCCTATGGTGTTCGCCTCCTCCTCGATCCCGTCTCCTCCTCTCCATTTCCCATTCTTGTTCTTGATCCGATAAATATCCATTTGGCACTTTGCCACCTCCACCTCCCCTTTTCGTCCATCCTCCTCCCCCAATTTGGCTCCAATCTTCATCGCCTCCATTTCGATTCCAATCCTCCTCCGCTGTTTGCCAAAATGCCTCATTCCCGATGGTCAATGGGAATCCGGCGCCTCGATGCCGTGATGCATGAAACTACACAATTTAAATTTATAAAATAATGTGGGAATGGATTTAACCGGCAAATTGTGAATGGAATGCGATGTGTTCCCATAATTATCGCTGATTTTTCGCCTTTCATTATTAAAATTATTATTGCCAAATGATGATTGTTGTGGTTGTGTTTGGGTGCCAGAATAACTCATTTGCGATCGACTTCGATGCCCAACCGGCGGAGTCATCGAGGAATAACGCCTTTGGCGAAGTCGCTGAAAGGCAAATCATAATTCATTTTTATTTTGATTAATCGAATAACACGAGATTGAGTAAAATCATCACATTTTGGCCCATAATTTAACGAGGAAATAACTAATTAGGGAAGGCGATATGCTATTTGAAAGCCCAAAGTATCCTTAAAGTGGCCATATTAAATTTTATTAATCTTGGATTTAAAAAAGTTACATATTTTTGAGTGAAATAAAAACCCAAATATCTGAAATGGTTCACAAATTGATTCAATTTTCAGAAAATTAGGAATGCCACTTTTTAAAGAGCATTTAACGCTTTCGAATGATATATCGCCTTCTCGAATTGGTTGCTTTCTTTTTGAGCTATGGCCAAAAGAATGGCACAGGTATTCGTCATATGTGTTTTTATTTATCCATTTCCATGGACCAACCATTCGAATTGGATTTTCCTCATCCATATCCAATAAATTGTACAAAAATGGCTGATTATTCAATTGGGCTTGGTCCATTTCAACAAGGGCCTCCCCCAAGAATGAATGCGATTCATATGGGTCATAGTCCCAAAGGGTGATCTGCAAATTGTTCATAAAAATGAAATGGACAATGTTTTTGCTTTGCCTCAAGAACACGTCCAGCCAATCCGACTTCGTCCAAATCTTCATAGAAGAAATGTTCATCCCAAATTGGGTTCAAAGTTTCGGAGAGTATTTTGCTTTGACGACGACTTTTTTCACTGAAAAATTACAAAAATTAAAATTGTTGGATTTTTTGGAAGACCTTCTGTCGGGAAGGAGGAATAATTTGACATATGGATTCCGAAGGGGATTGGCATCTGGCCGTGGCACCAAATCATAGGCTCGACTAAGTGAAATGATCAATTCCTTTTTTTGGGCCAAATACAAAAGGGCCATTTCCATACGACCACAAATTCGGGGATTGGCATCGGTGGAAGAGGAGGAGGGAAAGGCCATGGGCGGTGGCATATTCAGCGGCATTGTGTCGACTGAATGAAAATCGGATAAAAAATGGAAAAGGCAAATTGTGGCAATTCTATATCCCCTCTAATTCGGCGAATTCCCCCTTTTCTTTTCTAATTTGGCCAATCAACAAATTAAAGGAAGTAACGCAATTTTCTCAAACGATGCATTTTTCTCAAAAGAGGAATCTTTTCTAAATGTGGAATATTATCCAAAAATCTGTGGTGATTTTTCCAATTCATGTCAATCAAAATCTATATTTTATAAATTTATAAAATTGAGAATTGACAGTTCCCAAAAGTAAAAATATGATTTATAATTTGTTCATTTATATTAGGGTTGCACTCCCGAGGGTCGGGGGCGAGTTGGACGGGGGCGGGGGTGATCGGGGGTGGCACCTTCGGGGGCGGGGACGGGGGTGACCTTGACGGGGACCCCCGCGGGGATCCCCGCGGGGGCGGGGGTAGCGTAAATTTTTTAAAAAGCCAAATTTTTCCAATAAAAAATTTTTGAAGAAAAATTCCATCTAAAAATGGCCGCGCAGCGAAAAATTTTACCTAAAAATAGCCTCGCAGAGAAAAATTTTAATAAAAAATTTTAATATCCTACAAAAATTTGGTCAAAATTTCCCTATCGAACCCCATTTTCCCTGAAAAATCCAATAATATGGGGTGTATGTTCACCCCCGTACCCCCGCGGGGGTGGAGGTTCGGGGAAAAGAAAATCGATGCCTTTTGGGGGTGGCGGGGGTGGTCGGTCGGCTTTGACTTAATTGGCTTTTGGATGGGAATGGGCTGGCGCAAAAGACAAATGGGCCGTGGAAATGGCCTTGAAATGAGTTGAATTCCTCCTCTTTATCTCTTTTGGCCCACAATTGGCCAAAAGGTCCTGGGTCGGGTTGAAAGGATCCGAACAATGACGTGGGGATGAAATGGAAAGGGAACAGAAGGCATTTAAATTTAAATATATTATTCAAACTATTTTGAATTTTTGTGGATTTACTAGTATTTATTAATAGGCAAACGCCCATTTTTGTGCCTTCGCCATTATTGTCCATAACTTTGCGAGGCAATAGCCAATATGGAAAGGCTAAATACCATTTTAAAGCTCAAAGTGTCCTCTAAAAAGTGGCTATAAAATTATTATTAAATTTAAGCTTTTAATTTAATTATTTTTATTTAAGTATAATAAACCAGAACATTTGGAGGAAAAGCCACTTATTTTTATATTTTCCAAAAAATTAGGATGGCACTTTTTAGAGGTTATTTAGGGCTTTAAAATGGCATATTGCCTTTCATGAATTGGTTGCTTTCTTGCTGAGTTATTGACTTATAAACTTAGATTGAATTGTCCTCTGTTTCATTCAATTGTGAGTGACCCCCATCATAATGCCCTCACTCAAGAAATAATCAATGCTCTTCTCCCTTCTTATTACTGTACCTACTGTATTCCATTTTTTTAACAAGGAGGAATGGAAAAGTGATAGGTTAATTTGCCTTGGGGCAATATTGATGGATGGTTTGGTCTTTCAAATTGTAATGGCATATCGCCTTCCAAAATTGGTCGTTTCCTTATAGAAATATGACCAAAAGGAAATGATGGTTCAGGTAAAGAAACATTCAGTTTTGAAAAATTATACTAAATTCACAAACAAATTGAATTTTTGTGGATTAACTTGCCTCTATTGGATGCGGCTGCTCTTTTCGCATTTGGATGTGCATTATCGTAAATATAACGAAGCAATTCTGAATGAAAATATTCATTTTCTTATCAATGTTTGCCATTTTCATTCTTACCTTTCTCCGAGAAGTCCGGTTCCAATTTTGTGTTGGTCGATTCCAATTGAAGTGAGGCACTCTGGGGAAGTCCACCGCCACCTTGTGGTTGGCTAATTGATGGATTATTTTGTTGTTTTGGCGAACTCAATTCATCGTCGGAGGAGGAATAGGAACGATGAGGTTGCGGAGGAGTTTGTTGGTGCATTGTTTGACGGCTGCCCGTTTTGGCCCTCCTATTCCTCATCGGAGATGGGCCAGCACCAATTTGGGGAGCCGTAGTCGAAGATTGACGCGAAGAGGTGGAGGGAGGAGGAGGAGGCTGTTGACCAGGAACGGCTGGCACAAAAGGCGTTGAGGAGGCGGAGGAGGAGGTGGGCGGACGACGATGTTGAGGATGGTCTGAATGAAAGAAAGGGTTTGGGACAATTTGACTAGTGAGGAGGGGGCAAGGGAAATGCCGAAATAGATGGGAGGTGGCAAATGTCAAGCCCAATGAGCGACCCCCCGGGGGAAGGGTATCCATTGAGGCTAATTGGAAATGGCTGCCCCTTCCCTCGCATTCAATTGCATTTTCGGCACCCACAACCAACCAACCTGGCCTTGACGATTGCCTGTTTGGATGGCCATCTTCCATGGAACGTTGTCGATGTTGTTGTTGGCCACCAGCCTCTTTGGATCTGTTGCCAATTTGGCCAGCGGTTGAAGGCCGTTGATTTTGGAGGGAATTTTGGGTGGTAGCGGAGGAGGAGGAGGCATGATCTTCGATGGAGGGAAGAAGGCGAGGAGAATGGCTGAGAATTGAATGAGGGAATTAGTTTAAAGGTTGGGGAATGTTGAAATGAGATAATTGAATATTGCTGATTGAGAACCTTGTCTATTCTTTTTGTCTTATATCAATAGGGAAGTAACCAATTTTGGAAGGCTAAATACTATTTGAAAGCACTAAATGTCTTCTAAAAAGTGGCTTAAACAATTTTAGAAAATTTAGTATAAATTGCAAAAATAATAGGATTTTCCTCAAAAAGTCAAGTTTATTATACTCAAAGATTCAAAGGCGACTAACTAGATTAAAAAGGTAAAATTCATAATAATTTTTTGGCCACTTTATAGAGCACATTTACTGTTACAAATGATCTATCGCCTTCGCAGATTGGCTATTGCCTCATTAAGATATGGGCCAAAAACCAATCTCAATCTCTACTCAATTTTCCCAATGTGCCCCTTCCCTTTTGTAAATTCACCTGGTTGTCGATTGTGGATGTTGTGGCGCAGATTGTTGCCTTCCCATTTGTTGTTGCTGGGATTGTTGTTGTTGCCGAATGCTTCTTTGCCTTTGTAATTCGCCTCCTCCTCCCTCCCTTTGATTTCCACTCGCCTTCCTCATTTGTCCATTTGCCCTGGGAGTTTGTTGCATTTTTTCCCCATTCATTGTTGGCATTTGTTGCGGATCTTCCAGCGAACTTTGCCTTCTCAAACTTCCTTGTCTATTCAGCCCAGATGGAGAAAGGGCCACGGTAGAGGATTGGCTGATCGACGTTTTTTGTGGCAAACTTGGTTTACGCAATTCATTTTCCTCAATCATTGGACTGGGTGGCATTGGATTCACCGGCGATGGACTGTTCGCCGTTGTGGCACCAATTTGTCCTTGTTGTTCCTTTTGGGGTTGTTGGAACCATTTTCCAGTTCTGGCCAAAATTTGCTGTCTCTTTTGGCAAAGGGAACAAGCCCAAATGTTCTAAAATGGTATTTAAATTCATTTAAAAAATTCGGAAATAACCTTATTTTTGCTGGTTGTTTTGCCGCCACAACGTGCACAAGATCGTAATTGGCAATAAAAACACTGAAATTGATGTGAAAGGATTTTATTGGATTAATTCAAATATTGATTTGACCTAATAAGGGAATATTCTCATTTCTCCTTTCCCGGTAAGAAATAATTGAGTACTGTCGATTGAGTACCGTATGATTTTTTGCCAATATCTCAGTGAGGCAATAACCAATCATGGAAGGCAATATTTCTTTAAAAAGCTCGAAGTCTGCTCTATAAGTGGCTTTAAAAATGTAATGAAATTTACATTATTAATTTACTCATAAATCCGACCATTTAGAAGAAAGTCGCTTATTTTGAAAATTATTTTAAAATTTCAAAAAATTCGAATGGCCACTTTTTAAAAGGAGATTTAGTGTTTTAAAATGGCATATCGCCTCCACAAATTGGCTATTGCCTCGCTGAGTTATGAGTCAAAAATTAATATGATTATTCATTGGCGTCTATGCTCCCTTCCGCACAACCTTATGGCCTATTCCATCAGCAAATTTTGTTTTCTGGCAAATTTGGCAAATTGCATCATCCTGTGTGCCAATCAGCCTTTGCGCATTTTCCTTTTTCTCTTGGATTTGCCGTTCAATGTCCCACAATTCTTTGTCGCCTTTTTGTGCAATCTAAACCCCAAAAAATCAATGTAAATTCATTGCCAAAAATATTTTTTGTTTTGCCTCTTCCTCCTGCTGTTCTTCGGCTTTTTGTCTTTGAAGGACTTGAAGGATAATTTGCCTTTCTTCCTCACTCAAATGCGACAAATCCGGCATCCCTTCCGCCCCCATTCCCATTGGGTCCGAATCGGCTGGAGGCATAGGGATGGGCGCCATTTTGGATGGAATGGCCAAAGAATGATCAAATCAAAAAAACACAAAATCGACGACGACGATTCATTTTTGGGTGGGAATTATATTGGTGGCCGATCGAAGGAGGATTGGCCATTGAACATATTTATTAGGGAAAATGGCCGAGCATTGTTCACTTTTTATTGGATTTTACTATACAAAAATGGGGAATGATGGCAATTTTGAATATTTGTTGGATGGACGATTTTAAGGTGGTTTAATTTTGGGTGGGCGGAATATGCGTAAAAAAATATGGCCAAAAAATGAAATGCAATTGAAACGATGGCCCAAACAAAAACTGAGCCCACCGAATATTATATCCCGGTGGATTGGCCAACCGACACGCGACACTGGCCAAAAGGGGAAGGGAAGGAAAGGGAAGGAAAGATGGATTTTTGGGAGGCAGCAAATGGGCAAACAAAAGGAAAAGGAGGACCTGAGTGAGGGCATTTCAAAGGGGACACTGACTATGATGATGAGGGAAGAAGGAGTCGCCGTGGCGCAATTTTTGGTGGTGCCGTCCACGAAAAGTGGCAAATGGACGGCAATTGGCGAAGATGATGATGACGAAGAAGGAAGGGGGAAATGAGTGGATACGGAGGAGGGAGGAATGAGGGAGGCAGAATTGGGAATTGGCTGTCAAAAAGCACTGGGCCAAACACCTTTTTGACTGGTAAAAAAAGGAGAAAGAAGGCAGCAGCGGTTTTGGCCATTTGTTGTGAAGGGGAAATTAGGAGAGGAAATTGGGACCACATTGGGGCAGTGAGGAATTGGGAGGCCGACTTTTGTGAGGGAAACGAACAAAAACGGAACTCGTTGTTTCCTTTTGGCCTCCTCACCACCGCCAAAAGGAATGCCGTTTAGATGTTTTGTGTGTGGCGTTGGCCGATTTTTCATGCTTCAATTTGGCCATTTTTGCCTTAATAAGAGCGCCGTCCCACTGCCTTCGCTGATTAAATTTGTGCCACCGCCAGCCAAAATGCCCGGCGGCATTATTAATTTGTGTTTTTCGGGTAGCTATGAAGAATTAATTTGGAGTTCTTCGAGACTTTGGCCAAAATTAATTTAAAAAGGAGCAAAAGGGAGTTTTGCAGACATCGATGGTCCTTGGGGAATATTCGATGGATGTTGGGGACAAAACAACAATCGATTGGGCACCGAAAATTTAGTTGGCCAAAAGAAGGCGAAGGACATATAATGGAATGAACGGGTGGGAAGGGAAGGGAAGGCGCCCTGGGGGCATTGGACGCGGCTGACAAAATTGGCGCGCCTCGAGCGGAAGGGCGCCTCCGGCTGCGGTTTGCCCCCAGGCAAGTTTCCCCTGCGATGATGGAAATGGGCGAGAAAAATAAGAAAATAAGAAGGAATGGCGGTGGCAGCGGCGCCAACGGCCAATTCCCGCCCCAAGGCCGGCTGGCACTAATCCCCCTTCTTCTTCTTTTGGCCATCGATTTCCTTCATTCTATGTACCCCTTTTTCTTGGCCACCACCAATTTTTCACTCTGCCGACCGCACGCGCAAGAATGGATGAATGTGGCATTGGCATTCCGGTAGAGAGAATGGAGGAAATTGGGACGAAAGCTACGAGAAAATAGGCAACGGCAGAGCTAAAAGCCGGACAGAGAAATTCAACAAAAAGGAAATGGAATGCTTTGTCGGTGTGGTGCCGAATAATGGTGCATTCATCCATTCATCCCATCCACCTCCCATTTCCGCCATTCCCATTCTTTTGCCCATTTTCCCTGTTGCCCATTTGTCTTTTTTTCTGCCCAAAAAGGCGGCGGCCCTGCCGGTGTGGTTTCGAGACGAACTCCAGGAAAAAACGAGAGAAGGAAGAGGACTTTGAATGCGGCATTCCTGGTTTGGGGGCATATCAGCCAAGTCAGGAAGAATAGGAGGAAAGGAGGTGGGGAAAGAACGCTTTGTTTGGGTGGGGGCCATCGACGAGAAACGGCTTGGGTTGGTTTGCCGGGCCCATTCCCCTCCCCTGGCCATCATGGCCAATGTGCCCGCCACTTGCTGGCTTTTTTAACCCTCCTTTTGCGTCAGAAAAATGGTCGGCTTGATGTGAGGGGAAAGCGGCAATTTAAGGGAAAGGGGGGACGGAAGAGGGCAACCGGGAGGAAAGAATGCAAATGAAGGAATTGGGTGGAAAGGAAAGGGGTTTTGGATGGATGGACGGGGGAAGAACGGTTGTGGCCATAAAGGGGACTAAACAGTGGTTGATGGTGGGGTGGAGGGGGGACATTGGGTATGGCCAATTCTTCCAATGTTTTTGGTTGGGTAAAATGTGGGTTGATGGAATGGAATGGGAAGAGGGGGAAAACAATTGAGCGAACAAAAATGAACACACACAAAATGGACGACCAACCATATTGGCTGGCAATGAATGGCAAAATGGAAACAAAAAAATGGCAAAAAGATGGAATTTTGGTGGAAATGAAGGGGAAATGATGGATAAAAAATGTAAAGGTAAAATTGGGATGGGGTCATTGAGCGAATAAAATTGTGGGAACATCACATCAACAAACAATATTTTGACATTTTTTGGGGGGTTTATTCCGCTTGGTCCAATTGATTCATCTCATAATAGAGGCCTTTGGCTGCCATCAATTCCTGGTGTGTTCCTGCAAAAATATTTATTTATTTGGGAAGGGAAAATGTGCCAATTTCAAGCCAATGCCCATTTTAGGCCCAAATACCTTGTTCGTGGATTTTGCCCTCGACCAGAACAAGAATTCGGTCAGCACTTCGAATGGAGGAAAGTCGATGAGAAACTAAATATAAAGGGGTGGAGAGATTACCTTATTTTTTTGTGTTCACCTTGAATGCAAGTACAATGCCGACTGGCACGATCTAATGCAGTTTGGACGGCCTATTAAAAAAGGGGAAATAATATCAATTTTGATTTATCTCCCCTCCTTCTACATTTCTTGAATTAAAAGACAATTGGGTAGCACCGATTGAGTACCCGTGCCATTCTTTCAGTCATATCTCAATAGGGAAGCAACCAATTCCGGAAGAGGATATGCTATTTAAAAGCTCTAAATGCCCTCTAAAAGTGGCTATTCTTTTTTTTTTGTAAACACAAAATTACACTAAATTAATTTGCTTTACTTCACAAAACCCGGGTTTATTATACTCAAAGACAAATAAATAAATTAAAAAGATGAATTTCATAATAATTTTATTGCCATTTTTTAGTAGAATTTTAGGGCTTTAAAATGGTATATCGCCTTCCAAGATTGGTTATTGCCTTGCTAAGCTATGGACCAGAAACCAATAAGAGGTACTCAATGATCCCCTCCTTCTTCATTGCTTGCCTTTTCACTGGCGGAATCCAATGCAGCCGTAGCCTCATCCAAAAGAAGTACAACCGGTTTTCGAATGATGGCACGGGCGATGGCAATCCGCTGCTTTTGGCCACCACTCAATTGGGCGCCGAATTCGCCCACTTCCGTGTCATATCCTTTTGGCAATGAAATAATGAAATCATCTAAATATTTAGAGGGAAATTGATTAAAATTAATTTGAGGGTACTGACGAATGTTGGCCAATTTTGCGGCCTCCTGGACTCGATCCAATCCGGCCTCATCCTCCGGCAATCCAAAGGCAATATTCTCGCGAATTGTGAATGAGAAAAGTGTGGGTTCTTGGCCAACGGAAACGATGGCCAAATGCAAATATTGGGCATTTATTTGCCGTAAATTATAGCCATCCAAAAAAACTTGACCCCTTGTTGGGGTGTACATCTAATAATGGGAAAGAGTTGAGGATGTTTCAATATCCGAGTCATTTATTTATAGCTCATCAAGACAAAAGCCAATCTAGGAAGGCAATATATCTTTGTAAAGCGCAAAATATTCTTTACAAAGTACCTTACTAGATTTTATTAAATCTGGGAATTAAAAAAGATAAATGTCTTTGATGAATGTAGTAATGAACTTATTTTATGAGAAAAAGCCGTTTATTTTACAAACAATTGAAAGTTCTCAAAAATTAAAATGGCCACTTTTTAGAGTACATTTAGGGCTTTTAAATGACATATCGCCTTCTCGAAATTATTGCTTCCTTGTTGAGCTAGGGCCAAAATAATATGGCACAAATGAAAAAATAGTAAAAATTAGGGTTGTCATGATTTTTGGCAGATAACTCAGCGAGGCATTAATCAATCTGAGTAGGCGATATAGCATTTGAAAGCCGAAAATTTATCCTTATTAATGGATAATAGCGAAACAGGACGCTTCGATAACCCCGATTCAATACCCGAGCTGTTCTTTTGGCCATATCTCAACAAGGAAGTAACCAATCTGTGAAGGCGATATGCCATTCGAAAGCCCAGAATGTCCTCTAAAAAGAGGCCGTTTTAATTTCTTGAAAGTTTGAAAAATTTATATAAAATAGGTTCCTTTTCCCTTGAAAATTAAGGTTTTTTTACATTCAAATGATTGAATTTCATAAAATTTATAAGGCCACTTTGTAGTAGAAATTTGGGCTTTCTAAAAATTATAGCCTTTGTTAATTGGCTAAGGCCTCGTTGAACTATGGCCAAAAGAACGATCCAAGACAGTACTGAAACGCCCTCTACCATAATAAAAGGGCTTAAAACGTTATTAATTGCCCTTTCTTTTATCCTGCCTGGATCCATGTCACGCAAATTGATGCCATCCATCAAAATCTAATAATAATAATAATGAATTAACCTAATAAAAAAACTCACACTTCCATTGGATGGATCATAAAATCGAAGGATGAGGGCAGTGATTGTGGATTTGCCGGATCCACTTGCGCCCACAATGGCCAAATGCTTAAATTGACCCTCATCAAAAATTCATTTTCTCTTTCAAACTTGGCCAGCCTCCAATTCAAAACTGATCCCTTTGAGTACTTCCACATCCGGCCTGGATGGATAGCTGAAATGCACATTCCGAAACGAAATTGCCCCACGGCCTTCGGCTGGCCGATTGTTCATTGGTGGACTTTTTGGTGGGATTTGCCCATCGGCTGCCACCACTTTCCTTCCATTATTTATCCTTTGCCATATTCTTCCCTTCTCATCCAGGAAAATCAAAATAAATAAATTCTCTTGACATACTAAAATGCCAATCTTTTCGCTGGGTGGGTCCCTTTCAATCATTGGGGCCTCCTTCAAAATTGATTGCATTTCTTTGGCACTTCTTTTGGCCGTTGATGCTCCATTCAAATGGAAACCAATTGAGACGGATTGGGCACAGAGGAACAGCATATTTATGGCCAACTATGAATTTTATAACAATAATTTTGGAAATATTCGAGGGAAATTCTCACGGCCCCAAGTCGACCCGGATTCTCGTCCCTGACACGCCAAACTCCAAAGCAAAGTGCAGCCGTGAAAATCAGCTCAGTGAAAAGAACTTGTGCCAGCGAATTGTAGACGGATGATGCCCGCAAACGTTGCTCACTCATTTTATTATGTTCAATGCTCAATCGTTCATATCTTTATTCAAATTATGCCCTCATAAATATTCCCGAAATATTCTCACTTTCCAATTGTTTGCCTTTGTGCCCCAAATGCAATCACCGTTCGAATACAACTGAAAAAATATGACATTTTGGAGAGAATTGGCAATCATTTTTGCCTGAATGTTTCATGCACTAAATTTGTTATTTTTGCCTGCAATCTCGATTCAGATTCCATCGTTTTGCAAAACCACTAAAAAAGCCACCAAAATAATATTCATTTCCATTTCTTTTACTCTGCTAAATATCAATCTCGTCCCAATGAGCAAGGGAATGGCCAAAAGGAGCAATGCGGTCACTTGCCATTGAATATAAAAACAAAGAGAAATTGTGACACCCATATAAATGAAAATGAAAAATGTCATTGGCAAATGATCGGCAATTCCTTGGTAAATACATTCCGCTTGACTGAATGATAGAATGAATTCCATCAATTGGAATTAAATTTTGATCAAAACTGACTCATTCAGCACCGAGGCGACTTGGCCAGAATGACGCGATTCTAACCAAGCAATGTCCATATGCAACAATTTACGAATATATGCCTTTAATAAGGAGGAAAAATTGGAGATTAAAATTTAAAAAACACAAAACAGGCATAATTTAGTTAAAATAAAAATTGGCTTAATTAAATGTTTAGGGAAAAAGGCAAAAGAAGTGGAATTAATTGTTTGGGGCAAAATAGGCGGAATTAGTGCAAATTCAAACAGGCGGAATTAGTGCAAATTCAAACAGGCGGAATTAGTGCAAATTCAAACAGGCGGAATTAGTGCAAATTCAAACAGGCGGAATTAGTGCAAATTCAAACAGGCGGAATTAGTGCAAATTCAAAACAGGCGGAATTAGTGCAAATTCAAACAGGCGGAATTAGTGCAAATTCAAACAGGCGGAAATAGTGCAAATTCAAAACAGGCGGAATTAGTGCAAATTCAAAATAGGCGGAATAAAAACATTAAAACAGGCGGAATTAAAAATTACCTTTTTAGCCCGAAAAACTTGACGAATTGCCGAAATTTCCCATGCCAATCTCTATGGAATTGTAATTTATTTATTCATTCTTTCATTTTACTTGAATGAAGGCAGCACAAAAAGTTGCAACCGAAAGGGAAAGCATTGTGTAGAAAACAGGTGATGCTGAATTCTCGAATTGTTTGTCAATTTCGCGCCTCCTCATTTGCCACTGGGCCTCCTTGCTCGCATTTGGCGGAAGACCCAAATCGGCAAGCCTTTGCAATTCATCGGAATGGGCCAATTTGATCTCCTCTCGACGAATGGCCAAAATAGCAAAGAAATAATTAACAAAAAAGGTGTGGATGGAAACTTGCCAGATGTCATGAAATCGCCCATAAAAAACCAAAGGAAAGGAGGAAGAATGGCCTGGACCAAGGCGGACAAAAGGCCCAAGGCCATTAACTAAATTCTTGAAAATGGAGGGGAGGAGGACAATCTTGATGCCCACCTGATAATCGATGGAATCTGCAAATTTGTAAATGCCAGAAAGCCGGGCAGAATCTTCCTCCTTTTTAGCCTCCTTCGTCTCCATTTTCTTTTTCAATTTTTGTGTGCTGCTTGCTTTCCCCATTTTATTTTAATGAATGACGAGAAAAATGACGAGAATGCTTGGAATGCCCGAACGATCGAACGGCTGACAAAAATGACCACAATCGCCTGAAAAAGAGGCGGCTTCTGACGCAATAGAATTGGAGGAAAGGGGGCAGTACGTGTTAATCAAATTAGCACAAAGATCGTATTAAACAGGGGAATTTGTCGATTTTGAATTTGTTAAAATAATCAAAAATTGGGGTGGGGGATTGCGGCAATCGAAACAAAAAAAAACGTCGAAGAAAATGTGGAAAAATAGGGGAATGTGGCCGCCGGCCTTGATGTCTCCGCACATTCTTTTTTGTGTGTGCGCGAAACCGATCGGCTGATGAATTTGGATTGGAAAGGGAAGGGAGAGGATCGATGTTCGATGGGAAGGGAAGTCGATAAATCAAAAGCCCCATCATATATTTGGGAGGACACATATGGGCCAAAAGGGCCGTGGGAAGAATGGCCGAATGGAAAGGGGGAAATGAAGGGGATGGACCGGTTCAAGGCAGTCAAAATTGGGTGGAATTCGCCATCATCACCAAACATTCAATTCAATTTTCATTCCATTTTCATTCCTTTCCCTTTTCCCATTTTTTCAATCCAATCAGTCGGCCTTCACTTGAATTTCAATTGCCTCCAAAATTGGGCCAACGGAGGAGAGTGTCAGGCGTTTGGAAATGAGCAACCGCCAAAAGGCAACAAATTTTGTTGTTTTTCCCACTTTTCTACAAAAACATCTCTTTCCCTTTCTTTTCTTGTACAAAAGTTTCAGCCGGTAAAAGACAAAAGTAATCCGAAGAAGGCGGCACTTCTTTTTGCCACCATAACACAAATAATCATCGTATTTTGACATTTTGCCATCCTCCTTTTATCTCTTTTCTTGCTTCACCTTTTCCCTGGCATTATCCATCCTTTTGCCTTTTTGCTTCTTCTTCCCCCTTCAATTCCTTCCTTTTTATATCCAACAGCCGCCACCAAGGGGGCGGTTCCCCTCCCAATTGATTGGGTTGGCCAAAGCGGCGAAGCAATGAAGATGATGAAGGAATGAAGAAGGGATGAAGATTGACTGAAGAGGAGGGGGGGGGGGGGGGGGGGATCAATGATGGCCGC
Source organism: Pratylenchus scribneri (assembly GCA_030063045.1). Classification (NCBI taxonomy): domain Eukaryota; kingdom Metazoa; phylum Nematoda; class Chromadorea; order Rhabditida; family Pratylenchidae; genus Pratylenchus; species Pratylenchus scribneri. The sequence goes on along the minus strand of JAQSEB010000114.1, from coordinate 2,799,800 downwards.
GAATGGTGCTCCTCTGGCCTAAAATGAAGGAAGACACACTTCCCCCTTCAGACAAAATGGGCCATAATCAGGCCATTTACTTCCCCGGCGGCGATGGCTGGTTGGCCAACCAACCGGCTGTGCTGGCCTTTGATTGTCCTCAATAATTGTCCTCCTTTCTCATTCATTTAAAATCTTTTATTATCCAATTTGCCCTTCCTTCCTTCCTTCCATATTTTCGGTCAATTCCTTCACCCACTTTTGGTCCTTTTTCCCTTTCGGCTTAAACCACGAATTTATTGGCTGCTGCTGGATTCGATGGATGGCCCATTCCCGCCTCCCCTTCCTCCCCCTTTCCCTTCAATCCCAGTTGGCAGCCCCTTAGGGGAGAAGAACCCATTTTTCATTTTTGGCGCGGGCCGAAGGGCAATCGGGGTGTTGGAAGGAAGGAAGGAAGAATTGCAATGGAAAGGGGCACAACGGACAACCCAAAACCGACCAACCCCTTTTTGGAGGCAGCCGGTGGCAAAGGCCAAAAGAAGGAAGAATTGCTTTCGACTCTTCATCGCATTCACCCAAAGCCTGAAACTCCCTTCATTGAGAGAGGATTTCGATGGCCGATAGTTGACCAATTGGCGGAATGCGACTCCTTCGAAAATTTGGCTGCTGCCAGCCGCCCCCCTTAAATTCTTCTTCCTTTGGCTCGCTTCTTCTTCTCATAAACAAATCACAGCCAAAATGGAGGGAGGCGGCGGCTAAACCCATTTTTCTTCATTTTCGGCGACAATCCTCATCCACCCATCCATCCACCCGCATTCATACATTTTGTCCCCACAGAATTATTAATGCAAATTTATTCCCAAAATTGGCCCAAAAGCAATGTCGATGATCGGTGGCGGCCACATGGATGGATGGGAATGGATGGAATGTGTTGTCGCCATTTTGGGCCAAATGGGGCAAAAGGCATCCTTCCCTTCTTCCATTCCTTCCCATTCCCTCCAATTCTTTGCCCTTCATTTGCTTTGCGCTTTTTGGGGGCGATGATGGTGGCCCCCAGCCAAATGGCGTCCTTCATCCCATTCCCCCATTTTTTCTTCGATGGCCGACTATTTAGTGACCCTTCCTAAAAAACAATGAACTCATTCTTTTCGATGATTATTTGCTCCTGAGGCCATTTTTTGGAGGCATTTTTGGCCCAAATCGATTATTCGATCCATTTTTGCCCCTTCTTTCGACCCATAAATTCGCCAACAAAGATTTATTGGTGACCATCGATGAGAACAAAGAATAAAATGGAATTTTGGCAATCAAAAATCATTTCTCAAATCCACATATTCCCCCTCCATTACCTATTCCTCCCCTTTTGTCCGTTAATAGATCGGCGGCTGGTTGATCAGGCGCCTTCCCCGTCGGCGGAATCGGACATTTTACAAAAAGTGCCCCCGCCCCCCTTTTTTCCTATCAAAAAGCAATCATTCACCCCAAATGCCCCATTCCTTCCTTCCAGCCGTTCTTCCTCCTTCCAAAATATTCCGCGCCACCCAAAATTGGGAAGAAGGCCGATAATGATGATCATCGTCTCGATAAGGGCGCTGCCAGCCCCCAATTCGGTTTCGGCGTGTGAATCGATTTACCCAAAATGAGTAACGGAGAAGAAGTTCCTCCTCCCAAATTCATGTTCATATCAGAAGAATGTCCATTTTCCCCTCACCAATTTGGCCCATTCCATTTCCCATCATTTATTTTTATTGCCCAATTAAATTTATTCACATTTTTGTAAGGGAAGTCGAAAAACTAATTTAAATTGTTAATTGATTCCCTCACTAAATGATTCTTCATTAATTGGTCTTCCTTTCAGTGATGGACGACGAACTTTGGCAGCAACAACCATTGGCCCTGTGGTCCCCTTCAGCAGCCATGGATGGCAACAATATGTCCATAAACCATCCTCAATATTCAAATCAACAACAAATGGCCGGATGCAGCACCCCTCTGGCCTCCCCCATCCAAAAGGCCCCGCCAATATATCCGCCACCACCTTCCCACTATTCCTCCCCAGAACAACAATTCGGTGGCCAACAATCCCCATTTTGGTTTGGCCAAAAAATGGTTTAATTTCCCCTCATTCCCCATATTTACAGTTCGCCTCCTTCCCAAATGCCGGCATTCAACAATTCGGCCCATCCCTCCGGTGGATGGCCTCAAACCAATTTCAATCCCCATCCACAATTTTACCATCCAAATGCCAATCCTCCTTCTCATTATCCTCCACCCGCCTATATCGGATCCCATCAACAATTCCCCCAATCCTCTTCTTCAGCAGAGGAAATGTTGCCTCCTCCGGGGTCATCAATGTGAGTGAATGATTCACATTTCCCATTCATTCCCTAATAAAAAAGGATGATGCCCAATGGGCCGTCGAATTCTGCGGGAATCCAACAACAACAAAGGGAACAAAGACGGTGCATGGCCTCGCAACAAAAAGTTCAGCAATGGCAACAATTTGGGGGCAATGGTGGCGGCCAATTGCTCCAAGACAGTGGCGTACATTCGATGAGTCAGAGCACGGTTAGGAAATTGGCCGAAACTCTTTTCCCCACATCAATTTGTTCAGGCCAATTCCGTGATGTCCTCAATGTCTTCCATTCATCCGGTTTCGTGCATTTCCGGCGTTTCTTCCCTTCCCGATGAATATCCCGGCCTTCAGGAGCATCCATATTTCCAAAATATGCCATCCAGTATGCGGCATGAAGAACCCGAAAAAATGCGAAAAGTTCTTCCCGAATTGATTCCACTAATCAATGATGAATCGGAGGAAATTGTTTTGAGGGCATTGACAATTTTGGTGAGCATTGCCAAAAAAGACAAAGAAATGGCCATGGGAAGGGCGGGCGCCGGTGCCCCATTGTTGGATGGGCCGTTGATTGGCGAGAAAAAAGTGATCGAAGAATTGTTGCGAACACTGAAAACGCACAAAAAGAATAAGGCATTTTTGGGTTAATATGGCTGAATTGATTTCACTTTAATTCATGCAGAAAGTTGCCTGCTATGCCCTTCGTGCCCTGCACTTTATTTCGGACAATGAGCCATGTGGGAGGGAATTATTTGTGCAAACATTGAACACACATGGGACGGGGTGTTTGGAGGAATTGGTCCATTGCATTGGGTGGGCTTTTTGATTTAATAAAGGAGACATTCAATTAAAATTTTTTGGACATTGGCAATAGATTTATATAATTCTGCTGGGAGCAATTTCGTTCTAAAAAAAACCCGAGTGGCCCAACTTGGCGCCGAGTCAACTTGCCGCCGTTTTAATTTAAAATAACTCATTAAGCACTGAGCCAATTTCAATGATTTTAGTATCAAATTAAAGAGCAGACTTTTGGCTATCAAATGATATTAATTTTATTTAAATTGATTCAGAAATGATAGGATAAATCCAAATAAAAAAGGATGAAACATTAGCAATAGATTTATATAATTCTGCTGGAGGCAATTTCATTTTATTTTGCCATTCTTGCTAAAAAAAATAACGGCCCAATTTGTCACTGTTTTAATTTAAAATAACTAATCAAGGATTGAATTAATTTTTATAATTTTATTATTAAATTAAAGAGCAAACTTAGGGCTATCAAATGATATATATTTTATTTAAATTGATTCAAAAATGATAGGCTTATTCCTCAAAAAGCACTGAAAATTTCGCAATCCATATTAAAGGCTGTTTTAAATGTTCCTTTGAGCACAACTCCAAATTATTCTAACTTATTAAATAAAATTAATATTATTTGATAAATGTCTTCTCTTTAATTTGACCCTAAAATCATCTAAATCCGTTCAGTCCTCGTCCTTGATGATTTAGATTAAACGGCGACAATGACTAGTTATGAGACATATCCAAAAAAATAATATATTGATTTTACAATTACATTACAGTATCCAAGAGCATTCCTGCTTCAAATATGCTTTCATTGTGCTGCACAATTTGATGAGCGATCCTCGAATTGGCCGTAAAGTGATTGCGTATATGTGCGAAATGAGAGTACTGACAAAAGTGTTGGGCTGGTTGAACGATAAAAATGAGAAATTTTTGAATATTGTGACCGATTTTGTGCATATGCTAATCAGCAGGAATAGTGAACAAATGGTCGGTGGAATTAATGGATAATGCCAAAATATAGTCTTCATTGCAGGAATTCTTCATTGGGCTGAATGGACATCAAAGATTGATCCAAATTTTGGCCAATTCTCAGCAAGAGAGTCTTCTCTATAGGGCGGTGAAATTGCTGAATCGAGTCGTCCAAATGGTCAATTTTAAAAGTATTTTGGCCAAATTGAATTATTCCTCATTAGGATCCGAACAAAATGATCGCCGCCGGATTGTTGGAAGCAGCGCAAAAACATTTAGGCCAAGTCAGTCAACGACTTTTACGCCAAATTTTGGATTGCGTCCGGGCGGCCAGTCATGTTCCCTCTTTAGGGCATAATGTCCAACAATTACTCCAAAAATTACTCCAATTATTGGGAACAAATGATTTGCGGTTGAAAGAGGCTTGCACGGATATTTTGGCGAATTTATGCGCAAATAATCCACAAAATAAGGAATTTCTTGTGGAAAATGGAGCCATTTTTGGACTTTTTCAACTTTTACTCGAATTGGAGGCATTGAAGGAAGCATTGGGGAATTCACAACAAAGGCAGGGAATCCAGGAGACGGCATTGGCACTTTTGAAAACACTTTGTTCCGGCAATAAACAGGCAGGAATGGCCAAAAGGCAATGTTTGGGAACGGATGGGCACAAAAGAATGTTGTTGGAATTGTTGAGGCAACAAAGGGATTTGCCCATTTTGAGACGAACTTTGATGGCATGAAAATGGGGGGAGGGGATTAATCATTTTTGGTATTCAGCTTCTTCAACAATTGGCCCAATCACCTTCCAATAATCATAATCAAGATGGGGAATTCAAAGATTTGTTGGCCTCCCTTCGATTTACCCTCCAATTCCACCCGCCACCATTTCCACAATTGCCGGATGCCCCTTTGATGCGGCACAATGAAAAATGCTCATTTGTCAGTCAAACTGTGCTTCTCCCCCATCAGGCGATGAATTTGTTGCCGGAAATGGGCGACATTTGCCAACGATGTTTGGACTTTTTGGTGGCAATGGCAAAAGATGGGCCACTTTTGGAGGAGGTTGGAATTTGTGGAGAATGGCATTGAATTTTGGGTAATTTGAAGATTTTCAATGAATTGAGGGCAAGGCGATTTCGAATTCACGAAAGTGAAGGAAGGATGATGGCCCCACAAATGCTTCTTTGCTATTATGATCAATTGGCGCCAAATTCGGTGGCACTTTTGGCCGAATTGGCACAAATTCCAGGGGTGAATTTGGGAATAATTCATTTATTTATATTAAATATTTGAAGGCAGCCCAAATTTTGCAAAGGAACAAATCCACTTTGGATTGTTTGGAAAGATGGGCTGGAAGTGGAACACAATTTACGACACAATTGGCGATGAGGGCAATCCAATTGATTAACAATAAATCGCAACGATATTATGGTAAATTAGGAAAACGAAATGAAAACCACATTTGAATATTTCTTTAGGGCAAATTTATCTGCAACATTTTAATCCAAATGTCTCCTCTTTTGATGGAGAGGAATTGGCCGCCGTTCTGAACAATTCTCCGGCAATGATGATGGAATATTCACCGGCTACAGGTAGAAAAATTGGGAATTGAAATATATTTAAAATGTTGAATATGAATCTTAATTTAAAGAATTAGTTTACATAATTTATAAGGCCATATAATTTGGCCATAAAAAGAATTGTGATTTTTATTAGGAATAGGCTAGGTTGGGGCTCGGAACATATAAATCTTAAAGAAGTGTGTAATTTAGTCAAGTTTTTTAGTATAAAATGGCCGATTTTTAAATTTCAAAGCCAATTAATGCCTAACCTAAGGATCTTTTATATTCATCCTACAGTACCCCCATTTTTGGCTTTTCCTACACCTGTCCCTCTATCAATCAAATATCATCCGGCGAAGGCCCGGGGCGAGACTTAGGCCCAGCTCTCGCCCAAAACTATTTTAGCCCTAGATTAGGACTAATAGTATACAAGAAACTTTTTATGTAAATTAATTAAGTAATTTTTTCATTGAATATTTCAGCAGCAATTGGCCAATCACAACCAAATACAAATGGTGGAAATGGGCAAATGAATAATAAAAAGAATGATGGCATTGAACAGCAAAATGGACAGCAATATGCCCCACAACAACAAATGGCACCAAATGGTGGTGGCGAACAATTGGCCACTTTTGGTGGTGGTGGCCAATTTGAATTCCCAGGGGTCCTTTTTTTATGGGAATTTCTCTTCATTTTATTATTTATTCAAAGGATTCTGCTGATCAATTCGCCGCAAATTGTTCCTCCATTGATGAATTCACCACCGATTTTGGCCCATTTGTTAGTGCACTTTGCCCCCAGGATTCCTTCAATCAATCATCAATTAATCGAATGGAATGAAAATATTTATAATAAAAAAACGCGGTGATAAACCCAAACAAATTTCTATAAAATAATTGTTTTTTTACAATTAAATTTGAATTCAATGTAAATTGCACCACAATTTCTTTTCTAATATCCGGATTCTGTTTTTGGCACCGGACAATGATCTGTGAAAATGAACTAAAATTAAATCCCTCCCCCAATTTCTTACCGCATCCAGCATCTTTTCCCGGTTCACCGGCCATTCCATCGGCTCCATTTCTTCCCGGCTGTCCTCTGGGCCCTTTTGGTCCTGCCTCGCCTTGAGGGCCTTTAAATTTGAATTTGATTAGCATAATCAAAATAAAAATTGAAAACCGGGTGCGCCTGATTGGCCCGGACGACCAAAATTGCCTGGAGGACCAGGTTGCCCTTTTTGGCCAATTCTATTGGAGGGAATTGTCCCCAATTTTGTTATTGCCAAACAAACTTACTCTCCTTTAATGCCAGGTGGACCAGGAGGCCCTGGAATTTCATTGACCTTAATTTTTTAATTTTTTCTTGTTTTCACAAAAAAAACAAACAATTCCATCTGGACCAGGAGGCCCTCTATGTCCGGGTGGGCCAGGCGGTCCCGGTGGCCCCCTTTCGCCAATTTGTCCATTCAATGCCCTCATTCCGGGCCTTCCATTTTGGCCAGGCTGACCAACTCGTCCCGGCGGTCCTTTTGGTCCTGCCTCTCCTTGGGGACCAACTGGGCCTGGAGGGCAATCGAAGCACCTAATTATAAGAGAAATTAGTGAAAATTCCACTCGTCAAAACCATTCAATGTTCGGAGGCGGAGGTGGCGGCGATGGAGGCCCTGGTTGACCGGCTTGACCCGGTTTCCCGTCCATTCCTTCAATTCCATAATTCAATCCACTTTTCCCCATCCAATTTTGGACTTGCCATCTTCGCCCGGTTCCCCTCGCAATCCCGGTTCCCCAATTGGTCCTCTCCCACAACTGCAACATTCCCCTGAAGATCCGGCCAATGCCCCCCTTCTTTCCCTTCTTTGTCCTCTGCCTTCCAATTCATGTGACAATAATTCTACTCGATTTTGGCAAAAATTGCTTTCATCCTATTTTTTAAAGGAATCTTTTGATGATGGAGAATGAACACAAAAACCTGTGAATTTGATTGGATTGATTGAATTTTAAGGAAAAGAATGGGAATAATTAGAATTGCAATGGCCAATGAAAATGAGCCGAGAATGATTGTGGCGATGGCAAGCTATAGAGGAGTACAATTTCCATGAATTTTAGGCATTTTATTAGGGAAAAACCAACAGAACGAGTCCTTTCTGCCTCAATCAGAAGCTTGGCCCTGCGCAATGTTTGCTGCTCCATTTTGTTGGGAAAGGAAAGAAAGGTTGGGATTTGGGAGGCGTAATTCGTTTTGATTAATCCAAATCCAATAATGATGGGAGTGGAGGTTGCAAGCCAAACAAATGGCCAAAACATCTTCCAATCCAAAATGCTGGTTTTGACATGGAAGGCGAAATCCAAGCAAGGCTAAGAAACCCGTTTTTGATGCAGCGAAGATGGCGGTGGATTTTTTGTTGACCCAAATTATAAATGGAATTAACAAAATGAAAGGGAAAAATAAAAATTCAAAATGAATTTGGAAGAATTTGGAATTTTCTCGAATTAAAATTATATCATAACAAGCGCTCGGTCGCCGCTTCGCGGCTCCCGAGCGCTTGTAAACGACATTAGAAAGAAAATTTGTAAAATATTTAAACATTCCCTTTGAATTAAAATAGAAGATTGCAATAATAATAGTCCTAATTGAAGATTGAAACACGCTGTGTATGGCATCAATTTATCTAGCTAATTTTACACTTTCTTACATACTCCCTTGATCATATCCTCTCTTCATCTTTTTCATATCACTCAAAACTTTTTTTCATATACCTTATCACAGACTCTTTCATTTTCCCCATTCATATTTCTCACTAAATTCATTCATCCTTATTATCTATCATCTGTTTTGTTTATCTATCATTCTGGATTATTACTGGCTTTTTACATTCCATTCTCGACTTTTCCCGGCTTTTTACATTTCATTCTCGACTATTCCTGGCTTTTTACACAGGGTTCCGATCGGTAAAAAGCAAATTCTAAGTACAAAAAAGCCAATTTATAAGTACATAAGGGGAATTTTTATTCATTTATAAGTACAATTAAAATTCATCGTTTTTCAATAAAAAAATCAATTTATTTTTCTCCAAATTCTTTTATTTTTCACCCAAATGTTTCTTGTTTTCCATCAACATTTTATAACAAAAATTTGGTCCAAATTTTCCATCAAGATTTTATAAAAAAAATTTGGTCCAAAATGGCCGCGCAGCGAAAAAATTTGGTCCAAAATGGCCGCGCAGCGAAAAAATTTGGAAAATTAGACCAATTTCTTTAAAAATTTTTTGTTTTTTTTGAAATTTTAGAAATAATTTCCATTTATAAGTACATAAGTAAGGGATGTGGATTTATAAGTACATTCTTATAAAATAAGTACATTTTCATTTTCATAAGTACGGGAGTCGAAATGTAAGTACAAATCTTACAAAATAAGTACGAATCGGAACCCTGTTTTTACATTCCATTCTCGACTTTTCTCGGCTTTTTACATTTCATTCTCGACTATTCCTGGCTTTTTACATTTCATTCTCGACTATTCCTGGCTTTTTACATTTCATTCTCGACTATTCCTGGCTTTTTACATTTCATTCTCGACTATTCCTGGCTTTTTACATTTCATTCTCGACTATTCCTGGTTTTTACATTCCATTCTCGACTATTCTCGGCTTTTTACATTTCATTCTCGACTATTCCTGGCTTTTTACATTTCATTCTCGACTATTCCTGGTTTTTACATTCCATTCTCGACTATTCTCGGCTTTTTACATTTCATTCTCGACTATTCCTGGCTTTTTACATTTCATTCTCGACTATTCCTGGTTTTTACATTCCATTCTCGACTATTCCTGGCTTTTTACATTTCATTCTCGACTATTCCTGGCTTTTTACATTTCATTCTCGACTATTCCTGGTTTTTACATTTCATTCTCGACTATTCCTGGCTTTTTACATTTCATTCTCGACTATTCCTGGTTTTTACATTCCATTCTCGACTATTCTCGGCTTTTTACATTTCATTCTCGACTATTCCTGGCTTTTTACATTTCATTCTCGACTATTCCTGGTTTTTACATTCCATTCTCGACTATTCCCGGCTTTTTACATTTCATTCTCGACTATTCTCGGCTTTTTATCGTTCACTCTCGATCATTCCCAGCTTTCTACCGATCATTCTCAACTATTCCCTACTTTTTACCTTTCATTTCCGACTATTCTCAGCTTTATTCCATCCATTCTCGGCTATTCTCGACTTTATAATCCATTCTCGACTATTCTCGGCTTTTTTCCATCGATTCCAGATAATTCTCGGCTTTATTCCATCCATTCTCGGCTATTCTCGACTTTATACGTTGCATTATCGACTTTATTCCATCCATTCTCGACTATTCTCGGCTATTCTTGACTTTATACCTTCCATTCTCGATTTTATACCATCTATACTCGACTATTCTCGGGTTTATTCCACCATTTTCGGTTATTCTCGACTTTATACGTTCCATTCTCGATTTTATACCATCCATTCTCACTATTCTCAGCTCTAACTTCCATTTTTGTCCAATCCCAGCTTTTTACCCTTCATTCTCGAACATTCCCAGGTTTTAAGCCTTCATTCTCGATCTTTCCCGGCTTTTAGCCTTCATTCTCGACCATTCACGGCTTTTTAGCCTTCATTCTCGACATTCCCCACTTTTACCCTTCATCCTCGACCATTCTCGACTTTTTACCCTCCATTTTAGACTATTCCCGGCTTTTTTCTTTTATTCTTGACCCCAGCTTTTTAACCTTCATTTTAGACTATTCCCGACTTTTTTCTTATTCTTTACAATTCCCGGCATATTATCGACAAATCTTTATATTTTTCATTCTTTTTCGACTATTCTCGGTCATTTATACCATTCTCGACTTTTCCGTGCTTTGCCATTGATTTCTAAACTCATTCCTGGCTTTTCATTCAAAACATATCTTTCTTAATATTGCTTTCATTCCCGCCATTTATGACAAATTATAATATAAACTCCCGATAATTTTTATTCATTATTATCTTTTTTAACTCATTCCCGGCTTTCCTTTACGATTCTTATCCAAATTAGAATGAAAAGTTTTAAGAGAGCGCCAGGTCGCCGTTGCGGGGCTCCCAGCCGTTCCCATTTGTCTAATAAATACTTATATTAGTAATTAAATAATTTTAATAGCATTGTAATTCTTCTTCACTCTAATAAATACTTATATTAGTAATTAAATAATTTTAATAGCATTGTAATTCTTCTTCACTCAATATATATAAACTTTTTCAACTCATTCCAAATTTCAACTCTTTTCTTTAATTCATTACTGGTAAAATTTATTTTTAATTTACTTTATTTCTTTATTCATATGTCTAAAAACTCTTTCTTTATTCCTTAACTATATCATTTATTTTTATATATTTTATTTAATAATACATAACGCCAAAAACTTAAATTTAAATAATAATTTTTGTTTACTAACTAACTAACAGAAAATGTCGTTTAGTATATTAGGATTCATAATCCCATATACATATGTGTTTCATTTAAATTCCGCCTGTTTTATTTGCCCCAAAATAATTCCGCCTGTTTTATTTGCCCCAAAATAATTCCGCCTGTTTTATTTGCACTAAAATAATTCCGCCTGTTTTATTTGCCCCAATATAATTCCGCCTGTTTTATTTGCCCCAAAATAATTCCGCCTGTTTTATTTGCCCCAACATAATTCCGCCTGTTTTATTTGCCCCAAAATAATTCCGCCTGTTTTATTTGCCCCAAAATAATTCCGCCTGTTTTATTTGCCCCAAAATAATTCCGCCTGTTTTATTTGCCCCAAAATAATTCCGCCTGTTTTATTTGCCCCAAAATAATTCCGCCTGTTTTATTTGCCCCAAAATAATTCCGCCTGTTTTATTTGCCCCAAAATAATTCCGCCTGTTTTGATGTTTTTATTCCACTTGTTGTGTTTTATCTAATTCCCCCTACTGAATTTTCAATTCTGATTTCTGATTTTTCTGCCTCTTATTCTCATTTGATTTTGCTTCCAGCAGAAAATATTTTCTTTTTATTCTATTCTATTTCTATATAATCTACTGTACATTTCCCTCATTAAATCAACCAATTCCCTTCATTTTATCGCTTTTTTACATTTAATTTTTAGAGATATGTGACAATTTTGAAATTTTAAGAATAAAAGAGAGCTATAAAAATTAATATTATTATTATTGCTCAGAGGGCTACTCATGCAATCGGCAATTCCCATTCCGTCTTTCAAATCTCCAATTTCCAGGCCCCATAATATCATCAATGATTCAATTCAATACCACCCACCAAATTCATCGGGATTCGCCCAATTGCAATTTCATTCAAATAATTTAATAATTACTATTTTTGAATTGACTCTTCACCAACCAAACATCAATTCCCTCTCCCCCACAAATAATTTGTCGAATACACAAGAGTGGGGCAATAATATTGGCTGGATGAAAAGGGCCTCTCGCGCCCCAAAACCACTCCATCTGCCACCTTCTTCCATTAATTCCCCAATTCCTCTCTTCGAATCAATTTTGCGATGATTTGGGTCACGCGGCTGGCAGAGGCCATTCATTCGTTCGAATTCCTCATTTTCTGTACAATTTCCTCTCTTCCCTAATTCCTTGGATTTGTCTGGCTCAAAATAATGCCAATTGGATTTTCTTCCTTGTTTTTCATTTCCATCTTTGATTTAAAGGCAAAAACCCTGGCTAATTTGCCTATTGGAAGTCGTTGGCCTTATGCCAGCTTGGCCAAAATGGATTCAAATTTTGATGGTTGTAAATAAGAATGGATGGAAATGTTGGAAGGGGGAGGGAGAATTGAAAGGCGAGAATTGCTGTTTTGGTTGTGGCCAAGGCCGGAGGCAAAAAGTGTGAAGGCAAAGTCACCAAAAGGGGTATGGGGAATTTGGAGGCGACAAACTCCTCTTTTCTTCCGTCCTCCCCATTCTCGCCAAAAACGTTTTATTTTGTATCAATGCCCAACATCAAAAGTAATGGATGGATAAATGGTTGAGGGGCAAGTGTTTTAAAAATGAAGGCCAAAAGGCGATGAAGGCCACGGTGGAGGAACGACGGAGCGCAGACAAAACCGCAACTGATGAGAATGGGAAGTGGGCAATGGGACGAAAAATAATATGGCGCAGCTAACACCGCCCCCAAGGCCACATAGTCCATCCATTTCCCCTCCGTCTTGTTGCTCTCCTCGCAAAACACATTTGTGACTATTTTGCCTTCATCTCCTCGTCCCATTCCCATTCAACACTATTCCGCCACATTTCTGCATCCAACCACAAGCTTTCCTCTCATCTTCCCTCTCAACCACCACTTTTTTTTCCTTCATTCGCCATTTCCCCCAGTCGACTTTAGTTTCCCATCGCCGGGGGTGTTTTGTTGCCTTCTCCCATTAACAAACCCTTCATCGCCTCTTTCCCTTCAATTTTTGGCACTCTCCATTTTCCCTTTCTGCTCCAAGTCAATATCAAGGTGTCACAAACTCTCATCAAATTCCCTTGGCCCCAACAATTCTATGGCCATTCGCCTACTCTTTATCATTAAATTATCGACTGGCTTTTCCTTCTAATTGGACATTTTCCAAAAAGCCCCTTTCCAACCAATTCCAGCCCCTTTTATTTTCTTAGAGTATTGACTGGAAAGGAAGAAGAAAACGGAGGAAAGATACACTTTCAATTTTCTCGCCTATGGCCCAAAGCAGTCAGCAGCTCCTCCCCAGCCCCACCCTTTCTTACTGCCCCGATAACCAAATTCCCAATAGGCCACTGTGGCCAAGCCCATTTTCTTATTTTCCCATTACAATGCTCTCCCATTTTAGCTACAAAGTTATTTTTAATCTGTGAAAATTAAATTTTAATGGCAAATTATTAGAAAGATCGAGGCCTGAGAACAGTAGAATTATATCACTTTGCATTGCAATAAATATTTTCCCGTGCTTGTCCGTAGATGGGGCACCTCTGCTGGCTGCCATCAATTCGGTCGGTAATGTTTGAGCGCCGCACGTTTGAGCGCCAGCGACTTTGACGGGCGATAACTCAGCAAGGAAGAAACCATTTGAGACAATCTTGGTATCATTGGATAGAGCTATTCAAGCTCTATTGAATAGTGGATAAAACTTTTTTGATAGATGAAAATTTAAGTGACTTAAAGTCGAAAAACTGAATACAAGTCGCTTTTTCTTACTTAGAAGCTTGTAATTAAGAGGATTTTTAACTTTTCATAAATTGCTATATATCATTTAATAGAGTTTGATTAGCTCTATCCAATGATACCAAGATCGCCTCAAATGGTTTCTTCCTTGCTGAGTTATCGCCCGTCAAAGTCGCTGGCGCTCAAACGTGTGGCGCTCAAACGTTCTGGCCCGCCATCAATTCCCTCTTTTATGCGAATATGTTTGTCTCGTTTTAATCCATTTTCTATCATTTAATCTCCTGTTTTTTCCCTTCGGAAACATTTTTCACTTCATTAAATTTTCATTTTCTTGTAAACATAACAAATTTTATCATTTCAATCGTTATTAAAACAAGTTGCGCGATCAATTTTATCAAATTTTCATACATAGGTTACACTGAATTTTTTTACTAATTTTGGCAAAATGTAACAGAAAATGACATTTGAACCAAATCGTTTAATTCTTTTCCACTATCTTATTTATTTATAATCTCATTTTATTTCCGTTTTTCGTGAAAAACGAAAAACCTAAACGAAAAACCTTGAAAAAATGAAATGAATGTTGAATTTTGTCTGTCAAAATTGATTTTTGATCTTCAATTATGGCCCAATAACTTAATATTAATGAATATGACGTAAATTACTTGATAATTTATTCAATTTTAGTCGAATTCACACGCTAAAATACAATTTTGGAAAATGCCATTTCGTTATTAGAACCAAAACTAAACCATTCACAGTCATTAATTTGATTAAATTTATGCGGAAATGACGGAAAATGAGGAGAAAAAAGCTGGAACAAGGTAATTATTTTTTAAAACCAGCCAAAATATGACTAATTCATTTTGCAGAGTATTCAAGAAAACATCTCCAAATGGCAAGGTAACAATTTTAAAATTGCAATGTTAATTGTAATTGCATATCTTCTTTATACTTTTATTTAAGATTACAACCTATCTGGGCAAACGTGACTTTCTTGACAGAGGGGAAAGTGTCGACTTAATTGGTTCATTAAAAATTGTAAATTATTATTATCCACCTACTCATTTATTTACAGATGGAATGGTTTTAATTGATGAGGATTACACAAAAGCGAACAAAAAAGTGACCGTACAATTATTGGCTGCTTTTCGTTATGGGAGGGAGGATTTGGACGTTCTTGGGTTGACCTTTCGCAAGGATTTGATCTCTCAATTTTTCCAGGTTAATTTATAATTCAACAATCAATCAATATTGTTATTTTATATTCATCAGGTTTATCCGCCAAATCAATCCAACAGCATTGTTCGACCGATGACGAGATTGCAGGAAAGGCTCAAGAAAAAATTGGGCGAAAATGCATTTCCATTTTGGTTTGAAATTCCGCCCAATTCGGCATCATCAGTCACATTGCAGGTATAAATAATTATTTAATAATTATTAAATTAAATTTTATTTAGCCTGCTCAAGGAGATACGGGTAAACCATGCGGCGTTGATTATGAAGTGAAAACAATGGTTGGAGGTGATGCACAGGAAAAACCCAAAAAACAGTAAATCCAAAACTTATTTCATTGATAATAATCTCATAAATTTCAGCAATTCCGTTCGACTTGCCATTCGAAAACTCACTTATTGTCCCCAAATTGAAAGGCCTCAACCAATGATCGATGTGACCAAAGAATTTATTATTAGTCCGGGTGGATTGCATTTGGAAGCATCGCTGGACAAAGAAGTTGGTACAATTTTTTGATTTATTTATTTTATTGATTTTAAGATGTATTATCACGGCGAATCAATAAATGTGAATGTGCACATCCAAAATAATAGCAGCAAAACAGTGAAGAAAATCAAAGTTTCCGTCCAACAAATTGCCGATATTTGCATTTTCACAACTGCTCAATACACTTGCGATGTGGACAAAATTGATTCATGGTTTGTTTATGGAATTGGATTAAATTCTCATTTTTAATATTTTAGTGAGGGATTTCCGGTCGGGCCCGGTTCAACTCTTTCGAAAATTTACACACTTTGCCCTTTGCTATCGAAAAACAAAGACAAACGAGGATTGGCGTTGGATGGCCAACTAAAACATGAGGACACCAATCTTGCCTCCTCAACCACCTATGCAACACTTTCGGTTCGAAAAATAAAATTTTCATCCATTTTAAATATTCAATTTTTAAGCAATCCGTCCGAGAGAATTTGGGAATAATTGTCCAATACAAAGTCAAAATTCGTTTGCTCATTGCCGGCGCCTTGGGCGGTGAATTGTCCGCCGAATTGCCATTCACATTGACCCATCCAAAACCGGTGGAAACTCCACTTCTGCCCTTTGAGTCGAAAAAGGCCATTCCCAATGCTCAATCCAATTCTACCGCCCATCAAGAAGGCCAAGCGACAAAAAATGGGCAACGAGAAGAGAGGGGAGGCGGAGATGAAAATGAAACGGCCGATGTTGATCTCATTCAATTTGACAGGTAAAGAAGAGAATTTTTGATTTTAATTCGATTAATGCAATTCTATTTAAAATTTCCAGTTTCGACGACGATGATTTGGTCTTTGAGGATTTTGCAAGGCTGAGGGCGCGTGGCAATGAATTGGGCCAAAATGATGAAAATGGCCAAGGCCACCACCAACACCCCACAATAATCGACACAAATTGACCGCCCAAATGAATTTAATTATTTGCCTATTTTTTTGCTTTGAATTTTGATGTTCATTTTCACACTAATATTTCCTTCCAATTTATTTTACTCTCCATTTAAACGCATTTCTCTGACTTTCACAATTTTTTGTCCATATCTTTCCTATTTATATGTTCGCATTCATTCAATTTTCGACAGCCATTATATTGTCCCCCCCCCCCCCCCCCCCCCACTCCATGCATTCATAATTCCCTCACAATTTGATGTAAAATATATTTAATTCGCCGAATAAATAAAACAATTGCCAAATAAACTTTTTATCTCATTCAATTGATTTTTTTAAATAATATTTTTAAATATTATTTAATTCTAAATTTCAAAATTAAGTATTGATAAATGTCTCGCCTTTCATCCTTTATTCCAATTCCGGATGGTTCCGACTTCACAATGGACAATTTGCCCTATGGCATTTTCTCGACAAAGGAAGGAGGGGGCAAACGGCGAATTGGAGTTGCAATTGGGGAAAAAATATTGAATTTATCTGCCGTAAAACATTTCTTCAATGGTCCCCACATTTCGCAGCATCAATTAGTTTTTGAACAAGTACTCAGTTCCCATTATCTATCATTCTGAATTATTTTTACTTTTGCAGGAAACGTTGAATGAATTTATGAAATTGGGCAGGGCCGCATGGATCGAGGCACGACAAACAATCAAATCCATTCTTTCTGAACAAAATCCACTTCTTCGAGATGAAAAAAATTTGCGGAAACAGGCATTTGTTGAACAATCGGAGGCAGAAATGCATTTGCCTGCCCAAATTGGTGAAAATCAAATTTAATTTGATTAATAAATAAAATTTCTAGGCGATTACACCGATTTCTATTCGTCAATTCATCATGCAACTAATGTTGGTACAATGTTCCGGGGCAAGGATAATGCGCTAATGGAGAATTGGTTCTAACAATTAAAATAAATGTTAACAATTCAATTCTTAGGAAATATTTGCCTGTTGGCTATCATGGACGTGCATCCAGCATTTGGTGGGCTTTCATTCACATTCGCATATTTTTTAATTAATCGAAACATTTAAATCAATCGGTACATTTTTTTGAAAATACATTTCAATTAAAAATATATATTAATCAGAATGTTTTTATGAAAATCAGAATGTTTTTATTAAAATCAGAATGTTTTTATTAAGATCAGAATGTTTTTATTAAGATCAGAATGTTTTTATTAAAATCAGAATGTTTTTATGAAAATCAGAATGTTTTTATGAAAATCAGAATGTTTTTATGAAAATCAGAATGTTTTTATTAAAATCAGAATGTTTTTATTAAAATCAGAATGTTTTTATTAAAATCAGAATGTTTTTATTAAAATCAGAATGTTTTTATGAAAATCAGAATGTTTTTATTAAAATCAGAATGTTTTTATGAAAATCAGAATGTTTTTATGAAAATCAGAATGTTTTTATGAAAATCAGAATGTTTTTATGAAAATCAGAATGTTTTTATTAAAATCAGAATGTTTTTATTAAAATCAGAATGTTTTTATGAAAATCAGAATGTTTTTATGAAAATCAGAATGTTTTTATGAAAATCAGAATGTTTTTATGAAAATCAGAATGTTTTTATGAAAATCAGAATGTTTTTATGAAAATCAGAATGTTTTTATTAAAATCAGAATGTTTTTATGAAAATCAGAATGTTTTTATTAAAATCAGAATGTTTTTATTAAAATCAGAATGTTTTTATGAAAATCAGAATGTTTTTATGAAAATCAGAATGTTTTTATGAAAATCAGAATGTTTTTATGAAAATCAGAATGTTTTTATGAAAATCAGAATGTTTTTATGAAAATCAGAATGTTTTTATGAAAATCAGAATGTTTTTATGAAAATCAGAATGTTTTTATGAAAATCAGAATGTTTTTATGAAAATCAGAATGTTTTTATGAAAATCAGAATGTTTTTATGAAAATCAGAATGTTTTTATGAAAATCAGAATGTTTTTATGAAAATCAGAATGTTTTTATGAAAATCAGAATGTTTTTATGAAAATCAGAATGTTTTTATGAAAATCAGAATGTTTTTATGAAAATCAGAATGTTTTTATGAAAATCAGAATGTTTTTATGAAAATCAGAATGTTTTTATGAAAATCAGAATGTTTTTATTAAAATCAGAATGTTTTTATGAAAATCAGAATGTTTTTATTAAAATCAGAATGTTTTTATTAAAATCAGAATGTTTTTTATTAAAATCAGAATGTTTTTTATTAAAATCAGAATGTTTTTATGAAAATCAGAATGTTTTTATGAAAATCAGAATGTTTTTATGAAAATCAGAATGTTTTTATGAAAATCAGAATGTTTTTATGAAAATCAGAATGTTTTTATGAAAATCAGAATGTTTTTATGAAAATCAGAATGTTTTTATGAAAATCAGAATGTTTTTATGAAAATCAGAATGTTTTTATGAAAATCAGAATGTTTTTATGAAAATCAGAATGTTTTTATGAAAATCAGAATGTTTTTATGAAAATCAGAATGTTTTTATGAAAATCAGAATGTTTTTATGAAAATCAGAATGTTTTTATTAAAATCAGAATGTTTTTATGAAAATCAGAATGTTTTTATGAAAATCAGAATGTTTTTATGAAAATCAGAATGTTTTTATGAAAATCAGAATGTTTTTATTTGTTTTTATGAAAATCAGAATGTTTTTATGAAAATCAGAATGTTTTTATGAAAATCAGAATGTTTTTATGAAAATCAGAATGTTTTTATGAAAATCAGAATGTTTTTATTAAAATCAGAATGTTTTTATTTGTTTTTATGAAAATCAGAATGTTTTTATGAAAATCAGAATTTTTTTTTTGAAAATCAGAATGTTTTTATTAAAATCAGAATGTTTTTATGAAAATCAGAATGTTTTTATGAAAATCAGAATGTTTTTATGAAAATCAGAATGTTTTTATGAAAATCAGAATGTTTTTATGAAAATCAGAATGTTTTTATGAAAATCAGAATGTTTTTATGAAAATCAGAATGTTTTTATGAAAATCAGAATGTTTTTATGAAAATCAGAATGTTTTTATTTGTTTTTATGAAAATCAGAATGTTTTTATGAAAATCAGAATGTTTTTATGAAAATCAGAATGTTTTTATTAAAATCAGAATGTTTTTATGAAAATCAGAATGTTTTTATGAAAATCAGAATGTTTTTATGAAAATCAGAATGTTTTTATGAAAATCAGAATGTTTTTATGAAAATCAGAATGTTTTTATTAAAATCAGAATGTTTTTATTTGTTTTTATGAAAATCAGAATGTTTTTATGAAAATCAGAATTTTTTTTTTTGAAAATCAGAATGTTTTTATTAAAATCAGAATGTTTTTATGAAAATCAGAATGTTTTTATGAAAATCAGAATGTTTTTATGAAAAT
This sequence comes from Pratylenchus scribneri, assembly GCA_030063045.1. NCBI lineage: Eukaryota > Metazoa > Nematoda > Chromadorea > Rhabditida > Pratylenchidae > Pratylenchus > Pratylenchus scribneri. Next base: position 2,779,845 of record JAQSEB010000114.1, on the reverse strand, counting down.
CAGAATGTTTTTATGAAAATCAGAATGTTTTTATGAAAATCAGAATGTTTTTATGAAAATCAGAATGTTTTTATGAAAATCAGAATGTTTTTATGAAAATCAGAATGTTTTTATGAAAATCAGAATGTTTTTATGAAAATCAGAATGTTTTTATGAAAATCAGAATGTTTTTATGAAAATCAGAATGTTTTTATGAAAATCAGAATGTTTTTATGAAAATCAGAATGTTTTTATTAAAATCAGAATGTTTTTATGAAAATCAGAATGTTTTTATTAAAATCAGAATGTTTTTATTAAAATCAGAATGTTTTTTATTAAAATCAGAATGTTTTTTATTAAAATCAGAATGTTTTTATGAAAATCAGAATGTTTTTATGAAAATCAGAATGTTTTTATGAAAATCAGAATGTTTTTATGAAAATCAGAATGTTTTTATGAAAATCAGAATGTTTTTATGAAAATCAGAATGTTTTTATGAAAATCAGAATGTTTTTATGAAAATCAGAATGTTTTTATGAAAATCAGAATGTTTTTATGAAAATCAGAATGTTTTTATGAAAATCAGAATGTTTTTATGAAAATCAGAATGTTTTTATGAAAATCAGAATGTTTTTATGAAAATCAGAATGTTTTTATGAAAATCAGAATGTTTTTATTAAAATCAGAATGTTTTTATGAAAATCAGAATGTTTTTATGAAAATCAGAATGTTTTTATGAAAATCAGAATGTTTTTATGAAAATCAGAATGTTTTTATTTGTTTTTATGAAAATCAGAATGTTTTTATGAAAATCAGAATGTTTTTATGAAAATCAGAATGTTTTTATTAAAATCAGAATGTTTTTATGAAAATCAGAATGTTTTTATGAAAATCAGAATGTTTTTATGAAAATCAGAATGTTTTTATGAAAATCAGAATGTTTTTATGAAAATCAGAATGTTTTTATTAAAATCAGAATGTTTTTATTTGTTTTTATGAAAATCAGAATGTTTTTATGAAAATCAGAATTTTTTTTTTGAAAATCAGAATGTTTTTATTAAAATCAGAATGTTTTTATGAAAATCAGAATGTTTTTATGAAAATCAGAATGTTTTTATGAAAATCAGAATGTTTTTATGAAAATCAGAATGTTTTTATGAAAATCAGAATGTTTTTATGAAAATCAGAATGTTTTTATGAAAATCAGAATGTTTTTATGAAAATCAGAATGTTTTTATGAAAATCAGAATGTTTTTATTTGTTTTTATGAAAATCAGAATGTTTTTATGAAAATCAGAATGTTTTTATGAAAATCAGAATGTTTTTATTAAAATCAGAATGTTTTTATGAAAATCAGAATGTTTTTATGAAAATCAGAATGTTTTTATGAAAATCAGAATGTTTTTATGAAAATCAGAATGTTTTTATGAAAATCAGAATGTTTTTATTAAAATCAGAATGTTTTTATTTGTTTTTATGAAAATCAGAATGTTTTTATGAAAATCAGAATTTTTTTTTTTGAAAATCAGAATGTTTTTATTAAAATCAGAATGTTTTTATGAAAATCAGAATGTTTTTATGAAAATCAGAATGTTTTTATGAAAATCAGAATGTTTTTATGAAAATCAGAATGTTTTTATGAAAATCAGAATGTTTTTATGAAAATCAGAATGTTTTTATGAAAATCAGAATGTTTTTATGAAAATCAGAATGTTTTTATGAAAATCAGAATGTTTTTATGAAAATCAGAATGTTTTTATGAAAATCAGAATGTTTTTATGAAAATCAGAATGTTTTTATTAAAATCAGAATGTTTTTATTAAAATCAGAATGTTTTTATTAAAATCAGAATGTTTTTATGAGAATCAAAATGTTGTGAATCAAAAATACATTTTAATAAAAACATTTCAATTAAAAACATATTTTAATTATTAATATTTTTATTAAGCATTTCCGGCACTCCAATTCGTCGACCATGGGGACAAACCAAAAGCGAAGATGGTTGGAATGGAAAATTTGACTTTATCAGAGCCCAAATTTATAGCAAACTCAAAACCCGAATTTGTTCCAAGTCGATTGATGGATTTCGAATTGGAAATGGCATTTTTTGTGGGCGGTCCTGAAAATTGCCTCGGGCAACCAATTCCAATTGAGCAAACAGAGGAACACATATTTGGGATGGTCTTGATGAATGATTGGAGTGGTTGGTCTATTCATTTTATTTATTCATTATTCCTTACATTCATTCATTTCAGCTCATGACATCCAAAAATGGGAATATATTCCATTGGGCCCATTCCTCAGCAAAAGTTTCGCCACCACAATTTCCCCTTGGGTCGTCCCAATGGAGGCACTTCGTCCATTTTTGTGCCCAAATCCCAATCAACAGGATCCCCCTCCAATGGCGCATTTGGCCCATTCGGATCCATTCAATTTGGACATTAATTTAACGGTGGCCATAAAACGTAAGGAGGGCTAATTTGAGGAGAGGAAAATAATTTTTTTTTATTTTCAGCGGAAGGAAGCCAAGAGGAATTTTGCATTTGTAAAACCAATTTTCGCCATTTATATTGGACATTGAAGCAACAATTGGCCCATCATACATCGAATGGATGCAATGTGAAGGCAGGCGATTTGATGGGTTCGGGGACAGTGAGTGGGCCAATACCCGATTCACTGGGCTGTATGCTGGAATTGTCGTGGCGTGGACAGAATCCAGTGAAATTGGGCGAAAATGGAGGGACAAGGAAATTCCTGGTGGACGGAGACGAAGTCATAATCAGAGGTGGGAAATGCTGAAGTAGAAATTAATTAATTATTGTACCCAATTTGCAGGGAGTTGTTTCAATTCGGAGAAGGGAATTCGCATTGGATTCGGCGAATGCAGAGGAAAATTGATGCCAGCGAACAAATAAACAAAAACAAATTAGAAATTAATTCACTTTATTAATTTGTCCATTCACTTGCCTTTTTTATAATAGAATTTACACAGATTTATTCAATTTAATATAAGCTCACAATGGAAATAAATATTAAATATATTTTAAATAAATTCATTTTAATCGATGAGATCATTTCATTTCATTTAGCTGCTTTTTTTCCTCCCAAAAAAGAATATTCCCCTTCGTCTTTTTTGTTGTTTTTTCTCGCCATTTGCCACCACCACCTGTTCAATTATATTCATACAATAAATAATTAGGGCACTTTACCTCTTTTGTCCCATTTGCCATTCCATTGCCTTTATTGCCCCCTTCTCCATCATTTTCGGCATCCCCCGAGGCACTTCTTCCATTCAATTTCACCCTTTTCACTGCTTGCATCAATGATGCCGTGTCTACACAAAAAGGCGGCATTTTGGCAATTCTTCCTCCCCATCCCCGCGCACCCATTGTTGGACTTTCAGGCATCGCCCCGATTGGTGAACCAGGCAATGATTGTGGGGCAATGGCCACTCCGTTCATGGCCAAACTTGGCATTACTCTATTGTTGTTATTATTCCTGTTGGCCCCTTTTTCGCCAATTTCCTTCAAATATTCCTTCAAATTTTGCTCCGATTCCCCTCGGAATGGATTTGGCGCGTACAATTGTCGATATACCTAATTAATTCAATTTTAATTTTGCCAAATAATTATTCCCTCCACCTGCGCATTCAATTGTTTGTCCCTTTGGATTATTCCCTTCGATGCGGTGCCAATATAGACTGGCCGAGTGTTGGCCATTTCTTCCTATGAAAATGGTCCAATTTTACCCCTTTCCCTCATCCCTTCCCATTTTTGTACCTTTTCCATGGCCTCTTCCAGCGTAATTCCCTCCAAAACTTGTGATTTTGGCCCAGGGGAAATTGTTCCGCTCATTCGAATCTCTTTCAGCCTTTTTTGCCTTTCCCTGAATTCCCTTTGCTTATCCGGTCCATTTGATGGGCTAAATTGGTGGGGTGAATCAATTTTCACCGGCGTGCCCCCGCTCGAGGCACTGGCGCAACCATTTTGTTCAACCCACTGAAAATGAGGGGAATTAGCTCACATAAATATGTCGGGACAAACTTTGGTGACCATTTTCGGATTGGCCGTTCCCGTTTCCATTAAATGTACTTTTTGATATTGGCAAGGGGAATTCAACCATTTTGCCCTTTCTCTCTCCTTTCGGAGCATTGAAAGGCGCCAGGCAGCGGCTCCTTCCGATTCGTCCACCTTTTTATTTAAATGAATTTAACAAATGAAGCCAAAACTGACCGCCCCGATTGAAGAAGGCCCATTTGGTGGTGTGGCCACACTTCCCAAATTGTACATTGAATGATGCGAATTGGGCAGGGGTTGGGGCCGAAAATGGGCATTCCGGTAGATATGACCCGTACAAAAACCCTTCAAAGAAAAGCCCGAATTAAATTTAATTTTAATCAATTACCGCTGTGTCCAATGTTCGGCACCATGCCTCCCATTCCAATTCGCCAATTCCCCATCCAATTGAATTGCTCACATTTTCCCCTGTTGTTCGATTCACTCCGCCTCCACCTCTTCTCGCCGTTTTATAGGCTTTTTGGACGGCCTCTTCCGATGGAATTATCAAATTTTCGATGCCGGCACGGGCTGCGCGAATCTTCAAAATTTATTGAGTCATTAAAAATTATTGGCGAATTTTGACCAATTTATCTGATTTTGACAATATGTCGGCGGAGAAACTGAACTTCAGGAGAAATTGAACTCTCCTAGGAGAAATTGAACTTATTCAATTTCTCCTGAAAGTTAGGAGAAATTGAAATCTCCTAGGAGAAATTGAATAAATTTCAATTTTTCCTGAAAGTTAGGAGAAATTGAAACATCTACAACAAATCTCTAATAAAAATCGAGAAAAGTTTTATTGTCCCAAGAATCTGTACTTTTTGTCCTTAAAGGCCAAAATGGATAAAAAAGGTGGTGCGCGGGATATATCTGGATATATGGGGATTAGGGTGGATATGGTGCGATTAAGGGGGATTAATGCTGAAAATTGATGGGTGATGATTCGGATGGATTGGGGAAGGTATAGAAATGAGCCGGAAGCTTTGGGAGTGGGCGGGATTAAGCCGGATATATGTGGATTAGGGTGGATATGTTGCGATTAAGGTGGATAGAGGGGGATTAAGCCCCGAAATAGATGAGAAATGGCCCGGAAGGCCAGTGGAAGGATGGAAAAGTACGACAGAGGCTTGGAGAATGTGCGGGATATAGCCGGATATAGAGTGATTAAGATGGATATAGGGGGATTAAATAGGATTAAGCTCCGAAAAAGGTGGGCATGAGTCCTGATTTAGGCTGTTATGCTTCCGGCTTCGCGAGAATCCTATGCTCCGAACCCTAATCCTAATCCCTAGCCACTAATTAGGCTTTTTTCGGCTTAATCTCCCTATATCCGGCTATATCCTACGCATTCTCAGCACTTTCAGCTAACTTCTCCTACATTCCACTGGTCTTCTGGGCGATTTACCATCTAATTCGGGGCTTAAACCGCTTAATCCCCCTATATCCACCTTAATCCCCTTATTATTTTTCACTTTTTTCTGCAAAAAAAATTTTCCATTAATAATTAGTAAGTATTTTTTTCGATTTCCAATTAAAAAATTAAATTAGTAACCAATTTCTTCGAATTTCCAATTAAAAATTTAATCTTGTCGAAAATGTAGTGATTTGGTAGAAATTGGTTGTAGAATGTAGATGATGTTTCAATTTCTCCTAACTTTCAGGAAAAATTGAAATTTATTCAATTTCTCCTAGGAGATTTCAATTTCTCCTAACTTTCAGGAGAAATTGAATAAGTTCAATTTCTCCTAGGAGAGTTCAATTTCTCCTGAAGTTCAGTTTCTCCGCCGACAAATATATTATAAAATTATTAAAACTAAGGCAATTTCCTCTACCATACCACCTTTACGGTGGAATCAGAATCTAAAAAAAATGGATGAAGGCAATAAGACAAGGAAAAAAGGAAAGGAAATTGAAATGATGGGAGAGAATTGAATTTGATGGGAAAATTGCCGCTGGCTTTATCAAATATTCCCAAATATATTATTGAAGATTACGGATGAACCTGCGTTTCGCAGGCAATGATCGTATGAAAGGCCAAATGGAGGGCATCTTCCAGTGTTTGGCCGCAGGCAACAAATCCGTGGTTTCGTAAAATCATCACCTAAAAATGAGGAAAAAAATTGTGGACATTCCAAAAATGGACAAATGAAAGAGAAAAAACAAAAAATGTACATTTTTGTCGCCCAAATCCTTGACAATGGATTTTTTCTCCTCATCATCCGTCAAAATACCCTGATAATCATGATAGGCAACTGGGCCAATAATCATAGCCTCCTGGCAAATTGGCAGGAGGCCACATTTCATTGAGCCAACGGCGGCAACAACAGCCGTGTGCAAATGCAAAACACATTGAACATCTGCGCGATAAAATTTGAATCAACAAGGAATAAGTCCAAAATAGCCATATTCAAATTCATAAATCGAATAAAAATGCCCCGAATTTCCCCTTTATTTTACATCAATGGCATTCAGAATCCCCCAATTCCCGAACTTGCCAGGTCTGGCCTCATGAATGGCGGAATGGAGAACATAGGCTGCCTGATTGACGCCAAGATTGGTTGATCCCTGGTCGAGTACTTCCCCATTCAATGTCAATTTAATCAGAGAACTTGACGTAATTTCATGGTAAAGGAGGCCAAATGGATTGATCAAAATTTGAGGAGGCTCTGGGCCAGGGAGACGCAACTGAATTGGATGGAATTTAGAGTGAATGAGGAATGAATATGAATACGGTTATGTGATTATAAATGCCCTGGGACCATTGGAAAAGATCAACCAGTCGATAAAATGTGGCCAATTTATTGCGACAACGCCTTTCCTCCAGGGAATATTGATGCTGATGATTGGTTCGGGATGGCAAATCGGCAATTGGGATTGGCACATTTTGGAGGACTTGATTCACGTTTAGGGCAGGCAATGAAGGCAACAAATGGCCGGCAGGGAATATACGGCCAAATGATGGGATGACCCCTTGATGATGGTGGATGGCACAATTCAAACCCTCGGGAAAGGATTTGGCAAAATCGGGTCGAACACTTCAATTTGTCGAATTATTTACGAGATTTGAGGGAATAAGCAGAAGTCAATTTTACGAAATTTAATTTGGTTTGAAACATTGATGAAAGAATATAAAATTGTAAAATTTATGCAAATTATCCTCCTCCTTCATTGCTCAATTTGCCCTTCACACTTACATTTGTTCCAATTCAGTGCGAAAATCCGCGGCCCCCAACACCTCTTTGACCCTTTTCCTTCGGCCCATTTCCCACAAATCTTCTTCAATTGCCGGTGGCCTTTGTGCCACATCTTGTCCCTCATTCCCATTCCCATACAATGACTCGCCTCCATTCAATTTTCTATTTAATTCCGCATACTTTGAAGGATGTTGGCCATTTTCAATTGGACGGGGCATTTTTTACTTAGTTAATCTGAAATGGATTTATGCAAATAATAAGTGCCAATCTTATTTTGATTTTTATCAAAGTCAATTCGAATTAATTTGAATGAATTAGGATGGAAGAAGGGCGGATTAAAATGGACGGATTGGATTTATTTCGGGTAATTTGCTCGCAATCATAAAATATTGGAGGAGATTTGGAACGTAATGGGGGGATAATTTCGCCCTTTGAATGGATTGTTCATCGCCGAATTCTCGCCGTTCCCCCTTCAAAGGATAATTTTAGTAATTGGAATGAAGGGCATATCCACCTTTTTGAATATACTTCTGAGAGGGATGTTGATAAATTGACAATAATAAATGGATGGGAATAAATGTGGGGGATTTGCTACTTTTGCCAAAATAATTTCTGATGGATTTCAGTCTTTATGGCCAACATTTTCAGCCGCCTTTTTCCCTTTTCATTTTATTTTTATGGCCATAAAATCGAAGAGAAAATTGAGTGGGAGGAAATAATAAAAATGGTTTATTATTTTGTATAGTTTGAATGGAGAATGGCCAACAGTAGTCCCGTCTACCAAAATGTCCAGATTGATTTATGGCCACCTGTCACTTGTCAAGCGGCAACCTATTGAGCTACTTTGTGCGGTAAATGATTTGCCGCCTTTTTGCGGCAAATCAATTACCGCCTCTCACCAGCCAATGCCTATTTAGCTATTTGATCGGCACAATGCACAAAGGCGGGATGGATGATATATGCCATTGAAGGGAGAGGAGGGGTGTAGGGGGGGGGGATGGGGGGGGGGGCAAGCCGATGGATGATTGAATTGCCAATTCAAAAAAAGAGGTCAATGGTGGGAGGAGGATGCCGTCGCCACCAAAATAATGGTGATGGCTTTACGATTGTTTGGGCCAGAAGAAGAATTCGGCATCGCAAAAAGGAAAATTTGAATTTTAAAGCCTAGAGATTGACGCCTCCAAAGCTGTATATGAAAGGTCATTAAATCCCATCATCATTCATCACCCATTGACCTTTTTGCTCTCGAGCACTTAACCATTGACTCCACCCTCCTCCATTCCTCCTTCTTTCATATATCATTGCAAAAATTTTGTTTATCGATGTGCAGAATTTCCTCTCCTCCCAAATTATTTTTCATAAAATAATTTTTAGCTAACAAAATACATACATCTTCTAATGGCTATTCCAAAAGACAAGAAGCAATTATTTGACTCCATGATTCCGGAAGTTGATTTCATCGTTTCGAGCAAAGACGTCAAAATCACCTCTTCACGTCTGCACACAGCGCGCGTTGTGGACTTTGATGCCCCAGGGAAATGCAAGGCGTGCAAGAGCTCGGATCTGGAGCTCGATCACCTGATTACGCCGGAAGGGATTCACCTATACTCAAATAGGATGAAGGTGGGTGTATGGGTCTATTGATTTCTATTCTGATCAGCCTCTCAAAATCCATATTCCTTTTTCCTGATCAATCAATTATCTATAATTTCAGGGTGCAAAATACGTCGCCTTTGACGAGGTCAGGGCATATCCTGATCACTGCTTCTTTCGCATTCGCGCGCGAGGACATACATACATGGTCCAACATCATAAATCGACGTCGGCGGCTGAACCGATTGATGGTTCGCCAACGCTGACGATGACACCAGCTGCTGCTGGCGTTGATGGTCAAGATGGAGGTAGGCGCTCAAAAGGAAGATGGAATTAATCATCGCTCTATCCTAGGTGTTGTGGTCAACAAAGGGCAAAAGCGCCGCCGCCAGCAAACCATTGACGAATTTCTCCAGCCGAAGATGGAGCGCCTGGATGAAAATACCGTGGATCAATATTTGCTGTTCAACGATGGACCCAAAGTGGTGGGCGAAGTGATAACACTTGGAGAGAGCAGCGACGATGAGGATGGGGACAAAGAGAATGAAGTGGGCACAAGCGCAGGAGGCAAGGTGCCCAGCGAAGCAGGAAGCGAACCACTGGTGCCACTGGGAAATTTGATGTGAAGAAAAATGATGATGATGATGATGCCGACATATTTTTTTGTAAATGATTAATTTCAAAATAATATTCATTTTGTAATATTTAATTGCATCATCATCTTTTTAAAGGAGCTAGCCTACTCCGATTACGGCTTTCGATAAAAACATTTGTATTGAATATTATTTGAACAGGGATGGGGCAAATCAATCAATTTCATTCCTTTTGTTAATCCATTTATCATTTGGAATAGCACTCGCCCAAAAATGAATTCCTCCTCCTCCAATTCATCCTTCGAAGACAAGGATTTAAAATTCCATCTCCCCTTTGGCTGTGTTGTTGCTGGGCCATCCACAAGTGGAAAATCTACATTTATTCGAAAATTGATTGCCCATTCGGCAGAATTGATCGATCCCCCACCCAAATCGATTGCCTATTACTATGGCGAGTATACGGATATGGTACGTGATTTGCAGCAACTTTCCGGCCAAGAATCCATTATTGTGGCTGCTGGCTTACCCTCCGAAGAGCAATTGAAACAATTGGAGAAGCCGGCACTTGTCATTCTTGATGATCTGCTGTATTCCCTGAATCAACCCACATATTTGGCCGACATGTTCAGCAAGAAGGCACATCATTTGAATTTGGGCGTTGTATTCGTTGCGCAAGATGTGTTCGATCGTAAAATCAAAGTTGCCCGTCAGAATGCACAATACATTGTGCTAACCCGTGCACCAAGCAGTGAACTTTCCATTCGTAATTTGGGCATCCAGCTATTCCCTGGCCCTGGAAGACTTTATTTTTTCCTTGACGCCTATCGACAAGCGACACGAGAAAAATATTCCTATCTGTTCATTGATTTGCATCCTGCCTCCGATTCTGCACTCCGTCTTCGCACAAATATATTCCCTGACGATTCGGAACCGCTGAGCATTTTCACTCCAAAAAATGGCTACTCCAACAACTAAGAGGGCGAGACATTTGAATGGTGATCTACGCTTCAGTTCCTCCATCACCCAAAACCACGCATTCCTCCGATCACTGGCCCGAACCCGTTCTTTGAAACGTCGGAAGCGGCTGTTGCGATCTGCCAGCGCCGATCAGCTCCTATGCCTTGTGGAAGTTGCATTGAACATATTGCGAAATCGTTTTCGACTTACACGCCGTCAACGGAATCGAATGCTCCCATTCACAGAATTCATTCGTCATTTGGGCAGGATCAGATCGGAACGAGGTGCACGAAAATTGGTAGTACAAAAAGGCGCAGGCTTACCCATCGGCGCATTCGCATCACTTCTCACTCCAGTAATTGTGGAACTGGCACGATCAGTGATCACAAAATCTTCTTCTAATTCATCTACCACTGATTAATTTTTAAAAAAATGGCAAATCGACATGTGATGATCCCCGAGGACATCTGGCGCGGCATGCTCTCTTCAAATCGTAGCAACACACCGCATACGGGCGACATAAATCTGGACACAGCCCGCCAGGCATTGGATGCTGTAAAGCACGGAAAATTGAATCCTGGCACCAAGGGCATTCTTTACAATCAACAGCTGCGTCGGTATTTGCATTTGCGCAAACAACATGAAAACCGACCCGTCAAAGTGGAGGTGGTGTCCGGACCGAACAGTGGAGCCGCCTTAATCTCAAACAATCCCACTCCTTCTGCAATGATTTACGATGGAAATGATGGAGGGGATGATGAAGATGGTTGGATGGAAGATGAAAACATGTCATTACAGTCCTTTGCCTCGCCACCCTCCTCCATACCTGCCTCAATCCCATCCATCGCGAGTGTTGCAACACCATCCCCTCTGGCCCCTCCACCCTCAAATCGATATCATATTGCAAACGATGCAATTTCGGATACTGCCTCACAGCGTTCACGAAGACCCGCAACAACAGGTGGACGCAATCGTGATCGGAAATTGGGAATACGCCGACGTGTAAGGCAGAAACCAAAGAGAGGAGCACGCAATCGACAACAAAGAAGGCGCCGCCGACAGAACAACATGACTGATGCAATGAATGCTCCGTTGCCCGACATCAGTGCTGAGGATGAACAATATTTGCAGCAACAAGAACAGCAGCAAACAGGACCAAGTCATAGGCCACCAGCTTCTCCTTCAATACCTGTCCGTCATGGTGTTAAGAGGCGCCCCCTTCTTTCCATGCGTCCACCACCATTCTATGGAGGCAAACGGGCAAAAATAAATCCACCGAAACGTCAGAGACGTCACGAATTTGATGGAGCTCCACCCAAAAAGATATTCCGACCATCCTTCTGGCAATAATCCATTTGTGGGTTTATCCATTCATTCTTTAAAAAAATATGGCCGACTTTACAGCTCTTCTCAACAAACTCTATAATGACCCGAGTTCGCCAGCCGGATTTGCCGGTGTTGATCAACTCTGGCGCGAAGCGAAAAAGCGTCTGCCTCATATCCCCCGCGCAGCAGTTGAAAATTTTCTGGAAGGAAGCCGTACATATACACTTCACAGACCGCGTCGTGTGCATTTTAAACGGTCGCGCACCGTGCCTGCGGGCTATCTCACCGACTTTCAAACAGATTTGGCCGATATGCAAGCATTGGGGAAATACAATGGTGGCTACAAATACATACTTGTGGGAATTGATGTGCTCAGCAAGCGGGTATTTGCCACCCCCATAAAGACGAAAGGCTCAGCGCATGTGGTAGAAGGATTCAAGCAGTTGTTCTCCATCGTAGAGATGCTTCCCCATCGTGTGTTCAGTGATAAAGGCAAAGAATTCACAAACATGGAGCTGGCAGCCTACTTTCAAAGTTTGGATATAGCAAAACATCAGCCCAACTCAAGCACCGTGAAAGCCGCATTGGCCGAAAATTTTATCCGACGACTCAAAGCCCGACTCTATCGATACATGAGTGAAAAACATACACGTAATTGGGTAGATGTGTTACCAAAAGTGGTGGATGCAATCAATCATGCACCTAGTCGTGTTCTCGGCGGACTGCGCCCCATTGACGTGTCTTTCCACAATGCGCGAGAAGTGCGAAGGCATCAATATGGACCAGCTGGTAAAATGTTTCTGGATGCTGATGATCGGAAAAGAAGACAAAAGCCTCCAAAATTTCGAGTCGGTGATCATGTACGAATGAGCAGAAACACACATGTATTCTCAAAAGGTTATCTTCCCACATTCCATGATGAAATTCTGGATGTGACACGAGTTAAACCCGGTGGTCCACAAAGCGCTTACGGAGTAACGCGCTATGCTGTCAGCGATGAAGAGGGCGAACCATTCAAAGGTTATTTCTATGAGCAGGAGCTGGCCAGAGTGAAAAAGGATGCAAATACAAGCTATCGAGTAGAGGATGTGATAAGAGAGAAAGTCGGAAAAGATGGAAAGAAAAAATATTTGGTCAAATTTTTTGAATATCCCGCCCCCTACTGGATTTCCCAAGAAGATTTTGTATAAAATGATCGCTCCCACCCCCCCCCCCCCCCCATAATTGTCATTCTTCAAAATTTTGTCCTCATTCATTTTTATTCATTTAATTTCATGCGATAAAATAATATTTTTTCGGAAAAAAATATGGACAGTCCATATCCTCAACGGCGAACACGCCCCTATTTTATGTATTCCAACAAATGCACGGTGTGCTTGGTCATTTCTGCCATTTCACTTCTCATTTTTGGATTTGTTCGCTTCCGTCTTCAAAAATATTTGGACGACGAGGAAAATCATCATCCTAAAAATTTTTCATTCACTCCTTCATCAAACGTCACCACTACTCCTTTGGCGAAAATGGCCAGTACTTTCTATGTGGTTCTACCCAGCAATATTACGGACTATCCTGACAATCGCCCGAATCGCTACCGAGTCCATTTGCCCCGACCACTGCAACTGGCCGGAAATTATGTGTGCGGATTGTACAGCATTCAATATCCCCGATCATGGCCCAGTACCATTGGTACGCTTGAACCTCAATGGATTGAGATCAAACTTCGTGAAGATTTTCCCTTTGGTCAATTCAAATCAATACAAATCCCAGTGCCAAGCGCTTCCCTAAACACATTGGACGAATTGACAGCACATTTGGAGGATTCACTCAAGCATGCACAACAGGAGCTGAATACAACTAGGCGTCGCCGCAGACATGTACAAGAAGATGGTGGTGACGACCAGATAGAAGAAAATGAGAAACGTACTGCTGGACCCATTATGATTTCTGAAACAACCAGCCCTCAACCTACCACGCTCGAAGAAAAGTTTGCATTTATAAAAGAGGAAAATATTTGTGCCGCCGTTTGTCACCAATTCCTCCACATTATGTGGATTCAAATGGAAGGCCTATTATTGAAACCGAACCACCTACCCAGACATCGGTAACAGCATTTGCATTCGATAAAACAACAACAACAAACCAACCATCTAAACGTGAAGCACCGGCAGCTTTCACCAGCGGCGACGGCGATACAAATCCACGGATTTTTTTTCAAGAAGCTTCGCCTCCAAAAGACAACAAGGAGCAGGATGATGATGAGGAATCAACAGCGTACACCTTACCCAATGATGACAATAGTGAAACAACAGCAACAGAGAAAACAGTTATGACCCCTCACGGTGAACTCAAAATCAATACGGATCCTGAGAAGACAGTAATGACACCATTCGGTGAATTCAAGGTCAATACAAATCCGCGCATTTATCAACATTATGGATCTCCTCCGAAGAATGATGAAGATGATGAGAAAGAAAAATCAACAGACATTGAAGGAATTAAGACAGAGGAAGGAGAAGAGACAGAGGAGGAGGAAGAGGAAGAGACAACGACACACATCTTACCAACAGATGAGACTCCAGTGGCCACACTTAAAAAGGAGAAAACAATAACAAAAGACAAGAAGGTGGAGGTGAACAATTACTTGACCGTGAATGTGAGCGTAGATGGTCCCTCTAGCACAACAACAACAACAAAAACACCAGAAAAAGAACAAAAACAGCAGCGTCAATCTGCACCGCCAAGTTCCGAAAGGGATTCAGCGGCGCCTGCTGGAAGAACAATTGCACCACCGCCAACCCCAAATGTTGCGTCAGGAATAGTCGGAGCAGACAAATCTGTATCACTCAAAAGCAGAACCCTGAATCAGGAGCTGAATTTGCAAGAGGCATACAAGAAGATTGCGGAGATAGTTCAATCTGTTCGAATTGAACATTTGGTCAATGCTACGAGCATTGAAAGTGATGAGGATGATGACGACGATTACATTGATCATGTTGGTGACAAATCAAATCGATTTCGTATTCTGCTTGGACATCCTGCAATCAGTCACATTGAGATGAGTGAACAATTGGCTTATGTAAGTGATGGGACCTAATTAATAGGATATCCATTGATCAAATCATTTCAGGTTCTGGGCTATCCCAATTCCAAGCGGATACTGAATGGTGAAGTGGCAAGATATGAGGCCGATCTGCATGGTGGATTTTCCAGTTTTGCTGTCTATTCACGTGGATTAACTGAGGAAGTGATTCTGGGCAATTCGCTGAGCTCCATGCTGAGAATTGTGGCTGTAGATGGTGAACAGAAGCATGGACAAATAGTGGAGAAGATTTTCGATTCACCCATGTATGTGAAGGTGGTGCCAAGAGAAATAAATGAAATTGAAATAGAAATTAAAACCCTGACCGGACAATATGTACCCTTTCAATTTGGAAATGTAATCACGACACTTGTATTTCGTAAATATCTTAATCTCTAATTGTCATCCCCACCCATTTCCCCAATTCATTTGTATTTCCCGTCATAAATCAATTTTCATTTGAATAAATATGCACATTCCATTTGACACTCGCTCCGTTGGGTATGATGAACATTTTTTCCGTCAAATTGGGGGAGGGAATCAGCAGGAGCAAGATCAACAAAAATATGGACCACTTTCTGAACCCTACTATTATTTTCGTGGTTCACCCCCATGGACACAAAGAGGATTTGGTGCGATGCAAACCGGAGCCGGAGTTGGCGATGTGCTCAGACATTTATGGCGTATCATTCTACCCGTAGTGAAAAGAGCCGGTGAGGCTGTCGGGAAAGAAGCGCTCAACACGGGAGGCAGAGTGCTCGATCGGGTTGTACAAGGCGAGAGTGCTAAAGAGGCGGCAATTAGCGAGGGGAAAAAGGGATTGATACACTATTGGAAAAGGGTGGAATGGTAAAACAGTTCGGCACTGGTATTCGAAAGCGAAATTCTGGAAAGCATCGTCGGAAGCTCCGCCCACCATCCCATCAATTGTTGATCGGGAAAAGAGTCTCATCAGCCGCAGCAGTTGGTTCCAATCCTGCCATTCCAACGACTTCCGGCACTTTGGGGGGTGCCATTCGTCGAAAAAGACAACGATCGGACACATTTGGACTCTATTAATTCCCTCCGTTCATTTTCCGTCCTCATTCAAAAATAAATCCCTAAAAAAGAATGACAACATTCCATAAAATTCATCGCGACTCCTCAAATGCCATCACCAATGCCCTCTCCTTCTTCGAAGTACCCAGCACGAATGTGAGTGTAAGCAGTTCGGCGGTGGTGGAATTGCTGACGCTTAACCCTGTGAACATCACTCCATATCACTTCAAATTACATGCCAGCCAGTCCTACTTTGACCTCTCCAAATGTTATATTCTTACGGAATTGCGAATCCGGAAGGAGGATGCCCTAGGACAACTCATAAATCTTGACCCAGCACAGGACCATGCTGCCGTTTGTCAACTCATCGGTCATACGTTGTGGAAAAATTGCCGTGTGCACATCAATGGATCTCAGGTGTTCGAAGCCAACGCGCTTATGGCCTACAAATCCTACTTTGACTATATGCTCACCTATCCCAACTCTGTTAAGAACTCATATTTGAACGCAGCTGGCTACTACGAAGATGAAGAACTTTCGCAAATAACGGGACGTGGATTGCAAGCGAGATATGCATTGTTCACAGGTAGCCGTGTGGCTCAATTCATTGCCAAGTTGGATGTGGATATATGCAATCAGGTGGGAATTTCTTATTTTTAAATTATATCATCTTATTCAATCATTACAGCCCCGCTATATGGTCAATCAATGCGAAATCGATTTTGAACTACAGCCGAATGATTCGAATTTTTTGATAATTGCAGAGCAGGTGGCTGGAGCGCCCCCTCTGCCTCGTTACCATCTTGAAGTGCTAGCTTGCAAAATGTACGTGAAAAAAGTGGATTTGATGGACTCGTTGGCCTTTGACATCAACAAAAAACTTGAACTGCAACCAGCTCGTTATCCTCTGAGGAAATCTTCAATGCGTTCCATTTTCATCAGTGAGAATCGCACAGAATTCAACGGAAGCCTATGGAATGATCAAGTACCAAAGCGGGTCGTGTTGGCAATGTTATCGAACTCAAATTTTGTTGGCACACAAACAAGTAGCCCATTTGACTTCCGTCATTTCAATGTTCGCGAAATATCGATTTGTGCTTCCGGCGTGATCACACCAGCAGCACCCTACAATCTGGACTTTCCTAACTGGAAATTTTCACGCGCTTTCCATGACATGCAAGATGCATGCGGTTTTGCTGGCTCGCTCGAAAGCAACGGGATCAGCATGAATCGATATGCAAATGGGGGGTGCTGCTTTTTTGTTCTGAACCTAACCAACAGTGGAGAGGACAATGGACCAGAGACATTCGATCTGATTCGCAATGGGGCAACAACCGTCAAGATCACTTTCAATCAGCCCGTTCCAGCCGGAGGAATTGTGCTCATTGCTATGGGAGAACATGAAGCCCTAATGTTCCTGGATAGAAATCGAACAGTGGCATCGGATGTACAAGTTTAAGATACCGCGATAACATTTTCAATACCTCATTTATTGTCATTTTCATTATTTGTCTTATTGATAAATATGTTCATTCCCATTGCAATAATTCTCATAAACGATTTTTTACGGATCCGAGTAATTATTTATTTCCTCCTCCTAATTTGGTTATTCAAATTCGCTTTGGCCACTGCAACGATAATGGACTACTATAATCCGGCTCAGAATGCGGCAAATTTGCCTTCTCCTTGTAAAGAGGCACCCACTTCCGAATCGGAAATTCAAACAAAACTCTACTGCTATGGACTGCTGTCCCTTTGGCTAATGTTGATGTTCAGTGCACTCATCTACCAGATCCGAGCCATCATCAAAATTCGCAATCAATTCGGTTTGGGCTTTATTGGCACATTTCTGCGTGTGATACGCTATCCATTTGCCGCATTTTTCTCTCGATATTTTGGTGAGCCCGGCGATAGTGGTTACTCAACACCGGCACCAGGAGAAGTGGACCCAGAAAATCAAAGGAATAAATATTAAGAGCGATGAATGATGCACAGATTGAGGCTATTTTATGGCGCTGTCAAGTGACTCGTTCCCATTTTATTGGCTGTTTTCCTGCTGATAAAATCCCGTCAAAGGATAAATTTGTGGACAAGTACCCTGTATCGATGGTGATAAATTTGGACCCGGCGAGGAAGGCAGGTTCTCATTGGGTCGCCCTCTTTCTGCCTAATGCTTCTTCAGCCTGCTATTATGACAGCTTAGTCCAATGGCACCGACCGGCATCGACAATCATGAAATTTTTACAACAATTTGAGCGCACGGAATGCAATCGACTTCCATATCAAAGCCCTCTTAGCGATGTATGCGGTCAGCATTGTATCACATTTTTGTACCATATGTCGCTTGGCTTTTCTTTTAAAAAATTTCACAACTCTGTTATTGTACCCAATCGCCCTCATTTTGATTCTTTTGTCCACACCTTTGTGAATAAATTAATAGCCGGATAAACACATTTGAATTGAACAGTTTGACGCCTTTATATTCAAAATTTGACCTTTGTGGGTGGCATATGCCAAAAGGTCAGGGAGAGGGGGGGGGGCGAGGATCTTGGGCGCTGAATGAAAGCTATATTGGATGATTTATGATGTGATTGTAAATCGTGGCCATCGAGAATCGCCCTCATCTAAGCACACATTTTTGAATAAATTAATTGCCAACAAAGCACTTGAATTGAACAGCTTGGCTTTTATTCAAACTTGACCTTTATTGGCCTATGCCACATGGTCAGAGGAGAGTATAGGGGCAGATTTGGGCGATGAATGAAAGCGATATTGGATGAATTATGATGGGGTCGTAAATAATCGTAGAGAATCGAGGAGATTGAAGGCGGGATCGAGAAGGGTATAAATTGGCCGAAATGTGCCATTCTAATTCATTCTTCATTATCTTTATATTTTTATTTTTATAAATAAATTTGTGTTATTTTTAGCATAACAACAAATAAAATGTCTTCTCCAATTAAAAATCGAAAACGAAGTGCTGCCTCTTGCGAAGATGAATCAATGCCGTGTTCATCATCCTCTCTTAGCCGACAACATTCAACGCCTGCAGCACCAAAGCGGAGGCGCTTCACCATTGATGAGCTGTTGGCTTCACCATTCCATGATGTTGTTGATGATGATGAGCCAATGGATGTGCAAGATGAGAATGAAGAGTTGGACATCAATCGTTATGTGCGCGAAATTGGCACTGATAAGCATGTCAACAAAAAGTTCAAAAATGGAGTATTCGAAACGACCTTTTCCATTGAGGCTTTGCCTCCAAATCCAGAACATCTGCTCCATTCCATCTTTCAAAAATGCATCAATGCAGCCATTGTGGTGCTCTATGATCGATTTGGTGTGCTGCCTGATCAGCTGGGTGGGACTGTGTTCTCGGAATTATTGGATGAGCCAGTTTGGGTCCCGCTTCGCCCGATCCATGGGGATACGGCCGACAACATTCTGAACAGATTTCTGACTGTCATCCAGTCACGTGACCGAGAAGGAAAAGGAAATGTTCTGGGCGAGCCATTCACCGTTCGCATCGATGCAATTTGTGCGAAGGCATTGCCCACTGTGCGCGAAATTCGTGGCAGTGGAGGCCGTACCCATGGAGGAATTGATCAATCGCATTTAAATCCAGTTCACCATAATGCAAGTTCCAGGGCGCTTATTCCAAAAACAAATATATTAATGATGATTTTAATAATTAAATAAGGATTAATCCCTCATCCTATTTCACAACTAATCAATATTTTTAGATCAATTATAATGCATGCATCATCGTGGACAGATATATGGCCCGTCCTTATTGTCTATTCTATTCCATGATTTTGGCAAAACAACACCGATTACTTGAACGACGCGCATTCTATTACTATTATCACGATCAATGGCGACAACAAAGGGAGGATGTTCATCAATTGCTTCAGGCAACTCAAATCCCCATCCTCCAGGATGATTATGATGCAATGGTTTATGGGCCAATGGTCATTGATTATTGGAACCAGATTCACGCAGCAGACGGGCTTCGATTTAAATTGTTTGTGTTCAATGAAATCGGTCACTTCAAACCGGACTTCGTTTATGGCGAGGACAAATTCAACATTGCGATTACAATTCTCCATGTCAAGGACCATTTTCATGGCATTCGGAAAGCTGGCTCAATGTTGCGACATAACAACAAATATTGTTTCGATTGCCTCACTCCTTATCGAAAGGACTCTGAACATAAAGGAAGCTGCAAAGCCAGATGCAGATACTGTGGGAGAGTAGGAGAGGGCAGGCCTTGCGAAAGTGAGCCAGGTTATCGGAGCAAATGTGCCGGCTGTAACCGCGTCTATGTTAATTTGGACTGTTTCCAACAACATCTGGCCCACGAATGTGCCCGAAACAAACAGTGCGATGCATGCGGATGTATTTGGAATGTAAAGAAGAACACGGAAAATGGGAGACGTGGGCACGTTTGTGGGGTAATTAAGATCATATTTTATTTTTGATTATTATTAAATTCTATTATAGGAAAGAAAATGTAAGCTTTGCCTTGAATGGCACAAACCTGAACAATATTGCTTCATCAAGCCGATTAAGCCCAAGCGCTACACTCCATATCGTATAGTTGTTTTTGGTGAGAATGCGAGGATAAACGTTTTATTGATGTTTATCCCCCGCTGTTCAGATTTCGAATCAACACAGCATCAATCGGTTTCCGCCGAACATCCTGAGCGGAAGAAGCACAACGTAAATTTTGTAGCAGCTCATGTACTCTGCACGCATTGCATGCGCAATGGGCGATGGCGACTCCCAATGGGCCAATTGGCATGCTATATTTGTGGAGATGCGCGAACCATCACTTTCTCTGTTCGGACCCATCACACACAAGTGGATCGAAAAGAAGTTTATGCTGAACCTTTAGACCAATTTGTCAATTGGCTAATCTATGAGCTGCCTGCACAATATAAGACCATTGCATTCAGTCATTTTGGCGGACGTTATGGTAGAGAGAATATAAGTATATCTCTAACTAATATGTGTTTTTTTTTAAGATATTGTTTTGGCTTTTCACTCAATAATGGAGACGGGAAAAGTTCCCCAAATGATCAAAAGAGGCAACAAGCTCTATGAGCTCCGCATTCCAAAGACAAACCGCGTGCGTCGTGGGCGGACAATTGAAACATGTGAAGTGCTCTTTCGGGATTCGTACAATCTCATCCCAATCGCATTGGGACGATTGACGAAGGCGTTCGGGCTGAACATTCCCGACAAGCCATATTTCCCGCATCTTGCCAACATCCCGGAAAACTACGATCGCGTGCTGGACGAATACCCCCCAAAATGGGCTTTCCTCTATAAGGGAATGAGTCCAGAGAATCAGAGAATGTTCGATCCTTGGTATGAGCAGGTGCGCCACAACCCGTTTAATTTGTCGGAACAATTGGCGGAGTACTGTTTAAAGTGAGTTGAAGGGGTTTTTGATTGAATACCGTGTAATTCCCCCTTTTTCTAGTGATGTTGAAATTCTCACGGAAGCGCTCATGTCTTTCCGTGAGGAATTCTTCAAAATATCGAAGCCGAAAAATGGTCCACAGTGGTTCAAAGGCATTGATGTTCTGCATGACGCGATGACGGTTGGTAGATTTATGGATTTTCGTATATTTGAAACATTCACTTTTAGATTGCTGGCGCTTGTAAAAAGCACTTCCTTCTGAATCATTTACCACCAAATCACATCGGTATTGTTCCTCACCGAGGCTACGATCATGCCGACAATCAATCAAAAGTTGCTCTTCAATATTTGGACTATTATGGTGAGATTCACGGCGTTGAAGTCCAGACAGCATTGAGCGAAGAAGGGGAAAAGCGCGTGGGCCGCTATCGGCTTGATGGCTACATCAAAGAGGAAGATAAGGGGATCGAAGTGAACGGATGCACTTTCCATGCACACGAATGCAAATTCGATGACGAAGGATACGATTTGCCATCAGGGAAAACTGTTGGAAAGACACGTCAATTGGATGCAGCCCGGCTCAAATATTTGAGAGCATCACTGCGTGGGGGAGTCGAAGTGATTTGGGAGTGCCAAATTCGGGCCCAGCTGAAGAGAGACAAACGAATGAGGCAGGTTTTCAAACGTTTCCGCGATGAAGGACCCATCCGATTGCGTGAAGCCTTCTTTGGAGGGCGAACAGCTCCACTCCGTCTCCATTATGAGCCACCACAAAGATGGAAAATGGGATATCTGGATTTCTGCAGGTATTTTTGTGTTCAAAATTGCTCTATTTTCATGTTCAAACAGTCTCTATCCATCGACAACTGCATCAACTGCATATCCAGTTGGTCATCCCACGCGTGTGGTCATCAAGAAGGGAAAGCAGGCAGTGAACTGGACTCGGCCAGAGGACATTCCCTTGAACGGAATTCTAAAGGTGTTCGTCGTGCCACCAAAAACGACACCAATCCCTTCATTGCCTGCCAAGTTCGATGATCGTCTCCTGTTCCCTTTGTGCCGTGCTTGCGCACTTCAATACCCTGAGGGTGGCGTGATTCCCAATTACAAATGCCAGCACAAGGATGACTTCGAAAGAGGATGGGTGGCCACGCTAACATCAATCGAGCTGGCAGCAGCGTTGGAAGAGGATGGCGGTTTCCGTGTCACCCGCTTCTATCGGGCGCTGGAATATGAGAAATGGGACGACAAGCTATTTAAGGGCTACGTCTCCGAGATGATGGAAGGCAAGATTCACGCGTCGGGGTTCCCGGAGGGCGTGGACACGGAGGAGAAACAGATGGAATTCATCGAGGAGAACTTTGCCCGATTCGGAATCAAGATAGACCCCGCCAAGATGGACGTCAACAAGGCATTGCGGGAGCTGCTCAAACTCATGAACAACAACCTCTGGGCCCGTTTCTCACTGCGATCGGACTTGAGCAAAACACACCTGACCAATTGCCCAGCCGAATTGCGCAAATACCTTGACGACAGATCACTTCATGTCGATCGACTGGATGAGTTGAATGAGGACTTGATGATGCTCACCTATGGGCAAATCGATGAGTTTGTCGACGACCACAACTTTGCCAATGTTGTCATCTCTCTCTGGACAACGGCAGCCGCACGCGTCCGACTCCTAAGGGAGATGCGCAAGCTGGTCAAGGCTGGCGGTGTATTGCTTTACACCGATACAGGTAATTTAATGGGAATTCATGTTTGGGAAATTTTAAATTCACTCTTAAGACTCTTTGATTTTTGCCTATCGTGAGGCGGACGGTTGCCCACTTCAAACAGGCTGGCATTTGGGTGACCTTCAACCGGAATATGCAGGTAAAATAGCATGACCAAATAGATCAATAATTTTGATTTTTGTAGATTACGACATCGTCGAATTTGTCTCTAGCGGTTGTAAGGCCTATGGGTTGAGAATGGTGCACAAAGAAACGGGCAAGGAGTTGATTATCCTCCGTCTCCGGGGAATCACTCTATCAGGTAAAGAAAAAATGAGTAAAACAAAGAATTCTGATCAATTTCCACTCTAGGAGACATCGCGAAGAAACTTCATTTTGAGAGCTTCAAGCAATGTGTGATGGCGTTCGCTGAGTGGGCCGATTCTGTTTCGGATGAGGAAATTGAAATCATCGGAGAGAAGATTGCAAGAAATGAGGACGACTGGACGATCAATCTGCAATACGATCATTTTGTCCAGCCAGATGTGCGCACCGGCACTGTTGTGACAAAGCCGATCAAGAAGAAGTATAAGCCAGTTATTTTGAAGGGAATTGTCACCAATGGAAAGATTATAAAAGATTTTGGTGCAACCGATTGATTGATTGAACCCCCCCTTCTTTTTATGTATAATTTTTCTATTGATAATATTTTTCATCATTTATTTTCATTGAATAAATTTTCATCATTTTAATATTGAATATTCACTCATACATGTATCTCTACATATTATTATTTTCTATGAAAGTAATCAATGTAAAAAATTTCTGAAAATTTCAGATCATTCCCTCACATCCGAGAAAATGAATTTTGATTTTGGTTCAATGATTGTGTTCTATATGAAACGGCGGATCGAAAGCGACAATGGTGGACTTCGATGGTGGGATGCACCCGAATGCATGGAAGATCATCCGCCAGCACATTGGTTAACAATTGAGAAGGCTGCGCGCATATTCGAAGCTGGCAATCGGGCTGCAATGCGCACAGAATTCATTAATGTTGAGGAACGTGTGTTGACCAACTTCCGTGATCTTACTCAATGGTTGCGAACCAAATTTGGTGAAATTGATCGAGAACATGGCAAAGCAATTGCAACAATTATGGTCATTTCCATAGCCGGCTATTTCGGCCGTTTGCTTGCAGAAAAGGATATGAGCAGCGAGAATACGGCAGAAGTGGATTTTGGCAGAAACTATCAACGAGAAATCCATCAACTCAGCCTTTGGAGCTTTGTGTTTTTGCATGGAAAATGGGCAGATGGTATCGATTGGAACCAGATGGAGGATATTTCACATCGTATTATTGCTGGATCGACAGTGAAGATTGAATCGGGAATGGCACAGAAGATTTTCAAATTACTCTCAATGGCGGCCACATTCTCCACCGGATTTGGCCTAGGCTTTTTCGTATTCTCCAAGATCAAACATCTTTTCTAACCCCCTTTTTTCCACAATATGATAACAATCTATTGTATTTATTTTTTCCTTTCAATTGACAATAAATATTCGACACAGCAGATTAGTGAAGGGGCGGGAGGGTAAAGAAGGGCGTTGGATGGGTGGAATAAACATATGTTATAAATCCGTTTTGCTTGTCCATTCCATTGACCCATACATTCATTCCCTCTCTTGTACTTCAATTTCGACGCAAAAAAATGTCCAATTTTACGGCCCTAAAATTCCCCACCAATATTCCATGGGAATTGGTGCCCAATTGCACCTGTCGCCACCCCCAAAACAATTGCTTCAAACCGGCTATTTATTCTAAGCCGATAATTTGTGTCCACGAGCGCATTTTAGGCATTGAATCGTATTTGGAGACAGGACCTCAAGAGATGGATATGACAATGATTTATGTACTGATTGCGATTGTGATTATTCTACAGGTTGTTATTTTTTTTCGTGTATTCATAGATTCACAAATCTTCTTAACTAGATCGCTATGATTGTTGGATATAGCTGGTTGAATAAGAATAGAATTGTCCTTCACTGCAACTGTCCTCGCCCCCGTTTCCTTATGCGTAATCGTCAACGCCGACAACCACAACAACAACCACCACAGCAAAATCGGATTGGGCAAGAAGGAGGAATTGAACCGGAGCGTTCACCAAGTAGGAAAAAAGTTCTTTTTAATAAAAATAATTTTTTTTTTGCGCTAACAGTTGGTGTGTTTTTTCGTCCATTTTCGCGTCCAAAAGCGAAACCAGTTGAAACGCCGCGAATTTTGGCCAGCTTCCTGGGCTCGACTGTCACTGAAGCTTCAACTAGTGGTGTTGGGACTGCGCAGGCAGGTTAATATAAAAAATGAGGATCAAAAATGAATGAATCCTATTTTCAGGCATCGCAAATGCAGGGCGAATTTAGCACAGTGGATCTTTCGAAGTGAGAATATGGAGGTGCAAAACCCCGAAAAGAATATTTCAAAATAAACACAATTGAACACTTTTTATCCATTAATAATTAATTCGAAATAAAATAATAATCAATAATTGTTTATTTTCATGAACGAAATAAGATTAAGAAGATACAATTTTAGAAAAAATAAGATTTAGAAGAGTCGGATTTACAAATAAAAATTGCATAATTAAGAAATAGAAGAGTCAATTATCGAAAAATTTAGATTGAAGAGAAGAAATAATTTGGTATTTCCTTAACCAGAACCACTTTCTTTGACCACTTGCCCTTTCCATCCGGTTCCCAACACATGTATGCGCGTGCATCTGGGGGTGGTGTGACCATCATCGATATAGAGGCATATGCCACAGGATCGGGTGTGTCAATAGTGGCATATGCGGTTGAATCCGCTTCTAAAAGTGTGATCTTTATAAAATGAAAAAATAAAATTTATCACCAGCCTTTTGGCTGTTCTTGTTGTTCTCGAATCGATTGATCATCGTCATTATCAGCATTTTCATCGATTTGCAAATGTCCATTGTCATAATCATCCTCTTCTGGTGCATAAATACTCTCCAACAAACTGAGCCGGCTGCTTGTCATTGAGGAGACAGTCGATCCTATCGATGTGTCAGTCAAAGTTGAGTCATCACCATCATCATCAGTTTCACTTGATGGCAAACGTGGGGGCTTTGATGGAGGCAGCGATGTGGGTAAATGAGGAGGCAAATGCATCGGCTTATGCAACAATCGAACCAGTTCAAGCGGATAATATTCGTTCTGCTGCTGCTGAATTCGATTTGTTGCTGTTGATGATTGATTCGGTGAATAGATCACGGCCGGTGCAAATGGGTATTGCAATCGGATATTGTGACGATCAAGAAAAAATTGCGGAAGATTGGAATTGAATGGGTATCCGAGTCGACCATGGGCAGGGATCTTGTGCGCTCCCTCCCGAGTCAATCCTTCGAAGATCAACGAACGACGTTGGCCATTTCGATCTTTGTATGTGGTGATCAGAATGCACTGATCGAATTCGGCAACTGCCTTGGCATGATACTCCGGTGATTGGAGTCTTGAACGCACAATCCGCTTTGCACAATTGAATATTTTTGCAATTTCATCGAGCATTGTTGGCTCGGTTCCGCTTTGAGGTGGAATGAAGGACATTTTGGAATTTCTTGAAAAATGGAAATTATTCCGGGAATGATAAATGAATGAATGAAATGATTTGAGGAGGAGCCATGCTTCAAAAATTCGGAAGGTGGAGCTTCGTGGATTTGGAAATGAGCCAACAAAACACATCTGATCCGCCCATTTTTGAATGCTATTTAAGGATCAAATTAGGCTCAAATTGGCATAATTTTCATCAGTTCCATTCGAATAATCCTCTTCCTTCCTTGAACAAATCCTCAAATCCCATTTTCTATCAAAACAAATGTCCTCCAAAGTCGAAATGCGCGCCACCGAAGATGCCGATCACCGTGAGAAAATGGAAAATGGTTTCAAAGGCGATGATGAGACAATGCAATCCGAGACCGGATGGTTGGGCAAGAAATCCAACAATGGCAGTGGAGGCAGAAAGCGAAAGCATGATGAAAGTTCGCCTGCTGGCGGAGATGATGATCAAGATGCATCCGACGGTGAGGGATGGGCCTCTTCAACCCATGGCAAAGAGGAGAAATTTCGGGAATGGGGCTGGAAGAAGGCTGAACGCAAGAAGGATCACTGGAAGCTGACCATGATGCGCAAGATCTCTTCGATCACCTTCCGCTTTAGGTAAAAATGGGGATGATCAGATCAAATTAAATTATTCGCTTAATCCATGACCCAAATTGATCAAAATTTCAAACAGACACACACATCCATTTAATTAATTTTCATTTTTTCAGTGATCGCTGTTCATGTGCTCGCCTTGTTTTTGAGGACAAAGAGAAGCATGTCATGCACAAGGACGGTTCCGTTTCCACCCGAATCCGCCTTTGCGAGGAATGCGTGGACTTGAACATCGAAGCCAATGATGCGATCGGCAAATTCTACGAGAAGAAGAACTATGGACAAAATGGAAAGAAATGAAGATGATGATGAAGATGATGATGAGAAGATCAAATCTTGAGAACAATCAAATATAATCAAACAATCAATCGATTAATGAATAATCCTTCTTCTAATCTTATAATAATGAATAATTAACACATTTTTAATTGGATAAATAAATTTTTGAATAATGAAATTTGATACTTTTATTTTTTGTTGGCTATTTTCCCCTATTCCCTTCCTTTTTTCGATCCATCATAAACAAAGACGTTTAAAGGCATATAATAGGCTCTTTGTCGGCAAATTAAATGAAGGGTTTAGGGCACCGAGAGGTTAATCCAATTACAAAAGGGATGTGACGGTGGTATTTTCTTGATGCCTGCCATCGTAAAAGAAGGGCATGTGGCAGAAGGGCGGGATTGAAAGTGGGCGGATTGGCTAAATTCTCGACGTCGTTTGAAAATTTTTCATTCTCATTTTATCTGCAATTATTCTCCAATTCCCTCCCGATTTCTTTTTTATTAAAAATGAATAATTCCAATTTTACACCTCCTTCCCCCTTATCGCCCGTAAGGGAAAATGACTTTTTCAATTTTATCAATGGTAATATTTTCAAATTATATTAAAATAAATTTTTAAATAGAAGCCACACCTCGTCGATACCGGATTCTTCGCCCCGTTAATGAGGAGGCCGTTGATCACGCTGAGCGCGTCGAAGAGATGAGGCGGCGATATCGAGATCGTGTGCGCGGAATGTCGCCTGAACGTAGATTTTTTTTTTGTAGCCAATTAAATTAATAAATAATTTTAATAGTTCTGCGGATAGCGCATATGGGAGGAGGGCGTCTCACGCCTCTTGAAATTGGCCAAATGTGGACGGCCAACCCGCCTAATCAAGGGCGGATTGAGGCAGAGCAAGCAACGGATGCTGATCAGCGGGCAGATGGGGCTCAAAATCAGCAGCAGATTGAGGCCACCCCACCAAGAGAGGCCAGTCCACCCCCTGAAGGTAGGCTTTGCCCCCCCCCCCCCCACTCCCCCATATTTTCGATTTATTATTTAGCAATGCCACAACCAGGACAGATCGGAATTGAGGTTCGCGATCCGAGGGCCAGAGCGAGAGGGCTTTCGCCCGAAGGTGACAGATCTCCATATTAAACTAAAAAATTTTATTTGTCTTTAGCTTTATTAAGTCAGTTGAGAGGACGACTATACACGTCCTTGCTACAGCTCGAAGAACATCGCCGAAGAAATCGATTGCAACCACCGCCTCCGCGTAACATCCCTTGCCTTGAATTGTTTTGGCAATGTTCCGCTGAATTGAATTTTCCAATTTGGAGAGAAGAAGATGGTTAGAATTGAGGGAATTTAATTATTCTTTTAAAATTTCTAGGTCTGAAAATCAAAGATGTTTGCCTCATCTGCCATCAAGTTCCTCCAAGTTGGAGAGGAAACCGATGTGGATGCGTCACCTTTTGCCACACATGTGCAGGCGAAGAGGTTCAGCGCATGCTGAGGCAAAATGCCGAGGAGAAGAGTAGGGAGAGAGTGGAAATGTGGGAGGCGAAATGGGCTGATCACCGCTGCACAGCAGGAGCCCTGTGCAACAAGAGAAAGGAAGAAAATTGGGCGAGGGATGAAAGGGCCCCATGCCTTAATTGTATCTATTCCCGGACCGAATTTACGGTTCCGGCCCTCCGTCGTTCGGAGCGCATCCGCGCTCGATATTCACCTTATTAAATGTATGCTAATAGGTGAATATCGAGCGCGAATGCGCTAAGAACGACGAAGGCCCCTCCCTTCCCCTTCACTACTTTATTTTAATTATTTTAGAATAATTTTTCCCTTATGAAATACCCCTCTTTTTTTGCCCCAATTATTTAATTTCACTTGTTTCCCCAAAATTTAATTCCAACTGCTAGCCTCCCCTTCCCCCGACATAAACCCTGCCATTTACATTTGCTTTTTTCAATATTTAAATAAATTTTGAATTAATTGAAATATTTCATAAAAAATAAATTAGGATAATAATCAAAATCGAATAATATTTTCAGTTCATCCACTTTATTTAGAGAAAAATTGAATTAAATTTTAAAAAAAATAATTACTTAGTTAATCAAATTGTTCAAAGTTTCATAATTTTTATATCGTTTATATTCATTCAAAAGATCGACATTCTCTCTTCGCTTTTTCTCTTTTTCATCCTCATCTTTTAGAGATGATGTGGTGGCTGATGACAGGTCACTAACGAACGAAGACGGGGTTGAACAAGTTGGATAATCATTGCCTATCTCATTGCCATATTTTTCTTTATATTCCCCGAGTTTTTCCCGGAGACGTAGTCGTCTTTCAATGTTGTCAATGCGTTTTTCTTCCTTGCTCATTTCTTCTGAAAATTCATTGAATTTGCCCTTTATTATACACCATTTTTAAAATAAATTAAAAATATAATAGATATAATGAGCTAAGAAGCAATGCCATATATAAATTAAAAGAAAAGCATTAAATAAAGCAGGGGAATATATACATATGATATAATGCTGACTGGGCCATTATGGCCATAAAAATCACATAATACATATCATTCTGAAGCCTGGGCCATTATGGCCATAAAAAATCAATTAATACATATCATTATGAAGCCTGGGCCATTATGGCCATAAAAAAACAATTAATACATATCAACATGAAGCCTGGGCCATTATGGCCATAAAAATCACATAATACATATCATTATGAAGCCTGGGCCATTATGGCCATAAAAATCACATAATACATATCATCATGAAGCCTGGGCCATTATGGCCATATAAAAACAATTAATACATATCATTCTGAAGCCTGGGCCATTATGGCCATAAAAAAACAATTAATACATATCATTGCCATAAAAATCAATTAATACATATCATTATGAAGCCTGGGCCATTATGGCCATAAAAATCACATAATACATATCATCATGAAGCCTGGGCCATTATGGCCATAAAAAATCAATTAATACATATCATTATGAAGCAGGGGCCATTATGGCCATATAAAAACAATTAATACATATCATTATGAAGCAGGGGCCATTATGGCCATAAAAAAAGCAATTAATGCATATCATGAAGCATGGGTATTTAGGGCCATAATTAAAATTAAGCAGTTGCAGAAAAGCATTATAAATATATTATAATTATCCAAATATTATAATTATGAATAATAAAAACTTACTCCGTTTTTTGGGTGGGGGATGAACAATGGCTGACTGTAGCTGGTTCATAAATGGCTGAAAAAATAAATTTACAAAAAAAAATTTTTAAAAAAAGTACCTTTGCCGTATTCAATCTGGCAATGAAATTTTGGATAGGGGGCAATTGAACAGGCGGTATTTGTACAGATTGATGAATCTAAATTTAAAAAAAAAATCTAAATGAAATTTTCAAAAAAAAATACCTGTATTGGATTGTGGAAGGCAGATGGTTGCAACACCAACTAAAATGTAAAAAAGATATTAAAATAATTTGTATTATTATCTTACCCCATCATTTGATGGGTAAAGCTCATCATAGAGCATTTCTTGCCTTGACATGCGCCTGCGCAATGTTACACCATCATCACCAAATGGTCCTCTGATAGCGGCAGGCTCAGGAACTAGTGAAAAAACAAAATTACAAATTAGATATAATTTATTCCCTACCCTTATTTTGTTGCATGTTCAGATGCAACATCCGAGCTCTCTCCTCCTGTTCCTCCCTTCTCTTCTTCATATCCTCCTCCCACCTTTTCTTTTTCTCCTCTTCATCCTCCCTTTTCTTCTCTTCTTCCTCCATTTTCTTCTTCTTTTTCTCCTCTTCCTTCCTTTCTTCCTCTTTCCTTTCTTCCTCCTTCCTTTCTTCCTCCTTTCTTTCCTCTTCCTTCCTCTTCTCTTCTTCCTCCCTTTCCTTCTCCTTTCTTTCCTCTTCCTTCCTCTTTTCTTCCTCTTTCCTTTCTTCCTCCTTTCTTCCCTCTTCCTTTCTCTTCTCTTCCTCCTTCCTTTCCTTCTCCTTCCTTTCCCCTTCCTTCCTCTTCTCTTCCTCTTTTCTTTCCTTCTCCTTCCTTTCCTCTTCCTTCCTCTTCTCTTCCTCCTTTCTTTCCTTCTCCTTCCTTTCCTCTTCCTTCCTCTTTTCTTCCTCCTTCCTTTCCTTTTCCTTTCTTTCCTCTTCCTTCCTCTCTTCATCCTCCTTCCTTTCCTTTTCCTTTCTTTCCTCTTCCTTCCTCTTTTCTTCCTCCTTTCTTTCCTTTTCCTTTCTTTCCTTTTCCTTTCTTTCTTCTTTCCTCCTCTCTTCATCCTCTCTTTTCTTCTTCTCTTCTTTCTCCATTTTCTTCTTCACATTCTTACTCTTCCTTCCTCCACTATTTTTTTCTCTCTCTTCTTTTTCCATTTCTTCTTCCATCGCCTTCCTTCTTGCCTTCCTTTCCTTCTCCCTCTCAATCTCCAACTTCCTTAGCTTCTCTTCCTCTCTCCGCTCTTCATTCTCATCCTCATCTTCGGTTTCTCCAACCACTTCATCATCGCTATTGTCCAAATTCGGCTGATCATTTTCTGCATTCAAATAGTGCATTTGGCGATGAACACGTTCATTTTTATTTCCGAATAAATGTCTGTCCTCCAATTCTTTGCGCAATGCAGAAGACATTTGTTTCTGTTGTTTCGATGTTGACTGCTGATAAAAAAACAATTAATTAAATAAATGAAATATTCATTCAAAAAATACCAAATTTTCCAAAAAAAAATCATAAACATAATTTAATTCCTTCCAAAGAATTTATTAATTTATTGATTCATTTTTTTTATTGATTAATTAATTGATTAATTAATTAATTAATTATTATTAATTTATTAATTAATTATTATTAATTTATTAATTAATTTATTAATTTATTAATTAATTAATTATTATTAATTTATTAATTTATTTATTAATTTATTAATTAATTAATTATTATTAATTTATTAATTTAAATCGACCGTATCATGCAAAACATTCATGTCATCCAATGTCAATTCAATATCATCATTTAAATCCAACAATTCACGCTCATCATCATCCAATTCTTCTTCTGAATTGCCATTCTGCTCATCATCCAATTCTTCTTCTGAATTGCCATTCTGCTCATCATCCAATTCATTTTTTTCCTCCTCATTATCACTCTCATTCTTTCTAGCCTTTTTCTTTTTAGACTGAAAAAAAAGCAATAAATTGAATTATTTATTTATTTATTATTTATTTACAATTTATTATTTATATTTTAATTAATAATTTTTTATAAAAATTTTTTTTCATAAAAACCAACCTCACAACAACGCCCACCAGTGCGATAATGGTCAACTAATTGTTGGTGATCCCAGATTCCTCCACAATCGGAACACAATAATTCTATAGGCTGCTTGTAGATTCGGTCGGGATTGGGACCGGCCTTTTGGAGGCTTTCAGCGGGCTCCCAAGATTTGCTACCGTCGCTCCATTTGATATAATACTCTGTCACTGATTCATTGGGGCAGCGTGGACAGAAATAATAGCGCGCTTCGAGTAGTTTGGTCCATGTAAATGTTGTCACTGAGCCACTTCCGTTACAGTGACAACATTTTTCCTTTACACCCTTTTGCTTTCGAGGCATTTTGTAAAAATAAAATCTAAAGAAGGGGAAAATAATTAAGAATAAATTATATAATATAAATTTAATCAATTTCATTTGAAGGAAAGAGAAGAAATATAATAAATTTATTGTAGAAAAATTTTTGGTCGCTTGCTGAATGTGCTGAATGAATGCCTTTGTTCATTTTGTCTCCAAAAACGACGCCATAAATGACCCACTTTTTTCCTCTCATTTTTTCCCAAGTCCATATTCCAATAAACCATCCGTCAAAAAGAGGGCATTTTGCCCCGGGGAAATGGCAGAGAGAATTGGCAAAAGAGAAAATACTGTAGGGGATTATCCTTCATTCAAAAAAAAGACCATCTGTTGAGTAAAGTGGTCATCATTCACAAATACACTTTTATTTTACGATTTTGATTGATTTATTTTTATTGGACATATTCATTTATTATAATATTATTTAAATTTGAAAAAATTAATATTAGTATAGGCACTGGCTGTGCGGCGGGACATTCCGGCAAAATGTGCGGTAAAAATGGCATAATTTGCCGCAAAAAGGCGGCAAATCATTTACCGCACAAAGTAGCTCAATAGGTTGCCGCTTCAAAGTGACAGGTGACAGGTGGCCATAAATCAATCTGGACATTCTGGTAGACGGGACTACTCATTTATTCCCTCGCAAATTGCCAATTTGAATGCAGCAGCAAATTTGATTTTTCCCTCAAGCCTCAATTCAATTGTGTATTCTCCTTTCCAATTTCCTTTATTTCCTCAACAGCTTTTTTGTCCATCAATGCCGCATTTTCCACCCATAAATGCCTACCTCTCAGTACAATGAATACATTCTTCCCGAAAAAATGAATAAAGTGTGTATTTTTTGTTTACCTAATAAAATTAATGAATTCCAATTCCCCCAAAATTGGTTGTCCCCATTTGTTGAGGGGAATATACTGCCCAAATGCCACATTCATTTCATCCATATGGGACCCATGAATGTCATCAACTATTCGGAATTCTTCTTTAAAGGCATACATTTTACGCACACATTGAATTTGACACAAAGGGCATGGGAATTCCTCCATGCAAATATTTTTTATTTGGCATTTTTTAAAAGGGAATATTTGTCATCCCATCATTGGCACTTCCAAAGTGCCCTTGGCGCCTTGGCCTCTTGCCCCGTTTTCTACTTCATCTAGATCCTCATTTTTGAGTAATTTATTGGTTATTTTTATCAAATAATTCCTCTGCTGCCCCATTCACTCTACCAAATATTGACAAAAATCTCTTAATTAAGAGTGTTTTGTGAATTTGCACTATTTCCGCCTGTTTGATTTTGCACTTTTCCGCCTGTTTGAATTTGCACTAATTCCGCCTGTTTGAATGGTGATTCGACATTTGCGACGGGAACATTTGCGACGCCGACATTTGCGACGCAGATTTTTGCGACGCCGACTTTTGCGCCGACCACTTTTGCGCCGGAGCATTTGCGCCGACGACATTTGCGACGCAGATTTTTGCGACGCCTACTTTTGCGCCGCCCAGAGGAATACAAATTATTGTTTATTAAAAAATTATCGGACCGAGTTATTACTCATATCATTAACTAATAAAAGGGTGAATAATTTTCTATTTCCAAAAGATGGACATCATACTAATTGAGCAATTCTTAACTAACGAAAAAGGAATCAATGGAATTCATCAACAGAATCCTAATGCGTGCAATGGTTCAACAGGGCTGGCTCAACCTCAGGCATTACGATATCGTTTAACAACAAGGGGATTGGATGATTGGGTTGATTGATGCTTGGAATTTTTATATAACATTTATTTAACAATTTTATTTATTCATTTGGTTAATAATTTTAATTTTGATAGTTAATATTCATAACTTGGATTTATTTATTTATTTTACATCGTTTTGCAAAATCTAATCGTATTTCTAGAGGCGGCGCAAAAGTAGGCGTCGCAAAAGTCTGCGTCGCAAATGTCGGCGGCGCAAATGCTCCGGCGCAAAAGTCGACGGCGTAAAAGTCTGAGTCGCAAATGTCGGTGGCGCAAGTGTCGGCGGCGCAAATGCTCCGGCGCAAATGTCGGCTAACCGTTTGAATTTGCACTAATTCCGCCTGTTTGAATTTGCACGAATTCCGCCTGTTTGAATTTGCACGAATTCCGCCTGTTTGAATTTGCACTAATTCCGCCTGTTTGAATTTGCACGAATTCCGCCTGTTTGAATTTGCATTAATTCCGCCTGTTTGAATTTGCACTAATTCCGCCTGTTTGAATTTGCACTAATTCCGCCTGTTTGAATTTGCACTATTTCCGCCTGTTTGAATTTGCACTAATTCCGCCTGTTTGAATTTGCACTAATTCCGCTTGTTTGAATTTGCACTAATTCCGCCTGTTTGAATTTGCACTAATTCCGCCTGTTTGAATTTGCACTATTTCCGCCTGTTTGCCCCAAACATTTAATTTCGCCTATTTTCCCCCGCATTTAATTCCGCCTTTTTGCCTCAAACATTTAATTCCGCCTGTTTTGTGTTTCCCTATTATCAATCTCTCATTCCCATCTTCATCTCCTATCTTCGCCCTATTTGTCATTTTTTTTTGTTCAAACTATTGTTCATCATCATCATTTTTATTGAGTGTCGACCCAGAAAGTGCGAAATGCGAACAAAAATCGCGTAATTTTTCATCCCCTCCCTTTGTTGCCGATTGCCCTGGATAATATGTTTTTTTGCCCTTTTCCTTTTTCTTCACTTTTTTACGGTCATTCAATTCATCATTCTTCAAACAAATTGAAATTGGGAGTGGGAGGATTGCCCGTTCCATTCGGCACACTTTACAACAAATTGAATGGAAAATGACAGTGCAATCGTGCGCAGTATTTGGAAGGGCTGGACCCAAACCCAAACAAAGATTTATTCAATAATTTAATAGAGAATAAGCTTTTATTTATTTTATTTATTTAATTAAGTATGAAAAGTTATGAATGAATTGGGGAAATTCTCAACTTGGGATTTTGGGTGACATTAGATCCAACATATAAATAAAATGATAACAAATATTTAAATTAAAGTCTAATGGTCCTTCTTCATTTATTACATTCCCCCGTCCTCTGAAAGCGCTTCCATGCGCGGACATTCTCTTTGACCAGGCTGGATGAAGATTCAATCATTTTAATTGTTGCAAAGGCTGGTAAGGCAAAGCGCAAAGGACCGTTCCCAAACATTCTCATGAAATTATGACAAATTTTCCGCATTTCCAATTTTTTGCCATTTCCGCGATTCCAATTTATTGGGCTTTTTGCAATCATTGACCAATCGTGTTTGGCAAAATCGGCGAAAATTCGAAAAGAAATGGGAGGATGCCAAACCAGGCATCTTTTATTATTGCGCTTCGGCTTAACCGAAGGGAAGAAATTCCAATTTAATTGCAAACAGCCAATGCCAATCCAAGCGGTGTTCATTTTTGGAATTATTTTAAGTGGAAATTTTTGTAATTGACGGACGATCCTTCCCCGCCCAATCGGAAAACGTGTGCCTTCCACTGGCACTGAGCGATTTATTGGCACAATCCGAATTTTCAATTGATGGATTTGTTCTTCTTGGCTGGTTGCCATTCGAATTTGTTGTTCCCGTTGCTTTTCTTTGCTGACGGAAGGAAATTTTTTGTTGGCGAAATTTTTGCCCAGCAATTCCGGTGTTTTGCAATCGAATTTATGCAGCAAATAAACCTGGTTTGAGTTTTTACGATTCTCATCGATTGGATCGAATTGCGCATGTAAAATATCGCTGCTCAATCCAGAATGTCCAATTTCAGCGATGTTCTCATCTTTTGCTCGAATTTTACAAATTGGCTGCTGATTTGGCGGTGACTTGGATGATTTCTTAATAGTTGGAATAATTTTGTCGATTTTCGGCAATGATTGCCCAATTTTCGGTTGTTCTTTTGCATTTTTGCTGCAATTTTTGTTGTTGATATTTTGTTGTTTTGCGGTTGTTCCCAAATTTCTTCTCAAAATAATTTCCATGTCTGCAATTATTTGCTGCGTTTCTTTGCTCAATTCATTTCCATTTTTTATTGAATTCGAAAATTTAATGCCGTTATTGCCATCCTCGTCTCTTCCATTTGCTACATGAATTGTTCCCGCTGAACGGGCTTTTCCAATTTCCTGTTTTTCTTCGGTCTTGTCATCCAATCTTGTTCTCAACATTTTCATTTTCTGCACTTTTTCACAAACCTCGAACCGATTCTGCCACCATTTCGCCTGTTCAATTTGTTTCTGTTCAAACCTTGCAAAAAGAGTTCTCATCTCATCCAATAAATTATTTGCATTTTCGTTTCCGAAAGCACTTTGGGAAACTTTATTTGCTGCTGCATTTTTCTCCGGATTGTTTTGATCGGCATTTGAATTATCATTTTTGCCATTCTCGACTTCCAGATTATTTCCGCTGCTCACAAACTTCCTTTTGTTGTCTCGGGGAACGGCCATGGCAAAAGATTTTTTGAAGTGTTGATAGAGCTTTACTCTATTGAAGAAAAACAGCCAAGTTGAGGGCGATCTTGATTCGGTGCTACCAAGTGCAATCGTGCGCAGTATTTGGAAGGGCTGGACCCAAACCCAAACAAAGATTTATTCAATAATTTAATAGAGAATAAGCTTTTATTTATTTTATTTATTTAATTAAGTATGAAAAGTTATGAATGAATTGGGGAAATTCTCAACTTGGGATTTTGGGTGACATTAGATCCAACATATAAATAAAATGATAACAAATATTTAAATTAAAGTCTAATGGTCCTTCTTCATTTATTACATGACCGATTTTTGAAAGATTTGAATGAAAAATGGGAATGGAGGATCTGATAAAGAAGAAGGAAGGAAAAGAACAATTTAATGGAATGTGCAGAAAAATATTGCATAGAATGTTGAATTGGGTGAAAAACAATGTTCCAAACCTTTGTGATGGGTTTCTACTCAAACTTCATGAAAATAATCTCCCATTTATTTGGCCAATCCAATTTGCCACTTCCTTATAAAGCATTCCATCCACATTGTCCCTCCAATTGGTGGGCCCAAAATTTCCCACTTCCTTTCATTCCATTCTCGCTCCATATTTGCTCAAAAAAAATAATCGGCTGGCTACTGCTGCAGTTGGGAATATTGGGGATGGGAATGGTTGGATGTAATCGAT
Source organism: Pratylenchus scribneri (assembly GCA_030063045.1). Taxonomy (NCBI): domain Eukaryota; kingdom Metazoa; phylum Nematoda; class Chromadorea; order Rhabditida; family Pratylenchidae; genus Pratylenchus; species Pratylenchus scribneri. Next base: position 2,741,577 of record JAQSEB010000114.1, on the reverse strand, counting down.
GATTGCCCCCATTTTCCCTACTTAATCTTCGCTTTTCCCATTGGCAAATCCAAACAAACACTTTTCCCCTATTTCCATCCATCCATCCCTTTCATCTGGCCAAAATCATATTTTGCCCAATACATTCCCCATTCCATGTTTATCTGCTCCAAAATCTCCAATTTTCACCAGCTAAATTCGTAAATTTAGGACCGCGGGGAATTTGCATAATTTTCGGTGAAAGGCCAAATGGACAATACCACTTGAACCCCTAAAATTCCCCTCCCCTTTTCCATTCTTTTCCCTCATCATTTCTTGGCCATTATTTTGGCTCAAGTGGAAAATGGATTCTTCTCTTCCTCCAAAACAAACCCAAAAACAATCCAAACAATATTGAAATAGTTTGGATGGCATTTTTTAATTCAAATGGCCATATTTCTACGTAAATTTTTCCATTTCCCCATTCTCACTTTTTTGCAAATTTCATCAATCATTTTCTTCCACCCATTTTTCTTTGTTTTTCCTTTATTTTCAATTTTTATTTACCCCTTTTTTCTTTTCATAATTCGTTCAGCAGAGCTCATTTTCACATTCTACTATTAAATTTCTACCCAAATTTGTATTTGGCCGGAATAAATAATCCACAATGGAAGGGATGTTCACAAAAAGGTGGCTGAACATTTTTATTATTTTTCATTCCATTTTTATGTTTTCGCGTAAGAAAAGCAAAGAAAAGGAAAGGAGGAAGAAGATTTCCCTTCATTCTTCAAAGAGGCCGAATGTATCTTCAATCTCCACTGGGAAATGTTTGGCCAAAAGATTTTGGCAGCCAATTTGGAGGCTTATTGGGGGAGGGGTGGGGAATTGGTTTCTCAATTTTAAATGGGACAAAGGGAAATAAGGTAGGGGAGGCTGGCTAAATCAATGAACTGCTTTTTGGGTAGGGGAAAATCACTGATGCTGATTGAATCACTGGCCAAAAACATTGATCCGTTCCATCCATTTACCCTCAAAATAGTTTAGGCCATACTTCAAGTGTTCACTCATCAAAGTTTAAGTTGAAATCCTCTCCCTATTACTCTTCCATTTTGTTGGCAGTAGTCCCGTCTACCAGAATGTCCAGATTGATTTATGGCCACCTGTCACCTGTCACTTTGAAGCGGCAACCTATTGAGCTACTTTGTGCGGTAAATGATTTGCCGCCTTTTTGCGGCAAATTATGCCATTTTTACCGCACATTTTGCCGGAATGTCCCGCCGCACAGCCAGTGCCTATACTAATATTAATTTTTTCAAATTTAAATAATATTATAATAAATGAATATGTCCAATAAAAATAAATCAATCAAAATCGTAAAATAAAAGTGTATTTGTGAATGATGACCACTTTACTCAACAGATGGTCTTTTTTTTGAATGAAGGATAATCCCCTACAGTATTTTCTCTTTTGCCAATTCTCTCTGCCATTTCCCCGGGGCAAAATGCCCTCTTTTTGACGGATGGTTTATTGGAATATGGACTTGGGAAAAAATGAGAGGAAAAAAGTGGGTCATTTATGGCGTCGTTTTTGGAGACAAAATGAACAAAGGCATTCATTCAGCACATTCAGCAAGCGACCAAAAATTTTTCTACAATAAATTTATTATATTTCTTCTCTTTCCTTCAAATGAAATTGATTAAATTTATATTATATAATTTATTCTTAATTATTTTCCCCTTCTTTAGATTTTATTTTTACAAAATGCCTCGAAAGCAAAAGGGTGTAAAGGAAAAATGTTGTCACTGTAACGGAAGTGGCTCAGTGACAACATTTACATGGACCAAACTACTCGAAGCGCGCTATTATTTCTGTCCACGCTGCCCCAATGAATCAGTGACAGAGTATTATATCAAATGGAGCGACGGTAGCAAATCTTGGGAGCCCGCTGAAAGCCTCCAAAAGGCCGGTCCCAATCCCGACCGAATCTACAAGCAGCCTATAGAATTATTGTGTTCCGATTGTGGAGGAATCTGGGATCACCAACAATTAGTTGACCATTATCGCACTGGTGGGCGTTGTTGTGAGGTTGGTTTTTATGAAAAAAAATTTTTATAAAAAATTATTAATTAAAATATAAATAATAAATTGTAAATAAATAATAAATAAATAAATAATTCAATTTATTGCTTTTTTTTCAGTCTAAAAAGAAAAAGGCTAGAAAGAATGAGAGTGATAATGAGGAGGAAAAAAATGAATTGGATGATGAGCAGAATGGCAATTCAGAAGAAGAATTGGATGATGAGCAGAATGGCAATTCAGAAGAAGAATTGGATGATGATGAGCGTGAATTGTTGGATTTAAATGATGATATTGAATTGACATTGGATGACATGAATGTTTTGCATGATACGGTCGATTTAAATTAATAAATTAATAATAATTAATTAATTAATAAATTAATAAATAAATTAATAAATTAATAATAATTAATTAATTAATAAATTAATAAATTAATTAATAAATTAATAATAATTAATTAATAAATTAATAATAATTAATTAATTAATTAATCAATTAATTAATCAATAAAAAAAATGAATCAATAAATTAATAAATTCTTTGGAAGGAATTAAATTATGTTTATGATTTTTTTTTGGAAAATTTGGTATTTTTTGAATGAATATTTCATTTATTTAATTAATTGTTTTTTTATCAGCAGTCAACATCGAAACAACAGAAACAAATGTCTTCTGCATTGCGCAAAGAATTGGAGGACAGACATTTATTCGGAAATAAAAATGAACGTGTTCATCGCCAAATGCACTATTTGAATGCAGAAAATGATCAGCCGAATTTGGACAATAGCGATGATGAAGTGGTTGGAGAAACCGAAGATGAGGATGAGAATGAAGAGCGGAGAGAGGAAGAGAAGCTAAGGAAGTTGGAGATTGAGAGGGAGAAGGAAAGGAAGGCAAGAAGGAAGGCGATGGAAGAAGAAATGGAAAAAGAAGAGAGAGAAAAAAATAGTGGAGGAAGGAAGAGTAAGAATGTGAAGAAGAAAATGGAGAAAGAAGAGAAGAAGAAAAGAGAGGATGAAGAGAGGAGGAAAGAAGAAAGAAAGGAAAAGGAAAGAAAGGAAAAGGAAAGAAAGGAGGAAGAAAAGAGGAAGGAAGAGGAAAGAAAGGAAAAGGAAAGGAAGGAGGATGAAGAGAGGAAGGAAGAGGAAAGAAAGGAAAAGGAAAGGAAGGAGGAAGAAAAGAGGAAGGAAGAGGAAAGGAAGGAGAAGGAAAGAAAGGAGGAAGAGAAGAGGAAGGAAGAGGAAAGGAAGGAGAAGGAAAGAAAAGAGGAAGAGAAGAGGAAGGAAGGGGAAAGGAAGGAGAAGGAAAGGAAGGAGGAAGAGAAGAGAAAGGAAGAGGGAAGAAAGGAGGAAGAAAGGAAAGAGGAAGAAAAGAGGAAGGAAGAGGAAAGAAAGGAGAAGGAAAGGGAGGAAGAAGAGAAGAGGAAGGAAGAGGAAAGAAAGGAGGAAGAAAGGAAGGAGGAAGAAAGGAAAGAGGAAGAAAGGAAGGAAGAGGAGAAAAAGAAGAAGAAAATGGAGGAAGAAGAGAAGAAAAGGGAGGATGAAGAGGAGAAAAAGAAAAGGTGGGAGGAGGATATGAAGAAGAGAAGGGAGGAACAGGAGGAGAGAGCTCGGATGTTGCATCTGAACATGCAACAAAATAAGGGTAGGGAATAAATTATATCTAATTTGTAATTTTGTTTTTTCACTAGTTCCTGAGCCTGCCGCTATCAGAGGACCATTTGGTGATGATGGTGTAACATTGCGCAGGCGCATGTCAAGGCAAGAAATGCTCTATGATGAGCTTTACCCATCAAATGATGGGGTAAGATAATAATACAAATTATTTTAATATCTTTTTTACATTTTAGTTGGTGTTGCAACCATCTGCCTTCCACAATCCAATACAGGTATTTTTTTTTGAAAATTTCATTTAGATTTTTTTTTTAAATTTAGATTCATCAATCTGTACAAATACCGCCTGTTCAATTGCCCCCTATCCAAAATTTCATTGCCAGATTGAATACGGCAAAGGTACTTTTTTTAAAAATTTTTTTTTGTAAATTTATTTTTTCAGCCATTTATGAACCAGCTACAGTCAGCCATTGTTCATCCCCCACCCAAAAAACGGAGTAAGTTTTTATTATTCATAATTATAATATTTGGATAATTATAATATATTTATAATGCTTTTCTGCAACTGCTTAATTTTAATTATGGCCCTAAATACCCATGCTTCATGATATGCATTAATTGCTTTTTTTATGGCCATAATGGCCCCTGCTTCATAATGATATGTATTAATTGTTTTTATATGGCCATAATGGCCCCTGCTTCATAATGATATGTATTAATTGATTTTTTATGGCCATAATGGCCCAGGCTTCATGATGATATGTATTATGTGATTTTTATGGCCATAATGGCCCAGGCTTCATAATGATATGTATTAATTGATTTTTATGGCAATGATATGTATTAATTGTTTTTTTATGGCCATAATGGCCCAGGCTTCAGAATGATATGTATTAATTGTTTTTATATGGCCATAATGGCCCAGGCTTCATGATGATATGTATTATGTGATTTTTATGGCCATAATGGCCCAGGCTTCATAATGATATGTATTATGTGATTTTTATGGCCATAATGGCCCAGGCTTCATGTTGATATGTATTAATTGTTTTTTTATGGCCATAATGGCCCAGGCTTCATAATGATATGTATTAATTGATTTTTTATGGCCATAATGGCCCAGGCTTCAGAATGATATGTATTATGTGATTTTTATGGCCATAATGGCCCAGTCAGCATTATATCATATGTATATATTCCCCTGCTTTATTTAATGCTTTTCTTTTAATTTATATATGGCATTGCTTCTTAGCTCATTATATCTATTATATTTTTAATTTATTTTAAAAATGGTGTATAATAAAGGGCAAATTCAATGAATTTTCAGAAGAAATGAGCAAGGAAGAAAAACGCATTGACAACATTGAAAGACGACTACGTCTCCGGGAAAAACTCGGGGAATATAAAGAAAAATATGGCAATGAGATAGGCAATGATTATCCAACTTGTTCAACCCCGTCTTCGTTCGTTAGTGACCTGTCATCAGCCACCACATCATCTCTAAAAGATGAGGATGAAAAAGAGAAAAAGCGAAGAGAGAATGTCGATCTTTTGAATGAATATAAACGATATAAAAATTATGAAACTTTGAACAATTTGATTAACTAAGTAATTATTTTTTTTAAAATTTAATTCAATTTTTCTCTAAATAAAGTGGATGAACTGAAAATATTATTCGATTTTGATTATTATCCTAATTTATTTTTTATGAAATATTTCAATTAATTCAAAATTTATTTAAATATTGAAAAAAGCAAATGTAAATGGCAGGGTTTATGTCGGGGGAAGGGGAGGCTAGCAGTTGGAATTAAATTTTGGGGAAACAAGTGAAATTAAATAATTGGGGCAAAAAAAGAGGGGTATTTCATAAGGGAAAAATTATTCTAAAATAATTAAAATAAAGTAGTGAAGGGGAAGGGAGGGGCCTTCGTCGTTCTTAGCGCATTCGCGCTCGATATTCACCTATTAGCATACATTTAATAAGGTGAATATCGAGCGCGGATGCGCTCCGAACGACGGAGGGCCGGAACCGTAAATTCGGTCCGGGAATAGATACAATTAAGGCATGGGGCCCTTTCATCCCTCGCCCAATTTTCTTCCTTTCTCTTGTTGCACAGGGCTCCTGCTGTGCAGCGGTGATCAGCCCATTTCGCCTCCCACATTTCCACTCTCTCCCTACTCTTCTCCTCGGCATTTTGCCTCAGCATGCGCTGAACCTCTTCGCCTGCACATGTGTGGCAAAAGGTGACGCATCCACATCGGTTTCCTCTCCAACTTGGAGGAACTTGATGGCAGATGAGGCAAACATCTTTGATTTTCAGACCTAGAAATTTTAAAAGAATAATTAAATTCCCTCAATTCTAACCATCTTCTTCTCTCCAAATTGGAAAATTCAATTCAGCGGAACATTGCCAAAACAATTCAAGGCAAGGGATGTTACGCGGAGGCGGTGGTTGCAATCGATTTCTTCGGCGATGTTCTTCGAGCTGTAGCAAGGACGTGTATAGTCGTCCTCTCAACTGACTTAATAAAGCTAAAGACAAATAAAATTTTTTAGTTTAATATGGAGATCTGTCACCTTCGGGCGAAAGCCCTCTCGCTCTGGCCCTCGGATCGCGAACCTCAATTCCGATCTGTCCTGGTTGTGGCATTGCTAAATAATAAATCGAAAATATGGGGGAGTGGGGGGGGGGGGGGCAAAGCCTACCTTCAGGGGGTGGACTGGCCTCTCTTGGTGGGGTGGCCTCAATCTGCTGCTGATTTTGAGCCCCATCTGCCCGCTGATCAGCATCCGTTGCTTGCTCTGCCTCAATCCGCCCTTGATTAGGCGGGTTGGCCGTCCACATTTGGCCAATTTCAAGAGGCGTGAGACGCCCTCCTCCCATATGCGCTATCCGCAGAACTATTAAAATTATTTATTAATTTAATTGGCTACAAAAAAAAAATCTACGTTCAGGCGACATTCCGCGCACACGATCTCGATATCGCCGCCTCATCTCTTCGACGCGCTCAGCGTGATCAACGGCCTCCTCATTAACGGGGCGAAGAATCCGGTATCGACGAGGTGTGGCTTCTATTTAAAAATTTATTTTAATATAATTTGAAAATATTACCATTGATAAAATTGAAAAAGTCATTTTCCCTTACGGGCGATAAGGGGGAAGGAGGTGTAAAATTGGAATTATTCATTTTTAATAAAAAAGAAATCGGGAGGGAATTGGAGAATAATTGCAGATAAAATGAGAATGAAAAATTTTCAAACGACGTCGAGAATTTAGCCAATCCGCCCACTTTCAATCCCGCCCTTCTGCCACATGCCCTTCTTTTACGATGGCAGGCATCAAGAAAATACCACCGTCACATCCCTTTTGTAATTGGATTAACCTCTCGGTGCCCTAAACCCTTCATTTAATTTGCCGACAAAGAGCCTATTATATGCCTTTAAACGTCTTTGTTTATGATGGATCGAAAAAAGGAAGGGAATAGGGGAAAATAGCCAACAAAAAATAAAAGTATCAAATTTCATTATTCAAAAATTTATTTATCCAATTAAAAATGTGTTAATTATTCATTATTATAAGATTAGAAGAAGGATTATTCATTAATCGATTGATTGTTTGATTATATTTGATTGTTCTCAAGATTTGATCTTCTCATCATCATCTTCATCATCATCTTCATTTCTTTCCATTTTGTCCATAGTTCTTCTTCTCGTAGAATTTGCCGATCGCATCATTGGCTTCGATGTTCAAGTCCACGCATTCCTCGCAAAGGCGGATTCGGGTGGAAACGGAACCGTCCTTGTGCATGACATGCTTCTCTTTGTCCTCAAAAACAAGGCGAGCACATGAACAGCGATCACTGAAAAAATGAAAATTAATTAAATGGATGTGTGTGTCTGTTTGAAATTTTGATCAATTTGGGTCATGGATTAAGCGAATAATTTAATTTGATCTGATCATCCCCATTTTTACCTAAAGCGGAAGGTGATCGAAGAGATCTTGCGCATCATGGTCAGCTTCCAGTGATCCTTCTTGCGTTCAGCCTTCTTCCAGCCCCATTCCCGAAATTTCTCCTCTTTGCCATGGGTTGAAGAGGCCCATCCCTCACCGTCGGATGCATCTTGATCATCATCTCCGCCAGCAGGCGAACTTTCATCATGCTTTCGCTTTCTGCCTCCACTGCCATTGTTGGATTTCTTGCCCAACCATCCGGTCTCGGATTGCATTGTCTCATCATCGCCTTTGAAACCATTTTCCATTTTCTCACGGTGATCGGCATCTTCGGTGGCGCGCATTTCGACTTTGGAGGACATTTGTTTTGATAGAAAATGGGATTTGAGGATTTGTTCAAGGAAGGAAGAGGATTATTCGAATGGAACTGATGAAAATTATGCCAATTTGAGCCTAATTTGATCCTTAAATAGCATTCAAAAATGGGCGGATCAGATGTGTTTTGTTGGCTCATTTCCAAATCCACGAAGCTCCACCTTCCGAATTTTTGAAGCATGGCTCCTCCTCAAATCATTTCATTCATTCATTTATCATTCCCGGAATAATTTCCATTTTTCAAGAAATTCCAAAATGTCCTTCATTCCACCTCAAAGCGGAACCGAGCCAACAATGCTCGATGAAATTGCAAAAATATTCAATTGTGCAAAGCGGATTGTGCGTTCAAGACTCCAATCACCGGAGTATCATGCCAAGGCAGTTGCCGAATTCGATCAGTGCATTCTGATCACCACATACAAAGATCGAAATGGCCAACGTCGTTCGTTGATCTTCGAAGGATTGACTCGGGAGGGAGCGCACAAGATCCCTGCCCATGGTCGACTCGGATACCCATTCAATTCCAATCTTCCGCAATTTTTTCTTGATCGTCACAATATCCGATTGCAATACCCATTTGCACCGGCCGTGATCTATTCACCGAATCAATCATCAACAGCAACAAATCGAATTCAGCAGCAGCAGAACGAATATTATCCGCTTGAACTGGTTCGATTGTTGCATAAGCCGATGCATTTGCCTCCTCATTTACCCACATCGCTGCCTCCATCAAAGCCCCCACGTTTGCCATCAAGTGAAACTGATGATGATGGTGATGACTCAACTTTGACTGACACATCGATAGGATCGACTGTCTCCTCAATGACAAGCAGCCGGCTCAGTTTGTTGGAGAGTATTTATGCACCAGAAGAGGATGATTATGACAATGGACATTTGCAAATCGATGAAAATGCTGATAATGACGATGATCAATCGATTCGAGAACAACAAGAACAGCCAAAAGGCTGGTGATAAATTTTATTTTTTCATTTTATAAAGATCACACTTTTAGAAGCGGATTCAACCGCATATGCCACTATTGACACACCCGATCCTGTGGCATATGCCTCTATATCGATGATGGTCACACCACCCCCAGATGCACGCGCATACATGTGTTGGGAACCGGATGGAAAGGGCAAGTGGTCAAAGAAAGTGGTTCTGGTTAAGGAAATACCAAATTATTTCTTCTCTTCAATCTAAATTTTTCGATAATTGACTCTTCTATTTCTTAATTATGCAATTTTTATTTGTAAATCCGACTCTTCTAAATCTTATTTTTTCTAAAATTGTATCTTCTTAATCTTATTTCGTTCATGAAAATAAACAATTATTGATTATTATTTTATTTCGAATTAATTATTAATGGATAAAAAGTGTTCAATTGTGTTTATTTTGAAATATTCTTTTCGGGGTTTTGCACCTCCATATTCTCACTTCGAAAGATCCACTGTGCTAAATTCGCCCTGCATTTGCGATGCCTGAAAATAGGATTCATTCATTTTTGATCCTCATTTTTTATATTAACCTGCCTGCGCAGTCCCAACACCACTAGTTGAAGCTTCAGTGACAGTCGAGCCCAGGAAGCTGGCCAAAATTCGCGGCGTTTCAACTGGTTTCGCTTTTGGACGCGAAAATGGACGAAAAAACACACCAACTGTTAGCGCAAAAAAAAAATTATTTTTATTAAAAAGAACTTTTTTCCTACTTGGTGAACGCTCCGGTTCAATTCCTCCTTCTTGCCCAATCCGATTTTGCTGTGGTGGTTGTTGTTGTGGTTGTCGGCGTTGACGATTACGCATAAGGAAACGGGGGCGAGGACAGTTGCAGTGAAGGACAATTCTATTCTTATTCAACCAGCTATATCCAACAATCATAGCGATCTAGTTAAGAAGATTTGTGAATCTATGAATACACGAAAAAAAATAACAACCTGTAGAATAATCACAATCGCAATCAGTACATAAATCATTGTCATATCCATCTCTTGAGGTCCTGTCTCCAAATACGATTCAATGCCTAAAATGCGCTCGTGGACACAAATTATCGGCTTAGAATAAATAGCCGGTTTGAAGCAATTGTTTTGGGGGTGGCGACAGGTGCAATTGGGCACCAATTCCCATGGAATATTGGTGGGGAATTTTAGGGCCGTAAAATTGGACATTTTTTTGCGTCGAAATTGAAGTACAAGAGAGGGAATGAATGTATGGGTCAATGGAATGGACAAGCAAAACGGATTTATAACATATGTTTATTCCACCCATCCAACGCCCTTCTTTACCCTCCCGCCCCTTCACTAATCTGCTGTGTCGAATATTTATTGTCAATTGAAAGGAAAAAATAAATACAATAGATTGTTATCATATTGTGGAAAAAAGGGGGTTAGAAAAGATGTTTGATCTTGGAGAATACGAAAAAGCCTAGGCCAAATCCGGTGGAGAATGTGGCCGCCATTGAGAGTAATTTGAAAATCTTCTGTGCCATTCCCGATTCAATCTTCACTGTCGATCCAGCAATAATACGATGTGAAATATCCTCCATCTGGTTCCAATCGATACCATCTGCCCATTTTCCATGCAAAAACACAAAGCTCCAAAGGCTGAGTTGATGGATTTCTCGTTGATAGTTTCTGCCAAAATCCACTTCTGCCGTATTCTCGCTGCTCATATCCTTTTCTGCAAGCAAACGGCCGAAATAGCCGGCTATGGAAATGACCATAATTGTTGCAATTGCTTTGCCATGTTCTCGATCAATTTCACCAAATTTGGTTCGCAACCATTGAGTAAGATCACGGAAGTTGGTCAACACACGTTCCTCAACATTAATGAATTCTGTGCGCATTGCAGCCCGATTGCCAGCTTCGAATATGCGCGCAGCCTTCTCAATTGTTAACCAATGTGCTGGCGGATGATCTTCCATGCATTCGGGTGCATCCCACCATCGAAGTCCACCATTGTCGCTTTCGATCCGCCGTTTCATATAGAACACAATCATTGAACCAAAATCAAAATTCATTTTCTCGGATGTGAGGGAATGATCTGAAATTTTCAGAAATTTTTTACATTGATTACTTTCATAGAAAATAATAATATGTAGAGATACATGTATGAGTGAATATTCAATATTAAAATGATGAAAATTTATTCAATGAAAATAAATGATGAAAAATATTATCAATAGAAAAATTATACATAAAAAGAAGGGGGGGTTCAATCAATCAATCGGTTGCACCAAAATCTTTTATAATCTTTCCATTGGTGACAATTCCCTTCAAAATAACTGGCTTATACTTCTTCTTGATCGGCTTTGTCACAACAGTGCCGGTGCGCACATCTGGCTGGACAAAATGATCGTATTGCAGATTGATCGTCCAGTCGTCCTCATTTCTTGCAATCTTCTCTCCGATGATTTCAATTTCCTCATCCGAAACAGAATCGGCCCACTCAGCGAACGCCATCACACATTGCTTGAAGCTCTCAAAATGAAGTTTCTTCGCGATGTCTCCTAGAGTGGAAATTGATCAGAATTCTTTGTTTTACTCATTTTTTCTTTACCTGATAGAGTGATTCCCCGGAGACGGAGGATAATCAACTCCTTGCCCGTTTCTTTGTGCACCATTCTCAACCCATAGGCCTTACAACCGCTAGAGACAAATTCGACGATGTCGTAATCTACAAAAATCAAAATTATTGATCTATTTGGTCATGCTATTTTACCTGCATATTCCGGTTGAAGGTCACCCAAATGCCAGCCTGTTTGAAGTGGGCAACCGTCCGCCTCACGATAGGCAAAAATCAAAGAGTCTTAAGAGTGAATTTAAAATTTCCCAAACATGAATTCCCATTAAATTACCTGTATCGGTGTAAAGCAATACACCGCCAGCCTTGACCAGCTTGCGCATCTCCCTTAGGAGTCGGACGCGTGCGGCTGCCGTTGTCCAGAGAGAGATGACAACATTGGCAAAGTTGTGGTCGTCGACAAACTCATCGATTTGCCCATAGGTGAGCATCATCAAGTCCTCATTCAACTCATCCAGTCGATCGACATGAAGTGATCTGTCGTCAAGGTATTTGCGCAATTCGGCTGGGCAATTGGTCAGGTGTGTTTTGCTCAAGTCCGATCGCAGTGAGAAACGGGCCCAGAGGTTGTTGTTCATGAGTTTGAGCAGCTCCCGCAATGCCTTGTTGACGTCCATCTTGGCGGGGTCTATCTTGATTCCGAATCGGGCAAAGTTCTCCTCGATGAATTCCATCTGTTTCTCCTCCGTGTCCACGCCCTCCGGGAACCCCGACGCGTGAATCTTGCCTTCCATCATCTCGGAGACGTAGCCCTTAAATAGCTTGTCGTCCCATTTCTCATATTCCAGCGCCCGATAGAAGCGGGTGACACGGAAACCGCCATCCTCTTCCAACGCTGCTGCCAGCTCGATTGATGTTAGCGTGGCCACCCATCCTCTTTCGAAGTCATCCTTGTGCTGGCATTTGTAATTGGGAATCACGCCACCCTCAGGGTATTGAAGTGCGCAAGCACGGCACAAAGGGAACAGGAGACGATCATCGAACTTGGCAGGCAATGAAGGGATTGGTGTCGTTTTTGGTGGCACGACGAACACCTTTAGAATTCCGTTCAAGGGAATGTCCTCTGGCCGAGTCCAGTTCACTGCCTGCTTTCCCTTCTTGATGACCACACGCGTGGGATGACCAACTGGATATGCAGTTGATGCAGTTGTCGATGGATAGAGACTGTTTGAACATGAAAATAGAGCAATTTTGAACACAAAAATACCTGCAGAAATCCAGATATCCCATTTTCCATCTTTGTGGTGGCTCATAATGGAGACGGAGTGGAGCTGTTCGCCCTCCAAAGAAGGCTTCACGCAATCGGATGGGTCCTTCATCGCGGAAACGTTTGAAAACCTGCCTCATTCGTTTGTCTCTCTTCAGCTGGGCCCGAATTTGGCACTCCCAAATCACTTCGACTCCCCCACGCAGTGATGCTCTCAAATATTTGAGCCGGGCTGCATCCAATTGACGTGTCTTTCCAACAGTTTTCCCTGATGGCAAATCGTATCCTTCGTCATCGAATTTGCATTCGTGTGCATGGAAAGTGCATCCGTTCACTTCGATCCCCTTATCTTCCTCTTTGATGTAGCCATCAAGCCGATAGCGGCCCACGCGCTTTTCCCCTTCTTCGCTCAATGCTGTCTGGACTTCAACGCCGTGAATCTCACCATAATAGTCCAAATATTGAAGAGCAACTTTTGATTGATTGTCGGCATGATCGTAGCCTCGGTGAGGAACAATACCGATGTGATTTGGTGGTAAATGATTCAGAAGGAAGTGCTTTTTACAAGCGCCAGCAATCTAAAAGTGAATGTTTCAAATATACGAAAATCCATAAATCTACCAACCGTCATCGCGTCATGCAGAACATCAATGCCTTTGAACCACTGTGGACCATTTTTCGGCTTCGATATTTTGAAGAATTCCTCACGGAAAGACATGAGCGCTTCCGTGAGAATTTCAACATCACTAGAAAAAGGGGGAATTACACGGTATTCAATCAAAAACCCCTTCAACTCACTTTAAACAGTACTCCGCCAATTGTTCCGACAAATTAAACGGGTTGTGGCGCACCTGCTCATACCAAGGATCGAACATTCTCTGATTCTCTGGACTCATTCCCTTATAGAGGAAAGCCCATTTTGGGGGGTATTCGTCCAGCACGCGATCGTAGTTTTCCGGGATGTTGGCAAGATGCGGGAAATATGGCTTGTCGGGAATGTTCAGCCCGAACGCCTTCGTCAATCGTCCCAATGCGATTGGGATGAGATTGTACGAATCCCGAAAGAGCACTTCACATGTTTCAATTGTCCGCCCACGACGCACGCGGTTTGTCTTTGGAATGCGGAGCTCATAGAGCTTGTTGCCTCTTTTGATCATTTGGGGAACTTTTCCCGTCTCCATTATTGAGTGAAAAGCCAAAACAATATCTTAAAAAAAAACACATATTAGTTAGAGATATACTTATATTCTCTCTACCATAACGTCCGCCAAAATGACTGAATGCAATGGTCTTATATTGTGCAGGCAGCTCATAGATTAGCCAATTGACAAATTGGTCTAAAGGTTCAGCATAAACTTCTTTTCGATCCACTTGTGTGTGATGGGTCCGAACAGAGAAAGTGATGGTTCGCGCATCTCCACAAATATAGCATGCCAATTGGCCCATTGGGAGTCGCCATCGCCCATTGCGCATGCAATGCGTGCAGAGTACATGAGCTGCTACAAAATTTACGTTGTGCTTCTTCCGCTCAGGATGTTCGGCGGAAACCGATTGATGCTGTGTTGATTCGAAATCTGAACAGCGGGGGATAAACATCAATAAAACGTTTATCCTCGCATTCTCACCAAAAACAACTATACGATATGGAGTGTAGCGCTTGGGCTTAATCGGCTTGATGAAGCAATATTGTTCAGGTTTGTGCCATTCAAGGCAAAGCTTACATTTTCTTTCCTATAATAGAATTTAATAATAATCAAAAATAAAATATGATCTTAATTACCCCACAAACGTGCCCACGTCTCCCATTTTCCGTGTTCTTCTTTACATTCCAAATACATCCGCATGCATCGCACTGTTTGTTTCGGGCACATTCGTGGGCCAGATGTTGTTGGAAACAGTCCAAATTAACATAGACGCGGTTACAGCCGGCACATTTGCTCCGATAACCTGGCTCACTTTCGCAAGGCCTGCCCTCTCCTACTCTCCCACAGTATCTGCATCTGGCTTTGCAGCTTCCTTTATGTTCAGAGTCCTTTCGATAAGGAGTGAGGCAATCGAAACAATATTTGTTGTTATGTCGCAACATTGAGCCAGCTTTCCGAATGCCATGAAAATGGTCCTTGACATGGAGAATTGTAATCGCAATGTTGAATTTGTCCTCGCCATAAACGAAGTCCGGTTTGAAGTGACCGATTTCATTGAACACAAACAATTTAAATCGAAGCCCGTCTGCTGCGTGAATCTGGTTCCAATAATCAATGACCATTGGCCCATAAACCATTGCATCATAATCATCCTGGAGGATGGGGATTTGAGTTGCCTGAAGCAATTGATGAACATCCTCCCTTTGTTGTCGCCATTGATCGTGATAATAGTAATAGAATGCGCGTCGTTCAAGTAATCGGTGTTGTTTTGCCAAAATCATGGAATAGAATAGACAATAAGGACGGGCCATATATCTGTCCACGATGATGCATGCATTATAATTGATCTAAAAATATTGATTAGTTGTGAAATAGGATGAGGGATTAATCCTTATTTAATTATTAAAATCATCATTAATATATTTGTTTTTGGAATAAGCGCCCTGGAACTTGCATTATGGTGAACTGGATTTAAATGCGATTGATCAATTCCTCCATGGGTACGGCCTCCACTGCCACGAATTTCGCGCACAGTGGGCAATGCCTTCGCACAAATTGCATCGATGCGAACGGTGAATGGCTCGCCCAGAACATTTCCTTTTCCTTCTCGGTCACGTGACTGGATGACAGTCAGAAATCTGTTCAGAATGTTGTCGGCCGTATCCCCATGGATCGGGCGAAGCGGGACCCAAACTGGCTCATCCAATAATTCCGAGAACACAGTCCCACCCAGCTGATCAGGCAGCACACCAAATCGATCATAGAGCACCACAATGGCTGCATTGATGCATTTTTGAAAGATGGAATGGAGCAGATGTTCTGGATTTGGAGGCAAAGCCTCAATGGAAAAGGTCGTTTCGAATACTCCATTTTTGAACTTTTTGTTGACATGCTTATCAGTGCCAATTTCGCGCACATAACGATTGATGTCCAACTCTTCATTCTCATCTTGCACATCCATTGGCTCATCATCATCAACAACATCATGGAATGGTGAAGCCAACAGCTCATCAATGGTGAAGCGCCTCCGCTTTGGTGCTGCAGGCGTTGAATGTTGTCGGCTAAGAGAGGATGATGAACACGGCATTGATTCATCTTCGCAAGAGGCAGCACTTCGTTTTCGATTTTTAATTGGAGAAGACATTTTATTTGTTGTTATGCTAAAAATAACACAAATTTATTTATAAAAATAAAAATATAAAGATAATGAAGAATGAATTAGAATGGCACATTTCGGCCAATTTATACCCTTCTCGATCCCGCCTTCAATCTCCTCGATTCTCTACGATTATTTACGACCCCATCATAATTCATCCAATATCGCTTTCATTCATCGCCCAAATCTGCCCCTATACTCTCCTCTGACCATGTGGCATAGGCCAATAAAGGTCAAGTTTGAATAAAAGCCAAGCTGTTCAATTCAAGTGCTTTGTTGGCAATTAATTTATTCAAAAATGTGTGCTTAGATGAGGGCGATTCTCGATGGCCACGATTTACAATCACATCATAAATCATCCAATATAGCTTTCATTCAGCGCCCAAGATCCTCGCCCCCCCCCCTCTCCCTGACCTTTTGGCATATGCCACCCACAAAGGTCAAATTTTGAATATAAAGGCGTCAAACTGTTCAATTCAAATGTGTTTATCCGGCTATTAATTTATTCACAAAGGTGTGGACAAAAGAATCAAAATGAGGGCGATTGGGTACAATAACAGAGTTGTGAAATTTTTTAAAAGAAAAGCCAAGCGACATATGGTACAAAAATGTGATACAATGCTGACCGCATACATCGCTAAGAGGGCTTTGATATGGAAGTCGATTGCATTCCGTGCGCTCAAATTGTTGTAAAAATTTCATGATTGTCGATGCCGGTCGGTGCCATTGGACTAAGCTGTCATAATAGCAGGCTGAAGAAGCATTAGGCAGAAAGAGGGCGACCCAATGAGAACCTGCCTTCCTCGCCGGGTCCAAATTTATCACCATCGATACAGGGTACTTGTCCACAAATTTATCCTTTGACGGGATTTTATCAGCAGGAAAACAGCCAATAAAATGGGAACGAGTCACTTGACAGCGCCATAAAATAGCCTCAATCTGTGCATCATTCATCGCTCTTAATATTTATTCCTTTGATTTTCTGGGTCCACTTCTCCTGGTGCCGGTGTTGAGTAACCACTATCGCCGGGCTCACCAAAATATCGAGAGAAAAATGCGGCAAATGGATAGCGTATCACACGCAGAAATGTGCCAATAAAGCCCAAACCGAATTGATTGCGAATTTTGATGATGGCTCGGATCTGGTAGATGAGTGCACTGAACATCAACATTAGCCAAAGGGACAGCAGTCCATAGCAGTAGAGTTTTGTTTGAATTTCCGATTCGGAAGTGGGTGCCTCTTTACAAGGAGAAGGCAAATTTGCCGCATTCTGAGCCGGATTATAGTAGTCCATTATCGTTGCAGTGGCCAAAGCGAATTTGAATAACCAAATTAGGAGGAGGAAATAAATAATTACTCGGATCCGTAAAAAATCGTTTATGAGAATTATTGCAATGGGAATGAACATATTTATCAATAAGACAAATAATGAAAATGACAATAAATGAGGTATTGAAAATGTTATCGCGGTATCTTAAACTTGTACATCCGATGCCACTGTTCGATTTCTATCCAGGAACATTAGGGCTTCATGTTCTCCCATAGCAATGAGCACAATTCCTCCGGCTGGAACGGGCTGATTGAAAGTGATCTTGACGGTTGTTGCCCCATTGCGAATCAGATCGAATGTCTCTGGTCCATTGTCCTCTCCACTGTTGGTTAGGTTCAGAACAAAAAAGCAGCACCCCCCATTTGCATATCGATTCATGCTGATCCCGTTGCTTTCGAGCGAGCCAGCAAAACCGCATGCATCTTGCATGTCATGGAAAGCGCGTGAAAATTTCCAGTTAGGAAAGTCCAGATTGTAGGGTGCTGCTGGTGTGATCACGCCGGAAGCACAAATCGATATTTCGCGAACATTGAAATGACGGAAGTCAAATGGGCTACTTGTTTGTGTGCCAACAAAATTTGAGTTCGATAACATTGCCAACACGACCCGCTTTGGTACTTGATCATTCCATAGGCTTCCGTTGAATTCTGTGCGATTCTCACTGATGAAAATGGAACGCATTGAAGATTTCCTCAGAGGATAACGAGCTGGTTGCAGTTCAAGTTTTTTGTTGATGTCAAAGGCCAACGAGTCCATCAAATCCACTTTTTTCACGTACATTTTGCAAGCTAGCACTTCAAGATGGTAACGAGGCAGAGGGGGCGCTCCAGCCACCTGCTCTGCAATTATCAAAAAATTCGAATCATTCGGCTGTAGTTCAAAATCGATTTCGCATTGATTGACCATATAGCGGGGCTGTAATGATTGAATAAGATGATATAATTTAAAAATAAGAAATTCCCACCTGATTGCATATATCCACATCCAACTTGGCAATGAATTGAGCCACACGGCTACCTGTGAACAATGCATATCTCGCTTGCAATCCACGTCCCGTTATTTGCGAAAGTTCTTCATCTTCGTAGTAGCCAGCTGCGTTCAAATATGAGTTCTTAACAGAGTTGGGATAGGTGAGCATATAGTCAAAGTAGGATTTGTAGGCCATAAGCGCGTTGGCTTCGAACACCTGAGATCCATTGATGTGCACACGGCAATTTTTCCACAACGTATGACCGATGAGTTGACAAACGGCAGCATGGTCCTGTGCTGGGTCAAGATTTATGAGTTGTCCTAGGGCATCCTCCTTCCGGATTCGCAATTCCGTAAGAATATAACATTTGGAGAGGTCAAAGTAGGACTGGCTGGCATGTAATTTGAAGTGATATGGAGTGATGTTCACAGGGTTAAGCGTCAGCAATTCCACCACCGCCGAACTGCTTACACTCACATTCGTGCTGGGTACTTCGAAGAAGGAGAGGGCATTGGTGATGGCATTTGAGGAGTCGCGATGAATTTTATGGAATGTTGTCATTCTTTTTTAGGGATTTATTTTTGAATGAGGACGGAAAATGAACGGAGGGAATTAATAGAGTCCAAATGTGTCCGATCGTTGTCTTTTTCGACGAATGGCACCCCCCAAAGTGCCGGAAGTCGTTGGAATGGCAGGATTGGAACCAACTGCTGCGGCTGATGAGACTCTTTTCCCGATCAACAATTGATGGGATGGTGGGCGGAGCTTCCGACGATGCTTTCCAGAATTTCGCTTTCGAATACCAGTGCCGAACTGTTTTACCATTCCACCCTTTTCCAATAGTGTATCAATCCCTTTTTCCCCTCGCTAATTGCCGCCTCTTTAGCACTCTCGCCTTGTACAACCCGATCGAGCACTCTGCCTCCCGTGTTGAGCGCTTCTTTCCCGACAGCCTCACCGGCTCTTTTCACTACGGGTAGAATGATACGCCATAAATGTCTGAGCACATCGCCAACTCCGGCTCCGGTTTGCATCGCACCAAATCCTCTTTGTGTCCATGGGGGTGAACCACGAAAATAATAGTAGGGTTCAGAAAGTGGTCCATATTTTTGTTGATCTTGCTCCTGCTGATTCCCTCCCCCAATTTGACGGAAAAAATGTTCATCATACCCAACGGAGCGAGTGTCAAATGGAATGTGCATATTTATTCAAATGAAAATTGATTTATGACGGGAAATACAAATGAATTGGGGAAATGGGTGGGGATGACAATTAGAGATTAAGATATTTACGAAATACAAGTGTCGTGATTACATTTCCAAATTGAAAGGGTACATATTGTCCGGTCAGGGTTTTAATTTCTATTTCAATTTCATTTATTTCTCTTGGCACCACCTTCACATACATGGGTGAATCGAAAATCTTCTCCACTATTTGTC
This sequence comes from Pratylenchus scribneri, assembly GCA_030063045.1. Classification (NCBI taxonomy): domain Eukaryota; kingdom Metazoa; phylum Nematoda; class Chromadorea; order Rhabditida; family Pratylenchidae; genus Pratylenchus; species Pratylenchus scribneri. The sequence continues at coordinate 2,721,775 of JAQSEB010000114.1, read as the reverse complement.
CATGCTTCTGTTCACCATCTACAGCCACAATTCTCAGCATGGAGCTCAGCGAATTGCCCAGAATCACTTCCTCAGTTAATCCACGTGAATAGACAGCAAAACTGGAAAATCCACCATGCAGATCGGCCTCATATCTTGCCACTTCACCATTCAGTATCCGCTTGGAATTGGGATAGCCCAGAACCTGAAATGATTTGATCAATGGATATCCTATTAATTAGGTCCCATCACTTACATAAGCCAATTGTTCACTCATCTCAATGTGACTGATTGCAGGATGTCCAAGCAGAATACGAAATCGATTTGATTTGTCACCAACATGATCAATGTAATCGTCGTCATCATCCTCATCACTTTCAATGCTCGTAGCATTGACCAAATGTTCAATTCGAACAGATTGAACTATCTCCGCAATCTTCTTGTATGCCTCTTGCAAATTCAGCTCCTGATTCAGGGTTCTGCTTTTGAGTGATACAGATTTGTCTGCTCCGACTATTCCTGACGCAACATTTGGGGTTGGCGGTGGTGCAATTGTTCTTCCAGCAGGCGCCGCTGAATCCCTTTCGGAACTTGGCGGTGCAGATTGACGCTGCTGTTTTTGTTCTTTTTCTGGTGTTTTTGTTGTTGTTGTTGTGCTAGAGGGACCATCTACGCTCACATTCACGGTCAAGTAATTGTTCACCTCCACCTTCTTGTCTTTTGTTATTGTTTTCTCCTTTTTAAGTGTGGCCACTGGAGTCTCATCTGTTGGTAAGATGTGTGTCGTTGTCTCTTCCTCTTCCTCCTCCTCTGTCTCTTCTCCTTCCTCTGTCTTAATTCCTTCAATGTCTGTTGATTTTTCTTTCTCATCATCTTCATCATTCTTCGGAGGAGATCCATAATGTTGATAAATGCGCGGATTTGTATTGACCTTGAATTCACCGAATGGTGTCATTACTGTCTTCTCAGGATCCGTATTGATTTTGAGTTCACCGTGAGGGGTCATAACTGTTTTCTCTGTTGCTGTTGTTTCACTATTGTCATCATTGGGTAAGGTGTACGCTGTTGATTCCTCATCATCATCCTGCTCCTTGTTGTCTTTTGGAGGCGAAGCTTCTTGAAAAAAAATCCGTGGATTTGTATCGCCGTCGCCGCTGGTGAAAGCTGCCGGTGCTTCACGTTTAGATGGTTGGTTTGTTGTTGTTGTTTTATCGAATGCAAATGCTGTTACCGATGTCTGGGTAGGTGGTTCGGTTTCAATAATAGGCCTTCCATTTGAATCCACATAATGTGGAGGAATTGGTGACAAACGGCGGCACAAATATTTTCCTCTTTTATAAATGCAAACTTTTCTTCGTCTTTAAGCGTGGTAGGTTGAGGGCTGGTTGTTTCAGAAATCATAATGGGTCCAGCAGTACGTTTCTCATTTTCTTCTATCTGGTCGTCACCACCATCTTCTTGTACATGTCTGCGGCGACGCCTAGTTGTATTCAGCTCCTGTTGTGCATGCTTGAGTGAATCCTCCAAATGTGCTGTCAATTCGTCCAATGTGTTTAGGGAAGCGCTTGGCACTGGGATTTGTATTGATTTGAATTGACCAAAGGGAAAATCTTCACGAAGTTTGATCTCAATCCATTGAGGTTCAAGCGTACCAATGGTACTGGGCCATGATCGGGGATATTGAATGCTGTACAATCCGCACACATAATTTCCGGCCAGTTGCAGTGGTCGGGGCAAATGGACTCGGTAGCGATTCGGGCGATTGTCAGGATAGTCCGTAATATTGCTGGGTAGAACCACATAGAAAGTACTGGCCATTTTCGCCAAAGGAGTAGTGGTGACGTTTGATGAAGGAGTGAATGAAAAATTTTTAGGATGATGATTTTCCTCGTCGTCCAAATATTTTTGAAGACGGAAGCGAACAAATCCAAAAATGAGAAGTGAAATGGCAGAAATGACCAAGCACACCGTGCATTTGTTGGAATACATAAAATAGGGGCGTGTTCGCCGTTGAGGATATGGACTGTCCATATTTTTTTCCGAAAAAATATTATTTTATCGCATGAAATTAAATGAATAAAAATGAATGAGGACAAAATTTTGAAGAATGACAATTATGGGGGGGGGGGGGGGGTGGGAGCGATCATTTTATACAAAATCTTCTTGGGAAATCCAGTAGGGGGCGGGATATTCAAAAAATTTGACCAAATATTTTTTCTTTCCATCTTTTCCGACTTTCTCTCTTATCACATCCTCTACTCGATAGCTTGTATTTGCATCCTTTTTCACTCTGGCCAGCTCCTGCTCATAGAAATAACCTTTGAATGGTTCGCCCTCTTCATCGCTGACAGCATAGCGCGTTACTCCGTAAGCGCTTTGTGGACCACCGGGTTTAACTCGTGTCACATCCAGAATTTCATCATGGAATGTGGGAAGATAACCTTTTGAGAATACATGTGTGTTTCTGCTCATTCGTACATGATCACCGACTCGAAATTTTGGAGGCTTTTGTCTTCTTTTCCGATCATCAGCATCCAGAAACATTTTACCAGCTGGTCCATATTGATGCCTTCGCACTTCTCGCGCATTGTGGAAAGACACGTCAATGGGGCGCAGTCCGCCGAGAACACGACTAGGTGCATGATTGATTGCATCCACCACTTTTGGTAACACATCTACCCAATTACGTGTATGTTTTTCACTCATGTATCGATAGAGTCGGGCTTTGAGTCGTCGGATAAAATTTTCGGCCAATGCGGCTTTCACGGTGCTTGAGTTGGGCTGATGTTTTGCTATATCCAAACTTTGAAAGTAGGCTGCCAGCTCCATGTTTGTGAATTCTTTGCCTTTATCACTGAACACACGATGGGGAAGCATCTCTACGATGGAGAACAACTGCTTGAATCCTTCTACCACATGCGCTGAGCCTTTCGTCTTTATGGGGGTGGCAAATACCCGCTTGCTGAGCACATCAATTCCCACAAGTATGTATTTGTAGCCACCATTGTATTTCCCCAATGCTTGCATATCGGCCAAATCTGTTTGAAAGTCGGTGAGATAGCCCGCAGGCACGGTGCGCGACCGTTTAAAATGCACACGACGCGGTCTGTGAAGTGTATATGTACGGCTTCCTTCCAGAAAATTTTCAACTGCTGCGCGGGGGATATGAGGCAGACGCTTTTTCGCTTCGCGCCAGAGTTGATCAACACCGGCAAATCCGGCTGGCGAACTCGGGTCATTATAGAGTTTGTTGAGAAGAGCTGTAAAGTCGGCCATATTTTTTTAAAGAATGAATGGATAAACCCACAAATGGATTATTGCCAGAAGGATGGTCGGAATATCTTTTTGGGTGGAGCTCCATCAAATTCGTGACGTCTCTGACGTTTCGGTGGATTTATTTTTGCCCGTTTGCCTCCATAGAATGGTGGTGGACGCATGGAAAGAAGGGGGCGCCTCTTAACACCATGACGGACAGGTATTGAAGGAGAAGCTGGTGGCCTATGACTTGGTCCTGTTTGCTGCTGTTCTTGTTGCTGCAAATATTGTTCATCCTCAGCACTGATGTCGGGCAACGGAGCATTCATTGCATCAGTCATGTTGTTCTGTCGGCGGCGCCTTCTTTGTTGTCGATTGCGTGCTCCTCTCTTTGGTTTCTGCCTTACACGTCGGCGTATTCCCAATTTCCGATCACGATTGCGTCCACCTGTTGTTGCGGGTCTTCGTGAACGCTGTGAGGCAGTATCCGAAATTGCATCGTTTGCAATATGATATCGATTTGAGGGTGGAGGGGCCAGAGGGGATGGTGTTGCAACACTCGCGATGGATGGGATTGAGGCAGGTATGGAGGAGGGTGGCGAGGCAAAGGACTGTAATGACATGTTTTCATCTTCCATCCAACCATCTTCATCATCCCCTCCATCATTTCCATCGTAAATCATTGCAGAAGGAGTGGGATTGTTTGAGATTAAGGCGGCTCCACTGTTCGGTCCGGACACCACCTCCACTTTGACGGGTCGGTTTTCATGTTGTTTGCGCAAATGCAAATACCGACGCAGCTGTTGATTGTAAAGAATGCCCTTGGTGCCAGGATTCAATTTTCCGTGCTTTACAGCATCCAATGCCTGGCGGGCTGTGTCCAGATTTATGTCGCCCGTATGCGGTGTGTTGCTACGATTTGAAGAGAGCATGCCGCGCCAGATGTCCTCGGGGATCATCACATGTCGATTTGCCATTTTTTTAAAAATTAATCAGTGGTAGATGAATTAGAAGAAGATTTTGTGATCACTGATCGTGCCAGTTCCACAATTACTGGAGTGAGAAGTGATGCGAATGCGCCGATGGGTAAGCCTGCGCCTTTTTGTACTACCAATTTTCGTGCACCTCGTTCCGATCTGATCCTGCCCAAATGACGAATGAATTCTGTGAATGGGAGCATTCGATTCCGTTGACGGCGTGTAAGTCGAAAACGATTTCGCAATATGTTCAATGCAACTTCCACAAGGCATAGGAGCTGATCGGCGCTGGCAGATCGCAACAGCCGCTTCCGACGTTTCAAAGAACGGGTTCGGGCCAGTGATCGGAGGAATGCGTGGTTTTGGGTGATGGAGGAACTGAAGCGTAGATCACCATTCAAATGTCTCGCCCTCTTAGTTGTTGGAGTAGCCATTTTTTGGAGTGAAAATGCTCAGCGGTTCCGAATCGTCAGGGAATATATTTGTGCGAAGACGGAGTGCAGAATCGGAGGCAGGATGCAAATCAATGAACAGATAGGAATATTTTTCTCGTGTCGCTTGTCGATAGGCGTCAAGGAAAAAATAAAGTCTTCCAGGGCCAGGGAATAGCTGGATGCCCAAATTACGAATGGAAAGTTCACTGCTTGGTGCACGGGTTAGCACAATGTATTGTGCATTCTGACGGGCAACTTTGATTTTACGATCGAACACATCTTGCGCAACGAATACAACGCCCAAATTCAAATGATGTGCCTTCTTGCTGAACATGTCGGCCAAATATGTGGGTTGATTCAGGGAATACAGCAGATCATCAAGAATGACAAGTGCCGGCTTCTCCAATTGTTTCAATTGCTCTTCGGAGGGTAAGCCAGCAGCCACAATAATGGATTCTTGGCCGGAAAGTTGCTGCAAATCACGTACCATATCCGTATACTCGCCATAGTAATAGGCAATCGATTTGGGTGGGGGATCGATCAATTCTGCCGAATGGGCAATCAATTTTCGAATAAATGTAGATTTTCCACTTGTGGATGGCCCAGCAACAACACAGCCAAAGGGGAGATGGAATTTTAAATCCTTGTCTTCGAAGGATGAATTGGAGGAGGAGGAATTCATTTTTGGGCGAGTGCTATTCCAAATGATAAATGGATTAACAAAAGGAATGAAATTGATTGATTTGCCCCATCCCTGTTCAAATAATATTCAATACAAATGTTTTTATCGAAAGCCGTAATCGGAGTAGGCTAGCTCCTTTAAAAAGATGATGATGCAATTAAATATTACAAAATGAATATTATTTTGAAATTAATCATTTACAAAAAAATATGTCGGCATCATCATCATCATCATTTTTCTTCACATCAAATTTCCCAGTGGCACCAGTGGTTCGCTTCCTGCTTCGCTGGGCACCTTGCCTCCTGCGCTTGTGCCCACTTCATTCTCTTTGTCCCCATCCTCATCGTCGCTGCTCTCTCCAAGTGTTATCACTTCGCCCACCACTTTGGGTCCATCGTTGAACAGCAAATATTGATCCACGGTATTTTCATCCAGGCGCTCCATCTTCGGCTGGAGAAATTCGTCAATGGTTTGCTGGCGGCGGCGCTTTTGCCCTTTGTTGACCACAACACCTAGGATAGAGCGATGATTAATTCCATCTTCCTTTTGAGCGCCTACCTCCATCTTGACCATCAACGCCAGCAGCAGCTGGTGTCATCGTCAGCGTTGGCGAACCATCAATCGGTTCAGCCGCCGACGTCGATTTATGATGTTGGACCATGTATGTATGTCCTCGCGCGCGAATGCGAAAGAAGCAGTGATCAGGATATGCCCTGACCTCGTCAAAGGCGACGTATTTTGCACCCTGAAATTATAGATAATTGATTGATCAGGAAAAAGGAATATGGATTTTGAGAGGCTGATCAGAATAGAAATCAATAGACCCATACACCCACCTTCATCCTATTTGAGTATAGGTGAATCCCTTCCGGCGTAATCAGGTGATCGAGCTCCAGATCCGAGCTCTTGCACGCCTTGCATTTCCCTGGGGCATCAAAGTCCACAACGCGCGCTGTGTGCAGACGTGAAGAGGTGATTTTGACGTCTTTGCTCGAAACGATGAAATCAACTTCCGGAATCATGGAGTCAAATAATTGCTTCTTGTCTTTTGGAATAGCCATTAGAAGATGTATGTATTTTGTTAGCTAAAAATTATTTTATGAAAAATAATTTGGGAGGAGAGGAAATTCTGCACATCGATAAACAAAATTTTTGCAATGATATATGAAAGAAGGAGGAATGGAGGAGGGTGGAGTCAATGGTTAAGTGCTCGAGAGCAAAAAGGTCAATGGGTGATGAATGATGATGGGATTTAATGACCTTTCATATACAGCTTTGGAGGCGTCAATCTCTAGGCTTTAAAATTCAAATTTTCCTTTTTGCGATGCCGAATTCTTCTTCTGGCCCAAACAATCGTAAAGCCATCACCATTATTTTGGTGGCGACGGCATCCTCCTCCCACCATTGACCTCTTTTTTTGAATTGGCAATTCAATCATCCATCGGCTTGCCCCCCCCCCATCCCCCCCCCCTACACCCCTCCTCTCCCTTCAATGGCATATATCATCCATCCCGCCTTTGTGCATTGTGCCGATCAAATAGCTAAATAGGCATTGGCTGGTGAGAGGCGGTAATTGATTTGCCGCAAAAAGGCGGCAAATCATTTACCGCACAAAGTAGCTCAATAGGTTGCCGCTTGACAAGTGACAGGTGGCCATAAATCAATCTGGACATTTTGGTAGACGGGACTACTTAAATGGTCAACAATTTAACAAAGGAAATAAGACCCGCTTTTGATTTTCAAACCAATCCAACCACCACCAACATTCCATTCAAGATGAGGAGGAGGAGGATGTGACAGCCTCGGCCAATCCAATTCGTTGATTTCCATGATCAAAAATGGTGTACCATTTGGCGATGAACAAATCGCCCAATATCCACATTCCTTCATTCAAATCCACCGAAGTGAATCCGCTAAGGCATATTTCAGCACTGCTCTGTAAAATGTGAAATTGAATGGGGTAAATCAATCAAAGTGATTAGAACGGCAACTTGAATGACATAATCATCGGGAGCCATGCTGAAATTGTGGCCACCAATGGAGAAATAAATGGTCGGCAAATTTGGAAGTGTTGAACAATCCAAACTTTCCCAACCAGCCACATAATTTTGCGCACCAATTTGCGCATTGATGGATTGGATAAGTGAGGAGGGACCGGCAATCAAAGATGTGCCAGTGTCCAAAATAGCCGAAACTGTTTTGCTGAGAAGTGTCAAATTGGAGCCAACATTGATTGAGTCCAGCGAAATTCGCCAATAATCTGTGGCCATCAGAGGAATCCAATATACCGGCTCCTGTTTTGCCAAATCGAAATTTTTGTATCCTTTCTGTACAAAACTTGCCTTATATCTTGCCGAATTCGTGCCACATAATGTCATTTCGCCTCCTTCTCCATCATCTTCCATGTAGTTGTCTTTGCTCAACCTGAATTCAAATCCACGAAGAATTCTCCCAGAATCCCGTATAAATTAAATCTGACCAAAAAGCGAACAATTTCTCCTCACAAATTTCACTGTTTTCAAATATTTGAGTCAATGGTTGGCTGATCATGCCAACAGCGATGGAATTCCACGCCATACCCAAAATGCCATCGAAAGCGGCATTCGCAAAAGTTGAGCCCGGCTCACTGGTGGCACAACCAAATCCTTTATTAAAATCATAAATTCCCCACTCTATTCATTGGCACTTGCCCTGCATTTTATCCGTACAAATTCCTTCACTGACATTTCCAAACTGGGAGCCAAAGAATGTTTAAATTCTATTCACCCAAAAATCTTACACAAACTCGATCTTCCAACAATTCACCAATGGCTGAACCAGTTCCATACTTCAAAATATGTATTAATTTGACTGTTTAATTCCTAATATTGGCCTACATAAATGGTGAAATTATGGCCCATATGGCTACATGTGCTGGAATTGGCACAGCTGAATTTAGCATGTTCAGTGCAAGCTTTGTCATTGCAACCCTGACAAGGAATCCATAAATTCGATGAGCCAGTGTCAAAAAGCACTTGGAATTGTTGGGCCGGATCGGCCCCAATTGAAATTGTGCCATAATATTGGGTCTAATTTGGGGAAAGATCCATTAAAGGCGGAGTCATTGAAATTATACATTCCCATAATCGGACAGACTCATACTGTACGAAGGTTGGTCTTGGGAAACGATGTTTTGTTTGGTGCCATTAATTACATTTTGTCTGCGTTCACGGTGTGTTTGATCTCGATGATTTGCGAATTCAGAGAATTTTTTCTTCAAAAAGTCGGATATTGTTTCTGTGGAATTTATGAATCGTGGAGGAGATGGGGCATGAAACATTTTGGACATTCGGACACAAAATGCCGGTGGAGGCGCACTCCTTTATGTGAGGAAAATGTTGAAAACAAATAATATTGAATTCCTCCCAAAAACGCACCCTTTCAGCACCAATGACCCATTGGGAATGATGGCATTTTGGGCTAAATAATTATTGTTGTTGAAGGCAATCAGCATTATGAGCAAATCCATCAACAAATGGTGACAAATTTTGAAAAATTTAATAGCCACAAAATTTCGCATTCCCAAATTGGGAATGAATGAATACCTCAAAAGTATGGCCAATCTAGGCTGTTGAATGCGCACAGAGTTTGGTTGTTTGGGACAAAATACAAATCCGCCCAATCATCAAAATCTAATCCAGACCCCTCCCTCTTCATCAACTAATATCTACTTTTTATATGGGCATAGTCTGCGTTTTCAATTGATGATGAGGCCGGAAGGGCAGATTTGAGGGATAAATGAACATCAACACAAATGAAAGTGGTCCCCTCCATCTACCCCTAAACACCCATTAATATTATTTCGGACAATTTTATGAGAGTGTTTTGTTGAGTCATTGAATATTGGATGGGAAATAACAATGAAAATATACTTAATAACAATTTTATTCACATTATCGAATCAATTAATAAAACACAAAATTATATAATAGAATTACATGGAAAAACAATTATGGCATTTAAGGTCACAATCCTATTTGAATATTGGATATGGATACGCATGTGATAAACTCAGATCTATTTCTTCTGCCGATTGGCATCTAATTTGTCCGTAAGATTATGGTTGACGTCACGATGGGCGGCCTAAAATGAAAAATGAATATTAATTGCAAAATATTATCCATGCCCAGTGCCCACCTCATCTGCTCTGACCGCATAGACCACGTCGATCAATTTGGCATTTTTGTCCAAATTATAATAGTCAATTGCAATTTGTGGTGCCGGCGTATTTTTGATGTTCCCTTTCAACACTTCCTCGGCGAATGCTGTGTACGAAACAATGGCCTCCTCTTCCAAATACCCGACCTTAAATTGTGAACATTAATTAAAATAATTTAAAAATACTCACAAAACGATGCGCGGTCCGAGGGGAGAATAAATAAAAGAGCATGTAGGTATTGAAGAAGATGCCCTGGGCCAAAATTACTATGAACCGCTCAAATAACGTGGGCTTTGTGACCGACATCCAAATCATTAAATGCATTCGTTCATTCTCCGCCTCGTGCAACAATTTTTCCACCCAACCATCATCATGTTGCATTCGGCGAAGGGACCTATAGAAATGGACAGAGAATAATTCAAAATTCCGAATAAATATTATGGACTTACTTCATATGGCAGAGCATGCCAGCCACCATTCCCGGTACACCGGCCACAGTTTCCAGCACAATTGCTCGGTGGATGTAACGTTTGCGGAAAAACAAGTCAGCAAAGATGCGCAGAAACTTCACAGAGAAATAAGCCACATAATCAGAAATCTTCTCTGAAAATGAAAGATTTTAATTGGATTTTGTGAGGATTTTCGTAGTGCATAAATAAAGAAAGACCGGAGCTTGTATTTTTCGATATTTTTGGGAATATTTTTGAACTTTATAAACCGTAAACCTCAACAGATAGGAAGGATCGCTCGTCCCTCCCCTTTTTAGTTGTGCTAATTGAGGACTTAAAATTTACAAAGGAGGCCTAGTCAAAATTATTTAACTTATTCAAATTTATAACGAACTTTTCATGTTCAATTTTCATACCTGGTTTGCGATGGTAGACACGAATGTCGATACTCTCCAAATCCTTTGTGGTCAGCGGTGTTTTGTTCAGGAATTCTGCGCGCACAGGCATTGACAACATCTTCACTTTATGCTTGGCCACAAGTCGTTCAATTTCTTCTTTAGTGATATTTTCCGCTGCTGGCTTTCCATTTTTGGTTGATGATTGGGATGAACGTGTGAAAACACTCAAATTATTTACGGCAGGAATAGTCGTTGACGCTCTACAAAATTAAGCATTAATTATATAAAATTATAAGTGGAAAAACTTTGTGACTGGAAGCGAAAGAAAAGCAGCGGTGGAAGAACGTGCAAATGGGCAACAAATTCTTTTTGTTGCAATGGAGAACATATGGAATGAATAATCAATATTTGAAAGGCACACAATTTTCTGTAATTAAATTTTCAAGTAAGGATGTTGAGTTTATTCGACAAAAAGGTTGTTTAAAACATGAACCATATTTTTGCTAGCCTAACATTTATAATATATGTATGTTTTGAAACTGCTTTTAGGTTTTCCAAAATGCTGAATCCAAAAACATCATTAGATGAGAACCGGTTTGAATAAATGCCTCAAAAAGACTTTTTTATTGGCTGAACTGATTGAGAGAGACCCCTAAAATTTTCAATATTTAGCAAAATACAAATTATTGATTGAAAAACAATAAACAATAAAGCAAAGTACAAATCAATTTTTCACAATTTATTCAACAAAAAAAATTCAATTACAACAACAAAAAAAAATACATATGATACAAAAAATACAATTTATATGTGATGGGAAAATGGTGGCACAATTGAATAGGGGGAATGTATGTATTATCTCAGCATCAATGTTTCGTCTTCAAACTTCTCTTCTCAGCCATTTGACAATGTAGGCGAATGAGGGCCGCTCCTTCGGGTCGTCGTCCCACGTCCTGAGCATTATGGAACTGACACGTGTAGGAATGTGCTGAAAATAAAAGGGAATGTTTAAAATGTTATCGAAATCAAAATGAACTTACGTTGGGGACGTCCATCCGGTTGTTTTGAATGATATATGCCTTCGCCTCACCGTTTGTCATCCCTGGATATGGTTCTGCTCCATCATTGTACACCTCCCAACATAGGATGCCAAATGACCACACATCACTGAAAATTGAAAAAGTGTTAAATTATTTTATTGAGGTTGATAAATAATAACTCACGTTTGTCTCGAATAAGTTCCAAGTTGTAGCGTCTGAAAAATGGTTTTTATTGATTTGTAATTATTTAATTTCCCTCCCATTCTTACCTCTCTGGCAAGCCATTTCACTGGTACTTTTCCTTGCACTTCTGCTGTTCTTGCCGACGTTTTGATTGTGAGGCCAAAATCCGCGATTTTCAATGTGAGGTCCTTGTTGAGTAAGCAGTTCCGGGCGGCAATGTCACGATGCAGGAGTCCTTGAGCGGCGATGTATTGCATTCCTTTTGCTGCTTCCGTGATCCATTTATATTTTTGCTCGTCGCTGGTCCTGTTGCTTCGCAAGAATTTCAGCAGACTTCCTTTCTCGCACAATTCCATGACGATCATCAGGGGCCTAAAAAGAAGAAATATTTTCCAGAAAAAAGACCCAACTAACATACCTTTCATACACTGCCACGCCATACGTTCTGATGACGTTTTCATCCCGCAGATCTCGCATTGTCCTTGCCTCGTCCAAAAAGCTAAAAAAAATGGGATTTTAATTTGTGAAAAAATTACTTAAAATTTATACCTTTTTTGGTTTTCAATGAGCTCGCCATCCCGTAATACTTTGATTGCAACATCGCCTCGGAAGGATGCGGTCTTGAGCCTGCCACGGAACACCTAAAATTAGGTTTAGTTAGAATCGTTTTTTATGATAAAAAATAATTACCTCTCCGAATTGTCCTTGACCAATCTTGTTCCCAGTTGTGATTGATTCGTGCGTCAAAACCCATTCTTCTTTTGCAATTGGACGTTTGATAATACAGCCGCTTGCCTTTGTTATTGGGTGTTTCTTCCTTGCCATCCACTGTATGAGCGCTTCAATGTCTGAAAAATAATAAATTTTACTATTAAAAAACAAAAATTTAAGTACACCAACCTTTATCTTTGGGCCCTCCATGTTCAAAAAAAACAAAGCCGGCGTCTTCCATTACGATGAAGTGTTTTGTTTTTTCTTCAGATTTCACGGATAGCACAACATTTTCCCCTTTTGTTTGTTGATTGATGCTCTTCCTCAGTAGAAAATCGCCATCTTCTTTCAGTAGTTCGTCGACGTCTGCTCGCTGGATCATGCCTAAAAATTAAGGAAAGAGTTAAAATTGAATTTAAGTGAAAATGTAAACTGACCGTGATAGAAGTCCTTGCCACGTAAACGCTGTGTCCTCGTCTTTGTTGTTGTTTCACTGTTGCTGCTGTTTGTCCTCATTGTGTTCTTCGGCTGCTGCTGGATTGATTGCTGATGAGTGATGACTGATGCTTTATAAGATGATCCTTTTATAGTTTTTTTTTGGTGCTAGTACATAAAGCGTACCAATTATGTAATGCTGTAAATGTAGGTTACAATAAATTTGGATTACAGTACGCATTGATCTTTTGATTAAGTATTTAAGTGTGCTAATTTTCCTATTTAACATCCATCTTCCAATCAATCTCTTGTCAACAATACCAACGAAAATCCTATTCTGCTCAACACAATGGCTCCAGCTGCAGCAAAGAAGACAAAATCGAAGGCAGATGCAAAATCAGCAATGACAACGAATGCTCCTGCAAACGATACAACCGCCGATGCCAGCAATCTCGACTATGTGCCCGAAGCAACCCAGCCAGCACCGAAGGCAACGACAGTCAAAGTGGAAAATAAGAAGAAAAAATCGGGAACGAAGAAGGCCAAAATGCAAGTACGCGGACCACCAAAGAAGCGCCGGTTCGGACAAAAGCCTCGCCGCAACTTCAAGTGAGTTTTTGAATATTTTGGTTTCAGATAATTTGATGATTTTATTTTAAGGATCTACGTTTACAAAGTTCTCAAAACTGTGCATGCTGAATTGGGTATCTCAAAGCGGGCCGTTGAGGTGAGTTCCTATTTTCTTTACAACACATTTTATTAACTAATATTCAATATTTTAAAGGTGATGGACAGCTTCTGCAACGACATCTTCCTCCGCATTGCTTCCGAATCAGGCCATCTCTGTCAAATCAACAACAGGAAGCCCACATTGAATGCCAAAGAAGTGGAAAGTGCCTCAAAGTAAGTGGTGTATTATGGCAAAATATTTATTAATTCTATATTTTTAGATTGGTGCTGCCCGGCGAAATTCGATCTCATGCACTCAACCAAGGTCGTATGGCAGTTCAGAAATGGCGAGATTGCTGATGTACGGCAGAAGACAAGAAAAGGACATTCCCTTTGTGATATTCCCCCCTCTCGATTGTAAATATTGTCTTAAAACCCAATAATTGTCCCTAAATATGTGATGTTTCTGTATAATATAATGATGTCCTATATATCTCAAATATTGTTGTTATTATCTCCTATATAATTATCCCCAAAATATGATATTTTCTGTATGTAATGTATTGTTGTTATTCGGATAAAAATTGTTTTGAATTGATGAATATTAATCAATCAATAATCAAGCGTTCAATCCATATTCCATACCAATATCAATTAGAATTTTAAGCAGAAATTATATAACTAACAATGCGAATTTTGTTATTATTAGTTACATTTTCTTGGTGCAATTTATTAGTTTCGCCTTCTCACAGCACCCACCCATAGTCTCCATCTCCACGCCAAGATCATTAATTATCCAATCGTCCTCGTCCAATCCAATAAGTTATTAAATAACCGAGAATTAATTGATTTTCTAAAGTCCTAACCAATTGTATTTTTTACATCCCATAGATTTGTATGAAATATTTTAAAATAATTCAATTAATTAGATAGATAGATAATAAAAATCTCATGAAAATGAAAATTCCACAAGTGCGCAATCCGATAAAAAAGTTTCTCATGTGTAGGCCAACATTTTTTGACGTCAAATATGAAATGTAATTTTGGATTATCATTCATTAATAATAAATTTTCTAGTAATCCATGGATGAGACCGGGTGATCCTGTTTGTATTGAGAAAGCAATGAAACAATGGGAATCGTTGAGGAACATCATAAAGGTATCGTTAATAACAAATAACAATCTATTTAATTAACTTGTTTATAGGAGTCCGGAGCAGAGGTTGAAGTGATGGAGCCAGAGGTAAAAGAAGGCATTAAACAGGAAAATATTGAAAATTCATGCATTTAGGGTGCCAATAATTACCCAGATCTTGTATTCACTGCAAATGCTGCTGTTGTACGCGGAAAAAAGGCATATCTTAGTAATTTCTTCCATCCTGAACGGAAAGGTAATTCTTATGTTAAATATGCAATAATTGTTACATTCAATTTAGGAGAAGATTACTTCTACGATAAGTGGTTCAAAGAACACGGATATACAACGGTGAAGGATCTGAATGTTTCTTTCGAAGGAGCCGGAGATGCCTTATGGGTTGGTATTGGTAGCCGAAAGTTATTCTGTGGAATTGGCCCACGCACAGATGTGTGTGCCTTAACATTGATTTCGGAAAAACTGAAGGACAGTGAACATCCATTCAAAGTATATGGTTTCAGACTGATTGATCCAAGGTCGGTGAAAATTATTATGTTTAATTGAAATCATATTGTCAGATTTTACCATATTGATACTTGCTTCTGCCCCATCAATGATGAACTTGCGATCTATTATCCGTATGCTTTCGATCCAGGTTTTTGATATATTCAAGACATTAATAATTGGTCATCCTTATTAATTTTATAGTTGCACGCCACAATATGTCGAATGAACTTGAATTGATACCCGTCAGTGAAGAGGAGGCAATGCGCTTGTAACATTTCGAATTTTTAATGATAATTTGTATTATTTTTAGCGCCTGCAACTCGGTTGTTATTGGAAAGACGGTAATTACAAACGAAGGCTCTGAACAAATGGCCAAAACATTGGATAAGCTTGGATTTGAACCGAAAATTGTAATTTTAAAGAAAATATTATTTAAAGAATAAAATTTAGGTCAATATGTCGGAATTTATCAAAAGTGGCGGTGCTGCGAAATGTTGTACATTGCAATTGTTCGAATAAATCCAACTATGATGCTGATATTGTAAACCATGTTAATTATAATAGAATAATTGATTTGATTATGATGTATTTTATTTATGATTATTGATAATTAATTATGTGTGAATAAAATGTTAGTTGTTTATCAAAAACCACTGTATTTTTTTCAAATTGGTTTATATAAAGCCAAAAATTGTATATTTATTTTGTTGTTATAATTTGAATACCTTAATTGATTAGCTGAATGAAAATGAGCAACACTTTTGATGAATCAACGCAAAAGATGCAAATTGCTTCCAAAATTGAGAATTTATTAAAACAATCTGAAGATGAAATGAGTGACAAATTCAAGGCAAAATCTGTCGAGGGATTTTTTGACGCCGCCATAAAGTTAGCCATAATTTTATTAATAATCTAAAACATCCTCTCCTAAGATTATGCCTTATATTTGGTGAAGAACTCGTTGTTGAAGGATTATCGATAGCCGAGAATGGACTTGTTCGAATTGTCAGGGATGAGGAGAGCACTTTTCCACAAGTATTCGAGGTAAAATAAATATGCAGAATAACATTGAATTAAAATTAAAGGTACGACCCGGCTCATTTTGCACCAAATCATATTACATTTATGAAAACATAAATTTTTGCAATTGTCATTTTTTCTCAGACTCCGGTAAAATTTAAACATTTAATTGAAATAATATTTTTAAAATTTAGTTCTACAGAAAAACAGCTCATTTTTGGTTGGTTTGTTGAATAATAAAAGAAAATTAAAAAATCCCGATGTGCATTTTTATTTAAATTTTACGAATAAATTTGATCAAATAATTTTGTTGAATTGATTACAGAATCATATTTATATTTTTCTCTTTTTTATTTACTCGTTTTTCAATTAAATATACCATTAAGAAAAGATGAGGAAAATTTTATGTGTCGCAGAAAAACATGGTAACATTAATATTTATAAATATAAAATAAAAGTTTAAAAATTAAGATGCTGCAAAGAATATTGCGAAATTTCTTTCAAATGGGAATGCCCAGTCAAGGCCGGGAAAAGGCAAATTCATATGGAACTTTTTGTTTAACCGTGAGAATGAAAATCCATTTAAAATTATTAAATTAAAATTTTAGGTGATTTTGAAAATAGAAATGCAAGTTTCGGTAAATGCATTATTCTGTTTCAATTTATCAATTAATTTATAGTTTTCACGAGTGTTCGTGGACATGTCATGAATTATGAGTTTGATCGAAAATACAAGGCTTGGATTCGCCATCAAATTGTGGATCTTTTTGAAGGAAGAATTGATCATATGGTCACATCAAATATGAAGGAAATTGAAGCAAATTTAAGGTTTTTTTAATCAATCAATTAATTTGTATTATCATTTAGGATGGAAGCGAAGAAGGCCGACACTTTGATCATATGGACGGATTGCGATCGTGAAGGAGAACATATTGGGAATGAAATTGTTCAAATTTGTTGCACAACAAATCCGTAATTTATCAATTTTTACACTAAAAAAATGAATTTTATTTAGTCGATTGGATGTTAAAAGAGCCAGATTTTCTGAAATCACCAACACCGCAATTCAAAAAGCAATGCGAAATTTGTGCAGATTGGATGAAAAAATAGTGAAAGCGGTCGATTGCCGAATGGAATTGGATTTAAGAATAGGTTTGAAAAATATTCGGTTAAATTATTTTTATAAATATTAATTTTAGGTGCTGCATTCACTCGCCTACAAACACTTTATTTTAAAAATGAAAAATTGCATACGCATTTTGGCAATAATGTTGGACTAAATTTTGATGATTTTAAAAGTGTGATCAGCTATGGGAGTTGCCAATTTCCAACCCTGGGTTTTGTTGTGGAACGATACAAAGATAGGAGGGAATTTGTGAGAGAACCATTCTGGAAATTGATGGGCAAAGATGGAATAAATCCGGTCAACTTTTTGTGGGAAAGGGACAAACTTTTCGACAAAAATGTTGTTGAGGTATTCAAATTTATTTGTGTAAATCTTTGATTAAAAAGTGCATTTTTAGGCCATAAAAAATGCTTGCAATAATAGCAGTGAACCGGCAAAAATAATCGAAGTTACAAAAAAGCCAAAAAGCAAATGGAGGCCACAACCGCTGGACACAATACAATTACAAAGGCTAGGAAGTCGATTTTTGAAAATGAATGCCAAAACAATTATGACTGCGGCGGAAAAACTTTACCAAAATGGTTTCATCTCATATCCAAGGTAACAGAAAAATGAATTATTTAAATACGAATAATTTAGAACGGAAACCACCGCATATTCAGCGGAATTTGATTTGGCTGATATTGTTCAAAAAATGACAGAGAATATGGAATGGAGAGATTTTGCCATTGAAATTCAACAAAGAGGTGGACCAGTGCCCAGAAATGGGAACAAAAATGATCAAGCCCATCCGCCAATACATCCGGTGAAATGCGCAAATAAGTAAAAATTCCGATCATATTTTTAAACAAATAATTTATTTATTTTTTAGGAATAGTTTTGCAAATAATGACGAATGGAGGGTTTATGAATTCATCTGCCGCTATTTTCTTGCCTCTGTTTCGCGCGATGCAACCGGAATGGAAACTAAAGTCAAGGTAAAATTAACCATTGATTCCTGCATTCATTATTGATTGAATTTAATTAATTGAAGGTTGGATTGGATGAGGAAATTTTCACAGCAACTGGCCTCGTTATTGAGGATTTGGGCTATTTGCTCATTTATCCCTATGAAAAATGGCAAGACAAAAACATTCCAAATTATCAAGAAGGTCAAATTCTGAAAAATTTCTCTCTTATTATTTGCGAAGGATCAACAACGGTTTAAAATATTTTTTTAACGAAAATTTGATTAAAATTATGCAATTTTAGCCTCCACCACTTTTATCGGAAGCAGATTTAATTGCTTTGATGGATAAGAAAGGAATTGGGACGGACGCAACGCACGCCGAACACATTGAAACAATAAAAAAGCGATGGTATGTGATTGTGAACAATGAACGACGATTTGAACCAACAAAACTTGGATTATCATTGGTCACTGCCTATGATAAAATGGAACATCGATACAAAATAAGCAAACCAAATTTGAGAGCCGCCCTCGAAGTTGATTTGGAAAATATTTGTAAAGGTTTTTTTTGTTGATTTGATAAATTTAAATCAATTTAAATTTAAGGAACCAAAACAAAAGATGACGTACTACGGGAACAATTGAAAATCTACAAAGAATTGTACAATTCAACGGAACAAAAATTAAATTTATTTACACAAGCAGTCCAAGAAAATGCCCAGCAGAATTAATTGATATTAATTATTTATTTTGTTTTGAATTTTGTCCATATTGTGTATTTTTGTTTTCCATTTTAAAACACATTTCATTTTTAATTTTATTCCATATTATGCATATGCACATCGGGATTTTTTATATCAAATATCTCAATAATTTTGTTTTTAATTTTATTTTCAATTAATTTTAGTGTTCGCATTTGCTCGCCGTAAAATTTGCCAAAGCCTGCAATCTAATGAAACCAGAACGAGTCGAAACAATTGAAATTATGGAGGAAATTATGCGCTCAATCAGTTCTCCAAATGATCGAATATACGAGCAACAATGCAACAATCAAAAAATGTTGTTGAGTGTGAGCAGAAATGAACAAAATTCGGAGGACGACGACGACGAAGAAGAAGAATGCAGTGAAATGGAAGATTTTTAGAGCCGACAAAACCAATTCCATTATTGATTTATTTATTTGTCACTTCTTTGTCTTTCAATTTTACAATAAATTATTTGCTTTAAAATATTTTATTCCATTTATTAATGAATGAGTAAATTATACTCGTTATTATATT
Source organism: Pratylenchus scribneri (assembly GCA_030063045.1). NCBI lineage: Eukaryota > Metazoa > Nematoda > Chromadorea > Rhabditida > Pratylenchidae > Pratylenchus > Pratylenchus scribneri. The sequence goes on along the minus strand of JAQSEB010000114.1, from coordinate 2,702,349 downwards.
TATTGATTTTTTTATACCAATCCATTTATAACAAAATTTAGGAATGGATTCCAATGAGAATGCTGCTATTTCTTCTGCGGATATATCCATATCCCAGCTTATTGCCGACATTGAAGAAAAAGATTTAGTTTGTTTATTTAATTAATTTTAAATATAAAATTGTTTTTTCAGCTAAGCATGCAGAAGAATGTGATGGAATGTTTGGGAACAATAAGAATTGCAAAAAAGAAATTGCTGGGACAAATGAAATTATTAATGGAAAAGGAAATTGAGGTTTTTAATAAAATAAATTTAATATTAAAATTTCTAATCAAAAAAGGATGCATTGATTCAACGGCTCATTCAATCCTATGATGGTTTAAGGACACAAGAAGATGAATTCTTTTCTACATTCCAAAAAATAATTGACAATTGTTATACAATTTTGGATAATGCATATTTGAAATTATCACTTTTGCCGAATAAGAAAAATGAATTGGAAAAAGAAGGTAAACTTTAATTAATTTTAATTAAAAAAAATAAACAATTTAAGTTGATGGTTCGACTATTGATGAAAGTGGAGAGAACAATGAGGCACTCAAATTGGATAATATTAAAAAGATGGTCGAATCTGTGAACAATTTATTCAAGGAGGCGTTGGAGGCATCAAATTTGCTGGATCAACAATTGAAAACGAGATTGGAAATTTATTTTGAAATGGTTTATTTTCTTCGCAAATAAATTTTATAATAAAAATTTTAGAAAAAGAAGAAAAATATTTTGGCACAAATGCAAAAGAAAATGCAAAGTTCTTCAAAAAATGAGGAAAATGCAGCGATGAATCAAGGTGGGTGAAACAATTTTATACTTTCAATTAAAAACCAATCAAATTATGGGACATATTAGTAATATTTTCTTCCCATACTGTATTTATTTCGCGTTTCTAAGACAACCCACCAAAACCACCAGCATTTCCAACCAAAAAAGGATCCCAAAATACAAATCTAATCCATTCATTCATTCATTCATTGCTAGGCAGGGCACTCACCATTAATTAAAAAGGTGTGTCGCCGGCTCAGTTAGCGGCAAAATGACATTTGTTTTAGTCACCCACTCACTTTACTTTATACATCCGAACAAACTTTTCCATATTATTTTAAAATCGACAAGACTTAATCATTTATTACTAAAATTGAGCTCATATTTTTTGCATTTTATTCCTCCGGCCATGTCCCATCCGCCTTCATTATTCCTTCTCATTAGTGCAATATAGAGAGTCTAGTCAAGGGAGGGAAGGTTCCGCTTACCAATTTTCCCAGTCAAGACTTCTTCTTTACAACTAAAAAGGGTGGATAGCAATGCCCTCAACATAAGGGGGGATGGCCAGTGGAATTCCCTTTCAAATAGTCTTTCCTCGGATTCTATTGGCCAACCAACATTGTCCCACATGGCCTAAAGGGAGGCCAGCAGAGCGTTGCATCCGCCAGTCTCGCCTTCCTCTTCCCTCCTTTCCCATTTGACTGACTAAAAGTGAGTGGTGGAAATGGGAAGGATGGATGGATAGCGGTGGGCCAGTCTATTCCTCCTCCTCCATATAGTCCAATGCTCTGAAGGGAAAATGCCCAGCAGTCATTTGAGGGTCGCCTTTGAGGGAAAAATCATCCAATATAAACTCTTTTGGCCTATGAAAATCCCCCATTTGTTTTAATAAAAACCTTAAAATTAATGGTTAATTTTCCATTGGGAATTCAATAATTTTAAAACATTTGGCTCTCAATTTGCGTCATTTGTTCTCTTTTAAACCATCACAAAAATTTTCAGCGACAAATTCAACCGATGATCGTAAACAGCGACAATTGGAACGACTGAGGAAGGAGGCAGCTCGACGCGGCATTATTTCTTCAAATTCAAAGGCAACAAAACAGCAAGAAGAAGAAGAAAATAAATCAAAATCATCGGTAAATTTATTCCATAATTTAATTAATAAAATAATTTTTCCAGACTTTTGAATGTGCTGAACCAATTCTTCCACCGCCGGTCACTGAATTACCTGAATTATCCGAGGGCACATCAAATGAGTAAAATTACAATTTTAATATTTAATTTTTATTTAAATAATTTTTAGTGCTGATTTACATGCCAAAATATTGGAACGTTTTAATTCATTGCAAAATAGAAGGCAGAGGATGCAAAATGTTCGCACAAAATTAGAAACTGTTCAACGCGCAAAAATGGACAATACTTATGAAGAAGCATTGAAAAGATTCAAGTTAGTTTAATTTTATTTTTTAAATTAAAAATAAATTCTTTAATTATTATTAAAAATGAGAAGCTCTATCTAAAATTCATTTTTTTCGACCAATCTTGATAAAATTTTGGCTATAGTAATTTACAACCTTGTTTAGGGTTACCGTTATATTTAGTTTTAAAAAACTAATAATTTATGAGCTATTTTTATGCAAATTTATGATTTTCCCTTATATTCCTTTAAGACCATAGGGCGATTGGAGGAATAAGAACCATAGTGTCACTTTAGCGCAATGGTATGACGCTCGCTTTAATGCATAGTGGAATGGTAGGAAAGGACGCATGTTCGACTCCCAGTGGAGTCCAATGATTTTTAATTTTTGTTTTTTTGTGTTTTCTTTTTGTTTTGGGTTCCAAAATTAAAATATGCTTAACAAGTGATACCCATGATTTTATTTTTAATCAATAAGTAATTATTGAAAATCAGAATCAAATTTTAAAATAAATTTAATTTTTTTTTTAAGTAATTTATCGGAAATGAGAAGCAAATTGGAAGAATTGCAAAATGTTTGTGCAGAAGTGGTTGACCAAAATGAAGGAAATGAGGCCAAAGAGGATGGTCAATTAATGGAAAATTGTGAATCCAACAAAAATTGTTCATTGGAAGATCCAAATGATTCGGCGCCAGAGGACAATCATTCGTCAGTGTCCACAAATGAGGTGAGATTCGAATTTAAAATTATTTAATAATTTACACCATAAAATTCACAGCTATTAAATGAAGTTAGACGGGCATTCAATACGGCATTTAACAAAGAGAAATCCGGCGGCATACCATCATCGATGGACTCAACTGGGAATATGCCCTGCGGCAGTGCATCATTCGACACCGCTTTCTCCACTTTAAGTGATCGGCTGAAGGTGATTGAGAATGTTTTGCACACTCACACGGATCAACTTGTTTGGATTGGAAATCAGGTGGGTTGAATTGTTGAATATTTGTACTTTTACTACACAAAATAATAATAAAGAAGCACTCCATTCCAATCCATCATAAATCCATCAAAATTCTCATTGTCATTTTCATCAATTCTTTCTCATTTCCACAATTCTCGTTCGAAACAAATTCCTTTTCCACATTTAGCCAACAACTGTTCCTCCTTTCTTTCCTCTCAATCTCGAATCAACCGACCAAACCGAATAAAATCGGCCAATTGCTCCACATTTCAGCGACATTTATCCTCCCCTCCCCTCCCCCTTCGGCTTTCCCCTCTTTTCCACATATTTCTTCCTCTCATTTTTGCTTTAAACTCTTCTCTTCTCTCGATCAATTTTATTTTCATCCTGAGTCCAAAAGAGCCAAGAGACACATCCTTTCCCAAGGGCAATGGCCATTTATTAGTAGGGAATTTACGGCTATTCCCAACAAAAATTGTAATTCTCCGCCAAAAGTAGATCAACTCATTGACTGATCTCTTCGAACAGCATTTCCGCAATGCTACACCGACACAATCCAATTCAAATCTGCAATTCTCCACTGCTTCAACCGCCACAATAGTCCCAAATGCTCCTTCACCCACTCAACTTCTTTCACCCCTCCACGAGCAACAATGCAACAATCAAAAAATGTTGTTGAGTGTGAGCAGAAATGAACAAAATTCGGAGGACGACGACGACGAAGAAGAAGAATGCAGTGAAATGGAAGATTTTTAGAGCCGACAAAACCAATTCCATTATTGATTTATTTATTTGTCACTTCTTTGTCTTTCAATTTTACAATAAATTATTTGCTTTAAAATATTTTATTCCATTTATTAATGAATGAGTAAATTATACTCGTTATTATATTTATTGATTTTTTTATACCAATCCATTTATAACAAAATTTAGGAATGGATTCCAATGAGAATGCTGCTATTTCTTCTGCGGATATATCCATATCCCAGCTTATTGCCGACATTGAAGAAAAAGATTTAGTTTGTTTATTTAATTAATTTTAAATATAAAATTGTTTTTTCAGCTAAGCATGCAGAAGAATGTGATGGAATGTTTGGGAACAATAAGAATTGCAAAAAAGAAATTGCTGGGACAAATGAAATTATTAATGGAAAAGGAAATTGAGGTTTTTAATAAAATAAATTTAATATTAAAATTTCTAATCAAAAAAGGATGCATTGATTCAACGGCTCATTCAATCCTATGATGGTTTAAGGACACAAGAAGATGAATTCTTTTCTACATTCCAAAAAATAATTGACAATTGTTATACAATTTTGGATAATGCATATTTGAAATTATCACTTTTGCCGAATAAGAAAAATGAATTGGAAAAAGAAGGTAAACTTTAATTAATTTTAATTAAAAAAAATAAACAATTTAAGTTGATGGTTCGACTATTGATGAAAGTGGAGAGAACAATGAGGCACTCAAATTGGATAATATTAAAAAGATGGTCGAATCTGTGAACAATTTATTCAAGGAGGCGTTGGAGGCATCAAATTTGCTGGATCAACAATTGAAAACGAGATTGGAAATTTATTTTGAAATGGTTTATTTTCTTCGCAAATAAATTTTATAATAAAAATTTTAGAAAAAGAAGAAAAATATTTTGGCACAAATGCAAAAGAAAATGCAAAGTTCTTCAAAAAATGAGGAAAATGCAGCGATGAATCAAGGTGGGTGAAACAATTTTATACTTTCAATTAAAAACCAATCAAATTATGGGACATATTAGTAATATTTTCTTCCCATACTGTATTTATTTCGCGTTTCTAAGACAACCCACCAAAACCACCAGCATTTCCAACCAAAAAAGGATCCCAAAATACAAATCTAATCCATTCATTCATTCATTCATTGCTAGGCAGGGCACTCACCATTAATTAAAAAGGTGTGTCGCCGGCTCAGTTAGCGGCAAAATGACATTTGTTTTAGTCACCCACTCACTTTACTTTATACATCCGAACAAACTTTTCCATATTATTTTAAAATCGACAAGACTTAATCATTTATTACTAAAATTGAGCTCATATTTTTTGCATTTTATTCCTCCGGCCATGTCCCATCCGCCTTCATTATTCCTTCTCATTAGTGCAATATAGAGAGTCTAGTCAAGGGAGGGAAGGTTCCGCTTACCAATTTTCCCAGTCAAGACTTCTTCTTTACAACTAAAAAGGGTGGATAGCAATGCCCTCAACATAAGGGGGGATGGCCAGTGGAATTCCCTTTCAAATAGTCTTTCCTCGGATTCTATTGGCCAACCAACATTGTCCCACATGGCCTAAAGGGAGGCCAGCAGAGCGTTGCATCCGCCAGTCTCGCCTTCCTCTTCCCTCCTTTCCCATTTGACTGACTAAAAGTGAGTGGTGGAAATGGGAAGGATGGATGGATAGCGGTGGGCCAGTCTATTCCTCCTCCTCCATATAGTCCAATGCTCTGAAGGGAAAATGCCCAGCAGTCATTTGAGGGTCGCCTTTGAGGGAAAAATCATCCAATATAAACTCTTTTGGCCTATGAAAATCCCCCATTTGTTTTAATAAAAACCTTAAAATTAATGGTTAATTTTCCATTGGGAATTCAATAATTTTAAAACATTTGGCTCTCAATTTGCGTCATTTGTTCTCTTTTAAACCATCACAAAAATTTTCAGCGACAAATTCAACCGATGATCGTAAACAGCGACAATTGGAACGACTGAGGAAGGAGGCAGCTCGACGCGGCATTATTTCTTCAAATTCAAAGGCAACAAAACAGCAAGAAGAAGAAGAAAATAAATCAAAATCATCGGTAAATTTATTCCATAATTTAATTAATAAAATAATTTTTCCAGACTTTTGAATGTGCTGAACCAATTCTTCCACCGCCGGTCACTGAATTACCTGAATTATCCGAGGGCACATCAAATGAGTAAAATTACAATTTTAATATTTAATTTTTATTTAAATAATTTTTAGTGCTGATTTACATGCCAAAATATTGGAACGTTTTAATTCATTGCAAAATAGAAGGCAGAGGATGCAAAATGTTCGCACAAAATTAGAAACTGTTCAACGCGCAAAAATGGACAATACTTATGAAGAAGCATTGAAAAGATTCAAGTTAGTTTAATTTTATTTTTTAAATTAAAAATAAATTCTTTAATTATTATTAAAAATGAGAAGCTCTATCTAAAATTCATTTTTTTCGACCAATCTTGATAAAATTTTGGCTATAGTAATTTACAACCTTGTTTAGGGTTACCGTTATATTTAGTTTTAAAAAACTAATAATTTATGAGCTATTTTTATGCAAATTTATGATTTTCCCTTATATTCCTTTAAGACCATAGGGCGATTGGAGGAATAAGAACCATAGTGTCACTTTAGCGCAATGGTATGACGCTCGCTTTAATGCATAGTGGAATGGTAGGAAAGGACGCATGTTCGACTCCCAGTGGAGTCCAATGATTTTTAATTTTTGTTTTTTTGTGTTTTCTTTTTGTTTTGGGTTCCAAAATTAAAATATGCTTAACAAGTGATACCCATGATTTTATTTTTAATCAATAAGTAATTATTGAAAATCAGAATCAAATTTTAAAATAAATTTAATTTTTTTTTTAAGTAATTTATCGGAAATGAGAAGCAAATTGGAAGAATTGCAAAATGTTTGTGCAGAAGTGGTTGACCAAAATGAAGGAAATGAGGCCAAAGAGGATGGTCAATTAATGGAAAATTGTGAATCCAACAAAAATTGTTCATTGGAAGATCCAAATGATTCGGCGCCAGAGGACAATCATTCGTCAGTGTCCACAAATGAGGTGAGATTCGAATTTAAAATTATTTAATAATTTACACCATAAAATTCACAGCTATTAAATGAAGTTAGACGGGCATTCAATACGGCATTTAACAAAGAGAAATCCGGCGGCATACCATCATCGATGGACTCAACTGGGAATATGCCCTGCGGCAGTGCATCATTCGACACCGCTTTCTCCACTTTAAGTGATCGGCTGAAGGTGATTGAGAATGTTTTGCACACTCACACGGATCAACTTGTTTGGATTGGAAATCAGGTGGGTTGAATTGTTGAATATTTGTACTTTTACTACACAAAATAATAATAAAGAAGCACTCCATTCCAATCCATCATAAATCCATCAAAATTCTCATTGTCATTTTCATCAATTCTTTCTCATTTCCACAATTCTCGTTCGAAACAAATTCCTTTTCCACATTTAGCCAACAACTGTTCCTCCTTTCTTTCCTCTCAATCTCGAATCAACCGACCAAACCGAATAAAATCGGCCAATTGCTCCACATTTCAGCGACATTTATCCTCCCCTCCCCTCCCCCTTCGGCTTTCCCCTCTTTTCCACATATTTCTTCCTCTCATTTTTGCTTTAAACTCTTCTCTTCTCTCGATCAATTTTATTTTCATCCTGAGTCCAAAAGAGCCAAGAGACACATCCTTTCCCAAGGGCAATGGCCATTTATTAGTAGGGAATTTACGGCTATTCCCAACAAAAATTGTAATTCTCCGCCAAAAGTAGATCAACTCATTGACTGATCTCTTCGAACAGCATTTCCGCAATGCTACACCGACACAATCCAATTCAAATCTGCAATTCTCCACTGCTTCAACCGCCACAATAGTCCCAAATGCTCCTTCACCCACTCAACTTCTTTCACCCCTCCTCTCTTCCATCCAATCAACCCAGCAAACCCAGCAACAATCATCAATTTCGCCACAACAAATCCTCAAAACGGCACTCATTTCTGCCGATCCTGGCATTTTACATCAAATATTCATTCAACTCCAAAATATAAAGACAACCGGGGGAGCCTCTGCCCCTCCTGATCATCTGTTGGATTCACTCATCCAAAGACTCCTCCTCTCATCATCAAATTCAAATACACCTTCAACTTCATTTTTGTTGGGATCATCACCATCAAATTCGGATGGAAATTCCCAACAAATAATTCAAAATGGAATTGAAACCACTCAGCAGATGCCTTCATCTTCTTCAATTCCGCCACCAATTTATTTATCACCTTCGGTGGATTATTCCAATTTGGTGAGCAAAAATGTCTTGTCTTTTTTTTTTGTTTTGAATGTTTTTAAACCTACTCCTCCCTCTCTATTATTCGTTTAACTTTTCTAATCATTATTATTAATTATTGTAGTATTTTGCTGTGTTTTTCTTTAACAAATGGAGTGCATTTCTTTAATAAAAAATAATATTTTTTGTGTTTTTTGTTGTTGTGGTTGGTTGATTGTTGATCTATTTTATTATAGTAAAAAACAATTATTTTTGATAATTTCAGGTCATTTAATAAATCCAATTCAATTCCTCAAAAAATAATAAATATTCCTCCCATTTAAATATGAAAATTCAAACAACCGACCACAACAACATTTATTAAAATTAAATTAATTATTTTTGAGAGTAATTCGTCAAGATAAGTGAATTTTTGCCACAAGCTATGAAATATTTAAAAAAAAATATCTTGTGCAAAGTTCGCTTGGTCTGGACTAATTTACTCAAATATTTCGACGAAACAATTCCCCAAAAACAACTAAACAAAATTTAAGTTTTCAAAAATAATAATTTTGATTATTTTAATTGCATTTTATTTAATTTAGTGCACTGGAGAAGGCACTGAAGATGGACAAAAATCGAAGAATGAATCAATAGAAGAGAAAAATGAAGACAAAAACCGAAATAATGCAAAAATGTTGACTGGCCATTTGATGAGTTCAGTGACCAATTTATTCCAAGGGCAATTTGGGGAGGACAAAACAAAGAAAATTGATGCCGAATTCATTTCTAGGTATTTTAATTATTACAAAAATAATAAATTATTTATATTTTCAGTGTTATCCATCATTTGATTGTTCAATCATGCGCAAATTGTCCATCAGAAAGCCATGAGAAAATTAAAGAAAGTTTTCCAACAATACTTGATGAGGTGATGTCGCCGTATTTGGGCAAAGAATTTTGGCAAATCGGACAGAATTTTACCAAGGAACTTTCGGAAGCATTGGAAAGCGAAATTACATTTATTTTTCTAATTCACAATGCAAAAATGCACTTACAATTTAATAGAATCTTGACATGTTAACCAGTTTTTAATGAATAATAAATTGATAAACGTTTTTTAATCAAAATTTGTTGAAATTTTTAATTAGGCATAAACAAAGTGTTAAGCCAAATTCTATAATAATGGAGGGATCAATGAAAATGATTTTATTATTAATTTAGAGATTTTTTAAAATTCAATGAGCAGACCTTATTATATCTAATAATTGAATGCTCGTTCACCCATGGCATCTTTAGCATAGTGGGTTAGACGACCGCTTTCATTTTTTTGGTCGAGGGTTCAATTCCACGCTGGGGAGAATGTTTTTTTTTTCTCGATTAAAAAATTTTTTCGTTGAACCATTTTATAGACAAATCTTAAAAATTGAACTCGTTAACGAATAATATTAAAAATAAACATTTTTATTCAAAATTTATTAATTTAACTAGGCGAAGTGTTTGTTTAGCCAAATTCAATTTTAATGAAGGTGATGGGTCAATGCAAAAATGATGACATTTAGATTTGGAAGAGCTCCTTTTTTGGATGAGATATGAGTAAAAAATGACAAGTTTTAGAAAGGTTAAATTAAATTTGAGGGGGTTTAAGTCATGGTTTCGTATGAGCCAATGCCTTCTTTGCAAATGAGCAATTCAGCCGGTGTGCCTTTATTTTTATTAATTCAAAAATTGGAGTCGGACAAAATAGATGGATGTTTTATCGATAAATGGTTTAAGCAAAATTAAAGAAAAATAAATAAAATTTAACCTAATTGGGGAGGGAGGATGAAATAGATGATGATATAAGGCAGACAAACTTGCTAACAGAATAAAATAACAAAAATAAGGCAAAATAACAATCCTGAATATAGGGAAATTAAGTGGAAGTTTTTGTCCTTAGGCGGGGGGTGTTAAGATGTTTTAAATTGATGTCATTTATTGTTCATTGCCCCTTCCATTTCCAATTCCAATCCTCATTCCTCTGCTGCCGATTGATGGAGAACTTTGAAAAAGAGGAAATCTGAAACAACTTAATAAATTATTGGAAAAAATCACGGATAAATAGGGGACTCACTGTTAAAAGCATTGAGCAATTCGAGAATATTTTGTAGAGTTGGTGGTTGAATTTGAAGCTTAAAATGAATTAAAATTATTTAAATTCACATTTAAAATTGCTTACATTTGGCATTAATTGCTTTGAACTTTTCAGCCCGTGTGTCGCATCATTCATATGTTTTTGCAGGGCCACCGCTTGTTTGGCCAAGTGATTCAGTCGTTCATTGCTGACCAAAGTTTTCTCATGGTCTTTGCCAAATATTCGTGAATAAATGCTGAATGTTTCCTTCTCGAATGCCAATGCCGTTCGAAAATCGCCGCAGCAGGAATGGGCACGTGCCAAAACTAAATTTTTAGTCATTTTAAAATAATTAAATTTTATTAAAAATTAACCGTGATGCAAAAGAGCAGTCTAAAAAATAAATTAATTATTAATTTAAATTTTTAATTTATTGTACCTTCACCGATACACCGTATTTTTGATATAAATTGAGGGCATTGTTCAAAAATTTGAGTGCCACCTCATATTCTTGGAGCAAATACAGAATTACGCCAATATTTGCATCAATTTGGCCCATTTGAGGGTGATCTTCGCCATGGGACAACAAAAGAAGATGGCGGGCCCGGTAGAGAAGTCGCAATGCGGACGGAATGCAAAGATTGGCAAAAGAGAAATGTGCCAAATTTATCTAAAAATAAATAATTAAATATATTTTTCCCCATATTTATTTTACATAGTCAGCAATTGTCTCAAAATGATCAATTCCATTGCACCGTTCCGAGATCAACAGCGCCCGATGTTGTTGGGCCAATGCGTCCGGATAGTCATTCATTGCGTAGGACATTCGAGCCATGAATCGAAGGCAAAGGGCCAGCTCCGGGTGCAATGGTCCGTAAATGCTTAAAAACAAAAATTAATTCAAAATCAAATGGAAATATTATTTAAAATGGCGAAAAAGCATTGAAAATGGCGAAAAGATTTTACGGTTCAATTGTTTATCCTAAACCCTTAAAACCATATAGTTAATCGACAGATCTCATTAAAACACATCGTTTAATTATATTTTGGCTTAGGTTTAACCAAACTTTATAATCGGCGGAGAAGTGCCAGCAGGTAGGTCCGTCGGTTAGACCGCCCGCGGTTTCTCCTCGGGTCGATACCAGCTATCGGCACATAATTTTATTGGTTTTTTATTAAATTTAGACCAAAGGGAAAACCAGTTTAAACGGTTTAATACCCTCAATTTTTGTTTAACGCGTGATAATAATATACCATTCGACGCATTTGGGGCCTAAGAATAAACCATTAAACCCCAATGTATAAGTTCTTCGCCATTTTCAAAATTCTTTTCCAAATTAAATACTACTTAAACCCAATTTAAATTGCCGTTTACCTCATCATTAGACTGTGCGCCTGTTGCATCAAATCATAGCCAATTCGCGGGAATCCTTGCTGCATTTTGATCAGTGCATTGATGTAAAAATTGTATGCGGCTTGGGAACGAGGATTCAGCTTTTTGACCACTGGCACCATATTGTGGATATCATCTTCCGTAAATGGGCATTGTGATTTTGATTTGGTCGGGTCAAATTGATAATTCTATAAAATTAATTTTTAATTTAAATTAATGAATAAATTAATTACCTTTAAAACAATTTGAACTCCATTCATAATACAAAAACGACGCAAAATTGCCGCTCGATTCACATTTCCACCAACCCATTCAATGAATGCGTCACAACTTTAAAATAAAATTAATTAAAATTTTTCTTAAAGATATTTAATTTGTGGAAAAATATTTAAACCGTTTAACCCGATTTCGTTTTTTTGGTATTAAAATAAAAAATCATTTGCCACCGCCGGGTATCGAACCCCCGTCGACCTGTGAGGAGTTAACCGATTGAGCTATTTAGACCTATTTTATGGATTAATAAAAACTAATATTGGCATCGAATGATGCGATGAGTTATAAGGTTTAAAATCTAGGACAATGGACAAAACCATTATAAACCGTTGCAGACATCTTCAATATTTTTTTGAAGATTTTAAATATTTCCAATTTTTTATTAATTTTTATTTTATTATTCCTTTCGCTTACCAATCCGCCGGAATTCGCACTCCAAAATGTGCCTCCGAATCATCGCAAATCAATTGCCAAAAGCTCTCCTGCGTTGTCTTCATCCAATTTGCGTTCTTTTTTGTTGGCGAATTTCCACTTCCCATTCGGCATTTTTCACCATTTTTGCGTCTTTTCTTCCCTCCGCCGGCATTTGTTGTTGTTCTCTTCGTTGCCGTATAATTCCCATTGTTGTCCGATGAATCATTTTGTGTGCCGGTGTTCGTGTTTTTGCCGGATCCAATGAGGCAATTTAGGAAATGAGCAATAGCGGATGCCTGGCAATGTGCCTCAACCGATTGGATATATTCACGGAAAATGTGGCGAACACAGCGACAAAGTAATTCAACTTTGACAATTTTCTGAAATTATTTAATTAAAATAATTAATTATATTTTAAATTACGGTTAAATATGAAATTCGTTCAATATCTTTGATGGCCTCGAGCAATTTTCCCAAATAACGAATGTTGATTCCCCTTGTGTGCAATGCTTCCGTAAGGGCAAATCCATCGGTTGGTGCAGAGGCCAATTGGACGCAATCATGGATGAATTGTGGAATTTGATGGGTTAAAACAAATTCTGCCGCTTCGGCCACCAATTTTTGTTGACTCTAATATTTTAATCGGTAATTTTAAAAAATGATTTAAATTGACCTTCAAATCCTCATCCGGATGATGTTTTATTGCGGTGCTGAAGCAATCCGGATTCAGCCGAACGTCCAAATCAACAAGAATTTCTTTTTCTTCTTTCTTCTCTTCTTCCAATGTTTCCTTCGTCGATGATTCAACATTTTCCTCTTCCTTCTTTTCTTCCACAATCGGCGATTTCTTCAAAGTATAACTTTTTGTGCTGAAATTAAAATAATTTATTCGATTAAATTTATTTAAAAACAAACTCCAAAAATGCATCGACCAATTCCTGGCGAAGATAAACCAATTTATGTTTGAATTTGCGCGGAAATCCTTGCGCTTTTGCCTTCTCAGTCGGCTCAGCCTCTTCCAAAAAGTTTGCATCCGGTGGAAAAGTTCGCAATAAATCCTAAAAATTTAACCAATTAAATTAATAAAATATTTATTTATTCATACCATCAAATAATGTCGTCGATCATTGCCAATTATTCCCTTAAATTTGCGATAATAAAATTTAATCAATAATTTTAGAGTATACTTTGCTTTCATATGAAGTGTACAATTTCACATAGCCCATTTCTTCTCCCTCTTTTCCATTCCAAACTTGATGCGGTTGAATCTTCAAAATTCGTGAGGAATTTTGCAACAATTCTTCGTAAATTTCATTGCCAATGATGGTTTTGCCCGAATCCACCGACCCATAAACAATTGGTTCATGCTGTTCCCGGTCCAAAATCCCAGGAATAATCGATTGGGCCATTATTCGATAGCCCTTCAGGTCGATGATGGCCATTCCGCATGTATGCAATTTTGGGTCGTCAATTTGGGTGTAGGCTTGAACGGCGGCCAAATCCGCACCATAAGAGGCATGTGCCGCTGGGTCACCTCCAAAATCCTAAATAGAATAAATTATTGAATATTAATTAATTCAACTACTTACTTTGAAATGGTCCTTCACATCAAAACCAAGTGAGAAGAAAATATTATTCCAAATGAACATTTGCATTTTTGGCTCATCCGATGGATTAATACTGTGCACTGATCCATCAATAACCTTTAAATTCAATATAAAATTGATTTTTTTTGTGATTTATTCTTACCGCCGCTGCTCCCCGAATGCTGGCTTGCAAAAAATCCGAATGAACTTTGAAACGTGCCCGGTCCCGGCAAATTCGTTCGGCAAATGTTGTTTGTGGCATATCGTGGGTGGTCTGCAATTCCTCATTCCAATCACGGATTTGACCCGGCATATGATCCTCGAGGCCAAGTCGATGCAATTGAATTTGGTCATCTGCCCGAATTTGGTCGGCGTTATTTTCAATTTGTGGGACAATCTTTGAAAAAAAATGGAATTATTGATTTTATTGATTGATTTGGTCAAACCCAATGGTAGATTTGATATGGAGTTGGGAGACGTTCAAAAACATGTTTGTCCGAGCGAGCTTTTAGAATTTGTGCCAATGCCTTTTTGAAATGTGCACTCAATTCGGAGAGCAAATCGAAAAGACTGTGAAAAACTTTGTTTGAGCCGTAAGTGGACGATTTTTCCGGTTTGAATTTGTCACCGACCGTTGCATTCACATACTTAAATTACAAGAATAAATTAATTAAATTTAATACAAAACTTACAAATCCTCGAGTGCAGCAAGTTATGTGGAAACGACGCTCTTCTACGGTGTCAACAATGAGGTAAAGAACATCACCCTAAAAAAATGATTAAAATGAAAGTAAAATTTCAAGTAAGAAAAAGTACCTTCATCCTTCTGGGACCAGGCGGCGGATTGAACGGTGAAAATGAGATCTGTTTGAGTGCACAAATTTGATTGTTAGCTGAAAATGATGATTCGCCGGAAATGCCGCCGCCGCCTCCCTTCTCGGCACAGAATGGGAGCAATGGTTTGAATGGAATTTCCGGATTGCCTGGCAAAAGCCATTCCGGTGGCAAACATTCGGATTCGGCACGAAGTTCAGCTGCCGCTGTGTTCCGGATGCCCTTGCGATTATCTTCTCCATTGCCGGTTAAAGTGATGCTGGAAAGACAGGAAAATGAAGCGAATTCGACGCCATTGACCGCATCAGCAATGTCGTTGGAACGGATGATTTCACGCAAATGACGGACATGAATTCGGGCCTCCCGGATGTTGTACGGTTCTAAAAATGCAAAATTTAAATTTTGTTAAATCGAATCAAAAATACATTAATCTAAAAACAGTTTCACCCACCTTCCATAACATGGAATACGGCGTGATCTTTGATATTCGGAATGTTGCGTATTTCAGTAAATTGGTCAAGCGGGTTTCCTTCGTAATAAAGTTTGAAGCAGGTTCGGAGGCAAGTCGAATCTCTTTCCAGCAACATTTGGTAAAGTTCTTGAACTATGTCCGAATCGCTAATCTGTAATTTTCGTTGAATTTTGGTAATTTGCATATTTTACTCGCCTGAACATCGATTTTCTCCCCGCCCGGAACATGAATTTTGGTTCTGTACATTTTGCCGTCCGTTGAATCCTTATTTTCGGTTGCATTTCCTTCTTTTTGGTCTGAAGAATTGATGATTGCTTGTGATTCTTCCTCGGCTGGTGTTGATGGCAATTCCGGTGTGCTAGCTGATCCGGTCGATTCGTTTCCTGAGTCATTGTGTTGGTGAATAGTGGAGTCTGGCTTTTCAACAGAATCTGGCGGCTTTTCGACAAAATGTAATCTCCGCAACGGCACATACATTAGTTTTATATCTTCTTCAGGTCCAGTTTTTGCATCAGATGTTTGTGGTGCCGAAATAGTCGTTGAATCCATAATAATTTAAAATAAACTCTAAATAATCTGAATTTAATGAATGATCTGATCATCTTTAATTAATTGCTAATAAATAATTGAAAACAGGGTGGGTGCCTGGGTGGTTATAAAATATCAAATGTCGAATAGATTAATTGATTGATTGATGTAGAATGAAGATTGATCGGAAAATGGGACAAGGCTAAAAGAAAGCCTTATTTTTTTCATCCTTGTTTTGCTCCGAATCTCGGAACCACGAAATTAATGGGTGGTAAAAAGAAGTGGGGGTTAAAAAAGTCGAGAAAGGGTTGTTATTTAAAAAGATGCTTATGCTTCCTGCTTAGATTTGAAAAATAGTGCGGGAAGGTAAAAAAAGTCGAACTAGAATTAAGAATGGAAAACTAGAACTTTTTTTTCTGCAAATGTTCCATTCTCTGTCCTTCTTTCGTGTGGCTCACGAATGATAACAGCGACAACTGCATTTTGAGCCCATCTTGGACCCTCATCTTCGTCAAATGAAAATGGATGGAGGGGGATAGTGGGCTGTTCTTTGCTCATAGGCCGAATAGCAGAGGCAGCCACAGACTTAACCCACCACCTTCCATTTCCATTCAGCAGTACAGAGCACTGCCATTGGCCCGATGAGCCAGACAAGCACTAGGCCTAAAACAAATCAAAACTCTTTTCCTTTTCCTAAATTAATGTGCATAATATTATCGAAACCTTTTCCCCGCTGTGCTGAATGGAAGGGGCCTAATAAAGGAAAATGATTTTTCATTTTTGAGCCTATCCGCCGGTGGTGAAAAGGAAACAAGAGAAAGGGGGCAAAGTGTGCGTATGTTTTGCAAACCTGACAACGTGTGATTGGGTCTCGACCTCATCAATTTGTTATTTTCCCTTTGGTTTAAATAAATATAATCATCGGACGTCGGACCCGCCGATTGATTGGTTTTAACTAATCACGTTGTATAATCTCGAATAAAATGGAAATATAAAAAAGTGGAAATTGCAAGAACGAATAAAAAAAAGCAACTATAAAATCATTCTATTATCTCTTCTCTATCAATTTAATCTCTTCCTATTCATTTTATCAATATTTCCCGAAAGATGGGGGTTTTACAAGTTACATTGTCAAATAATAGTGGACTGTAACTTTTGCTTAAACAAAAGAAAAAATTGGGATAAATGGAAGAGGACAATAGGAAAATGAAAGGCAAAAATACAGGTCGCAATGATCGAATTCCCTCGACCTCGGAAGGATGTGCTCTATTCTCCCGGTTCATCTTCATCATAAACCCCAATGGAAAGAGGAGGGGGACATTGACTCGCTTTTAGTTTTGTCCATTCAAAATAAATTCAGAGAAGAAACCAAATGGCTTCAAAAATAGCGAAGGCTTGCTTTACGGCGATGGGTTGATGATGGTCGGAAGATAAGAAAAGTTTAAGATGGTAATGGATTCATCCACTATTCCCATTTATAAAAAAAAAGATAAGGATTGATGTTTAGTTGAGAATGAACCGATTCAAATCTGGCCATTTTTCTTGAATTATTAGATAATTATAATTACCATTTTCATTATGGTTTAATAATAGTAACATTGGAAATAATATTAAAAAATATTTTATTCGTGAAATGGCGGTCAAGGGTCAAAATTTCATATCATAAAATCACATGAATTTAAGATAAATATATAGATTAGAATAATCAAATGCTAACAAAGATTATTTAGCACAAAAATAATTACTTTGAGAATTATTGCCTAAAGAAAAATTGGGGACCGGTTAAATTAGAAGGGAAAGAACAGAACGAATCAATCAATAGAATTTAATTTATATATTTGGCTATTTTTGTTTTGCTATTTTTCCGATGTCTCTCTTCATAAACTCGGTGGATGCTCTCCATAATCGGCTTCCGGCATAATATAGCTGATATCGTCCCATGGATGGCGATAAAGTGGCTGCTTCAATCGGCGTTGATCCAAATAGTGTCCTGAATTTATATTTAATTAATGTTAATTTATTTTTGATATAAAACAAACCAATAAATCCAAGACTTCGGCCAAGCACGAAAAGTCCATTCAGCGCACCAATTTCAATTGTTTCACGGGCCTCCTGTGCTGTGAACATTCCGGAGTTACGCAAAATATCGACGAAAATTGTTCCAATTGCGCCGTCGACGTTCAGGATCAAATTTGGTTTCTGATGAATTTGAAAAATGAATTAATTTTTTACTCAATAATTTATTTAACCTTGGATGTGGTAATTTGTTCCACTTTCAATGCGTAGTCGAACATTGGCGTTTCTTGCTTGAATACTTCTTTATTTTGTGCAAACTTCTTCAAAATTTCCACACGTTTGTCCGGATTATTTATCTAAATTAAATTAATTCATAATCATAAATAAACAATTTAATTTACCGATTTTACGCGATGTCCAATTCCAGGGATCAATTTCCCTTGTTTCTTCTGCTCATTCACAAATTGCATTGGACTCAGCCCCAAGTCCATGGCTTCACTGAATGTTTTTGCCGCACCATCCAGGGCACCGCCGAATCGATCGCCAATGGTCAGCAAACCGGACACAAGCGAAGAAATCAAATCCTTTCCGGCTCGGGCACAAACAATCGTATTGTGGGCACCACTCACGGCTGGCCCATGGTCGGCGGTCAACATCAGGCAAATTTCAATGAATCGATTGGCATATTCCGGAAGACGTTTCTGCAAAATTATTTATTCAATAGAAATTTAAGTAGAATGCATAGAAATGACAATCAAGCCCGAAAAAAATATTTGCCCCGGAGAGGGTTCGAACTCGAGACTTCATTTAAAAAAAAAAGCATCAACCTACTAAGCTAAAAATGGCGTTTTTAGTTGACCGGTTAAATATTCTTTATAAATCCTAATTTATTTTAAATTATTTTGATATATTAACCTGGAACCAAAGAAGGCTGAGCACTCCGCCCACTCCAACATTCTCCTCCAACACTCGACTGATTGGAACGCCGGCATAGAGCAATTCTTCACCGCGTTCATCGCAAATTGAAGTCATGAATGAAGCCGGCTTTCGAATCAATCCCAATTCCTGAATAAATAATTGAAAACTATTATTTTAATTTAAAATAAACCTTTGCCCAAGCATAGTCCATTGGAACGGGTGGAGGTGGTTCTTCGGTTTGAGGGCGAATTGTTCCATTTTCGACCAATTTCTTGTATACTTTTGAAATCATCACACCAAAATCGTCAAATGATTCTGGCACATTGGCACCGGCGGCCTTCAATGCTGCATTTTTGGCTGCAGCAGTTTCCCGTGCTGCATTTGCAGAGGCGCCGGCATGTCCAAATTGCACTTCGGAGGTGATATAATCGGCACAAGTTCCAATGCACCAGGAGACCAGCGGTTTGGTTATCCTCTTTTGTTTCAGTGCTTCCGCAATTTTATATTCCTCCTCTCCGCCAAGTTCGCCCAGCAAAACCATCATTTTCACTCTAAAATATTATTTTGGGTAAAATTAAATCATTAAAATTGCCTTGGATCATCCTGATAACGGAGAATATGATCGGTGAATGTTGAACCGGGATATCGATCACCGCCAATTGCTACTCCTTCGAACACTCCATCAGTGTTATGTGCCAAAATGTTGTTCAACTTTATGGAAAATTAAATTAAAATTAAATTTGGAATTTATTTTACCTCATTTGACATTCCACCGGAACGGGAAACATATGCGACACTGCCAGGTCGGTACAGCTTGGATGCCAAAATATTGTCCATCATCCCACCGGTGTTTCCAATTTTGAAGCAGCCCGGTTTAATTCCACCAACCGTTGCCGGTCCAATAATTGTAATGGCCTTCTCCCGTGCAACCTATAAATTAAACGAATTAAATTAAATCCACAAATTTAAATTACTTTGATTATTTTCCTCGTTTGATTTTCGGGCACTCCTTCGGCGATTATGGCGATCACTTTGATTTGCGGGAATGTCAGCGCCTCCAAAACGGTGTCAAACACTGAACGCATTGAGGCAAATGTGATCATGACGGATGCATCCGGATGCTTCTCAAATGCCATTTTCATTGATTTATAGGCCGGAATGAGCAGCTCCTTTTGGCCAAAGTAGAATTTTTGTTTGTGATCGCCGGTGAATGGATAGGTGGAGGCCACCACCGAGGGTGTTTCCCGTCGACAAACGTAGTCAAAATCGAGCATTCCTTGGATGGCACGTGTCTGTTGGCCCCAAACAACGGCTTTTGTGCCCTTCTCAAAGAGACTGCGGATTTGGTCTTGGGCGGTGCGAACAGTGGTTGATGAGGCAGTTTTGGTCGCTGCAATTGTTTCACTGTTTTTTGGATATCCATTTGGGATGGAGCCGTTTGAAGAGGAAGATGTTGTGCCGGATGATGAAGAGCTGCTTCCATCCTTTCCCGGTGTAAGCAGAAATTGTCCGGTTGTGTGCGGAGTGAGCGAGGCTTGTGGCAATGGTCGAACACCGAGGGCAGCACCAACAATGCTGGTCATGTGAGTTTCGGGGCCAAAAACGTGGATTGGAAGGTCGAGTTTGGCGGCGGCTTCCTTGAATTTGCGCAATCCTCCTTGATAATTTGGTCCACCGCGGCGAACATAAATTGTGACTTTGTGTTCCCGCAATTTTTCCGAAAACATTTCAATGGCTCGAATAATTCCCTGGAATTATTTCTCTAATTATAATGCATAATTTATGGCAAAATTAACCTTGAATGTGGCCGCAACATTTGTGAAATTTGCAATTGATCCACCAATGATGAGCACTTTTCCATCAGGGCGGGGTGCTCCCTCGGTCATTATTGTGAAGATTGTTTTTGCGTATTCGAATGTTTGTGACTCGCTGGGATCGCCGGAATATTCACCGTAGTTGGCCAATTCCGAAGCACCGCCCAAATCGCAAACTGTGTCGGTGAACACCACGGATGCACCGCCACCGGCCACCATTGTCCAAACACGGCCATTACGGTTGAGGATTGTCAATTTCAGCGAAGCACCGGTTTTTGCGTCCAAATCGGCGATATATTTCTCCTCCTTTGTCAGATCACGGCCAAATGGTGCAGGAAAATCCACTTCTTGGCCATATCGTGTCTTCCAATTCTCAGAGCAAAGAAACGCGGCGGTTTCATCCAATTTTGCGGCCAAATCCAAAATGTAAATTTGTCCATTGCAAACAACTAAAATATCAGTTTTAATCAATTTGAAGATTAACTCAATTTATTACCCAGTGGATTGATTTCCAAATAGGTGAAGTGATTTTTCTTGTAGACCTCGTAGAGTTCTTTTATGAATGGAACGACAAGACTTTAAATGAAAAATATTAAAATTATTATGCAAATTTTAAATACCTTTTCTTTGCAGGGTCAACATTTTTCCCAACAAGCTCATCAAATTGTTTGTCAGTTGGGCGCATTTCATCATCATTTAATTTTACTTCCACAACAATTTTTCGTGCCTTTAATAAATTAATTATTTTCCGAAATATTAAAATTATAAACTCACTTTTTCATCAACATCGCCAATCTCAACGCCACCCTCTTCATAGAACATGATAACGTCATTATCCATTTTGCTGTAGATGGCCACATAGAGTTCATCCTTTGCGGTGTGTTTGATGAGAGGTTCAAGAATGAAGTTGGAAAGGCGGCCATTGGTCTTCCCAATCTAAAATCAAATAAAAATGGATTAAAATAAAAATGAATAAAAACATACTTGAACATATTGGCCTTTGTTTGAGTCAAACCATTTTTTGAGATCGGCTGTTGGTCCAATTTTAACCAATCCATGCTTTCCTCGACGCTTTATCAATTGGTCGGGTTTGATTACTCCCTCCTAAAATGTGTGATTTAATATAATTTTGATTAATTAACAATTACCCCTTCTTTTCGAATCCATTCACATGTTTGGGTTGCACGGTCAAAATCGGAATTTTCATCCAAACGGACAGCAGCAGGCTTTGCCAGCGCTTGGATATGCTCCAGTGAACGGTAAAGTAATTCCTTTCCCGAGTATTCGCTAACTGCTTTGGCGGACATTTTTATTCAAATTTAAAATAATCTGAAATTTGGTCGTGTTTATTAATTAAGTTCGCTTTAAAGTTCTTAAAACATTTAGACAATCAAACTATGTTTTTATTGGTTTAACATTCACTTAATGATGTTTTGAAACTGATTTTAAAGGTTTCCTAGCATGATAAATCCGAAAATATCATTGGTTTTTCGGTTTAGTCCCCGTAATTGGCCGAAAACCGCCGGTTTGGATTGGATTGGTTTGTTTCCGATTTCCGTTTCATAATCGAAAACGATTAATTTAATTGGACCTAATATCATCAAAAAATAAAACGCCAATAAAAATGCGAACGCCATTTATTTGAATTTTAATCAGTACCGTATATTTGACAATGGGAAATGAGTAATGTTTGTGCTGCTTTGGGGTTTGAGAATAATTTGGGGAACAAAATCAACTAATTTTGCAGAAAATTTAAGAAAAAATAATAATTTGATAATAAATTTGTTGAAAAAAAAGTGAGAATAAGAAAGATTTCGAGAATATTTAACGCCTTTTTTATAAGTTTTAGCCATTGAAAAGAATCCTAAGAAACTGACAATTTTTTAGCCTAGCGCTAACAAGATACAAGAATGGTAAATATATGCGGGATGAACAAAGGCAATGCTTCATTCTAAATTCCATGCCTCTTATTTTTTACGTCAATTTTCCAATATTCCTCCCTAGGGGATGTGAAAAATGAGGAAGCATAGAGCAAGTAAGGGAAGGGATAGATTTCCCACTTCATTGGCATTGCCCTATGGTAAAAAAGCATGGGATTTTACATTTTTTATTCGGAATGGATATTGGATAGGTTTGGATAGAAAGGAAATGAGCATAATTTTGAGTGAAAAACATCCATTTTTGCTCAATTTACATGCAAGCCTACAATTGTAATTAAGGAGTTTTGGTTAATTAAAATGTTTTTAAACTGTTGGAGAGAAAATTGAAATTGTCTTATTAAATATAAAATTCAAAATCATTTGGGGAAGCAAATAAATTCGAATGGTCCTTCAATATTCACTCAAAACTTTAATAGGTAAATTTTATCAAAATAATGAAATTGCTTTTCAAGGATTGCCCATAAATGAGTAGAGCATTATTATGGGTTTTACTCAAATATTTCCATTTGGGAACCACGCGATCTCAAAATTCTCCTCATTTCAGAACAAAACGACAATTATTTGCTAATATAACTTTTGATCGAGCAAAATTGATAACAAAAAATGGTGGGCCGATTGCAGCTAACCCAGCCCAGAACACATCCGAAATTCAGCTGCACTCTTCATTTTGGTAGATGGAAATGGAAGGAACTCATTTTTTCATTTGAGAGAATAATGGATTTTGGTGGTTCATGCCATTTTATGGTGTTATTCTTTACTTTTTCCTACTCCCGAATTTTTTTTTGGTAATAAATTTAGGAATATGAGATGAACATGAATATCAAAAGAAGGAATATTCAATTCGATTATGCAAATTAGGATTGACTGCCTCTGGAATTCTCCTTGGATAAAGTCAATTTCCTTTCAACTTTTCAAAAATGGAAATAAAAATTCTCATTGAATGGAATTTTAGTTAAGAATTGAGGATTTACTCAATTTGAATTGATGATTTTCAATAAATGAATGAATCTTCATTGTCTTTCCTCAATACTAATAATGGGGTGGATAAATAAAATGGATTTTATCTTGCATCTAAACTTGCTTATTAGTCGATTCTTTCATTAACTCTTGAGAAATCGAAGGAAAATGATGGTGATGAAAAGGAGGAATAAATTGCATTTGCAGCCACATCAAATCTACTGCATTCTTCTAATCATCAAAGTCAATTCGATGCGGGAATATTTTTAATTTTGGTTGTAATAATTCTCTCCATTCATTCATATGTCATAAAGGTCAATTTTATGGGTCCATCCTATTTTGTGTTCAACTTTATATATTCTGGAAAGTTTCATTGTTTTGTATTTTTGCACTAATTCCGCCTGTTTGAATTTGCACTATTTCCACCTGTTTGAATTTGCACTAATTCCACCTGTTTGAATTTGCACTATTTCCGCCTGTTTGAATTTGCACTATTTCCACCTGTTTGAATTTGCACTAATTCCGCCTGTTTGAATTTGCGCTAATTCCGCCTGTTTTGTTTTTGCACTAATTCCGCCTGTTTGAATTTGCACTATTTCCGCCTGTTTGAATTTGCACTATTTCCACCTGTTTGAATTTGCACTAATTCCGCCTGTTTGAATTTGCACTATTTCCGCCTGTTTGAATTTGCACTATTTCCACCTGTTTGAATTTGCACTAATTCCGCCTGTTTGAATTTGCGCTAATTCCGCCTGTTTTGTTTTTGCACTAATTCCGCCTGTTTGAATTTGCACTAATTCCGCCTGTTTGAATTTGCACTAATTCCGCCTGTTTGAATTTGCACTAATTCCGCCTGTTTAAATTTGCACTAATTCCGCCTGTTTGAATTTGCACTAATTCCGCCTGTTTGAATTTGCACTAATTCCGCCTGTTTGAATTTGCACTAATTCCGCCTGTTTGAATTTGCACTAATTCCGCCTGTTTGAATTTGCACTAATTCCGCCTGTTTAAATTTGCACTAATTCCGCCTGTTTGAATTTGCACTAATTCCGCCTGTTTGAATTTGCACTAATTCCGCCTGTTTGAATTTGCACTAATTCCGCCTGTTTGAATTTGCACTATTTCCGCCTGTTTGAATTTGCACTAATTCCACCTCTTTTGATGTTTTAATTCCGCCTTTTTGAATTTGCACTATTTCCGCCTGTTTGAATTTGCACTATTTCCGCCTGTTAATTTGCACTAATTCCACCTCTTTTGATGTTTTAATTCCGCCTATTTGCTCCGAACATTTTATTCCATCCCACTTTGTGTTTTTATTTTTACACTATTCCACCTATACAGAATTGTATTTTTGAATTGCAAAATTATTATTTAATATTTATCCATCATATCAATATTTTATCATTGTTAAAAATGGGCGGAGTGAGAGGAATTGAAAGGATTGAGAAGTGGGGTGGGAATTGATTCACTGGGTTGGCCAATATATTTGTTAACAATTAGCACAAAAAGGAGAAAATGCAAAAAAAAATCGACCCAAAATTAAAATGCTTACATCGTAAGTACTGGGTATATTATATGGGAGATGAATTGGGGAAAATATCTTTGGATTGTGCCTAATTTGCCCTGTGGGGGAAAAACAAAATGAAATTCCAATGCCAATGGCTGCGAGGAAAGACGGATGAGCCAAAAAAAAAAAAATTAGGAGGGGGAGGATAAAGGGAATATCTGTATTTTGGCAAAAAAGCTCCATTTTTGCATATTGTTGAGAGGAATCAAAGGAAATAGTCGGTTTCCTCCTCATCGTCATCCAACGAGTTGATCTCATCCGGTGTGCTCTTCCCATGGCCTGCCCTCAATTCCACCTCCAAATGACTTGAACTTGGATGCTCAAAGTCGTTAGAAGGTGATCCTTCACTTTGCACCGCCCTAACTGCACCGGCTGTGCTTTTCCTCGACTTTTTTGCTTTTTTCAACATTTTGGCCTTCAGTGCTGATTTTAGAATTGTTATTGTGCCAGGGGGTTGAATGTGCGGTTCGCCGTCAACTTGAACTGGCCAGTCGTCTTTGGTCGTAATTTTTATCTGTAAAATTTGCCAATTTTTTCCATTTTTTCCCCTGTGAATTTTTCTCACCGATCCGCCCTGGGCTATCCTCGTGCCGGTGGCCAATTTGGATTGGATCAGCCCCAGTCTGGACACATCCGTTATTCCCACAACCTAAATAAAAAGAATGTTTTGTTGAATAAATAAAATTCACCTCCAAAAGTCCATCGTGCTAAAAATTTTGGGAAAATGATTGAAAGAATGAATTATTAAATGAGTAAAAACGAACATGTGTTGGTTTCTGAAAGCCGGATTCCTCTTTTGCCGTGCCCCATGGATTCGCTCCACTTCCCCAACTCAACAAATTGAGAACAATGATTCCTTCACACGGTGACAATTCAATTTGACGTCCATCCACCTCCAATTCAATCCTTTTCCATAAATCTTTGCAATTCCTTTCAAAGAATGCCTTTTGTAAGCCAATTTTGACATATTGCGTTTTGTTGAATAGTCTTGAGGAGAATTTCTCCGGATTTGCGTCCCTTTTTGTGTGGAATCGAAGGCAAACATCCGCGTCAATGCCAATGCCAAAATAATTATTCATAATGATCATGCTGGTCTGATCCTCCGGATTGCTCATCATTTGTGTCTCATTTTGGCCTTCATTCATTCCAGCCGTCGTTGGTGGTTGTGATCGTTCCTCCTCGTGAAAAACAACGGCCCAACGGTCCAATCGAACTTCTTCCGCCTCAATCACATCCTTCAGAATATCAGCCGCATTCTCCTCACCCGTATAGCCGCCACCCCATCGAAGCACCCGTGCCAAATCATTCCCAGTGCCCAAAGGTAAAACGGCACAAGGCGGTGAGAAACAAGCTGCATCCTTTAAAAATGGCCAAAATTTGTTTAATAAATTTGTGTTTTTTCCAACTTGTTTGGCAATATCCAAACATTGTAGCACCCAACCAACTGTGCCATCGCCGCCGGCTGCCAAAATTCGATATTTGAGAATATTTCGAAAAACATAGAGACTAAAAATGAATTAAAATGCCTAAAATGGGCAAAAACAAACCCAACAAGAGGGCCTCCTTTGAGCACATCGAAAACTTGAAATGGATTTAGGAGTCTGCGGAATGCGGACAACAATTCTGTGCCTTGGCATCCGCCACTCTTCACATTCACCAACACCAACAATGGCTCAACATCCGGTGGAATCATATGCGATTGGACATTTGGTAGGCACAAAACCACCAATTTTTTGTCCTCATAAGTTGCATTCTGCAATTTGATGACCGCCGCCGTTGCTGCCTTTGGCGTGTTGAATGTGATGACCAGTGAGCCATATTCAAAATAGATTGGCCCAATGGCACAGAATGGCTTTTCCTTGATGGATAACAATTTGAGTAGGATTCGCTCATATTGGCGTTGGGAAAGGGAAGGCGGCAAATTGCTGACGAAAACGGCATGGTCTAAAAATGGAGTCTTAAAATGATTTAATTTGTGATTGTTTAATTAATAACCGTGTGGATCCTCTTTCTCCTGGATATAAAATCGGACAACATGATAACGACGGAGTGAATCCTTTAAATGATTTTTTGATGATTTTTACCCTCAATTTTGATTGAACCTTTCGTAAATTCCGAACAAGTTGGAGCATTTCTTCCTGCGGATTCACAGTTCTCTCGGCTATTCCTTTCTCCAATGAAACTTCCTATAAAACAATGCAAAATAATCCAATTTTCCCCAATTTTTTTTGCCTGTAAATTATATCTATTCCACGTGGTCCCATCCAGCCCAAAATTCTCCAGTGCCTCCTTCATCACGTCCTGTACGGTCATCCGCCCACCAACAGTGATTTCCGTGAATTCGCATGGAATTCTGAGCCAACCACCGTAGACACGAATTGTTGCCTTCTCCGGATCGTCACGATATCGTAAATAAATTTGGGCGCATTTTCCCTCGGGCTTCTTCACATTCCTCAATGGGATTGGATCCTCCAAAGGGGCCTCCTCATCGCCCGGATCATGTGGGGCTTGGGTGACATAATAGCTGTCTCTGTTGGTGTCACAAATGTGAAATCTGCGCATTGCAATGTCCTAATAAAAGCGGCAAATGAATATGTGGATTATGTGCCATTTTGAACTTGCCCGAATCAATTCCACCGAAGCCGTTTTGGGCACAAATGCAGTCCGGCTAATTTGGTTACGCAATGAATTGTTCCCATCAAAAATTCGCAACAATAATTGGTCGTCACTTTCCTTCTCCTCCTTTTCCTGTTGTTGATCCCTTTCTTTGTCCCTGTCCCCTTTCCTTGCCTCTCTCTCTTCCCTTTCTTCGGCAAATGTTCTCGACGGGGATGACACTTTCCGATTGCCATCATTTGGGCTGCCAACCTTATTAAATTAATTAATTAATTTTTAATATAATTAATTTAGGTTTCCAATTTTTTAATAAAAAATATTTTGGGTAAAAACGGGTTTTGAATAATTGAATGCGTACAGTTGTGTGAATATTCAACAGCAAATCCATTGGCAATTCGGTCCTGGGCGTTGTCACCGCATTCGGCGGTAACATAATTTTTCTGAGGGCCCCAAAATCGCATTGCGGCCTCAATTGGCGATAACAAGTGGAATGGACGGACAAATTGCACCATTGGCAGCGGAAACCGGAGAAGCATTCCGCCGTATAGCATCCTTTTTTACAAACAACACATTTTGCATCCCTGGGCAAATTGCCCTCGCGCAAATGATGGAATTGTTTGCTGGTTGTCCGGTCCAATGAGGGCACATAGGTGGAGGCCTTCAACAATTCAATTATTCATTTTGGGGGAATATTGAATAACCTCTCTGCAATCAGCCAATGCCAAATCCTGGCATTCCATGTGAACATAACAATTGCAAACTTCACATTCCGACGACAACAAATCGTCGGTCCTTTTGCGGCAAACACAGCAAAAATGCCTCCTTTTTAGGGAATAGCAATGATGTTTTGGGTGGGGGCACTGACTTAATGTGTTGTGGCTCTGTCCAAGTGTGTGCCACCGGATTTCGGATGAGCTGAAGTAGACGACCCGTACAGACGGAAACAATGGAACGCATGCATTTGTCGTGGCAAACAAAATTGCATACTTTAATAAATGAATGGGGAAATTGGATTGATGAATAATGCCGGAAGGCAACCTTCACAAATATAGCCCACCGAAAGCATTCCCCAAATTTTATCGCAACAATGATGGCAATATGTGGGTTTGCCAAATGTTTTTTTGGAGAACACATGCCCACCCAAATCGCCAACATCCCCGGCATTTGCCGTCGATTCTTTGGCATTTGCCACCGACACCGACGGTGGTTGAGGTGGTGGCTCAACAACAGCCGGTGGGCCACCACTCATGTTGTTTTGGGAAGAAGGGAGGAAATGGGGGACAAAAGGCAAAGGTTGAACAACTAAGGGATGGCCATTTGATGGAGTGAAGGCGGAATTGGGTAATAATGAATTCGCCGGTTAATCATTTTGGCAAGGAGGGAAGGGTCCAAAAAGCTGCTGAAATAATTGGCCAAAAGGATTAGGTCATTATTGTGCGGGGAAGGAAAAATTGGCAACAAATTTGCGCGGGAAGGAAAAAAAGAGGATTAAAATGGATTTGGCTGCTTCCTTCGAAATTGCGTGGGAGGCCAAAATGAGGGTGGGGGAAGGACAGAAAAGGGATCAACGGTCCATTAAGAGGGAGAACCTCCACCCATTGAATTGGCCAAGTCAACTTCACAGGCAGGAATGGGGAGCCAAAAAGGAGGAAAAATTTAGCTTTGGGCCAAAACAGAGGAGGCCAAGGCCGCTCCCCCACTGTGAGCACTTATTGGATTAGGGGAAGGGAAGGGGAGGAGGAGGGGCGAAGAGGAGCGCGAAGAATCGATTTGAGGAGGAATATGTTTGGGGTGGGCAAAAGTGTGTTTGTTGGTGGGGTCGAGAGTGGAGGGTGCTAGGCCGGTTCAGATTGGCATTTGCCGGCCGATTGCCCTTCCTTCGACCCTGAAGAGACGAGAATTGGATGGGAGAAGGGGAAGGGAAGGGAAGGGAAGAAGGAAATGGACGCAGGCAAAGGAAGAAAAATATTTAGATGGAAGAAGGCAGCCGGCTGGAAGCAAAAAGGGGAAGAATGGCCGAAGCGAGCGGCGGAAATGGGGCAGCCGACGACGTCAAGCGAGCGGCTGGCAGCAAAGAAAAGAGAGGCGTTGAAGAGGAAGAGGGAAAGGGACTGGACTGGGCCAAAACCATTCATTCAGCCTCCCTCCAATATCGTCGTGTTTTGCCAGTCAAGCCGCCATCCCGGCTATGGGCCAGGCCAGCAGCCACTTTTGCGGCGGCGCCAGCTATTGAGCGGCGGCGGCTGGCATGAATGGGAAAAGGGAAGAGAAGAAAATATATACGGAAGGGGGGGGGGGGGGGGGGTAAGGAATATAGCCTCATGGCCTTTTGCCGGTGGAAAATGTTGGCAACCCATTTTTGTGCGCCTTCTTTGGAATTGATCGGTTTGAATGGATGAATGGATGCCGTCGCGCAATTCCCGGAAAGGAAAAATGGGTAAAATGAGTGGGGGGAAAGGCCAGACTCAAAATTGGATGGAGAAACCTCTTTTGGACAAAAATGGGGAAAATGTCGTGGGAAAAGGTGGAATATAAGGAATTAAACGAAAATTGTGATGAATAATATGAAAATATGGCCAATTGAAGGCGGCATTCCCTCATTTAATGTACTAAACCAAAAATTTATTCGGAATATGCAGATAACAAGGAAAAAGGAAGCATTGGGCCAAAGTCCTCTTCCCTCTTCTTCGGTTGGCCCAGTCTACGGAAATGGAATGGCGTCAGACCCGACGCCCCTCTCGCAGAATGGGAAAGCGCCCGGGAGGCGGCAAATTTTCGGTGAAATTCTCCGGAGGGTTGGAATGGAAAGGAAGAGGGGATGGGGCCAAAAGCAAAGGCAAGGGG
Source organism: Pratylenchus scribneri (assembly GCA_030063045.1). NCBI lineage: Eukaryota > Metazoa > Nematoda > Chromadorea > Rhabditida > Pratylenchidae > Pratylenchus > Pratylenchus scribneri. The sequence continues at coordinate 2,671,819 of JAQSEB010000114.1, read as the reverse complement.
GGGGGGGAATGTGTTTGGCCTCCAAAAAATAGAGAGGAAGTCGATGGAAGCGCAGAGAATAGGGCCAAATTTGAGGAAGTAGAAAAAGGGAAGCGGGTCAATAATTTTGGCATTATAAGATGATCCATTGAATCACAAATATATTTATTTATCCTAAAAAAGGACTAAAGTGGCTCAAGGCAACACCCAGTGGAACGGGACAGGGATAAGAGGAATTTGACTTTAAATTATTCTTTATTAATTGTGCGGGAAAATGTGATATTAAATTTGAGGGACTCGTGGAACGTCGCTTGTAGTTCATTAAGGACGAAACCTATATAGATGATTTTGGTGTCAGATTAAAAAGCTTACTTCTGCAGGCTATCGAGAGATATAAGATTTATTTGGGTTCGTTCAGAATTAGCAGAGTTGTACACAAAAAATCATGAAATAATTGCAAATTTATAATAATAATATTTTTTAATGTTTTTTTTAAATACAACTCTGCTAATTCTGAACGAAATCAAATAAATTTTATATCTATCAATAGCCAAAAGTGAGCTCTTTAATTTGATACCAAAATCATCCCGTTTCGTCCTTACTGAACTATAAACGACGTTGTCCAATTGAGTCTTCGCCCATTTGTAGCGTATCGTAATGTGAGTGAAGGGAAAAAAGGAGAGGAAAAGATTGGATTAGAAAAGGCAGACTGAGGCAATTTTTGATTGACAGATTGACGAGGCGATTGGGCAAAAATTATGGGTACAGTAGGATGAATAGGAAAAGGCACTTTACGCATACACTATTGGCATTGGCATTAATAAAATATATTCAAATTGAAAATGAGTAGAAATATTTGCAATCAAACACAAAAATTGAAGAAAAAATTCTTTATTTTATTCAATAAAAATTTTTATTTTTATTGCTTCCAAACTCCTTCAATGATGTCAGTTTTTGAGGATTAAAAACTAGTCAGTCCATTTTTGATCTTTCCATTTTCATATAAAGGACAATAATAAAATAAAATGAAATGCGCACTTTTCCCTCTGCGCGACCGACCATTTCATTCGCGCAAATAAAAACAAAACTGAACCAGCCGAACCATCCATCCCTTCGCCATATTTTTCTAGCCAAATGATTGATTGGACGTTGGTTTTTAATGGAGTCCAAAAATTCTGAAAACGATTCATTCACAGACCGAAAGATGGACCATTTATTAATTTTTCCCGTCCATTTATTTTACCAATTTTCATTCATTTTTACTTTTCAATCAATTTATTTGAGACAAACAAAAATTCAACATTAAATAATTTCCAAAATTCCTTGTAAAAATGCCCCGTCAAGTCCTTGAATTGATCGATTATTTTGCGCCAATTGCGGCACTTCTTATGGTCCATTTTTTAATCCCACCAATATATATTTTTTTGAATAGTTTGCTTTGGCCATTCTCATTTTTGCCTTCTTCATTGTTAATTTCTTTTACATCACCGAAAAGGATGATTTGACCGAATTTGAAAAGGTTACAAAATTCCCCTTCCCTTCATTGTTCCCAATACAGGGATCTTTGAGTACATGATCCATTCTTTCGGCAATATCTCAATAAGGAAGCAACCAATTTTGGAAGGCGATATATCATTTGAAAGCATTAAATGTCCTCTAAAAAATGCCAATTAATTTTTGAAAATGTTGGATAATTTATAAAATATATGGCTTTTCCTCAAAATCTCGGGTTTATGTACTCAAAGATGAATATCTAAATTAAAGTGGTAAATTTCGTGACAATTTTATAGCCACTTTATAGAGGACTTTTAGGGCTTTCCAAAGAGATATTGCCTTCCCAGATTGGCTATAGCTTCACTGAGTTACAGGTCAAAATTAATGCTCTTCCTATCATCGTTCTCGAATCATGACCATTGAGAACCGGGGCCATTATTTTGATCATATCTCAATAAAGAAACAACCAATTTTAGAAGGCGATAAACCATTTGAAAGCCCTAAATATTCTCTAAATAGTGGCTTGATATTTTTTTGAAAATATAAAAAAATTGTAAAATACGCGCCTTTTTCTCGAAAACTCGGGTTTATTACACTCAAAGACGAATATCTCAATTAAAAAGGTCAATTTCATGATAGCTACTTTTTAGAGGACTTTTAGGACTTTTCAATGGTATATCGCCTTCCAAGATTGGCTATGCCTATATATGAGCTACGGGCCAAAAACTAATAGAATACTCAATGTTCAATTCAATTCATTTTTCCTCCACAGTTCGGCGCCCAATTTGGCCTTTGCCTTGGCCCCCATTCAATGAGCGACATTTACAGGGGAGGATCGAGGGCATTTAATGCGGAAAATGCCGAAATAATGGTCAACACGGCATCGACGAAGAAAAATAATGGCGAAAAATATTAAAGAAAATAATTTTAAATAAATTGGATAAAAATATAAATTTTGAATAATTTCCAACTAAAAAGGATGCCATTCCTCATTTTTGTAATTTAATTTTATAATTAATTAACATTTCCTAGAAAAAAAGATGACAGCCAAAAACAAAGTGGCCGCGGTCCATAAAAATTCACAGCAAAATGCCTCGAAAAATAAAATCACCGAAAAATCAACAAGAAAAGGAGAAAAATTGGACGGAGGCGACGAATTGGTTGGGGCGGAATTGCGCCATAATGAGCCAGAATTCAGCATAAATGATCCAAAATGGATGGTGCTTGGCAAAATGCATGTTCAGGTGGGTTTTTATTTATATGGTCCAAATGAATGGAAACATTACTGGGTCTTTCTTTTGGCCAAAACTCGATAAGGAAGTAAGTAATCTGGGAAGGCGATATGCAATTCGAAAGCCCTAAATGTTTCTAAAAAGTGGCCATTCAAATTTTTGAAATGTTAAATTATTTTGTAAAATAAATAATCGGCTTAACATTTAAAAATTCGGCTTCATTACAATTCTAAGACATGTAATCATTTCTAAAGTTATATTTTCTATATTTTTTAAAATTTAATAAGCCACTTTGTAGAGGTCATTTTGGGGTTTCCAAAGGTATATCACCTTGCAAAATTGGTTGCTTCCTTGTTGAGATATGGGTCAAAAGAATCGGGCGATACTGAAACATCTTCAAATCCAAGACCAAGAATACATTAGCCTCTCTTGATCAAATTTACTAATATTTTTTGTATCATTTTTCCCTTTTAAGAAGGCGGCTCCTCGTGCCCTTCTTCTTTCCTGCATTTTGGCCATTTTCATTGGCGTATTGTTTGGCCTCATCCTCCTCCATCCCATCGTCATTCGCCTCATATTGCTGGCCATTTGCCTGATTGTTTTGCTCATTTCACTGATTGGCATTTTTGCCTCAATTCGCCAAATTCCTCATCTTCTTTTGCTCACAATTTTTTGCCTCTGGGCAATTACCCTCATTTTCTTTTCAATTTTTTTATTCCTCCTTCCAATGATCATTGTGCCCACATTTTGGGCCGAATGGATGGAAGAAGGCTTCGGCATTGACAAAACCAAAATTGGAGGTGAATATTTCAAATATTTACATAATAATTTTGTGCCAACAATAATTTCCAGTAATTCGCCTCCTCACAATTTTGGCCACTTTGCTTTCGTTTGCCCTTCTGTTTGCCTTCAATTTCATCAATTACACAGTGCTTCGATGCCGAAATTTCATTCTGGCCAAAAGGGCAGCCCAAATAAGGGGTCAAAGTGGTGTGGAAGTTTTACCCTTGAAACCGAAAAGAATGGGCCAAAATGGGGAGGAAAAAGTGTTGGAAATGGTGACCTAATCAATAAAATGAACGGAATGAATGAATTGAATATAATTTTATACCATAAAATGTTTTGTAGTATTTTACCATAAAAAATAATAAATAAAATTGTATCGAATGCAAAAAAGGCAGCGACATAAAAATGGATGGGAGCAAAAAAACAAAACAAACAAAAATATGGCAAGGAAAAATGGGATAAGGATACAATTGAATAATTGCCGATTGAGTACTCACATTAGTTTTTGGCCAATAGCTCAACGAGGCAATGGCCTATTTTGGAAGGCGATATATCTTTTAAAAGCCCTAAATGTCCTCTTAAAAGTGGCTAAAATTTTTATGAAATTTAACTTTTTAATTTAATTATTTATTAATATATCTAAGTGTAATAAAAATGAGTTTTTTGATTAAAAGCCGCCTATTTTATTAATTCTTAATATTTTCAAAAAATTAGTAAGCCACTTTTTAGAGGACACTTTGGTCTGTCAAAAGGCATATAACCTTCCCTAATTGGTTATTTCCTTGTTGAGATATGGCCAAAAGAAAAGTCCATGTACTCAATCGTCTAATTTCGAGGAAAATGAAAACAAAATAATTATTTGGATGGATGGTGAATCAAATTTGGGTTAATCAGAATCAGTGAGGGTTGCCCGGCATTCTGCGGTGATTTTGCCCTCGAAGATTGGCAACATCGCATGATCATCGTTGACCAAAAGCAGTTGATATGGGGCGGACCCATCCTCGCAGGAAACTTTGAAGAAAAACCTACAAAAACAAAATTAATATTTATTTCATATTTTTGGCAACTGACTGTCGATGATCTTTTGAAGAGATTGAAAGAAAACGACGAAATTCTCGAAATGTGAGTGGCCTTCGAGGGATTTGGGCAACAACGGGTACACCATTGCCATTTGGGCCACTTTCCCTGTAACTGATTGTCATTTTTGGGCCACCATTCGATTGTTGTTGAGCATTTTGAATGGATTGATGGGTTGGAGGTTGTTGAGGTAGAGTGGCACGGGTTGGGCGACTGAAAAATATGCTTGGATATAGGTGGAATTTGGGGGATAAACGGACGGTAATGAGCCGGTGGCCGATGATTGTTGTTGTGGTGGCACTTTTTGGCGTGGAATGCCAGAGGATGAGGTGGCCGTTGATTGTTGTTGTTTTTGTCTTTCAGCCGCCCCACCTCCAGAACTCAGTTCCCTGGCCTTTCGGAATACGGCTGCCCTTTGCCTTTCCCTTTGTTCGGTACTGCCGGGTGCGGATGTGCCGGAATGGGTGGCGCTGGTCATTGAGCCAATGCCGGAAGTGTCACAATCATTGTCACAATACCCGTGAGGATTTTTGCTAAAAGGGGGAAGGGGGACTAAATTTACCTTTTACCCATTAATTTTACCATTTTACACTCATTAAAGGTGTTGAAGGCGCTTTTGGTTGGGGAATGGCCGAATTTGGCAAATGCATGGATTGGCTAATCAGAGAAGGTATTGAAGTGGGCGGAGGATGGGGGCTACCAACAATTGGATGGGGCGGTTGATGGAGAATGGAGGATTGGCAGGGAATTTGTTGTGGGCAAAAAGGCGAGAATTGGGTGGCAATGCCGAAATGGGGAAATGAAGAAAGCATTGAACGATCATTGTTGGATTCTGCTAAAATGGGGGAAATATACAACATTTTAGTGTGAATTTAGAATGACTTTTGAGGACATATTTCTAGAGCTATTTCAATATCTGTGAATGTCATTCTTTTGTAAATAATTTTGCGAGTCAGAAACCAATCTTGGAAGGCAATATATCATTGGAAAGCCAAAAATGCCATCTAAAAAGTGGCTGTAAAATTATTATGAAATTTACCTTTTAATTTAATTATTTGTCTTTAAGTATATTACTCGAATTTTTTGAGTAAAAGCCACATATTTTACAATTATTTAAACATTTCATAAATTAGAGTAGCCACTTTTTAGAGGATTTTTAGGGCTTTCCAATGACATATCGCCTCCTCAAATTGGTTGCTCCTATATTGAGATATGGCCAAAAGAATGCGGCAAAAATGGAAAAATAATCACAATTGGGTTGTTTTCTTTTTTTGGCTTATTATAACTCAGCGAGGCTTTTAACCAAACTGGAAAGGCGATATATCATTTGAGAGGCCGAACTTTCCTATATAAAAAGGCCTTTTTAAAATAATATGAATTCAAGCTTTGAAAATTTTGTATTCTTTTGATTATTATAACACTAATTTTGAAGGAAAAGACATTTATTTTACAGTTATTTTAAAATTTTCAAAAAAAAATTGTTTAGCCACTTTAAAGATGACATTTAGAGCTTTAAAATGGCATATTGCCTTCCTGAATTGGTTAGTTCCCTATTGAGATATGGCCAAAAGAAAATCCATTTATTGAAAAGTCTCCTATTCCATTTGAATGATCCAAAACCAACCATTCAAAGGGAAATGATGTTGATGATGGGCAGGGGGAATGGGTGGCCGATTGGCTTTTTGGGATTGAGCCAAAAATGTGGAATGATGCATTGAGGTGGACGGATTCGCAGAACAACACGATTGGCTCATTCCACCCCCAATTTGGCCATTCCAATCCAACAACATTTGTGGCGGTGGCGAACATGATCCATGCCCTCCTCTGGACCGTGGCCCCATCCTCCTGGACATTGGCACCAGCGGGGATTGTTGTGCGGAATTGGCCGATGAATTCGAATCTGCGGCCATATTCACTCGATAATAACTTTCCAGCTCCTCATCCGCATCCAATCCGGCCGAATCGTCACCCAACAATTCTGGCCCACTTTGTCCAATCAATTCCCTGGCCGATTGTTTGGCGCCCTTTTGCCGTGCCGAATTCAACAATTCAATTTGCTCTTTCACTGATTCCTCGTGTCGATGCCTCAATTCAACCTTTTGCAATTTTCGGAATAACAAATCGGCGAATTGTTGACGGCCTTCCGGCGTGTCGTGCCGAAATTGATTGGCCGATTGTTGGGATTCAGTGCGAAATGCTGGCGCTTGGTCCAATCGCTGGAATGGCATAAATTTAAATGTGCCCAAAATTGAGGAATGGACAAACCGGGAATGTGGCCATCAACGGAGGATTTATTCGCATTTGTTCTTTGCGAATTAATCGAAGCGAATAATTACCACCACCGGCTCGATTAGCTTCACTGGAAATGGCCGAGGAAACAGCCGAATCATTTTTGCTTGGCTGAGTTTGGCCAATATAGGGGAATTTGGAGACGGGTTTGAACAGTCGTTGACTAAAATATATTTAATTATTTTTCCGAATTTGAATTCAATTTTGGCAACCTTGCACTGTTGGCAGGCACCATCGCCTCTCGCTCCTTCTGCGATCGAAGGAGCATATCGGCGGTCAATGGTGGCCTTTCCATCGAATCCGACTGCTTTTTGGGCTTTCGAATTGGCGTTTTTTGGGAGGAAGGTGAGGGGAAATCATCGAGGCAAAGGGAATTGTTGAATTTGTCGAGAAATTCTTGGGAGGTAACTAAAAAAATTGAAGGGAATTTTGGAATATTTTGGAGAATATGCTGAACCGAAAAGTGCGTGCTGTTTTCGGAGGAATGTGTCCAATGGGCCCAAACATTCATCGAACAAATCCGTCGGAAATTCGCCGCCCTTTTGGCCCAAATTTTGCCTCAGCACTTGGCCAATCCTTTCCCTGATGCCAACATCGATAAAGGCACAAAGGCCACTTTTAGGCCGAAGAAATTTGTTATAAATTTCTCGGGCCAATTGGGCGGCACGTGGATCGGAATGAGCCAACATTTCGCGGAAAGCAACGATGGCAAAATGTAGCCTGAGGGGATGTTCGCTGCTATCATCGTCAACGCCCATCCACGATTGGAAAAGCTGAAAAAAGGAATTTGGAATACAATTTTTGGGAGCAGAGTGACTTTCAGTACTGTCATTTAAGTTTCTGAGCGATTATTTTGGCCATATTTCAATAAAGAAGTAACCAATCTGTGAAGGCGATATAGCATTTTAAAGCCCAAAAAACCCCCTAAAATGTGGCTTATTTAAATTATATTTAATTCCAATCTTTAAAAAAATTACAGCTCTTGTATGTTTAAACCCAAATTTTTGGAGAAAAAGCCACTTTTTCTATAAATTATTTTAAATTTTCAAAAACTGAGTAATGCCACTTTTTAGAGGATATAAAGAGCCTTAGAATGGCATTATGCCTTCTCAAATTGGCTGCTTCCCTATTGAGTTATGGCCAAAAGAATAGACCAGATAATGAAAAAGTGATAATAAAATATCCTGTTTCGAATTTTGGGTACCCAAAAGAGTACCTGAAGGGCATCGAAATCATTGAGCACTTCCTCAAGCCGAGTGGCCCATTTCATTCTTCGTTGATGCCAATTTTGGTGGCTACTTTCCATTTTAAATTTTGGGTTTGGGACTTGCTGAATAAATGAAAGGGGAAATAATGGGATTGAATTGAACAATGGAAAATTTGAAAAAGGGGAAAACTTGGAAATGGCCAAATGAAAGGGCAAAGATGGGGGAGAACAATGGGGATGCCCAATGCCCATGCTTTTGGCCGGGTTTTGCCCATTTTTGGGGCCATCTTCTTCAAAATGGATGGATGGATGTTTATTGCCTTTCCCCCATCCCCCTCTCTTCAATGCCTTCATTCTTGCCTAGGCCAATGTCTTTTTGGCCAACTCAGTCTCAATGGATGGAATGGAGGGGGCAAATGGAGAATGCCCTCCTTCCAGAGGCGAGGCCCGACTGCCGTCAACTGCCCCTCATTCATAGTCGCGAATAAAAATGGCGGCGGCAACGGCGGCTGGTTAAAATGGGAAAAGGGAAAGGCGGCTGGTTGGTTGTGGAAGGGGGAATAGAGGAAGGGAAGGACAAAGAAGAAGATGAAAATGGGGGAAGAATAGTGTAGAGAAGGAAGAAAATGGGGAAAATGGATGGGAATCGAGTCCTAGTCCTACGTTGATGAGGCCAGAGCAACCCGCGGGGGAAATGATGGGGAGAAGGGGACAGCAATAATCGTTTTGCTCGTCCACACATCGTTCGAGGAGGTGGGGATGTGCGGGCAAAATGGGAATGGAGAGGAGATAAGGGGCAATCGGAATGGATCGAAAGGAAGGAATGAGGCGGATCGAGGATCGGCTAATGCCCCCAGCCCCCACCCCTTTTTGTTCCTTTTGCCATTGCCGCCACATTCCTCCTATTTCCCACACAATGGACAATCGGAGGCACGTTCCCAGATTCACAAAAAATTCATCAAAAATGTCGCCTTCAAAGGAAACGCCGGGGAAGAATGAAAAATTGTGAAAATTGCCGTAAAATTGAAAAAAGGCGGCCTATGGGAAAAAGGGCAGCCGATCGAAAAGGGAAATGGAGCAAAAAATGGAAGGAATAGATGGAAGATGAAATTCGAAGATCAAGGGGGAGAAGGGCATGCCAATCGGCAAAATGGGGCAGAAAATGCGCAAAGTAAAAAGGAAAGAAAGGAGAAGGGACGGGCAACAAGATGGAAGGGACACGGTGGGGAAGGACAACAACACAAAGGGAAGAACAACCCAAAGGGGATTTATGAGGGAGGCAAATGGAAGGAAGGAGGAAATGCAAAGACAGAATTGGACTGGAGGGGAAGGGGATAATGGGTGGGCGGCAACTTTAATCGAAATCCTCCTTTTCCTTTTGTCCATTCTTGTGTGCCCCATTTGGCGGCTTTGTCCGCCTCCTCCACATCCATTTATTTTCTCCCCCATTTCGGCCTTTTCTCGGCTTGCGGCTCCACTCCTCCCCATTCCTTTTAAGCATTTTTGGAGGGCCGGCGGCGTTTGTCATAATTCGGCGGCGACACTAAACCAATACCAACCAAATAAACCCACCGAAAAAGTCGTCCGCCGCCTGCTGGTGCCCTCCCCTCCCCCCGTCCCTTTTTAGAGGATGGATGGATGGATGATTATTTTGTCGGCAACCCTTTGAAGTTTTTGGGGGCAAATAGGCGGCCACCCTTTGAAGGAACCGCCGCTCTTTTGCTGCCCCGCCACTTTGATTGACCAAATGGCAAATTCGCACGACAAGCCCCAAAGGAAAAAGGAACAAAATGAGGTGAAGGAATTGGATGAAGGGAAAAAATGAGAAGGGGAATTGGAGGAATTTTGATTTGAAAGAGAGGAGGGGAATTCGGAATTTACGCATTTCGATTTGACTAGCTTTCTTGTTAGCGGCTATTCTTCAAAGAAATGGCAAGGGATGATGAGTTGCGATTGGCAAGGGAGAGTTTATGACCCCAAATGACCATAAAAATTTCAGATGAACTTTTTTGAGGGAAATTTTACCGATGCCCTCCAATTTAAAATGAATAAAAAATTGTCTTTGAATGGAAAAAGAAAGTGCAAAAAACATATTATTTAATATCAATATGGTATATTTTTTAGATTTAAATGAAAAACAAAACAGGCGGAATTATGTTTGGGGCAAATAAAACAGGCGGTATTATTTTGGGGCAAATAAGACAGGCGGAATTATTTTAGTGCAAATAAAACAGGCGGAATTATTTTAGTGCAAATAAAACAGGCGGAATTATGTTGGGGCAAATAAAACAGGCGGAATTATTTTGGGGCAAATAAAACAGGCGGAATTATTTTAGTGCAAATAAAACAGGCGGAATTATTTTAGTGCAAATAAAACAGGCGGAATTATGTTGGGGCAAATAAAACAGGCGGAATTATTTTGGGGCAAATAAAACAGGCGGAATTATGTTTGGGGCAAATAAAACAGGCGAAATTATGTTTGGGGCAAATAAAACAGGCGGAATTATGTTTGGGGCAAATAAAACAGGCGGAATTATTTTGGGGCAAATAAAACAGGCGGAATTATTTTAGTGCAAATAAAACAGGCGGAATTATGTTTGGGGCAAATAAAACAGGCGGAATTATTTTAGTGCAAATAAAACAGGCGGAATTATGTTTGGGGCAAATAAAACAGGCGGAATTATGTTTGGGGCAAATAAAACAGGCGGAATTATTTTGGGGCAAATAAAACAGGCGGAATTATTTTAGTGCAAATAAAACAGGCGGAATTATGTTTGGGGCAAATAAAACAGGCGGAATTATGTTTGGGGCAAATAAAACAGGCGGAAATAGTACAAATTCAAACAGGCGGAAATAGTGCAAATTCAAACAGGCGGAAATAGTGCAAATTCAAACAGGCGGAATTAGTGCAAAAACAAAACAGGCGGAATTAGATGAATCATAAAATCCAAGTTAAAAGGAAATCAGAACAAAGACAACATTTTCTGGAAAGAAAATCTATGAGAATTAAAAAAAAGGGAATCTGAATTAAATTAGAATTTAGAAAAAATAACCGTAAAATAACAATCTAAAATATATTGTATAAAGTATTACGCCTTCTTATTAAATCAATTAATTCCTCCTTTTTTAAAAAATTTTAGTCTTTCTCTTTATAATATTTCCTTTTTAATTAGCCCAACAATTTTCTATTTTACAAAAGAAATAAAAAATAAATTATCAATGATTTGTTCATTGTGTGATATTTTCCATCAAATTCCTCTCTGACGGCAATTCACCTCCATTTTGTGCAGATTTTCTTTTTTTTTCTCATCAACTATATACCATTTTTGCTGTTGATTCTTGATTGAAGCTTTGTTTGTTCTGATGCTGAATTTTATGATCAAACTTTAAAAAATTGTAATAAACTCGAATTTTTGAAGGATAGGCTGTTTATTTTCCAATTTTTTTTTTAAATTTTCAGAAAAATTGGCTAATAAGCCTTTTTAGAGGACATTTAGGGCTTTCAAATGGCATATCGTCTTCACGAATTGATTTGCTTCCTTATTAAGTTATGGCCAAAACAAAAGCTCAGCTTCTGAAAACATCTTGTTTCATATTCAACAAAATTGTGAATTACTCGTTTTTATATTGCATCCCGTGCAAAAATTTAAAACAGATAAAAAAATGGATGAGGGAAATAAAGGAGGTTAACGAGAAAAATTAAATTGGAAAGAGCGAATGAATCAAAGAGAAAAAAATGTTGGGGAATGGGTTAAGGCAAATTAAAAGTGATCAGTCCTCATTTATTTTTTGTTCAATCTTCTGGCACTTCCATCGATATGGCCTTATTCAACAATTCCCTTGGAGAGGCCCTTTTTGTGCGGTCAATTTGAAGGAGGGCACAAATTAATGCATGCAATCCCACATGTTTCTTTGTTTTTGGCAATTCAGGCAATTCGTAGCCTTCAAAATTGCCTCCAGCGCAGTAAAGGAATAATCGGCACAATGAACATTCATCAAAGGGAGTTTTGCCCGTTAAGCATTGGAAAAAGAGGCAACCAATACTGAAAATGGGGACTCCTCATTTTTGATGATGCTTTTGGCAATTACCTCCAAATGTCAGCAGAATGGTCATATTCACTGCATGCCACCAAATTTGCGCCCACTTCTGGGGCCATATAAAAAAGTGTGCCGGCCACATTGCAAAGGCCCATGTTCTCATCGGCCAAAACCCGGGACACACCGAAATCCGTGATTTTGGCTGATCCAATTGAGCCAAACGAAGAATAAAGGAGCAGAATGTTTTGGGGTTTGATGTCCCTATGTACAATGTGTTTCTCAAAAAGGGCATAATATCCACGTGCCACACTTTCCACGACAACCCTGCAAAAATGGCCATAATTCTTAATCAATTCCTCCATTCCTCACCGCATATCATCATCCACCAATTTGCCCCCAATTGTTCCCCTCAAATGTCGGTCCAAATCGGTGTCGCACAATTCCATCACCAAATAGGATAAATCCTCGCCAGGCTCCTCCCAAACATCCAAAAGTGCCACCAAATTTGCATTCCGAACTCGTTTCATCGCTTCTAATTCATCCGGTCGAACATTCACGCGCCACATTCTTTTGATGGCCACCGGCCGTTCTAGGCAATTGTTTTTGGCCAATCGATTGCCACGGAATACAATCTAGCATTGAGAAATGGGACAATATAAGCGGATATTATTTGAATAATGGAAGATAAACCAGAGAGGTAGGGAATGGAACAATTGTTCCAGTACTTGCATTAGTTTTTGGCCCATAGCTCGATGAGGCAATAATAAATCTAGAAAGGCAATATACCTTTCGAAAGCCCAAAGTACCCTCTATAATTAGGCTAATTATAATTTTATGAAATCCAACTTTAAAAGAGTTACAAGTCTTTGAGTGTGGTAAACCCCTGTTTTTGAGGAAAATCCGCTTATTTTACTAATTTTCTAAATTTTCAAGAAGATTGTTAAGCCACTTTTTTAGAGGACATTCAGGGCTTTCAAATGGCATATGCCTTCCGAAATTGGTTGTTTCCTTATTGAGATATGGCCAAAAGAATGCCCAGATTCAATTGTTCTAGTATTTCGGATTGCTGTGGTAATAGGAATCAAGGACCTAATTGTTAATCAAGCTTATATAATTTAGCTAACCAAGTTAAATAGTCTGAAATTTTTCTCTGATGAAGGTTTATTTCCAATATGAGTGTTTCCCATCAAAAAATTACCCCATAACTGCCTCGGCCAACCAATGCGGATGGAATGTCCCAAAATTTGTATTTTCCATTGTTGATTCGAATGCATTTGCCGGAATATTCAATCATTTCATCCGGGCCTTCATCCCCGCCGGCACCATTCTTCTCACTTTTCAGCACAATTGGGGTGGCCGCAGCAGAAGATGGGGCCGAAGAACAAAGAAGGAGAGGAAGAGGAACACTGCCAGGATGAATTGGAATTGGCGAACAACATTGGGGAGGGGGGACGGCCAGTGACAATTTTGGTTTAGGTTTCATCGAGGGTGTTGCCTCGGAATGGCGACGTTCACAGAGAAGACCACCGGTGAGCATTATTTTGAATAAAATTGAAAGGAATTTTTGCTCTGAAAATTGGAGGATTTTGAAGAAAATGCGGAAAATTGTTGGAAATATTCGGTGAGGAGAAAGAATTGAGGAATGGAATGGACAAATTGGCCAGAAACCGCAAACCAAAAAGGAGGGAGGGGACTTGAAGGGAAGGAACGGAGACCGAAGAGCGGATGGACCCCAAGGGGGAAGGAGGGAAGGGGAAACGACCACTTGAAGCCAAAAGAAGGAAGGGAATATCATTTTGTCTGGGGAAAACGTGAAGTATAAAAGCAAATAAAAAATGCTTTATATTGGATGAATTTTGAGGAATTTTTTGGTGGAGAATTTGTAAAGGCGTCAAAGAAAAGAATTGGAGAGGAAAATGAAAATTATTGTGGAGAAATTGGAGGAAGGAAGGAAAAGGGGAATTGGGCCGTCGAGACTGGCTGAATTATTTTGTCTGGCAATGACGTTGGCCGAAAAAGAAAACTTCTTCTTCCTTTTTGTCCGCAGAATTTTTGTGGAACTTTGGACTTTTATTTTTGATTGAATTATTTTTAAATTGATTCGTCTTTTTTTTATGCGAATTGACGGAAATTGGAGAAAAGTGGAATTGGGGGGTCAAGGTGGCCCCAACAAATTCCATTCTCGAATTCCCTGTTGAAATGGGCGCCAAATGACGTGGAAAATTTGTGATAAAAATGGAATTACTAATTCTAATTTTAGTAAAAATGGGGAAAAATAAATAAAGTTTATTGGGCATTGAACATTGATCGAATGGATGGAATTGGATGGCCCAAATTCCATTCCATTTATTTGTTTTGGCCACATTCATTCACATTCCATGGGCTGGTAGTGGAGGAATTTGTGGCCATCATGGCCATTGCAGCTGCCTTGTTCTCAATTGGTGGCAAATGAATTGGCCGCTAAATTGGCCATCATAAAAATGAATGAATGAGAGGGAATTGAGGCTAATGAAGATTGAGGATTAAGAGGGAATGAGATGGATTAGATGGATACGGGGAATGGATGGAGTGAATTGAATTGGAATTTGAAGTGTGGAATGGAAGTGGGAAATTGGCCAAGCAGAACGTGCAATTGGCCCGAAATGACCCTCCAAATAAATCTGTTTGAGAGTGCCACACAAATAAATGCAGTTGGCAGCTGCTTTTGCCCCTTCCAGAAATAGAATTGGCCATTCAATCCCAGCTGGATGATGTTTTGATGCATTCCATTCCATTTTGGTCCTCCAAAGATTGCAGCAATCGAATGCAGAAAACACTCAAAATGTATTCAAATATAATTTTATTTTTTGCACTTATTTCCGGCCATAATGGGAAAATGAGGGGGCGAAATGAAAATTAAAAAAAGGGGAAATGGAAATTGGAGGGAAAAATTGGTAAGGGTTGGGGGAAAGGTAATTGAGGAAAATTGGCAAACAAAACAAAAAAAAAATGTTTGGAGAGAAAAAATTGACAAAATGGAAATGAAATGGCGAACAGAGATAAGCGCAACTCTGGGCGAAGGGAGGGAAAAGCAAAACAAACAAAACAGAAGGAAATAAACCCAAAAGTCGTCTACAAATATTGGCTTGATGGAATTTAAGAATGAAATGGAAAATAGGCTTAAATGGCAGATTATTAGGAGGAATGCATTTTGGATTAGGAAATTGGGAGGAAACACTAATAACTAATGAATTGGTGGGCGAATATTAGGAAAGGAGTTGGAGAGAAGAAATTGAGGTGAAGGAAGGGGAGGGGGAAATGACGTGGATGGACCAAAATGTGAGCAAATGGCCGCCTTCCTTGATGACAGTCACCCCTTCCCCCTTCATTTTATTGCCACCCGGTTTAGGCCTCCTCCCCCTTTTCCATCTAAACTTGTCCATCATCATCAACACCATCGCCTCCCTAAATCCCCCTTCAATTCCCCCATTTTGTGCCGTTTGCACTTTCTTCTTTGCCGACTTTATTCTTTCTTCTTTCATTTCATCCGTCACCGGCCCTTTTCGTCCCTTTTAGGCTTCTTCTTTCCCCTCCTCTATTTGGATGATTTTTTGCGTCAACGGCTGGTCTTTCTAAAGGGGATTTTGATGATGGCTGCTGGGATATTGAGGGAAAGTGAAGGGAAAGGGAGGAAATAAAAGTGGGAAATGGGAAATGGCCAAATGGGATGAGAAGGCAATCGAGAACGAGAATATAATGGAGGGAAGGGAAGTGGCCAAGGGAATCCAAAGAAAAATGCTGGGAATAAAATGAAATTGCCATCAGCAATGAGAGAGAGGGAAAGAGAAGGGAAAAAGGGGGACTAAGTAAGTAGGTTGTGGCCAAGAACGGAAAAGTGGCCAAAAACGAACATTGTGGAGAAAAAAGAGAATTGAGGGAAATTCCCTCTTTGTCCCTTTTCCGCATTTGCCTTATTGGTTTTTAGACCCAAAATAAGGTTAAAAGGCAGGGGTGTTGCTCGTCTTGAAAATCACGAAACGAGTATTTTAGACGAGTACGAGTAGGCCCAAAAACGCGAGTATTACGAGTAATACGAGTACGAGTACGAGTAATTCAAATAAATTTAATTTTAAGTAAAAAAAATTTTCCAAAATTAATAATCAAAATATATGAGCAAATTGTTTTTGCAAATAAAATTAATAATCAAAATCTAAATAGCCAAATTGTAGTGTAAAAATAAGAGTTTTTAAAACATTTTCCACTAATATTTTCTTTCTCAAATTGGTTACAATTTGGCCAGCCGTAGAAAAGAGTCTTTCACTTTCTGCGGACGTGGCCTGTGTTGAGAAATATTTGTTAGCCAATTTGCACAACAATGGTCATTTGATGGCATTTTCCTCGGACCAATATGTGGGATGGTTGGCCGACACTTGCGGACCCGTGCGGACGAAACGGTCTGGAGTCGAAGGTAGTAAAAATGGAGTGGCATTGTTTATAGCATATTATTAGGCTTAAAATTAACTACAAAATGACATCAAAAGCATTGGCCAATGTTGAATATTCTCCGAGTTATGGCCAAAAAACCGTTGGTTTAATTAAAATTGTGTTTTTGACTATTTTTTGGCCATAACTCGGTGAATATTCAACAGGGACCAAAATTTTTGATATCATTTTGTAGCTGATTGTATGCCTAATAATATGCTGTAAACAATGCCACCCCAGCTTTATCACCTTCGGCTTCAATCCGTTTCGTCCGCAAGTGTCGGGTCCGCAAGCGTCGCAGTACGGAATGGGTTGTACGGAATGGATCGCCCCCAATAGGAATCTTTTTCATTTTTGGATCCAAATAATCAAAAACCTATGAATGAAAAATATCCAATTTGATTTTAATAAACAAAAAAACTTTATTTTCTGCCTTTTGACGAGCACTAATTTGGGCAGTTAATAAAAATAAAAGGCTATTTTGCTTTTATTTGTATCGGAAAATCAATATTTTCATGAAAAATGGGAAAGTGAAGGGTCCCCTCTTCACTTTTCAATACTCGTCCAAATACTCGTTTCGAGGGCCAAAAAACGAGTACGAGTACACGAGTACGAGTAGGCCCAAAATCACGAGTAATACGAGTAATACGAGTACGAGTACGAGACGAATCAACACCCCTGTTAAAAGGCCTCCTTTTGAACGAATTTGGACAATGGAAAATTGTGGGGGAAGGGAGAATAATGGTAAAATTTGAAAGCATGGATTTGGATGGATAAAGCCTAGAAAAAAGTGGCAAATACACAATTGGAAAATGGAAATAAATTATTGATTTGATATTTATATTTAATTAACTGAATTAATTAAGCATAGAGCATAAATGGATGAATGCACAATTTAATATTATTTAGGTCAATCAAATTCAAAAATAATTCTTTTTGACATTTTGAGGGGATTTCAAAGAAAAGTCGAATGAGGGCAGAGACTAAATTTATGCAAATTTGAATTGATCCAATATCCGAAAGTAAATACATGTCAATGTCATCCATTCAATAAATGGTCCCATAATCTTCTCCATGAATTCATCAGTAGATCTTTTTTTTCAACGGATGTTGTCCTCTTCCTTGACATTTTTGGCCATTTCCCAGCCGCCCCCTTGTGCCCGATCACGCATATTTATTATTTTTACTGATAAGGCCAGTCTCATAATCTGTCCCTGTCGGTCATCATCGTCAATATCAACACATTCCCCCCTCCCCCTCCAATTCCTTCCTTATAAATAATCTAATCATCTTCACATTCATTCTTCGTCCATTCCATCATTCCCATATTCCCACAATTCATTCAAATAATTTTTATTCCTGTTCAAATTCAAATCAAATTCTTTCCTTATAATAAAAATGGTTGAATTCATTCCGAACACCAAATTCAGTATTCAATTTGTACTGAACAAAATCAACGCCCATGATGAGGCCAAAACGAGAAAAGTGTCCTCCTCCTCTTCGTTTTCTTCTTCAAATGATGAAAATCAGGAAAAAGAAGAATTTGTGCCAATTGTAAATCAACTCGAAGGATTCGATGCAAAAGTTCGTGTCCCAATCCATTTTTGGATTATTCCCCTCTCCCATTTTGAAGAACATTTCCGAAGGCAGTGCATTCCTCTCCGTCATTTTGCGTCTGAATTTGCGTTGGAAGCAACCACATCACAGCGATTTGCCAAATTCGATTATCATGAAAGTTGGCCAAAACAAAGAGGATAAAACAATCAATATCCCCACGCCTTTGTAGGTTCCTGGCCCCCAGCAAATTGAATATGGCGAAAATGATGATGAAATGAATAATGTGATCAAGGATGAAATGGCCAGATTCCTGACAATCGCCCATCAAGTTGGTTTGGCCATAAATGGGGATTTATTAGAGGAATTTTTTCTATCTATTTTGCCTTCCAGCAACAATCTAATTTTAATCCCCTCCTCCATTTAAACATTTTTTGTGCTCTATTTTGTGTTTTGGTAATTACAATTGGTCAGCAGGGATAAAATGAATGACCATCGAACTCCTAAAAAATAGTTTTTCCACAAACTACGGCCAATTCCAAAAATAATTTCTAGTTAATCACATTTGTGACCGGCTTATCAGTGTCAAATTACTTTTGTCTGGGATTGAAAAGAAGAATGGTCCATGATTAAAAAGTACATTAAAAATTATGATAAAATTGAATGATTGAGATATTGCCAAAATGTAATTTATGGTGGGCAGTGTGATTGATAAAAAAAAAGTCATTTGAAAATCACTGAAATGTGATTTATGTTCTAATTTCCCATTTCAGCGTGAAGTTCGTTTCTACCAACATTTCCCGCAATATGATTCTGGCCTTCGCCTTCCAAAATTCTATTTTGGCTCCGACTACAATCCCCAAAAAGAGGAAGGCCTAATTCTGATGGAGGATTTGACGCCCCGGGGCACAACAATTCCAACATTGCCCGGCTTTAACCAAGCCCAATTGTTGGATTTGATTGGGGAAGTGGCCAGAGTGCATTCGGCATCATGGCTACACCCGGAATGGGTCGACAAAATTGGCTCGGATGAAATCAATGAGAAATTCATTTTGGGAATGAAGGAAAATGCGCTCAAATTGAAGGAGGCAAGAATTGGACATTCACGTCAATAATTCTCATTTTTAATTCATTAAGTTGGATGCGCCCACATTTGGGCCTTTGATCGATCGTGTTTTGCCTCTTTTCACCGCGGAATATTGTACACTGTCCAATTATAGGGAGGCCAAATTCGGATTCCCACCCAGCATTGTGCACGCCGATCTTTGGGCAGCAAATGTGCTTTGGGAGAAGGATTCGGATGGAAATGCCACTGACAAATTGGCGGCCATAATCGACTGGCAATGCCTGCATTTAGGGAATCCATGCGAAGATTTGGTCCGAATCCTGAATTTGAACACCAGCGGAAAATATAGACGAGAAAATGAGGCAAAATTGTTGGAATATTATGCAGAAAAAGTGGCCGAATTTATGGGCGGAAAGGCGCCATTCACACTTGAACAGGTCGGCATAAATGAGGAATGGGCACACATTCATTAGAGGGGAATAATAATGTATTGTACATATTATTTGATTGATTCCTTTGGGCATTTTTTAAGGGATGCCTTTCTCATAAGGGAAGGGAGAAGTGAAAGGATACTTCAACCATAATATTTATTAAAATACATTGAATTATTGCGAATATTCCCACCAATTTCAGTTGAAGGAGGCCTATCGCCAATGTTTGCCATATTGCATGATGTGGGCATGGGGGGGGGGGGAATGACATTCTAATTCCATTTTGTTTAGGTACCTTTGCTTCGGTGCCCCATTTTATTATGGAATGGATTCAGTGGTTGGCACAGATCAAATTGAGAGGAAAAAGAATCAGGCGGAATTCCTTGAACGATGCAAAATGTTCTTGGAGGATACGGCAAAAGAACATTGCCAATAAAATTAATTGGATTAAATTTTATATACTTCATCACGTCATTTTCTTTCATTCTATCGCCTTTCTATTATTAATTTTGATAAATTTTTATTTTTTCTGTATTTTCTGCAGATTTTTTCCGTAACCTTTACCCTATTTTCCGATGACTTTTACCCTATTTTCCGATGACTTTTACCCTATTTTCCGATGACCCTAACCATTTTTCAAGTACTAGTACGATTGGCCTAAACTGCAGCATAAAACAAATGTTAGGATTGGAGAAAATTATGATTCAAAGATTATCGTTTTCCTCAAATACATGGAAATGGAAGAGGATTCCGAGAGATGTCCTCAAGGCTAATCATGCTTTGCTGATGAGCAGCAGCAGAAATCGTTCTGCTACCGTATACTTTCTCATTTCTTTCATCAAGAGAGCATTGAGGTGCCCTAAAGGCAATTTCTACTCTACTGAATGCTAGCCGGCGCTCTGCTACAGTATTTTCCCCTTCTCTTGATCAAACGACAGTACATTGCCCTCAAAGCATTCATCACCCAGCAGCTAACCACTTTCTTGATGCAAACATTTTAAGTTCTTTATTCAAGTGTTTTTAAATGCTTATAATTCATCATCTTTTTTTAATGATATTAGTTTGTTTTATAGACGAAGAATTCTCCATCTTTTGATATAAATAATATTCCATAAATTTTTAATAAGAATATATTATTTAGGGTTTATATAAATGAAAAAAATAATTTCACATATTCCCTCCAATAAAATGGAATGAATCAATTTTATATAATTCATTGCATCACTCTTTTTCTTTCCATTTTTGTGCTTATTTTTGATAAATTTAACAATCTAAAATGGGTATTTCAAAAGCCGAAAGCCACCAATATTTTTTGAACCAATTCTGTCTGTTTGTTCTTTGTTATCTCTGCTTGATTTTTGAATTAATTCCGTTTGTTTTGTTTGCCCCAACATAATTCCGCCTGTTTTATTTGCACTAATTCCGCCTGTTTGAATTTGCACTAATTCCGCCTGTTTGAATTTGCACTAATTCCGCCTGTTTGAATTTGCACTAATTCCGCCTACTTGAATTTGCACTAATTCCGCCTACTTGAATTTGCACTAATTCCGCCTGTTTGAATTTGCACTAATTCCGCCTACTTGAATTTGCACTAATTCCGCCTGTTTGAATTTGCACTATTTCCGCCTATTTTGATGTTTTTATTCCGCCTATTTGCCCGAAACATTTTATTTCCGCCTATTTGCCCCAAACATTTTATTTCCGCCTATTTGCCCGAAACATTTTATTTCCGCCTATTTGCCCGAAACATTTATTTCCGCCTATTTGCCCGAAACATTTTATTTCCGCCTAATTTCCTCACATATTTAATTCCTCCTGTTTTGTATTCCAATAAGGAAGAATAGATTGGATCAAATTTTATATAATTTATAATTTTTTTTTTACATTTCCGCCTCCCTTTCTAATTTATATCCATTTTCGTACTCTTTTTGATAAATTTTTATCAATTACCTGAAATGGACCTTTTAAAGGCCACCACCCTTGCACATATGATGATTGGCCTAAATTCGGAGGCCATTTCCTCTTCTTATCTTCCATTTCTTCTTCTTCCCATTCATCCATCTTCACATTCCCCATTTCATCACCCCAAAATGGGCCCATATATATATATATTTTCCCATTCTCGTTTTTTCCATCGATTTCCCCTCCCTATTTTTGGGCAATGTTTTCTTTTGCCCTTTCCATTCAATACTCCACCACTTCTCTTTAGCCAATTTTTGTCCTCATTTTTTCAAGTAAACATGTTCACAATGTCCATTTCTGTAGCAGGTTGTTGCTTTTTCTTCACGTTAAATTTCATTTCCTAAAATGCTTCCAATTTTCCATTCATATTTTATTATAGGCCATCATCATTTCCTTCTTCCTTCCTTCCCATTTTCATTTTCCTCTCTAATGCCATTCCGTTTCTTCCTTCCTTTTTTGGCTTTGACGCCATTCAATGAAGGGGAAAGAAGGTCACATTCATCGCCACCATCCAATTTCCAATGAAAAGCATTTCCCCAAAAAATCCCATTCAAATACCGCCATTCCCTCCATTCAATTTCCAATTCCCCTCAATTTTTGGTTTCTGATTCTGATCAAGCAGAAGGAAAAGGCCATTCCCATTTAAAACTTTTCCGGCCAATAAATTTCGTGTATTCCGCTCCAAAAAGGAGAGATTGGGCTCTTTGTCGTCAATAGTTTTGTTTATATGCTGCCTGCTGGGCCCATCATCTATCCCTTTCTTTCTCCATTCCCATTCACAGTTTTCTTCCAATCGACGGCAAATATAAACTCCCCTCCAGCCGCCTCACCTTCCCTTCCATTGCTGCCAGCCGGGCTAAAGGCCCTGTGGGGCTGCTGGGCCCAGTTCACGTTCACGTCCGTCAACCTCCATCATCTCCCCATCATTCACCCCCATCCATTCCACTCTATTCTATTCACCTATCCCCTCCAGCGTGATTTCCATCGATGCTTTTCCCTTTCCTTTTCTTCCTTCACCGATTTTTCCTCCTTTTGGTCGGCTGGTTTTTATTTCTCTTCCATTCATTCATCTTCGCCGCTCTTCTCGTTCGCCCATTCGATCGATTCGGCTGGCGGCTGGTTCCCGCACCAATTTTGCCTCAGCATTTCGTATCCAGTGAAATATTTGCATAAAAATGTTCATTTTTGTTCGATTCCCTTCAATGGGCACATTCCATTTCCATCCATCTAATTCTAATTTGTTAAATTTGAACAAAATGCACTGTTGCTGATTCATCCCCTTTCCCGTTCCTTCCCTCATCACGCAGATTAGTCCACCTCTACTCCCTCAATTCCAATTTTGATTATTTCCAACTGCGCAAAAAATTTTTTTGACAAGAAATTTCCTCCCATTCATTCGTCCAGGTTTCAAATTCATTCAATCCAATATTGCTGCCAAACTCGAACCAATTCGACGACCAAAACTGGCTTTGTCGGCCTTCCTTTTTCGGCCATCCCTCCCCCCAGGGATTCATTCCCTTTTTCCCTTCATTTTCTTCTTTTTGAATGCCATCATTTATGCACAAAATTACCAGCAAGGTGAACCAATTGCCAGGTTCCAAAGTGGCCAACGGATTCAAGGTATTTCTCCATTCATTCATCCCCCAACTGCGAATAATGGCCAAATCCATTCAAATTTAAAGGAATTGTCACCGCCAATTCCCTTTTGGCTGTCCTTTTCGCCGACAATTCGCTCGCACTTTTCCACAAAAATGCAACAACAATGCAAAATGGAAAGGTGGCGGCAAATTGGACAAAATTGTGGGAAATTCAATTGGAAACGAATGAGGCTCTCACTGATCTCCAAATGCCCTCAAATTCGAATAATGAACAATTCCTTCTAATTTGTTTCATCACCGAATGCCGGTCAGAATTTATATCCGAAATTTCGGTCGATTCCTTGGCCAAATTTCCCCTTCAGAATTTGTCCAATCTCCGCTCAACCTTCCCCTCCCTCCATTGACAAATGCCAATTCCATAAATTCGATCAACCGGTTCAATCATTGAGGGCGGCCGTCACAATCGAAGGCCGACTTTTCCTTCGGCCAATTTATTCGCCGAGAAATGCGGCCATCCAAGCGATTGACCCGAAGAATAGTCGATTGCAAGCAGTCGATTATTCCGATAATGATGAAAATCGAGTGTTTGCTGGATTTCATCGGGGTGAGCAAATATAGGGAAATATTTTGGTATTTTAGTGAGGGAATTCGTTGATATTTTGGATAAAATTATCATTTTTATGCATTCTATTTTATCTTTGACCTAATTGAGCTGATAAACAAACCAAAATAATTACAATTTGAGTCAAAATTGAATGGAATGATTTATTTATTTACAATTATTTTATCATTTCCCCTTATCAAAGGTGGCTATGTGTATTTTGTTGGAAGTGCCAAACGCGTGGATTTGGTCTACAGAGTGGACATCGATGCCCATGACACAAAATGGCGGACGGATGTTCGGTTAAGCCGAATATGTGAAGGAGATAATAGCAGAATCGGGGTAAAAGGATTGGAGTCCCGGATGGAATTGACACTTTCCTGCAAAGGATTGGGTAAATAATGGGCACAAATTGGGTGGCACAAAAATGGCATATTTTTTGAAGATGATGATTACCACCGGAATCCGCCCACCCAAAGGGCGATTGGGGCCAGCCAAAGTGCGGATGGGAAATCCCTTTTGGTTGCCATTGAAAGAGAGGAGGAGGCGGATGACGGTCACGGACTATTCATTAGGAATTTGGTTTGCCTTTTTGGAATGGACGAATTGGACGCGGCATTCGACAATCTTTGGGACACTTGCCAAACAGTTCGAAGCTCTAAATACTCTTTGGAGGTGATTTTTGGCCTATTTTCCAATGCCAATTATTTAAAAAAAGGAATGCAAAGGGCAAATGGAAAAGCCGGAATGCTTTATGTTCAGTTGGGAATCGGACGAGGATCGATATTCACTTTGCCGTCGATTTGGCCCAATTAGAGAGGGTCAACCACCATTCGGAAATTGCCAATTGAATTCGACAGAAACAAAACAATTTCGCCTTGGTTGGTTGGAGAATTTTAATCCAACATTTGGCCAAATTGTTGCCGAATTGCCGGCCACATTGGATTCGCCGATTGTTGAAATGAGGGAAAGCGCCAGCGGCGAATCATTCCTTTTGGCCTTTGAGAATGGAACAATTCAAAGGGTTTTGTGATGGGAAATTGGGTCCTTTTATTTATGGCTATTTCAGTTTCCAATTGATAATGCCAAAATCGGCAAAGAGCAATTGGCCATTCCACTTTGGACCATCCAAACCGAAGGCCAATTTGGCCCATTTGGAATGGCATTGGACCCATCAGAAAAGGGCAATTTACTTTATGCCAATTCCAATGAGGTGGCCTTCACGCATTTTTGAAGGTTAATTTCCAATCCTTTTCAGATTCATTCAATGGGAATGGATTGTGCCGGAATGTATCCAAAATGTGAACAAATTGTTTGGACCGATCCCCTCCAATGCATTTGGTGCCATTTTCCAAATTCCACTGGCAAAACGATGAGCAGAAGTCTAGCAATCATGGAAGAATGCCGCGGCGGATTCCCTTTGATGGAAAGTTGCCCACCGGCAGTGACTGAAGTCAGCCGTGAGGAAAATGGAATGCTAACAATTTGGGGCAATCGACTGGACAAAATGGGCCAACCAAAGATCACATTTTGTGGCCATCAATGCCAATTGGACAGACAAACCGCAACAACGTATATTTTGGGCATATTTTAATTATATTATCATTGAATTTTATTTATTTAGGATTCGGTGCAAAATGGCCTCAATCCCATCGAATGAATGCCAAACATTGTCATTGAAAGGCCAATTTGCCTCTATTTCGGATTTTGCCGTAAACCATGATTTGAGTAAAGATGGGAAATTGGACGATGGCCGACATCATCAAAGGTGGGAATAATGGCATCATTTTGGCTTCATTCCCCTTTTCCGTATTTCAGTTACATTTATCGAGTCCTTTTCGTCATTGTGGCCATTCTATTAATGCTGATCGCACTCATTGTCATTTATTGCAGTTTATATCCAAAATATGCCCGCAGATTGCTCAAATTGGCCTTTTTCCGAAGTGGCAGAAATGGAACGGGAGGAGGTGAGACCAATTCATATTACTTCGTTTTGTCCTTTTGTTTTCTGTTTTTCCCTTGTGTTCCTTATTAGGGGCTTTTCATTACCGTACTACCTGGGTCATTCTTTCATTTATTTCTCATCATGGAAAAAGCAAATCTTGGAAGGCGATATTTCTTCGGAAAGGTCAAAGTGTCCTCTAAAAAGTGGCAATAAAATTATTACGAAATTCACCTTTTTTATTTTAATTATTCGTCTTTGAGTTTAAAACTTGAATTTTTGGAGGAAACGCCGCTTATTTTACAATTTATTTTAAGTTTTTATAAAAAATAATTAAGCCACTTTTTAGAGGATATATAGGGCTTTCAAAAGGCATATCGCCTTTCAGAATTGTTTATTTCCCTATCGAGATATGGTCAAAAGAATGTCCCAGATACTGAAGGAGGTAGTGAAATGTCTTCTTCGTCTCTGTTTTACGTTGAATTCCCCTTTAGGAATGGTTAAATAATCTATCTGATACCGTATATCCCCAAAAATTCTCGGCATGTCCTCTGTCATTTTTAGTTTCCCATAAATTAACACGTCCCAGTGGCTCCAAATCCCCCTCTAACCGGTTTCCTGCCTCAGTTTCTCCCCATTTTTTTCGCAGACTCCGCCACATACAGACCCATTCCATCCTCCACCACAGACTTCATCACCAATCCCATTCAAAATGCAGAGCCATTCGCCGGTCGCCATCCTTCCCCATGGCGTTCTGCCGGATGCCACCATCCAAATTCGCACACTTTAATCCATGATGGCATTTTTGGCATCGAAAATTTGGTGGTCACTTTGGCCGATGGCTCTCAGGTGCGCAAAATTGGCAAAATTCCCTTACAATAAAATTCCCCCATTGTCAGTTGGACCAAGGCACATTCGAATGCATTGGGGAAGGATATTTCTCCAAAGTTTGCCAGGCAATTTGCCGTCGAGGCCCGGAGGAGGAAAAAGGCTATTTTGTGGCTGTGAAAATCATCAAAAATGCCTCATCATTGGCCGAAATTAGACAAGAAGTGGCGATGATCAGCAAATGCCGTCATCCGAACATTGTCCAATACATCGACCATTTTGTCAGTGAATTAGGCCTAATCCACATTGTGATCGAATATATGGGCGGTGGGGATTTGCACCGGTTCCTGATGAATTGGAAGAATGTATGGAAAAAGGGGGTTTAGATGTCCCAAATACCAAATTAGATGCCAACAATCGGCGATGCATTCTCCTATATTCTCCAAATTGCGGATGGAATGGGCTATTTGACGGAACAGCGAATTGTGCACAGGGATTTGGCCGCAAGGAATTGCATGTTGGATGCCGAATATCAAATTGTTAAAATCACCGATTTTGGCCTTTCCCGGATTCTGACCAAATCAAAATTGATGGGCGAAGAGAATAGTGGGGAGGAAAATTATGTGTACATTTATTTGTCCGGAAATCAGCAACAACAATTGCCCTATCGATGGACGGCCATTGAATGTTTTTGTGCCGATCCATTGGTGAGGGGAGGGACAAATTTGGCCAATTTTATCTCTCTTTTCTGTTTAGTTCTCTGAAAAAACTGACGTTTGGGCATTTGGTGTTCTCGTTTGGGAGATTTTTGCCCGAAATCGGGTGCCCTACGGCGAAATGAAGAGCCAAGAGGTGAAAAAGTTCCTCGAAACTGGAGGAAGATTGGAACAACAAATGCATTGCCCCAGGGAACTTTAGTGGGTTTTGATTGAGGGGAATTGAATTAAAATATAATATTGTGCAGTGAAATGATGAAGCAATGTTGGTCGGCAGATCCAAGTTTGAGGCCGGCATTCAACGAAATTCGACTTCGAGTCCAGCGGATATTCGACGAATTGATGGCACAGGATGCGGAGTATATGAAAACACAATATGAGCCATTGGCTGGAATGGAATATGAGGCGGTGGGAATTGGACAAATCTTTTTTTACAGTCGCCCAATTTTTAGCCAAGACCTTCCGTCTCTGGCTCGGCCGGCCCAATCAACACGACATTGTCCAGCACGGCCACAACAATCGCCGCCCCAACACACAACAATTCTGCCCTTTAAAAACATATAACTAGAAATACTCAACATACAGGAACCAAAAACAAGTTGACACCGGGTACTGGCTGCCATATTCACCCCACATTCGACCCTCCAATTTCCTCCTAATCATTCAAATTTGTTGTGATCTGAATTCCCCCTTTTCTCCTCCTCAATGTAGAGATATTATTTAATCTGGCTGACAATCCAGTGGGGGAATTTGGGCCAAACGAATTTACCTGAATTTCATTTTTGGCCTTAATTCCTTCATCTGAAATTGCTATCCATCCATTCAATTCCTCTTTCCCATAAAAACATTCCCTTAATTTGCTTTTTGTTCCCTCCTCTCTCAATAGTCCTATTTCCGCCCCAATTTCCATCCATTCTTCAAAGTTTTCAATTTATGAAATTGTTTTTTTTTTAATTTTATAAAGTATTTTGCCTTTAATAACCATATTATGGAATAATAACGTCTATGAAGTGCTATATGGAGCTGCTCTGCTTGTCTTTGAAGACCGTGAGTGCTGGTTCGATTCCAGAATTCCAGTGGTGGAATACAATTTTTTCCATCTTGATTATTCGTATGAATGAACAAAAATATCGTCGATTTACCATAGAATTTTTATTCAGAAATCTACAAAAATTGTTTGAATACAATGATGTCCCTTCCAATTTTCTATGAAATTCCAATGGCTCTTTTGAAGCGGATTGAGCTAAATTTTGGAGAAATGAAAAGCAAGTCACTCTCATTGACTTGTTTGTACATTGTACCGCAATGGCCGATTTAATAAAGAATATTTCAATTGCCAAATTTGTAGTAATAGTGATTTAACAAAAAAAAGCACTTTCCCTTGCTCAGAATCGAACCCCCGACCAAAAAAGCTAAAACTGGGCGTCTAACCAATTAAGCTAAAGACGCACATGCATACTGGCATTAAATTATTAGATATAATATGGAAGTATGTTTGTTTTATTGAAAAAGCTTTATTTAATTAAAAAATATTGTGGTGAATAATTAATGTACAAAAGTGCAAAATAGAGGGGAAATATTTAATAACTAATTACTTTTAGGAGAAAATAAATGGCAATTAAAGTCACTTGTATTAATCAGAATGATAATTGAACTAATCAGTTGCTGATCAGGAAAAGTTGTACCCTAAATTCATGTGAAAATAAAATACAAGGAAGGAATGGGGAATTTATGGAAAATAAATACATTATTAACAAATTCTATGGGAATTGCACGGCAATATAAAACATGATGGCTTTTTAATTAAAAGCAGCACTAAATTCGGAGAGGGGAGTGTTTCGGTCATTGTTTTTTTTGGGACGAACCCGATCAACAAAAATGGAGGAGGATATTCAGCGCCATTTGATAATTGGATGGGTCAAATTTACATTGTAATTGGTTCAAAAGGGAACATGGATTTGTTTTGTACACAAAAATATGGTGGAGATGATCGATGGATATCTTCTTTTGTAGCAGCGAAAAATGGAATTATTTTAAAATAAGGGAGGAGGAATTTTTTCTGAATTAATTATTGGAATAATAAAATATGTACAAATGTTTATTTCGGTCTGAACATGGCCACCGTGGAAATGAACATTGAACAAATCAAAATAAAATAAATAATCGATGGAAGATTTGATGGGATTGCGTGGTTTTGGTGGTCGAAATTTAACGATATAAATTACAAAATAGACAGGAGAGAAGATAAATAATTATCCAAATATTGGTTCGAAAAATTAATTAATCCTCACATATCTGGTCATCAAAATACGGTTCAAAATACAATGAATGAAACTATACAATTTTTAATACTCTTTTGACTTTCTATATGGCCTGTTCCTGTTTTTCTGTCTTCTAATCGTCGCTTTGGCTGCTGCTTTTCCCGTTCATATGGCCATTTGTATATCCATTCATGATTGGACCGCCGCCATTCATATCCTGTCCCGTCGGTGGATTGTCATCGTCATCCACGACCAATTTGCCGTCAGGGCCCTCGGATATTGTGCGACTACGACTGCTGAAAAGATTGGAAATAAATTGAGGGTTTCAATTAATATTATGATTTTGGCAAACCGAATGGTCCCCTCCGGACATTCACTGGCCAATTCCTCATTGATAAAACCAATTTTGAGCGTTTTGTCCACCCAACGTTTGGCCAAAACATATGCAGCCGGCAAATCCAAATAAAGGTCGGCAAGGTTGTTGAAAAGACGGCGAAAACCCTTCAAAATGCACGATTCGGCCAAATTTCCTTTGTCCGACATGTCCTGAAATAATTTACAATGAATTTAATTTATTTATTTTAAACCTTCAATAAATCGGCCAAAATGACCATCACGTGGTCATGCATTTGTTCAAGGGCCAAAAGGCAAGCCTGATAGACGAATTCATGGTTGAAATGGGGCACCTTGAGTTCGGCAAGACGATGTTCTGCTGCCTCTTTGTCATTGCTTTGCAAATATTCCTTCAAAATGAGTTGGAATTGGGTCGAGAGAACATCTTAAAAATTTGTTGTAATAAAGTTTAAAAATCAGTAAATTAACCGGTGGATTGTTGACCGCCGCACGGAGCACATTTTCCATTGAGAAGATGGCGGTTTTTGGCAAATGCGATTGCATCGTCGAAACATTGCCTGAACAAAAATAGATTAAAAAATTAATTTTTTTTCTTAATTAATCAAACTTGTAATTTATTTGAGTTTTAATAAAAAATAATTAAAAAATACTTGATAATTCCATCCTTTTCCCCATTCTTGATTGCCATAAAGTTCAAAATGTTCATTGTGATGATATTATGCTCCACAAGTTTGGCCAGGAAAATTGCAAGTGATTCGGCAGCTTTCGGCATATCGGTGGACAATTCCTGCAGAGAAGTGGCCAATTCTTCGAGTGTATCCACAATGGAAGGCAATGGTGCCCATTTGTTGGTCAAAATTGCATTCAAAAGTTTGGCCGACAAATTGAAATTGCTGGCCGAATTCTCCAATGTGACCAGAATCAAATCTTTGATCATTCGATGAACAGTGTCGCTGGTGATGATGAACTTTTCCAGTGATTCCTTTAAAAATTTATTTTGAATTAATTTGAATAACCCAATTAATCAAACCAATGTTTCGTCCATTTCTCCGTTCTCCAAATAGTCCCCAACAATTTGGCGGATCTCCTCATCGCTGTATTTGCACACATAGTCCGCATATTCGTCGTAGGCAGCTTCCTCGGAATCGGAGCCAGACTTGTCCGAATATTTATCGTCCACCATATCGATGCAGTCAAGGCCGTATTCAAAGCGATTACCTTAAGAAAAATATTACTTGTTTTATACCATTCCATTACCAACCATCTTTCTTGATCGAACATCCGCTAACACCGCGAGAGCGTGCCTTCCTTTCCGCACGTCCATTTTTCAGATTTTTGATGAGATTTTTGTCGACGGCTTTAATTTAAGAAAAAACCTTGAGTGTTTAAATATTAATTTTCATACCACAATGATCTTCGAATGTCTCGGCAAACGTTTTCACGGCATCCGATGGAAGAATACGTGGAGGTTCAAAGCCATTTTCTTTTGCGTAGCGAATTTCGGCCTCTAATTCCGGATCTTTTTGTACTTTGACTTGGGAATGATTGTTTCTGCGGATAATTTTCCCATTTGCAGCTTCCATGAATAAAATAATAAAATATAAGGTATAGAAATTGGTTTTTTTGGCTGAAAATTTTTTTTGATAAGTTTATTTTGTTAGTAAAGCTAAAAGCTAGCATAAAATGGGCAAAATTGCCTCCGTTAAAATATTCTTTGCCGCGTTGGCAGCTTACTTTTTACGAGCTGGGACTCACGGACGGAATACGTGACGTTTTGTTTGTGAGAATAAGAATAGAGAACATAGAATATGCACTAATACTGGCCTGTGGGCCCTGAAGAAATGTATCTTTTTATCTTCTAGCCATCCGCATTCCGCATCCCTCCTCAATAAATATTCCAAATTGAAGGCCACATGATAGCCTAGTAGTAAAAGAGAAGACCCATTCTCATTCTCATAAAAAATCGTAAAATAAAAATTGAGAATTGAAATGGAATATGAAAAATTCAGCAGGGCTAAAAGACATAATAAAAGAAAAGAATGAGAAAATTAAAATTTTTATGAGGGTTGGGTTAATAAATAATTTGATATGATTTGATAATTTGATGATTATGGATTTAGATGAGTGCAAATTCAAATGCCAATCAATCTCAAATATCACAATATATTCGGGATAAAGCAAATCGAACTCGCCTTTCAATTGAAAGCTATTATGCGCAAACAATGGTTCAACTTACGGAAAGGGAACAAAGAGCAGAAAAACTTGAACAACAAATGGAAAATGAAGGTTAAAAAGTATAAATTTGATTTTTAATTTTTCAGCTTTAAATGAACAAGAAAAGGAAGCTAGGAGGAAAATTCATGCTGCAAAGGAGAATGACTTTCTTAGACAGAGGAGAACTCGACTTTCGGCCACTGATTTTCAATGTTTGAAGGTTTGCCAGATTTAATATAAAAGCACAATTCTGAATTATTTATTAGGTGATTGGTAGAGGTGCATTCGGCGAAGTTCGTCTTGTTCAAAAAACTGACACCGGCCATATTTATGCAATGAAAATTTTACGCAAATCGGAAATGTTAGAAAAGGAACAAATTGCACATGTCCGGGCAGAACGCGACATTTTATCGGAAGCGGACTGTGATTGGGTTGTGAAGATGTACTATTCATTCCAAGACAATATTAATCTATATTTGGTGATGGAATTTCTTCCCGGAGGTTGTTATATATTATTAAAATAATATTTAATAAATTATTTTAAGGTGATATGATGACATTATTAATAAAATATGATCAATTGACCGAAGAACAAACAATTTTTTACATTTCGGAGACGGCCTTAGCAATTCAAGCAATCCACAATTTGAATTTTATTCACCGGGATATAAAGCCGGATAATTTGCTGTTGGATGCCAGAGGACACATCAAATTATCGGATTTTGGACTTTGTACTGGATTGAAGAAAATACATAGAACGGAATTGTACCGGAATTGGCCCTCACAATTGCCAGCCGATTTTGTGCCAAAACCATTTGAATCAAAACGAAGAGCCGAAACTTGGAAAAAGAACCGAAGAAATTTTGTATTAATTAATTTAAATTAAAAATATTTTATTTTGATTTAGGCATTTTCCACAGTTGGTACACCGGATTATATTGCACCCGAGGTTTTTCAGCCGAATGGATACACAAAATCATGGTGATTTTTTTCAAAAATTATATATACAAATAATTTTCTTTAGTGATTGGTGGTCTTTGGGAGTGATAATGTACGAAATGTTGATTGGATATCCGCCATTTTGCTCGGAGACTCCACAAGAAACATACAGGAAAGTGATGAATTGGCAACAAACTTTGGTGTTCCCACCGGAAATTCCAATATCGGTGGAGGCCAAAAATACGATCAAAAGATTTTGCTGTGAAGTGGACAAACGTTTGGGCAATCAAACTGGGATTGAGGAGATTAAAAATTGCTCATTCTTCAAGAAAATCGATTGGGAACATATTCGGTTGGTTTAAAACTTTTGGGTGAAAATAAATTCTGTCTTTTATAGTGAATTGCCAGCACCAATTCGAATTGAGGTCAAAGGAATTGCGGATACATCAAATTTTGATGATTTTGGCGATGCGGATATGTCCATACGTAATTATTAAATTAATATTTAAAATAAAATAATTTGTTTTTTAGTTGGGATGAAGGAAACAACGGCAGATGGTTCACCGCCGGGCATTACTGACAAAGGAGAATTTATTCATTACACTTTCCAACGCTTTCAATGTTTAACCCAGCAAAAGAGATTCGGTGGACCAGCACAATCGCAATTGATCAGTGCCCAACAAGTTGGACAAGAATTACAGCAAATTGCGAGTGGGAATGCGGCCGAAGAATCATCAGCCATCGAAATTAATAAATAAATTCCAATTTTACACTTAAATTCCCAAACATTTTATTAACATTTCATAATAACTATTGGAAAAATAAAGAATTTATGCAAAAACAAGATATTTTACACATTATTTGATGGAAATAAATAGAATTAGAATCACAAAATAAATCTGCGGAAAATTCGGAAAAAATCTGCGGAAAATTCGAAAAAAATCTGCGGAGAATTCAGAAAAAATCTGCGGAAAATTCAGAAAAAATCTGCGGAAAATTCGAAAAAAATCTGCGGAAAATTCGGAAAAAATCTGCTGAAAATTCAGAAAAAAATCTTTGGAAAATAGGGAAAAAATCTTTCATTTCCTTTACCTGTGCATAATGGCCAAATCCATTGAAAGGAATTGTCACCGCTTATTCCCTTTTGGCCGTCGCCGTCCTTTTCGCCGACAATTCGCTCGCTCTTTTCCACAAAAATGCAACAACAATGCAAAATGGAAAGGTGGCGGCAAATTGGACAAATGGGAAATTCAATTGGAAACGAACGAGGCCCTCACTGATCTCCAAATGTCCTCAAACTCAAATAATGAACAATTCCTTCTAATTTGTTTCATCACAACCAATTTACTTATTAGCTACATTTGTATATGATCATTTTTGGAATTTATATATTTTTAGTCCAAAAAATTATTAATATATTAAAAACAGAAAATATTATATATATATATATAAATTTCATTCTTTATTTATTCCCGAAAAGCATGAATTAATTAGAATTAAAAATATACTTTTTAAATAAAATCATTTTATCTATCCAAATTTGTTTTGTCCTTCCACATTATTTCTTTCATTCATTCTTCACTTTGTTCATTCTTGGCCATCATTGACGACGAGGACGACCTCTGGGACCAAAGCCACCACGACCATGACGCTGCATCCGTTCCGCCCGTTGAATGCGCCAAATTTCCCGCTGGCGTTCCCTCAGCCGCTCCTCTTCTCGGGCCATTTCTTCCTCACGGATTCGTTCCTCACTAATTTGACGTTCCACTTCAGCCTGACGGCGCTCGATTTCTTGTTGTTCTCGTCTCAAACGTTCTTCCCGCTCCCTCAGCTCGGCATCACGTCGTCGCTGGTCTGCCTCCCGACGTTCGATTTCGGAATCCGTCGCCATCTTTGCAGAATTGTTTTGGAGGGCTGAAGGTTAATCTAAATTAAATCAAAATTAATATTTTAAAATGAACAAATGCGCGAAAGGAATGAATAAAAGAGGAAAAGATGTGGAAATAATGAGGGCGGGAATTAAAAATTAATAAATTTTTCATTCTAACCAAAGCGCCCAATCATAAAATGATGTTTTTCCCGATGGAATATTTTAATTTGCTATGAAATAATTGAACTGAAATTGTGTCTTTTGAACAACTTAAATAGTTCTGCCCCAATCCTCTTGATGAACATTTGGAAGCAAAAAAATGGGGGCCGCCGTCTCCCTTTAAATGAATCATCTGCTTTCTGCGATATTTATTCATCCCCAACACTAACCACAGCCGTTTTTGCCTCTAACTCCTGATGAAGCTGCCATCCGCATTTCCGCTAATTTGCCCATTCCAATTAAATTATTTGGAAAATATACACGGAAATGATGAATGCATTCATACTTCATAGTATTACAAAATTTACAAGATGATTCATTCATTTTCAATCTCTCCAATCCTCCATATAAATTTTTGATTGAATTCATCATTCATTCCACATTCCACTTATGTTTTAAAATATTTTTCCGATAATTTAATTGGATTGGGCAAATCACATTTCATTCAAAACTAAAATCAAATAATCCATCAGTATCATAAAGATTAGGGTTTCGCCGGAAGTTCCGGTTCAGGTGGCCGGAAGTTCCGGCCTTTTTGGGTTCCGGTTCCTGATTGAAAAATGAGTTCCGGTTCCGGTTTTGGCTCCGGTCGAAAGCCTAGTACCGGCGAAACGGAAAAATTTTTCACCTAAGTAAATCGGATTTTGTTGCATAAGTTGTAGTTTGAAAACATTTGAAAATGTCCACAATTTTTCGCTGCGCGGCCATTTTTGGTTAAATTTCTTCGCTGCGCGGCCATTTTTGGTTAAATTTCTTCGCTTTGCAGCCATTTTTGGTTAAATTTCTTCGCTGTGCGGCCATTTTTGGTTAAATTTTTCCCTGCGAGGCTATTTTTGGCTCAAATATTTCCCTTACGAGGCTATTTTTAAGTAAAATTTTAAATTAAGAGACCATTTTCGGGAAAATTTTCGCCTGCGGCATAATTTTTAATTCATTTATTATATACTAGATGTTTATCAAAAAATTATATCGGACTATTGTATTTTTTCTGAAAATTCACCCCCAAAAGCTGGATTTCAAAAATTCCGGTTCCGATTGGAAAAATGAGTTCCGGTTCCGGTCAAAATCCTGGTTCCGGCGAAACCTTAATAAAGATATTCAAGGTTTTTTTTTCCTCAGAAGCCACAGTAGGAGCTCTAGGAAATGAAACAATTTATTAATCTTTTAATGTTCTTTTGCTCTCATTTATTCCCATATTTTATTTCTTTATTCGTTCCTTTCGCGCATATCTCAATTTTAAATATTAATTTTTGATTTTTGCCTTCAGCTCTTCAAAGCAATTTTCAATCAAAATGTCAATGTCCGATTCAGAACGGGAACGTCGAGAGGCGGAATTACGACGAAAGGATGATGAATTGAGGGAGCGGGAAGAACGTTTGAGACGCGAGCAACAAGAACTTGAGCGTCGTCAGGCTGAAGTGGAACGTATGGAGGAAGAACGTAGGCGGGAAGAGGAAGCAATTCGTCAGGCTGCACGTGTGCGTCAGCAGAATCGCCATCAAGCTTTTCAGCGATTGGATTGGCGTCTTCAGAAGGACCGTCAACGCTATTATCGTCGTCGTGATCAAGGTGGCCAACAATGATGAAGAAAGCAAAGAATGAACACCGAAATTAATAAATAAATTCCAATGTTACATTTAAATTCCCAAACATTTTATTAACATTTCATAATAATTATTGGAAAAATAAAGAATTTAAGCAAAAAAAAATAAGATATTTTCACATTATTTGATATGGGAAATTAATAGAATCACAAAATTGATTTGGGTTGAGCAAATTTTAATTAATCACTTCAAATTCTGTAAATTGCTGTAAGATGTTGTCGCAGATCCACCGCCGCCCTTTTGAAGATTTTCCCTTGCTTGACTGAGCATATGCTATATTTAATTAATTATATAAAAAATGCATAAAATGGGCGAAACCGTAAGGTAAGAAGTGCTGGAAGTGAATGCTCGAGGCCCAATGGTCACCGGGCTCCAATCGAATGAAGCATAATATTCGGCCTCACTGCTTTGTTGTGGCTGCTTTTTGGCGGCATTTTTGGATTGGATTGCCAAAATATCGTAAAGAGAATTGGAACGTTTGAATGCCGCACCACCACCACGGGAAGTGCTCATCTATGACAAAATATTGATTTAAAATGAATTAATGATTGGAGGAACCTCTTTCAATGCAGTTGTGGCAATTGGGCAAATTTGAACATAATCAATGTTCTCCGTCCTTCCGAAATTGATTGGCGGTTGATTTGCATAAATTTGGCTGGAGCGTCCATCATCGAAAATAACATCGTCAATGTCCACATAATCATCTAAAATTAGATTTTATTTTTAATTTTGGTTATTTTTACTGACCATTTGTAATTATTATTGGCCTTGTAAATTGTTTTGGAATCTAAAATAAAACAATTTAATGTATTTTAATATTAATATGCCTGGTGGGATGAAATTTTCCGCGGAGGCAACGGTGGCGGTGGAAGTGTTGGAGGCAATGGAACAACTTCGGTGATTTTATTCGACCGGCCACTTGCTCTATTCCGCCCTCCCCGTTGGAACATTACACGCGAATTCAGCTCACTGCAGACACTCAAACTTCGTTGACTTCCATTGCTGGACTTCTCGCTTGACACGGACGGTGATTTTTCCTTCAGTGAAATTGCAGATGGTGCCTTTATTTTAAATTCCGGGTCCAAAAGTTCCTTTAAAATATTTAATTAATTTAAAAATTGTAAAAATATGATTACATCCAAACTAATTGCCAATGGTGTCTCCAAATTTTGAACGGTGGTTGCCACAGAGCCGCTTCGATCAAAATCATCACCGCCGGCTGCACTTTTTCGACTATTCGTTTGCAATGTTGAAATTGAATGTGACATTGACCTGAAATTAATCGATAAATTAAAATCAAAATTACTTTATAAAACCTTGAATCCAAAGCATTTTGCTTGTCTTTAGCCTTACCATCCTCCACATTTTTAACTTCCATCAGTTCATCTTCTTCTTCCTTCTCATTTTCAATTACGGTTAAATCATTTGTGGATGATTTTTCACTATTCACTGTGCTGTTCCTTTGCGAAACTGAGGTGGAACTTCTACGTGACATTTTCAGCCGTTCTCGTCCCTTCCGGACTGCACTGTCAATTCGAACAGTGGAGCTGATTGAGGAGTCAAATGATTCATTCCTCGTTGCCTTCACTTTGCCATTGGGTCGGGCCATCGACGGTGATTGGGCGGCGGATGAAAGTGATTCTTCCAAGATTGGTTGTGCCAGCAATTTTGTTGAATTCATTAGCTCCTTCACTGGTGTTACCGACTTTTTTGGTCGGATTTTTCTTTGCGATCCACTGGCCGCCTCTCTTGGATAACTTGTACTGCTTTTGTCTCCATCGTATTTCTATAAATTTGTGGTTAAAAATGTAATCGATAATTAAAAATTACCGAATATGAACCGGCCAAATGTCGTTTCAATTTTCTCGAGAGTGATTTTCTCAATTTGGAGCCGGCCGAAAGAAAATCCAAACTTGAAATTGGCTTCACCAAACCCGGTGGCGGTGTATTCATTCCCAGCGGATTCATTTGTTCGGCCGGTGATAATTGTTGATTGAGAAAATGGGCCGGCATTCCCTCAATATAATGAAAATCATCAATTTCATCTGCTGGTTGATTATTGCTGCCTCCTCTGCTCCGATGAATTGGACCAGTGTGGTGCATATTCCCATCAAATTCCATTGTTGGATCACCGCCCAAATCCACTGGGATTGCATATGGTCCTTCCTCAAATGATTTCTTTTTCAATGGTGGCAGCCCCTCTCCATTTTCGGAGGATTCTTGAGAGGATGTTCGTTGGATTTCTGAATAAAAATTGGTATTTATGACAGTTTAGGGTTCATAATTTATAAAAGCGAAGGAGACCTTAAGTTTGCAACCTAGCTTCTTAAGGTTTTCAAAAATTAGGGCTGTCAAGGGCTAGATTTTTAAAAATAATTTCCAAAAATCTAGAATAAATCCCTTTTAATGAACGTAAAAAACTGCTTAGGTCCCCAAAAATAAATCATTTAATATGTCCGAAGCATAAGCAAAATAAAAATATTTATCGTCTTTTTAGCAGTCTGGGTCTGGGAGCATATTTTGATCAGAAAATAATTTAAACGTATTTTGGAATATAGAAAATGATCATTTTTAGAATACATTGAGAGATTATCGATTACTTTTGACCTGACCTGATATAAATTAAATAATGATTGATATATAAAAGCATAAATAGGCAAAAACATAGGAATGAAAGTATTTTGCATAAATTAATGAGCAAAATAATTGAAAATAAGGGAATGTATTTAGAAGCATAAAAACTCGTATATCTTTTTATAATAAAATAAATGGTATAAAGCATATTTTAAGGCAAAACAAAACAATAATAAAAGCATCATTGAGCGATTGGATTCATTCTTCTTTCTAATTAATAACCCGCAATTTCGGAATTCAAATAAAGCGAATTAAATGGTGGTTTTTGTTGGATTTGGTCATTGATATAAAGGGAAGGAAAGAATTGCTGCTTCTGCTGATTATTCTGACCATCATTCTCATTGGCATAAAGTGAGCAGAACAGTGGGGTCTCCGGCGATTGTCCATCATTTGCGTAGAGTCCAGGCGAATGGGTGAAGAATTGCTGAGGATGACTGGTCGAAGTTTGGCCGAGAGAACTGTTTTTGAGTGATGAAAGACGGCTGACTTGAACACTTTGGCCAAAATATTGCTTAGACTGGAAATTAAAAGTATTTGAGTAAAAAAGTATTTTATTAACCTTAAGAAGGCATTGCAATTTGGCAGTCAATTCCGGAATTTGATCGCTGGTAAATATGAATGTTTGTGGATGATTCCAAGGATAGGTCAATGCACGGAAGGCAAATTTGTTTTGAACGCATTCCACATCTTTTTGAATTAGCTAATTGAGTAAAGAATATGTAAAAACCTGAGAGATCCTCGAGATTGAGATAAAGACGCTGTTTTGGTGGAACTTCCTGGACGATGACCAATGCATAACGCTAAAATTGCTATATAATTATTGATTGAATATTTGGTTCAACCGTAATATGGATGCGAGCATTCCGTGAGCTGAATTTGATCACTGAACTGTCCTTGGGTGCGGAATAGACTCGAACAAAGTACATGGCACTTCGCCCACAAACATCCTTCAGCCATTCCTTCCAGAAAACCATACTTTCCACATTGTTGAATGAAAAAATCAGCGTTTGCCCTTGGACCAAAAGTGCCAGCGTTTTGTTTGAACCTTTGTATTTGAAACCTAAAAATCAATTAAAACCAATCAATCAATATTGCGGAACAAACCATATTCGTAACCAATGTAATTTTGCAAATAGAAAAGTTCCAAATGTTCGTTGCGTTCACG
Organism: Pratylenchus scribneri; assembly: GCA_030063045.1. Classification (NCBI taxonomy): domain Eukaryota; kingdom Metazoa; phylum Nematoda; class Chromadorea; order Rhabditida; family Pratylenchidae; genus Pratylenchus; species Pratylenchus scribneri. The sequence continues at coordinate 2,631,298 of JAQSEB010000114.1, read as the reverse complement.
GGCCCTTCCATTCTTGAAAATACCCTAAAAATTGGATTAAATTTATTAAATTTTATATTTTGGATCTTACAATCAGCGGTGCTTCCGAAAGACAACGTCTCTGGCAAACAACATAGCGATATTGCCACTGAATTATTAATTTGGGTTAAGAATATTCATTTTCGGAATGAAACCTTTTCATTGCAAAGAATTTTCAGATTTGATTCAATTCGAAGGCCCTTAAATATTTGATCAGTTGGCTTTAAAATGTGTTTAATTTAACTTACATTATCAAAGAGAGAGACTTCTTCCTTTTTTGAAAGCAAAAATCTGCAAATGCCCATACTCTATTTTATTAAAATAAAATTATTAAATTCATTAAATAATTTTGAGATATTTCAAAAGAAAATGCAATTTATAAATTCAAACATAAATTGATAATATAAATATATTTTTATTGGCAAATATTAGAATAATAAAAATGATGATAAGTTTGAGCATGTTAGAAAAATGTATTGTATATCTTATTTGGGTGGAGGAAGGATTCTTCTCATCTTATTAGGATTTCAGCATTTTTAAAATGGCAAAAAGGCCGACAACGCCGACGCCAACAATTCCAACACCAAAGAAAATGTTCGAATAATCCTTTACGTAATAAAGTTTCTTCAAATGTCTAAAAATTGGAGAATAATTATTAATTTGAATATTTGGTTGACTTACGGATCAACCGCCATTGAGGCCAACAATGAATAAACCTCGGCCGTTGGATCGCCAATATCAATAATTCGAAAATAATGCGGTTTTGACAATTGATGCATCCGACAAAAATCCTCCGGCTGAAAATCATAATTCTGCTCTGATTGATATTTATCCACTTTTGAGGCGACAAAAAGGCATGGAACCTTCTTCCGGTCAAAATATCGCTGAATATTTAATATTTTGAATAAATTAAAAATAAATTACCAAATAAATTTGTGCGCAATGAGCAAATGAATTTGAATTTGTTGAATCGTAGAGAAGACAAATCACGTCCGCATTTTTCTCCTGGCTTGATAGCAATTCATTTTCCGAATAAACATCCACTTCATGAAGCTAAAATAATTCAAAAATGAGAATTAATTTGTGTTTTAATATTCAAACCAATAAATGTTTCTCCATCGATTTAATTTGCACCGTGTTCATTGTGTAAGGGCCCAGTTGCTTTCGACTCAATTTGCCAACATCCCGAATGCTTTTGCCAACAAATGATCGGCAAAACACCGTTTTTCCGGCTCCTTTTGGTCCAATTACGTGGCATTTAAAAACATTCCGCTTTGTCGACTTCTCCTCAATGTCTTTTCGTCTATCCCTTGTAATCTTCACAAATAATTAATCCAAAAATTAAATTAAAAATAATCAAAAATTAACCGTAACGGCCGATCGCAAATTTCCATGTTCCACATTGAATCCCAAATAGGCCAAATGTTCGAATGTTTGCGACAGGTTGAGAGTGAAATTCAGGTACCAAAGGTTGATATATCCTTGATAGGTGAGCCATCCTTGTTCATTCAATTCCACCGAATGCAACATTTCCTCGGTCCATGGATGCGTTGGGCAAACGCTGAACAGGCTTTGCAATTCATTTGTGGATAAACATTCATCGCAATCCTAAAATAAATAATTGATGAGTTTTATTTTATAATACTTATTTTGCACTTTTTACACCGATAAATTGCTTTAGGGAATAACTGATTTGGATTGGATTTGGATGAGTAAATTAAATAAGAGGGAATTAATTGGTTGGGCATAAATGGGAGGAAACCTATCCCCATCTGCGCCCAACCAATTCAAGGCGGCGGAAAGAATCGATCAAATCCATCAAAGGAAGGGGGAAATATAATCACGCGAAAATAATCGCATTCTTTGCCTTTTTATATAACATTTACAACCCACAAATAGAATTGGAAGGAAATTGGGCTATCACCGCCGATCCAAATTCGTATCCAAAAGAGAGAGGGCGATAATTGCGGGGAACAATGATTTGATTGATTAGGATTAGGAGGGTGGAAGGTTAGAGAAATTAAGGTAAAGGTAATTCAACCATCATTTCCGATTGATTTATAAAATTAAGTGGAAAACAACAAATTTTACCTCATCAAATCGATTGAACAGTTTTGAAAGGAATTCAAGACAAGTTGAAGATGGCTCTGTGGAACATCCTTTTGGAATTTTAATTCTGAATAAATTTAATTCATTAATTACCGAATAATTAATTACCTGGGAAGCAAATAATCGTCTCGTAAATTCAAATTGAGGTCGTATCCATATTTCTTCAGCACGGTCCAAACAGTTTCATGCCTTCCCCTTTGGATGAACATTTGGTGTAAATAGAGGAATCCTTCCAGCATCAGCGCATTTTCCATAATCATATTCGAATCGTAGTCAATTATCACTTGCTTCACTTCCTCCACGGCCATAGAAGTGAGCGGAACACCGAAAGAGAACATTTGAAAATTTTTGAGTTCATCATCCGACAATAATCCATCATTGTTTTGGTCGCAAATCTAAAAAATTATTCATTTTATTAATTTAATTAAATTCAAAAACCTTGAATATTCTGGCCAATGCCTTTTGACATTTCATCGAAAGTTTCTTCTCCTCAACAGAGAATAATGGTCGAAATGGATAAACAACCTTAATAAAATAATTAATGATTAATATTTTTTTTATTTTAATGAACTGACCGCTTTTTGAGCATAATGAATTATTTCGGAAATATTTTTCATAATCTTCGCCGAACATTCAACGACGGTCTCAATTTCCAAATAATCTAAATTTTAGAGGAATAAAGAAGAAAATAATTATTTAACCATTCATTGTTGGGATCATTTTGTCGATGTTCGATGTTTCATTCTCTCGATCAGATTTATTGGCAGCCAAAAGCACCGATCGATTGTGCTCCGCCCCGCCCAATGAATTTTGGATAAATGGCAACCAATAGGAAGATACCTAAAAATATTCGATTAAATTTATTATTTTCGGATACCCGAGTCATTGTTTCCGTGTCCTGAACAGAATAAATAATGCAAATGACATTCGCCCATCGAATCAAATTGATCAATTCTTCTTCGTTCTGTTCTCTTGCTAAAAATATTTTATTATTAAATTTTTAATGAGAATTTTACGAGAATAGTCGATGATTTCAGTGAGCGCCCCTTCAGGTGAAAACTCAGGTGGAACAATTACTGGCTGGCGGCACCTCGCTGGAACTTCATTACAGAATTTGTCGTATAAAACGCCCATAATTATGCTGGTTTTCCCGACTCCTTCTGCAATTTGAATATTTTATTTAATAAATATTATTTATTTCACATACGATCGCCGACAAATAAAATCCGGACAACCGCCTCTTGCTCCTCATTTGAATCTTTGTTTCCAGAATTTGATTTATTTTCACCGCTTGATGAAGGAAATATTCGTTCGGTCATCTCTAAAAATGTGATTATTAAGATGACAATTTACTTAAAAATGAATCCGACGATCAAAATTAAAATAGATTTTATACTCAAAATTTTCCCAAAAATTCATGTTTTTTTCCTTTTTTCCCTTTTCTTTTTCCTTTTTTCCGTTTTAAAAAAATTAAATAACATAATGCCAATAAAATAAATATTTTTAATATTCAAATTTTTAACAATTCTCCTCTTTTTCTTTCATTTCAAAAATGAACTCAACTCAAAAGTTAAAACTCGCCCCAAACACACTGAATTTTTTGATAAATTTATGCCAGTTTATTTGATGCAGCAGAAGTTTTCAAAGAAAAATAATGAAAATCAAAAAAAGGCAACTTTATTATAAGACAATAGGACAAATGCCCTAAGGTAATATGAGAGCCCTGAACTTTGTGGAAGAAAAAACCGAAAAGATCAACTTTATGAGATAAAGGTTTAAAAGATTAGCGTTGAAACTTTGAACTTGAATTCTCTGCCTAATAAATGGCATGCTTCGAAGGTCACAGCTGAGAACCGGCTGGTGCATGAGCGCAAATTACCCTTGAATTTGATGGAAAAATGCATAAATTCACTGACAGATGGGGCGGCAGCCGATTTGCCCGCTCATTGTCACTCATCATTCCAACTTAATCCAAAATATCCCGACTGTATTTTCAAGTTCCATTTTTGTTTCCATTTTTTCCTTTTCCACTTAATCATATCCACCATCCATTCCCCCATCGCTTCATCATTTTGAATTGTACCTAATAATCGTGACAATCCAATGTCCATCCATCCAAATCCACTTCCCTCAATCCCATCTTCATCCCTCATTCACCGTTGGCTTCTTCCTCTCCTGCATATCCTCATTAACAACTCTTGTGTGTGTCCTTCCTCCTCTTTTATTACGGCTTTTTCTATAAGCAAATGGATGGATTTTTGGGATATATGGATGAGGGGATGCTTTTAGTGGGATTTTGGGTGGATGCGAAGGCCGGAGGGAGACCAAGACCAAGGCTTTCGGCGATGGATCGGATCGAACAACAATGGGGCCGTGCGCAATTGACTGAGTTGGCCACACCAAAATATTTATAAAACAGCATCCGATGACCAACAGCAGTGGCCGAGAGGATAAATGAAAGGAGAAGTAGAGGATATATAGGAGGGATATGGGTGGATTTGTTGGCCTTTGAGTGTGCGCGGTTATAATCGGCCGGAAGAGAGACATAATGGAGTGGAAAGAATTTCGGCTTATTTTCTTCATTCATCATCCAATAATTTAAATTCCTTCCACCTATCATTAGATTTTTACACAAAATTTCCATCTCCGTTCACTTTTTTTTCATCTAAAATTTGCCGCCGATCCACCCAAAAATGCTTCAAGTGGATGAAGATGATGCACTTCTCATCTAGAGCGCGGTCAATTACCACCGGCGACCCACCAAAATTTCCTTCCAGAACAGCCAATTTTCCACCTAATAACTTCCATTGATTTCCTCATTGCTAACAAACCCAAAAAAAAAGTTCCATTTGCCAAAATGCTTTCCCTCCTTTCACTTCTTTTGGCCTCCGGCACTGTTTTGAGGGCCGACACCGAACGGTGGACACCGTTGAATTATCCGAATCCGAGGAGGAATCACACGGGTTGTAATGTTTGGCCAAATTCCACACTTTGTGATCCGGACCATATTTTGACGGATCAATGGAGGGCACAAATCAATGAAAATATTCAAAAACAAATGCAAAGTTAAAACATTTTGGGGAATGCATTTTCTGGAAAATTTATAGAATTAACCGAGGCAAATGTGCCATTGGCCGAAAAGGCACCGCCGGAATGTTCGAATCGAACTGAAGGTGTTACCATTTTTGTGCTATTGGCAAAGAGGATTTGGACACCAAATAATCAAACAATTATGGGAAGTGACTTGGCTAGTTTAATCCTAGCAAAAATGTAATGAATAATTCGTTTTAGACCAATTTTGGCGATGAATTGGCCAAACAATATGGCCTAAATGATCTCCCTTGCAAAACATTCCTCCTTTTGATTGGCATTTAAGCCGCCAAATTGGCATATGTTCGGGTGGGGGAATAGTGGGGGTGAAGCATTTTGAATTATTTTGCCATTTTCAGACGGGAAAGGACCTTCGTTTGCCGGCTGATTTGATGCAAAGAGTCTTCCATGAATACAAATTATTCAATGCAAAAAATTTTATGGCTGGCCTAAACAAAATTGTGGATGAAATTGGCACACAAATGGCCGATCCATTCAAAGTGGGCAAAGATGGCATATTCCCCCATTAAAACAATTAAATAGGACCAATTTTCGACCACAATGAGTAATCGAATTCGTCAAAGCAATAATTCGGCCAATTCCGCGTCAACTTCCACCGATTCCACAACTTTGGCCGAAATTGTGGCAGCCATGGAGGAAACAAATGGAGGAGGGAATGGAACTACTGCTGTGGATGGCACAGTGGATGGGGAGGTGGAAAACGATGGAGGAGACCTGAGGAAATCGACGATGGCTTATTGGTAGGGATTTAACCCATTTTCGGCCATTTTTATAGTTAAATATTCTTCTTTTATTCCATCCAATTTAAACTATTTACCCTCTTCTGATTTTAGGTTTGTTTTTCTCTCATTGGGCACCGCCGTTTTGCTGGCTTTTGGATCTTTGGCACTTTTGGCCATTGCCCAACAAAAGCAACGAGAACAAATGGAAAAAGGCGGTCCCAAGAGGGGTTTAATGCAAACAATATTTGGTGGATTTGTTGGAGGAGACGAACAACAATCATCGCCGACGGAAAATGAAATGACGCAAAATGATGATGGCCAAAATATTGTTGAAAATTTGGAAAATGGAAAAGCATCTGCCACTAGAGGGGAATTGAGATTGGAAATGACGGTGGAGGAGGAGGAGGAAGTGGAAAAAAGCGACCCACTTGAAAACGGAAACAAGATTGAAAATGAGCCGAAAGACAGGTGGAAATTTGTGTAGGGAATATTTTAAATATTTACACTAATTTTTAAGGAGCAATACAGAATCCTTGTTGATGGAAGGAAAAGTTGGCCCGGAAGGCTCATCAATGGAAGTGGAAGGGCAAAGCAGCAACGGGGGAAGCGATTTTGAGGAAGTGACAGAAAATACGGTACCAAAAGTGCGAATTGGGGCAGCGGAATTGGTGACGGATATTTTGATGATTGGAGGCAAGAAATCGGGCGAAAAATGAGGAATTTGAATTGAATTGAATATTATTATTCACAATTTTTATATTGTTTTGCATTTTTTGTACAGCCACATTTTGTGCCAACCCCAAATGAAGGGGCATAAAAAAACAAACAAATTAAAGAGAATAATGAATGAGATCAATCCATTTTTTTATTGTTTCATTTGGCCAAAACATTCTCATCGCTGGAATGTGCTTTTGAAAATACTGGCACACAATTTCCATCGGCAAGGAGTTGGCGTGTATTGGTCCGAAAGCCGGAAAAGTTTTGCCCTTTCTGCTGGCGTCCTTCTGTGCCGCCAAATGGCCACAGCCGGTTCTTCTTCGATGGATGATTCTGCTGATTGGCTGTTGGAGGCTGGGATAATTTGTTGATCATCTTCGAGAATGGCAATGGAATTGATTGGCTGGGAGGCCAAATATTGCCGAAGGAGAAGATTGCGCAGGAATAAATCATCTTCCTATAAATATCAAGTAAAATTAATTAATCCAAAAAGTAATTAATTAGAACTGACCAATCTTTGTGCCTGAACAAATGCACAACAACTGAAGGCAGAGATTGCGGCCAAAATGGCGAATAATGGAAGGGTAGCAGGAATTATGGACATTTTTTCGTGTGCTATTTTTTGCCGTATGTAAATTTTTTATGGTGAAAAAAAATTTAGGGGCTGCCTGAAAAAATGTGGGGGAGTGGATTAAAAGGATGAATGGCATAATTAATTTGTTTATGGGGGAAAATGGGTGAATGAATGGATGGGCGGCTAATTAATAGGGAAAAATGATGGGCCAAAAGGACATCATTTCATGATGGGAGGCAAAAATCCCCTGGGGGAAGTGCAGAAAGGAACTAACGAAAAAGATGGATTGGGACATTGAAAAACAGAGTCTACAAAAACATTCCATTTTGGGAGCAATTTTCGAGGAAATGGGAACATTTTTGGGGAAAAGGTGTCAAATTGATGAACCTTTTATAATATTCTGATGATGGATGGACCGGAAGAGGAAATGACCGATTAAAGGTTGGACAACTTTTTTATTATTTTGGGTGGGCGGAAATAGACTATGGAAACGATGTTCATTTGGAACAAAAAAAGTTGATGATGAAAGGGAAGGGCGGAAATGGCCCCGAAGGCCGTTCTCTCATAATTTGGCTCGTTATGAAGTCCTTCTTCCTCTCCTTCAATGCCCTTTTAATGTTTAATCCCAAGTGCCAATTTTGGGCCAGACTGCCTTCGGAATGCGTCTTAAACGCGTCATTATTTAGGAAAGAATGTCATTTTTGAATATATAGGTCAAAATGGGGGCAGCAGTTATAAATTGGGTGGCCAAATCCTTAATTGGCGGTGAGTTGTTCAGGAAGGGAAGAAGGCGGACGAGGGGGAGGGATGAATGGAGGTGGACAAATTTGGCCATATTTAGAAAAAAAAGAGGCTTTGTTAAAAACTAAAAAGGGAGAACAAGGAGGGCATAATTGGCTTATGAATATGCCGTGGGAGCTGAATTTGGAGCCAAAAATTAGAATTGGATGAATGGTTTAATTTCTTTTGGTCTTTGTACTAATTGTGAGAGAAAAATTATGTGTTTCATCTAATTTATTTATATTTTTGCACTATTTCCGCCTGTTTGAATTTGCACTATTTCCGCCTTTTTGAATTTGCACTATTTCCGCCTATTTGAATTTGCACTAATTCCGCCTGTTTTGAATTTGCACTATTTCCGCCTGTTTGAATTTGCACTATTTCCGCCTGTTTTGAATTTGCACTAATTCCGCCTGTTTGAATTTGCACTATTTCCGCCTTTTTGAATTTGCACTATTTCCGCCTATTTGAATTTGCACTAATTCCGCCTGTTTTGAATTTGCACTATTTCCGCCTGTTTGAATTTGCACTATTTCCGCCTGTTTTGAATTTGCACTAATTCCGCCTGTTTGAATTTGCACTAATTCCGCCTGTGTGAATTTGCACTAATTCCGCCTGTTTTGAATTTGCACTAATTCCGCCTGTTTGAATTTGCACTAATTCCGCCTGTTTTGAATTTGCACTAATTCCGCCTGTGTGAATTTGCACTAATTCCGCCTGTTTTGAATTTGCACTAATTCCGCCTGTTTGAATTTGCACTATTTCCGCCTGTTTGAATTTGCACTATTTCCGCCTGTTTGTGTATTATGCATGTTTATTTTGGTGGAATATATAAATAAAAAATGCGTACCAATCGTTTTTATTTCGCTCTTTTTTTTGGCTTTGATCATATTTTGCCCTAAATATTTACTAAAATTGAATTAATCTTTCTCTTTAATTAAACTGGCAAATAACATTAAATAATTTTCCCATTTTAATTTCCCCTCAAAAAAATATTTTTATTATTGTTTTGCGTGTTTTTTTTTATGAATGCGTCAGGCACCAATCCCACTTTAAATTGGCCACCCGCCCACCAATTTTGGCATTTCCTTGCGCTCCAAATGCATCTGCTGTTCGCCCCTTCATAAAGCATAAAATTGCCGACAAAACAATTCGGTGGACGCCTATCAATTTCCCTATATAATTTTGCTGTTTTTTAATAATCCTAAAATGGCAAAATCGTAGCAGAGGTTTGGTTGAATGACGCCAGAAGAAAACAGCTAAAAGGCAAAATGTTCCCATTTAATTGAGCAAAACACCTTCGCCCATTTTCGTCGGCCACTAAATTAGCTCAGCTCACCATAAAATTTTGCCCCAAAACCATTTCCTTCCCTAATGAATTCACTGACTGAGTTGGTCTTTGAGTCGCCGTTCCCTTTTACCCCAACATCGTGGATGTTCAAAAATGGCCAAAAGAGGCAGATTTTCCTTTCCGGTGACCTTTTTTAGCCCTCAGGCGCGATTGGAAAAGGGAAAAAGGATTAATGGGAATGACTACGGGTTTTTGGGTTTTTGGCTGTTTGGGGCAAATGACGCAAGGAAATGAGGAGAGAGGGGGAAGGGCGATGCAAATGTGCAGCTGAATAATTTGTTGGTATTGGCACAATATTCACAATTCACGTGAACATTAACAAATTATTTAGTGGACACCAAAAATGGTATATTACCCAAGTGAATGAAAGAAATGAGGAGGTTGTGGTGGGGGTCACCTCCTCCAACCAAAGTGTCGCTTTTTTCAGCCTGAGACGGTCTCTGACCCTTTTTGGGTAACAAAAATTCGGAGGAGTCCCATTTCATTTTTTGGGGGAGTCAAAGATCCTTTTTGCCGCCTGTCAGCATCCTTCCGGTGCATTTTTGCCCCACCATCAAAAAATGGATGCAAAATATAATTGGAAAGCCTTTGGGAATTTGGACGGCAAAATGGGGCCAAAATTTAACTGATTTTTGGGGGCAAATTTGTTGGCCATTTGATTGGACAAAAGAAGGGAAAAAGGGAATGGATATTCAATCGGGTTTTAAACAAATGAAATGGAAGAACACAAACTAAACAAAAAAATGTCCTCAATTCCCTTTCATTTTGATTTATTCATTCATGCAAAATTAAATTAAATGAGCAAATGTGAATTGTATTCGGATAATTAGCATCGGAAGAGGTCATTTTAATTATGAAATAAGGCAACGGCCATAAAAGGACCAGCCATATATTATGGCCAAAATTAATTTGTTCCAAATGATTTTTATGCCATCCCTAAAATTGGCCTCCTACACCACTGCTTCCTTTTTTGGATGAATTCAAATTCATTTGCAATTGGAAATAATTCTCCATTTTGTGCCGTCATTCCCGCACACATTCCGTCCGTCTCCTTTCATTTTTATATTTTAAATTTTCTACATAAATTTGTATTCATTCAATTCGCATTTCCGTCAGTCTCGTCCGCCCATTTTTTTGCACAAATTGCAATTCGATTCCTCTTTGCCCCCATTTTTGACCCATTTTTAAAATGCCAATCGGAAATGAGCAAATTTATTTGGCCATTTTGCACATTTAGTATTTCTTCAATTGTTGAATGTGATGTACTTTTCTAAGAAATTTCCTAGCCAAAATTCTCTTCAAGTTTATTTTGTTTTTATTATAAAAGTGCACATTGAAAGGGCATAAATAAATATGGGGGCGAATGCCAAAAATGGACAAATGAATGGGCGAAATTAAAAAATAAAAAGGACAAATTAAAAACGTAGATGGGGAATAAAATAAATTTAAATTAAATCAATCAACAGGAAAATGCCACAAATGATCGTACTTCGTACCTTACATTGCCTGGGGCATCATTCATTCTTCAGAAACCAATTTCAAATATTTTGCAGGGAACCATCCTTGCCTGTAATTTTTGATCAACATTTTATGGGCCCAAACGTATTTCTAACCTATCTCCATGTTCACTCCTCGCCAGCACCCAACCACGTGTGCCATTTTTCACCAACATTATTCGTTGACCAATTCCCAAACTCAGCTGATTTTCGCCTTGGGCCTCATACGGTGTCGTACATTCCACCAATCGACCGTAGTCCCTTGCCGAAAAGATTGGAGGGGCTGAAAAAAGGGCAACAAAATAAGGATATATTTTTGGGGAGGGAGGGGTTAATAATTAAGCAATTATCATAATAAAAATGCCACTGAAAAGTCCTCCCCAATTTGGCCAAAATTCCCCCTGATTACTGGCTCTCGCCGCCCCAAATCCGCTGCTGGCCGTGCTCTCCTGGCTATGGCCCCGTCCATGGCTGATGAAATTGTTATTGCCATAAAATTGAGTAGATATGTTGGAATTTTGTCCAGTTACTAAAGGCGAAATTGGCTTTTGAGGGGCAATAAATTGATGGCGGAATTGAGGGCCAATGGCAACTGAAAAATATGGAAAATTTGATCAGCAAAGAATTGGCCAAATTAACCTCTTGGGCCATTTTGCTGGAATTGTTGTTGATGGTCCAGATTCAATGATTGCCTTGCCAATTTTCCATTATTTTCATTTTCAACATTGTTGAGGCCAATTCTATCCAATCCCCCAATTGATGGTGGCCCTTCCCTAAAATAATATTGGCTCTTTTTGAATAATATTTCTTCCCTTTTTCACCTATAAAATTGTTGAAGTTGCTGAATGACCGGTTGCATCATTTGTTGTTGGTTGGTCTTTTGTTGATGTTCCGCTGGTAAACTTGCCATTTGTTGCCTTTCCCAGGCACTCAATTCTCCATTCACTCGGCCCACTGCATCGGTCAATGCCAAACTGTGCCGAAATTTTTGTTGATTTTGAGGCAGAATTGGAATTGGTCGAAAGAGTCCTTGTTGATGGCCAAATGGTTGGAAATTTGATGATTTTTGGCGTTGAATTGCCGAATTCGGTGCCATCGTTGACGACGATTCCGATGCAGAAATCAGCGAAAGTCTACGGCCTTCAAGCTGGACTTGGATTTGGCTACTGTCCCTTCGATTTTGCTCAACAGGAGGAGGTGGAGGAGGATTAGCCTCCTCTTTCATTTCAATTGGATTTGCCACCGAATTCGAATTTGTTTGCCCGTTTTTATTTCCTCCATCCAACTCCTTCTCCAAAATTGCCGTCGAAAAATGAGTCCATTCCAAATATTTTTGAAACAATTCCAAATGTTTTTCAACAAAGAATCGGTAACGTTGTGTCTATCATTTAATGGAAATTTATTTCCCCCAAATGTTTGTGGGATTAACCTGTTGATCGCGCATTTCGGCCAATTCTCTTTCGTAGAATTTGTCCAATTCCATTGGATTCTTTTTGCCCCTTTCGATTGCTTTGCTCAAATCCTTTTCCCTTTTCCCAAATCCACTTTGTAATGTCTTCAGTCTTTCCTTTTCATCCTCACAATTTCGCGCAATTATCGTCGTCATTTTGGTGAAATATTCCATCTTAATTTCCTCACCAAAATTCATTTCCAATATCCCCCAAAAAAGTAACCCATTTTGTTTGTTCTCCTTGAATCGCCTTCAACGCCTCCGTAATCCTTTCCAATTGAGCACCTTTTTCACGCGATTCAGGCTCGGCTGCCGATGCCGAAAATGCCAACGCATACAATGAAGCAGTATACACATAATAATGACGGCTAAGGTCTTTTTTGGAGGGATTGAATATGGAAGGAAATAATGAATTACTCTGGTAGGCTTTTAGAAGATTTTGACCGGCTGAGGCCACATTTTTGACGGCTGAAATAAGGGAAAAAAATGGAATGATTGAATTTAACAAATTAGCGGACAAGGATGGAATTCGGCGACCAATTGATGTTGAATTGCATTAATTTGCCTGGATTTATGTGCAAAAATGCCTTGGGCGGTCATCATGAAATAATCACAAAAATGTTTAAAAATAAATGAATTGGAGAAATGGTTCAGAGCAATGAGAAGGTAAATTCCCTATTTGTCGAGGTCACATTGACTGGGCCACCAGACCTCGGGGATGGTTTATGTGGCCGCGAGTGGCTGGCCATTGGCAATAAAAAATGAGATGGAATTGGAATTGCGGGGGAGAGGGAAAGTGGCTGCCTTTTTTGACTGTTCATTCATACCAACAAATCGAAAATCGAAACAACCATCGATGCTTTTTTGGCCTATCCTCTGTGTCCTATGGCCCGGCAGAGGAGCACATTTTATTCATTCAATGCTTTTGCTGTTCGATTGAAATTTAGATCGTTTGCTGTAGATAAGTGCCCTCTTATTTCCCAATTTCTAACCAACAAAATTGTTAGCAGAGTAAAGGATTATTTTGGCCTAGAAGAGAGTGGAATTGTGGGACGAAAATTTGGAGAATGATGAAAAAGGCAAAGTTAAATGTGAGAAAATGTTGTCCAAATTTGGTTTGGTCGGTTCCATTTTATTCTCTTATCATATCAATATCGGAAAAGAGAGAGAATCCACCAAACTAGCTAACGATCTTTTCCACTGCTCTCTCCCAAAACACATTTGCATTATGAGAAAAATGTCCTCAAAGATGTGTAGCTGGCCATAAATGATGATTAATTGGATACAGCTAAATCAGGTTCCGTTGTAAATATACAGGCGGAATTAATGCAAATTCAAAACAGGCGAAATTAGTGCAAAAACAAAACTGGCGAAATTAGTGCAAAATCAAAACAGGCGGAATTAGTGCAAATTCAAACAGGCGGAATTAGTGCAAATTCAAACAGGCGGAATTAGTGCAAATTCAAACAAGCGGAATTAGTGCAAATTCAAACAGGCGGAATTAGTGCAAAATCAAAACAGGCGGAATTAGTGCAAATTCAAACAGGCGGAATTAGTGCAAAAACAAAACTGGCGGAATTAGTGCAAATTCAAACAGGCGGAATTAGTGCAAATTCAAACAGGCGGAATTAGTGAAAATTCAAACAGGCGGAATTAGTGCAAATTCAAACAGGCGGAATTAGTGCAAATTCAAACAGGCGGAATTAGTGCAAAAACAAAACTGGCGGAATTAGTGCAAAAACAAAACTGACGGAATTAGTGCAAAAACAAAACTGGCGGAATTAGTGCAAAAACAAAACTGGCGGAATTAGTGCAAAAACAAAACTGACGGAATTAGTGCAAAAACAAAACTGGCGGAATTAGTGCAAATTCAAACAGGCGGAATTAGTGCAAATTCAAACAGGCGGAAATAGTGCAACAACAAAACAGGAGGAATCAAAACATCAAAAAAGGCGAAATAAAAATATGATAAAATCAATTCCCCATTTCTTTATATCCCTCTTTTTTGTATTTTTGTTTTTTCTAGCAGGCTTATTATTAAATTCATATTTTTGAAGTCAAAATTGGAGAAAAAGATTCCATACTCGATGTTTTAGACTTATGTTGTGTCCAATAATGGCTCTCCACTTAAATATACCCATCTCATCAAGTGCGAATAAAATTTTTAAAAATAATTAGCATTTATTCATTAAAATGTTAAATAGAAAATCAAAAATATAAATGGTTAGGGTGAAAGAGAACAGGAAAGATGCTGGCTTGTTACAATATAGGCACAACTTATTTTAATGGAAAAATTAATGCAAATAGAAAATCAAAGGAAGGAAAATGGCACAAAAAATGGTGAATAATAAATTAAGTTGGTTTGTTCAAAATAAATGGTAAAGCCAGCCGAGCAAATTGACAATATGTGGCTCAACAAAAGTGAAGGCAATTCCAGCGGCAATGCCAAAAACCAGGAAGAAACCCGACATCATTCCAACAATTTGTGATTTGGATTGTTCAACTTGCCTAAAATTGAATGGAATAAATAATTCTAATAAATTTGAATCCTTTTAAACTCACTGTGGGGCGTACATCATTGACAAGGAACTCCAATATCCGTGCGAAATGGCCAACAGTGTAATCAGAGCAACAAAAAACCATTCATTTTTGAAGATCACAACCGTCCTGTGGTTGAATTGGTCATAGTCGTAATTGCATGCCCAGAAGAGTGGAATGAAGAGAAGACGAAGAACGGTGGGCACAGAAAGATATTTTGCCGATGGCTAAAATTGAAAATGAATAATTTCAAAATTAATATTGAAAATGAACCAACCCATTGGACGTGATTGGCGATGTAACTTCCGACAGTGGCGAACAAATTGAAATTGAGAAAAATTGAAAATTGTCGAAAAAGTTTTTCTTAAATAATTTTAATATTTTAATTGAAAAAAAGAAATAAACCTGCAGCTTTATAATCCCCAGAATATGTAAATAAATCAAATTCGCGACCCGCTGGGTAGAGCTTGATATCCAGAAGGATGGTCGGGAAAATTGCCAAAGTGACGAAGAAAATGATCCAAATATTGAAAAGTGAGAGCCGACTCTAAAAAATAGAATATTAATTTTAATGTAAATTTGGGAACCTCTTTCAGCACGCATTTGTAAGTGGCCCAACTTGGATGAGTGTTTTGGGTTAATTGTTCGCTTTCTCCGCCCTCCACATCCTGTGCCTCGTGCAAAATGTCCGTTCCATCCGGTTGGCGTGCCTTTGCCGCTTTGTTCACATAAAATTTGTAGAATTCCTACAAAATATTTTCATTTGAAAGCAAATTTATGAAGAATTACCGATTTTGGGAGATAATGGAAGGAAACAATGCAACCGATGACCGTCAAAAGTGCAAGTGTGAAGAAAAGTGAGGCACTAATCGTGATTTCGGGATTGCCTGAAAATAAAAAAAATAAACGTATTGGGAAATTAGCAAACCTAGGAGAATGAAAATGTAGATAACGACCATCAAAATGCCACACAAATTGTTGCCGAGCACAATGGCATTGGTGAATTGGCCAGGAAAATCGGCAACCAGCCCCCAAATGCTGTTCTGATAAATGCCGTTGGCACTGTTGAGCACAATGACGGTGCACATTGTGAGGGCAAAAAAGCCAAATTGCCCTAAAATAATTAAATAATTGGGTAAAAAATAAATGGAAATTACAATTTGAAGAGTCGATGAAAACAAGCCCAATTGTGATAATGCAGACTGAGGCGATTATGGCCAATGAAACATAAATGCGTTTGTGAAGTCCGCCACTGAGGACCACAAAAAGGTTCAGAATGTTCAATAGCAAATTGGGTATTTGGGAGCAAATTGTTAAATAGTTGAAGAACATGCTTTGCAATCCACTCTGCGTTCCATTGGTGTTGGTTATGTTCGGATTGAGTTTGTAATTGACAAAATACTGAAATTTATTGGAAAATTTTAAACCAGTTTAACCATGAACTTACGTCATATCCAATTGTGAGGAATGTATTCCAGGGCAAAAGCACTCCAATTCCATGAAGCAGCAAAATCCAATAGACCTTATTCCAGGTGTCGGCAGGCGGCGAATCATTCTTGTTCTCCTCGATGCTCTCGTCTGTAGCATTTCGATGGGCTAAGCCATTTATGAACTAATCCCAAACAAAGTTGGCATAAATACTCACATTTATTAATTCGTCCTTGTTCACTTTTGAGCAATGGCGAAGTTGCGGTCGGCGATTCCGTGCTATTCTCGCTGCTGATTTCCTTCTCGTTAGGTTGATTACCCCCATTTTCCATTTGATGATGAATTTCGGCCATTCCTTCAAAATATTACAATAAATTAAAGCTTTGGATTGAGATTATCTAAAATTGAAATAATGAATAAATCTAGTCGGTAAAATTTCGCGATATATCTTCAAATTAATTTGGGGGATTTCTAGAACAAATATTTACAGGAAAGAAGTGGAATTTAATTGGATGAGTGGAAAGGATCGGATAAAAGTGGTGCTTTGGATTTGGATTAAAATTACCGCCGGACTTTGGATTGATGGAATTTGTTTTTGATGAGAAAATGCAGTTCGGGGATTGATAGGAATATGGGAAAAATGAGGAAGTTTTGTCGGTCTTATTTTCATCAATGTTCTAATTCCGCTTGCAAAAAGGTGTTGCTGTCAAGGACAGACCGATAAATGGAAAGGAAACGACGCCTTCCCTAGACCTAGAGAGAGTAGTGGCTGGGTCAGACTCTACGGCCTTTGGCTGCATAATGCCATTTCTTTTATTATTTTTCTATTCATTTCGATTCGACTACTAATGGGAATAAAAAGGGATGGCCAAGCCCAGTGGCTTATGATAGAAAGATAGGAAAACGTAATAATAATAAACCATAAACCGTGAGATTGAAGTAGACTAAGCACGAGGAATGTGGCCTGGTCAATGTCAATCAATCCCATAAACTCATTAAAACATAACCAAAAATTAAGATTAGCCGAGAGGTTAGCTAAAAATCGCGTAATTTTCATTTAATTCATCACCAGGCATTAATAGAAAAATAATGCAAATTATGAAGCAAAATTTTAAAAAAATAATAAATGATAGTTGGAAATTTATGCTTGATTGATTGTATAAAAAAATTAGAAGTCAAAAACTAAACATTATATGAAATTGAACCTATGAAAAATTGCACATAAAAATTAAAATTGTAAATATGAATATAAAAATGCATTTCTAATTTTCATCAATTCTCTCATCAAATTTCTGCAAAAGATGTTTATTCTTGTAGTAGAAGCCGAGGCGATCCCGTCCATATTCCTGAATATTTTGAGAATTAATTTTAAT
Organism: Pratylenchus scribneri; assembly: GCA_030063045.1. Taxonomy (NCBI): domain Eukaryota; kingdom Metazoa; phylum Nematoda; class Chromadorea; order Rhabditida; family Pratylenchidae; genus Pratylenchus; species Pratylenchus scribneri. The sequence goes on along the minus strand of JAQSEB010000114.1, from coordinate 2,613,631 downwards.
AAAAGTAATTTAAATTACCGCAAATCCGAAACCAATTGGCGACACCTCCATTTGAAGAAGGCCCCAAACACCCCAAAGCAAATGCGAAACTGGGACAAATGGAATTGTTTCCTTAAATTTTATTTATTTAAACATTTTTATTTCATAAATTTACCTTCACCATATTCCGTGCTCGCTTTTCCAACTCTTCCTCTGCCATTTTTGGGTGCAATTCCTTTTCATAGCTGCACATGAATTCGAACATTTGATCCTCAGTGGGAAATCGTTCGGGGAGCATCTCATAATACGGGTATTCGTCCACATCATAATTAATGCTGTATTCCACGAAATGATTGGCGAAGTCAAATCCTCTAAAAAAATAAATCCAAAATGAGATCATTAAATTGGTTTGCCTGTAATTGTAGCTGGCATACTCAAAATCGATTAGGACCAGCCGGGGGTCCATTGGGTTGAATGCATTCATGAATTGTTTTGTTGATGGCCATCTTCTTGTTCATCCGTTGAGGAATGCATTCTGATGTTCCCGGAGCTTGCTTTCGGCAAAAGTATGTTTCCCTCTTGCATATCATTGTGGCAAAATGCAATTTGACTCTGGCTATGTGAAATCAACGCTCTAAAAAATATTCCAATTTTACATATTATTTTACTGAATGGTTTAAAACCTTAAATTTTCAATTTCCTTGTGCAAGTCTTCGCAAGTTATGGTGGATGGCGCCCATTGATGATACTCCTCCGGCATGTCAAATTCCACTGAACCACTGGGCATTTGTTTTAATTGAATTAGCCACCTATCCAGTGCATCACAAATGTAATCCGGCTAAATTTATTTAAGTGAGAATATTTTATTATTAAGAATTCACCTCTTTCCAAATTGGCACTTCCAATTGATGGACCCTGGCTAATCTTTTTGCAATTTTGTTGGCCATATTTGGGTAGGAAATTTCTTTGCATGTTAAAGGCCTCGACTTTAATAAGACAATTCAATTAATGGAAAATAAAGTAAAATGCTCACGGGAATGTATTCTTCAAGTCGCCCTCCACTGAAAATCCCATAAAGTTTTGGTCCAAGATGGCGTTCCGATAGTAAAGTGAAGATCACCGATTCAGCAACCAAATGGCTTTCCGTTTCTGGATTGAAATAGACCCGAAGAAGCACTTTGTCTGGTTCATTTTTGATTGGAGGATGATTTTCAGTTAATCGGCAAAGGAAAAGCATATTACTCATTCCGCCCCTTAAAAATAATTTTAAATCATTTTTAATAAATGAAAAATCACCCACTTTACTCTGTTGATTTTCAAATCCTCAAGTGTCACCGTCTTCCAAGCGCCTCCAAGGAATCGAGCACAAAGAACATGGGTCTATATTAGAAGGAATTTTAATTTATAATTTTTTGTCAAATATAACTTTATTCTTAAATTCCTTGTGCGTATTCGGATCTGCCTGCGGGTCCATTGTGCTGAGAAGTTCTTTCATTCCCCTACAATCCATTAATTTTGTGATTTTACTCTTTATTTGGAAAAGAAAATATTTAATTTGTCGAAAAAATAAAGTATTGAATTTGTGAAAACTTCTTGTGCCGAAAAATAATCCTTCTTTCTTGAGGCCATATAACTTGGCCATAACAAAATGTTGGGGCTTATTTTATTAGGAGTAGGTTTAAGGGTTGGCTTTTTTAGGGGTGTTTGTTGGGTCCTTAGTTCCCATCTTCTAATTAATTCCAAGTTGTTTTAACCATTTATTTATTAAAAAATAATAATGTTTGAATATAAAAGGAATATTTGGAGTTTGGGTCAAGTTGTTCATAAATTGGGATGGGAAGAACAAGGATTGATTTTGATTTTGAAATGATTGATGAATGATGAGATGGAAGAAAATCAATAGCGAATGGAAATAGGATGAATTGTCATTGTGGAATATTCTAGAATACGGAATGCCAATGTTCTTTTGAAATGCTTCCTAATTCCATTTACCATATCCCGAACAAAAGGTTTAGACTTTAGACCTCAGCAGACCTCAGAATATAGATATTTTAAAGAAGCCTCTGATTTGGCAATGTTATATGGCCTCAAATAATAATCGGCAATTTAATTATTTACTTTTTTTTCGACAAATTAAATATTTACATCCATTTTTTATTTGGTTGGGAATAAAAATGACCTTAAATGTTTGTCGGGCTGAATTTCCATTGGCGTGAAGGAGCGTTGGCGATTTCGCTAAAAGTCGTTATCATCAATAAGGCAATAAATTATTCGGTGAATTGATTTTTGAGAGAGAATGAAAGATTTTTAATGCAGACCATAATGCGGTTTGATTTGTTTTTCCTGTTGATGCACAACGATGAACAACTAATTCCCATTTTTAATGAGAGAAATAAAAGCGATCAATATGAATGAAGCATAAAAGCTAATAGTTTTTAGGAGATTTTGATTGGAATGAGTTTGGGACAAAATGAAATGAACATATTTTTGGCCAAGATATTGAAAAGATTGTGGCTTATGATTGAACTTTGGAATGTGAGGGTGGATGAAGGCGGATGTGAATCATTTGATTGAGATGATGATTGATTGGTTAATATGTGACAAAAAAGATTCAAAATTATCCAAAAATGCATCAAATCAACGAACCTCTTCTTTGACAATTGTCCAATCTGCCGATATGGCCAAGAAGAGCCAATTGAGGATTGAAGGTGCAACAGAAGAGAATGAAATGGAATTTTAGGTAAATAAAGGAATGTCGGCAGATGAGATTGAAGAAAAAGCAAAGTAATGAAAAATGAAAGTGAGCTGCAATGAATGGATTATCCTTGGCCTATGTGGCGGCAGTCGAGAGGCAATGGGACAGGAAAGATGGAAAAGGGAAGGGGCACTTAATCGGCTTCTTGGTTGACTTTATGAAGTCAAAATAAAAGTTGACGGTCGGCGGACCGATAATCGCACGTAACCGATTTATTCAATGAGAATGGGAATTCAATGAAATTAAATTACCGATGCCGATGGCAAAGTTAAAAATTACTGAATGATCTTCTATCGATGGTATCAAATTCTGAATCAGAATTCAGCCAGTGAATGATGGCTGAGATATTTAATAAAAAGAAGAATCATTAATGGAATATGAAAAAAGAACCATTTGAATGAGAAGGAATAATGAATTAAAAAGGCGAATAGAGAGAATTAAATGCATTATTTGGTGTTTGCCTCGCCACATCCAATAAACCTCTCTAAAAAGCCGCTTTCACTCAAATTCGTTTATTATTCTATGCCACATTCAATAAACGGACGTGGAAATGACAGCAGGAAGATATGAGAATTAATTTTTTTTTGCTAGGCAAATAAACAAAACGGCAATGAAAGCTTATAGAGAGGAGAAAAGGGTATTAAAAAGTGAGAATTTGATTCATTTATTGGACAAAATCAAAATTACCTGACTGGGTGAAATGTTACATTCATCGGTGAAACATTCGTTCAGACAATCCGGATCCAACAGATTATTATCAATGGTCAAATGGCCATTGAAATTGCTGCTAATGTTGTTTGCCATTTCGTTGTTTTATTTTATTTAGTTCGAAAAAGAGGAAAACAGGAAATCCCAAATTTATTTTGAGAGGCCTCTAAAAAATTGTTGGTTTTGGTTGGCTTGGCAGCAGCTGGAAGAAAAGCCGGGAAAGGAAATAAAATTGGAGTGTCTCTTCTATATGAGGGAATTTGCAATGGACAAAACCAAAAGCGAACCTTCTATAGAGGAGCCGGCCAAATTGTGTGCTCAATAGCAGTTAGAGGATGTGGACGAACCTTTAGTCAATGAATGGACAGAGAAAGAATATACCTATTCCCATTCTTAGGCCATATTTTTACTTCATTCTTTCCACTTGTGTTCTCTTTCCATTTTGCCAAATATACATGGCCCCCATCTTTCCATTTTTGCCAAGAATGGAAGCAAAAAAAAATACCCCCTTTGGGCTTCATGGAAGATGCACATTGTTAATTTAAAATCCTTTGGTACTTTTCTCTTTCAAATTTCTCACGGACTTTGGACTGGCATGATTTGGTGGTCAACACGTGTACCATTCCCGTTTGCACGTGAACGGGAGCAATGCCTTCTCCTTCATTCGTCAATTATCCATCTTCCATTCATTCATCCATGCTAATCCTCCTTTTTTGTTTTAGCAAATCGTTGGGAAGATTTTCAAAGGAAGAAAGATTGCTCTTTCGACTCGGATCCAAAATCCAATCCAATCGCCGTCAATTTTTCTTCCCAGTTTTGTTGACTTTTTCAGCTTCTAATTCTCGATTGTCGTCATCAACGAAAGTCCACCAAAAATTCTCAGTAAATTAATCGGAGAATTAGTCCATTATATGTAAAAAGTAGTTCTTCGAAGAGGATGCCAGATGGCAACGTGGTTTTGTTGATTTGGATGGTTGGCTGGCGCGAAGATCATCCATCTTCTTTCCTCTGATGAATGACCATTCTTCGCCCAAAAAACCTTGTCACAAATTCCCATTCCCATTGTCACGCCAATATAAAAATTTGATGGAGTTTGGGTTTTGCGCAGTCTCGAATGGAAATTGGCGTTCTCTGTTTGGTCTTTTGGCGATCGGCTGGCGCGATTTCTGTTAGTCTTATTCTGTTTGGAACGAACGACGGGATTGAGGGAGAAAAGAGTTGATCGGTCAAATGGCGCAAAGAATTCGAAAGGAGGAATGGGAAAAGAAAGGCACAAACCATCGTGATGATGACAGCCGTGTTTGGTCTTTTTATTCCCCAAATGGATTATTTTATTCCTTTCCGCCAATTTGTTCTACGATGTCGCCCAAAAATCAGTTGTCAAAGTTCTTTTTAAAGTTCAAATTTGAAAATAAAAACAATTTTGGGGCTAATTGATGTGGAAAATGTGAAATTTTGGTCTCATAATTCTCCCTTTTAAAGCTAATCCTCCCGTGACCTAATCCAGTATCGTCAAATCGTTGATTTGGCGTCAACTAGAAAAGTCAAATCGACGATTTTTATTCTGTTCCAGAATAAATCAAGTGAAATTGCTTGACGTCAAACAATTCCTTGATCCCAAGTCAAGTACTCTGTTCCAGTATCGCCAAAAGTCAAGTAGACGATTTTTTCACTTGACTTGTGGTTAAATCAAGTGAAACCCTTGACTTTTCTACTTGACGTCAAGTGTTCTGTTCCAGTATCCCTAATCGCATCGTTGATTTTACTTCAAAAAAGGCATTTCCTTGACGAATTCTCGGCCATCCTCAAAAGGGTTGATGAGCGCACGTCAAGTGTTTTTGAAAATTAATTAAAAATTAACAAAAAATGCTAAAAATATGAAATAAAGTTTTTCTAATAGAATGAAGTCTCCTCTTTCTTTTGATATAGAAATTATTAAGCAAATTTAATATTTTTTATTTTAAAAAAATTTTTGAAAAAGAGTACTAAAATTGACAACATAATGCATGCGTCAAGTGTTTTTAATAATTTATAAAAATTCGACAAATGATTAAAAAATTATGAAATAATTTTTTTCTTGTAGAATTAAGTGTGCTCTTTCTTATGATACCAAAATTAGCAAAACGTGTGAAAAAAAATTATAAATAAATTTATTTTTTTAAAGCACATATTTTTGACAGAAAAAAAATTTAAAAAATTTTATTTTGGTTCAAAAATATTTTTATAAAATTCTACTAATTTTTCTCTATAGAAATATATAAAATTTAGTATATTTAAAATTTCTTAAATTTTTTTTTCAATTTTTTAAAATAATTAAATATTTTTTAATTTTTACTTGACGTCAAGTATTTCCCATTTAATCGACTTTTCCCTTTGTTTTTACTTGGCTTGACGTCAAGTCAAGAAAATAATACTGGAACACTCAAATGACTTCTTGATGCCTACAAATTGACTTGGCATCAAGCATTTTTTCCGAGTTCTTGGCTTGATGTCAAATCGGCGATTTTATTTTATTGGCGATATTGGAACAAAAAATTCTTTGATTTGATGCCAAATCGTCGATTCGACGATACTGAATTAGGTCACCGATGGCTGCTTCCTTCAATTTGTCAGATTAATAATTTTAAATGGAGTTCAATTTATTTTTGTTTGCGACCATTCCCATATGACAGGACACTTTCCAAAAATCCGACGAAAATATTTTGCGATTTTTGAAAGAACTTTTTTGGGGTTTTTGTCGCGCAAAGGAAAAAATTCTCGCCCAAAATTCATTCATTCAATTTATAAATTCACTAATGGGATTGAATTTGCCCCAAGAAATTAGTCATTATTCAACAAAATTCCTCCCCCAAAAGACCATTCAATTCATTAATTCATTTCCTTCTAAATCACTTTGAATTCCTCTCAAATTCCTCTCCACTTTTTCCCCCAAATTGCAAAAATCATTCATTTCCTCCCTCCAAGGAATTTTCTCGTTCCGTCGCCAAACATCTGCAACCGATCATTGGCCATTTTTTTTCCAATTTCCAATTCTAAATCAACAAAAATGATCGACAAAAACGAGAAAAAGTTGGTTGATTTTTTGCCGAATATTTTGGCACATTTATTGTTTAGTCAAGAAGGATATTCCCTGGTCACAAATTCGCATTCAACCGTTTTCAACAGTATTCAAACAGTGGAATGCGGTGGGGGCCGAAAATTTAGGAATGTTGAGGGAATGGGATGGTTGGTGACTTGTTTATTCATTGTTGGTTAGTGTACAACAAATATCGTTTAAAAAATATTCCCCCAAATTGAAAAAGGTGAAACAGCCGGTGGCGGATTAATTGGTTAGTTTATTGTCAATTTTCTTATCGCCAATTTCAATTTCACAGCTTTACCAACGGCGATGGTTTCCTCTGGATTGGTTGGCGGCATTTTGGTCATCCTCCTCGGTGCCATTGTTTGTACTTTGACTGGGCAACAATTGTCCGAAAATTGGACGGTCCATTTCAATTAAATTGAATTCCATCTGACTATTAAATGTACAGATTCTGCAAGAACGATGGCCGGAATACAGGAATCATTGCAGGAAACCGTACCCAGCAATGGGCCTTCGGGCAGTTGGCCCAAAATTCATGTTCATTCGAATCCACCATTCCATCCATTCAATTCCTCCTTTTCCAGGACATTTGTGTCGATTTGTCTGAATGTTACCCAATTTGGCACTGCCACTGTTTTCTTGTTGTTGGCAGCCAAAAACATTGAGAATTTCTTGCACTCCTATGCAGGCTTCCAAATTGGATTTTGCCAACTTTTATTGATTGTTTCCGCATTGATGCTTCCATTCACAATGCTCAAATCGCCAAAAGACTTTTGGTGGGCCGTCATTGGTGCAATGGTCACAACCTCAATTGCAGTCAGGTCGTTCTAATTTAGCACAATTCAATTCTAATTTTGCCAATTTTAGCTTAATCCTCTATGCCAGTGCCCTCGATTTTCCCACCTGCTCCTCAGCAGCGCATTACCCAGAAGTGAATCCGGCAAAGTTGGCACAAAATTGTCAATTTATTTGACTATCCTTTCTCTCAAAGGTTTTTCATGTGTTTTGGCACTGTGATGTTCGCTTACGGTGGCCATGGTGCATTCCCAACAATCCAGCATGATATGCAAAAACCATACAGATTCCGTCGATCCGTTCGTCTCGCATTCTTCAGTGAGCCATTATTTATTCATCAAATTCAATTCAATTTCCTCATTTTCATAGTCATTTTCTGTATGTATTTGCCAGTTTCCGTTTTTGGCTATCTCACTTATGGCGATTCCCTTCGAGATAGCATGTTTGTCAAAATAGCCTATATTCCCTCAACTAATTCCCATTTTAGTATTCCTTCCCTCCAGGATCCAATGATTCAACAAACTGTGAATATTCTAATCACATTGCACGTCATTTTAGCATTGACGTTCGAATTCCCACCATTTCCTTATAATCCCAATATTTAGTATTATTTTCAATCCATTGAACCAAGAATTGGAAGAATTGCTCCAAGTCCCTCAGGGTAAATTCTTTTTATCCACCTTTTCTCATCAATATTTTTCGCATTTTCTCAAAGAATTTGGCATTCAACGTATCTTTTCTCGGACGGCAATGATGATCGCCGTTGTTTTTGTGGCGGAAACGGTGCCCAATTTTGGGGTTCTCCTCGATTTGGTCGGCGGCTCCACAATCACATTGATGGCTTTGATTTTCCCAATCATTTTCAATCTTTTCCTCACCGCTGGCCACAAAAAATTCGGTGGTTCAATTGCCAGTCCGGATGAAAAACCATTGGGTTTAGCCGAGTTAGTTCATTCACTCCCTTCTTTCTTCAATACAACCCTTATTTTCAGAATTATAAAATTCACGCCAAAGGGAAAATTGTTGCTGAATTTGACGATTCTCCTGTTTGGTTTAATCGGTGGAATTGCGGCCACAATTTCTGCAATGAATGCAATGTTAAATAGCCAATTCAGTGGTCCTTGTTATGCTGGCTTATTTCAACAAGAAAATGTTATTGAGGATAATGTCGCCAATTTATTGGCCAATGAGGATGGGTAAATTGCAATGAAAATGCCCATTATCCAATTCAATTTTAATTCGCAGACAAATTCGACTATTCTGCTGTGGCCATTCCAGGAATATTAGCCGATTTATTGTGGAAGGAATTTCATCGGCTGATGATTTATGCTTTTCACCAACAATGACCTTTGGAGGTGGAAGTCATGGGTGAAAGAAGATTGAGAGGCCAAATGATCCATTCGATTCGAACATATCCTCACCCATTCCCCCAATTCCTCCCAAAAATGCCGGTGAAATGCCCAAAAATATTCCATTATGCCTATTCCCTTTCTTTGTATTAAATTGATGGGTAAAATGAAAGAAGAATAAAAATAAATTTGCCTCTGGCAACATTCAATAGACAAATGCTTCCCTCATTGTTGGATTCATCCATTCAGGAAGGCCATATGTTCGCTCCCTTCCATTTGCTTTCACACTCTTTCATTTCCTTCCAACTTTCCTCTTTGTCCCTCTAATCCCTACTTATCTACACTTTAATCCACCCACATCTTCGTCTTCACATTTTGCAGCCAGCCGACATTCTAATTATTCTGCTAGAATGTCTTCTACTTATTCATATGGGCTGGAAAGGAGCAATTCAGCTGCAATTATGCGTGCCAATTCAGTGGTCAACTTTTGGCCAGGAGCACCCAGGGTAATTTTCGACTCCTAAGCTAATAAGAAGGCCTCATTGTTCAAAACTTAAAAGTTAAAACTTTCCACCTTTGTTTTGTTTTATTTTCATAAATTCAGCTTGTTTTGTATTTTTTTGCACTAATTCTTACTATTTGCCCCAATCATTTTAATTCCGCCTGTTTTTATCTTTTTACATTAGTTCCATCTTTGTAGTGTTTCACATAATTATTTCTAAATGATCATGAGCATTAAAGATTGAACTAATTTATTCTTTTCTCCAAATCTATTCATCAAAGATCAAAATAATAAAATTGTTTTGCCAAATTGTTCATTCATTCATTTTTCTTGGTAGATTGAGCGTTCTTCATCCGTGCCGGATGTGACCGGCTATTATCGGCCATTCCAGCGGAATAGGCCGTTATGGCTTTCACAGCCTTATCAGCGCCCAGTCCGGCTCAGGCAACAATATCCATTCAGAAGAGAGAGGAACAAACAAATGGTTGAATTTCGGTTATAAATCCACCCATATAAATATTCAAATTGCATAGGCGGAAATGTATTGGCGAGATCGCTATTATTACTACTCACCACTTTACAAAAGGGCAGAGACCGGTTATGGAAGGCCATTTGAAAGGCAAGAATACAAATTTTGGCCAATTTAATAGTGATTTATCAATTTTTACAGCGAATTTGGATCACACATTTACAGCTATTGGGCAAGATACAATGGATATGGGTAAGTGAAATAGTACAATTGAATACTGTCGATACAGTACCTGAATTTTTATTAGCGATGGCTCAACAAAGATATTCAGGAAGGAGGGATATACTATTCGAAAGCTCTAAATGCCTTCTAAAAACTATTTCAAAACAAGCGGCTTTTCCTCAAAAAAAAAACGCGGATTGATTATATTCAAAGATGCATAAAATTAAAAAGAGACATTTCATAAAATTTTATGGCCACTTTTTAGACGAACGATATTTTGAATATTGAAATAGTATATCGCCTTCCTAGATTGGCAATCGCCTCGTTGAATTATAAACCAAAATAGTGAATTGCGAGTTCTGAATCATCCCTTGGTAAAATTCAAATGTCCCAATTTTACATAATTTTCTCCTCCTTTATATTCCAATTCACTTTCAATTATTTCAGCTATGATCGAAAGCATCCAGGCTTTTATCGCCGCTATTATTATCCAATCGGCGATTACTATTTTGGCTATTGATACTCTGCCTTCGTGTTTTTGTCATCTCCTCACGAATATTCCACCATTCTTTCCGTCGATTTTTGGATCAAGCAGCTGAAGGGAAGAATGGGAAAAGCCGATTCAATTCTCTACCATTTGATCATTCTTTACTTTATCTCTTTCTTTTCATCGATAAACAAAAAGCCTACATTTTTTCTTGACTCAATATTCCTTGGCAGTTGTTTGGCGTGGGGAAATATTTTAAAGAAATTAGGTGGATTAGAAATGAATGGAATGAGGACAGCTGTGGCCTTTTGGAACGTCGGAATTTGGCCTTTTTGTTTGTATGGAGGTCGATCGAAAGGTTATATTGGCCAATTCAACTGATCCTTTAACACAATTCCCCTTCAACCTAATCCTTTTCCACTCCCATAAAATAATCCCCAAAAATGGCTGCATATGCGGTTCGGGATGGAGGCCCAGTGATTCGGCCCGATCAAATGGAGAAAAATGTTCGCCATAAAGCGCCCGAGGTTGGAAGAAGCCCCAAATTCATTCAAAAATTCCCACTTAAAGTTGCCTCGGCGTATTGTGCCCGTTTCCTCCACCGAGGATTTGTCCTATCGCCTATTGAATGCCAACCCAGTTTGGTTGGTTCATTTTTGGCCTCCGTTTTTACCCAATTTTCAAAGGTCTTTGTTGAATTCAGCAAATTGGGCTTCATATTGGCCATATCGATATTTGTCCGATCCAAATTCGGTTTCTTCCCAATAAATTCGATTAAAATAATATTTAAAATTGAAGCATGAAATGTATTGGCATGACCCGCATAGCCTCTATTCTCCCCTCCATCGACGGGAATTGTTTGGCAAGAATAAGCCACAAGTGTGAGCAAAATATAATCCATTTTTAATATTCCACCAGTGAATTTAAGTGATTACATCGCCAACAATCATTATTGGACCCACCCATATCCACATTGGGCACGTTATCGTGGATATCTGTGAGGAAAATGAATAATCCATTCATTTATTCATTCTTTTCAGCTATGATTATGCGAATCCAACATTCTATTCGAAGGAATATGATTTGAACTATTTTGAAGTTTGAGATAGAAGAGAAGGAGTAATACATATTCTATAAATTTTATAGAAAATTGGAATCGAATGATGGCATTTTCGATTTCAAATACAATTTTAGAGAATAAATTTTGCCTTTCATATTAATTCTTTTTCCATTTTTGTATTCAATTTCACAAATATTTCTTTTTTTAATTCAAATTTGTATATTTCCTTCCCAATATTTTGCCAATAATCAAAATGACTGCCTATGCATTGGGCCATTCTACATCTTCCCCATTAATTCGGGTGGAACCGGTTCAACAAAGAGCTCGCACTTTGGTGAGAATTTTAAACGGAATTTTTGGATAATTTTTGTTCAAAAAGGCGGATTTGGGCGGTTCATTTTGCATTGGTCAAACATCGCCATCGCCGAATACTCCGGCCACCTATCGAATGCGCTCATTCCCATATCGAACTTTTCGGCAATCCAGATTGGTTAGCATATTTGAAGAGTTACTCAATTATTTTCATCATGTTTAGCAAACACAAAATATGTGAAATCATGTGTTCAATTAAATCAAAATAATATATTGAAATTAAAAATTTATGGAAGATTATTTATATCGAAAGAAAAAGCATTTTCCGCTAAACCATACCAAGATTATTAAAAACGGTTCATACGTTAATGAATTCTTTAATTAACTTTGTTTACATCAAGAAAATTATTAGCAGAGCTGAGTGAAAAGAGCCTTGAGGACACATCGAACTATTCTGTCTTTTATCAAAGAAAGGGAAGAATACTGTAGCTGTAAAATTGCGCTGGTCAGCAATCAGCAAAGCATGAATTGCCTTAAGGGCACACCACTCAATGTTTTCTTGATGAAAGAAAAGAGATACGGTAGCCAGAACGATTTCTGCTGCTCATCAGTACATTATGAATTGCCTTAAGAAGGGCATCTATGGAGTGCCCTTCCACATTTACACTGCATTCGAAGAAAGTGACCAAATTTTGTTTAATCATTTTCCCTTCAATCCCGACCGTTTTTGATGATCTTTGTATGGTTTTGTATAAATTCTTAATTCGAATATATTATTTGAAATTATAAAAGAACATAAGATTTTTTGCCTGAATTTTTCGCTAAGATCAAAATTTTCAAACATGCAATTGTCAATTTTGTAACCATTTTAGGATGATGTTTTCTATACGAATGATTATTTGCACTTTTCCCCTCAATATCGGCCATATCCTTTGATTGATCGTTTCGATCGCCGGTTCAACTTTTGTGATTTTCCCATCCTTTTTCACTCTTTTAAGGGACCACCAATCTGTGCCCTACACATATTGGAGTCGGGGAAATTTGGATTGCCTGTGAATTTCCCTCATAAAAATCCAATACATTCCTTCCCAATCATTCGTTCAGTTATCGTTCTGATCAACCGGATAATTATCGGCGGACTTATGAGCCATTTCGCGATGATTATTCCTGCAAGAATTGGAGTGCCCCAAGAAGAATTCTACTCCATGGACTTATTTGAATTATCAAATTGGAAAGGATCAAATTGGGAAGAAAATACACCTGTTTTAAAAGCAATAAAAGAAGATTTAATTTTATGTTAATTTTGGCCGAAAAACAATGGAAAAGAGGAATAATTTGAATTAAAATAAGTTACATAAAAATTCTTTTCGGTATTTGTTCAAATTTATTTCTGGCCTTCTTTATTTCTCTTAATTCATTCATTCCTTGCTTTCTTCATCATTGTTAACCATCTTGACCTCTATGACGATGATTGCGTTGACGAGCCTTCTGTTCGCGCCATTGCATTCGCTGAAGATCCCGATGCCGATTCTGCTGACGCACACGTTCATCCTGGCGAATTCTTTCCTCTTCGCGCCTACGTGCTCCCAATAAACGTCTCTGTTCAGCTTCGCGACGCTCGAGTTCTTGTTGTTAACGTCGCAAATTTTCTTCCCGTTCCCCCAATTCAGCTTCCTTTCGTCGCAATTCTGCCACTTGCCGCTCCCGTTCAGAATCAGACATCGGCATTTTTGATGGAAATTATTTTGAAGAGCTGAAAGCAAACATCAAATTTAATATTTAAAATGGACAAATTCGCGAAAACCGAAGGGAATAAATAAAAAAGAAAAAGATATTGGAATAAATGAGGTCCTCTCCTAAAAGAGGGAGGGAGGAGCGTTAGGGGGGGGGGGGATTAAACTTTAAATTGCTTAAACCCCAGAAAAAAAATTTTCAAAAGGCTCAATTCTAATGTAAGCTTGTGCAGGAAGGGAAATAATCGCATCCTTTATGATTTTACTGGGGAAAATTATTTGGTTTTGGATCTGAAAAGAAATGGAATGAAATGGTGGCTTTCGGAGAGCTTTTAAAGGGTTCTGTTCCAAAGCAAAAATGGGTTGTCTCTGGTTGAATCATCTCCAATATTTTTTTGATCAATCCCTACCCATGATCAACCAGTGCAGTTCGGTATAAAACCGGTTGACATTTTCCGTAGCAATGGAAAAAGTCAATGGTATAAAACCGGTTGACATTTCCCGTAGCAATGGAAAAAGTCAATGGTATAAAACCGGTTGACATTTCCCGTAGCAATGGAAAAAGTCAATGGTATAAAACCGGTTGACATTTCCCGTAGCAATGGAAAAAGTCAATGGTATAAAACCGGTTGACATTTCCCGTAGCAATGGAAAAAGTCAATGGTATAAAACCGGTTGACATTTCCCGTAGCAATGGAAAAAGTCAATGGTATAAAACCGGTTGACATTTCCCGTAGCAATGGAAAAAGTCAATGGTATAAAACCGGTTGACATTTCCCGTAGCAATGGAAAAAGTCAATGGTATAAAACCGGTTGACATTTTCCGTAGCAATGGAAAAAGTCAATGGTATAAAACCGGTTGACATTTTCCGTAGCAATGGAAAAAGTCAATGGTATAAAACCGGTTGACATTTTCCGTAGCAATGGAAAAAGTCAATGGTATAAAACCGGTTGACATTTTCCGTAGCAATGGAAAAAGTCAATGGTATAAAACCGGTTGACCTTTTCCGTAGCAATGGAAAAAAAGTCAATGGTATAAAACCGGTTGACATTTTCCGTAGCAATGGAACCATAAAAGGGTAATTTATTAAAGAATTTTAATTTGTTAATTTTGGCCCGAAAAACAATGAAAAAAAGGAGTGAAATGAAGCTGCCGCCTTCTCTCCCCTTTTCGTTCCAAACATCCAACATTTTACCCTCATTTTTTCTTCCAAATCATTGGCCAAATCTAAAGGAGTGTTTGTTGTTTTATTTCTCTTTCCATCCCTCTGCTAAGCACTCAATAGCCAAGGTTTTTCCTCCCATCAAAGCCCACATTTCCCCCGAACTCCTCTTTTCCTTTTGGCCAATTCCTCCTTCTCCAATCTCCTTCCACAAAAAATGTCCGCCCTTTCCCATTCAACTTCCGTGGCCAAACTCAGCGAAATCGAGAGTCGTCCCGCGCATTCGGTCAGTCCACTCTTTACTCATAAATTTCATCACCTTTAAAGTTATTTCGATCCACTTCCCTTTATGATGTGAACAAATATTCACTTTCCATTGACCGATTCACCCCCGCTCGTTCGTTCCTCGTCCACAACGATTCTCGGCCACTTTGGGACCACACATTCTATCGGGATGTGGTCGGCAGCCAACAGCCTCGATTCTATCGTCCGGCCTATTTAATGGACAATTATTGGTGGGACAAGTAAACAAAAATGGATGTGGATTATGGGGGATTAAATCCAATTATATTCAGATATTATTACTTCTCGCCAATCTACAAAGGCACACAACCATATAAACGGCATTATGCCAGGTAAATCCAAATGAAGAATTGGAAAAGAATGTTTTGGGAAACCTCAAAAAGGCAATCCTTGAAAATATTAGAAAAATAATAAATGACGGAGGTGAGGGACAATTGTCGGCATCAATTTTTGGCTCATAACTCATTGAGACAATAGCCAATTTTGGAAGGCGATATACCTTTGGAAAGCCCTAAAAGTCTTAAAAAAGTGGCTACAAAATTATTATGAAATTCAACTTTTTAATTTAGTTGTTTGTCATTAAGTATAATAATCTCGAGTTTTTGAGGAAAAGTCGCTTATCTTAATAAAATATTCTAAATTTTCAAAAAATTATGAAGCCACTTTTTAGAGGAAATTTAGGGCTTTTAATTGGTATATCGCCTTCCAAAATTGGTTATCTCCCTATTGAGATATGGCCAAAAGAATAGCTTAGGTACACAATTGTCATGTCTCGTAAAAGCTGAAGGCTAGAATTTGCCTTCGGGCTTTTAAGATTGATCCGTTTTCTTTTAACATATTTGAATGTCATTTTCAATCCAAATTCTGATAAATTCCATTTTCAGCCAACATGTGACTTATCCATGTTCTTGGAATAATCCAAACGTCTATTGGGCACGCCACAATGGATATTGGTTGGATTAATGCCCACAAAATGATATTTTCATATTTTATTTAGGTACGATTCTGAAGATGATTATGCCCCATTGTATCGACGATGCTTTGAACCATATTTCAATGATTCCGCCTATAAACAACGTTTCTTCAATCGATACAAATCGCACATTTTGAACAATGATGTTTATGGATGATTTTTGGCAAATAAATTAGAATGAAAATGAATTGAAAATATATTGATTGAAATTGAATAAGAATAATAAACATCTTTTTCCCTTATAAATTGTGTGAATTGATTCATTTTTCCAAATTGGCCACTGACATTTGTTTGTTTATTAATTGCACAAATTCATTCATTCATTCGTCTTCTGTTTGTTAGATCATTTCTATAGGCAATATTCCTCTCCCCGATCCCTGTTAAAACATTGCCTTCAGCTTCAGCCCACGCATCAAGACCGGCTGCTCCTTTTCCTCTTCTTTTTATTCTTGATGAGCTAAAATGTTTGGGCCAAGTGAATGAATGAATCGGAAAGGTGGATGGGCCAACCTCAAAGGCTAATGGATCTACTTTCACTGCTTTTCCCCTCCATCCAATCAACCAACCGCCCCCGGTGTTCTCCTCAACAATTTTTCTTCCCAAATTTCTCCAATCAAGCTCTCTTTTCTTTCTCACAATACCTTTTTCCAATATTATCAAAATTTTTAACCAATTAATAATTCAAGACAATTTAAAAATGAGCAATTTTCCAATTGTCCGTTCCAATTCCTACATAATCTATCCCCGTGCCCGCGATTTTCATACAGGCGAGGCCACAGTCCCAACATTGAGCAGGTCATCCCCTATGTTTTACATAATAAGCTCATCCTTCTATTTTAGGGTCTCCTCTGTCCCAAATATTCATAATATGCATGTTTCTGATGCATTCCGGCCAAGCACCCTTTACAGATACAGACGCGACTGGAATCCGGTCAGTTGGCCAAAATTGTGTTTGGGGTCCTGTGGGGGAATAGGCGGTGCCATTTGTTATTGAAGCCTTACTTAGTGTTTTTCGGATGGAACAGTTGTTCTCATTCTCTCTTTTCAGTTGGACGCGCACATCACGGACTCAAGCCATCATTCTCCCCTCTATTGGGCCAATCGACGTTTTGCAGGTCCCATTGCCTTCACCCACATTTCAAGCCTTTTCCCATCCATTTAGCCCGTCGCCAAATGAACACCGACCCAATTCCGGATTCCCTTGGCTTGGACTATCCAAACTTTTGGTCCCGTTACAAATTCTATTCGGACTATTTGGAGCCAAAGGTTTGGTTAAATTGCCATCCATCATTTTTCCATTTCTACAGTATTGGCGACGGCACCGTGACCCAAACTATGATCGGCCTTTGTGGAATTCCTGGAAGCCATACATTTTGGATGGGAAGAATCAGAAGCAGGCAATCGACATGTACCGACAAGGGTAAATTAATGGGGAATTGGGGTGATGTGGTAATCCATTCCATTTATAGATTAGTCTCATTTGCCTATTTGGACAAAAATTGGATTACGCCGTGGGCGCTGGGCCGAAAGGAGAAGGACTGGGCCGATGTGTACCCGCCGGCGGGCAAATATGGCGCCCGACGCTATATGTATTCGTGGGCTTGAATCTGATGAATATGGCATATTGAATGAGGAATGTGGAAAATGAGGGGATAAAATGCCAACAATTTTGATTGAAAATATAATTTTTTAAAGAATCCAATTAAAAATGAAATAAAAGAAATAAATGAATGAAAGGTGGATGAGCGAATTATGAGGCCAATAAATAAATAAAAATGTGTACATTGATGATCATTTTGGTTTTTCAATTGTGGTTTGTTTATTTCTTCAACATTCCCTGGACATTCTTCGTTCACTGCCTCCACCACCAATTCTTGGCAATAAAGGCGACATTGGAGAAAGTCGAAGGGAAAGTGTGGAGGACATTCTGAAATCATATTTAAATTAATTAATTTAATAATATTTCACCTTTCTGCTCGTCCCTTCCTTTTCCCTCCTCCCCTTCCTACTCCTTCGGCAGATTGCCTTCCAATAATGGCCTCCGTTGTCATTCTTCGGCTTGATCCGCCTCCGTTCATTCCTCCATTTTCCTCCTTCCCTGAACTGCCTCCACCCGTTCCGCCAGTAGTCATTCCTCCCATTGTGCCCATTTCCATCAGCTCCAACTTTTTGCGCAATCGCCAGCCAAGGGGCAGAACCCGAAGGAATGCCTCACGGAATGCGGAATTCATCCAGGCATAAAGAATTGGATTCACCGCCGGCACAATCATCGAAAGGAGATGGGCAAAAAGGAAAAGGAAAGAGAAATAGGGCTGCAAATTTGAGGGAATGAATTAAGATACGGTATTCCGGATAAAGAAATCAGAACAAAATAAAAACATTTAAAATCAGAACAAAACAAAAACATTTAAAATCAGAACAAAATAAAAACATTTAAAATCAGAACAAAACAAAAACATTTAAAATCAGAACAAAACAAAAACATTTAAAATCAGAACAAAACAAAAACATTTAAAATCAGAACAAAACAAAAACATTTAAAATCAGAACAAAACAAAAACATTTAAAATCAGAACAAAACAAAAACATTTAAAATCAGAACAAAACAAAAACATTTAAAATCAGAACAAAACAAAAACATTTAAAATCAGAACAAAACAAAAATATTGAAAATCAGAACAAAACAAAAATATTTTTGATATTAAAAAATTAACCATAATAAAAAGTAATGATGAAATATTTGCCAACCTTAAGCCATGAATCCATTCTCAAATCTCTGAGCAAATTGAGCAAATTAAATGGCAGCCAACAGCATCCGAACACAAACACCTGGGGAAGGGGCTGTTGCGCGCAATCCCCCTTTTAGTGGGCCATTTAAATACTCACCATTCGAATCAGCATTCTCAACAATCTTTGCTTCCTGTTCATTTGCACTTCGCTGATTGGACGCAAAAATTGGGTACGCCTCGACTCGAGGAAACGCCAAATTCGTCGATAGGAACGGCCAATGATGGTGAATGGAAGGACAAACTACTTTTGGGACAAATATTAGGAATATTTATTGGGTTGAACGGACTTGAAGGATGGCAGTCATCACCCCATAAACACTGCGCAAATCCTCACGGCCCACCCAATCCTCGACACAAAGCGAAAAATCACAAGGCCATTGGACGTCGGCAATTCGCATATGGACGGCATAAGGAAGGGCCAACAGGATTGAAACACACCAAATTAGGCAAATTACCGCAATGCAAACCTAATGAGAATTGATTTAATGCTTTTTGGATAGAAGGGGACAATTAATGGAATAGGGGATAATTGAATACGGTCGATTGAGATTGAGAACTCCCATTAGTTTTTGATCTGAAGCTCATCGAGGCAATAGCCAATTTTGGAAGGCGATATACCATTCGAAAGCTCTAAAAGTGCCCAAAAAATTGGCTGTAAAATTATTACGAAACACTTTTTAATTTAATTTTTCCTTTGAGAATAATAAACTCGAGTTTGTGAGGAAAAGCTGTTTATCTTACAAAATATTTTAAGTTTTCAATGAACTAGTTAAGCCACTTTTTAGAGGATTTCTTGGGCTTTCTAAGTGCTTATCGCCTTCCCGAATTGGCTACTTCCCTAATAAGATATGGTCAAAAGAATGGCCCAAACTCAATCGGCGATATTCAATCATCACGTTTCTCAATGAATAAATGAATGGAATTGACTTGATTGGATGTGTGCATTTGTGAGGCATTCCGATGTGGTGGGGCCAAGCAAATGACCTTTGAATTTAATTTATTCAAAAATATTAATATTTTGAGGGTTACCCAATATCGGTCAAGGGCAATTGCCGTGAGAGAAAGGGAGGAAATGAAGATGGAGGCACCCTGGAAAAGTGGCAACGAATAACAAAGCCAATTGCCCCAAATCCAATGGCCAATGTATGTATAGGTGGGGGTGAGCCAAATTGAGGTGAAGCAGACCAACAAATCGGAAACGGCCAAATTCGCAATGAAAACTTTGAAGGAGAGGGGGGATTGGAAATGAATTGGGGGGGGGGATAGCAATGTGGCTATTGGCCAAAATATTCCCAATATAATTACCATTTGTGACTGTTTGCATTTTCTTACAACTCAAAACCACCCAAACCACAAGCAAATTGCCGGCGGTGCCAACAACAAAAATGGACAAATAGGCGAACAGGAAAAGCACTTTGGTTAAGAGAAGATCAGTGAGGGCCTAAAATAGTAGTAATTGGAAATAAATTGTGAGGCGGAAATTGGACATTTTGCAAGGAGAGGGAAAGGGGAAATTGGCAAAATTAAATGAATTCCTTTTTGGTAGGGGGTGGGGTGTGCAAAATAAATGAGCCGGAACGAATGTTCTTTTTTTTGGTCTTTGATTTTTATTTATTTTGTCCCATTTTTTAAACCTTTTTGCCTGTGCAGCTGACAATAAAAGATGGATTGATTGGAGGCAGTGTTGTGGACATATTTTGGAGCAACATTTGAGGCATTCTTTTTAATGAGGGGAAATTAAATGAAAATGAATAAAAGGAAGAAAAATGCAAATTAGAAAATAAAAAGATGGACATAAAAGGAGAAGGTAGACAAGAACATGGAAGGAATTGAGGGAATGCGAGGTGGGAATTCTCCCATTCCCCCTTCCCCTGCATTTTCCGTTTGTCTGGCCAATTTTCGCTGTTGTTTTCCTTTTTTCACTCAAATCTTTTTTGGCGGCTTTTGGCCCCAGGAAATTGGCCACCATTTTATTTATGCCATTTTATGAAGGAATGGAAAAGGAGGGTGGCACGAACATTTTTGAAATAGAAAAATTGAGGAAAACATCAGCCTGAGGGGATGGCGTGCTGACGGAAGCCAAAAAAGAACTGCTGGCCAAAAGGAATGCCGCCTTTGGGTGGGAAAATGCCATTGGAGAAGGCGACAAAAATGGAAGGCAAAGAATCGACGGAAGGCGACTCAAAATTCTTCCTTTCCTCTCTTTTCTTCCCATTTTGGTCCTTCAAACCCATTTTGCGTTCCACCGTGTGTGGCTAATCAAATTTGGCTTTTTGCTGACGCCACCACCCTTCCAAGAATGCAAAAGAAGGGACCCTAAAAGAGAGGGCTAAAAGGGGGAAGTGCCGACGTGAAAATGGGAGGAAGAAGACGGCTTAATGAATGGAATGAATAAAAAAGGGAATTGAGGGTGGGAATAGAAGAACGCCCCCCAAGGTGTTGAGGGGCATTCATTGGGTCATTCATTGATGGGAATGGGGGAATTGAATTGTTCCCCCAGGCAATTTTATATTGGCTGGGAATTTGTGTGAATTTCTCACAAATTGAATAGGACAAAAAGTTTCGAATTTTATGCATAAATTAAAGGAATAAAAAATGAGGGGTAATATGTACTGAACAAATAATTTTTGGATTTAAATTGGAATTTTGAGGATAATTGGTTGCCAATTTTCCTCCTCCATTAAATTGCCACCCACTCTTTCCCCAAGGGAGATTATGCGGTTTTGGATTGATTTTATTCTTTTTATGGGTGAATTTGGCAAAAACATTAAATTGTTTTAAGGTAATAGTTGGCCAAATCCATCATTTTTAAATAGGCAAATGACGCCAATTGGTCCATTTTGTGGCCAATTTTGGGGGCAAAGAAGGCAATTTTGGATGGATTTAGTATAGAAGAAAATGAATATAAATTTCCTTTTTTGGCCTTTAAGAATGAACACAAAAAAATTTGCATGAAAATGGCGAATGGAAAGGGGGCACAGAGGGGTGGGGAGGGTGGTGGTAATCATCATCCATTTGGCAAGAAAGGGGGCGGCTGGCATTCTCCGCGGCATTCCTTCAAAGGGGGCTGGAGGCTTTCGTGGGGCATTGCAAATAATTCATTCATTCATTCAGCTGCATTCGGCATGCACATTTTTGCCCCTCCATTTCCATTTGTCATTTTTATTTCAATGTTGAGATCAAATCCACGCAAAAATGTCTGGAATTTATTCAAAAATTATTCCTGCTTGATGGAAAGGAAGAAAGAATAAATTCTAATATTGCCTCTAGGCACAAATTTAGTTTATATGTCGGCGGAGAAACTGAACTTCAGGAGAAATTGAACTCTCCTAGGAGAAATTGAACTTATTCAATTTCTCCTGAAAGTTAGGAGAAATTGAAATCTCCTAGGAGAAATTGAATAAATTTCAATTTTTCCTGAAAGTTAGGAGAAATTGAAACATCTACAACCAATTTCTACCAAATCACTACATTTTCGACAAGATTAAATTTTTAATTGGAAATTCGAAGAAATTGGTTACTAATTTAATTTTTTAATTGGAAATCGAAAAAAATACTTACTAATTATTAATGGAAAATTTTTTTTGCAGAAAAATGAAAAATAATAAGGGGATTAAGGTGGATATAGGGGGATTAAGCGGTTTAAGCCCCGAATTAGATGGTAAATCGCCCAGAAGACCAGTGGAATGTAGGAGAAGTTAGCTGAAAGTGCTGAGAATGCGTAGGATATAGCCGGATATAGGGAGATTAAGCCGAAAAAAGCCTAATTAGTGGCTAGGGATTAGGATTAGGGTTCGGAGCATAGGATTCTCGCGAAGCCGGAAGCATAACAGCCTAAATCAGGACTCATGCCCACCTTTTTCGGAGCTTAATCCTATTTAATCCCCCTATATCCATCTTAATCACTCTATATCCGGCTATATCCCGCACATTCTCCAAGCCTCTGTCGTACTTTTCCATCCTTCCACTGGCCTTCCGGGCCATTTCTCATCTATTTCGGGGCTTAATCCCCCTCTATCCACCTTAATCGCAACATATCCACCCTAATCCCCATATATCCGGCTTAATCCCGCCCACTCTCAAAGCTTCCGGCTCATTTCTATACCTTCCCTAATCCATCCGAATCATCACCCATCAATTTTCAGCATTAATCCCCCTTAATCGCACCATATCCACCCTAATCCCCATATATCCAGATATATCCCGCGCACCACCTTTTTTATCCATTTTGGCCTTTAAGGACAAAAAGTACAGATTCTTGGGACAATAAAACTTTTCTCGATTTTTATTAGAGATTTGTTGTAGATGTTTCAATTTCTCCTAACTTTCAGGAAAAATTGAAATTTATTCAATTTCTCCTAGGAGATTTCAATTTCTCCTAACTTTCAGGAGAAATTGAATAAGTTCAATTTCTCCTAGGAGAGTTCAATTTCTCCTGAAGTTCAGTTTCTCCGCCGACATATATATAATTCTACTTATAGGTAAATTAATTAGGCAGAGGCAATTGAATATTCGATTGAGCTTTTGTATTGGTTTTTGACCCGTAGCTCAACGAGATGGCCAATTTTGGGAGGCGATATACCAATGGAAAGCCCTAAATGTCCTCTAAAAAGTGGCCATAAAATTATTATGACATTCATCTTTTTAATTTAGTTATTTGTTTTTGAGTATATATATCCAATTTTTAAGGGAAAGCTGCTTATTTTATAAGTTATATTTTAAAAAATATTATGACCACTTTTTTGAGGACATTTTAAGCTTTCAAATGGCATATCGCCTTTCAAAATTGGTTACTTCCTTGTTGAGATATGAATGACTAAAAGAATGGTCCTAAACTCAATCGTTCTGTCTCGAATAATTGCCTCTTTATATAATTTTTATATTTTCATTTCGCCTAATTCATTTGAGCACTAAATGTTTTAAATTGTTATATTTATTCGGGAATTAAAATGTGCCCAAATAATAACCAACCCGCATTCGATGCAACATTCCTCCCCGAATGATTTCTTCTCTAAATGAGAGTTAATTTCCAAATAAAAATATATGTCAATATTTTCTCACTTTCCGGTGGCTTATTTTCTCCTTTTTTTTCTCCGCCTTTTTCTGTCGGCATTGGCTGTACAGTGACCACCGTCACCCTTTCCTTTATTTCATTTGTTTTTACATTTTTTGGCGCAATTTTTGCCGATTCATTTTTTGGCCTTGGCACAAATGAATTTGGCGGTGGTCTCCGAAAAACGACTTCTTTTGCCATCATTTTTTGATTTTTCATTGGAAGCACCGAAATAGTCGAAGATGGCTTTTTTGAATGTGCCACCGGTGGATGATTGGCTGATGCTGGAATTTTGCATTGAAATTGGGAGGAAATTTGTGAAAGGGGAATGGATTTTTGGTGGGCGGAAATTTTGGACATTTTTGAGTGGAATTAATTTTCACAAATATATTTTCGGGAATTGAATGAATCAGTGAAAGATGAATGGAAATTGGAAAAGACGGGTTTCTTTCCCAAAATTTGTTTTTTTAATGCAACTTTTGGAGGGTTTTTTGACTACCAATCGAGGGAAGGAAGGCAGAATTTGAAGTGGCCCAATTTAATGAATAATAATAATTTTGAATGGGGCCAAATTGATGAGATGAGTCATAAAGGGAATAGATAAATGAATAAAAAGAATAGGATGATTATGGTAGGTAGGGGACAATTGAGTGCTCACATTAATTTTTGACCCGTAGCTCAACGAGGCAATAGCAAATTTAGGATGGCAATATGCTATTTAAAAGCCCTAAATATCCTCTAAAAAGTGGCTATAGAATTATTATAAAATTTCCCTTTTTTACTTAAGTTATTTGTCTTTGAGTAAACAAACCTGAATTTATGAGGAAAAGTCGTTTATTTTACAAAATTTTTTTGACTTTTCAATGAATTAGGGAAGCCACTTTTTAGAGGACATTTAGGGCTTTTGAATGGCATATTGCCTTCCAAAATTGGTTGCTCTATTGTTGAGATATGCCTGAAAGAATGATCCAAATACCAAATCGCCCTATTTCGCTATATGGTCTGATGAATTTATTCATTCAAATATCCAAAATAAATAGTAATTCCAATTTCGTACATTTGTTCAAGAATTGTCGCCAACCTCCGTGTCCATCATCGCAACAAGGGCATCCCCGTGTTCGACGGCTCAAAAGCCAAACCGGCTCTTGGCCAGGTCCTTCCCCCGTTGGAGTGTCCTCTCGATAGAGCAAAAATTCATGCCGCAGGGAAAGTCCTTCGGACAGTAGCCTGCGAAGAAAATTTTTGATCTTTTAATTATGGAATTGGGTGGGCGTGGGAAATTGATTAAAAATTGAATTATTCCCCCCAAAAGAAATGTTGAAAATTGACATTTTTGTGTGTTTTGTTAAACACATTTCCCATCCACTTCCGCCTATTCTTTTTCAATTTTAAATATGGCCATATGGCCATTCAAATTTAATTCATAGTTTCATTCCAACAATGAATAAATGAGTGAGAATATCCATACATTCAAAGGGAATATATATTCCACCGGAAAAATACATTTCATACAGCCATTTCCATACCTGGTCCATTCTTTTGGCCACAACTCAATAAGGAATTAACCAATTTTGGAAGGCAATATGCCTTTCAAAAGCTCTGAAAGCCTTCAAAAAAGTCGCTTAACTAAATTTTACAAAATTTTAAATATTTATAGAAATAGACAAAAAGGCTTTTCCTCCAAAAAATCGAATATATTAAATTCAAGGGCATAAAAATTATTTTAAATTTGAAATTCATAAAATTAAAAACGGCCAAATTGTAGAGAAAACTTTTGGCTTTAAAATGGTATATCGCCTTCATAGATTCGAAATTGCCTTGATGAGCTATGAATTGAATATGAACATAATAATAACCCGGATATTTAAATGATTGTATTGAATCTTCGCTTACCAATATTTCGCACAAACGTTTTTCCCCCACAATTCATTAGGAATATGTCAATTCCACCCCCATAAAAGTATTGGTCAATTTTGGATTAAAAATTTACCAAATTTATATTTTTCTTGACATTTTGTAATGCGTTCCAATCCATCTATTCATTCGTCATTCCCCCAAATAAAACACAAAAAAACACAAAAAAAATGTGCCAAAATTAGGAAAAATATCTTCTTCTTAATTTTGGAATATTTTTCTGCAAATTTGATTATTGACCCTTCCCTAAAAATGAATGTGGGCTAAAATTCGTAATTAAAAATGCATTGAAAAGTGCAGAAAATTGTGCAAAAGAAGATGGCATTTTGGTGGTAAGAAAAAGATGAGAATAGAAGGAAGGAACACTGATGTGAATGCCAAAGTCCCAAACAATTTTCATCCTTTTATTTAGAAATGTCCAAATTTGGGTATAAATCTGGCAAACAATATATTTAGTATTTACTATTTCCTTATTTTGGAGTTATGTCATCCTCAACCCAAATCCAGACCATTCATCCATTCATTCATTCATCCATAATTTAGGCTAATTCCTCATCCCCACATGTGCCAATTTATGCCATCTTTTGTCCACTCAAATAAAATACATTGTTTCCATTTATGGAATTATTTTCTTCCCGCCAAAAGCATTTCCTCCCAGCTGGGGGCCACTTCCCCCAATGAATTTGCGTCAAATAATACAAAAATTTGTGAATGGCCAAAATGTCTGGCCAGATACAATCCAACAAATTCAAATAAATATTGGCCCATTTTGCCTCATTTTCGCTAATTTAAATCCAAATTTTCACCCACCATTGGACCAATTCCTCCTGCATTTTTGGCCTCCTTTGATTGCCATTTTCCTCCTTCATAATTTCTGCCTCCTTTTCGGGCATCAATAAATTCATTGCCGCCCTCAATTCCCGCTCATCCATTCCGAATACCCTTTTCCTATATTTCATCCTTTTTGCGTGCCAAAAGCCAATTTTTTTGAAGGTTAAAAAATGTGCAAAAAATTAATTGCGAAAATGTCAAATGGCGTCAATCTTTCTGAAACAAAATCCGTGAGCAATTTTTTTGGTGGGCGAATTATTTGGCCCACGAAAATATTATTAGGCAAAGGGATTAATGGATTATTCGAAGGGAGGGGAGGGAATATTTGCCCATTCCACCCAAAGTCAATTTGTTCTGGAACAAATACAAAAATATTAAACATTGATGGGTCCCTCCTCCAATCAGAGCAGAAATTGATTTGAATCGATGAAAATGAATGAATGAATGAATGAATGAATGAATTTGAGGGGAAATAAGCGGATTAAAAGTGGCGCATTATTCTCCTCACTCAATCCATGTCATTCACATTTTATTGGGTGAGGGAACAAAATCAAAATTGGACAAAAAATCAGGGAGAAATGAGGAATAAATGAAGAGGATCAATTTAATTTGGAAATATAAAATTAACCATTAAAAGATAATTTAAGCAAAAAAAGTGAATAATTAAAAAGAATATCCAATCGAAAAATATAAAATAATTTTATTAAAAATTAATCCAATTCATATCAAAAAATTCGAGTTTATAACACTAAAAGACATGTAACTTTTTTGCACTGGTAGAATCCAAAAAAATTTAAAATAGATAAATTGTAGAGGAAACTCTGAGCTTTCCAATGGTATATCGCCTTCTCAAATTGATTAAAGCCTCGATGAGTTATGACCAAAAGAATGGCCCCGCTAATAATTCCATGTTGAAAATGGAGGAAAACAAATTTTTCCCCAAAGAAATGAGAGTACGGTATCGCAATCACTTTTTCAATGAATGAGGGAACATGAATTTTCCCTGCAGCATTTTTTGATGAGTTCCCTCTTCATTTTTCCCTTTGCATTGCGAAGATCGTATCCCCCCATCTTTTCATCAGCAGGGAATTATGAAATAAAATTATACTTTAAATTAAATAATATTGCTTCTTCCAATTTCAATTTTTTTCTCTTCCCCTTCATTTCTTTGAATTCCACTTTTAATAATTTAAATTAAATTCAATTAATTTTATTTAATTTTAATGTTGACATTTTAAATGTAAAAAACATTTTGGAAGGACATTTACTCTGACGTGTAAAATAATTAATCGAGGAAATATTTACGAATTATATTGCCCCAAAATAATTTCATTAAATCAGCAGATTGACGACATGCTTGGAAATGTGCAGAAAAATGCTAAACACCCTAAAATTGTCCAAATAAACAAAATACCAAAAAAAATAACTCTAACTCAATTTCCTCATTTTCCCCCTTGGGAACATATGTTTTTTATATGAATTTTTATGGAAATGGGTGAATATTTCACATCAGCCTAATGAAAAGGGGGGATTAAAAGTGGAATTCGGTGGAAATTCAATTTTAGGTAATCCTACATGCCAGATGTTTTCCAGCATATTTTCATAAACTTTTGACTTCTTCGAATATTCATTCCACAAATATTCCAATAAATTATGCTAATTGTCGGAGGTGCCCTTCCCCATCCCTTTACTTGTAGCCAAAAATGGAAATAGCGGTTGGCAATAATTCCATAAATGGGAATGTCCACCCCATTCATTGGAAATAATGCCCAAAATTGGACACATTGGATTGAGTCAATTTGGCCACTTTTTGCTGAACATTTTCCCCTCATTTTTGTGAATTTTGCAGCCAAAATTATGGCCTCATTTTTTTTAAAGTTTCAAAGGCCAAAATCCAAAAGTCCATTTGGAATATAATTGGGCTGAGTGAGGACAAATTGGCCTTTAGCCCAATTCCAATTCCATTTCATTTTTTGCAAAAACTATTCCCATTTCAAAGGCCATTTTTTAATGGAGGACACCAAAAATGATGAGGAAAAGTACAACCCTCTCAAATTTGAAATGGCAAATTAGGTGGGGGCGGCTGGAATGAATGGCAATGTGCCACCGAACTAATCCATTTAAAAGTCCATTTCCAAAATATTATTTTGGCTAGCTCATTCGTCTGTTCCCTTCAAAAACAAAATAATATGCCGCATCAAAATTTTGGCCAATTCATTATCCCTTAACCCCTTCCCTTCATTTGGCCATTTTCAACGCCTCCGCCCGACCTTTTGCCACTGCAGTCGACTTTCTTTGCGCCCCGCCCCTTTTCTTTGCCCATCTGGCACCAATTTAAGCGCGCATTTGCGCCGGCCAAGTCCAATTCAATGTGGCAACCTCATTCTCATTCTGAATCAGCCATTTTTTGATAG
The DNA here is from genome assembly GCA_030063045.1 of Pratylenchus scribneri. NCBI lineage: Eukaryota > Metazoa > Nematoda > Chromadorea > Rhabditida > Pratylenchidae > Pratylenchus > Pratylenchus scribneri. The sequence goes on along the minus strand of JAQSEB010000114.1, from coordinate 2,584,738 downwards.
ATTAAAACTTCATGTCTGATTCCAACTATTTAAATTCAAATATCTGAACATTTTAAACAAATTATTTCGTTTTTATATCAAATTTATTTTTAATTAATGTCATATTTTTTCTGCCTTGCCTCCGCCAATTTAAATTTTACACAATTCTGGAATGAATTTTGAATGTCAAAATAAAATTGCCGCGCATCCAATCCAAAAATGAAATAGGGAAGACCACTGGATGGGAGGATGGCACCATTTGGATTTGGTATATTCTCATTTGATGCCGAAAGGAAGGAAATAAGTTTCCTTCTTTTATTTGGTCGAAAGATCATCCACATATTCTCCTTCCTTTCCTTTTGATTTGCCAAAACAAATAAACAAAAACATTCATTCATTTTGGGACGAAAACAATTATTGAATGAGGCAGGGATTGGACATAAAGCACGCGGCATTGCTTGTACCCATATTTGGCTAATATTAATAACTATTATTATTGCCATTTTGGTCTCAAAATTTATTCATTTTTAGCCAACTATATAAAAGGGGGAAACATAAATAAATTGGTTTATGTTTTTCCTTTCAAAAATGCCGGCCAATCCCTCGCCCAAAAAAGGCCCGTTTCCCTGTCAAAAACACAAAATTGCCCAAATTCCTCTTTCTATCATGGATGAATCCATTTAAATTAACCTTTTTGTGGCCATTTTCCACTCTTCCCCTTTCTTCTTTCGGTCATTCGATCCTCCAAAAAACACTTTTGGGTCCATTTTCCTTCCACATTTTTTGCCACTTTCATTGCTTACGCAAATTCCCCCCAAAAAAAGGACCATTTTTGAATGGCCCCTGGTCCCCCTCTTATCCCAATTTTACACCTGCATGGCTGGCGCATTTCCTGCACCAAAAATTATTTTGTTAAAAAAATTGTGCACCACATATTTTTGGTGCCGTTCATTTTTGAGAGGTTTTTTACTTCCTTCCCCAAATTTAACAATTCCATTTAATGACGCATCCATTCCCATATAAAATCTCCTTTTTGGCTCCATTCCGTGCCCTCATTTTCGAATCTTGAATAAAATGGAAATTTTTGATGGTTGTAAATTTGGCCCTGGGCCAAAATGAATGTGAAAATTTGCGCCAAATTCATTCCATTCCATTTTAAGCCCCTTTTTTGTTGAAATTCCCTCCATTCTTCATTATTCATTCCCACCTTCCCCTACCCTTTACTCCGATTTGGCCATTTCCAACTTTCATTTGCGTCAAATTTACATCCAAAAATGGAAATCAAAAAGTTCACATTTTACTCAATATTCCATTCATTCATTCGCCATCTATCAAATTTAATTAAGTAATAATTTCCCGAAAATTAAATTCCCAGATTTTATTGCGCAAATTCAATTCATCAACCAACAAAAAGGCAATTCCTTCCATTCATTCAATTCGATTGCATCAAAATGTTCACCGCCAACAAAAAGGACGCCACACAAATCCAACATTCTTCATTCCAATCTTCCCAACCTTCATCCACCAAATCCTCCTCCCAATCCACATTCCCCTCATTCGTTTTGGCCACCTTGTTTGGCCTCCTCCTCCTGCTGCCCACCTCCCCCGCTTTGGCCTTCGAATTTGACATTCCAAATGAAGCTGCCAGGCATTTTGGCCCATCCAAAGGTGGCCCTGGTGCTGGCCAACGTGCCCTTCTTTTTGCCGATCCGGATGCCAATTTGGAGGTGGTCAAAATGAATTAAATTGGACAAATTTATCATTTATTTTTTAAAGGACACCGCCGGTTTTGTCAGTGGTTTACCAGTTTCAGCCCGTCGAAGGCTCATTCAGCCGCCGCCATTGAAAAGGGCAGCAATGGAAGCCCAAAGGATGGATTGGCTTTTGGCCGGAATGCGGCAAAGGGAAAATTGATGAAAGGAGGGAAAGGAAGATGGAATGAATGGAATCCAAAGCAAAAATTGAATTTAATATAAAATGATGAATGATCTCATAAAATAATTGTATTTTGAAATAAAAAATGAATATTTTTGAATGGAATTATACCCAAAATTAAGTCATTTGTGCCCTTTCAATTTGTCTCGTGGATGAGGGATTTCCTTTGGAATTCTCGTCGCCTCCATCCAACAAATTTGGCCAATTCATTTCAAAATGTTTTGGCTATTTGCCATCATTTTTGGCCAATTTACATTTCATTTCATCCTACGCACATTCATTGCTTTGCTTGATTAGCCATTTGAAGGGATGAAAATGGCACATGAATGAATGGGGTACTAGGCGGATACGACGTAGACGGCAGCGGCGTGGGAAAATAATGCAAAAAGTGGAAAGGGACCAACCACCATTCAATTCAACATTTTTGGAAGCTAACTTTAGGCCATAAAAATATTTATTTCAATGAAAAGGACAGTAATGGTGGAATATTTATTATTTATTTAATGGACGGATGACGATATTCTTTGATTTTGCGGGGGAAAATTAATGCAAAATTTAGGCAATGAAAAAGTGTGGATTGAATATTGTGGGCGGCCACATTTGGATGGCCATAATTTTAATTATTTTGCAAGAATCTGCAATCAATCATCACAACAAAGAAATTTTATTTAATTCCTCCTGTTTGAATTTGCACTATTTCCGCCTGTTTTGAATTTGCACTAATTCCGCCTGTTTTGAATTTGCACTAATTCCCACTAATTCCGCCTGTTTTGAATTTGCACTAATTCCGCCTGTTTTGAATTTGCACTAATTCCGCCTGTTTTGAATTTGCACTAATTCCGCCTGTTTTGAATTTGCACTAATTCCGCCTGTTTTGAATTTGCACTAATTCCGCCTGTTTTGAATTTGCACTAATTCCGCCTGTTTTGAATTTGCACTAATTCCGCCTGTTTTGAATTTGAACTAATTCCGCCTGTTTGAATTTGCACTAATTCCGCCTGTTTTGAATTTGCACTAATTCCGCCTGTTTTGAATTTGCACTAATTCCGCCTGTTTGAATTTGCACTAATTCCGCCTGTTTGAATTTGCACTAATTCCGCCTGTTTTGAATTTGCACTAATTCCGCCTGTTTGAATTTGCACTAATTCCGCCTGTTTTGAATTTGCACTAATTCCGCCTGTTTTGAATTTGAACTAATTCCGCCTGTTTGAATTTGCACTAATTCCGCCTGTTTTGAATTTGAACTAATTCCGCCTGTTTGAATTTGCACTAATTCCGCCTGTTTTGAATTTGCACTAATTCCGCCTGTTTTGAATTTGCACTAATTCCGCCTGTTTTGAATTTGCACTATTTCCGCCTGTTTTGAATTTGCACTAATTCCGCCTGTTTTGAATTTGCACTAATTCCGCCTGTTTTGAATTTGCACTAATTCCGCCTGTTTTGAATTTGAACTAATTCCGCCTGTTTGAATTTGCACTAATTCCGCCTGTTTTGAATTTGAACTAATTCCGCCTGTTTGAATTTGCACTAATTCCGCCTGTTTTGAATTTGCACTAATTCCGCCTGTTTCGAATTTGCACTAATTCCGCCTGTTTGAATTTGCACTAATTCCGCCTGTTTTGAATTTGCACTAATTCCGCCTGTTTGAATTTGCACTAATTCCGCCTGTTTTGAATTTGCACTAATTCCGCCTGTTTTATTTTTCTTCTCTCAACTATTTTAGGAATGAATGAGGTAAAAAGGCGAATAAACAAATATAAATAAATGATTTATTAAATACATTTTGAGAGGCTATTTAAAAAATGAAAGACGAAAAACAAATTGAAAGGAATAAAAATTATTTGGAGAGATCAAATTAGTTTGAATTTATTCATATTAAATCACAGAAAGAAGATCACAGGGATGATTGTGAAAATTAGCAACAAAATTGGGCCAATGAAGGGGAAGATTTTGTGTGCCGAACAAGGTTCATCCAATTTTGGGTCACCAATTGGCCAAGGAGGATCCTCCTGGGGCAAACAACTTTCTTGATGAATTCCCTCATTTTGTGGAAACGAAAATGTGGCAGAGGTTGGACAAAATTGTTCACAATCCGGACAAAGGATTTGGCCTTCTCGAAGCCATCCATTGACAATCAAAAAAATAAATATTAATAAATTGAAAAATGCTTATTGCCCACCTTTCTGACATGGATTGGTTGTCCTTGACGAAAACACGGAAATAATTGTGTGGAATTGTGGATTTGCACATGGACACGGCCATTGGCACAAATAAACTGCAAAATGGAAGGAGGAAATGATGTGGGGGCAGGAATTGGGTCAAATTGGAGGGATTTGGGTTTTAAAATGGAGTTTGTAATTGGAATGGAGGATTTCCATTCAAATTGGTTACTTTTTTATTTTATTATGTGTGAAATAGGAATGGATGGCTTAATCAGCGTAAACATTGGAAATGGAGGAAAATGAATAATGTTTTTAAATTTTTTTTGTATTTTTGAAAATTGCACAAAAATGTACAAAAAGTTGAAAAGAATTTGGGAAAATTCGCCTCTATAAATTAAGGAAATGATAGGGAAAATGTATCTGGATTGGCCCAACATGGGTAAAAGATAATTGATTATTGCCGATTTGAATCAATTTTTGATCGATAACTCAGCGAGGCAATAGCCAATTCGCGAAGGCGATATAACATTTGAAAGCTCAAACCTCAAAGTGTCCTCCAAAAAGTGGCGTTATTAAAATTTAAAAAATTTAAGTATTAACAATGTTATATATCTACGAATTTAATAGACTCGGCTTTTTTTGATGGATCTTTTTATATAATATCTTAATTTTTATTAAAATTAATGAAGCCACTTTTTTACGGACATTTAGGGCTTTTGAATGGTGCATAGCCCTCCTGAAACGGTAATTTTCCTATTGAGATATGGTCAAAAGAACGGCAAATATAACTCAATGGACGATAATCATTCTCCTCAATTTTGACCCCATAAAATGGATTGCCCCCTCCTTGTTCTTTACCTGATAGCATCCGGCCATGAATTGGCTGTAAGTTCGAACTCGTCCGCACTTTTTCTCCGTCCAAATGCCACCCAAATCCATGCATTTTGAGCCTGGCCCATAAATTTCCATGACCGCATTTTCCTGCCCCTCCGGTGGACTATTTCCCTCCAATTCGCATCTACTGTCCCTTCGATCCGTCCAATTCACTGCTTTCCATTCAAATTCCTGATTATACGGGCAAAAGTCGGCCAATTCAACGGAACCGCCATAATATTTGAGGCCTTCATGTTGGACACCGCGAATGGCCCCAAAATTGCGATAATCCACGGGCAGTGCCCGACGATAAGGGATCAAATTGCAAAGTGCCAATGAATCCTGGGGGATGGATAATGAAGTGATTTGGTGGATTTAATTTTCGAGTGAATTTTATGTTTTGAATATTTTTTCCATAGTTGCATTAATTTTAATGACAAAGGACTTTATCAAGACTTCATAATTGAGCCATTCTTTTGCCCATACCTAGCTTATACAATTCAGAAAAATTATATACCATTTGAAAGCCCTAAATATCCTCTAAAAAGTGGCTATCTAATTTTTTTGAATATTTTAAAATATTTTGTGATAAGTGGCTTTTCCTCAATTCGGATTCAAGAAAAATCTGATGAAATTTTAAATACAAAATAATATATACAAATTAAAATATTATGGAATATTATTTATATCAAAATAAAGAGCATTTTCTGCTCTACAAAACCATACCAAGATCATCAAAAATGATTAGGATTGAAGGAAGTTATGAGTGTTCAAACATTGGTCACTTTCCTCAAATGCAATTGAAGTGGAAGGGAGGATAGCTATTACGGTATTACGAGAGGGAGAATGTGATAGGTCCCTCAAGACAATTCATTCTGCGTTGATGAATTTAAGAAGAGCGTTCTGCTGCTACCGTACTTTTCCTTTCTTTAATCAAAGAGAGAACGTTAAACATGCCTCAAGGCAAATTCATAATTTCAAGTTCAAATTAATATCAATGTTATTTTGAATACTTATAATTTACTTCATTATCAACAATTTTTGATGATCTTGGTATAGTTTTGTAGAGCAGAAAATGCTCTTTCTTTTGATAAATAAATAATATTTTTAATTTGACTTTTCCAAAAAAGAAACTGTTTTATTCTCTAAACAATTTTTTGCTCAAAATATTGGGGTTTATTACACACAAAAACGTGTAACTTTTTTTAAATGTAGATTTTATAAAAATTTAGATGCCACTTTTTAGAGGACATTTAGGGCTTTCGAATGATATATTTCCTTCCCAGATTGGTTATCGCCTCGCTGAATTATAAACCAATTTTTAGTTAAATCTTCTTTTGGCATTTTAAAGCCAAAAATCATTGTGGATATGAAATTAAATCCTAATTAAGCTATTAGTTTGACATGAATTGGGAATTTAAAATATGTAGGTCAATATAAAAAACATCCCCCATAAAACTGACTCGTTGATCGGTGCATCGAGTTGTGGCCAATGATTTGCTGCCATCATGTTTGATATCGGCGCAGAATGGGGCCGCCGATTCATTCCTAAATGAATGGCATTCATCAATTAATCCCTTTTGAATATTCCTCCAACTTTTCCAATCTCTCTTTGATCCAATGCCCGCAACTTTTTGTGGCAAATTGGCAGCCCAAATTGTGGCCCCAATGCAGCAATTCGGCCACACTGAATTAATTCAGAATGGCCTCAATTTAATTCCACCCACCTATAATTGGATTTGTACCATCCACTGTCCTCCATCAATGCCAAAGTCATTCGGGAATAAACCGGATTTTGGGTGTGTGTCCCGGTCATTGCCTCATTTTCGAATAATCTTTTCTCCCAATGGGTTAATGCTGTTCCATCGCCTCCCTACAAAATGGCATTCCTTTCATATTATACTTTAGTAAAATTAATTTTATTCAATTTAACATTCCAAAATATTCACGCGCAAAAAAGTTATAAACGAAAATCTAAAAAATTCGGCCAAATTCTAAGTCCAAAAACCGGTTTTGCCCCTCTGCTAACCACCTGGCCAAAATCAACCTCATCCCAAACCATGCCCAAATTCATCTATACGCGTGCATTCGGGATGCAGTTTTCCGACCCCCATCCCCCAACTCTCAAACCGAACCTTATTATACCCGAAAAACCGCCTGACATTTTTTTCCTTAGCTTTTTATATTATATATAATTAATTTTTTATTAATTCATCCTTTTCCCCTGCCAAATGGATAGGAGAACAATTGAGTAGAGCTGATTGAATACTCGCATTAGTTTTTGGTCCATAATTCAACGAGACTATAGCCAATATGAGGAGGCGATATATTATTTGAAAGCCCTAAAATTACCCTAAAAGTTGGCTATAAAATAACTTTGGAATTTATCTTTCTAATTTAGTTATTCATCTTCGTGTATAATAAACCTGATATTTTTGAGGAAAAGTCGCTTATTTCACAAATCATTAAAAATATTCAAAAAATTAGTTAGCCATTTTTTAGAGAACATTTAGGGCTTCAAAATGACATATCGCCTTCCAGAATTGGTTATTCCCTTATTGAGATATGGCCAAAAGAATGGCACAAGTACTCAAAATTGTCCTGCTGTTTCGCTGTCAAACCAACTTGATTCTCCAATTCGGCCCCCTCCAATTGGGAACAATTGAAATGCCTTTTTGCCTCCTCCTTCACCCTCTCCGTCACCATCAAATGCACCGGATGTCCAATTTGGCCCTCCGCTGTCCACCAATCCTCTCTAATCACCGTTCGAATTGTGGATGCCTCCGCATCATAATATCCTCTTTCTTTGTTGAACGAAAGTGGCCGACCACTGTTTTTATTCCGCCTTGATCTTGGATTCCCCTCTGGGTCACGGAAAAAGGCATAAAGGCCAGCGGAGAAGCCGAGGGCATGCAAAATTTCGTGCTTTACGGTGGACAAAAGAACTTCCTATAGAAAATGAAATTTGATGAATGAACAATTTTGGGGCCAACTTGATCATGGGAATGCGTGGACAATGCTTGGGGGCAAATATTGACGTGGCCGGCGATAGGCCTAGAAATTATGGGGAATAAACAATTACTTTAAACTTTATTTAAATTCATCCGCTAAATTCCCCCAAATATAAGATGGTTGGGGACAATTGAATATTTGCAGAGTTTTAGACCCATAGCTCAACGAGGCAATAGCCAAAATGAGAGGCGATATATAATTCGAAAGCCCTAAATATTCTCTAAAAAGTGACTATAAAAATTTACCTTTTAAATTAATTATACGTCTTTGAGTATAACAAATCAGAATTTTTGAGGAAAATCTGTTTATTTTATAAAATGTTTTAAAATTTTCAAATAATTAATTAGCTACTTTTTAGTTGATATTTAGGGATTTCGAATGGTATATTCCCTTCTTGAATTGGTCACTTCCTTGATAGGATATAGCCAAAAAAACGCTGGACAAATTGAAAAATAGTCAAATATCGTGTTGTTTTAGTTCTTTGCCTCATAAGTCAGCGAGGCTTTAACTAATATGGAAAGGCGTTATACCATTGAATAGCCTAAAATATCCCTTAAAAAGTTGCATTATTAAAATTTATGAATTCAAGCTTTAAAAAATTTTACGCGTCTTTGAGCATAATAACCTTTTTTGAGGAAAATCGCTTTTAGTACTACAAAAACTTCTAGTTTCCAACAAATTAGTTAAGCCACTTTTTAGGGGATCTTTAGGGCTTCGAATGGTATATCGCCTTCCAAAATTGGTTGCTTCCCTACTAAGTTATGGCCAAATGTAAATACTCAATCATCCCCTTTCATCAAAGGACCTGTCCAATTCGGCCTCTTGTTGGCAATGTGCGGCATAGGCGATTGTTTCCTCATTTTGGCATCGTTGAGAATCAACAGCGGATACGTAGAGCAGAAAATCGGCACCCGAAATGCCGGGCCCATCCGCAGGGCCTGATGGAATGCAGGAAAGTGGATTGGATTGGAGGCAAAAACGACATTGCTGGGATTGGGGAAAAGATGGATTTTTGTATGGATGTGCACTCACAAAAAGATGTTCATCTGATTAAAAGGGGAATTTAAGGGTTTATTTGGAGTTTATATTTTATACCGGGCACAACAATTTCGCCACAATGCGTGATTGGACGGCATCGAGTGACGCAACGGAGAAAGGGGGAATGTTGATCGGAATAATATTGATTATGTTCACATTTGCTATGATAAAATGATATGAGATCAGCCAAAAATGCAAATTATGGCACTAACCGACTTAGGCGAATTGGTGCCATGGATGGACGAACGGCTAATGCTTGCTGAAAATGGATTAATTGGAAATGAATTGAATTGGGGGAATTGGCCCTGACTTGGCGCGCCTTTTATAATTACTCATCAAAGACCGAACCAATTTTGGTGATTTTATTATTAAATTAAAGAGTAGACTTTTGATTATCTAATAATAATAATTTTATTAAAATTTGTTCAGAATTAATGGAGTTACGCCTTAAAAAACTTTTAAAATTTCCTTTACTAAGGATTTACAGAGTCTCAGTGATTTTTTGAGCATAACTCTCATATTTCTGAACAAATTTAAATAAAATTATTATAATTAGATAGCCAAAACTCTGCTCTTTAATTTGATAGTAAAATCATCAAAATTGGTTGAATTCTTGATGAGTTATGATATGTTAAATGGCACCAAGTTTGACTGTTTCTTTGTGAATTTACCTCCCAAAAATTTATGGCCTGAGGCAATAAAGAGGTCTAAAAATGAAAAGGGAAATAAAATTAGATTGGAAGAAAAGTTTGGCACATTTATGAAAAGTTGTTTGTCGAGTGACAGGCTTAAAAGGGATTGGAAAATTTAATTTGGGAGGAATAGTGAGTGGAATATGCCCTACGGGGAAATGCTGGCAGGATCAAAATGCAATTTAATGCGCAATGGATGGAATTCTCTGGCCAAGGCAAAATCCCTTCGAAATCGACGATGATGATTCCGTGCCCTTCGAGGATGACGACGAGGAAATGGTTGGGGAAGGGGTACGGGGGAATGGAGCAAAGGGACACCGGTTAGCTGGAAAATGAGCAAAATATTTAAGTGAATTGGAAGAAAACAAACCAAATCATCTGCTGATGGAATCTGATAAAGAAGAAATATTATGTTTAAAGAAATGCCTAAATTAGGACCTGATATGAGCAAGGAGGATTTTGAGGCCTTTTGCCACCGCCGAATTCCTCATAAATTTGTGCAAAACAAGTGAGCAAGAAAAATTGTGAAATTGATAGAATGAACCAACAAAATGTGGACAAAAAATGGGCACTCCGGCACAAATTATTGTTCGGCCTCCTTTGAATATTTTTTTGATTCATTGGGGCTAAAAATTTTTTTAGGCTAAATTTTGGGTTTAGAATTGGAATCAATGAAAATCAAAAAATGTATTAGAAAGAAGGTGGGCAAGGTCAAATTTTCCCTCATCATCAAAAGTCGATGAATGACCCCTTTTTGGATTCATCCATTCAAAAAGGGGAAGGAGGATTGGTTTTGGTGGATATTGGAATGAAATGAATGGATTTTGTGAATAGAATTGCTTTTTGGGAAGAATTGTTGGGAAGAACCAACCACTTTTGACGGTGAACAACGGAGAAAGGAAAGGAGAGAAGTATTTGTGAGAATATTTGAGGGGAAGGAATGGTGAAAGATGATCCATCCCATCCAAATTCACATTTTGAGGAGACGCAGCTGGAATTGCACATTTTTCGACTAAAATGGAATTTAACCACTGAGGAGGATGGACTACTTCTTCTCCATTCCAAAAATGTTTTGGCCTCTTAGAATGTCCATCCCCTGTGGGATGGGCAGAAAGAAAATTGGCCAAAATTCAGTGGATGAGTTTGCCAGCTGGCCATTGCCCTCAATTCCCAATTTCCATCCAATCATCCGCCTAAATGGCTTTTCCAAATAATAAATAAATGCCCAAAACAAACCAACAAACATTCAAATTCACTTCCTCTTTCCCTAGGCACAATTCCCACTTTGGCGGATTAGCCCCCGATAGAGAGGTTGGGGAGAAAATTAACGGCCAACGGCTGTCGCGCTCGATGCTTCATTCATTCATGACCTCACATCGAGAGGCGCAATGGGCAAAAGTGTGGGTGGGAGAATTGGCCTTTGGGGTGGAAGGTTGGCCAAGGGATATTGGCGCCAAAGGCCAAATAAATAATGAATTTGGATGGAGTGGCGGGAAATGAAATTGAAAAAGGAAGGGGTGAAACCATAGTGGAATGGCCACTGTCCATTGTATGGATGGAAGGGATGGGCCAAATTTAATAAGCATTGTGGTAAAGGCTAGAATATTTATTATTTAGAGAGAATTTTGACAAGGCAAATTTAAAGATGATTAATACCGAAAATGGCTGGAAGGAAATGGACCGGCTGGAAATAACAAAGGAGGAGGAAAGAATAAGGTGGATTTTCGCTTGCAGCGTTTTTCCCTTTTTTTGCCTGGGAAAACACAAATCGATAAAGGGGAAATAGAAAATGGACTATGGCTTTAGACAGCCACTGCTGGAAAATGTGAAGGGGACCACGCAGGAGAGTCGAGAGTGGGATTATCTTTTGCTCAAATTCCCCTCACGCAATCCCGCCATCTTCATTTACTTCTATAGAAACCTCCAAGTGGTCAAAAAAGGGTCAAACAAAGAAAATGTGATGGATGAAAGAATTGGGTCAAAACAGCCTCGAGGGAAAAATGACCAACAAAATGGTGGCCAATTTTGACGCCTCCGGGCAATACGGGTGAATTTGACATTGCTTTAGAGAAATTCCATCCATTAATTTTATTCAAAAATTTATCCATCTATCTTTTTTTGTTAGGCAAGGTCCAATATGGGAAAAATAAATGATTTATGCACAAATTTGAAATGGACACCAGGGAATGGGGGTATTTTAAATATTAGGTCATGTCAATGGTGGACAGGAAAAAAGAAATATATGAAATATTATTATGTATATATCACATTAGGGGAAAAAGTGACTGCCAAAATGAGGGGAGGGGGGAAGGGATGGGGGAAGAAGTTGTTGCGCCGTATTTTGCTTTGAATGGGACATTGTTGTTCATGATTTTCATTCCTCCTCTTCTAGTTCGTCTCGTTCATCCGCGGTATGAGTTGCTTTCAGTGAAGTTTCCTCATTTCGATTTTCCATTTCAGCTATTTTAAGGGCCTAAAAATATCAATTTTGAGGAATATTATATATTACCCCTAAGTAAGTGTCCCACACCTGTTCTTTGCATAATTTCCTCAAATCTTCATTGTCCTCTTTCATTTCCTCAATATTTTCCAAACATCCTCCGTATAATTCCAGCAAATGGTCAAAACGTTCATGCAATTGGTACAGCTGGGCCTGGGCCGAATCCAATTCGCCTCGCAAATGATCCGAAGAGGCAAAGTCAAGCTTAAAATAATTAAATAATTAATTATTAAAAATCATGAAGTGTTTTTGATGGATTAAATATATTTTTTGATTAAATTACAAGTGTTTTATTTTTATAATTTTTATAAACATTCTGATTTTCACAAACATTCTGATTTTCACAAACATTCTGATTTTCACAAACATTCTGATTCTCACAAACATTCTGATTTTCACAAACATTCTGATTTTCACAAACATTCTGATTTTCACAAACATTCTGTTTTAACAAACATTCTGATTTTCACAAACATTCTGATTTTAACAAACATTCTGATTCTCACAAACATTCTGATTTTCACAAACATTCTGATTTTCACAAACATTCTGATTTTCACAAACATTCTGATTTTCACAAACATTCTGATTCTCACAAACATTCTGATTTTCACAAACATTCTGATTTTCACAAACATTCTGATTTTCACAAACATTCTGATTTTCACAAACATTCTGATTTTCACAAACATTCTGATTTTCACAAACATTTTCACAAACATTCTGATTTTCACAAACATTCTGATTTTCACAAACATTCTGATATTCACAAACATTCTGATTTTCACAAACATTCTGATTTTCACAAACATTCTGATTTTCACAAACATTCTGATTTTCACAAACATTCTGATTTTCACAAACATTCTGATTCTCACAAACATTCTGATTTTCACAAACATTCTGATTTTCACAAACATTCTGATTTTCACAAACATTTTCACAAACATTCTGATTTTCACAAACATTCTGATATTCACAAACATTCTGATATTCACAAACATTCTGATATTCACAAACATTCTGATTTTCACAAACATTCTGATTCTCACAAACATTCTGATTTTCACAAACATTCTGATTTTCACAAACATTCTGTTTTAACAAACATTCTGATTTTCACAAACATTCTGATTTTCACAAACATTCTGATTTTCACAAACATTCTGATTTTCACAAACATTCTGATTTTCACAAACATTCTGATTTTCACAAACATTCTGATTTTCACAAACATTCTGATTTTCACAAACATTCTGATTTTCACAAACATTCTGATTTTCACAAACATTCTGATTTTCACAAACATTCTGATTTTCACAAACATTCTGATTTTCACAAACATTCTGATTCTCACAAACATTCTGATTTTCACAAACATTCTGATATTCACAAACATTCTGATTTTCACAAACATTCTGATTTTCACAAACATTCTGATTTTCACAAACATTCTGATTTTCACAAACATTCTGATTTTCACAAACATTCTGATTCTCACAAACATTCTGATTTTCACAAACATTCTGATTTTCACAAACATTCTGATTTTCACAAACATTCTGATTTTCACAAACATTCTGATTTTCACAAACATTCTGATTTTCACAAACATTTTCACAAACATTCTGATTTTCACAAACATTCTGATTTTCACAAACATTCTGATATTCACAAACATTCTGATTTTCACAAACATTCTGATTTTCACAAACATTCTGATTTTCACAAACATTCTGATTTTCACAAACATTCTGTTTTAACAAACATTCTGATTTTCACAAACATTCTGATTTTAACAAACATTCTGATTCTCACAAACATTCTGATTTTCACAAACATTCTGATTTTCACAAACATTCTGATTTTCACAAACATTCTGATTTTCACAAACATTCTGATTTTCACAAACATTCTGATTTTCACAAACATTCTGATTTTCACAAACATTCTGATTTTCACAAACATTCTGATTTTCACAAACATTCTGATTTTCACAAACATTCTGATTCTCACAAACATTCTGATTTTCACAAACATTCTGATATTCACAAACATTCTGATTTTCACAAACATTCTGATTTTCACAAACATTCTGATTTTCACAAACATTCTGATTTTCGCAAACATTCTGATTCTCACAAACATTCTGATTTTCACAAACATTCTGATTTTCACAAACATTCTGATTTTCACAAACATTCTGATTTTCACAAACATTCTGATTCTCACAAACATTCTGATTCTCACAAACATTCTGATTTTCACAAACATTCTGATTTTCACAAACATTCTGATTTTCACAAACATTCTGATTTTCACAAACATTCTGATTCTCACAAACATTCTGATTCTCACAAACATTCTGATTTTCACAAACATTCTGATTTTCACATTCTGATTTTCACAAACATTCTGATTTTCACAAACATTCTGATTTTCACAAACATTCTGATTCTCACAAACATTCTGATTTTCACAAACATTCTGATTTTCACAAACATTTTCACAAACATTTTCACAAACATTCTGATTTTCACAAACATTCTGATTTTCACAAACATTCTGATTTTCACAAACATTCTGATTCTCACAAACATTCTGATTTTCACAAACATTCTGATTTTCACATTCTGATTTTCACAAACATTCTGATTTTCACAAACATTCTGTTTTAACAAACATTCTGATTTTAACAAACATTCTGATTCTCACAAACATTCTGATTCTCACAAACATTCTGATTTTCACAAACATTCTGATATTCACAAACATTCTGATTTTCACAAACATTCTGATTTTCACAAACATTCTGATTTTCACAAACATTCTGATTTTCACAAACATTCTGATTTTCACAAACATTCTGATTTTCACAAACATTCTGATTTTCACAAACATTCTGATTTTCACAAACATTCTGATTTTCACAAACATTCTGATTTTCACAAACATTCTGATTCTCACAAACATTCTGATTTTCACAAACATTCTGATTTTCACAAACATTTTCACAAACATTTTCACAAACATTCTGATTTTCACAAACATTCTGATTTTCACAAACATTCTGATTTTCACAAACATTCTGATTCTCACAAACATTCTGATTTTCACAAACATTCTGATTTTCACATTCTGATTTTCACAAACATTCTGATTTTCACAAACATTCTGTTTTAACAAACATTCTGATTTTAACAAACATTCTGATTCTCACAAACATTCTGATTCTCACAAACATTCTGATTTTCACAAACATTCTGATTTTCACAAACATTCTGATTCTCACAAACATTCTGATTTTCACAAACATTCTGATATTCACAAACATTCTGATTTTCACAAACATTCTGATTTTCACAAACATTCTGATTTTCACAAACATTCTGATTTTCACAAACATTCTGATTTTCACAAACATTCTGATTCTCACAAACATTCTGATTTTCACAAACATTCTGATTTTCACAAACATTCTGATTTTCACAAACATTCTGATTTTCACAAACATTCTGATTTTCACAAACATTCTGATTTTCACAAACATTTTCACAAACATTCTGATTTTCACAAACATTCTGATTTTCACAAACATTCTGATATTCACAAACATTCTGATTTTCACAAACATTCTGATTTTCACAAACATTCTGATTTTCACAAACATTCTGATTTTCACAAACATTCTGTTTTAACAAACATTCTGATTTTCACAAACATTCTGATTTTAACAAACATTCTGATTCTCACAAACATTCTGATTTTCACAAACATTCTGATTTTCACAAACATTCTGATTTTCACAAACATTCTGATTTTCACAAACATTCTGATTTTCACAAACATTCTGATTTTCACAAACATTCTGATTTTCACAAACATTCTGATTTTCACAAACATTCTGATTTTCACAAACATTCTGATTTTCACAAACATTCTGATTCTCACAAACATTCTGATTTTCACAAACATTCTGATATTCACAAACATTCTGATTTTCACAAACATTCTGATTTTCACAAACATTCTGATTTTCACAAACATTCTGATTTTCGCAAACATTCTGATTCTCACAAACATTCTGATTTTCACAAACATTCTGATTTTCACAAACATTCTGATTTTCACAAACATTCTGATTTTCACAAACATTCTGATTCTCACAAACATTCTGATTCTCACAAACATTCTGATTTTCACAAACATTCTGATTTTCACAAACATTCTGATTTTCACAAACATTCTGATTTTCACAAACATTCTGATTCTCACAAACATTCTGATTCTCACAAACATTCTGATTTTCACAAACATTCTGATTTTCACATTCTGATTTTCACAAACATTCTGATTTTCACAAACATTCTGATTTTCACAAACATTCTGATTCTCACAAACATTCTGATTTTCACAAACATTCTGATTTTCACAAACATTTTCACAAACATTTTCACAAACATTCTGATTTTCACAAACATTCTGATTTTCACAAACATTCTGATTTTCACAAACATTCTGATTCTCACAAACATTCTGATTTTCACAAACATTCTGATTTTCACATTCTGATTTTCACAAACATTCTGATTTTCACAACCATTCTGTTTTGACAAACATTCTGATTTTCACAAACATTCTGATTTTAACAAACATTCTGATTCTCACAAACATTCTGATTTTCACAAACATTCTGATTCTCACAAACATTCTGATTTTCACAAACATTCTGATTTTCACAAACATTCTGATTTTCACAAACATTCTGATTTTCACAAACATTCTGATTTTCACAAACATTCTGATTTTCACAAACATTCTGATTTTCACAAACATTCTGATTTTCACAAACATTCTGATTTTCACAAACATTCTGATTTTCACAAACATTCTGATTTTCACAAACATTTTCACAAACATTTTCACAAACATTCTGATTTTCACAAACATTCTGATTTTCACAAACATTCTGATTTTCACAAACATTCTGATATTCACAAACATTCTGATTCTCACAAACATTCTGATTTTCACAAACATTCTGATTTTCACATTCTGATTTTCACAAACATTCTGATTTTCACAAACATTCTGTTTTAACAAACATTCTGATTTTCACAAACATTCTGATTTTAACAAACATTCTGATTCTCACAAACATTCTGATTTTCACAAACATTCTGATTTTCACAAACATTCTGATTTTCACAAACATTCTGATTCTCACAAACATTCTGATTTTCACAAACATTTTCACAAACATTTTCACAAACATTCTGATTTTCACAAACATTCTGATTTTCACAAACATTCTGATATTCACAAACATTCTGATTCTCACAAACATTCTGATTTTCACAAACATTCTGATTTTCACATTCTGATTTTCACAAACATTCTGATTTTCACAAACATTCTGTTTTAACAAACATTCTGATTTTAACAAACATTCTGATTCTCACAAACATTCTGATTCTCACAAACATTCTGATTTTCACAAACATTCTGATTTTCACAAACATTCTGATTCTCACAAACATTCTGATTTTCACAAACATTTTCACAAACATTCTGATTTTCACAAACATTCTGATTTTCACAAACATTCTGATTTTCACAAACATTCTGATTTTCACAAACATTCTGATTCTCACAAACATTCTGATTTTCACAAACATTCTGATTCTCACAAACATTCTGATTTTCACAAACATTCTGATTTTCACAAACATTCTGATTTTCACAAACATTTTCACAAACATTCTGATTTTCACAAACATTCTGATTCTCACAAACATTCAGATATCTGATTTTCACAAACATTCTGATTTTCACAAACATTTTCACAAACATTTTGATTTTCACAAACATTCTGATTCTCACAAACATTCTGATTTTCACAAACATTCTGATTTTCACAAACATTCTGATTCTCACAAACATTCTGATTTTCACAAACATTCTGATTTTTACAAACATTTGATAAAAATGTCTTATTTAAATAAAAAGTATTATATTTATAATTTAAAAATAAATTTCGCGCTCAGTCTTTCGTTCTCCATCACGGACTTCAGCCGAAAGATGGTGTATTTTAAAAACAATCTTCATTGCGCTATGGGATTCGAACTTTGCCCAAATAAATAACGATACCATCAACTAACCCAATGAACCACGAAGTATTTGTGAATGGAAAAAACCAACCGAATAATCACTTCCATTCCCAACAAGGTCGACATGCAATTGTTGATTAGGTGTTGGCGATGATGTGGAAACCTTAATATCAAATATTTTGAATATATAATTAATTTATTTTACTTTTTGTTGAGCAAAAATTGTTGGAGGCCTTTGTTGCGCCTTCAATATTTCCCTTCCTTGTTGAAATTCGGCCGTCACACCTTCCGGAGGATCCGCTCGAATTGGTTGCGAAATTGGCTGATTGTTTGGTGGGAAAAGTGGCCCATTGCGTTGTTCTTTCCTGGCCATCGCTGCCTTTTGTTGTAGTTCGCGGTTTTTCTTCTCCAATTCGACCATTTCCATTCTTTTTGCCTTCAATTCGTTCTCCAAACTTTCCAAATGGTGTTCATGCCTTTCTATTTTTGCCAATTGCATTTTCTCCGCCTCTTCTGCATTCTTTTGGGTTTCCTTTAGTCGACTAAATATATTATTTTAATTAAAATGATGCAATTATTTACCTTTCCAGTTCAGTTCGTTCCCTCTTACAATTCTTCAATTCCTCCATTTTTTGTGTTCCATTTTGTCTTTCTTCATCCAAATTCTTTTTTGCCAAATCCAATTCCATTTCATATTTTTCCCTCTCTTCCCTCAATTGATCATTCATTTGGCGCAATTGTCGGCTCATTCCCTCATTTTGACGTTCCAAGCCGAATATTTTCTCCTCCAAATTTGCAATTGTATTCAACAATGGAGAATTGGCTAATTATATAAAAATAAAATTAATTCAAATTTAATTAATTTACCGTTTGATATTTCCACGGCAATATCCCTTTGGGCATCCTGCATTGTTTCAATTCGCTAAATTAAATATTTCAATCAATATTTTTAAATATAAATTTTAAACCTGTTCAAATTCCCTAATTCTGGCTGTCAATGCCGCACATTTTGCCTTTTCCCCATTCAAATCTTCCATTAGGCCCTTTTCCCTCTCATCGACCATTTTCTCATTTGCCATTTTGTTCATCAATTTTCCGGACAATTGTCGATTCTCCTTTGTCAATTCCTAAATAAATTATTTTTAAAGTCATCCCCATGCAATTTTACCTTTTTTTCCTTGGCCAATGTTTTCATTTCCTTTTCCATTCTTTTCAATTCTGAATTTGCCTTCTCCAATTGGGTAATTTGTTCAAAAAGTTGTTTTTCCAATCCCTCTGAACCATTTTGAATTTTTTCCAACTCCGCTTTTCGTTGTTCTGCTTTCTTTTCCAATTTCTCCAGGTCCTCTTTTAACCCCTCAATTTGTTCATTTTGTTCGTGAATTTGTTGATGCGCCTCTTGCAATTCCTCAATGGCACTATCTCGCGCAGCGGTGACCACCTCCAATTGGGTTAATTGTTGTTTCAATTTTCGTATTTCCTTCGCCTGCCTTCCACTATATTCCGAAAGTCTTTTACCTTCACAAAATTATTTAAATAATTTATTATTTATTTTTAAATTATGTCAACCAACCTTCTCCCAACAAATCCTCCAATTGCTTTTCTTTTTCAGTCAATTGTGATTGTAATTTTGTCTCTGCTGCAGTCCTAATAAAAGTCAATGTTTTTATTATTTATTTTTTTGCCTTACTTTTGTTTATTTTTTGCCAACAAATTTGCATTTGTTTGTTTCAAATTCTCATTCAACCTTCCCAATTCCTCAATTTTTTGGTCTCGATGCTTCATTTTCGCGGTCAAAAGATTAATTTGCTCCAAAAGTTCATTTGATGGTGTTTGACTTGTTGTTGGATCTGATGGTTTCCTGGTGACAAATTCAGTTGCCGAATTTGTCAGCAATGTTTCAGGCCTGAGCATTTCCTTCAAATTGGCTCCCGGAATTTTTGGTTGATTATGGTGGTGATGGTGAATATCATTATGATTTTGACTGCTTGTTATTGACCTATAATTATAAAATATTTGTAAATAAAATGAATTTAATCAAACCAATCATCCATTTGCTTGATCACTTCAATATCCGATGAGGCAATTGTCCTCACTTCTTCAAATCTATCCAAAGTTTTTTCGGAAATATTTCTGCTCATCTCCAAATGTGGTTGATGATGTTCGGCTCCTTCAATAACAATCGACTTCTTTTCATCGCCATCGTCATTTAATTCTTTGTCCTTTTCCATATTCACAATTGAAACATCCAAATCGGATGGAATATGCGTGGTCGTTGTCGAACTTTGCCCATTTTGACTGCTTCTCTCATCGTCATCGGGAGAATGCTTAAAATTTATTTAAATAAATGTAAAGATTTAACATTAAAATTACGGAGGAAGGCGAAAAATGATAAATATTCGTTGGTTCGTGAGCATCACGGATTGGATTTGGCTCAGTGTCGACCACTTCTTGCTAAATGAATAAGTTAGATTTGTTTTATTATTCTATTCAAACATTTTTATTGCTGCTTTCCTCTCCCCATTGTGACTGTGGAGGCGATGGACCATATAAATCAACATCTTCCAAGTCATCATCTTTCGATTCTTTTCTTTCATCAATTTCTTCATTTTCATGATTGCTTATTTTTCGTTCTCTACTTTGATGAGTATTCTGCAAATTTTACATATTTGTTTAATTAATAATTATTTAAATAATTTAAAGCAAACCAAATTGGATGTTCTTTGAATAGGTTTATTCTCAATTTCCAGCTCATTTTCTACTTCATCTCCCTCGGCTTCTTCTTCATCCTCAATCTCTTCTTCTATATGAAGGGCCGAATCAATATGCTTTTGTGCAGTTAAAAGAGCATTTTTAGCAAAATTTGTGATTCCACCGAAAGACATCAATCTAAAAAATTAGCGTATTAATAAATTTCGGTTATGTAAAATGAAAAAAAATATTTGACTTCTTCGGGTGCGTGTCAGTTTCGTTTTCCTCGTGGGAAAAAAAATTAAAAAAGAAGAGGCAAAAAATCAGGGCAGGGATTTAATTTCATTTTTGTTTTCGATATTTTTTTTATGGCGGAAAAATCTAGTTTAAAAAATTGGCCAGTTCTCTGAAGCTGAAGCTTGGCAAAAAAAGGCAATTAAACCAGTTTTTTAATGCTAAAGATATATGATTTATACGATTTTTAAATTAATTTAGCTTATTAACTTAATGATTTATGCTATTTTTAGATAAAATCATGTTTTTACGAACTCGAGGCAACACAAATAAATTGGCTAACGTTGAAAACATTTGTCCAGAAAAATTGCCGGCAAAAGTGGAAAAAAATAAAGTGAAACTATTGAAGTTTGTTTTGATAAATCCTATATTATAATTAATTGCTTAATTTTAGGCAAAATATTGAAAATCTACCTAAAATTCTGGATAAAACCACCTTGGATGGGAAGGTTGAAAGTGAATGGCTTCATGAAATCCCAATATTTATTGCATTTGATTCGAAGCAGAAACCAATTAAACGCGACCAATTCCCAAAAAGTAACGTAACAATTTTAATGAGTACAATTAATATTTTGAAGGAAACCGTGACAAATTATGCTATTTATGTGGATTAATGGATGGAACGCTGGAAAAATGCGCCGCTTCAAATTGTCATACACATTATCACAGAGGATGTGCCGAAAAGAGCGTGGCAGGCGGTTACACTTTTGAATTTATGAAACGAAATGAGAAAGTTTTCTGTTCTCTTCATCATTGTACGGCATGTTTTGCGGATCATAATCGGACTCGATGCTATAATGGTTCGTTTCTTTTTTGAATGAATGATTGATTAATTATGTTTAATTTATTCAGGGAAATTTATTCCGTGCGATCAATGTGAATTGGCTTGGCATGTCGATTGCATTCCCGGTTGGTCTAATATTTAATTTTTAAAGCAAAATTATTCCTTAATAAATTAGGTGGTTGTGAGATTGCTCCCAAAAAGGAAACTATCACATGTCCAAGGCATGTTCACTTCAAGGATATGCCTCATTTGCATTTTCGACATTGTGCCGATTGCCAACAAGACCCGGAACCGGATGGTTGATTTTTTTTTAAATTAATTTTTTGCAAAATTATTTAATTCAAGAAAAACTGATCAATTGCACGAAATGTTTCCGTGCATTTCACTTCAAATGTTATGCCACCACAAAATTTTCCCCGGTCAAAAACACCAATGAGGAAAGGGAAAAGGCCGTTTGCCATTGGTGCGAAACATTCGATTTTGTTCGCCACGGAGAATATGCAATGGGACGCCTCGCAAATTTGTGGGCATTTTTTTTGTTTAATTTTATATTTAATTTATGATTGTAGGAAATGGTATCCTTGCAAAGTGGTCAAAAACGGCGATTATCCCGACAAAAATGATCCATTCCTTGGTTCTGTGGGCTATGTTTGCGTTGAATGGTGAATTTAATTTATTTCCTTCATCAATTTCCACCATTTAGGTTGCCATATCGCGGAAAAATATTCCATAGTTTGCTTTCGCACAATCGAATTGTGGCAATGGCCCATCAAGATTATAGGTGAGTTATTTTCTACGTCGTTATTTTTTAATTTAATTTTAATTAATTAGTTTCGTCCGAGATGCCCACAAATTTGAATGTTTTGATGGTAAATTAACCTCCAAATAATAAATAAAATATTTTTTAGAATGGAAAATGGCCCAAGAGCACACTTTTCTGAATAGTGCCCGGAAAAGACCAATAAAAGAAGACCAAATTCCAAATCAAATGATGAGCAATGGCGAAAAAATGATCAGGAAAATAACAGTAAAAATAATTTTATAAAAATGAATTTATTTAATTTATTCGCTTTCAGCATAATAAATATTCTAAAACTGGGCTGAAAACACCGCGTGATCGAATCTACAAACCGGATTTGTGCAAATGCATGAGTGGGGCCAAAGACCGTTGTGGCCCCGCTTCGCAATGTTTAAATCGAGCATTGCACATGGAATGCCCAAAGGTAATCTCACCGGAGTATTTCAAATGGAAATATTTGATTATTTGAAGGAATGCAATGATCCACCAAATAAAAAATGCAACAATCGACGAATCAGCGAAGGGGACAATTGCATTCAAGTGGAGATTAAATATTTCCCTGGCAAAGGGTAAAATATTATTAAAAATTAAAATTTAATTAATAAATTTTAGTTATGGAGCAATTTCACTGGAAAATGTCCCACCTGTAATATTTTTTTACTTAAATTTAAATTTTAATGATATTTTTTAGGGCGGATTTGTTGGCGAATACGTTGGCGAAATCATTGATGCAGAGGAAAAGAAGCGAAGAATGGACCGAATTGCGGCATTGAATTCACATGAGGCACAATATTATTTGATGGAATTGGATGAGCGGCGCACAATTGATGCCCAATATTATGGAAATGATATGCGGTAAGAAAATGAATTAATTTTGTAAATAATTATAATGCTCATTTATTTATATTTTTAGTTATGTTAACCATTCATGCAACCCAAATTGCATTATTGAACAAATCCAGAGTGATTTCGACATTCATCTTGTGCTGAAAGCCAAAAGGGAAATAAAAAAAGGTCGGGAAATAATTAAAAAATGCCATAATTAATTTTAACAATTAAATTTTCAGGCGAAGAATTATCATTCGATTATAACATGCAAGGATGTGGACGTGGTGTGCCAGTTTGTCATTGCAATGAGAAAAATTGTACGGGAATATTGTCAGCGGATTCGGCCGTCAAAAAGTCGATGTGTAAGTTGAAAGGCATAAAATGAAAATATTTAAAATTTCTAACATTTCTGATATTTTTTTACAAACATTCTGATTTTCACAAACATTCTGATTTTCACAAACATTCTGATTTTCACAAACATTCTGATTTTCACAAACATTCTGATTCTCACAAACATTCTGATTTTCACAAACATTCTGATTTTCACAAACATTCTGATTTTCACAAACATTCTGATTTTCACAAACATTCTGATTCTCACAAACATTCTGATTTTCACAAACATTCTGATTTTCACAAACATTCTGATTTTCACAAACATTCTGATTTTCACAAACATTCTGATTCTCACAAACATTCTGATTTTCACAAACATTCTGATTTTCACAAACATTCTGATTTTCACAAACATTCTGATTTTCACAAACATTCTGATTTTCACAAACATTCTGATTTTCACAAACATTCTGATTCTCACAAACATTCTGATTTTCACAAACATTCTGATTTTCACAAACATTCTGATTTTCACAAACATTCTGATTTTCACAAACATTCTGATTTTCACAAACATTCTGATTCTCACAAACATTCTGATTTTCACAAACATTCTGATTCTCACAAACATTCTGATTTTCACAAACATTCTGATTTTCACAAACATTCTGATTTTCACAAACATTCTGATTCTCACAAACATTCTGATTTTCACAAACATTCTGATTTTCACAAACATTCTGATTTTCACAAACATTCTGATTTTTAAAAACATTTGATTAAAATGTTTTTCCATTAAAATTAAAACATATTTCACCTAAGAAAAAAAAATTTTAATTCATTAACTTTAGATGATTGGGAAAAGGAGAACACACGACCAATCAAAAACGATGCCAACATTCAACGGAGCCGGGCATCATCGCTTCCACCATCACCCTGCAACAATAATCGAGGAGTCGTAAATAAATTTGCCATTTCTGCACCTCTAAAACGAAAAGCAACATTGACGAAAGAAGAAGGAAAATGTCCAACAAAAGTGGCCAAAAAGGAGAATGTGAAAAGATCGAAAACCAATAATCATTAAATTACTTGGGAGGGGATTTTATTTGCATTTTATTGTATTGTAACATATTTCGTCATAATGGATGGCCATATGAATGTTTTTGTCACTTTATTATTCCGCCAAACACCCCATTTACTATTTTTCATTTAATTCTTGCCCTTATCCTCTTTTTTTTTTAAATTTGAACCCCATTTGAATATTCCATTTACCTCGGAATTACCCTCCTTTACTCTTCTATTTACCTTTATTATTTTATTCTTTTCTCCTCAACCAATTTAACTCTTTCTCCATTATTTATGATGAATCTCTTTTTGCGAATAAAATAAATTAACATTTTCAAAAGAATTTTATCAAATTTCCACACAAATGCGCATATATAGATTATTTAGAATAGAATGGATGGATGGAGGGAATTAATTAATTTATTTAAATTTGTGAAGATGGGGACAAATTTATGAATGAAAAAGGCGAGTGAGGCTTATCACCAGCAACAGAAAAAAAAGAAAACATTACAGAATTGATATTTTTATTAGAAATTTCGAGACATTTTGGTGGTTGAATGAATGCACATTTTGGTGTTGGAAAAATATGTGTAAATTTTATTGAATGGATGATGGAAAAAAAACTAATTCGCTAGAAATGATGAATAATTTGAATGGAGGCAATTTGGTGTGATATTTTCTCTATAGTTTTGGCTGTTCTGTGCTGAAAGATTTTTGTTTATCCTGGCTGGCTATGCCCAAAATTGGCTTGGGGAAATATTATTTATTGTTTTTGATTGGTGGATTTGGATGGAATAAAGCGACGAATCTCGACAATGAAGGAAAAAAATGAGGAGGAAAAGAAGGAAGTGGCAAGGAGGAAGGAATAATGGCATCTTTTGTTTAACAAATATATTTAATTATTATGTAAATTTCATCTTTTTCCTCCATCTCATTTGGGCCCTTTCCTATTTGCTCTCTGTTCCTTGGCGGATGCGGCCGAAGGCAATGGATCCGGAATGGGCTGATCAAAAATGACGGCATTGATGATGGCAGCCGTGTCGATGTGCTTTCGGCCTTGCACAATGGAATCATGGTCTCCGCTGACCAAATGGACATTCGATGATTCGGCCACCTTCAAATCCATTTTATTATGGCCAAATTCCCTTCCCAATTTCCCCACCTGTCCAATGCCATAATCTTTGCCCACATCCTCCTCCCTGGCTGCCCCTTGCTCTGCTCGAATCAGTGTGATGTGCCCTCTGAAGTTCTCCTTCGGTTTATACCTGTCAAAATGTTCAATATTTAAAACCAATTTCCCATTTCTGAATCTCACTTATCGGCCATCAAGAATTTGTGTCGCATTGCCTCACATGCGAACGCAATTGTGTCCGATTTTTGGAATAGGCCGGTGGCCATCACCGTGTCCACCACCTTTTGAAGGCGTTCCTTGAATGAACCCAATTGGAGCATTTCCACACGGAATTTTTTGTAGTCCACATTGGCAAAACGTAAAGTCATTGCGCACCTAAAAACATTATTTAAGATGAATTGATTGGCTAAATTATGGCATACATAATTTCCGATTCGAAGAGTGGATTGTTGACCAATGTGTCGCCGGTCACTCCAAATGCGACACGATAAACCTTTAATTTCGAATATATTTGGACATATTTAGGGTAAATACTCACATTTCGATATGTTTGCATGTAAAGATGTGATCCATCCAACAAAATCAATTTGGCCACGCTTTCCTTCCCATCCATTTGTTGTAGTTGAGTGGCCATTTCAAAGCCAATGCATGCCCCGTATGAATAGCCAATGATTTGATATGGCCCCTTCGGTTGCAATTTCTTCATTTCCTTTATGTATGTTTGGGCAACACTTTCAATGCTATCATTTGGCACATTTTTCGTGAATTGAAGACAATATGCAGGGAATTGGCATTTTGATGCCACCCGATTCAGTGGGGAGGCGATGCCCTCAATTGGATGGACAAAGAATGTTTTCGGGCCCTCCTCAACTTTGTTGCATTTCACCAAAATTTGTTCCGGGTCCAAATCGTTCACATCCACCCTCAGCTTGAATAGGGCACCCATTTGTTGTTCCAAAACTTGAATGCTGTTTTCCTTGGCCAATTGTTCACCGTCCCTTCTCAACTCCAATTCACCGTCGCCCTGGAGGGCATTTCCCCCACCATCGGCCATTTTCATCAGCTTATTCAGAGTCAATGTTCGAATTTCCTTCATCGAAAGTGTAATGTCGTAGTCCCTTTCCAATGCCTGCTTTATTTCAACGCCCATCAACGAATCCAGGCCAAGGTCGCCCAAATTGGCGTCCGGATTGATTTGGGAGATGTCATTGACGCCGAGGATGTGCGCAATTGTTTGAAGGAGGTTGCCTCCGGTGGATGACTTTTTGCCGCTGGTGTCCGCTTTTATATAACTGAAAAAGCATTTATTTGGAAATGGAACTCTGGATAGGACCCAACTTTTCGCCGTTTAAAATAATTCATCAAGAAATGAGCCAATTTTGATGATTTTTGTATTAAATTAAAGAACAGACTTTTGGCTATATAAAGATATGAAATTTATTTAAATTGGCTCAAAAATGTTGGAGTTGTGACCAAAAAATCACAGAACATTTTGATAATCCATAATAAATGTGATTTTAAATAATTTTTGGTCATAACTACATTAATTCTGAACCAATTTAAATAAAATTAATATCATTGGATGTTAAAAGTCTGCTCTTTAATTTGATCATAAAATCATTAAAATTGGCCTATTCCTCAATAAGTTGTTGGCGACAAATTGGACTATTCCCTCTGGCATTAATGCTTGCCTGGACACAATTGGATGATCCCAAGTGAGGAACAAGTCCAAAGTGGTCAAACAACTTGGCATCCTTTGGGGCAATGTTCCGCCCACCACCGTATTATTGTCGCCCATATTCTCCAAAATGACGCCAACATCACCAATTGCGCCCCATTGGATTGCAATGCCGGGGAACCCGTCGTGGCGGCGTTGCTCAATGATTCGTTCCATTGTGGAATTTGACCATCCATAATTGGTTTGGCCGGCATTCCCCCGGCCGGATGTGATGGAGGAGAACACAACGAACCAACGGAGATTGGAGCATCCTCGGGTGGCCGCATCCAAGTTCAATGTTCCATAATATTTTGCTTCGGCTGCGTCTTTGAAGTTTTGGATGTTCTGATTCTCGAAAAGGCAATCCCGAAGGACCATGGCCAAATGGAAAACTCCACCCAATGGGCCCAATTCATTGCAACTTCGAATCAATTCATGGGCATCATCCTTAAATTTGAATATTATTGATTGTTTTTGAGAATATTGATTGATTTACTTTATTGGCAATATTCATTGTGCTGACCAACACTTGCACTTTCATTCGACGCCAAAAGTGGACACAACGAGATTGATAGCCAGTGCGAATGCCGGAACGGGAAGTGAGTACCTAAAAATATGTGGGGAACATTTTTGGATTATTTTGACTGCTACACGAACCAATTTTCGTGCGCCCCTGTTGATCAGCCATTGGGCCAATTCCAGGCCAAAACCGCCAAGTCCTCCGGTGATCAAATAAACTCGTTGTGGATGGCACAGTGTTCGGCAAACGGCACGAACGCGCATTGGCGATGGGGAATGAATTGGCTGTTGTTCCTCCTCACGAATTTGCACCAAAACTTTGCCTTTGTGTTTGCCAGCAGACATGAACCTTTTATGGGTGGAGAAGAATATTATTTTGTGAATTGTTCTTGGGGAGGAAAAAGGACTTTTCTGCAATTCTAGTATTTGGGTCTATTTTTGGTCATATCTCGAGAAGGAAGAAACAAGAAACCAATTCAGGAAGGCGATATGCCATTCGAAAGCCATAAATGTCCTCTAAAAAGTGGCTTAATTATTTTTTGAAAACCTAACCACTTTAGAGAAAAGGCGGTTTTTTCTGAAAATTAGGAGTTTC
This sequence comes from Pratylenchus scribneri, assembly GCA_030063045.1. NCBI lineage: Eukaryota > Metazoa > Nematoda > Chromadorea > Rhabditida > Pratylenchidae > Pratylenchus > Pratylenchus scribneri. The sequence goes on along the minus strand of JAQSEB010000114.1, from coordinate 2,555,674 downwards.
TACATTCATAGACATGCAACTTTTTTAAATTCAGATTTCATAAAATTGAATTAAGGCCATCTTTTAGAAGGCACTTTGGGCTTTAAAATGGTCTATTTTCTTCCCAATTTGGTTATCTCTTCGTTGAATTATAAAAAAATTGTCCTAAATATTGAACTGAAAACATCCTCTACCGCCGTTGGGGCCTACCTGAATGCTTCCTCGCATTTGTCCGAAGGGAAGACGGTGGATCCCAAAGGTTGGACAACACCATTGCGCATTCCTTCCTCGAAAAGACGGGCACATTCTAACCATTCCTTTTTGCAACCGACGGATTGGTCCATAATGGCATCAAGAAGGATGCCATGGCTAAATTAATTAATTCCATAGATTAATATTTAATTTAAGGGATATACAATGTGATATTTTTGAGGAAAAGGCTCATCCCTAGTGCGGTGTTTTGGGCCAAATCAACTTTGCCAATTTCCAAAAACCGTCCATGTTGTGCCAAACAGCGCAACGATGCTTGCAACATTTCATGGGCCAACGAATTCAGCACAATATCCACCCCTCTTCCCCTTGTTTGATGCCGAATATGCTGCTCAAAATCGGTGGAACGTGAATTGGCAAAATGCCGTTCTTGCAATTGGGGGAAACGGGCCTTGAGGAAATCGCGTTTTTCCTGCGATGAAACGGTGGTGAACACTTCACAGCCCATTTCCAGCGCAATTGTGATTGCGGCTTGGCCAACACCGCCGGTGCCTCCATGGATGAGGACCTTCAGCAATTACAGAGAATATTATTTTGGACAATTCTCCCCTTTAAGCCTGGAAATAGTCCAACTTGACGGCGTTTAAAATAACTCAATAAAGACTGAGCAAATTTTAATTATTTTATTGTTAGTATTAAATTAAAGAGCAGACTTTTGGCTATCAAATAATATTAATTTTATTTTAATTGATTCAGAATTGATGAAGTTATGACTAAAAAACCATTGAATATTTTGCTAATCCATAGTAATGAATATTTTAATTTGTTTTTGAACATAACTCCATCACTTTTGAAAAATTTAAATAAAATTAATATCATTTAATAGCCAAAAGTATGTTCTTTAATTTGATTCTAAAATCATCAAAATTGGTTCATTCTTTGATGAGTTATTTTAAATTGTGCCAAGTTAGGCCCTTCACCCATCCCCACCTTGTCCCCTTTTGCAATTCGTCCCCTCATCACAAGGGCATAATAGGCGGTGGCATAAACCACTGGCACTGTTGCTGCCTCTTGCAAACTCCAATTTGGTGGAACATCCCAGAAGAAATCTCGATGGCAAACAACGGAAGTGGCCAATGCTTGGGCAGGCAAAATTCCCATCACGCGGTGTCCATTCTGCAAACGACCCGAAAATTCCATGCCCAAAAGGCATTCACGATCGGCGAATTGGCCGGGGATGGCATCCGGTGGGAGGCGGCCGTAGGCCAACATAACATCACGGAAATTGACTGCGGCAAAATAGACGGAACAAAGTTCATGGCCAGGCTCCAGTCGATCGCTGATATGGCCAAAATATTGATTGGCACTTTCCACCCAAGTCAGCGAGGAGACATCGCCACGGACCAGGGTGTTGATGAATGCATGCTCCACTTCCTTGTAGTTGAATGTGTCCTCTTAAAATATTATTTTTTAATTGGCCAAAAATGGGAGTGGGAAATAGATAGTTCTGGGTTATTCTTTTGTTTATAGCTCATCGAGGAAACAATAAATTTGTGAAGGTAATATACCTTTTTAAAGAGCAAAATGCCCTTTAAAAAGTGGCTTATTAATTTTATGAAAAACAGCCTTAAAGAGAGTAATATACCTTGGAATGTAAATAAATTGGAATATTTTGAGGAAAATCTTATTTCGTTAAAATAAACCCGAATTTTTTGGAAAAGTCATTTAAGGAATTGTTAAAACCATACTAATTCTGTATGAAAATTTGGAATATGGAAGAAGAAAAGATCAATTCCTGGATTTGAATTATTTAATCAATCATTATTAAGCTAGAGAATATTCAAAATCAGTTATTAATTTAAATCCAAAATAATATATTCAAATTAAAAATTTATGGAATAAAATTTGTATCAAAAGAAAGAGCATTTTCCGCTCTACAAAATCATACCAAAATCATTAAAAATGGTTTGGAATAAAGGGAGTTATAAGCATTTAAAAAAGAATAGATGTTAAATTTGTACTTGAAATTATGAATTGCCTTGAGGCCACGTTGAATGTACTCTCCTTGATTAAAGAAAAGAGAAAGTACGGTAGCAGAGGGCGCTATCTCCCTCATATTAGCATAGCAAGGCATCAGGGAATGTTTTGAGGGCATATCATTTATTCTCCCTATCCTCCTCCTGGTATTTGAGGAAAGTGACAATTTTTGGGCACTTATATCTCCCTTCAATCCCAACCATTTTTAATGATTTTGATAAGGTTTTGTAGAGCAGAAAATGTTCTTTCTTATGATATAAAAATTATTCCATAATTTTTTTTAATATGAATATATTATTTGGGATTTAAAAGGGCCATCATATTTTCCTGTATCCAAATTGAAGAAAAGCCACTTATTTCAGAAAATATTTAATTTTATTCAAGAAATTAAATAGCCACTTTTAAGAGGACATTTAGGGCTTTAAAATGGCATATTGCCTTCCTGAATTGACTGCTTCCTTATTGATAAAAAGGTATAAAGCCTTCCCAATTTATTTATTTCCTTGCTGAGATATGACCAGAATAAAAGCTCACGGACTTAAATGGCGATAATGAAAAGTCATTTTCGCAAAAATTGATTCCAATTCCCCTAAAAGGAATATTCCCCTATTCACTTGCCTTCCTTCACCACAATATGCCGAACTGATCCCCATTGTCCGTCTCGATAATTATTTGCGTGCAAATCCAATTCCACAATTTGTTTCACTTCTATTAATTTATTTATTTTGAATTAATTCCAAAATAATTCAATATTTTTTAATTCACCTGCACTATTCATGTCCACTTTCGATGGTCCATCCCTATTTTCGGGGCGAACGCTAATGTCGGCCAATGTCCGGAATCGATTAAATTTCAAATTTTCCTCCACAAAACACAATGAAACACCCAAAGTGCCATTGTTTCGCACTTTTGTGCTGGTCAACCTAATAAGCAATAAAAAATAAAATGAAGTGAATTTCATCTTTAAAATGTACCAAATTGTTTTATAGTCCGGCTCATTCAGCCGTTCCTCAATGATTTTTTGCAATGGCTCAATCCAACTGAATTCGCGGATGTCGTCAATGTCGATGAATGCCGGCTCCCTTGGTTGTTGTGGAATTTTTCGGATAACATATGTGGTCGTGGACAAATTTGGATCAGTCTAAACAAAAATTTGAAAAGAAATTTGGCAGATTTTGGGCTATCCTTCTTTCCCTCTCTATATCATATAAACAGGACGGTTGAATACCTGGGCAATTCTTTTTGGCCATATCTCAATATAATTTTGGAAGGAAATATACCTTTTGAAAGTCCTAAAAGACCTCTTAAAAAGTGCTTATTAATTTTTGAAAATTTAAAACAATTTTTAAAATAAGCAACTTTTCCTCAACAAATTCGGGTTTATTAAACTCAAAAATGAATAACTAAATTAATATAAATAAGGTAAAATTCATAATAATTTTGGAGCCATTTTTTAGAACGCATTTAGGGCTTTCTAATGGTATATCGCCTTCTAAGATTAGCTTTTGCCTCATTGATCTATGGGCCAAAAACTAATGCAGGTAGTCAATTTGTACCATACAGTATTCCTCCCCCACTCACTTGTCTGTAGCAAATTCGGAATCCGGCCTCCTTGAACACCTTCTCCAGTGTTTCCCTCGCAAAATAGACTCCATAAATGCGTTGATGATTGTTGCTTTCCACCTTCCCAAAATCAATGCCCTGAAGGCCATCGCAGAGCAAAGCTAAAAAATACAAAATAGGGACATATTCTGATTTTTGTATTTTCAGAAACAATTTTGACCGGAAAGAATTCTGATTTTTATGATTTTAAAGAAAGATTGATTTTTTGTTATTTCCAATATATTTGTGTTTTTTTTTCACCAATTTCATAGTCCTTTGTCAGTTCATTGATGATGGCGAATCCATCGTCCCGAAGGAGTTGGGCACAACGTTGCAAGAATTCCACTGGATGTGATTTGCGCCAAAGAACACGATTCAAAAGTAAATAATCGAATTGTTTACATTCCTGGGGCAATTTGATTTCGGCGGCCTTAAATTTATGTTTATTTTGTCTATTTTGAATGCCATTTTCCCACCTCCAAATCCAATTGGACTCGATTTGCGCCCAATTGTTGCAGTGTGTTTTCGTCCAAATCGGCAACATTCGGGCCCAAACATGTCCATTGGATTTCCAAAAGTGGATGCGATTTGCTGCAATTCAAACAATGCTTCAGCACATCCGTTGAGCTCATTTCCACGCCGCATGCCTTCTTTCGATGACCGGCAGTGTTTTCAAAGCAAATATCCTTCACAATTGAATATAAAAAATGAATGAAAATGAAAATAAATTGGTTTACCTGTGCCGATTTTGTGAATCGATCATTCAGCAGGCATTGTGCCCAATATCGATCATTGTCCAATGTTTTGTAGAAATTGGACATTTTTGCGACTGCCTTCTCCTCAAATTCCTTGGCATTGGCACGTTCTTCGGGTGGCAATGAGAAAAGTTGGTCGAATGCATGCAAAAGGGAACATCTAAAGTGGTTTTCATATTTTATAATTTTTGTATTCAATTCACTTTGAATCCTCGTGGAATTTGTTCCTCTGCTTTTCGTTCACTTCCCTTGGGAATGTTCCTTCATTTTGGCTTTGTAACATTTCCAGGGCCCGGCTAAATTGTTGGCCATTCACAATTTCCGTCAAAAGGCCAGATTGTCGCCATTTTCGGAGGCCATTGTACAAAATTGAATGCAATAATTGTCGATATTCCCCAAGGATTTGGCCTTCTTTTGGGAAATCCGTCAGTGAGTGGTCGTCGAAATGTTTGACAAAATATAATTTTTCCAGGAACAATTGTCCAGCAGTTTGTGGTCTCCTTTGCACAGTATGCGCCGTCAAATCACAACATTCCACGCCACCGGCAATGCATCCATTTGTGGCAATGTCATTGCGCAATTCAACCACTTGGATTCCATCTGAATTTATTCAAAAATAAATTAAATTGTTAATTCATTTAAATTTGCCTCTTTCCTCCACACATTCCAAATGTTTGAGTGGATCAATGCGCAAATATCGCACCCGGGTGGGCAATCGCAATGTGTCGGCCCGTTCAGCCAAAAGTGCCGTTTGCAGGAGGGAGTCGAGGAATGTGACCCAATTGCCCGTCCAATACAGGGTGCCTCGTTCACCGCTGTTGCATGTTCGATAAATGCCTTAAAATGTACATGGAAATTTGCATGAATTAATTGGAAAAATAAATGGAAATTATGGCCTTCTTTATGCCAGCAAAATGGGATAGGCCCCCAACATTTCGCCTTTTAAAATATATCATCAAAGATTGAATCGATGTTGCTGATTTTAGTATCAAATTAAAGGGCAGACTCTTGCCTATCTAATGATATCAATTTTATGTAATTAATTTGAAATTGTCGGAGTTGCGGTCAAAAAAACAAGGAATATTTAAGTAATTTAAGGTAAAGGTCATTCTAAATGTTTCTTTAGTCAACTCCATCAATTCTATAAATTAATATCATTAGATAGGCAAGAGTCTGTTCTTTAATTTGATGATAAAAATATAATATTTGGTTCATTCCTTGATGAGATATTATAAATAAATGGGCAATCTGGGATACTACGAGAAAAACGCACCCCGGAATGCTTGTCCATATTCATATCCGCGCAAAAGGAATTCTTTGTATGCATCTTCCGTGTCCAATTCGGTCCTTTCGGCCACTTCCGACGTTTTGATTGCCTTCAAATCATTGTAATAGAATGGACGGCCCTCATCCGGGATGTAAATTCGCCCGCTGGCTGCCAATTGTTCCCCATCTAATATTTCGAATTGTCCATGTCCTGGGCTGATGACCACATCCAATCGAATTGGTTTGGACAAAATTGTGGCCGAATAAACGTTGATGTCCTCCAAAATGACTGGCGTTTTCATTTGGTCAAGGCCTTTCAATTTGCACAAAGTTTTCCATGCCAAAATCATGTAGCCCGTAAATGGGTAGAGCACACGGCCATCGATGACGTGATCTTCAAATAGAAAGGGCATATGAATGTTTTTGTAATGATAAATAAAATTAAAATTATGAACAAAATGAATGATGGCAAATTTAGTACATTGTCCCGTTCTTTTGGCCAGATCTCAACAAGTAAGCAGCCAATTCAGAAAGGCGATATGCCTTTTTAAAGCTCTAAATGTCCTCTAAAAAGTGGCCCTTATAATTTTACGGCCACTCAAAATAATCCAAAAAATAAGCTGCTGAAATATGGTCCAAAATTGATGCATTCAACAGGAAGTAATCAACTATCCCTTTTGTATTTGTTGGATTGCTCCCCCAGCTACAAATGAGTGATAGAATACGATATTTTGGGATTGGAGGGAAAAGGCAAAAGGGAAATTAAATTTTTCCTCTTTTCCTTTTGCTTTGCGGTAAATGCATCCACTCATCAGGGGCATAAACACTTCAAATTAAAACAAGCAATTTTTTAAATTCAATAACTCATCTCAAACAAAACCATTCATGACCATTTTTGTATCATTTTTTATTTAAATAATTCTATATCCAAATTATATTCGAATAACTTGATAATTTTCCATTTTGACCCAAATCATATTTAAACTCACCCAATAAAAATGTTTCCTTTGAATCTGCGGCAAATGGGTCGATTGTGTAGGATGCACTGGATGGGACGGCGCCACTGCTCATTTGGCCAGCCAATCGGCCATCAATCACCGGCCAATCCTGCGAATGATCCCATCGCCACCAGGCACCCAACATTGGTGTGTCCAATGGCACCGGCATTGGCACTGGCGGATATATTTGCTCAATTTGGACTGGCGCCCCGGCTTGATAGAGTTTTCCGAATGCTTGCAAAAATGCCCTCAATTCATCTTCCGCTTTGTTGTTCATTAGGCCAACGTTGATGCACGTTTTGTGCAGGGAACGCCGCAGAATGGCCTGCATCAATGCGTGCGGGGCAATCTCGACGGTGATCGCATTTGGGGGAATTTTTTGAAGTGCCTCATAGAAAAGCACCTAAATTGGGGAAAAATTCACCTATATTTCCTCTCCCAAAAGTTGGACCGGTGAGCATGCATTGTTGACATGGTAATCGGCGGAACATGAAAGAGCCAATTCCTCGTCCCATTGTGCCTCTGGGATGGATGTACTAATCCATTTTGAGGATCGTTGCTTTGGTTCGGGCACAACCGTGCGCATTGCATCCAACATTTGCTGCTTGACGAGAAGCATTGCCGGCGAATGGAATGGAATGCCAGAAGTGTCCACTTGTTTGGCGAAAAGGCCCTCCGTTTGGAGTTGGGCACAAAGGTCGGCAACCTTATAAGGGCAAAAAGGAATTAATTTTTAAGAATATTTACTTGAATAAAATATGAAATTATTATTTTATTCTGATTTTCATTACGGAAAGAATTCTGATTTTATGTGTTTTCCGGAAAGAATACTGATTTTTTGTGTTTTCCGGAAAGAATTCTGATTTTTTGTGTTTTCCGGAAAGAATACTGATTATTTGTATTTTGCCTGTTTTGATTTTTTGTGTTTTCCGGAAAGAATTCTGATTTTTGTGTTTTCCGGAAAGAATTCTGATTTTTTGTGTTTTCCGGAAAGAATTCTGATTTTTTGTGTTTTCCGGAAAGAATTCTGATTTTTTGTGTTTTCCAGAAACAATTCTGATTTTGTGTGTTTTCCGGAAAGAATTCTGATTTTTTGTGTTTAATTCTGATTTTTTGTGTTTTCCGGAAAGAATTCTGATTTTTTGTGTTTAATTCTGATTTTTTGTGTTTTCCGGAAAGAATTCTGATTTTTTGTATTTTCCTGAAAGAATTCTGATTTTTTGTGTTTTCCGGAAAGAATTCTGATTTTATGTGTTTTCCGGAAAGAATTCTGATTTTATGTGTTTTCCGGAAAGAATTCTGATTTTATGTGTTTTCCGGAAAGAATTCTGATTTTTTGTGTTTTCCGGAATGAATTCTGATTTTTGTGTTTTCCGGAAAGAATTCTGATTTTATGTGTTTTCCGGAAAGAATTCTGATTTTCATTCCGGAAAACTAATATTAATTTATAAATTCCGATTTTGATTTTATTCTGATAATTCAGAATATCATTTTAAACGATTTATCATTTAATTTAAAACTCACTTTGTCCGCATCACCCGAAATTGTGACGGAATCTGCTCCATTATGGCATGCGGCCACCACCCCGTCGGGGCATCTCTTCTGTGCCTCATCCCAACTCAATCCAACCGCCGCCATTGCCCCATTCATTTTCTCCTTTGTGGCCATTATTGTGGCACCTCGATGATAGGCCAATTTCATTGTTTGTGCGCGGGTCAATGCAGCATCTGCATAGCCACAGCCCATTTCCCCGGTGGAATGTCCAATTATGCCATCAGGCGAAATGCCCAATGCAAACAACAAATCAGTGAGGGCAATCTGAATGAATGTTAGAATAATTTCATTTGAATGGTACTTACCTGGATGGATGTAATGGCCAACATGCAATTCAGCGTATTCTTCTGATATTGTTCCGGGTCACTGTTCTGCAACATCCCATAAACGTCAAGACCAAATTCGCGAAGGGTTTCCGAAGATTCACGAAGTGATTTGTCGAAGAGAGGAATTGCCATCAACTTTTGGCCCATCCCCGCCCATTGACTGCCCATGCCGGAATAGACGAACCAAATTGGCCGAGGCTCGGTGATTGGCACTTTTTGGACACTTTGATTCTGTTCTGGAGCTGCCTCTTTCCCATCCAATATAAGCCATCCCCGAAATGGTGTATCTTTGCAGGGCATATTTGCCTATAAAAATGACATTTATTAATTAATTAATTAATTATTTCTACCTGTCCGGCCAATAATTGATGGACAAATTGATTGTCGGCTGCCTCCTCCCTAATTCGTTCAAAAACATTTTCCACCGCCTCTTTTGTTCGTCCCGAATATAGGATAACCCGCGGGAATGTCGCCTTTTGAAGTGGCGCTTCGATGGCTTTTGTAGGCGTTGGTGCCTTCAACACAACGTGGGTATTTGATCCACCAAACCCAAATGAATTGACGCCAATGAATGAGCCCGGAGGGAATGGCGTTGGCTCACTCACAACCTTCAATGATCCATCCTTCAACCCCTCAATGTATTCATTTGGCTCTTTGAAGTGCAAATTCGGTGGAATGATGCCACGTTGGATGGCAATGATCACCTGAAAAAATGTAAAATTTGGGAGGGAATTTAAGAGGGATAAAGGACTTTGGCCAATGAACAAAGGCCAGAGGCCGGCTCAGCATGGCCCATGTTGGATTTGACCGAGCCAATCAGCAATGGAGAAATTCTAAAAAACATTTTAAGTTATATTCTTTGGTATTTTTCATTTTTAGGATCACAGGCGATTGGATACAACCGAATGAGTACCAGTATCATTATTTTGGATATAACTCAGCAAGGAAGTAGCCAATTTTGGAAGGCGATATGCCATTTGAAAGCCCTAAATGTCCTCTAAAAAGTAGTTTAACTGATTCATTAAAAATACAAAAGAATTTTCAAAATAAGTGGCTTTTCCTCTAAATGTTCGGGTTTATTATACTCAACGAGTAATAACTATATTAAAATGGTAAATTCCATAATAAATGTATGGCCACTTTTTAGAGGAAATTTGAGCTTTTAAATGGTATATTGCCTTCCAATATTGGTTACTGCCTCGTTGAGTAATTGGCCAAAAACTAATGTTAATTGTTAATATTCACTTGTCCCCTTCCCCGATTTCTTAATGGCACTTGCCTATTTTGGCAAAATGTTTGTGTGATTGCATATGCCTCCTGTGGATCGCCAACTTTTGTGCCCGTCCCGTGCGTTTCCACATAGGCCACCGTGTTCGGGTCCAATTCCGCCTCTCGATAGACTTCTTCCAGCAAAACTGCCTGCCTTTCGCCCACGGGGAATGTGATCCCTTGCTCCTTATATCCATCAGTGTTGCTTTTTGCATGGACAACGGTGGCATAAATTCGCTTTGAGACGGAACGGCGTTGCAAAATGATTGCGGCAATGCCCTCTGTGCGACAATATCCATCGCCGGATTGGTCAAAGGAACGGCAAGAGCCAGCCGGACTCAACATTCCCAATTTGAGGAATTGCAATGCGGCCGTTGGCGTCAAAGTCAGATGGGCACCTTTTTAGGTGATTGGGAGAGGATTGACTACGAATTATTTTATTTACCGGCCACAATTGCCGCATCACATTGCTCCTGGCGAATGGCATCAATGGCCAATTGCATGGCCAAAAGTGAGGATGAGCAGGCGGTATCAACCGAAAATGAGGGACCGCGCAAGTCAAAAGTGTACGACAATCGATTGGAGAACATTGAACGGACACAACCGGTCAAGGTGTAGCCGGTGACCAACTCTGGGTCATGTGTGAGGGCACCGCCTGTCTCGGAGGCAGAACAACCAACGAAAACGCCGGTTTTGGAGCCGCGCAAATCCACCGGATTGATTCCTTTTTGAGGATAATTTATTGATTATTGATTGGCCATTAATAAGGAAATTGGATAATTGAGTATCTGAGCCATTCTTTTGACGATATCTCAGTAGGGAAGTAACCAATTTTAGAAGGCTATATGCCATTTGAAAGTCTTAGCTATTCTCTAATAAGTGGCTTACAAATTTAACGAAAATTTAATATAATTTAAAAAATAGGCGAGTTTTCTAAAAAAATTTGGGTTTATTATACTCAATGACAAATAATTAAATTTAAGAGGTGAATTTCAGAATAATATTATGGCCACTTTTTAGAGGGCATTTTAGGCTTTTCAATGGTATATTGCCTCCTCAGATTGGCTATTTTCTCATTGAGCTATGGGCCAAAAACAAATGCAGATACTCAATTTTCTCCTATCCAGCCCATTTATACCCCCACCTGCATCAATCATTGCCTCATAGGCCACCTCCAGCAATATCCTCACTTGTGGGTCCATATAATTTGCTTGTTTCGGTGTTACGCTGAAGAATTGGGCGTCGAATTTGCGCAATTCCTTCAGCTTTCCATGTCGTTTTGGCAAATCATAAAGTCCTATTGGGGAATTTGATCAATTTGAATTCAATCAATTTTTGGCACCTGGAGGCCATCTCAAATCATCTTCTGTGATCAAATCCTCCCCAGCCAAAAGCAAATCCCCAAATTCCTGAACATTTTCGCTGCGTGGGAATCGGCCACTCACTCCACTGATCACAATTTCCTCCTGGTCCCGCCAAAAGGGACGTTGCCCGCCTTCACCTCCATTGCCGCCTCCTTCGACGGATGATGGCAAATCGGCGTTGCTTTGATCGGTGCTTGTTGCACTGCTGTCGCCCATAATTAGAATGTCGTTGGACTGCAAAACAAACAAATTTTGAGGCAAATTTTGATCCAAGAGGGATAAAATATGTGAAGAATTATTCTTGCGTGGAAATTTTGGGGGATTGGCCGATGGAGGGAAGGAGGAAATGTTCACTGATTGAGGGAGGAGGGGGGGGGGGGTGTCCTATTTGGCGATTGAGGCAATGGAGGGTTGGGGGGAATGATTTGATTGGCCAATTGAGGGAGGAAATTGGATGCAATTTTCAGAATAAAAACAAATTCATTTTGCGCAATTTGGCCCAAACAAGGTGTGGATAATGGGCCGTTGATTATGTAAAAATTGAATTCTTTTTTCCTTCTTTCCCTTGATCAATTCTTTGCCTTCTTCCCATTTCTAAATTTATTCCGGAACTTTTCAACAATCATTAATAAAAATGTCCCTAATCCATTAATTTGTTTGGCCAATTTCATATTTTGGTCTCCCCTTCACGTGGAATTTTTTGCAAATTTTTGCCTCATAAAAGGAAACTTTGATTTTTTGTTAAAAAAAAATTGCGGAAATGGCAAATCAATCATTTTTGTGGATGGTCCAATCAAAAATGAATTCCACTCTTTGATCTCCACCCACCCATTCAGTCAATTCATTGAGATCATCGAGGACCATCCCAATTGAAAATTAGGCCCCCTAAATGAGAACAAATTGGCCCAACTGGGTCATTTTTGATTCGCGCGCGCGAGGAATGTTTATAGGAGGGAAACGTGGAAGCACAAAACAAATTGCCATTTTCCCTTCAAAGATTGAATCGATTCAAGGCTTTTCCAATGGATGGGGGGGGGGGGGGGGGCGAAGGAGGAATTTTGGGTGGCGGGGCCAGTCCGCGCCATTGCTTTTGTGTTCAAAAGGGAGAAAAGGTTGCCGAACTGGGGCAAATGGACGAAAAAGGGGGGCACTGAACAAGAGAGGGGGATGGCTGGAGGGGGTGAACTGCCAGAAGGGACACGAACGGCTTTGAGATTGAGAGAAGGGACAGTCAGTCAGTCAGTCGGGAAGGCAAGGTCATTTTTGGTGGCGATGGTCGAGCCCCCTCCCCCCCCCCCATATTCACCATTCTCGCGCGCCGCGCATCCATTGCATTTTGTGCAGTACACATTGCTTTGGGGGATTTGGGGGTTGGATCGGTTTGGATTGGGATGGGGATAGGAGGCAAATAATTTTGCGTGGCGGAATGGATTATTGGAGGGATATTTAAAAGGTGGGGAATAAATGGATGGAAAATATGCCAAAAATGATCAATTTAGGGCCTAATTTAGGGGGGCTTACAGCTGCGGAGGATGCGGTCGATGAGGTTGAGGAAATGCGCTCCCAACTGCCACCGGCACTGCTGCTCAACAACTCATCGGCCACCCCCAAAGGGGCACCGTTGGTGGATGAGGATGAGGAGGAGGAAGTAGCCGATTGAGCAGTGTCAATAACGGTAACTGATTCCGATGCCCCAGAAGATGATGATGATGAAGGGGCAACTGATGGGGGAAGGAGGTTGCCGCCTCCGTCAATTCCGTCCACCATCCTGACTAAATGATGATGATGAGAATGGGAAGAATGGAGGACTGATCAACTCCTCCTCCTCCTTTCAAATGAGCAAAATGAATGGATGGATGGGAAGCAAAGTCCACAGCACCAGTCCAGTCTTGTTTAAAGAAAGTGTCCGTCGTGCCCTTCCTTCCTTCCTTGCGCTTATCGGCTTTGGCGATCTCCGTCAAAGAAGAAGAAGAAGTGGGGGGCAAAATGTGAAGTCGGGACCAATTGGAAGGAAGAAGGCGAATAATGGATGGATGAATGGAATGGGGGGATAAGATGAAGATGAAGAACGGGGTCGTAGTAGGGCACAAAATATGGTGGCAAAGTGAAGAACTCGTTGGTTGGTTGGTTGGTTGGTGCCCTTGTTTTGCCTTTATTGGCGCCGATGGCGTTGATGAGTTCCCTTCGCCTTCCTTCCTTTCCTGCAAAATGGAATGTGTACATTTTTATTTTCAAATAATATTTTATTTCCAGTCCCCTCCCCCAACATTCCCATAAATCCGTCCCCATTTTTTACTTTCAATTTGATTCCGTTTTTGCTTCTGAAGGCTGTGAATATGTTGCCTGTGGCTTTAATCAAAGAATATGCCTTTTTCAATCCTGGAAATGTGGGGGGAAAGATTACAATCTTTTGGGAATTTTTAAAAATATTTTCTTAAAATGGACATGGGAAAAACGAAAACGGTAATGGGAATTTAATGGAAAATGGAAAAAAAAATGGAATTCGTCTTTGATCTATGATTAATGAATGAGATTGAATGAATGGAGGAAATGGCCATAAAATTCACATGAATTCCAGGAAATGGCACATTTATTTCCATCTTTTTTGGTTGAATTTATTTTTGTTTAAAATGAGTGAAGGAGGGGGAATCAATGCTCGAGAATTTGTCGGGAGAAATGGCCAAAAATGTGAAGCAAATTGAGGGGTGGTTTTGCGGGGAGGTAACAAATTCACACCTGCAGAAAAATGTGAATGTGGCCAAAGGGAAAATTGAGCCATTTTTGGGGCAACACAGAAATTGGAAGGAGGAAAAAGAGGGCCACCGCCGCAAGTTTAAAATGTCTGGGAGGGAGGGAGGAAATGGCCGTCGGGATGCGCCACCGCTGCCACCGATCGCACATTCCCGCGCAACATCTTAACCCCCTTCCCCCCACCCCCAACCCAACATCGCCATTTCGCAGTTTGTTTGACGCAATTGGAATGGAATGGAATTGGGGGAATGGGTTACCGAAGAATCCTCTCGATTGCCTTCAACCAATTCGGCGACCAAACTAATAACCACCCCCCCCCCACCCCTCCCCCAATCCAAAATGATTTTTTGTTGTGCAAAATGAGGCGAATAAATGATTTGTTGTGTTTATTTTGAATGGATGGGCCCATTGATCGGTTAAAAAGGGGAAAATATAAATCGGAGAAATTAAATATTGAAAAAGGCAATCGAATATTTATGTCCAAAAATGCCAACCGACCAATTCCTCGCTTTCCCCATTATTACACATTTGGCAAGGTCATTTTGATGGAAGGTGGTGGCGGCGATGATCTGCAAATTGTGATGATCTTTTGCGCATAAAGGGGAAGAAGGGGGGGGGGGTTGATTTGAAAGGGCAAAAAATTGGGAAGGAAATGCGCGAGAATATGACAATTGGGGAAGGGAGGGGGTGGTCTCATCTCAACATACATCATCAAAAACACAAATAGACTCAAAAATGTGGGCGCGAGAGGATGCATCGCCTTCCTTCCTCTATTATTGTTGCGCATTATTCATTCACAAATCCAAAGCCAGCCGGCAGCAGGTGACGACCCTTCAAAACAGCTCAAATGACCCATATTTATATATTTACGTAGAACATTTTTTTGCCCAACTCTAAGTGGAGAGATCGATTTCCACCGAATGGATCGAGAGGGGCACATATTGCCGTCCTTTGCGCAGATGCAGAATATTTTTGGTGTGCCATCGCCAAATTCATGATTCGGGTCAACCAACCATCCATCCATCCACTAGCACACACACAAAAGTGAATCGATGCGTGCTCGGATTAGCGGCGGGTGGAAAAAGGCGTGTGGGGTCGAGGGGGAATTGTTGGCAGCCGATTTGTGTGGATATTTTCTCGATGGTTTAAAGGTAGATGACCAAAAGCAGCAAATTTGAATGGATTTGTTGGGTGACAAGCAAACAGCCAATACCACCATACTACGGCAAAACGATGATTTCGCAGACGAAAAAGATGAGAGGGGAGGGAGGGGGGATGACGGATGGATGTTAAATGTACTAAAAAGGTGGGTGCCAAAAAGGAGTTCAAGGTTGATGACCACCATCCAAACCAATGGAGAGGACGGAGGATTCAGTCGAATGGGATGGGATAAGGGCATAGGGCATGCACGATGCGCGATGATGATGATTTGACCGGCAGATAAGATGACCCAGAAGGTAGGAAGAATGGAAGGGAAGGAACGGGAGCGGTGTGAGATTTGGTCGGGAAAATAGGAAAGGGGAAATAATTGGGAAGGAAATTGAGAATGGCAAGCATTAAAATGATCTGCTGAATTTGGATATGAACCAAAAATTGCCACATTCACTTTTGAAGCCATGCTCGAACGGTGCGCGAAAATTGGTCAATGAGTTTGACTGGAAGGGAAGGTGAAAAATTGACTGTTGTTCTTTCTAACTTGAGTGGATTTGTGCGTGTAAAATAATCATGGAAGGAGGGAATGAAAATGGATGGGCACAGAGGGCAATTCACTCCAAAAAATCCACGACCATTTCCCACCCCAAAAGCCAGAAGTCCCCATCCTCCAATTCCGGTCTTGCCCCTCTCCCTCTCTTCCTTTCCCGTTCACCCATTCGCGCATTTTCCCTTCTCTTGTGAATTTCGCGCAGGTCAGATGTCAACAAAAGTCGCCAGCAGCAACAGAAGTGAAGTTCATCACTGATGAACTTGGATAGATAATCGGGGGGTGGAAAGAAGCCTCCAATGAATTAAAGTATGGACCCAAATGAACTCGTTCGCCTTTTGCTGATGCCCCTCAAACCTTTACAACGTCAAATTGGAGAAATTGGGCGCCGAATTTAGATCGAGACGAAAGATAAAACCTATTTTTAATAATAAAAAGCAAGTAAAATTGTAGTCTATAAACGAAAAATATTTGAATAACAATAACAATTTAGGAGAAAAAAATATATTTTTTAATTAAAGCATTTTAATGAGGAATACTACCTAATTCTGATTTCTAAATTCATTCCGGAAAGGGATTCTGACGAGAAAATAAAACAATTGTGAAGGAACATATTTTGAAGAAGGGGATGAGGAAATCGTCATTTTGTTAGTTGCATTTGGTTCAGCCCTGCAAAGTGCACTTTGAAGCTTTGAATCCAAATGAATAAATGAAGGAGGAATGAGGTGGAATCTGGAATGATACGGTATCAATGGAGATAGAATTCTCCTGAAGATTTACTTTTGGATTGGGCCAGTACCTTCGATTAGAAGGTCTATTTAATGCCTTGGAAATGCCCATCCCTCGTGAAGTGATCAAGCTAGTCAGATTAAAGAGAAATGAAAGGGGCATTTAACGAAGGAAAGGTGGAATTAAAGGGCCAGCATTTATGGAAGAAAATGTGCGCGAATGTTGATGGATCCTCAGGGCATTCGATTCGAATTCCGAATATGATTTGTGATGTATTATTTGCCTAATCCCTGTTCATTTATGACCGCATTTTTTTGCATTCCATATAACTCAAAGAATTCTGATTTTTTGTGTTTTCCGGAAAGAATTCTGATTTTTTGTGTTTTCCGGAAAGAATTCTGATTTTTTGTGTTTTCCGGAAAGAATTCTGATTTTTTGTGTTTTCCGGAAAGAATTCTGATTTTCATTCCGGAAACAATTCTGATTTTCATTCCGGAAACAATTCTGATTTTTTGTGTTTTCCGGAAAGATTCTGATTTTTTGTGTTTTCCGGAAAGAATTCTGATTTTTTGTGTTTTCCGGAAAGAATTCTGATTTTTTGTATTTTCCGGAAAGAATTCTGATTTTTTTATGTTTTCCGGAAAGAATTCTGATTTTTTGTGTTTTCCGGAAAGAATTCTGATTTTTTTGTGTTTTCCGGAAAGAATTCTGATTTTTGTGTTTTCCGGAAAGAATTCTGATTTTTTGTGTTTTCCGAAAAGAATTCTGATTTTTTGTGTTTTCCGAAAAGAATTCTGATTTTTTGTGTTTTCCGAAAAGAATTCTGATTTTTTGTGTTTTCCGGAAAGAATTCTGATTTTTTGTGTTTTCCGAAAAGAATTCTGATTTTTTGTGTTTTCCGGAAAGAATTCTGATTTTTTGTGTTTTGTCTATTCTGATTTCTGATTTTTTATGTTTTCCATTTTGTGTTTTCCGGAACGAATATTTTTGTGAATTTTCCGGAAAGAATTCTGATTTTTTTCTGGAAACTAATTCTGATTTTAATTCCGGAGCTCACGAGAATTAAAACAATTATGAAGGAGGAGCATAAGCACATACTGCTAAAAGGAAGAGGAATTCATTTTATTGTTTGGATTTTGTGCATGGCCCTAGAGGCTAATATGATGGCCGATGGTTAAAAAATGAATTCTTTATAAATTTTAAGTTCAATTTATATGCAAAAAATCTATGTTAAGCCACATTCCCCAATTAAAATTAATCCATTCATTCGTTGTAGATTGAAATTTGTTGCGGTTGCGGATGACTCAAAAAAGTTTGTGCATTCATTTTAACCCATAACCCATTATTATAAAACGGATTTGACTGGGCAATTTGCCCAAGGGAAAATTTCAATTGGAGTTTATTGTGGGATGAAACTATAATAAAATGGTCGATGAACATAAATAAAACAATTTATAAATAAACAAAACAAAAAGATGATTGAATTAAATTAAATTTGCTCTGCTAATCCATTTCAATATCATTCTTCGGCGCAATCGTTGGTTTTTCCGGTCCATTTGCTGAATTCGGCCGGGGCGGCGGTGCAGGACTGGCCTCATCCATTTCGGACATTTGGATTTGTCCATCTTCAATTTTAAAAATTATTTTAGAAATATAGAATTAATTTAAAGAATGTACCACACCTACCCATTTTGATAAAATTTTTAAACCAAAATCCCTTTTTACCTGGTTCTTTGTTCAATTCGTCCAAATTGTCGAGCAATACAGCCAAAGTGTACATACTTTTTCGTTTCTCGATTAACTAATTGATTTCAATAAAAATGATCATAATTGTATTTTATAAACCTTTTGTTCCAGTGTTTTTTGCTTTGAATACGCCTCCTCCAATTCATCTTGCAATGCTTTCAACTTTTTTGAAGTCTCTGCTCGGCTCGGTTTTTCCTTAATTTTAAATGTATTTATTTAATTTTCATTTTCGAACCTTGATAAGTTTGGCCAATGCATCATATTCCTGTCGATTTTTTCGGATTTGTTTCGCCGCTGCCAATTCCTTTTTCACCTTTTCCATTCTCTCCACATTTTTGGCAATTAATCCATCTATAAATAAAATGCATTGGGTCCTTTAATTGAATTAATTTCCCCACCAATTTCCATTTGAAGTCGATCACAATTTGCAATTTCCTTCTCCGTTGCCAAACCCACTTGTTGTTGTTTGTTGAATGATAATTCAATTTGGTCCAAAATTGTCAAAATTTTGTTGCTCACACTAAAATAATGAATTATTTGATGTGAATAAAGGCAATCGCCTTCAAAATTACGGTCCCAAAAATATGACTTTATAAAATTTTTAGCTTTTTCTCCATTGGTATTTTTTAGTAAATTATTGTTTTTTGCTACCAATACCATAAAATGTGGTGTGAATGTATAAAAATGAGAATCAAAAATGAAAATTTCCTTGTACGGATTGGAACCCTTGCTAAAATTTTATAAAAGGGCCCGTTTAATTTTTTGGTACAATCTTATCCGAAAGACTTTCATATTTTACAAGTTTTTTGGGAATGCAACCCCAAAGGATTTACCCGAATTAATTTAAAATATCCTCCAAACCTTTTGGTGTCGGCATTCGGCTTTCCAAGCATGTTGATTAGCGGGAAAAGTTGAACAATTCTCCGATCATCACCCGTTCCATCGCCATCGGCAATTAATTTTCGCATAACTGCTTCTTCACTCATTTTAATCTAAACATATTTTATTAATAAAACATTCATCATCCAATCTTATTAATATAAGATGTGTTAAACTTTAAAATGAATTCAATTATTGTTTTTAATTTAATTGTTTAACAACATCAACATAAGCAAAAAATGTCTTCGGAAATAACAAATTTTCAAACAAAAGCCATCATCAATTATCCTTTTCTTTTCTCCTTTTTCTTTTCTTCCATGGCTTTCATCAATGTGCGGCCGTAAGTTGCTTCTGTTTTTGGGCCATTCGCTTGTCTCGTTCCTCGGCAATGCTCAATTTGATTCCTTTGTCGGCCGGCAATGACACCAATGGTTGGCCTCCTTTTCCGATGATGAACACATTGTTCAGACTAATATTAAAAATAATTTTGAATAAATAAAAATAAAATTATTAACCGAGTTGCAAACATATGGCCAACCGCATCCTTGATATGGACAATGTCGAAAGAACCAGGATGGCGCTCGCGATGTCCAACAATGCCGACTCGACCGATGTTGTGTCCTCCAGTGACCATGCACAAATTGCCCGAATCAAATTTGACGTAGTCCGTCACCTTCCCAGTGGTGATGTCAATTACGACGGTGTCATCGACCTGAAGAGAATAATTTTAGTTTAGTTTTGAATTAGGTTATATATTTTTGATTTATTGTAGGAAGGCTCAGTCAGTTAAAAATCGCTTCTGCCATTGTTTTATCTTCATTCAACTTCATTTATTCAACCGCTGGTTCAGCCCTATTCGGGCGGCGGTGAACAATGAAGTGGCTAGGATTTGGCTAATTTTCTATCATTGCCTTCCCCCAATAATTTATATTTAAAATATATTTTTGAAACCTTGATATGCGGATCGGGATAGCGGATGGTGCGAGCATCATGGGTGACAATGTAGGGCACTTGCTTCGGTCCAATTGAATGCTTGACCACTTTGCAGAGTTTGTATTGGCCTTCTTGCTTTTGGATTCGATGAGTTACATAGCGACCCTTAAATATAAAATTGATTTTATAATTATGCGATTTTGACGAGTCCTAATTCGGTAAAGTAGAAACCAATTGATATAAAATTCAATTGAATAGAGCTCGGTTATGTTTACCAAATGAACCATGTTCGCTTCAAGTGGTTTCTTCTTTACTGAATTATGATAGTCAAAATCACAGGCATTAAAATGGCCAGCGATTGTACGCTGATTAATTAATAACTTAATAAACAAACCTTCACATCATAAAGCAAACGGAAAGTTTCGTTGGTTTTATCAATCGAGATGACATCTAAAGAACATTTATAATATTTACATCTTATTAATCATTAATCGATTACCCATGAAACCAGCAGGAAAGCGCATCTCAGTGCGAACTTTGCCGTCAACTTTGATCAGACGTTGCTGAAAATTGTTCATAGTTTATTTAATTAAATATATGGAATTACTTTGCAAATCATCCGGGCTTCATTGTAATTTTGTGCATATTTGAGTCGATTCCGAAGGAAGAGAACAAGCGGTAATGAATCCCGAAGTTTATGCGGTCCGCACATTGGTCGTGGAGCAAAAACGCCGCCCAGCTTATCCAACATCCATTTTTTCGGTGCAGCCAAACGCTTTAAATGCTTCTTGGGTCCTCGAGCCATTTTGATATTATTTTATTTGTAAAATAATTTGTTCTCTCTAGAAATATTATTTACTAATTAGTAAATGAAAATTGGGAATATTTTCGGCATAAAAATTGTAAAAGTTTTGTGAATTTGATAATGGTAAATGTTAGATAATATAATATATTTGATGGGAAGGAGGAAGGACTCGTTTTAACACAATTCCTAATATAATAATTTTCAATAATCAACACCGTTGGATAAAATTATCGATCTGCTGACCTACCAGCTAGACTATTTTACAAATCTTATTTGGAATTGAACAAAGTTGATTGTATATAATTGTAAAATATAAACCAAAAAATAAAGGCAAATATACATATAAAATGTATTAAATTGATTAAAAGACATTTGTTCGATATATCAAAAATGAAGCAAAAATTTATTCTTTAAAACAATTATGACAAAAATGAGCACTATATGGAAATCGAATTTTGATCAAGGCTTATAAGGAAAGAGATCACACAAAAACGAGAAAATATATTTTTAAATAAAATAGTCATCCCCAAAATTTAGTTTTTAACAAAATTCTTCTTTCTTGCTTGATCAATCCATTCAACAAATATTCGGCATCACACAATCATAGAGGTCTTGCTTATTGTATTTCCAATTGCCTTGTTCCGATCCTTCGACGCAATGCTATAAATAAGATTCAATTTAGAATAGGAGTTAAAAATTTTCAACCTGAATCATTTTTTTGCGACGAGCCTCCACATAACGTGTTCTGTCCTGCACTCGTCGTTTCATCGCACTCAAATCCTGCTCTTGGTTCAGATCAAGTTCCAGATATTCGCTCAGCAATTCGGTTGAAGCCTCCAAATCTTGCTGATTATCTTCTAAGATGTTCTGAACAAATATTTAAATTATTCTACTGAATAAATTAATATTTTTGACCGACCGTGTTAATGTCGTCCTGTTTCAAGTAGAAGGCAAAGGCATAGGAATACATCAGTGTTCGGCGACAATCACATAAAACATCAACGGCGGCGCGCAAAAACAAAGTCTCCACATATGAAAATTTTGCGGTTTGTAATTGTTCAGTTTTTGCTGTCATTTTCCCATAAAGCTATAAAGAATGATAAATTAGTAGTTAAGATTAATTTAATATTTAAACTTACATCATTTTCGAACTTCAAACTGATCGAATGGTTGTTGTAACGATCAAAATAATGAAGGTATCGTTTGAGTGCCGATTTTGCCACATCCGCTTTCTTTGTTTTCTCCTCCGTTTCCGTTGTGAATCGATTGCACGAGTAATTTCCATCATGTGCCTTCCAATCACCTAATAAATGATAAATTGAATATTATTTACCATTTGTTATATCTTTGACTTACCCAAGCAGACCCAACAAAATTCAAATCTGCATGCCATGGCACGACAAGTCTGATGATGAGAAATAAATTAAAGATTTTTAATAAAAAATAAACCATGTGATTGCAACCGCCATTTTTCTCAATTGCCGTCTAAAAATTAATTTGTGAGCAATTTAATTATTCTATTATACCTTGCATTTCGGACAATCCTTGGTGTTAGCATTGATCCAATTATAAGTTTCGCTGTCATCGGAACATTGCTTCAACCAAATTTTCAAAAGACCGCAACCAATGGGTGAATGCCATGGCTTTACAAAAATTAATTTCGGATAATTTGTATGATTTATTAATTAAAACCTGTGCGCAATAAAAGCAAAAAATGTGTCCACAGTTGCAAATGATTCGATGAGCTTCGTTGAATTCAGCTTTGATTGCAAAGTTACAATTTGGAGCTGGACACCATTTGAGCAGAGGATGGTCCTTCAAATATTGTTTTAAATATTACAGTTTATAATTAGTAAAACCTTAACATATGAATTAAGCTGAATGCGCGAGTAATTCTCCAATGCATTGGCATTGCCACCAGATTTTTTAAGAATTTTGCTGGCAAAATCCTCGTCAATGCTAATGGTGCAACCACCAGCGGGGCAAGTGGCATAAAGACGGCAGTCATTAATAACCTTAAATTCAACAATATTTATAGTACAATGCTTTTAGGGACTCACCGTTTGTTTCACATATTCAGTCCAGCATCTGGTGCAAAATAAATGTGCGCATGGAAGGCCAATTAATTCAGCATTTTCCAAACAAATATTGCACAAATCCTAAAAAAATTGAATGGCTTTTTACTGAAATAATTAAACCTTCTTAGTCTTTGTGGCTTTACTCTTCTTGTTATCCACAATTATAATGCCAGCTCCATGCAAAAATCGATCGGTATTATCTGCTTCGTAATATCTTAATTGCAATAATGGAATTATTGAATAATTAAAGAAGCAAGCAACCTTTCGAGCAGCACATCATTGTTCCATTTGTATTTGCTCAGTAGTATTTTGCATTGTGCCGAAGTAAGACCAATAACTATGCTGCATTCATTTACCAATTTTTCTAAATCTTTCAGCAGTTCCTCCTTTCCGAGAATCTATTTAATATTAAAATTTGTTATTCACCATTTATAATTAAATTGTAACCTGGTATTCACGTTTTGCTTTCTTCGCTGCCGTTGAACTTGTCTGCTCTGCTAGATCATAGTCGGGTGAATAATCATTTTTAGAAATCATTATGGATTTGATTATGATGAAATGAAATTGTGTAAAAAAATCTGAAGTAATATGGAATTATTAGATTATGATGTAATTCTATTCATTTTAATTAATCAGCGATCATCATCTCATTAAGTATTATATGATTTATGATCCCTTCATAGCTGGCCACGTAAAAACAATAATACGAAGTATTTTTGGGTACTCTTTGGCTTTTTAGCCTAAAATATCCGGTAACATATTAGGTATGATATAATTAAAACATATAGGTATTGCTAGTTTAAGTTTAGCAACATTAATTAAATGGGGTCAACACAAAATTTATGCTGATAGCTGATCAAATCATTGATCAAAATCTATATTCGAGCGAGTTTCATCAGCCAGCAGGCGCTTCAGAGGCCGTCAGGGTCAATTAAAATACCTATTCCAAAAAAATAATCTTCACTCGAAGATCTTCAATTATTTTTTGGCCAGCAGAGGCCATGGGTATGAGTCTAGTTTCTAGTGCTAGCTAGGGTAGGAATATTGGAACTCGAGCTAAGAAATTTTGGTGTACTCGTTGGGGTTGAACCCTTGGTGTAGCTCGTTGGGGTTGAACGTTGAACCCTTACCCCTAAATAGGTAAATATCATCAATCATCATCAGCAAGAATGACTAGAAAAAATTGCACAATAAATTAAAAACAATTTTATTCACAAAATTATTGTATACAATATAAGCAAAATTGGCACAATTAAGAACATGATGAATGGATATTGGGAGGGAAAAAACAATATCGGGAAAATACAATTAAGCAAAATTGGCACAATTAAGAACATGATGAATGGATATTGGGGAACAAAATAATACAAACAATGGGGAATGGGAAGGAAATATCACACAATATTCACATCAACAATGATCCATAGCACGGGACATCTTCTTGCATCCACACACATTCTGCATCATTCGGTTTTTGACGGCCCTGCTTGCTCGAAGTGAACGAAGATCCTCTTGCGGCATTGTGGTTTCTGCTTGTCCCATAGTTGGCGTGCACTCTGCTGCTGCTGGTCCGGATTTGCCTCGAGCCCATAGATGGAGAAGTCTGAAAAAAGTGGGAAATTTAAGTGAAATTTAACAAAAGATTAAAATAAACTCACAATGTGCATCATTCTCAGGAATTTTGGTTTTGTCGGTCCACTGTAGCATCAACTTAAAAATAAAAATTATTCAAAATTAAGTAGAAAATTATTCGCCCTCTTACCTTGACCGTCGCTTCCTCTCCCGCCTTGAGCAGCCCAACAGGTGGTCGAATTTTGAACATATCATTGCTGAAAATATTGGGAAATTATTTGAGTCAAAAAATGCCAAATTAAAACTCACTTTGTGCATTTCACTTTGAATAATTGTGGCTTGTCCGTCGGATTTTTGACTGAAAAAGATAAATGTATTTTTGAATAATAAGAAGGTAGTTAAACTCACTTTTCAACTCCACGAGCACCGGCTGCTGTTGTCCCTCACTGTAGCGGAATTCAATGCGATCGGCGGGATTCAATTCAAAGACAAGTGGACCATCTCCGCAGGAATTTGTTGCCATCTTAAAATAAGAAGGAAATTAGAAATTTATTTGGAAATGTAGACTTTGACTTACGTTGATATTTGTTGAACTGCTGCTCTTCGTTGTTGGGTCTTGATGTTGGTAGATTTGATTGTGTCGATGTCGGTGAATGAAACTGCTTAATGAATGGGTCCTTTAAATAGTTTAATTTCGAGAGAAAACTTCGCAAATTATATTGTATACTGTACACATATCGTATCTACAGTAATATACTCTGATTTTATTTTTGTTTTTTTGTGTCCCATACAGCAATGGACAAATTAGTATAAAAATAAAAAGGCAGCCAAACATGCCAACAAAATTACATCTTCCAATCAATCTATTGTCAACAATACCAACGAAAATCCTATTCTGCTCAACACAATGGCTCCAGCTGCAGCAAAGAAGACAAAATCGAAGGCAGATGCAAAATCAGCAATGACAACGAATGCTCCTGCAAACGATACAACCGCCGATGCCAGCAATCTCGACTTTGTGCCCGAAGCAACCCAACCAGCACCGAAGGCAACGACAGTCAAAGTGGAAAATAAGAAGAAAAAATCGGGAACGAAGAAGGCCAAAATGCAAGTACGCGGACCACCAAAGAAGCGCCGGTTCGGACAAAAGCCTCGTCGCAACTTCAAGTGAGTTTTTGAATATTTTGGTTTCAAATAATTTGATGATTTTATTTTAAGGATCTACGTTTACAAAGTTCTCAAAACTGTGCATGCTGAATTGGGTATCTCAAAGCGGGCCGTTGAGGTGAGCTCCTATTTTCTTTACACATTTTATTAACTAATATTCAATATTTTAAAGGTGATGGACAGCTTCTGCAACGACATCTTCCTCCGCATTGCTTCCGAATCAGGCCATCTCTGTCAAATCAACAACAGGAAGCCCACATTGAATGCCAAAGAAGTGGAAAGTGCCTCAAAGTAAGTGGTGTATTATGGCAAAATATTTATTAATTCTATAATTTTTAGATTGGTGCTGCCCGGCGAAATTCGATCTCATGCACTCAACCAAGGTCGTATGGCAGTTCAGAAATGGCGAGATTGCTGATGTGCGGCAGAAGACAAGAAAAGGACATTCCCTTGTGATATTCCCCCCTCTCGATTGTAAATATTGTCTTAAAACCCAATAATTGTCCCTAAATATGTGATGTTTCTGTATAATTATGTCCAATATATTCCATTCTTCTCAAATATTATTGTTATTGTCTCCTATATAATTGTCCCCAAAATATGATATTTTCTGTATGTATGTAATTTATTGTTGCTATTCGGATAAAAATTGTTTTGAGATTTGATTTGAGGAGTACTTTTGATTAAAATGAGTAGGGCAGTGTTAAGACTTAAAGAGAGAATAAATAATCATTTGCGCAAATATCCATCCATTCAACCCAGAGTCGCCATGATCATTAATTATTCAATCCAAATAAGCTATTAAATAACCAAGAATAAATTGATTTACTAAAGTCTAAATTTACATCCCATCGAATTGAAGAAAGTATTAATTTATTTAATTAGATATTTGATAAAATCATTTGGACGGCTTAAACGTCATGATGTTATTTTTATACTCCTTATAAATAAATCCTCTATCCCTCCCCTTCCATCCTTTCTCAAAAACATTTTTACGGATTAACATGCACCACAGACCACATCCACATTATCAAATTCCATCCAAATTCCAAATCCAATCCATTAAATAGAGAGCATTTTCTTTTAAAAAATGAAAAATATCAAACACAACTGAATTTCTTTTAATTAATTCCATCAAATTATTCTCTACGATGGCTTCAGGCCTTGATAAATTACCTCCAGGTTATTTTGTAATATTATTATCGAAAAATTTAATTTATGATCTTCAGGAACAGCTTGTGTTGTGTGCGCTGATTTGGCCACTGGAAATCATTATTCGGTCCCTTCTTGCAATGGGTCAAAAATAAACCATAATATAAAATATAAAATAAATTATTTTAGTTGTAAAACATTTTTCCGTCGCGCCTTTGTATAATATTTTTATGATTATCATTTTATGTGATATAAACTTTTGCAGAATAATCGGAATTTTACATGCATGGGAAATGGAAAATGCATAATCGATAAAGGTGATTAAAACAAATTAATTGTTTTAAAATTGTCAAAAATAGGAGTGAGATGCGCCTGCCGTTCTTGTCGATTGAAAAAATGTCTACAAATGGGAATGGATAAAAATGGTAAAATTAACCAAAATTTAGTTTATAAAACAATTTTCAGCTATACAATCTGAACGTGATCGAATCGGTTATACAAAGAGAAAACGAAAAGACAAACAACAAAAGAATGATAAAAAGAAATCGAGTTCCGGCCCATCCAGTTGTTCTCCAGTTCAAATTGACAAAGCTGAAATCCAAGAAAGCCAATCAAATGAATTCGATTTATCCGATGAAGAGGACGACATTACTTTCTGCGGTTCGAAAGATTTGCCAGCGGGACAAGCAAATGTGCATCGTTCAAGCAAAGTATTTAAGAATGATAATATGATTATCCCCATAATGCCCATTTAGTCCCACGCATATGAAGGAATTTTGGAACGTTTAACACAATTGGAGAACAATTTTACCCTTCTTTTGAGTCGTGGCGAAATTCATCCATACGGTTCATTGGAAGAAGCGCTTCAAGCCCCGAGTAGATTTTCACAACCCGTAAATGTTAAGGTAAAACCACAATTAATCCATTTTTGATATTAATTTTGTTGTTTAGCTCTCCGATCCAATTGTTACACCAAATGTGGATCAACAAAAAATGCCCTTTTGGCGTTCCCGTATTATTGCCCTTTACATTGATTGGGCCAAAACATTTTCGTCATTTCGAAAACTTCCTTACACGGATAAGGTTGCTTTAATCACCAATCATGCCAGCAGTTATATGGTAAGATTTTTCTCTCTGTTATTAAATATTGAATAATAACAGATTATGTGCGAAGCATTTCGAACTCCGGAGCTAATTACGGATAATAAAATAATTAATGGAATTGAGAAAATTGCTGAAAAATTACCAAATGAACAAAGGTATGACAAAACAAAATGAATAAACAAAAATATTTTTTAAAGAAATTCCGCCCGTCAATTATCATTAATAACATCCTCAAAAATTTCTGATGAAAAATTTTACACTCCACTCTATCAAAAATCTGAACTGGAACCACAAGAAAAAATGCAAAAATTGGAGAATGTTCAAGAAAAAGAAGCTAATAAAATTGATGGCATTTCATCATTGGCTTCCAATTCAATTAAAATTAATCAATCGCCAGAGCCGTCATCATCAATTATTTTGCCCAAAAAAATTATACCAGGCAATAATATGCATACGTAAGAATAAATTATTTTAACAATAAATATTCATTTTAGATTTTTTGACCCTCAATTAATTCGAGATGGACATAATTGTTTGGCAACTGGCGTTCGATCCGTCGTTGATGTACCACCAAGTGTCCATTATCCAGTAAGTTTAATAATTCATATTAAAATAAAAACATTTTTCAGACTGTTGGAAATTTGTCCGGTTTAACGCCGGTAATGGCCGCAATGATTGTGTGTGATGAAACCATTTCGACGGCTGAATATTTCCACCAGTGAATTTGCCGCTTTACAGGCGATAATGTTTTTTGATCCAGGTTTTGGATTAAATATTTAAATTAATTATTCACATTTAAGACACCGAAGGATTGGATGCAGCCAGCCAACGAAATGTTTGTGCAGAACAAAAAAAGATGGTCAAAACATTATTGAATAATTTTGTTTAATTTTATTATTTTAAGATTTCTGCCATTTATTGTCACATTTGCCAATTCCATGAACCGGCTGAGGCGGAAAAACGATTCTCTTCAATTTTATTGCGAATTCCAATGATTCGAAAAGTGGCTGCAAAGAAAAACGAATCTCTACAAATAATCGGTAATTTAATTAAAATATATTTTCAAATTTTAATTTGATAGATCTCTTCAATTTGTTCACATTGAATCCGCTGGTCAAAGAGACGACACTTGGAACAGCCGGTGTAAAAAGTGGAGGCAGTATTAGTGAACCAAATTCCAATTCAAATGAAGAATCACCAACAATATAAAAGATTTTATGTAAATTTTTAACAACTCAATTTCAAAAATTTGATTTCATATTTTTCCAATTTATAAAATTTTATCACAAGATTTTTATCGTCAAGAAAAAATATGTATTTATATTCATAACGAGAAATATTAAACAATAATGGAAGGTGAGAATTTTGTTAGAGTGTCCACTTATACTTCAATAATAGGAGGGTGAAGTGGATGATAATCGGCGGTGATGACCACTCCAAAAGATGGCCATCAAGCCCCTCTTCTTCCATTTTTATATTGTGCTATGCTATGCAGCTGCCACTTTCCCCCTTTAAATAAAAATAAATGAGCCAATCGATTGTTGGCAAAAAGGAATGGCTCGGCTGGCCATATAGTCGCCGTCGCCCCCAATGTCCGTCCAACCGTGAAAGCTGAAGTATTTACTCTTCTTAGAAGGCAAAATGAACCTCTTCATTCATTTGCATTTATTTGTGTGCCATAAAATGGTCAAAAAACCGCACAAAATAATAATCCTTTCCATGGTATTTGTGAACGTTGAAAATATTAGAGTGACTTTCGTCCTTTAATCCTACGCCCACCATTTGCTTTTCTCCAGCCAGTCTCAACCACCAGACTCGGCTGCCTCCAAAATGGCTGGCCCATCGACAGTCACTGACACTAACCAAGCATCAATCTAAAATTGCCCTACACTTTTATGATTTTTCCGAAAGCTAAAAATTGCTTGCCCATTCCATAAAAGTCTCATAAAACGTGAAAAATTCAAAGGGCGGAAAATTTTGAACATTCAATTCTTCCTTTTTATTTACGAAAGAATAAAGGTCGAAATGCAACAGAAGAGAGCCATAAATTATGTTCACATGCACAATGAACATGTTCAATTCTTTAATTATCATTATCATTTATCATTTCACTTTATTTTTTGAAAGAATAATTTTTCCATTTTTTAACATCCTTTTATATGTTACTAGATTCCATCAAATAGTCCCTCGTCCTTCCCCCACAAATTCATAAAATTCGCGCATAAAACTGAACCATTAAACCGTGTTTCAAAAAATACTGAGCAAATAATTAAATTGCTTAAAATTCTCGTTAAAACAACAATTTTTAAACTCAAGTGCTTTCATTTTTCAGAGATAAACTAGTTGGATATTTGACTTCTTCCTCCATCCTCCCACCAAAACATGGCCAATAAGGATTCGAATCTTAGTGGCGTGGAGCCCAGTTCAAAATTATTACTGGAGAAGCAAAAAGAAGAAGGAGGCAAGCAAATGGAGGAGGATGAAGATACAGGCCGAGGATTGGCAAAATCATTGACTTTGTGGAATGGAGTGTCAATGATTGTTGGGTTGGTTTTATATTTAATTGATTTATGTTTATTGGATTTTCTTAGATGTATCATTGGATCCGGCATATTTCTTTCTCCAACCGGGGTGCAAAGAGAAGCCGGCAGTGTTGGCTTATCATTGCTTATTTGGATATTATGCGGCCTTTTTGTTGGACTTGGCTCATATTGCTATGCTGAATTGGGCACATTAATCAAGAAATCAGGCGGTGATTATGCTTACATTATGGAGGCGTTTGGCCCTTTCCTTGCATTTATTCGACTCTGGGTTGAGGCAATAATTGTCAGGTAAATTCTTTTAAATATTAAACATTACTAAAATCAAATTTTTAGGCCTTGTACTTGCACAATCGTGGCCATCACATTTGCAACTTACATTTTGCGACCATTTTTCCCAAATTGCGATCCACCCGCCGGAACCATACAAATAATTGCCGCCGCGTTAATAAGTAAATTTTTTTTCATTTTTGAATGTTTATTTTTCAGTTTTTCTCACCGCTCTAAATTGTATCAGTGTTAAATGGGCCACAATCGTGATGGACACTTTCACAATTGCAAAAATATTCGCACTTTTGCTCATCACTTTCACAGGGATTTATTTACTTATCAAAGGTATTTAAAATGGATTATAAAATTAAATAATAATTTTAATTATTAGGTGATCCACAATATAGAGAATCATTTCAAGACATTTTTGCCGGCACCAATGATGATGTAGGAAAAGTTTCAATTGCATTTTACTCTGGTTTATTTGCATATCAAGGATGGAATTATTTGAATTTTATCATCGAAGAGCTCCAAAATCCCAAAAGGTTCATCCATTTTGTTATTAATTTCTGAATTTTTTCAGAAATCTTCCTTTGGCTATTCTCATTTCGACTGTTTCCGTCACTGTCATCTACGTGTTCACAAACATTGCTCTCTACACGGTGATTAGCCCCAGGGAAATGCTCGCCTCCGATGCGGTTGCTGTGGAATTTGCCAACAAAATGTACGGTCCTCTTGCCTTCACTATGCCCCTCTTCGTCGCTTGCTCCACACTTGGATCGGCCAATGGAGTGTATGTTTTTATTTTTACTTTAATATTATTTATTATTTTGTAGTATTTTCACATCATCTAGGCTATTCTATGTTGGCGCAAGAGAAGAGCAAATGCCGGTGGTTTTGACAATGATCAATAAACAGACTCGCACACCAATTCCAGCTGTCATATTTTTGGTAAATTTCACTTCATTTTTTATAGTATAAATTTTCATTTAAGGGCCTTCTAGCACTCATCTATTTGGCATTCGGCGATGATGCACTAAAACTGATTAATTACATTGCCATCAGCTATTGGCTGGCTATTGGAACTGTTACGGCTGCATTGTTTTATCTCCGTGTAAAAATGCCGAATGCACCGCGGCCAATTAAGGTACCCATTTTAATTGATTTTTATTATAAATTCAAATTCACAGGTCAATTTGATTTTCCCAGCATTATTTCTGCTTGGGTGTGTTGCCCTTGTTATCATTCCAATTGTTGGGAATCCAAAAGATACAGGTTAAAAAATATTAATTAAAAACCCAAAAATAATTTGTTTTTTAGCAATTGGAATAACAATTATGCTGACGGCGGTCCCAGTTTATTTGCTGTTTATTGCTTGGAAGAACCGGCCTTTATGCTTTTACCACGCTTCAGGTAATTAATATTAAAATAAAAATTAAACACACATTTTTTCTCCAGCTAAATTGACCAGCACTGCGCAGAAACTCTTCCTTGTTGTAAATGATGAACAGAAACCATAGAGACAAATGTAAAATTTCACACCATATTTTTGTTTATTTTCCTCGTCCACAAACATATCCACATATTTTATAATATTTTTAAATTGTTTCCCAAGTTCTCATTTTTCCACCAATGACGCAAATAATGTGGTGACTTTGACATTTTTGACGATAAAATCTAATAAAATTTTTATATTCACGTTCACATTTTATGGCAGCACATTTCCTTACACATATTTTTGGCATTTAAATGGGCTAAACATATAGAATGTTGGGGATATTCCCCACGGAGAAGCAATGTCGCCGGTACATAAAACCAACAATATAGCCGGCTGGAATGTGGGGAAGTCCTATATTTCTCCATCTTTTCGCTTTCTTTTTTGCAATCCATCCATCCAGCTGGCTATGAAAAAAGAAAATCAATTGGCGACTCCGTCAAGAATGGGGGCAGAGGCTGTCGCCATTTAGACTACTTCAATGGGGAAAGCCGTTGAAGGGATAAGGAAGGCCACTACCGCCTTTTAAGCCGACCGAATTTTTTAATGAATGAAACAAAGAGATTGGAGAGAAATCCACTCATATTTTTCATCCTAATCAATTTAATTTTTGATCTTCAATTTAGCAGACGAGCTAAAACTTATTCCACTCTCATTGCTCCCCGGCTGATTCAATATTGGAATTGGATGAGGACAACACAATAGGCGGTAACTTCAAAAAATTAGACGACCATTCAATACAGAAAATGGCTCAACCTGACACCACTGTTGATGATGGATGAACAATAAATCAGGTAAAAAATTAGCCAGTAAAAAATTTAACCTTCGATTTATACATAAATTCTTCCATTTTTTTTCAATTTTTAACATAAAAATGGGAGCGGCGCCTAGACCAAGCACACCCATTCATTCAGCGGTGCATTTTTGCGTACACAAATTACACAAAAAGAATCAAATTTCAACGCCACAACCCGAACAAAACAGCAGAAACTGATAGTAATCAGCGGAAATTACTTTCTATTCCAAATGTTCGCAGCCATTCCTAAAGCTAACTATTTTAATCATATGCAATCCTTCAAAAAAATTTTTTGTTATCAACATTTTTGAGTTTTCCTATAATCCATTCAGGAAATTAAATCCTTTAATCATTCCTTCTCTCTCCCATGGATGGTGGTGGTTGTACTTTTTAGACATCATCATTGGTTAGGAAATGCTGCAATTTATTAGCCGTCATTTTTTGTTTATATAGCAATAAGGGAAATCCAACCACTACGAAATAAGCCCCACGGATAAAATAAACAAGTTGCTTTTTGATTGCTCTCTAATAAATTCGCGTTTATTTTTCGAATGAACATAGTCGAATAGCGGTTATCCAAAGGGGATGACTAATATTGACCATCATTTAAAAGGGGGAATAATAAATTTCGAAAACCACTGATTTAACTTTAAATTTGAAATCAAATTCTCATTTTCAGCTCATTCATTCATTGCAATCAATTATTGAACATTTCTGAAACCGTCAACATTTTGCGTCAATCGAACATCGAGGACGAAGAACCATGGCAAAAGAAATGCCGATGGAAAATGATAAAAATGAACAAAATGAGGATTTTACGCGAAAAGGTAATTTTTAAAAAATAAATTCAATCAATTAAATTCTATTTATATTTTTAGGCAATAATGCCGACATATTGCCCATTTTTATTGTCAGTGACAGTCCAAAGTCGATGCCGAAGGAATCGCCAAGGACCAGGCCAATGTCCGAATCATCAGAAAATGCAACAACCGAGCAGCAGCAACAACCGGCTAATGGTAAATAATATTTATGGTTTACATTAATATTAATGAATTCGCAGGAAGGCCACATTTCGAACTGCGCGTAGATGACAATGCATTTTTGGATCTTGATGAGAACAATTTGCCGGACAATGATTTCCAAAGCACTTATTCCATCAACGATGTTCATGGTGAATTAAATTCCAAATATAAATATGTTCAAATTTCAGTTCGGAATGATCTCATCATTGACCATTTGCCGGTGCCACCGGATGGAGGCTATGGCTGGGTGATTGTTGCCGCCGCTTTTGTTTGCAATTTCATTGTTGATGGAACAAGCAATGCATTCGGCCCATTCATGGCCTCCTATCAACAGGCATTTGGAGCGAGTAAAGCCTCAGTTTCGCTTATTGGTTCACTCCTTGTCGGAATGTATCTTCTTTCGGGTAATAAAAATATTCATAAAAATTAATAATGGAAATTATTAGGTCCAATTGCCGGTGGCCTTCTCAATAATTTTGATGCAAGAAAAGTGGTCATTGCCGGTACAATTCTGTCTTCAGCCTCATTTGCCCTTTCCACATTTTCTCCAAATATTTTTGTGCATTATTTCCTCTACGGCATTTTGGGCGGTTTGTTTTTCATTACTGACTAATAATCCATTTTTTCGTTGCAGGAATTGGTTTCGGATTCATTTATTTGCCAGCAATTGTTGTGGTCAGTCAATATTTTGAATTGAAGCGAGCATTGGCAACGGGTATAAGCGTGGCCGGCAGTGGATTTGGCACATTCATGATGCCATTATTGTCAAAATTACTCATTGAAGGTAAAAAAATATTCGGAAAAACTGAATAGATTAGCTATGGTTTAGGCTGGCTATGTTTTAGATTTTATTTTAAAAAAATTTTAAAATTTTCGACCTTTTTTTAAAATATTTATGGTCTCGGGTTCGAATCCGCTCAGAGGAAGTTATTTTTAAGGATTTGATTTTTACTTTTATGGATTTTAATAAATTTCTACTATATTTTTCTTGCCAAAATACTATAATTCGACCAAAAAATGTTAAAATAATCTCTTAATTTTCCAAAAAAATCAATTTAATCGATAATTTTTTAGCATTCGGTTGGAAATTTGCCCTATATACAATTTCCATTCTCATTCTTCTTTGCGCCATTTGTGCCATATTTTTCAAACCTTTGCCAATACCTGAATTCGATTACGAGAAACAAAACAAACTGACCGAGGAATTAAAGCAACAAGCACTTTTGGCCGCATTGAGTCGAGCAGATGCCGGAGATGATGAAGTATTATTTTTATTATTGGATAATGAATTAATTTCACTCCAAATTTAGTCTCAATCGAACATTTCCGAAGGAGAGACAACTACAATGGCCGGTGGCATTTCTCCGGTCAAACGGTCGGCCACTACCCGCACAAGTTCACAATGCACAAAAGAGGATGGCCAACCATTGTTGAATGGGTTTGAAACGACGGCAAATGGCACAGTGGATGGGAATGAAAATGGCGAAGTGGTCCCATCTTCACCGGTCACATCGCATCGTCCCCCATTGTCACCAATTCCCGAAAGTGGACCACGACGATTGAGCAAGAGCAGAGCCGGTTCCACCTATCAGCCGCATGCAGATGGGGCCGTTGGAAGACATCAAACCATGACGAGGACGAGAAAACCAACATTAGCCAGGTTGGATTAATTTAATTCATCGAATTTTTTATTCAACAAATTTTTGTCAGTGTGACCAGTGATGCTTGGATGGGCAGCAATAATCAATTGCGCCAAAGCCGTGCCAATTTATGCAGCCAGCTTTCACGAGTTTCCGCCCGATCCTATGCAAATTCATTGAGTCGCATAAGTCAAGCGCCGGGACAATCAATCAAAGCCGGAGAATCGGTTCTTTCGATGGCAATGAGCGGAGTAGAGGCAAAGGAATTCACGAGGCCACTTTCCCGGCATGACATTTTCCTTCAAGGCAGCATTAGAAATTTGAAGGAATTCGAAAATGAAGGTAATTATCAAATTTAATGAATCCGTAAAAACCTAAATATAATTGCATTTTAGGAGGCAATTATCATCGCTACCGTGAATCCCAAATTTCCATTCCTGTTTCAATTGCCGCACAAAATATGTCCTCTTCTCTCTCACATGCCGGCGGCGATATGGTCGAAATGAGTCATCGATTTGGTGGCAGCCAATACAGCCGAATGACAGATGGCAAAAGTGTTTTTGCAGGCCCTGAATTTGAGGAGGAATTCGAAGCTCCACAAATCGACAACAGGTAAATCTTGATAATATATTTATTCAATAAACATGCAAATTTATTGCATTACATCAAAAAACACACATTAAAATTATAAAAAAAAACATGAGAATGTAAGATTAAAAAAATATGGGAATTAATTTTTTGAGAGGGGAGATAATAATCGGAATTAAATCAGATATGTTCCCGTAAAGCATAAAAAAATTAGAATTCTTTTCCGGAAGAAACACAAAAATCAGAATAAATAAAACACAAAAAATCAGAATTCTTTCCGGAAAACACAAAAAATCAGAATTCTTTCCGGAAAACACAAAAAATCAGAATTCTTTCCGGAAAACACAAAAAATCAGAATCAGAATAAACAAAACACAAAAAATCAGAATTCTTTCCAGAAAACACAAAAAATCAGAATTCTTTCCGGAAAACACAAAAATCAGAATTCGTTCCGGAAAACACAAAAATCAGAATTCTTTCCGGAAAACACAAAAAATCAGAATAGACAAAACACAAAAAATCAGAATTCCTTCCGGAAAACACAAAAAACAGAATCAGAATAAACAAAATACAAAAAATCAAAATTCTTTCCGGAAAACACAAAAAATCAGAATAGACAAAACACAAAAAGCAGAATTCGTTCCGGAAAACACAAAAATCAGAATTCGTTCCGGAAAACACAAAAATCAGAATTCTTTCCGGAAAACACAAAAAATCAGAATAGACAAAACACAAAAAATCAGAATTCCTTCCGGAAAACACAAAAAACAGAATCAGAATAAACAAAATACAAAAAATCAAAATTCTTTCCGGAAAACACAAAAAATCAGAATAGACATAACACAAAAAGCAGAATTCGTTCCGGAAAACACAAAAATCAGAATTCTTTCCGGAAAACACAAAAAATCAGAATAGACAAAACACAAAAAATCAGAATTCCTTCCGGAAAACACAAAAAACAGAATCAGAATAAACAAAATACAAAAAATCAAAATTCTTTCCGGAAAACACAAAAAATCAGAATAGACAAAACACAAAAAGCAGAATTCGTTCCGGAAAACACAAAAATCAGAATTCGTTCCGCTCACAAAAAATCAGAATCAGAATAAACAAAACACAAAAAATCAGAATTCTTTCCGGAAAACACAAAAAATCAGAATTCTTTCCGGAAAACACAAAAAATAAGAATTCTTTCCGGAAAACACAAAAAATCAGAATCAGAATAAACAAAACACAAAAAATCAGAATTCTTTCCGGAAAACACAAAAAAAATCGTAATATCTTATTAATTTTTAATTCTTTCTTTCATTTTTATTCAGCAAATTCAAATGGATTCCCTTTCCAATACGGCATGCCTTCTCCGAAATGATTTCCCTTTCGCTGTTGGCCGATCCAGTCATGCTTCTTCTTTGCATCTCCAACATGTTCGGCATGCTCGGATTCTATGTTCCATTTGTATTTCTCATCGATTTGGCCATCTCCCGTGGAGCCAACCCTTCCGAAGCAACTTTCCTCCTCTCAATAATTGGCATTGCCAATACTTTTGGTTGGTTAATTCATTATTCTTTTTTATCCATTTTCATTTTTATTTTTTTCAGGCCGTGTATTTTTTGGCTGGGTGGCGGACCGTCGATGGGTGACTGCCCTTGCCATCACAAATTGGTCATTGATCACCTGCGGCCTCCTCACCATTTTTTGCCCATTTCTTCCCAATTATTCAATGCTCATTGTCTATGCCGCACTTTTCGGCTTCATTGTTGGTAAGTCAATTTATCCGAAACAACTTTTGTTAAAAGAAATAGACTTATTAGCTGAGAGTTAAAAGAACCACCTATAGTTGATTTAGAATTCACTAAAGTGCATTTTCTCCTCAAAAAAAAAGTTTAAAAAATGGAACTGATTTATTCGACACCTTAACTTGGTCAGCGTAGTCTAGTAGGTTAATGCCTGGTAATTTGGGTATTTGATACAATGGTTCGAACCCGGCTAGAATATACTATTTTTGCAATGAAAGCAATCATAATTCATAAATAATTCATTTTTAAATCCATTTTTTTTATTTTTTCCAGCCGCCTATGTTTGCCTCACTTCCATTCTCCTCTCCGACCTTCTCGGCGTGGAACGTCTGACCAATTCATTTGGCATTTTGGTTGTTGCCCGTGGGATTTCCTCTCTTTTGGGCACCCCAATTGCCGGAATTGTGTTCGACTTCACCCAATCCTACAGTGCCTCATTTTATGTTGCCGGTCTTCTAATCTTCATTGCCGGTTTGGTTGGCTGCATTGTCACATTTGTGCATCGCTATCAGAGAAGTCAACTCCGGAATGAAGGTGGGCGAAATAATATAAACTATTTTAATGAACTGATTTAAGGTGATTATATGGAGCCAGTGAAATTGGCAGCGGATCATGCAGCAGCCGATGCCCAAAGTGGGAAATTGTCGGTGCTGACGGAGAGAAGCGAGGAAAACTTGACCGAATACCAAAGGACCATCCAAAGCATTCAACAACAACGGGCATTGTTGCAGGAATTGGAGCAGTACAAACAGAGGAATGAGGTGGTCGATGAGGAGGAGCATTTTGAGGCAGAAGATGCCGGAAATGGCCAACCCGCTGTTGAAGAACCAAAACTGATTGAATGAATAAACACTCCATTCACATTCATTATTTCATTTATTATTTCCCAATTTCTAATTAATTTAAAATGCAGCTTATTTTATTTCAGTTTGTTGTATTTTTCACATCAATTCCCCCTTCCCTCGATCTCCTCATTTCTTGTTTTTTTTTACTTTTACCCCACTTTTCATATGCAATCATGTGTTTTGTATTGGACCCCTCAATTTTCCATAATTTTCAAAATTCAAATGCCCCGTGAAATCCACACTCGAAATTTCTATTTTTTTTATTGTATTTCCATATTCCATCCGTCCAATTTTATAATGAGCTTTTTTAATATCCAATCTATTTCTTTTGTGAATATTGTGACACAAATAAATCACCGTAAATTTATTCTTGTTGTGAATTTTGTTTCTCTGGAATTGAAGATCATTTGTTGGAAAAAATAATAAAGAGAAAATAAATGGACAATGAGGAATGCAAAAAGAGATGGAAAAAAGTATATGATGATCACAAATTGGGGGAATGAAAATTGTTGTGGCCTTTGGGCAGCTGAATTAATTTGGGGCGTCCACGGATAATCATTGCATAAATTGCCCAAACATCTGCACAATTCAACGGTTCGATTGCTGGATTTCAAGGCCAAATGTCGAGGCAACAATGCTTTCATTGGGAATGTAGAGCAGGAAGTGTCTTTGGAGAAAAAGAATTCATTTAATCACAAAATGTCCAAAGTGGCCTCAATTTTATGGTTGACTACCCACGGACAATTGGGGAAAGCAAATTTCAATCAAATTTAGAATTAGAAAAGGGTACCCAGCTGCCATTTGTTCCGCTGTTTTGGCCAACTTTTTAGAGACCATAAAAAGTACATTTTTGGTTTTAAAATGAATACACAAATTTAAACTTGGCAGATTTAATCAAATTCATTGCATTAGAAATGAGGATTTATTTAAGGCATTAAAATGAATGGTCCTTTTCCTCACATTTTTTTCATTTGAATTAATTGTCAGTTTATTTTATAATTAAAAAACCAACCAACGAGATTATCCAATGGCACTTCTCCGTATTTGAAGACGGAGGAAAAGCAGCCTCGAATCACATTGTTTCCAATGTATTGGCCTGAAATTTTCGGGGCAATGCCAATTTTCAATAACATCAATCAAAATTGCTTGCATCCCCTCCGGGGGTATTGCGTGTTTTCCAATACTTTTGTGTTTTATTTATGGTCAAAATTAAAGGGCACGAAAAGACCCCTCAATTTGAGAGGATAGGCTTATATTGGACGAAAGGGGAAGATTTATTTGATGACCAACCCACCGGCCAACATTCTGGGCTCAATCACGGTAACACAAATGGAATGGCTGCATGGAGTACGGCCAATGAGGGCACCGCCAGGAATGGCATGGCAAGCATCGGTGAAATTCATTGGTCGATAGTAAATCTGTGCAAAAATTTAATATTTTTATTATATTTTGGGTTTTTATTTTCCTTCCATTTCCACCCATCCATCCATTTCCCAATTGGTCTCATTTTGCAGTTTATTTTCCCTCAAAATTTGTTTCTGACCGTCGAAAGGAAAATGTTTCTCCATTTTCTTTCCCCTTTCAATTTTGGCATAAACAATGAATGGACGACTTGGCTTTTCCTTCCATTTTAGGCCACCAAATTTAGCAATGCAAATTCCGTCATGTTTTGAGAGACAATTTGGCCTCCCATTGGGAATTGATCCAAAAATGAAAGGGCAAAACAATTAATGAACTTGAGGGGCCAACAATAATTATTTCCACAATTGAGGAATTTTGTTTAGCCTATCCACATTCATGTTTTGGTCAATCAATGAATGAAATATGTTTTTTTGTCCCCATTCTTGTCATTTTTTCATCAGTCAACACGTCGTCCGTCCGTCCATTCAAACTCTTTTCTTCCTTCCCAATCCTATCCCTGGATTTTTGGCCAAGTGGGGAAAGGGGGATGGATATCCCAATCCCATCCGGTGGGACTTCCCCTCGAGCGAAAGGCCAACCGAAGGACATGGGAAATGTATGGAATGAATTGAAAGGGAATGAAAGGGTGAAAAGCGGCTGTTGGAAATTCAATACGCCACCCTCCCCCCATTCATCCATAAGTCAATCCTCAGCAACAGAACCCACACCGAATGGACGGATTGGATTGAAGGTGGATGCTTTTTGCGGTTTTGAATGACTTTTTTATAGGGATTTGTTTGAATGAATTGATGGAAACTATAAAAGGGTGAAATGTTGGCGGTTACATATTTTCCAAAGGCTAATTAATCCGAGAAGACAACCCAAAAAAGGAAGGAAGAAGAGAGGAAGACATTCATCTTTTCCTCTTTCCCCCAGGGGCATCCCCTTCCTTCCATATATAGGGTGGTTGTCGGGTGGCTCCAAAAAATTTATGTGGCAATCGCCCAAATTCAATTTCCCCAGTGCCCATGCCCAAACCAATGTGGAAGAATTCCCACGAAAGGCAACGATGAGGGAGGAGAGGGTGTGAAAATTGGCATCCAAGGAAGAAATGGGGGAAAAGGGCCAAGCAACTCGGCTGGATATCCAAAAAAATAATAATAATTGTTGTGTTTGGAGAGGGAAGGAAATGGATGTAAAAAAATGTGTGGGTGGGCTGACCTGGTCAAGATAGGACCAATGGGATTCGAACTCTTTGGACATGCAGGAAAAGCAAAAACGTTGGCCAATGCTGAAAAATGGCCATGGATTTGATTGATTAAAATGCCAATCATCTTCCCCACCTGGTTGTACTGTCCATCAAATCCAAATAATCATTGTCCATTGAAGGGGCTACCGTCCTTCGGCCTGCGCCAAAACAAAAGGAGGAGGCGGAAATATGAAGCAGAAAAAGTGAAAGAAAATAGCCGGAAATTGGTGGATTATTTTGGTGATGGCTGATCCTCGTTTGGCCGAAATAAAAATGATGCCGAACAACACGGCGCATCCAATGATGGCACCACTCCTCCAACAAAATGATGGCGATGGCGCATTCAACTCATTCGGCCACAACCAATATTAGGATGGACACTGGGCAATGGGCAAAAAGTGGGCCAAAACATTGACTGTAAAATTGTAATATTGGATGGAAATTGGCAACAGATGGAATTGAGAATTGGGACATTGTTTCGACCGCCGCGAAGTTTTCAACCGTGCGGATAGGGCAGCCATCCAATGGCATTTGAGCGGGGGGAGGGTTGAATGAACTCGCGCGGAAGAGGAATGGAGAATGGTTGGGATGGAATTATTTATGGAGGGTTGGAATATGGGGAGGAGGGGATTAAGCCATGGATGAGAGGGGTGCCGAAGTTGTACCAGCAAATGTTGGGAAGGGATGACCGTGGAGATTAGCGGGGCCCAAAAGGAGGATTGGGGGAAGGCGGGAAGGCTCTTTTTGAATGGAATGAGAGGAAAGTCCTTTGCAATGGCCTCCGGGCCAGTCAGTGGGGTCGGGCAGCCTCCTTTCATTTTACTGCCCTCTGGCCCACTTCATCCTCCTTCCATTCCCGTTGCCAATTCTCGCCTTCCCATCTGCTGCCTTTGCCTTCATTCCCCTTCTTTTGGCCACAATTGCTCCTCCCACTTTTTTTTTTGAAAAGCCGTGAAAAGCAACGGAGGAGGAAATGTGCTCAACGGGATTTTCGATGAATAATAATAATAAGTGGGCATTTTGGGGTGGTCATCATCTTTTTGTGAAGACAGTTTCCAAAAAAATTGGTAACAAATTC
This sequence comes from Pratylenchus scribneri, assembly GCA_030063045.1. NCBI lineage: Eukaryota > Metazoa > Nematoda > Chromadorea > Rhabditida > Pratylenchidae > Pratylenchus > Pratylenchus scribneri. The sequence continues at coordinate 2,512,976 of JAQSEB010000114.1, read as the reverse complement.
ATTTTTATTCAAGGAGGAAAAATTAAGCAAAAAAAAGAAAATATATTTTCCGGAAAGAATTTTGATTTTTTGTATTTTCCTGAAAGAATTATGATTTTTTGTGTTTTCCGGAAAGAATTTTGATTTTTTGTATTTTCCTGAAAGAATTCTGATTTTTTGTATTTTCCGGAAAGAATTTTGATTTTTTGTATTTTCCTGAAAGAATTCTGATTTTTTGTGTTTTCCGGAAAGATTTCTGATTTTATGTGTTTTCCGGAAAGAATTCTGATTTTTTCTGTTTTCTAGAAAGATTCTGATTTTATGTGTTTTCCGGAAAGAATTCTGATTTTTTGTGTTTTCCGGAAAGATTCTGATTTTTTGTGTTTTCCAGAAAGAATTCTGATTTTATGTGTTTTCCGGAAAGAATTCTGATTTTTTGTGTTTTCCGGAAAGAATTCTGATTTTTGTGTTTTGCCTATTCTGATTCTGATTTTTTGTGTTTTCCGGAAAGAATTCTGATTTTTGTGTTTTGCCTATTCTGATTCTGATTTTTTGTATTTTCCGGAAAGAATTTTGATTTTTTGTATTTTCCTGAAAGAATTCTGATTTTTTGTGTTTTCCGGAAAGATTTCTGATTTTATGTGTTTTCCGGAAAGAATTCTGATTTTTTCTGTTTTCTAGAAAGATTCTGATTTTATGTGTTTTCCGGAAAGAATTCTGATTTTTTGTGTTTTCCGGAAAGATTCTGATTTTTTGTGTTTTCCAGAAAGAATTCTGATTTTTTGTGTCTTCCGGAAAGATTTCTGATTTTATGTGTTTTCCGGAAAGAATTCTGATTTTTTGTGTTTTCCGGAAAGAATTCTGATTTTTGTGTTTTGCCTATTCTGATTCTGATTTTTTGTGTTTTCCGGAAAGAATTCTGATTTTTGTGTTTTGCCTATTCTGATTCTGATTTCTTGTGTTTTCCGGAAAGAATTCTGATTTTTTGTGTTTTCCGGAAAGAATTTTGATTTTTTGTATTTTCCTGAAAGAATTATGATTTTTTGTGTTTTCCGGAAAGAATTTTGATTTTTTGTATTTTCCTGAAAGAATTCTGATTTTTTGTATTTTCCGGAAAGAATTTTGATTTTTTGTATTTTCCTGAAAGAATTCTGATTTTTTGTGTTTTCCGGAAAGATTTCTGATTTTATGTGTTTTCCGGAAAGAATTCTGATTTTTTCTGTTTTCTAGAAAGATTCTGATTTTATGTGTTTTCCGGAAAGAATTCTGATTTTTTGTGTTTTCCGGAAAGATTCTGATTTTTTGTGTTTTCCAGAAAGAATTCTGATTTTTTGTGTCTTCCGGAAAGATTTCTGATTTTATGTGTTTTCCGGAAAGAATTCTGATTTTTTGTGTTTTCCGGAAAGAATTCTGATTTTTGTGTTTTGCCTATTCTGATTCTGATTTTTTGTGTTTTCCGGAAAGAATTCTGATTTTTGTGTTTTGCCTATTCTGATTCTGATTTTTTGTGTTTTCCGGAAAGAATTCTGATTTTTTGTGTTTTCCGGAAAGAATTCTGATTTTTGTGTTTTGCCTATTCTGATTCTGATTTTTTGTGTTTTCCGGAAAGAATTCTGATTTTTGTGTTTTGCCTATTCTGATTCTGATTTTTTGTGTTTTCCGGAAAGAATTCTGATTTTTTGTGTTTTCCGGAAAGAATTCTGATTTTTTGTGTTTTCCGGAAAGAATTCTGATTTTGTGTTTTGCCTATTCTGATTTTTTGTATTTTCCGGAAAGAATTTGATTTTGTGTTTTGCCTATTCTGATTTCTATGTTTTCTAGAAAGATTCTGTTTTTTTGTGTTTTTCGAAATTGATTCATTTTTTGATTTTAAATGTACTCTACTCCGTTCTCTCATTGTGAAGATACTTTCCAATAAAAATAGTTAAAAAATTCATTTTTTATTATATTGGCAAATAAAGCATAAAAAGGGAATAATAGTGAATTGAATTAAAATAAATTTGAAAAGCTCGAAAATGGAAAATTTGTAATGAATTAAAAAGGGAAAATGACTTCTTTGGAATAATTTGAATGCCTATAAAAATGAGATCATCCATTGTTCATTCATTTCAATTCCTCCATTTTTATTGAATATTTTGCCTTCTTCTCCTCTTTTCCCCTTCATCGTCCATTTCCCCTTCCTCTTCCCCTTCTACACTTTCTTCTGTCGGTATTGGCATTTTTGTTGTTTTTGGCATCATTTCTTCATCCTCCTCCAATTCCATCATTTTTCTGCACCTTTCCAGGTAATGTTTTCGTCCAAATTTGGCCAATCTTTGTGCCACTTCCTCATTCCAATCCAACATCACCGAATGCCGATCCAATGCCACCGATGTCCCCAAACCCTTTTCACCTTTCATTTCCTTTTTATTTTTGATTTCCTCTTCTGGTTTTTCGGCATCATATCGACCTTAATATTTCCAATTTTTAGACCCTCATATTCATCTAATAATTTTACCCATTAACAAATATTTCCTTCCAATTTTCAGCCGAGGACATTTGCAAATTAGCATTCGATTTGGCAGCCAAATGGCAAAATTCTTTCGATTTGTCAAATTCAATTGATTTTTTACATCCTTTTGGATTGCCAATAATTGGCCATGGTATTTGGCCCATCCATCCACCAATTCCCTTCCCATTATTTGCACATGAATTGCTGAAAATCACACAAAAATGAATGTATGGAATATTCCCCTCTCCTTCTATTGACCGTAATCTCGGCGGCAAAATCGTTTATGGGTCAATCGGGTGGGCGAGGCACGGCATTTCTCGCATTCCTCTGAACAAATGAATATATTCTAAGGCATTATTTAAGGCAAAATGCCCTAATTGGGATGAAAATTATAGAAAGGATGTAGAAAAAATTCGGTGATTATTTCAGCAAATTCTATGCAATTTATTCATTTTTCATGAAAAGGGGAGATGAATTTTTTTTAATTTGAATGATGTCTGAAGATTTTGGCCATTGTGAAAAATTCGGACAAAAAATGTTAATGACCTTTTTAAATCCAAAATAATATATTTAAATTAAAATTTTAAGTAACAACAATTTTATAACAAAATGAAGAGCATTTCCCACTCTACAAAACTATATCAATATAAATGAAATCGGTTGCGATTGAAGGAAGTTAATAAGTGTTCAAAGAATTCACTCTCCTCAAAAAAGGGAAAGGGGGAATCCAATACTGTAGAGAGAGAATATGTGATTATGCCCTCAAGGCATTCCCTTTTGTGCTGAATGCTGATTGGCTCTCTGCTACAGTATTTTCCCTTTTCTTGATCAATGGCAGCTAACAGCAGTTCAATGTGCCCTCAAGGATTCTTCACGTCATATTCAAATTAAACATCTATATTTTTTAAATGCTTATAGCTTTCTTCAATCCCACTTATTTTTGATGATCTTGGAAGAGCTTTGTAGAGTACAAATCTTTCCATCTCGGATATGAGTATAAAAATCACCAACCTTTTTGTTGGCCACCAATTTTGATGGCATTTGCCGGTGGTGGAGGACCTGAAAAAATGTTTATGGCACATTTTTGGGGGAATTTTGGCCCACGAATGCAAGGGGTAACCGGCGATCTGGATTGCTGGAATCCTTTGGCACATCGATTGCAGGTTGGCCCTAAATGCAAATCGATTGATTGATTCTTCTGATGTGAATGATTTGGTCCCAACCTTCCACTCCAGATTTGCAAATGCATTGGCCACTCGTTTGATTGCAATTTCGGGACAATGAGCCAATTGGATGGCAAAGGCATGCTTCAAAAATCATTTATTAATAATCAATAATATTTATTTAAAAATTGATCCAATTCTCAATGGCAAATTCTCTCCCAAAACTCATTTTTGGCCACCACTCACGTTTGCACGCCTTTCGATGTGTTATCGGCTTTCCCTGATCCCGATAGTATCCCAATTTGCAATACTAAATTGGGTAAATATTCCATCAAATTAATTTTTCCCTCACATGACAATTTCGTCCGGCTGTGTTGTGCCGACAATTCAGGCAAACTCCGCCACTTTGGAAGCCACTAAGTCGATACAATTCTGCATTGAATCGACACTTTCGACTGTGCAAATTGCAATTACATGCTAAAAATAGAGGAATCAATTTCCATATTATTACATTTATTTTATCATTTTAAATTTCTTTCTAATCCAATAAAAATTCCTTCCAAATAATTCATTCCAATTTCAATAATTCCATTTCACATATTCCCAAAATTATTCCTATTTCCTTCCCATTTCCCTCATCAATTTATTTATTTTTTGTTTGCTTTATAGCCAATTTTTGCGAGAATAATTCCTCCACCCCCGCGCATTGTTTGCCTTCACAATTGGCGGCGACATGAGCAATTCATCCAAATCTAATCCAATTCACGCCCGAACGGATGAAAAATGGAAATGGGATGGATTGATTGGAAAGGCAAATTCCTCCATCCATTATTGTCCCTTCACCCCGCCGTAAATTGGTTGGTTGCCTCGGATGGATGAGCAACCCCCTTCTCCATCCCTCTCAAATTTTGTGTGGCATTTTCGCCCAACTTTCCGGATGAATTCATTTTTTAAGCAGCCGAGAAAATTGCTCATTTTTTGTCAGAAAAAAAATGGAATAATATTTGAACTGGTGAATGAAAAAAGGGGCTAATCAAATGGAGGGTTTGAGGGTCATTGGCCCCAAATTTGGCCAATAAAATTGAATATTCTCATTGTGAGGGATTTATTCACCATTGTTCGGGGTCATCCCCGCTCCTCTATATTCGAGGGTGGTCCCCGTTTTTATGCAAATTTCCCCATTTTTTCCCAAATAAATTCATTCCATTTCCATCTCTCCTTTCCTTCCTTATTCTAATTACAACATTTTTTCCCTTGAGGCTTAATCTCCTCTATTTTCAAAAAGGGAAAAGTGGGCGGAAATTGGTGGGAGAAAAAATGGAGAAGGAAAAAGTGTGAAATTGGGAAAAGGTTCAGTGTCAAGTATTTTTATTCCCTTGAGGCAAATAATTAATCATTCCCATCAAAAATGGACGCACCCTTTTCCTATTCTCACATATCCATTTATGCCGCCTTCCCCAATCCATCCATTAATCCCCCTCCACTCAAAGAAAAGGATGCGCAGATGGACGATGGCGACGGGAATGGAAGAGAAGACCGTAGTTTTTTATGAAAGGAAAAATAGAAATGGACAAATTCGTTTGAGATGCGCACTTTTTTGGATCGTGGGATAAAATTGATATATAAATTAATTAAAGTAGAAATATGCAGAGAAATTTACAACACCAAAGCTTTCATGTTTGCGTATTACTTGAAATTTGTAAAATTGTTTAAAAAAAAATGTGAAATTATTGTATTAAAATAAAAAGGAGGATATAAATGATAATGGTTATTAATTTTATTTAATGGAGAAAGAGGATTTATGGTTTCCGGAAAGAATTCTGATTTTTTGTGTTTTCCGGAAAGAATTATGATTTTTTGTGTTTTCCGGAAACAATTCTGATTTTTTGTGTTTTCCGGAAAGAATTCTGATTTTTTGTGTTTTCCGGAAAGAATTCTGATTTTTTGTGTTTTCCGGAAAGAATTCTGATTTTTTGTGTTTTCCGGAAACAATTCTGATTTTTTGTGTTTTCCGGAAAGAATTCTGATTTTTTGTGTTTTCCGGAAACAATTCTGATTTTTTGTGTTTTCCGGAAACAATTCTGCTTTTTTTTGTTTTCCGGAAAGAATTCTGATTTTTTGTGTTTTCCGGAAAGAATTCTGATTTTTTGTGTTTTCCGGAAAGATTCTGATTTTTTTGTGTTGCGTTTTCCGGAAAGATTCTGATTTTTTGTGTTTTCCGGAAACAATTCTGATTTTTTGTGTTTTCCGGAAACAATTCTGATTTTTTGTGTTTTCCGGAAAGAATTCTGATTTTTTGTGTTTTCCGGAAAGAATTCTGATTTTTTGTGTTTTCCGGAAAGATTCTGATTTTTTTGTGTTGTGTTTTCCGGAAAGATTCTGATTTTTTGTGTTTTCCGGAAAGATTCTGATTTTTTGTGTTTTCCGGAAAGATTCTGATTTTTTTGTGTTGTGTTTTCCGGAAAGATTCTGATTTTTTTGTATTTTGCCTATTCTGATTCTGATTTTTTATTTTTTTCCTGAAAGATTCTGATTTTTTGCGATTCATTCCGGAAACGTTCTGATTTCTTGTGTTTCAGAATATTCTGATTTTACGTGTACAGTACCCTTTCTCAATAAAATAAAACGAATTTTTACTTTCTTTAATTTAATTCCTCTTATTTTTTTTATTTTATGTAACTATAATAATAATTCCAACAATTTTTACATTTTTTGAGATATCCCAGGTCCCCGCACTATTTTTCTACAAAAATTGTCAATACGAAATTGATGTAAAGTGGACCCTCTTTTAGGAGAAATATTCTTGCGGATTTTTATTTTTCTTTTTTTTATGAACTTACCAACGCATGGATTCGCGCTGTCGGCATTTGCCCTGGCCCATGGCCGATCATAATGAAATGGACGACATTTTTCACAGTCCAATCCCGTTGTAGAATGTTTACAATCGCAGGAATACCTTCAACAAACAAATCAATTTCATTTGAGCAAATTATATTTTGAATATTTATTAAATAACTTAATCATTTCAGTACCAATATGAAAGTGGTGTATTCTTATTTAAAAACAAAATGATTGGTTTTTGATTAGTTTCTTTAAATCGGGATTCTAGCACATTAAAAAGGTTTCACCTTCCCATTCGATCAATTATGCATCTGCTCGCATGTCCATTGCATTTACATCTTCCACCAACGGCCAATTCGGCCAATGCGTAAAAATATCGCTCCCGAATTCGATCCAAATTTAGGCCACCGCTTCTTTCCCCCATCTCATCTTCCCCATTCATCAATTCCAGCATTGAATTCGACGGCAATGTTCCATTTCCATTGTCCTCACCAACTTTTTGCCTTCTAACCCTTTTGGCCTCTTCTTCTCCCTCTAATCCATATAATTCAGCTTGATCCGCGCTGAGTCGATTGAAAACAATTCGAATATCCGTTGCCGTCACCCAATCTTGCAAAACCTGCAAAAAATAAATTGGAATTAAAAATTTTATTGGCCATTTTTACCGGCGATTGTTCAAAATCCAATGCGGATGGCCTCGCTTCCAATGTGGCAAATGCAATTCGATTTGCCAACGGCGAAAGAGAATGGCCATCCGTACAGCGGGCTTCCTTGAAAGGAGAAAATCACAATTTGCCTTTTAGGCAAATCATAAGGAAAGAAACAATATTCCAATCCCAATATTATGCCTAATAAGCTTAAAACATTCTGAAATTCTCCCCTTGAGATTATTATGAGAATGAGGGCATGCCATTGGCTAAATAATATTTAAATAATATTTTCGATTAACTTGCCTGCTCATTTTCCTTGCCAATTTGGGCATCCTTTGGTCGACCATAAATTTTCTGGCATTGTGAGGAATAAAATTGCATTGGAATCCAGGTTCGGCCTCGATTATTGGACGTGGAATGAAAAAGTGAATATTTTAGAGGGAAAATTGGATGGGGTGGACTTATTTGTAAATGGCCAATGAATCGGCCAAACGACCGCAAAAATGCAGGGAAACATAGGTGATCTGAAGAATTGGGCAAATTTGTTATTTTTGATCATTTTAAACATCCAATTAAGCTTTTATTTGACTGGCTCAAAAATAATATCCATAGCCTTTTGCCTATCATTTACATATTAATCCAATTAAATGTGCCCAAAATTTAATAGTATTCCCTCTACAATTTCATTCATTCACCCCTTTTTAATATTTCACCTCAAATTTTTTGCCCAAACTCAATGTCAATGTGACATTATGCGGAAATGTGGTGGACGGTTCGCTGACCCAACATGTCAAATTGTTTGGATTGTTCAAATCAGTCAACAGCTGGGCCGGATGTGCCAATTGTTCCTCCTCCCCATCGCAGAGTTCACATCGTTCCCGCATCATCCCATCCGGCGATTCCTCCATCACACAAAATCTGAGAGGAATGTTTACATCCGGGAAAGAGGGATTTGGCCAATTTGCGGGGGCCAAAATGAGAAGGGGATTAGCCCTTTTTGGGGGCATTTTTGTGCCGCAATTCGAGAAGGGAGGTGTGAAAAGTAAACAACAAAATGAGAAATACGATCGGCAATGGAAAAAGGCGAAAACAAAACTGGCATAAAATTGGAGGAAGAAGGGATCAAATTTGAGAATTTTGTTGAACGAACATTTCCATTTTCAGAACAAAAGATAATTCCCATTCCATTTCCATTTATTATTTTCCCATTTTGCTTCCATTCGAATGGGAGGAGATGAACCATCCAGATAATAATAAATAGAGGATTGCCCATTGAGAAAGGCATTTGGCCATTTCCCCCGGCTGGCAAATCCATTTGCATTTTCACATCCAATTCATTCATTCATCCATTTTGCATCCTTTTCCATAAGGATTGATCCAATCTCTTCCATATTCCAAATCAACTCAAAACTGCGCGGCTTCCACGGCGGTAAATGTGCAAGGAGGAGGGGGAACATTCAGTTGAAGGGGAGAATTAGCTGAAATAAAGCAGAAAAGGGGAGAAAAGCATAAAAGAACGAAAGAAGGAAACGGAGAATATTTAGTACTTGAGAAGGGGAGGGGGATGGGTATTTTGTTATTGTTGCGTACAATTGGGGAATGGAATGGACCGGTTCCAATGGGCTTTTGAATGGAACGGAATGAGGGAAAAAATAAAACAAAACGGACTCTCAAAAGTGTCCAAAACAAAGACAATGGGTTTGGATGATTGATTTAATGGATCAGAGGGAACAAATTGGCCGATCATTGAATGAATGAATGGATTGAGAAAATGGCCAATTTGGCCAAATTCAGAATGCCCTTTTGTCCCTCACCTTGACGGTTTCCCACTCATTCCGCAAGTGCTTGAGGCAATCACTGGTTTGCCAAAGGCTAAAATGGGGAAGGGGAATTAATGGTGGAATATTATATTTTTGGGTGAGCACCGGCATTGATGAAGTCGGGAACGCATCGGACTGGACGGCCAGCCGAATCGTAGCAAGGATCACGGTCAGGCTGACGAAGGGACGAAAATTGGGAGAAATAGGCAGCCCTGATGAAGGCGATTGGGAATATTTGGATGAGGAAGAGAATGGCCAAAATGGTGGAGGCCATTTTATTTGGCAATGAATTTGATCAAAAGGAATTTAATTATCGAGATGGGCGGAACATTTTCCCTCCTTTAAATATTATATAAATTGGATAAAGAAGTTTGGGGCGGCGGTGCGCACGGATTGGCGCTAATTAAAAGGGAATTTGGGAGGAGGGGCAACTTTGAATGGGAAGGGGAGGGCACCAGAGAATGGCTAATCGGAGAAAAGTGGGGAAAATGGGATGGACGAAAGAAGGGAGGAGTGGCAATGAATGTGGGTGCGAAAATGGGCGGGCAAAGGGAGGAAGGGGGAAAATGAGGAATGGACCGGGCAAACAATTGTGGCCAAAAGGAAAGGGGGAAATGGAAGCCGAAAGGAAGGTTTAATGGCCCCCGGGGCGCTAAAAATAATTAAGAAGGAAAGGAGGGAAAAGACGGAAAAGGGGATTAATTCGCCCCTTTTTGGATGGGCCAAATTCCAATGCACATTTTGGGGGGCATTGGTCACTCGCCTCGCCCTAAATTGGGTTGCAATTTTGTTGCCCCAAAGTTTCCATTTGTTTTGGGTTGGGCCAATTTCCGCCGAAATTTCGCCCATTAATTTCCTTTTCCCTCCATTTTGTGGTCGATGATCCCCCTTTTTGGCCTAATTTGGAAATGAAAGGGTTTTGAGGGTTCCGGAGGCAGAAAATTTGGAGAAGGCAATGAATGGGACGATTATAGGTGGGAGTGGGGCACATTGAATGGGGGAATTTGGGGAATTGGGTGATGCGCGGATAATCCATTTTTGGGAATTTGGATTCAATTTTGACGCGAATTAAAGTGGAAAATGGGTGGGAGTGGGGAATACGCAATCGAGGCCGGCAGAATTCTGAAAAAGGGCACAAAAGGGGAGTGAAGGGGAGGTGTTGAGTTGAGTGAGGGAATTTTGGGGAAGAATTGAATGAATGAATTGGATGAATTGGATAAAGTGGATGAAGGCCATTGACGACGCCATTTAAAGAAGGAGGATTTGTGGTGGTTGTGAAGGAGGGATGCGCAGACCATCCTCAAATCGGCTAAAAGAAAGTCACCAAAAGTGGAAGAAAGGAGGCAGATGCCGCCAAAAATGACAATTGAAAGGAAATGGAGGGAAATAGGGGAATTAGGCGGCTGGATGGAAAGTCCAAGAAAGGAGGGAACTGGAAAGAGAGGGGGAACGCTGCGTGAAACCAAAGCGGCGAATTAAAATGGTGGAATGTGAGGACACGAGGATAAATTATGAGGGAAATTGGAAAGGAGGATGGCAATGGCAATGGCAATGGCATCCATTCATTCACAAAAGGCCATGGGAAAAGTTGGATAAAATGGAGATGGTTTAATTTTGTTGTGACCTCCAAAAAATGTTATTTTGAGAAGATTGATGATGGACAAAATTGTTTGGATAAATTGATGTTTTTTGAATAAAAATAGATTGCGCATTCCTCCATTAACAAACATTCTACGCTGTGGCCAATTGATAAAAAATGCTGGGCACGCATTCATCCAATTCCAATTTCATTCCAATTCCATCCAAATTAGCAATTCATCGTTCATTAAGACATTTTCCACATTTTATTTTGATCCTTTCAGCATCCTTTTTTCCAATATTCTAAGAGATTTTTATCAATAATAGTCATTGAATATTGCGTGAACATTTTGGATTTCATCTCGATCCAATTTTTATCCAATCAAATTAGATTTAAAGCAAATAATTTTATAAAAAAGTCCTTCAAAATTCTTCTCGCATAAAAGGGAAGAAGCTTTATTAGAATTCAATGTCATTTTCTCATTGTGATGCATAAATCCTAAAGATCTTCTTAATTTTATTCCCATTATATTTCCTCCAATATATTCATTTTTTTTTCTTTCATTTTTATTTTTATCATTCCAGAAACAATTCTGATTTTCATTCCGGAAATTAATTTAATTCCGATTTTAGGTATACTGTACCCCTTATCCAAACTCAGTCAGTCTAATTCCCCTTTTTGTCGCTTGATCTATAATTAATTTTTAATTCAATCAAAATTTTACATTTAAAACAAACAACTTAATCAAAAAAGACTCTCAATATCAATGCTCTTCTAGCTAATAAAATTCTTGTTATTTTCCTCTTTATTATGGGGCCCTGAATTTGCTTTGATCCAACTTCATTTTTCCCAATATATTTTCTCTAGCACTTTTTTTTCCTCCATTTCCATTTTAACATTTTCCACATTAAATTGGGTAAACATTTCCTTTTCATTTTCTTCAATTTTACACCTATAAAAAAAGTTCATCACATTTTTCTATGTTAAAAAAGGGTATTTTTGGCCAATTCTCTCAATTTTCAATTTCATTTTCCCCAATTCCCCTCCCCTCGAATATGAATTCCCAAAGGAGAATTGGCAAAATAAATAAGCCCAACCAACCAATGCGCCCTTTCACCCACCCCCCCCCCCCCCTTATAACATTGACAATTGAAAAAATGGAAAATTGGGAGGAATTGGCCTAAAGAGGAAGAAGTGGCCAAAAATCGATCCTCCCAAGGAAATAATTTTCGCAACTCATCAATCCCAAAAAATAATAATAACTTATTGGCCAATGGATCAACCTCTGTTGATGAAAGGGAAAGTCCAATAACCAATTGGCCATCCCCCTCTAATTCCTTCCTCCCTACATTCCCCCCTTCCTTTTTACCTCCACCGATCGTTGGGGGACTCTGCTTTTCTTCAAAGGCGATTAGCCTTGACAGGCCATCGCTAAACCCCCTCCCCTCCCACCATTCCCAGTGCTGTCCTTTCCAATCGTCGCTTCGTCAGAATTAGCCTTGCCTCCCATTTTTGCTTGGCCCAAAACCATTTGTGCTTTCCCCTTCCCTTCCCTTTTTGCCTCTGTTCCCATTTTTCCACTTTCAGCCGTCGTCGCCCCCTTCTTTCTCCCTTCAAGAGCACACACATTTGCGGCTGCTGCCCTTCTTTTGGCCATCTCCTCCTTCGGCCTTAAGCATTCTTCCCCCTTCAGTCAGCTGAAGTGCCCCTCCTTCCTCTTCCTCCTTTGCTCCCGGCTTCCTCCCCTTCCCACCCCCCATCCCCTCCATTTTTTCCTCCTTTTGAGTCCACCATCCCCTTCCCATTCTAATCCCATTCTTTCGGCGGCGACGGGCCCTATTTGCTTTTAGGGTAGTCAAAGGGGAGGACCTCTTTTTGGCCAACAGACCAACCGAAGTGACATTTGTGGATTTTCCCCTTTCCTCCATTGCTTCTTCTTCGGCACAGCGGGGGCAGCGAGGAGGAGGACAATGCCTCCTCAACCGATTCCTCCCATCCATCCGCCTTTCCCCTCCGGGCACCGCCAATTCCGCCAATTTATTGCCCGAAGCGCCGTCAACACAGTGAAGAATGGCACAAAGCAAAGCACGGGAGGAGGGGCGAAGGTGGGGGAAATTGAATCGGGCAGTGCCGAGTCCATCGGCCATCCCTCGCAGGAGGAGGGATATATGGGATTTTGTTGGGCATTGACTCCCGCCGGGAGCATTTCCTTCTCGCCCGCTTGGCCACATCCTCCTCATCCCCTTTCCGTGGCACCATCCATTCATTCCCCCCTTTCGGTCATGGCCGGGCATTGCTCCTCTTCCCCTTCACTTTTTTGCCACTGCCACCCTTTTTGGCTTTATTCCCCTCCTCTGTTCCTTCATTCCAATTATGACGCCAAAAACAAAGTGGAAGGAATGGAGCGGGGCAAGAAGTGAAGTGGAATTCAAATGAGCAAAAGCGCAGAGGGGGGAAGGGGGAATTGCGGGAGGAGGACCAACAATTTCCCACGCGCACTCCCCCATTCCATTCATTCATTCCCCACCTCAAGCAAGCCTGAGCCTGGCCAATTCCACCTCCTTTTTCTATATGCCGCCGCTTTTCCCCTCCCCAACATCTTTGGGGTGGTGGCACTGGCCACGACTTTTTCTTCCTCCTTCCACCCTCCCCTCCCTAGTCCCTATCCCCCCAGTCCATTTTGTGCTCTCCCATCGGACTCATTTTGTCCCCCTTTTCCATTTTCCATTCCTTCCTTCCTTTTCCGCCCATCTCGAATGCAAAGCCTCCGGCCGCCTCCACGGCTGCCTTGAGCCAGCTTTGGCTGCACCTCCAGCCAGCCCCCCCCCTTTCCTTCCCTGTTGGCCAATTCCCCGCATTTTCATCCCCTCATCCCTTCCATTTACCACCTTTTCCCATTTTCCCCCAATTTCACCGCCTAATTCTTCCCCTTTTTTGGCAAAACCCAATTCCCCCTTTTCCATAGATGGGCTGTTTGTTCAAATGCCTGGATCCGGGACCACCGGACGAGTCGGTCCGCCATTTTTGGCACATCCGGGGTCTAATCCTCGATGCGATTAGTGCCAATTCCCAGCCGGGCACTTCCTCCTCCCAACTCCATCATCAACCGCATAGTCCATCGGCGGACACCCTTCAAGTGCAGGAAGGTGGGACTGCGCAACAATCAAATAATAGCAGCAGCAATGGAAGACAAAGGAGGCGAAACAAGAAGGAGGATGGAGAGGGGAAAGAGGATGGGCCAAAAGGGGCCAAGGAACAGTTAATTCCAAGGCAAAATGTTCAGGTGAGAATGGATGGCATTCAAAATGCAAAGAATTTACCATTCACAAATTCAAAATGTTTACATGCATTTTTGAGCAAAATATTTCAAGAAAACTTTTTGCAATGATTGCCCAAAAACAAATTTTTTCCACCATATTCCATCAAAATAAACAAAAAAGAATGTTGCCTTCAGCTAATCCCCTTTCTTTTTTAGCGTCTACCACCGGGTGTTCTGTACATTTACGAGGGTCGATTGGTGTATCGAAGTCGTCGCTGGACTCGATGCCCATGGCCCAGTGGGCGGAATGGGGCCGAGGAATTGACGGTGGAATTGTGCCAAATTGGCGATGTCATTGTGGGCCAACAGTTCATTTCGCAAAGGGTGAGAATCAAATGAGGGAAATTTAATTTTGATTGGACATTGATTTTTAGTGGTGGGGGAATGGCAAATGAAATGAAATGCCATTTTTGGAATTCATTGTATTTTTAAGGACAATAAACCAATTCGATGCCAAGGACCCCTTGTGGAGGTGCAGGTGACCGGCAGGCAGCCGCCACTTCATTTGGCCTTTCTCACTTCACAGGCCGATGCAATCGGCGAAGAATTGCGCGAAATATTCCTCAGGCATCGTCACAGGCCTCGAATTTTCCAATTCAATTCCATCGACGTGGACGGCATCGAAATTGAAGTGCCCTGAACAAAATTTATTAGAGGAGGAAAGCAAATAAAAGAATTATGGAATTAAATAATAATTTTGAATTAACAAATTCACTTTTGAGCTTTCTAAAATCCCCAATTTTTGGCCAATAATTTACTCTTCCCTATTCGCCCAATTCCTTCATTTGATTCATTTTTGTTTGATTTGAACTGGTTAAAACTTTTTTTCATGCAAATCAATTTGACCAAACTATTGGCAGATAGAATAGGCATCGGCCAATTTCTTCCAATTTTCACCCATTTTATTCAAAACATTTATCCCCTTGCCTCCCTTCCTATCGATTCTGTCGGAAAACCTAATAAAATGTAAAAGAGAATGGAAGTTGTTGGCCTCCACTCATTTTCAATGCAAATTTGGGGCCATTCCCTGGCGGCCAATTTGCGGGGATTAGTCTGCCTCCCACCAACCCCCTTCACTCAAATGATGGGCCAAAGGAGACCGCGCATTCCCCTTTTCCTTCCTTCTTGTCCTTTTTGATGAATGTCTCATCGCCCACCCACTCTCGGGGGTCGTTCCTTGGCCCATTTCAAAGGGTGAGAGGATCTGTCCCCTCCAATTCATTCATTCATTTGTTATTCATCCCCTCTTTTGGTCCATTAATTCATTCAGTTGGGCAAGTCCATCCACATCCTCTCTTTTTCCTTTTCCTTCCTTTTAATGCAAAATGTTGCTTGCCCCATGGCACACCCATCCATCCAACCATATTCCTTTCATTTTCAACATTCTTAAGTGAATCGACAAGTTGCGCGGTGCATTTTCTCCTCTCCAAATTTCTCTTTTTTTATGTCCAAATAAAGTCGGCCATTCCCCTCATTTTTTTAACAAAGGGCGAACGACGAATAGATTATCTTTTGTGTTCAATCTTCCTCATTTCAATTCTCACTTTACCTCTAGAAATCAGAATTGTTTCCGGAATGAAAATCAGAATTGTTTCCGGAATGAAAATTATCAGAATTGTTTCCGGAATGAAAATCAGAATTGTTTCCGGAATTAAAATTATCAGAATTGTTTCCGGAATGAAAATCAGAATTCTTTCGGAATGAAAATTAGAATTCTTTCCGGAAAACACAAAAAAATCAGAATTCTTTCCGGAAAACACAAAAATCAGAATTCTTTCCGGAAACACAAAAAATCAGAATTCTTTCCGGAAAACACAAAATAACAGAATTCTTTCCGGAAAACACAAAATATCGGAATTCTTTCCGGAAAACACAAAAAATCAGAATTCTTTCCGGAAAACACAAAATATCAGAATTCTTTCCGGAAAACACAAAAAATCATAATTCTTTCGGGAAAACACAAAAAATCCAGTATTCTTTCCGGAAAACACAAAAAATCAGAATTCTTTCCGGAAAACACAAAAAATCAGAATTCTTTCCGGAAAACACAAAAAATCAGAATTCTTTCCGGAAAACACAAAAAATCAGAATTCTTTCCGGAAAACACAAAAAATCAGAATTCTTTCCGGAAAACACAAAAAATCAGAATTCTTTCCGGAAAACACAAAAAATCAGAATTCTTTCCGGAAAACACAAAAAATCAGAATTCTTTCCGGAAAACACAAAAAATCAGAATTCTTTCCGAAAAACACAAAAAATCAGAATTCTTTCTGGAAAACACAAAATATCAGAATTCTTTCCGGAAAACACAAAATATCAGAATTCTTTCCGGAAAACACAAAATATCAGAATTCTTTCCGGAAAACACAAAATATCAGAATTCTTTCCGGAATGAAAAATCAGAATCCCTTTCTAGCAGCTGGTTTTATAGTCGCCATCGGCAACCTTAAAACAAAAATGAATAGGAGAAAGATCAAACGAAATTCTCAAAAAATTGGGCAGAAAATCGGCTTAAAAATTGAGGCCAACTTTCCACGCACAATATCCCTTCTTTAGATCATCACATCCCATCCCCCTATTCCAATTGAATTCAATTTAAGGGTCAGCCCCAAAGTCACGTCCCCACACCCCCAAATTTAGTCGCAACAATTCCCCAAGAGGATTAGCTTTTGGATGGACTCCAACAGAGTCAAATCCCCCTTTCCCTTCACAATCAATTTATATCCTCTTTTACACAACTCAATTGTCCCTAAAAAGGTCCATTTTAGTCAGTTAAAGTCCAAAAAACGATCTGGGAAAAAAGAAATGGGCGGATTGGATGATGGATGAGCCAAAATGAACAAAAATGAGTATGTACCCCAACAAACACGTTTCACTTCACAACCTCCCACGGCCATGTTCATTAGAGGCAGAAAAGGGAGAAGCAATTGTTGGATTGTCCAATTGTTCATTTTACTCCAAAAAATTGGCAACATTTTGGCAGCGATTTGCACATTTCAACCGGGAAAAGGTTTTGGCATAGAAATGGAGAAAAACAAAATCGATTAATTAAGATTCATTCCCAGTCTTTCGGCCTCCACCCTCTTCAGTCCCATCATTTTTCACCTCCATCTTTTCCACCCAAGAATTGGCCCAGCCAAATGCAACAAATCCATTCTTGTTGCCAAAATGTTCCTGCGAATCGGATTGGGCCAATGCATTTTGTGCCCGCATTGAAATTTATGCCCAAATGGAGGAGGAGAAGGCGCCTTCCGTCTGCGTTTGTCGGTTGGCATCCACAAAATTCAAAAAAAAAGAATTGACCCCAAAAAGGCAAATGATCGGTGTTGGGGAATGTCGCCAATTCTTGAGTCGATGTTTTCGCCGCAGTCCACAATCCCCTTCCACTCCTCCTTTGACCCAACAATTCCCTCAACAACATCGGCCATTGGTCAAATTGGATGAGGATGATTGCGATTGTTGCTTCAATCAACCTGACCAATTTTGCAACCAATTGGATTGCCACAAAATGCGCCCAAAATTCGATTCGCCCAACATCGATTGTCGTTGCTTTCTTCCACAAACAACTCAAATTAGGCCTGGAGAATATCCGCCCGAACACATTTGCCAAGGGAATGATGCTATGATGGAGGGCGCATCATTGAGCCAACATTTGCCCATGGGAATTGATCAGGAAAATGAAGAGGTCAAAATTTATCTAATTTAGTGAAAGTTTAATGCTATTTTGCCTATGCAAATGGATATAGTCATTGCAAAATATAGCCTTTTTAAATCCAAAATAATATATTCAAAATTAAAAATGTATAGAATAATTTTTATATCAAATGAAGAGCATATTCCACTCTACAAAACCATACCAAGATCATCAAAAACATTTGGGATTCAAAGGAGTTATCAATGATTAAACAAAGACTGTCGTTTTCCTCAAATGCAATGGAAAAGGGGCTCAAAGAGAGCGTTATGTGATTGGGCCCTCAAGACAAATCCTGCTGTGCTGAATGCTGGCCAACATCGCTCCTGCGACAGTATTTTTTCCCTTTCCTTTCTTGATCAGCGACAGAAAACAGTTCAACGTGCCCTCATCAACAGGTCTCATCATCCAACCAATCCCTCTTCCTTACAACAATAAATGTTCATACTGTATTCATAATTTTATGAATGCTTAGAACTTCCTTCAATCTCAACCATTTTTGATAATCTTGATATAGTTTTGTAGAGCGGAAAATGCTCTTTCTTTTGATATAAAAATTATTAAATAATTTTTTAATTTGAATATATTATTTGGGATTTAAATGAACAAAAGATTTCGAATATTGCTTGACTTGAAAATGATGATTTATTGATTCGAATACAAAATTATTCCTCCGTCCTTTTTCAGTTCATCCTTCCCTTCTCCTCCTCCTCCTCATCATCTTCCCGTCCTCCGCCAAAATCCACTTCCTCCAATTTGGCCCGTATTTTCCGTTCCAATGCCCCATATGCCCGTTTTGTCTCATTTCTGCTTTTTGCCTTGCTCGCCTCCGTCCTTTTGGCCGTTCTTGTTTGTTTCTGGAGCCATTGGCGCCGCATCCGTCGAGGCAGGCGGAAAGCCAAAGTTGAGGCGGAACAGCCGGTCACCTCGACCAGCCAATTGAATGGGGAAGAGGAGGAAATATTACGGGGAACAACGGCAACAAATGAAGGAGGAAGGAGAATTGGCAATGGTGGTGAGAATGGGACGGTGGCACCACTTATCATTCTTCAGGAGGCCACCGTTTAGAAGCCACCAATCCACACAGAGTACAAAACATATTATTCCCATTCAATTCTATGAAAAAGGCAAAAGTGGCCATTCCCTCTATATGTATTATATTCGGTGAACTTTAATCAAAAATATCAAATTACCACATGTGACTGATATAATATATGGCCACATCGAATTGAATTATTATGGCTTATGGGTACTAATTCTATTTAAATGTGCCCCACAGGCGGATTATGCCAAAAATGGATTAATGGGGAGTTTGGGAAATGGCAATTTTTGACCTTTTTTTCTTTTCAATTCATTGCTTTATTTTTTATAATTTTATTCAACATTTTATTATCATTAATTGTGCAAATATTATTTACATTAAATACCTGTAATAAATTGGAATAGATATATTTTCATAAACTGTTGCTATCAATCTTTTTCCCTCCATTTTGTCCATCCTCTTTAATTATTGCGCATTTTGAATTGATCGACAATAACCGGCGTCTTTCCTCCAACATTTCCAACAATTGTTGACTGCCATTTTTGGTCGTCGTTAAAAGTCCATTTTTCCCGGTTAAGATGCCACCATTTTGTCCATTCTCCTTTGGAGTCGGTGTTCGCAAAGATGGAATTCCTTGACTGATGTCGACCGACAATTTTGGTTTTTGGCTTTTTGTCCCTACGGTTTTTCCGGCTGCCAATGAACAATTCCCTCTCCATTGTTGGCTAATATAGACCCCACTCATATGCCGAAATTGGCTGGAACAAATGAGGAATAGGAAGAATGGGATGCTGGCATTCAGGGCGGAGAGCACATTTGTGGCCGAAAGCAGTGCACAAATCCACCAGGTTTGCTGATGAACATGAACATCGGCACCACGAATGGCAAAAAGCACATAGCAAATTGTGCTTGGCCCTTCCAGCAGTAAATGTGAGGCAGCGGTGGCCACCGTCAATCGAATGACGCATTTCCGGCGTTGCGAGAATGCAATGCCCAATTGAGGCTGCAAAAATCAGAGATTAGGGAAATAAATGAAAAGGGAAATTGGAAGGATTGGGTGGGTACCTTCAATGTGAATCTGGACAAAATCAGCGATGAACAAATGAGCATGGCCAAAGTGGGCAACATAATGGTCAACGTCATTTGTATCCAATAATAGGGCTTTTCCAGCCAAGGGGCCCATTCCGAGGAGCCCATCATGAAGGAATGGGCAATTCGATAGCAATTCGAATTCTCCTCGACACCGCCACCAAGGACCAATCCGGAATTTGGTTCAGCCACAATTTGATGGGTGAATAAATAAAGGGAATGGATGGAAGCGGCGAGGCCAACACAAAATGAAAGGCACAAAAAAGTGCAACGGGCGGAGAAGAAGCGGCGAAGGGAAAATGAGAAGGGCCAAAGGATGCAAATCACAGTTTCGGCACAGACCAAAAGGGTAAGCCATGTGGCCACTGTGCCATTCAAATTGCCCAGAGTGATTAGCCATGGACGCGATTGCCAGAATAGCCATTCAAATGTGGCATTCAGAGGGAGCCAAGCATGCAAGGACTGAAAATGGGTGGCCAAAATAAAAGGAATGGAAGGGAGTCAAATTCACCTCCAAAAATCTGCTTTGAACAAAAATTAAATTGGCCAACGCTTTGGCCCGAAGAAAGTGGACAGCCGAAGAGCCACCAAAATAGGGCAGCCTATAGACTAACAAATTGAACAAATTTCCGGCCAATGAGATGATTTGGAGCAAAGGGAAAATATACCGAAGGCAAAACAATTCCATTTGGGTGCACGGCATAAAATATTGTCGATTATGAACAATGGCTGGGCCTTAAATTGGCAATGGAAAATGGGCGAATGGATTTTGGGATTTGGCAGGAGGGACTGACCCATTTGGTAATCCAATTCGGGAGAACATCGTTCCAAACTGTGATTTAAGCCCAATTGGTCCTCCATTTTGAATAATTCGGTCAAAAAGAGAAGACATTGATCCAATGAGAGGGAAGTGCCAAATTTGTTGGCACAACTGGGCAATACGGAATCCATCAACATTTGGTCATCTAATAAAGTGGGGGAATGTGGCACAGAAAGGAAACAAAAATAATTAATAAGAGATGTGTGTGTATTTCGTGCAAAAAACGGATGAATCCAAGGATTGGACAAAAACACAGAGAAGGTGGAGGGGAATAAATATAAATTAATTGGAATATAAAGGGCAGTATGGGTTTGGGTGGGGATATGCCACCATCTGTCAATAATATGCTCACCAAAAATGCCCTTCTCTCAATTTATTTTTAACCATGTTGCTGACAGACTGAAAGCATTAGATTTAATTGAGTTGGGGGAGGACAGATGCAAAATTAGACGACCAAATATGAAATAGACTTGGCATTTGCCCTTTTCATCATTTCTTTTGGTGAAATAAGGCAAAGGTTATTTTGACCGGAAACTCATCAAGAAAACATAGTGGGCTGAAGGTGGATTGATGATGAACTTTCTTCTTTTGGCCAACAATTTTTGTTTGAGGAGGAGGCCCACTCATCCACCAACACTTTGCGATGGGGCAGGTGAAAAATGCCAGAGGCCAATTTTTAGACCAAGATATCCATCCCTCTTCTCTCCCATTTTCATTCCAACTCCCTCGAAATTGGACTCAAAACATCTTGGCATTTTGAGAGGGTGGGTTTGTGAGGAGGTGGTATTGGATTGCCGGGAATTGGTAGGAAAATGGAGGGTGGCCGGAAAAGGTGCCCTTGTCCACATTAAACTCAAACACAGGTGGATTATTCCATCCATCCAAAAATATATAATGGCATCCTGGGAATTATCAAAAAGAGTTTTGGACAATTAAATTCGAGAGGAAAACACAACCAAAAATGTGCACAAAATTCACATGGAGGAGAATTCATAAAAGAACAATTCTAAAATAAAATGGGGGAATCAGCAAAAACCAATAAGCCCGGATGGATTTAAAATGTGTTTTTTAATGAAAAGTGCAAAATTTTCTTTTTACGTTGGTAAAATTGTCTGAAAGGAATTGGACAAGGGAGGGGGGAATGGACCGTGAAAAAATAGGAAATGGAAGGCGCAATAATGGGGAGGGGAAGAAAGGGGAACCGGGATTGGATTGAATGGACATAGAAGAAAGCCGGATGCTATTCGGGCACATTTTGATGGTGGCTGGTGGTGGTGGTAGGGCAATAATGGCACATTGCCCCGGGACAAACATATAAAGGTCGGCTGGCTGAATTGGCAAACAAAAGGGAAGTAAAGCTGCTGGCAGAGGTCGAAGCCGAGAGGGAAATCGTCGAGATTAATGCAATGGCCCGCTTTTTGCCCCCTCCCTTTCCCCTCCTTCACCTCACTCTTGGCCATAGACGTGGCACGTAGACTGCGGTGCTTATTTAAATGAATTAAGGGAAGCGGGAATCCCGGAGATGGGGAAGGGAAGGAGAATGAATGGATGGGGGGATATTTGTGCCAAAATTGAGGGAAATGGGTTTATCTTAATTAACAACAATAAGAATGGGGAAAATTCAATTGATTTAATTGAAATATTATTAATTGAATAGTATTTGGATGGAATGGTACGGAAATGATGCTATTAAACAATAAAAAGTTAATAGAATGGATGGATATTTGCGCAAACGATTAATTTACTCTCTCTTAACACCGCCCTCATTTTAATCAAAAGTACTGCTCAAATCTCGAAACAATTTTTATTCGAATAACAACAATACATTACATACAGAAAATATCATATTTTGGGGACAATTATATAGGAGACAATAACAACAATATTTGAGATATATAGGACATCATTATATTATACAGAAACATCACATATTTAGGGACAATTATTGGGTTTTAAGACAATATTTACAATCGAGAGGGGAAATATCACAAGGGAATGTCCTTTTCTTGTCTTCTGCCGCACATCAGCAATCTCGCCATTTCTGAACTGCCATACGACCTTGGTTGAGTGCATGAGATCGAATTTCGCCGGGCAGCACCAATCTAAAAATTATAGAATTAATAAATATTTTGCCATAATACACCACTTACTTTGAGGCACTTTCCACTTCTTTGGCATTCAATGTGGGCTTCCTGTTGTTGATTTGACAGAGATGGCCTGATTCAGAAGCAATGCGGAGGAAGATGTCGTTGCAGAAGCTGTCCATTACCTTTAAAATATTGAATATTAGTTAATAAAATGTGTTGTAAAGAAAATAGGAACTCACCTCAACGGCCCGCTTTGATATACCCAATTCAGCATGCACAGTTTTGAGAACTTTGTAAACGTAGATCCTTAAAATAAAATCATCAAATTATTTGAAACCAAAATATTCAAAAACTCACTTGAAGTTGCGACGAGGCTTTTGTCCGAACCGGCGCTTCTTTGGTGGTCCGCGTACTTGCATTTTGGCCTTCTTCGTTCCCGATTTTTTCTTCTTATTTTCCACTTTGACTGTCGTTGTCTTCGGTGCTGGCTGGGTTGCTTCGGGCACATAGTCGAGATTGCTGGCATCGGCGGTTGTGTCGTTTGCAGGAGCATTCGTTGTCATTGCTGATTTTGCATCTGCCTTCGATTTTGTCTTCTTTGCTGCAGCTGCTGGAGCCATTGTGTTGAGCAGAATAGGATTTTCGTTGGTATTGTTGACAAGAGATTGATTGGAAGATGTAATTTTGTTGGCATTTTTGGCTGCTTTTTATGCTAATTTGTATGGCAAAATTTGTAAGAGACAAAAATAAAATCTGATTTTATTACTGTAGATACGATATGAGTACAGTATACAATATATTTTGAGATGTTTATATGTTTTCTCTCGAAATTAAACTATTTAAAGGACCATTCATTAAGCAGTTTCATTCACCGACATCGACACAATCAAATCTACCAACATCAAGACCCAACAACGAAGAGCAGCAGTTCAACAAATATCAACGTAAGTCAAAGTCTACATTTCCAATTAAATTTCTAATTTTCTTCTTATTTTAAGATGGCAACAAATTCCTGCGGGGATGGTCCACTTGTCTTTGAATTGAATCCCGCCGATCGCATTGAATTCCGCTACAGTGAGGGACAACAGCAGCCGGTGCTCGTGGAGTTGAAAAGTGAGTTTAACTACCTTCTTATTATTCAAAAATACATTTATCTTTTTCAGTCAAAAATCCGACGGACAAGCCACAATTATTCAAAGTGAAATGCACAAAGTGAGTTTTTATTCTGTATTTTTTGACTCAAATAATTTCCCAATATTTTCAGCAATGATATGTTCAAAATTCGACCACCTGTTGGGCTGCTCAAGGCGGGAGAGGAAGCGACGGTCAAGGTAAGAGGGCGGATAATTTCTACTTAATTTTGAATAATTTTTATTTTTAAGTTGATGCTGCAGTGGACCGACAAAACCAAAATTCCTGAGAATGATGCACATTGTGAGTTTATTTTAATCTTTTGTTAAATTTCACTAAAATTTCCCACTTTTTTCAAACTTCTCCATCTATGGGCTCGAGGCAAATCCGGACCAGCAGCAGCAGAGTGCACGCCAACTATGGGACAAGCAGAAACCACAATGCCGCAAGAGGATCTTCGTTCACTTCGAGCAAGCAGGGCCGTCAAAAACCGAATGATGCAGAATGTGTGTGGATGCAAGAAGATGTCCCGTGCTATGGATCATTGTTGATGTGAATATTGTGTGATATTTCCTTCCCATTCCCCATTGTTTGTATTGTTTTGTTCCCCAATATCCATTCATCACGTTCTTAATTGTGCCAATTTTGCTTAATTGTATTTTCCCGATATTGTTTTTTCCCTCCCAATATCCATTCATCATGTTCTTAATTGTGCCAATTTTGCTTATATTGTATACAATAATTTTGTGAATAAAATTGTTTTTAATTTATTGTGCAATTTTTTCTAGTCATTCTTGCTGATGATGATTGATAATGATGTGATGATATTTACCTATTTAGGGGTAAGGGTTCAACCCCGAACACCTACACCCAAAAGAGCTTTACTCATTTTATACTAGCGAGTTTAAACTTAGCCCGAGTTTACTAATATTCCTGCCCTAGTTAGCACTAGAGGACTTGGCCCAATTGCCTCTGCTGGCCAAAAAATTATTGTTGATCTTCGAGTGTAGATTTTTGGAGCATGTATTTTAATTGGCATGCTGATTATGATTACTTCACAATTCTTTTGCTATTTGCTTAATATAATTTATCGGTAATAAGCATAATTTTTATGCAACAAACAATATCAAATTTGATATAAGTTCAGGTAAATGAATCAAATAAATTATTATGTATGGAATGAAGTATAACAACAGGGATGGAATATTAATCCCAAATATTTTCATTTTATTCTTCCTTCCTTCATTTCATTGGCACTCCATGATGTGGTCCCTCTCGATGAGGACTTGTATCGCGGTCAAGAGAGAAGTCCGAATGCTTTGTCTCAATTTCTTCTTCAGTGGCACGGCGCATAATGTTGTAGCTGAAAATTTTAATGGGTAAATGAACAAAATACAATTATGAAATTACCGTTTATAGGCAGTCGACTTTCCGGTCTTGAGGTTGCGAATAACATAACGTGGCTCCTCATCGCTTGCATGAATATTTACTTCGTCTAAATTTTAAAATAATTTTGTACTTTTTTGACCATGCCCATAAACTTACCAAGTTTAGGGGAAGCGGATCTAGCTCGCGTCTCTCCGGTGAGCACTTCATCAATTATTCCAACGGAAGAACGTGGCGATTGGTTGACCGGGATGTAGACGACATGGTCCCCTTGCGAATATTGCTCGGCAGTTTCGGTTTTAGAAAGTTTGAATGGCATTTTTTAATTGCTAAAATTGAATAATGAATTGAATTTCTGTATCCAAATGAAATGCATTCAAAAAAAAAGAATAAGGAAATTTTGTTTGTTCTTTAATGTCCAAATAGTAAATTCTGTTTATTATTATTTACGAAAGTCCGTGTACCCATTTCATTTTTATGTTTACAATTAACATCGCATCGCATCGATCTTCATGGTGCACAGCTAGCTGCACTAACGATGAAAATGCTGACTTTCTTTGTGGTTATTTTGTAACTGTGATGGTATGGTCTATGGTCTAGGGCATAGAGTGAGAGCGAAGAAAATAGCACACATTTTTGTCAGCGTATAAAGAAATTAAGAAGAAATTTCATACATGATTATTTATAATAAAGTGTGCGTATGAGAAATCTCAAGGTTTTTCGTTTTTTCTTTTTTAAGATTCGGTTTAGGTTACAAACAAGCTAACCAAAACTAAGTGCTTATGCTATAAAATGAATTTTTAGATCAGCAATTGGGAGTTAAATTAAATATTTACTCGTTAGATTGCTTAATCTTTGACAGATTTCATTAAGCTCAGCCCATTATAACCAAATTGGCTAAAAACTAAAAAATAAAAAGTTTCTCATATTCATTTGTCACTCATATCTCATCCTCATCTTTATTAAAAAATCGGTATCGGTATACTTGATTTAAGTGTTCTTTAAACATTCCATAAAATTTTAACCTTAAAAAGTTTAACTAATGACGATATGAAATTTCCTTTAGCAAAAAATGTCTGGATTACCTATGACTGCTTCATTTACTGGCCAACCAGGAATTTCTACTGCGCCACCTTTAAACGCACAATTCGAACAAAAATTGTCGGAGCATGAAGAAAGAGCATTGGCTGATAAATCGAAAAAATGGAAGCAACTTCAATCAAAACGGTTTGCAGAAAAGAGGAAGTTCGGTTTTGTCGATTCACAGAAGGAAGAAATGCCTCCAGGTATTTTAAGAAACTCAATACAATTTGAATGTGTGTTTTACTTTCAGAACATGTTCGCAAAATTATCCGGGACCATGGTGACATGACTTCACGCAAATATCGTCATGACAAGGTTTGAATATCGAACTGTAATTTGTTTAACTTGATTTTCTTTAGCGAGTTTATCTTGGAGCATTGAAATACATGCCCCATGCCGTGATTAAACTGCTTGAGAACATGCCAATGCCCTGGGAACAAATTCGCGATGTCAAAGTTCTTTACCACATCACCGGAGCGATCACATTTGTCAATGAGGTTCCGCGCGTTATTGAGCCTGTTTTCATTGCCCAATGGGGAACAATGTGGATTATGATGCGACGTGAAAAGCGGGATCGACGTCATTTCAAAGTTTTTAAATTTATTCGTAAAATATTAATTTCCAATTATTATAGCGAATGCGGTTCCCTCCATTTGATGATGAAGAACCACCACTGGATTATGCCGACAATATTTTGGATGTTGAGCCACTTGAACCCATCCAAATGGAATTGACTGAAGAGGAAGAAGGCCTTGTCAAAGATTGGTTTTACGATTATAAACCTTTGGCCCGAACAGAGTTAGTTATTGAGCTTAATTCTTTAATAGCAACTAATTTTAATGTCAGATTCGTGAATGGCGAGTCCTATCGCAGTTGGGCATTTTCAATCCCGATGATGTCCACTCTTTATCGATTGGCCAATCAATTGCTCACTGATCTGTTGGATGAGAATTATTTCTACTTATTCGATCTCAAATCATTCTTCACGGCTAAAGCGTTGAATGTTGCAATACCTGGGGGACCAAAATTCGAACCATTGATACGGGATACGAATTTCAAGTTTGTTTAAAAAAACATTTTAATAAAAAGTAATTCGAAAATATTTCAGCGACGAAGATTGGAATGAATTCAATGACATCAACAAAGTGATTATTCGCTCCCCAATCCGAACGGAATATCGCATTGGATTCCCATTTATGTACAACAATTTGATCAGCGCATTGCCCGTTACCGTCAATTGGTACCATACTCCGTCGGTTGTGTTCATCAAAACGGAGGATTATGATTTGCCGGCATTCTATTTTGATCCACTTATCAATCCAATTGCGCAGAGGAACACAGAAAGGGTAATACTATTAAGAATTAAATTAAATTGGGAATTGGCGATTACTGATTAGCATTAAGTTCCATCTATATTGTGGAATTTAAGAAGCCAAAAAAAGCCATAAAATGAATTAACATATTAAGGCGGGTCAATGTCAAAATGAGATGGCATTGATCAGATTTTCAAATATGTCACATCATTCTATTAACATTTTTAAACAAAATTATTTACAAAATTTTCAGATGCAAGAACCATTACCGGAAGATGATGAAGAATTTGAATTGCCCAGCGATGTTCAACCAATGTTCAATGAATTTCCACTTTATACGGAAAATACGGCCAATGGAATGGCACTTCTTTGGGCACCTCGTCCATTCAATATTCGTTCCGGACGAACCAGACGAATAATCGATGTTCCTTTGGTGAAGAGTTGGTACAAAGAACATTGCCCAGCCGGGATGCCAGTGAAAGTTCGTGTTTCTTATCAAAAGCTGCTGAAAGTTTTCGTCTTGAATGCTCTCAAACATCGACCACCAAAGCCTCAAAAGAAACGGTAAAAATATTTAATATATTTATTCATTTAATTTGTTATTTTTCAGTTACCTTTTCCGTTCATTCAAAGGCACAAAATTTTTCCAATCAACCACTCTGGATTGGGTCGAAGTTGGTCTTCAAGTTCTCCGCCAAGGCTACAATATGTTAAATCTGTTGATTCATCGAAAGAATTTGAATTATTTACATTTGGATTATAACTTCAATTTGAAGGTAACAAAACTTTTCTCTTCATTTTTAATTAATATTTTTAGCCAGTCAAAACGCTAACAACCAAAGAACGGAAGAAGTCTCGTTTCGGAAATGCATTCCATTTGTGCCGTGAAATTCTTCGCCTCACCAAATTGGTTGTGGATGCCCACGTTCAATATCGGCTGAACAATGTTGATGCCTACCAATTGGCCGATGGAATTCAATACATTTTTGCACATGTTGGCCAACTCACCGGAATGTACCGCTACAAATACAAATTGATGCGACAAGTTCGGATGTGCAAAGATTTGAAACATTTGATCTATTATCGATTCAATACAGGACCAGTCGGTTAGTTTTTTCACATTGATTATTATTTCTGATAATTCTAATTAAAAAAACAGGAAAGGGACCTGGGTGCGGTATTTGGGCACCCGGCTGGCGTGTTTGGCTCTTCTTTCTTCGCGGAATCACTCCACTTTTGGAACGATGGTTGGGAAACTTGCTTTCACGTCAATTCGAAGGAAGACATTCAAAAGGAGTGGCAAAAACTGTAACCAAACAACGAGTCGAATCGCATTTCGATCTTGAATTGAGGTTTGTGTTGTGAAATATTCTCTTAAATTAATTTAAATTAATTTTTAGAGCTGCCGTCATGCACGACATTTTGGATATGATGCCCGAAGGAATCAAGCAGAATAAAGCCCGTGTCATTTTGCAACATTTGAGCGAAGCATGGCGCTGTTGGAAGGCAAATATTCCCTGGAAAGTGCCGGGTCTGCCAACCCCGGTTGAAAATATGGTTCTGCGATATGTGAAAGCGAAAGCTGATTGGTGGACCAATTCGGCTCATTACAATCGGGAACGTGTTCGTCGCGGTGCAACAGTGGACAAAACAGTGTGCAAGAAAAATTTGGGCCGTCTCACTCGTTTATATTTGAAGGTTTGTTAATCCAACTAAAGATGGGGGGGGGGGGGTAGTCGGTAGTTGATAAATGCTTGTAAAAATGTTTATGGCTTGATTTGTTTGAATTTTAACTAAAATATTGGTATGTTTTAAACTGCTTTTTTTATTTTTATCATTTCAATGACAAATTTTTCTAGGATCTAATTAAATATCAAACGCGATTAAAAAGATTACAAATAAAGATTTCTTGAAAACTATACGTTTTTGTCGATTGGCGAAGAGCTTGGGGTTCCTTCGAGAAGGTCGATAGTTCTAATCCCACCCTCTCCAAATATTTTTTTGGTCATGAAAAACCACATTGATGCTTTTTTATGCATTTTTCTTTGAAAAATGATTTTATAAAATTCAAATTAAATATTAAAATAATGAAAAATTTTAATTTTTTAGTCCGAACAAGAGCGACAACACAATTATCTCAAAGATGGTCCATATGTCAGCGCAGAAGAGGCCGTGGCCATTTATACAACCACTGTGCATTGGCTGGAATCTCGTCGCTTCTCACCAATTCCATTTCCTCCACTCTCCTACAAACACGACACAAAATTGCTTATCCTCGCATTGGAACGCCTCAAAGAAGCCTACTCCGTCAAAAATCGACTCAACCAAAGTCAACGGGAGGAATTGGCACTTATTGAACAAGCCTATGACAATCCACATGAAGCACTGTCCCGAATCAAACGACACATGCTAACAATGCGCTCATTCAAAGAAGTCGGCATTGAATTCATGGATTTGTACAGCCATTTGGTGCCGGTCTACGACATTGAACCGCTGGAGAAGGTCACCGATGCCTATTTGGATCAATATGTGTGGTATGAATCGGACAAACGACGACTATTCCCATCATGGGTGAAACCGGCCGACACTGAACCGGCACCACTTCTCGTCTATAAATGGTGCCAAGGCATAAACAATCTACAAGATGTTTGGGACACATCCGAAGGAGAATGCAATGTTCTTTTGGAGGCCAAATTGGAGAAAATGTACGAAAAAATGGATTTGACGCTGCTGAACCGGCTGCTCCGTTTGATTGTTGATCACAACATTGCCGACTATATGACAGCCAAAAACAACGTAACAATCAATTATAAGGACATGAACCATACAAATTCATTTGGTAAGGAATTAATTTTATCCATTTAAATCAAAAAAAATTTTTAGGAATTATTCGTGGACTGCAATTTGCCTCATTCATTGTCCAATACTATGGATTGGTCCTTGATTTGCTGGTTCTTGGCCTTCGCCGTGCCAGCGAAATTTCTGGGCCTCCACAGGTTAAATATAAATTAAATGAATGAAAAAATTGTGTGATTTTCAGTGTCCAAATGAATTTTTGGCTTTCGAAGACATCACAACCGAGGCATGCCATCCAATTCGTCTCTATTGCCGCTACATTGATCGTGTTTGGATTTTCTTCCGCTTCAATTCCGAAGAGACCAGGGATTTGATTCAACGTTACCTTTCGGAGCATCCGGATCCGAATAATGAAAACATTGTTGGTTACAATAACAAAAAATGCTGGCCTCGGGATGCTCGAATGCGTTTGATGAAGCATGATGTCAATTTGGGCAGAGCCGTCTTTTGGGATATCAAAGTAAAATTATATTATTTTAAATTTAATTAAATTAAATTAAGAATCGTCTTCCCCGATCAATCACCACAATTGAATGGGATCAATCGTTTGTGTCAGTGTACAGCAAGGATAATCCAAATTTGCTCTTTGATATGTCTGGTTTTGAGTGTAGAATATTGCCAAAATGCAGAATGGCCACGGATGATAGCACCGCAAATCGTGATGGAATTTGGAATCTCCAAAATGAAGTGACAAAGGAGAGGACCGCCCAATGCTTTTTGAAAGTGGATGCCGAATCGATGGAAAAATTCCACAACCGTGTTCGACAAATTCTGATGTCATCCGGCTCAACTACATTCACAAAAATTGTCAACAAATGGAATACTGCGCTGATCGGACTGATGACATATTATCGGGAGGCGGTTGTCAATACTCAAGAATTATTGGATTTGCTGGTCAAATGCGAGAATAAAATCCAAACTCGGTAAAATTAAATGATAATAAATATTAATTAATCGGCCTTTTTTAGTATCAAAATTGGTCTCAATTCAAAAATGCCGGCTCGTTTTCCGCCTGTTGTTTTCTACACACCCAAAGAAATTGGTGGACTTGGAATGCTCTCAATGGGCCATGTGCTCATTCCTCAATCCGATTTGCGATGGATGCGTCAAACGGATGCTGGCGGAATCACACATTTTCGCAGTGGAATGACCCATGATGAGGACCAAATTATTCCAAATCTTTATCGTTATATTCAGGTTTGGAGTTTTAATTTTTTTAAAATTCACTTTAATTGAAAAATTCAACCAAAAAATTTTTCCTATCCTAATTCAAACCTTCAACTTCAACCCGATTGATAATATTAATATCTACTATTTTTTAGCCGTGGGAAGCGGAATTTGTTGATTCACAACGTGTTTGGGCCGAATATGCATTGAAACGACAGGAGGCAAATGCACAAAATCGACGACTGACATTGGAAGATTTGGACGATAGCTGGGACAGAGGAATTCCCCGAATCAATACATTGTTCCAAAAGGACCGAAATACGCTGGCTTATGATAAAGGATGGCGAGTTCGAACCGAATTCAAGGCATATCAAATTCTGAAACAAAATCCATTCTGGTGGACTCATCAACGACATGACGGCAAATTGTGGAATTTGAATAACTACAGAACGGATATGATCCAAGCATTGGGCGGGGTGGAAGGAATTCTTGAACACACTCTCTTCCGGGTAAATTTGTAATATTTTTATCTAAATAATTGTTATTTTTAAGGGCACCTATTTTCCCACTTGGGAAGGCCTATTTTGGGAACGCGCTTCCGGTTTTGAAGAATCGATGAAATTCAAAAAATTGACCAATGCACAACGATCTGGGCTGAATCAAATTCCCAATCGTCGATTCACACTTTGGTGGTCTCCAACAATCAACCGAGCAAATGTAATTTAATTCTTTATTTTTAATCTTAAATTTATTCTCATTTTCAAGGTATATGTTGGTTTCCAAGTGCAATTGGATCTTACCGGAATTTTCATGCATGGTAAATTGCCAACATTGAAAATCTCATTAATTCAGGTAAACATTTAAAAATAATTCAATTCAAATAATACATTTATAGATATTTCGAGCTCATTTATGGCAAAAAATCCACGAATCGGTTGTTATGGATCTTTGCCAAGTTTTCGACCTGGAATTGGATGCTCTCGAAATTCAAACAGTGCAAAAGGAAACAATCCATCCAAGGAAATCGTACAAAATGAACAGTTCTTGTGCGGACATTCTCCTTTTTGCCCAATACAAATGGCATATTTCGCGTCCATCGCTGTTGGCCGATACCAAAGATGTAATGGACAATACAACCACACAAAAATTCTGGTTGGATGTTCAACTTCGTTGGGGAGACTACGATTCACATGGTTTTGTTTGAATTAATACAAAAATTGAATAATATTTTTTAGATATTGAGCGTTATTCGCGTGCAAAATTCTTGGACTATACCACGGACAATATGTCAATATATCCTTCACCGAATGGAGTGCTCATTGCAATCGATTTGGCCTACAATTTGTACAGCGCCTACGGCAATTGGTTCCCTGGGATGAAAGTGCTCATTCGACAAGCAATGGCCAAAATAATCAAGGCAAATCCGGCTCTCTATGTGCTTCGAGAGCGCATTCGAAAAGGTCTTCAACTTTATTCATCCGAACCGACTGAACCATATTTAACTTCACAAAACTATGGCGAGCTGTTCAGCAATCAAATTATTTGGTTTGTTGATGACACAAATGTTTACCGTGTCACCATCCACAAGGTAAAATAGTCAAATTTAATGCAACTAATTTTGTCCATTTTTAGACTTTTGAAGGAAATTTGACCACAAAACCAATGAATGGGGCAATCTTCATTTTCAATCCTCGTACCGGTCAACTTTTCCTCAAAATTATTCATACCAGTGTTTGGGCAGGACAAAAACGTCTCAGTCAGGTAAATTTACAGTTTATTTATTTTTTAAATAATTATTTTTTAGTTGGCTAAATGGAAAACCGCTGAAGAAGTGGCCGCCCTGATTCGTTCATTGCCAGTGGAAGAACAGCCCAGACAAATTATTGTGACCCGAAAAGCAATGTTGGATCCACTGGAAGTTCACTAATTGGATTTTCCGAACATTGTTATCAAAGGATCGGAGCTGATGTTGCCATTCCAGTCAATAATGAGAATTGAGAAGTTCGGTGATCTCATTTTGAAGGCAAATGAACCACAAATGGTTTTGTTCAACTTATATGATGATTGGCTCAAGGTAAGCGAATTAAAGTGTGATTTAATAGTAAATATTATGTATTTAGACCATTTCGAGTTATACGGCATTTTCTCGTGTCATTCTCATAATGCGCGGGATGCACATCAATCCGGACAAAACCAAAGTGATTTTGAAGCCAGACCGAACCACCGTCACAGAACCACATCATATTTGGCCAACACTGTCCGATGAGGAATGGATCAAAGTTGAGCTGGCATTGAAGGATATGATTTTGAGTGATTATGGCAAGAAAAACAACGTGAATGTTGGCTCACTGACTCAATCGGAAGTGCGCGACATCATTCTTGGAATGGAAATAAGTGCGCCCTCGCAACAACGCCAACAAATTGCGGATATTGAAAAGCAAACGAAGGAACAAAGTCAATTGACTGCAACAACGACAAAATCAACAAATAAGCATGGAGATGAAATCATTTCGGCCACAACCAGTAATTATGAGACGCAAACATTTTCATCCAGGACCGAATGGCGGGTGCGAGCGATCAGGTATAATATAAAATATATCAAAATATTAACTTAAAATTAATTGTTCTCATTCAGTTCAACAAATCTCCATTTGCGCACCCAACACATTTATGTGAATTCGGATGATGTGAAGGACACTGGCTACACATATATTTTGCCAAAAAACATTCTCAAAAAGTTCATCACAATTTCCGATTTGCGCACCCAAATTGCTGGCTATATTTATGGAATTTCGCCTCCCGACAATCCGCATGT